>JAVHKZ010000001.1:33015000-34265000 GCA_035079395.1 Aspidiotus destructor | reverse complement strand
TACAACAAAGGTATACACGATTTCAAACTATCTCCATTTTCATTTTTATTTTCATATAATTTACAATACCCGTTTGCCAAATACTACCGACATTTGAGCTAGTCGAGTATCTCGTTCATTGTACACTACGGATGAGGAAATAAACACTCTGTTTTCTCGTTGCGAACGTATTCGCCTCTAAATGTTTCTTTAATGGTCTTACACGCTTCACAAAATCAGTTCACGACCTTTGCTGAAGAAAACGTTGCTTTGGCCATACACAGCCGTCGTAAGTTAAGGATATAAGCGTCGCCAATCTGTAACCTAGTGTACGTCGTAATTTTACTCACCCTTACCTCAGGTGCCTGTCTGTAGCCATTATGCCCGTATCGATCTCTCGTCTTCTCCGCATTATTTGTTCGTTCTGTTCGCACATCTCGTACGACAGCGTATCATTCAAAATACAAACACAGTCCCGCCGCGACAAATCCGCAAATATTCGCCGCACGTCTTTGAGTAAACGACGACGACGTCCTAAGAGCGATGGCCAACGGTATGCTCATTCATCTTCCTGGAAACAGGTCGCCCACCGTCTGTTTACATTCGACACGTTAATAAGACTTAACGGTAATGTAAAATATGTCGTCGTCCTCTACCTCGACGCCGCAATCATTACGTAGACTGGCGTATACGGTATACGGTATTATCCTTGCGGCCGTGGACTGCCGTCCATTTTACGTCCGCCTTATAGACTACTGTATTAATTACGAGCGAGAGTCGCGGTCACCATGCGATACAGCGGACGATAGTGGTGCAATAGTATATTTTGACTCGATTAATTGACCATTTCATCGTCACCACAGTTTTTTCGACTAAGTATAGGTACCGAACTCTCGCTTCCTCTTTATGTAGATATACTGGGTAATTAATTTAATTTAGTCCACTGAAAATGAAGGCGCGCTTTCGGTGCCACGGTTCATCTACACAGGGTTGATTACCCCTCGTTTTTCCTCTAGAGGTAGATATCCACGTATTGATGTTCGAAATTTCAGCTAAGCCCATAGACTACTATACGCCAACCTTGTCGTATTTAGATACCCACAGTCCATCTTCGGAGTGTACCAAGATCCTAAAATTGATGGAGGAAACTCAAAAAGTTCATGGAGATGATTAAATTCACTAAGTTGATAGAAAGAAATCTTGCAGACAGAACGGAGATGGCGTATGAAGAAGATGGCAAATTGTCGCCTGTGTTCTGCGGCTTATGTCCGGAGCTTGGAAGCTCAGATTCTCTCAACTTCGAAGGGTCTTATCTGGTCTAACGTTGAAACGATTCATCCCGAGTCGAAAAAACTCAATTTCCTCTGTTGAGTATAATTCAAAGAATAAACTTGCTTCAAAACACCTTTTTCGCGAGAGTTCAAAAAGCAGCCGATCTCCTTATCATCACGATTTACTTGTGAACTAGTTTATTGTGAAAAGTTATTAGTGACTAACCGATCAGTTTCAGGAAGATAACATCCAACTAACCAGGGGAAGTATAGAATCAAGGCTTCTCTCTCGTCCTCAATGGTTGTATTTGAGAACTTTGACTCACTATAGTGCCATCATCAACCAGATGAAGGCTAACTACCTGACGGGTCAACTCCACGGGTATTGCTTAGTGGAGTGGAATGTGTGTGCGTATTGATTTTATTCTTTCAACAGCGGTATTGGGTATAACATCAGTCTAGGAAGACTCTCCTCGACCGAAAACCCTCTTCTCGACAACCGCCAAGCTACAGTGCCTCCTGACATGCAAACTTGAGCCTCTTACCAAACACAACGTGGAGCTTAGGCACTATCCGAGTCTCTCTGTTTCATTCTTCACGTTTTAGTGAGGAACCCGCTATCCATTTTGTTTGGGGGATTACATCCTCAGAAAACGTCCTCGTCCGCGTCCGAGAGTTTTTGTGAACTGTGTGACGTGACGTGACGTGTGGTGCTTTATGACGTCATCAATGACCTTGACCTTATTGACCTACTTTAGAGACTAAGAAAAGTTTCAATTTCCAGCCGGGATTCTTTATGGCGCCATCAATGACCTTGACCTTGACTTACTTTGAGGACTTGGAAAAAACTTCAATTCTAGCCAGGATGCTGTATGACGTCATCAATGACTTTGACCTTGACCTACTTTAGGGACTAAGCAAAGTTTCAATTTCCAGCCGGGATATTTTATGACGTCATCAATGACTTTGACCTTGACCTACTTCAGGGACTAAGAAAAATTTCAATTCCAGCCTGGATGCTTTATGGCGCCATCAATGACCTTGACCTTAACCTACTTTGAGGACTTGGAAAAATTTCAATTCCAGCCGGGATGTTTCATGACGTCATCAATGACTGTCATCTTAACCTACTTTAGGGACTAAGAAAAGTTTCAATTTCCAGCCGGGATTCTTTATGATGCCATCAATGACCTTGACCTTGATCTACTTTAGGGACTAAGCAAAGTTTCAATTCCCAGCCGGGATATTTTATGACGTCATCAATGACTTTGACCTTGACCTACTTTAGGGACCAAGCAAAGTTTCAATTTCCAGCCGGGATACTTTATGACGTCATCAATGACTTTGACCTTGACCTACTTCAGGGACTAAGAAAAATTTCAATTCCAGCCTGGATGCTTTATGGCGCCATCAATGACCTTGACCTTAACCTACTTTGAGGACTTGGAAAAATTTCAATTCCAGCCGGGATGTTTCATGACGTCATCAATGACTGTCATCTTAACCTACTTTAGGGACTAAGAAAAGTTTCAGTTTCCAGCCGGGATTCTTTATGATGCCATCAATGACCTTGACCTACTTTAGGGACTTCTAAAAATTCCAATTTCCAGCCTTCATTATATCAGGCCTAGCATGGAGTATATTGAGAAGAGCCCAGGGCCCAGCCAACTCATTTTCTGAGGGGGCATTTGCGCGCCAACGTAATCGCGAGCGCGGGAGGATGCGGGTTCCCCGCTACCATTTCAAACCTGCAATTGCCTCTAATTTTTCATACTTCCTCTTCCTCCTGCAGGGTTTTGTCTTTATATGGGAGGTACAGGGTGTTGAGTGATTCTGCATTTGCCTGTCCCATCCTATATCAACCTTTTGCTAAAAATACAGACCCCTGGTTCCTTGCTTCATTGAAACCTAGCGTGGTGGGTATTAGACTTCTAGAAGCAAGCGTTTCATCGACCCCAGTCTCTGGCAGAGATCGACTAAGTTTTCCCCGCTCACGCCTCACATTCAAATAAGGTGTGCTGCCGTCTATCATCCCGCTCTTGATTGCAGTGCAATGACGTTGCCTGCTGAACTTTTCCTAACTTCTCATGGAGTTACTTCTTGAGGCAGCCATGGCCGCTCAATAAGTGTCTGGTGAAAGTTCAGCTGACCATGGTCTCGATTCATCCATTCATCCGAGTCGCGTCTTAACACTCGAATCGTTCATTCATCTAACTTACTCTCAGCAATTCTCGCTCTCCATTCCTCAAGGAAGAGCGTCCGGTCCCCTGCTTGACCCGCAAAGACTCTTGAGCAGTCGTCTTCTTCTTTGTTTCCCGCCACTCTCTCCTCAGCAAAAAGCTCAATTGTTGGTAAACGTGCTATTACGCAAGGAGGCTCCGTCGAGACAGTGCGGTAGACACTCAAATACCTCAGCACAAGTCCATTTTTTTCTTTTTGTAGGCTATTTTCATCAAGTCGACCCATCCTGCGGTATCTTATAGAACTAGGATGCCAGATCTACGGATTTTTTTCTTTTCCTATAGATTTTACGTACAATACGGATTTCTTGCGATCAAAGGAAAGGTACCTTAAACACTAGTACGAGAGATACTTTTCTCCTGCTCGTTATAAGCTCACACTACAGTGTTCCGTAATATTGAGTCGATCAAGAGAAAAGTACCTCAGCCACTCTCAGGAGAGATACCTTTCTCCTGATTGTTATAATTTCACACTGCAGTATTCCGTAATAATGAGTCGATCAAGAGAATAGTACCTCAGCCACTCTTATGGGAGTAACCTTTCTCCTGATGGTTATTAATGAATCAATCGAAGTCCGTAGAACTCTGTTTTTAGGTTTTACAAAAAAAAGGTGGATACGGATGTTTGAAACTATCATCTGGCCGCACTGTTACAGAAAGATCGCCTCTGGCTACCCTTGGCCCTACTAGGTTTGTCATCAGGCGACTTAGGTAGTTCACCACTGCCTGTCTTGATGCCTGAAGTTCAGCTTCGAGTCGAGCATACCCAGATATTTCATAATCTTCCAGGTCTTGATTTTCACATCTTGCTGGCGAAAGGTGGGTCGACTGAACTACGGACGGGTCGTGAATAATATGGGCTCCGTCTTCATTACTGCGAGTTCTAGTCCGACTAGGTGGATCCGACGCGCCACTACCTTTAGTACCCGGTTTACCCATTGCTGCTCATCATCCTGTGCAGGTATGCGGGCACTTCTGTGGCCATCTGTCCCATGAAATTGAAGGGTGAGGGTTGCGCAATGCTCACGCGTAGCTATTGCTTCAACCTGATATCTCTTGCCCGATTATAAGTCTTCCAAACTGATTTTTTGCCTACAATTTGAGTGTAGTTTAGGTTTGTCAGCTTGAAAAATGTGTTTCAATGATTAATGATGGTCTGTTACATCAATGACTGAATCTGCGTGACCAATGAACCATGCTCGTGTCGACTTCAAGTTGACTCGCCATGATATTACGACCAGAGGTCGACTTATAATCAACGTCTAGTTCCAGTTGATCCAGTTCTGTCCGATGCCCAACGCAAATCGACCCACGGAAGTCGACTCAAAATCGACCGCTTCTTTTCGACGTCGAAATTAAATCGACTTGATCCATTGGTAGCGGAGTAAATGTTTCTCAGGGGGGGTAAACATTTTTCAAAAAACGTTCACAAGAACTTTTTGCAATCGTGTTGCTAAATCAAGTACCTTTTAATTTTTGTCAGTCATTTGTGAGGGCGGGGGGGGGCGTTGCTCCATCCTACCTACAGTTTTCTTGAGGGCAAGTTGCCCCCTTGCCCCTCCATTCCGCAATCTATGTCGTCAATTTTTGGGTGATGGAGAAACTAACTGCAGTCGTGTTCTGAATAAAAAGGATAAAAATAAAATGATCTATTACAAGCTCAAGAGGTAATTTTTAGGAGATTACTGATGGACTTTTCAGTCAGCTTTGTCGATTTTCTATTAGATAGTGTCCAGTTTTTCCTGGAAGATATTCTTGAAAAAAGTAAAAAACTAAACATTGAAGTCTTGCGTCTCTAAACTGGGGAATATTACATTCACAAAGAATTGGTTAAAGTACCTACGTATGAGTTTGAAGAAAAAAGTAAAACAAGAAATACTACTTTTAGAACTCGAAAACAGACTAAAACTTTCCAAGGATTTACAATATTCATATTTCGCGTTCTTATTTTCAGTATTTTCGTCAATATTTTTCTGGAGATGATGACTGCAAAATTTCTTGATATTACGAAAAATTTACGAAAATGTTGAACCTCGCGGAGACAAAGCTAACTTTCATTTTGTTTTTCATCACAAAAGTTCGATTTCCACGTTCGAAATTTAGTGATCATGTTTTTTTTTTCTTTCTTTTCCATATCATAATATGCTGTGTAAGCTGTCTAAGCACGAAAACAGACTCGTGTGTTCGATTATATTTTTGTCCTTGAAAGTTTCCAACTGTCGAGTTGATCGCACGTGCTGGCGAAAAGTCCCGAGCGTGAGATGCAAACGGAAACTCATAGAAACAGAGGAGAAAAGGTTTTCGCGACGAAGGCACGAACGAATAATGGAATGGGTAAGTTTCATGAAGTATAGTACACATACTGCGTACCTATACTGGAGCGAATAATAAATTCTTACAAGGCAAATGAAAGCGAATAAGTATCATTCTGCGATTGTATAGACGGTCGAAGGAATTATCGAAATGGTTCGAAAGTAAGAAGTTTGGGCGATTAATTTCATTTTTGAACGCTTAGGTACTTCGATCAGTTATATTGTAAACAAAAGCTTTTTACAAATTCAGTGCCTGTTGGTCGTAATGCTTTATTTGGAGTAAATTTTCTGTAATTATCTCTCCTCGAACACATACCTTCATTTTAGCATATTGTTGTAGCTCGCGTTCTGGATTCAATGGGACGTCGCGTTTCTAAGTTTTGGAAAATGAGCAGGTTCGTGGACGCTAACATCTCTCGTTCGTAAAACTGCACATCTTGATCTTGGTATTGTCTTACGGAATTAAACACTAAGACCATAACTGAGTGAACATTTCATTTCGCATCTTCATCTACCTTGAACATTCTTGGTCTAAGAAGTTGTTTCGAAATTCTGCGACTGCCTGAAGGTTGTTGTTTTGGAGTTGAAATTTTTGTGGTCAAAATTCTCATACCAAAAATTGTAACAGTTCGGATAACTTCGACTCGGATTCGGAGGAATTTCGTCAGCGTGGGTTGTAGCTAAGGAAGACACGAGCTCGACTTACTCATCAAGTTAGGGTTTTCCTCCCAACAATACATAGGAACCAAATCATAATATTCCACAACCTACAAAAAATTAATTTCTCGTTCTAGTTCAGTACCTATAGCGATATAAATTGTACCTCTGATTCTTCATTCGATGAATTTATTATGCAGATTACAGTAAGATACTGACATTGCGAAGTATAGTTCGAACGTGTGGGTAGATCTTTTCAATTTTTCGCTCCACGTTTTTCCGTAAGATATTCAGCGCTAGTTTATTCTACTTGATGAAACACGCGAGTAATTTATTGCGATAAATACGGGCGATACGATAATGATAAGGTCGTAAAAGAGAAGCTAATGTTCAGCGGCTTGACGAGCATCCACGGGTAAAATTCAATAAACTCAATTACGAGAAAAGCTCTTGTCTATCGCAAAACGAGTAAAAGCTACCTACTCGTATACCCATGAATTAAGGCCTGAGATTGACCATTGTAACTTTACTTTGACGAGCTTTGATTTTCTTGACTCTTCGTTATTCAACGACGCGTCTCTCGAATCTCGTTTTCTTCTCGTCCCTTTGTCATCCCTATATACCTACCTCTTTGTCTTCGTTCATCTTTGCATTACCTCTCTCTACGGATTGTTGCTTCCAATTACAACGGCGACGTTTGTATACCGTGCCAGGATATAAGATAAGATCAATAAGGTTCAGAGGACGTGAACTGTAATATTCCTTTGATTAGTTTCACATTACGGCGCAAAGAGAGAATAGTGAAAATTGTCGAGAAATGCACCTTACACCCGTACGGTATCTCTGATCAGAGGGAAAATAACTAAAATACACGAATTAACCGCTTTAAAATTACTTTGAATACGCGCTCTCCTATTATCAAACGTCGTAGCAACTTGATTAGAAAAAGAGCCATAAGCCTTTGAAAATTTATACGAATGTACACCGTTCTACGAGATACGTATTCATTATTATACGCTGTATATACATTCTCGCAAAATGTTACTTATCGGGTTCGAATATTATTTTCTCTAGAGATTCGGTGCTTTTAAGCTTCCTTCGCGCAATACAGTTAATCGGAAACGCAAAATATCTACCTATATTTTCTCGAGTTCATTTCCGCGAAATCGAGTAGCGTAATTAAAGGATTCTAGGGGTGCTTTGTTTTTTAGACCGTTGAAAAATCTAAAGAAAATATCGCGTAATTAAGTATACGGACTCGATAAAGCGCGCCTCGTAAAGAACAGAAATAAAAAGTCGGACGGAAATTGCGCGCCGATGTTTGTTCATTTCGGTCATTATTTTGCGCCAACAATCCGAACACTTTTTGCTTATTACGCTCGAAATGCGGCCGCGTCTTGAAAACTGGCCAGAGAATTTCAAAATGAAAAGAAGATTTTCTTTTTATGCCTTCAGTAAAATATTGGAAGTGGATTTCATTCAACGAGTCTTTGAATTAAAAAATTGAATCGGATTTAAAATTCTGAAAGTCTTCCACTCAAAACACTACTCAATTTTCTTCGACCATCAGAAAGCATTTCCCCGTGCTCGGCGTCTGTATATTTCCTCTAAGTTGTATGATATTGGCCTGACAGGCAATTTACGCAAACTCCTCCAAACCTTCCTCCACGAGGGATTTCCAAAAACCAATACTCATCCCATGAACCCATCCACGTCGTCTTCCACCCTTTCAGAAAGCAGTATGGAGTATTCTTCCCTTCCTAATCGCTGCGAATAGCCTAGCAAGCGGAGTAAGCTTTCTATTTACGAATCGCTGTCTTCCTATCAACCTCCAAACGCCAACGAGCAGCAAAACTGATCCAATTTAACCCTTGCCCAAATCTTCAGGTAGTCATCTGACTGTGCATTCCAATTTTTAGTCAATAAAACATTGATTTAGTGTTCCAAAGACTCTTCCATCTCTGTTGTCTGCAGACATATACTGTTGCCATACAATCCTCTACCAAGTTCCGTTGTCTCATTTTTGACTCCAAAAGCTCCTGGACGCCAATATCAAAAACTGAAGAGAATACCTAAATTCCTTAAACATTCTCGAATACCGATCACAATCTCGGATCGGCTGTAACCTTAAAGTATCCGTTTGACTCAACAATAGTCTAACCCTCTCGACTGGCCCTTGACATACTATGCACCCACCCTAGGATGCCAGATCTACGGATTCTTGGTTCCCAAAAAGATACAGGTTCTATAGATTTTACATACAATACGGATTCCTTGCGATCAAGGGAAAGGTACCTTGGACATCAGTACAAGAGATACTTTTCTCCTGGTCGTTTTGGACTGATACTTCCCTGATATTGAGTCGATCAAGGGAAACGTACTTCAGTTATTCATATAAGAGATACCTTTCTCCTAAATCAAAGTCCGTAGAAACAGCGGATACGGTTCTTTAAAACTATCATCTGGCAGCACTACACCGACCTTTCATTCAGCCTATGCGCTGAAGCAGGGGTTGCTCCTGTCACGTACCACACTCTTTCACTCACTGCCAGCTTTCTGGCCACAGAAGAGCGAAACACAATTTTTCCCATCTTTTCAAATGCTCTCTGCACACATAATTTATCCCGTCGGGACTCGTCTCAAACCTGGGCTTTTAAAAAAGCCTTAACCTTGCAAGAATTCCCAAAACAACTAACTTTTTACACAAACAACACTCCAACAGAATCATTTCTTCAGATGCCACAGAGGCGCAGGCAAATCAGGACCCAGAACTGGATATGCCGTCTGGGTACCCTCTCTTCCTTCTGGATGGGAAACTCCGTTTCCACACGGACCGTTATATTTACCTACCTCTCCCTTCTTTCGAGCTCCCCTTTCCCCCGCAAATTCCTCATACGTTCTCATTCTCTTCCACCTTTACTTGCTACCCAAGATTTGCAATCTGCCAATCCTATTGTCCAATGAATCCTCCCATTTGAGAAGTTCTATCTTATCCTCCTCCTCTCTTCCAGGGATACCGGGACATATCGCCTTCAATGAGGATGACGCAGTGGACCTTGCCACTGAACAGTCACGACGTTCATCTTCCATAGTGTCTTAAACTAAATATAAGCGTGGTCCAGAGTAGGATTTTAGTTCTAGATTCCTTATGTTCACGCTAATCTCGGGCTAGAAAAGTTTGATCCACCAACCTTTGTGACGTCATTAATAAACTTGATCCACTTTAGGAAGCATGAAGGTACGACGCCATTGGAGCCGAACATCAGTCAAAATCCTCAAACACCAGGATTGTAGAAGTAGGAATTTATCTAGGGAGGAGGGACTTACAAGAAAAATTTCTGTAGTTACACACAGGAAAGTGACTTTTGAGAAACTCTGTTTCCATACTCCCAAGTGCGGAAAGTGGAGAAAACCGCAAGAATTTCAAACAATTTTTTGTAACTTACTCAAACAGCTTGGACACTCAAACTCCAAATTTATGCTACATTCTTCTTTGAGAACTCGATGTCATTGATAATGGACTCAATGATGCAACATTAGCGCTCTCACTGCTATGCAAAGTCTGAATTGTGTGTGGTTTCACGACACCTGTTCTGTTCTACCTCTTATCAATTGTAAGATGAAATTTTTCTGAATGTTGTTTATGAAATGATATGCAAATTTTAAGTGCACTTGTAACTTTGAAATGTCAAACGTATTGAACTTTGATAAAATTAATGTTCAATTTTGGTTTTGATTCAAAAAACAAGCGATCCTGCTAACTTATTTAAAAGTACTTTATCTTAGCTTGATTATCTACAAAGTGTTGAAAGAAAATCTAGATACTTGTTTCTGCCAAATTGGAATTTTCCACTGTGAGATAGTTGTGTTTTGTGTCGGCAGCTCAACTATTGGCTACCTTCCAAGAATTACCTGGCTTGAGAATGAACGATTCAAAGGTAATGATATTTTTCAATCCTATTCATTTGTATATTATTATTTGAGTGCTCACTCAGTTGTTGCTTTGCTTACTAGCCTGAATTCTATTTGTCGGCCGTCCAAAATCCCAGCCAGAGTCCAGAAGAATCACTTAGAGCTTTAAAAGCAGAACAAAGGGCTGTAGAAGCAGAAACTAGAGCTATGGAAGCAGAAAACCGAGCTCTTAGAGCAGAACTTGCAGCCCGGGAGACAGAAATCAGAGCTGTCCAAGCAGAGCATGGACTTATGAAAGCAGAAAACAGAGCTCTGAAAGCAGAACTTGCTGCTCAAGAAGCTGAAATCAGAGTTGTGCAGATGGAGAGGAGAGTTATAAATGCAGAAAACCGAGCGCAGGAAGTGAACCAAGAATTGCACAAAGTGCAGAAAGACTTTATGCAAATGAAAATAGAATTTCAATTGCTTCTAAAGAAAACAATAATTTTGGAGGTTAAAGTAAGTTTTAGTGTGTCTTCTATGATACCCAGCATTTTGATGCGCTGATTATTCAAATAAACTTACACCTCAAGCTTTAAGCGTGGCATCTTGTTGATCTTGCCTCCCAGACCCTACCATTTTTAGTTTTTTTTTTTTTTTTTTTTTTTTCAAGTACCTCACATAGGTACCTACTTTTATTTTGGTTTCATTGAATCTTCTTGACACATTGAAGCTAGTTACTTGTACTATTTGGAAAAAGAGTTTGTTTGCTGTCTCAAGGTTTTTTATTGTTGTTCAAAAGAGCTGAAAGTGGAAGTGATGAAATGAGAATCTAGTGAGTTTATACAGTATATAGGTATAGAAATTTGTAAATTTTCACAATTCACCTGATTTCATACCATAATAATATGACTTAGATTGCCTTTAAAAAATATGTTTTTATTTTGATTATCATTGTTTCCATGTTTCAGGAGCTGGCATTAGAAGTGAAAGAAGTTCTAAAGTCTGTGCGAAGTAACCCTATGGCCTATACCTGTAGGCTATAGAAGCTTTTGCATTTTTATCAAACTGTCACTTATATCAATTGTATTTTAATTACTCTTTCATGATTAGTTACTTAAGTTATTTGTGCAATCTTTTGAAAACTCAGCACATAGGCCTGTATTCTAAAGATAATATTAAAGCAATCATGGTAGAATAGGACGTTTGCTTATTAGTTAATCAAGTTTTCGGAATGGTGTGTTTACCATCATTGAGCATGTGGTCTCTTGATTTATCAGTAAGTTCTACCCTTCTGACCAGCATTCGTTTCTGACCTCTCCATTGTACTGAGGGGAATATCAAAGTTAGCTCAAAATCTGTCTTTCAAGCGTCGTTCCTTTTTCAAGGTAAAATTGCTAATTGAAAGAATCTCTTTCTTTTCAACAAAAAACACGAGAGGTGTATTATTGAGAAGCAGCTTTTGAATTTTGCAATTTAGGTGTAACAAGATCTATTCAAATTGAGATGCAATTAGTCATTGCTCAAGCGCTAGTATCATGTAAAAGTGTTTCTCTTATATACCGTATTCAGAATCTATGGTTAAGAGCATTCTAATTGATTTCAATAAGCATAAAAAAATGATGCTATCAATCTTATTCAACTATAATACACTCCAACTCAAACATTAAATCAGAAATGCCAGCTAGGTTGAACAAATTTGAGCTTCAAAGATTTCAGGTGCAATTCTGTTATGGTCCACGACCAAGCACCAAATCCAAATTTGAGTTTGTAGTTTTTTTTATCAGGAGAATTATGGAACGTTTGATTCATCCTAATATCTGCATCAATCATACGCTGGTGTTCTCTGAACATTCTATTCTCAATAATGACAGCATTTCACTTCAATTGCTGAATCTGTATCTGAGGCACATTGGAATCTCAAGATGAGTCTAGAAAATATTTTCAAATGGTTGCGTGAGATGGAGATTTCTAATTCATCTCCACTTGAAACTCATTATGTATGATACAGCCAAGAAGGTGGTTTGATGTCTCCTCTTTGCTTTCTCTTATTTATATCAATCCAAATCTTCGGCCTTGGCTACATTCTATGAACTAAAGAATAAGTTTGAATAGCCCAGTTTTCTGTGACGTCAATCAGCGAATAAACGCTAGCAGGCTTTGAGTTGCTTAAGAGCTTTGCTCCAGCTGGCATGTTGACTCTCATAAGAATAACACAGTGAGCTAAGATCAACGTGTTCCTAATTAAAAATAAGGAATTTCTTAAATACTACAAGTTGATGAACAGACGCTGAGAACATAATAGATTTTAAATATATATCTCTGATTTCTTATTTATTTCTAATTTTGAATTATTTATGTAATGATCTAATTGCTCCCAATGTTATTCATATGGGAGTCAACAAGTCAGTTGGAGCAACGTTGGGTAGTTTTGCTACAGTTATTCGATAGAAACCTAATCTGTTTGCGATATTTCGCGATACTATCGAATGAGTATCGATATGTGATGTCATAGGAAAACAGTCCTATTACTCTGGTCCAAGTAGCTGAACTTTATCAACATTCTTATCTACCTACTCTTCTCTAACCCTGGACATATTAAGCTCACTCATTATTTGATTACAAATCATCAATTTACTATCAGTTCATTCTGTAGCCTATTCCATCTAGTGCAACATTGAAGCAATCCAAAGAAACTGAGTTTTCACTTTGGTGAGACATATGTTCTTCTTCTAATTGTGGCAATAGACCGTTTTTTTGTGACGTCACAAACTCCACATCTGTTGACTCCAACGTACCCTACAGCCCGTCAAAATCGTCAATCTTACCCTAAATTACCAACTTGGTTCGTAAACAAAAAAAAACTCCATAAGAAATACACAGGAGCGTAATTTCGATCTTACGTACAGATTTGAAAAGCAAAAATAAATAAAGGACCGCAGGTATATTTTCAAATACTTGAGAACTTCCTACTTCTGAATATAAACACGTAATTGCTTATTTATTCCTAATTTTTCAATTTGAACTTATGATCGAAACGTTCCAGTGTATTTCTTATGAGAATCGATATTGTGATAGAACCAAGAACGATACAATCGATCACACTCAAGGGTTTTTGAAGTTTGTTTGCAAGTGTTCGCGCATTGCTGGTAGGGAGTTGGCAATGAGTGACGTCACAAAAAAACGGTCTATAAGGGGAAGTGTACAGTGGACCACCAAATAATCCTGCATCAATTTGGGATTGCGACATTGTGACTTTGCTTCAGTTTGGTCTTGTTTAAGGCAGGCTGCTGCTGGCTACTTTGCCTCACGGACAAACAATAGCAAAGTAGCTGACATTTGGAGGATATTATTTGAATTATGCAAGAGGTATGTTCACCGCAGATTGCCACATCAAGTGGAGATCACAAACATCGAGATAAATCTTCAAAAGTAAAACATTCTTCAAATTGCTTGTTCTCTAATGGATTTTGTTTCATTTGATAGATATACAGTCAGAAGCATCAACAATTTATGCTACATTCCTTTTCTTTTTCAATGAACATGTCAAGAAACGTTGATAATAATTAATAAATCCATTGATGCGACTCTAGCGCCCTCACTACCATGCAAGGTGCTCCATACTTTGTACAGATTAGAAGCTCCAGCACTTCTGTTCTGTTATCAATTATTGTAACATCAAATTTTGCCATGAGATAAGAATAATATTATATTGTGCCAAGTTCAATAGCTCTTATAATTTCAAAATATTGTATCAGGTCTTATTTTGATCAATAAAACAGGAGTCATCCAATCATCCAATTTAGAGATACTTCATCGCAGATTAATTGTCGACAACGCGTTGAAAGAAAACCTCGCCTTGTTTCTGTCACAAATTGGAATTTTTCCTTCCTAGACAGTTTTTTTTTTGTAAATTCAGTCATTAGCTACCTATCAAGAACTACGTTGCTTGAAAATGGAGGTTCCAAAGGTGAGATTATCTTGTAATCATTCACTTGTATATGATCTGACTGTTCACTCTAGTGTTGTTTATTTGCTTTCCATAGCCTGAATTGGATGAGTCGGCTGTCCAAAATCCCAGTCCAAATCCAAAAGAAATGCAGAGAGCTCTAAGAGCAGAAGAAAGAGCTGTAGAAGCGGAAGCCAGAGCTCTGGAAGCAGAAAATAGAGCTCTGAAAGCAGAACTTGCGGCTCGAGAAGCGGAAATGAGAGCTGTACAAACAGAGTGCAGAGTTATAAAAGCAGAAAACCAAGCTCTGGATGTGAACCAAGAATTGCAAAAAGTGCAGAAAGAGTTTGAAAAAATGAAACTAGAATTTCAAAAACTTCTAAGGAAAGTAAAATTTTTGGAAGTAAGTTACAGTTTTGTATCTTCTATAGTAGGTATTTTTTTGATGTGAAGATGATTTTAATAGATATTCTAAATGTGGCATCTTTAGTAGCTATAAAACTTTTGTAATGAAAATATAGGAATTTGAAATACTTGCTCCTCGTTGACTTTGCTTCCCAGGCTGCAATCTTTTCAAAATAAGTAATTCAAGTTTTTTTTTTTTTTTTGTTTTGTTTAAATCACAGTCATACTCTCATTTTAGTCTGATTGATTCTATCTCGACACTATCTTCAAATTGATTTTTGTTGTTGTTAATGTACCTATTTATTTATTAAGGGTTTTTTATTTCATCAATCAAGCTAAAACTGGAACATGTGATGGAAAGAAAAGTTTAAATCTAGTAGAAGTAATGAATAAAGAAATTGGTAAATTTTTGAATAACTAACCTGATCTCATAATGCCCTTCATAAAATACCTAGCTATTGTGGGAAGAATATGTTCATAAGTTGATACAATCCCCTTGTTTTTATGTTCCAGGGATCGCCATCAAAAGCAGAAAAAGGATCAAAGTCTAAAAAGTAACCCCGACTAAAGAAGTTTTTGCATTTTTTGTTCATTATACATTACATTAATATTATAATCATTTGCAATCGTATCTAGTATAATTTCTCTCATTTATTATTATTTGAGCGCTATTCTGAAGATCGAAGAAATCGAAGAAAGTCATTAGCTCACACTGTATATATTACCTATTAAAGTAATTATTATAATAGAGGACATTTGCTTATTACTCTCATTAGTTGACCCAGTAGATATCTAATTGGCAATCCTTTTTCCCGCTACGTTTGTATAATTCGTTTTTGGATTGAAACCCTAACAGCAGAAGATCGCAGGATTTTCATCAATAACCCATGAATTGCTATATGTTCACTATGTCCAGCCTTTGAAAATTTTGCAGAAATGTGTGTTTACCGCCGTTGAGAGTACCTTTATCCCTTGAATAAAATAGTCACAAGTGTGCTTTCTACCGCTCCTGGTTCTGTGCTGAGAAAAGACTTCCTTCTCGCAATTCAAACCTAGCTTGTGTCTGTCAAGTTTGAGTGACCTTCTTTGAGCAGATCCAACGGGTACAATCTCCTCGCTTCCAGCCAAAACAATCGCAGGTGTATATGTATACCGTGATAATTATCAAGAGGCGGCTTTTGAATTATGCGATCGAAGTGCGGCGTGATCCTCTCGAATTGAGATGATTAGGTAGCAATTTCTGGAGCGCTCATTCCAAAGATACGCATAAACGCGTCATTAAAGAAAGTTTTTATTGCGAGCATTTTGTCGGTAAATAAACTGTTTCACGATATCACTAGTCATTTACCTCCGACGTCAGACGCTCCTCGTGCATCACCTACTACTAAATTTTGATGGGGTCAGTTCTCAGATAAACTCTACTGTCATCGCACTACCGATATTATAGTATACGATCAGTGCATCGATGAAACCGAAAATCTTCCTTTTCTCGGGAAGAACTTTCTGTATTTTATGGTCCGAGTTTTGTGGTAATATTATAGTTTTCCTAATGGCCAATTCAAAACTTCTGTCATTTCAGTAACGTATACCATCGTGGACCGACGACCGATATGACAAAGCCATACCACACGAGCGCGATTTCTATCGAGATAAGAGCTCGTAAAACTTTCCACGAAGCCACATACGACTCGGAATATTTCCGTCTGGTATCTTTTTCAAAGGTGCAGCATTCGACGGCAATACGATCTAATTTCCAATCGTGGCTTAAAAGCGTTCTCGGCTGCGGCGAAGGATTCAAATTCGTGAGTAAGTATTAAAATTTGCTAAAACTTCGCCGTCATTCAACCATAAATTCAGACATTTTTTCGTTTGAAGCTTTTTATGGGTGTTGTACTAAAAAAGTGAAAAAAACTTGTTGAGACCGAAAATTTACAAATTAAAATTATTATAATTGAATTAGAGATAGCGCTAGGAAAAAAGTTTTAGTGTTGAGTATTTAATTAGTAAAAATTAGCGATTGCGAGAATTGTTAGAAGGCAAGATGTTATGAAGAACTTTGAGAAAGAGGGCAACTTTGTCAACTTTTTAAGTTGAAGACAATGATATAATCAAATAAAACTTGAGACGTGACGAACAAGTGAGAATGATTCTTAGTTAATCGGAAAAATTAAAAGATCAGCCTTTTAAAATGTCTGTCCATTTAACGTTCAGATTTAAATACGATAAGAGCCTATTGTGTAGTGATGTTAAGAAAGAGGGACCCTTAAAGTCTTCTAGTTTTCTCCTCTATATTGCTCCTTACTCAAAAGTTCATCCAGCGTTTTCCGGATGTACACCAATCAGAAATATACAGTGCAAAGAGAACTGAAGGCAGTGGTCTAAATCACGCTAATGAACCAACTTTCTTTTGCTTGTACCGTGACGTGGATTTCCCTCGCTACATTGTTCATGGATCTAGATGAAACCGGTTGGACTAAAAGTTGAGAAACTTCAGATGAAGGAATTTGAATGATTTTTCAGTGGGAACCGCTGCAGGTGTACCCTCAGAAAAACGACGGGCTCCACGAAGTTAAACGAGGAATTTAAGCCCTTCGTGATCTCAAATCCTATTACTGCTCCTCCATCCTTTCCTCCTGGACTGTGCTTTTGAAAAGGCATACTTCCATACCCACTCTCGAGTACTGGAACCTGTTGAGGTTATTTGACGCTGAGAGCGACGCCAGTCTTTAAGACAGGCCGTGAGCTTCGTAGGCATGAATCACCACTACGAAAAAAGCTGCGAAAAATTCTCAGATCATAGACAGAAAAGAGAAGAAGAAATGAGTAACTTTTGTCCGCCTTCTATATGAAGCGAGAATAAGTGGAGAATGTTGACAATTTATACGTATCTGCTGGATGAAATGAGTCACAAACTAAGCCAGAAGAGGCTGCTTCATAATACGAAAGTACGCGATAGTGCTTGATTCGCGAACTCATAAATATTCCGTAACTCCTTATCGTGCGTGGATGATGTATTGTTCCTTCATCTCGCGTACACACCTCTTATTCGACACTAAGATGCTTCTGTCTATTTTTCTCCTCATTCTCTCGCGCGTACATCCTTTCGCGTCCTCATAATCGTCGTGTCAAATGAATAATTTTTTATTTATATATTATGAGAACGTGGCTGAAAGGCTTCGGTGAAACGTGCTTCGAAAATTTAACGTTCGTAAAATAATGTCTTCCTCAACGCCGAAAGCCGTCACCGATACTCAATGAAATATCTCTTAGGCCTCTCTCTCTCTCTCTCTCCATAATACCGTATGTGTAACGAACGACAGAAAAAAAAAATCCGTTCGGGTTAATTTAACGTTAGGCTGTTAGGATGATTTCTTGAGCTCTTCGACGTGAAAATTTTCAATGATCGACTTTCGGGAAAAGTGGTTCGTAGACGCTTTTAAATGAGCTTGGTTCGGTTTCAGTTTCTGTATCCGTCTCGCGGGTGCGTCGTTTAGAGGTTTTTTTTTTCTCCCTCCATGCATTCTCAAATGATACCGGGGACCTATCTTTCGTGGAGAAGACATCCCACGCGAGCTAGCGGTAAACGAATTTAATTTCTCGCTTCAGGAAAAATACTCGCGGATCTCATTTGCTGCCCGTGTTTCAACTTTTTACGTAGGACTGTTTATGAGATGAAATTTGAGGCGAAAATGGTATCTTATATACGTTTCCTCAATAAGACGCTATAATGGATTCTTCGTTTTCGGCGGTACAATATTGAAAGTTTTGAGTAAAACGTCTTTAATATTCTAATTTTTCTCCCCTTGAAAGACGTATGAAATCGAAAACGATGTAGGCTTATCGAAGGATGAGAATAAATACAGTAGTCGCGCAACATTAGTCGTATTCGCAAATAGAAACGACAGCGGAAAGGTACTTGACATATCTATATTTTGTCAAGTCCAAGTCAATCGGCAGATCTTCTATTGACAAAAGAAAAAAATAACGCAAACATTCACTCGTGAAAACATCGTGTTTGGAAATGTGATCAATTTCGCTGCTGGCGTGGCGGGGTTTGTTCTATCACTAGCGGTACATCACGTATATGTTTTGGACCACATCCCAGCTGAAATTTTCGGACCGTGTCAATTACCGTAAAAATCTACCAAATCTATTTACCGCTATCACTTTGTAGAAATATCAAACTCACATCCCAGTGCCACCCGTTGTTTATTCCCTGCTTGAATCCAAGCCATCCTCAAAAGCCTAGAATCAATCTAAACTTTCCCTCCTCTACGTAACCTAGCATTACGGAAAAATGTTTGTTGGATACCCTTAGAAAAGACCTTTCCATCAAAACTTCCTTAACCTTGATGACGTCATCAACTCGTTACATCATCGACTTGAGACATTTTCCCTTTTTTTGTATGTTCTTATTAGCTTCATGCATTTCATGTGGAAAAAATCATCACCATTCCTTCAGAAAAGATCTACGTGACGTCATCACTAGCATTAAATAATTTTGTGTGAAAAAAGATGATGCTGATTTAAAAAATGATTCCGCGCACCCCTGCAAAAGATCGATTCGTGTCGACATCCTCAACCTGGATGACTTCAGCAACCCGTAGCATCATGACCCCGTGCAGGCGCGGATCCACAACGTCCTTATGAGGGGGGGGGGGGCTCACGCCGGGAGTCATCTTGAGTTGAGCCATACTTGGTTTTTCTTTATTTTTTGGGGGGTGGGGGGGATTCCTCCTCCGTCCCAGCGTCGTCGCCGGACTTTTTGGGGCCTAAAGTAACATTTACACATGAGGCCTTCTTTCAATTTAGGACAATTTTACCTAATTTTTCGGCGCAAGGCCTACAGTAGCGCGAGGCCTGAAGCGGTAATACCTACTCACCACCCCCAGGCGACGGCCCTGCTCAAGCCTGAGACTTGAGCTTGAGATTTGAGCCCAAGACTCGCGTTTGACTGGGACTCGATACTGACACTCGAGACTGAGACTTGAGCTTGCAACTTGAGCTTGAGAATTGAGGCTGAGACTCGAAACGGACACTACTGAGATTCAAGACTGGGACTGGAGCTTGAGACTCGAGCCTGAGACTCAAGACTGACACTACAGACTGGGACTCCAGCTTGCGACTCAAGCTTGAGAATCGATGCTGAGAGTCAAGATTGTCGAGACTGACACTCGGGACCGAAACTTGAGATGGAGACTGGAGCTTGAGACTCGAGCCTTAGACACGAGACTGACACTTGACCTTGAGACTCGAGACTGAGACTCAAGACTAAGATTGAAGCTTGATACTTGAGACTAACACTCGATACTGAGACTCAAGACTTCTAACTGCTCGAGTTTGCAACTTGAGCTTGATAATTGAGGCTGAGACTCGAGACTGACACTTGGAACTGAGACTCGAGCTTGAGGCTTTAGACTGACATTCGAGACATTGACTTGAGCTCGAGACTCAAGACTGAGACTCGAGCCTTAGATTCGAGCTTGAGACCAAAACTCGAGACTATGACTCGAGCTTGCGGCTCAAGATTGAGACTCGAGGGGGAGACTCGAGACTTGGACTCGAGCTTGAGACATGAGACTGGGACTCGAGACTGACACTACTGAGATTCAAGACTGAGACTGGAGCTTGCAACTTGGCCCTGGGACTGAAGACTGACACTCGAGACTTAGATTCGAGCTTGAGGTCGAGTCTCAAGATTGAGACTCGCGTTTGAGGCTCGAGACTGACGTTCGAAACATAGACTTGAGCTTGAGACTCGAGACTAAAACTTGAGACTGATACTCGAGACTGAAGTTCGAGGCTGATACTTGAGACGGAGACTCAAGACTGACAGTTGAGACTGATACTACAGACTGAGACTCCAGCTTGTGACTCAAGCTTGAGAATCAATGCTGAGAGTCGAGATTGTCGAGACTGACACTCGGAACCGAAACTCGAGATGAAGACTGGAGCTTGAGACTCGAGCCTTAGACTCGAGACTAAGACTGAAGCTTGATACTTGAGACTGACACTCGATACTGAGACTTAAGACTGATATTAGAGACTGATGCTCGAGTTTGCAACTTGAGCTTGAGAACTGAGGCTGAGACTCGAGACTGACACTTGGAACCGAGACTCGAGCTTGAGGCTTTAGACTGACACTTGAGACTTAGACTTGAGCTTGAGCTTGAGACTTAAGACTGACACTCGAGACTTAGATTCGAGCTTGAGACCGAAACTCGAGACTATGACTCGAGCTTGAGGCTCAAGATTGAGACTCAAGGGAGAGACTCGAGACTTGGACACGAGCTTAAGACTTGAGACTGGGACTCAAGACTGACACTCGAGACTTAGATTCGAACTTGAGATCGAGTCTCAAGATTGAGACTGGCGTTTGAGGCTCAAGACTGACATTCGAGACATAGACTTGAGCTTGAGACTCGAGACTCAAGAATGAGACTGGAGCTTGCAACTTGACCCTGAGACTCAAGACTGACACTCGAGACTTAGATTTGAACTTGAGATCGAGTCTCAAGATTGAGACTGGCGTTTGAGGCTCGAGACTGACATTCGAGACATAGACTTGAGCTTGAGACTCGAGACTCAAACATGAGACTGATACTCGAGACTGAGGTTCGAGGCTGATACTCGAGACTGAGACTCATGACTGAGACTCTAGCTTGCGACTCAAGCTTGAGGATCGATGCTGAGAGTCGAGGTTGTCGAGACTGACACTCGGGACCAAAACTCAAGATGGAGACTGGAGCTTGAGACTCGAGCCTTAGACTCAAGACTAAGATTGAAGCTTGATACTTGAGACTGACACTCGATACTGAGACTTAAGACTGATACTAGAGAGTGATGCTTGAGTTTGCAACTTGAGCTTGAGAACTGAGGGTGAGACTCGAGACTGAGACTTGGAACCGAGACTCGAGCTTGAGGCTTCAGACTGACACTCGAGACTTAGATTCGAGCTTGAGACCAAAACTCGAGACTTAGATTCGAGCTTGAGATCAAAACTCGAGACTATGACTCGAGCTTGAGGCTCAAGATTGAGACTCGAGGGAGAGACTCGAGACTTGGACACGAGCTTGAGCCTGAGACTCAGGACTGACACTCGAGACTTGCATTCGAGCTTGAGATCGAGTCTCGAGATTGAGACTGGCGTTTGAGGCTCGAGACTGACATTCGAGACATGGACTTGAGCTCGAGACTCGAGACTGAAACCTGAGACTGATACTCGAGACTGATACAACAGACTGAGACTCCAGCTTGCGACTCAAGCTTGAGAATCGATGCTGAGAGTCGAGATTGTCGAGACTGACACTCGGGACCGAAACTCGAGATGGAGACTGGAGCTTGAGACTCGAGACTGAGACTCGCGCTTGAGAGACTCGTGCCTCAGACTCGAGACTATATGACTCGAGCTTTAGGCTCAAGAATGAGACTCGAGACTGACACTTGAGCTTGAGACTCGAGACTGAGACTAAAGCTTGAGAATCGAGGCTGAGACTCGAGACTTACATTTGAGACTGATTCTCGAGCCTGAGACTCAAGACTGATACTACAGACTGAGAATCGAGCTTGGGAGTCGAGATTGTCGAGACTCACACTCGGGACTGAAACTCGAGACGGAGACTGGAGCTTGAGACTGGAGCTTGAGACTGGAGCTTGAGACTCAAGACTGGAACTCAAGGTGGAGACTGATTTTACTCTTGGCGCCCTTTGGGAATTTATCGAATTGGAGGAGGAGGAGGCGGTGATCATTCTGTTTTTTTTTATTATTATTATTGCGAAGTTCTGATGACGGCTGATCATCCTGAAGGAAGGCATTTTTGTTTGTGTATTATTCTCTTCTGGCAAACTAATTTATTTTAATCCACTTCCTCCTTTTTCGTTCTCGTTCTCTTCGTCATTTTTCTTCTTCGATCATCTTTCAATTCGTACTCTTCCTTCAACTCTTCAGTTTCTCTGAGCTCATTTCTGATTTAGAGCTCCACACCGTTCTCAGAGTGTGTGACCACTCCCACGTACTTCTGCTCTTGGTGTTCCACTAATTGTCAAAATATTCAATGACCCAAAGGTGGGGAGAAACATTCTGATGTACTTATGATAAAAAGTGGAGGAGTAATACATCATACGCGCAAGATAAGAAGTTGTGAAATATTTATGAGTTCATTATTCAAGCACTACCTATCTTACATTCGTTGCAGTATTTTCTGTTTGTATGTGTGACTCATTCATTGTCAACATCACTGCGAACCGACGAAAAGTTACTCCTTTCCATCATTTTTTTTTTTTTTTTTTCAGTCTAGTCTCAGACTCATTCCCAGCTTCTCGTTCTTCCTCGCCATCGGTATTTATCTCGTAGCGCTGCTATTATCTCTCGACTCTCTTATGAGCTTATAATGTAGTCGTGTACGCTCCTAATTCTAGCTCATTAGTATTGTTTTATGGTACGTTTTGTTTCGCAAATGCTCCTTTGTACGTCGCGTATCGCGTGCGTACTCTTTTTCAACGCATAAATTAAACTTTCGTTGTTGATCTTCTAAATACGATTTAAGCAATTAATTATTCACGCTGCGCTGCGATGCCACGTAAAAAGGGACGCGTGCGAGTGGTTTTTTCTCGCGCGCGTATATCTTTTTCTAAATTGAGTGAGAATCCGATTTCGCCTTGATTCGTGGAACGACCGACCTTCTTGGCATATTAGCCGTAATACGAAAATGAAAAATATCCTGCAATTTCCGTAACAAAGTAACGACGCTCGTTGGAAACGCCATCACGTTTATAATAACAGCAAAAATGGAGAGACGGAGATGACGGCGACGACGGCGATATTATTTCATAAAATCGTGTTTACTAGTCTAATTCTGTTTTTATGGCTCAACGACATCATCATGGAAAAATTACTCATCGTTATCGAGAAAACACTAAGTTATTGATGTTCGCTTCGCTATCACTTGGCTCTTTTTGAAAAGGAAGAGGGAAAAAAAAGAGCGACGGGAGTGTTCTGTACAGTATTTTGCGTATACTAGGGTAATTTTCCGCGCGTTAACCTGAAATTAGTTTAAATTGTTTTTCCCTCCTTCGCTCTTCTGATCTTCCCTGTTTTTTTTTTCGATAGCTCACATATTCGCTCGCGACGGAATGAAAAGGAAAAATTTCTTTAACGTAATTACATGACGTTTCCAGCAATCATTATGTTCGAAATGAGGAAAAGAAAATGCTTTGAATGTTAAATAAAAGAGGAGAGAATGGGTTCTAGTGTTTCTGGTGAAGAGCAAAGATTATGGTGTACGTCTGATGAATTTGTTACATTATAGTGAATGCGGTTGTTTCGTGTGTGAGCGTTTTACAGACAGCCACATCATATCGCGTAAATATGTTGTTTTGTTCTTCGGTAAGAGGAATTTATGTCTTATTGCATCGCATGATTACTATACGTCCGCGAGTAAGATTCCCAATTTTTCTTCCGGTAATGCACTACCAACATGAACTTCCTCCCTCGGACCTACACAGCATAGGAAATTAGAATGAACCTATTATTGGACAAAGTAATTCAAGCGATCCGAAGAAGCCAGCGCACGTGAGTGGTCCTTAGAAAACTGTGCGATAAATTCCTACTGACCAACAACTATTAACACAATTTGCCAAGTTAGGGAGGCATTCTCTAAAAGAGTAAAGCGAGGAGTAAAGTGCTTGAGCCACAGAAATATTAAAAAGACACCGAAGAGCTTTCTATTGAAAAATCATTGTCAAATGAGGCATGAAAGCAACTGAACCAACTACGGCTGGAAACAAAAACATCCGAGGAAATCAGGACTAAACTTAATATGTGAATCAAGCTCATAAACCAATTCAATCAACCCCTCATCAGGTATGTTCCTGTTGAACACATCAAAGTTATTCAGATGACGGATAATTTCGATATCTTTTAGTGCAATGCGTTTAGAATACGAGTTTTCTCTATGGAGGAGGACCTCGCACTCTCTTCAAAGCTATAGCCGCTGATAATAAACAGTAGATGGCCCGTAAACGCTGATTCTTCTTCTCCCACGCTTTTCTAGGTTCAGCAACTCTCATTTTGAGTTGACGGCCAGTCTCGCCGGTTTAAACTCCCTTACAATCACTACACTCCTCGTTCCTCCTATATGGTGCCCCAGTATGGGCCGATTGCATGAAGATACCATACCGACGTAGAGAAATGGTTAAAATCCAACGAAGAGCTGCGCTGAGGTGTGTTAGTGCCTACCGCACTGTCTCGACGGAGGCTCTTTGCGTATTAGCACGTTCACCGCCACTTGAGCTCCTTGCTGAGGAGAGAGCGGTGGTGTTCAAAGCAAAGAAGACAACAACGACCAAGCAAGAAGCTTTACGGGTCAAGCAGGAGGCCAGGCGCTCCTTGCTTGTAAAATGGAAAGCGAGAATTGCCCAGAGTGAGCTGGGCAAATGGACGACCCGTGTGCTAATATGCGACCTTGATGAGTGGATGAACCGGGACCATGGTGAGCTGAACTTTCACCTGACGCAGGTGTTAAGCGGCCATGGCTGCTTCAACAAGTACCTTCATGAGAAGCTAAGGAAGGTTGAGCAGGCTTCGTGTTCGCATTGCGATCAAGGGCGGGATGATGGACCACAGCACACCTTATTTGAGTGCGAGGCGTGGAAGCGTGAGCGGGACAAGCTTAGTCGGTCTCTTCAAGAGATCGGGGTAGAAGAAGCGCTTGTTCCGAGTAGCCTGGTACCCACCATGCTAGGCTCCGAAGAAGCATGGAACCAGGTGTCTGCATTTGCGGCCACCGTTATGAAGAAGAAGATGGACCAGGAATGGAATAGGCAAATGCAGAACCACGCTGTGGCCTACTCGACACCTGTGTACCATCAACATCCGGATCTGCAGGAAGACAACGAAGAAGGACACCATTCAGCTTGATGATAAGATAGTGTCTGGGGTTGTTATGTGAGTGTCACTAGTGTATTTCGCGTGCCAGGGGGGCACTGCAGCTTGGCGATTGCCAAAGCAACTTGGCGGTTGCCAAGTAGAAGAGGGGTTTCGCGTAGGAGATTCTTCCAACACTGAAGTTATATCCGAAAGGGTCGATTCCAGGTTGGAGGAAACAAAATTAAATGCATACGCAACCCGTACCCACTCCACTATGGAGGTAGGGGCGGCGTTCTGCAAATGCGACACAAGCGAAATAAAAAAAATCACTACACTCCGACTTATAAACACTACTCTTCTAGACCAATCGGATGGAATCTTAGAGCTCGACCAATAACTCTTGAAAGTATTAAGATCATAATACACTGGGCGAAAACCAAAGATGCGAAGGACACGATGAAAACTTCTCCTAGAACTGGAGCCTTATCCAACGCTTTTTAACATCTAGGGTCGGATTACGAGAGAGAAAGGGGGAAGAATCTAGGTACGAGTAATCTTCCTCTAAACCATGAGGTCAATATCTAAATTGACTTCATTCATGCCAGCCAAGTTTTATGACGTCACGGGTTGATGACGTTACGACAGGTCGATGACGCCCCTAAAGTTGGGAATGATGATGCTACCGGTTGATGACGTCTCATCAAGTTTAGGGTTGAGAACGTCACGGTTCGATGATGTGACAAAAGTGTTATTAATGCTCTAAGGTTCGGATGACTAGCGGTGGAGAGCAGGGTAAGCCGGGCCCTAGAGGTAGTGACGCGCGGGATCGAGACGGTCAGACTTGAACTTGCAGTAGATAAGACGGAGGCCATATTATTCACAACCAGTCGAAAGTTCAGTTGACCCACCACTAACCTAACTTTGGCACCCGTCAAGCTGCAGTGTCCCCCTGGCACGCATAAAACACAACCTCGAGATATAGTGAATTGCTGTTGGAGTTTCTTCATCTTTTTCTATCTTCAGGGAAGATCGTCGTCCTCTTCTTCCTACAAATCTAGGTGTTGATGGTACACAGGTGTCGAGTAGGCCATAGCGTGGTTTGCATTTGCCTATTCCATTCCTGGTCCATCTTCCTCTTCATGACGGTGGCCGCAAATGCAGAAACCTGGTTCCATGCTTCTTCGGACCCTAGCATGATGGATACCAGGCTACTCGGGTCAAGCGCTTCATCTACCCCGATCTCTTGAAGAGACCGACTGAGCTTATCCCGCTCACGCATCCTCGCCCTCAAATAAGGTGTGCTCTGGTACATCATGCCGCCCTTGGTCGCAGTGCGAACACGTTCCTTGCTCAACTTTCTTTATCTTCTCAGGAAGGTACTGTTTGGAGCAGCTATGGCCACTTAGCACCTGCGTCAGGTGAAAGTTTAATTGGACATGGCGTCGGTTCATCCACTCATCAAGGTCGCGTATTAGCACACGGATTGTCCACTTGCCCAGCTCACTCTGGGTAATTCTTGCTTTCCATTTTACAAGAAAGGAGCGCCTGGCCTCCTGCTTGACCCGTAGAGTCTCTCGGTTGGTCGTTGTCGTCTTTTTTGCTCTGTACACCACCGCTCTCTCCTCAGCAAGGAGCTCGATTGGTAGTGAACGTGCTAATACGCAAAGAGCCTCCGTCGAGACAGTGCGGTAGGCACTAACACACCTCAGCCCAGCTCTTCGTTGGATCTTTCCCATCTCTCGTCTTCTGTATGGTATTTTCATGGAGTCGGCTCATACTGGTGCACCGTATAGGAGGATCGACAAGGCGGTGCTCATCATGACCCTTCTTCTTGCTTCTCTCGGTCCTCCAAGGTTCCTCATCAGGCGGCTTAAGTATCCAACTACCCGGCCTGCCTTTTCCGCTGCTATCAGAAAATGGTACCTGAAGCTCAGCGTTGAGTCAAACCAGATGCCCAGGTACTTCATCTTCTTCTTGGTCTCAATTTCCACACCTTGCAGGCGAAAGTTAGGTGGACTGAACTTCCGACGGGTCGTGAATAAAATGGCCTACGTCTTTCTACCTGCAAGTTCGACTCCAGCCGACTCGATCCAACGCGTCCCTTCCTCTAGGGCCCGGTTTACCCTGCTCACCACCGCTACAATTCTCTCGGCTGTGCATACCACCAGTGTGTCACCCGCATAACAGATAAGTTTAACACCCGGCGGCAGCTTCACCTTAAGCGACGCACCACAAAAGCGCCCCAAGGACCGACCCCTGCGACACCCCACAAGTAACTGGGCGTTCCATTGTACCAGCAGACGTCTCTGCTTGGATTTCTCGGCAGCTAAGATAGCTGCTGATCATCCTGAGCAGGTATGTGGGCACTTCTTCGTCCATGAGGGCTTCTAGTATCCTCTCCCATGCGATCGAATTGGACGCATTTCTTATATCGAGGTTGACAGCCGCGCAAAACTGACGCGTAACAATCGCTGACTCGGCTATCCTCTTTAACTGGATCCCAGCATCTGATGTGCAGCGTCCAGTTTAAAAACTGTACTAGCTACTAGAGATTATATCTCTTTCCTTCAGATAGCTCTCCAGTCGATTGGCTACCACTCTTTCCAGGAGTTTCCCAACATTGTCCTGCAGACAAAGTGGACGATAAGAGGATGACTGGCCTGGTGGTTTATCCTTCTTATCGATCAGCGCTAGCCTGGCTTTTTTCCATCGCACAGGGAACAGTCCCCCAACAACTGCCTCATTGAATGTATCAACAAGCAGTGCCGGTTCAACTGAGTGTATGGCGCCCCAGACTGGATTTAGAATCTCATCCGGGCCTGGAGCCTTCCAATACTTACCCCACAGTCTATTGACTGCTGCATCCACCTCCTCGGTACCTAGAAGGGATATACCATCCCTTTCCACTTTTGGTAGCGCTACCATTGGTGGTGGGTGCTGCGGGAACAAACCTTCAATGATTTGACCCCCAACATCCGGCTCCATTCGGCTCATTGCTGAGAGGCTCTTTAGCGTCTTCAGCACTATCTTATAAGGCTTTCCAAACGGGTCGTCCTCTGTCATCTCACATAGCTCTTTTCATGCAGCACTCTTGCTGTCTTTGATAGCCTTCTTCAGCCTTTTGCGAGCCAGCTGGTATTTAGGTGGCTCGCAAAAGGTGTCTGTATTTGGGAATAGAATAGGCAAATGCAGAACCACGGTGTGGTCTACTAAACACCTGTGCATCATCAACATCCAGATGTGCTGGAAGAAGAAGAAAATCATCCCTGAAGAAGATGAAGAGAAGCCTACAACAATCCAGTATATCTAAGATAGTGGTGGTGTTGTTGTTGTGTGTTCTAGTGTTTCCTGCGGAACTCTGCAACTTGACGGTTGCCGAGTAGAAGAGGGGGTTCGCCGATGAAACCAACACTGAAGTAATACCCGAAAGTATCGGTCCCGGTATTGGAGGACACAAAGTCAAATCCTCACGCAACCCGCAACCACCTCACCATGGATGAAGGGCGGCGCTGCACAAGCGATATAAACGAAATGCTCTTTAGTTATGTGTGATGAAGTCACTGGGAATGATCGCAATGAAAAATTGTCAAATGTGAAAAAGCATATATTGTGCAATGTGCAGCTTCCCTTCGTAGTGACCACTTCCCTCGTGCGGTGCAGAATTTTGATCTTTCCTCTTCACAAATTCGTAAAATTTTGTCAGAAATAGTTCTCCTCTCTTATAAATTTTCTTCAGCGTGTGTTTTGGCCGTCTTATTTTGAAAAAACGAAAAATTTTTGTGGAATCATCTGTGATATGACTGCTGGCTAATAAAAAATCCCATACAACGCCAGTCCGCAGTGGGAATCATTATCTCCCCTCCCCCTCCATTCCTCTTTTCATCCAATTAATCTGTGAATTGCTCAAAATAATTCTCTCGAAAGACCTGTTGGAGCAATGGAGAATGATCAGAATCAGCGAATTGATGTCTATAATACTGAGAAACTCCTAGTGAAGGTCGAATATTTTTAAACGTGGGTAATTATCGGTCATCACCGTTGACTATCGCTATCGTTTTTATCCTTTCCTGCAATTCGTGCGTAAGCTTCTTGCTGGAATTTATCGTGTGCAGAGGCCCGCAATAAAAAGAGTTATACTGGCACTTCCGATAGCAATATCCTTTACAGAAAACATATACACACGATATGTGGAGGTGGAGATGTTGATAATAATATATTTCTTATTACGAAGAGAGCTCGCGAATTCTCAAGGCTGTACGTACGTATATAGAGTATGATATTTGATACATATCCTCCAAAATGTTTCCCAAATACGAGAAAATAAAAGTAGGAAAAAAGAACATATTTTTTTTTTCAAAATTGCTCTTTCACGTATACTAAAACTTAGAATTGTTCGCAATCTGAGAATGTAATTTTTGTCAATTTTTTATACTTCTCTCAACGTCGATATTATATAGAAAGTGAAAAAAACATCTATATTCCTACGCGTCATTTTTATGCGTGCGCGTTTTTCCCCGCTTTTATAATATAGTACAGTATACTATGCCTACTAAGGGCTATGTTTAAGAGAAGTGAAGTATATGATGGAAGATCTCACGGATACAGTCAGCTATTACTGTATACGTATTGTAATGCTAGAAGAAGATAGTCGGCAAAAAAATACGAGTTTTTGCGAGGCATCAGAAAAAAAAAGAACGGAAAAACATATACAGCAGTAAACGAATACTATACTGGAAAGAGGTTTCTAAAATAAAATAAAAATATATGATACGCGAATACGGATATGACGTATGTAACTGATACTATGCTGTAACGTACAAAGGTTTTACCTTTTTTCAGCCCACGAAACGAAAGAATTTACTTCGTATACGTTAAAAGGATGAGAAGAAAACTATTTTTATTACTTGACAAGTGTGGGAACAAACTAGGTCATGTTTCTAAATTGATAAAATATCCGACCGGAAAAACTTCGGTCATTCTTCCAGAAAATAAAAAATGTATAAGAATTTCAGCCTCGTAAGAGCGTGTAATCCATTTGTATTATACTCCTACATTTGCGGAAGACTTAAATTTCTCTACGCCGAGATGTTGGGACAAAAAATACTGTTGAAAGATGGGCATTTATCAAGAAAGTTGTGCGAAAATATCGAACCAATTTCATCTTGACTCGAGCTGCTAGATTTTAGTGTGGTGTCCCTATCACGAACTCGTATGCTGCCTCTTCACGGTTTCTCATAACTTCCTATTAATGTTTCAGATCTTTTGACTTGTTTCATGTCTTTTCTCTACCGCTTAAAAATGCGTCCACGCGTCCGCACTGATGACCTCGGGACTTGGAAAATTGAACCTGAGCCCTACCCTCGATTCCGGAACTTGCGTCCGGGTGTGTAGAGTCTCAAGTATAGGAAATGGTATCATACTGGAGATGAACTAGCCGAGGACCTCCCCTTGTGTTATACTACTTTTATATTAGCTTTATACTGGGATTACACTAGTTAGACTGGACTTATACTAGAAGAAGAAGAGGGACAAACTAACTAGGTGTCCAGTATACTGTAGTCTCTTTTAAGCCTCCTTTATACTAGGCTAATTATTTAGTATTCTAAACCAAGGAGGGGGAGAACGAGCGGAGTGAGTGAGCTCTTGGAACCTAGTAGCTTACAATATTGTAAACGAAACTCATGCTAGACTGTGAAGGCCGTGAGTGAGCCTCTAAAAGCCATTGGCTTGAATTCTAAAGGAGGCCCATACCACACCAATGGGGGGGGGGGGAGTGAACGAGCTCAAAATACGCTGCTATGGAATCTGTTGATTTAGTATACAGAACCGCAAGTGAGCTACCCAAAAGCTATTATTTCAAAATACCCTAATTGGAACTACAGTATACACCAAGGAGAGCTCTCTCAAAGCTGTTAGTTTAAAATAGTTCCAAGTGGTCTCATGCTAGAAGAAGGAGGGGGTGAACGTGCGGAGCAACTGAGCTCCCCAAAAGCTGTTAGCTTTAAATAACCCCATCTACATGGTCATACTGATACTCAACAACAAAATACTTGTATACTGAGAAAGGAAAGATGTGATCTTTATTTATTTGGCTCCGCCTGAAAAATTTTTAATAAACTCACCCGAAGAAAACGGGTTTTTTCCATAATGTTCTTAGAGCACACGATTTAGCATCTGAGGAGCTTTTGGTGTCAGCTTGAGTTCTCCGTAAGGACATTTTCAGACTTTTTAGTGGGGAACCTTCTATCCATTTTGTCAGGGGGATTACATCCTCAGAAAACGTTCGCGTCCGGGAGTTTCTGTGAACTGCGTGAGATCACGTGCCGCGTGGCGCTTCATGACGTCATCAACGACCTTGACCTACTTAAGGGACTTGAAACAATTTCAACTTCTACCCGGAATGCTGTATGACGTCATCAATGACCTTGACCTTGACCTACTTTGGGGACTTCAAAAAATTTCAATTTTCAGCCTTCTTTATATCAGACCTAGCATGCAGTATACTGAGAAGAGCCCAGCCAGCTCATTTTCTGAGGGGACATTTTCGCGCCAACGTGATTGCGAGCGCGGGAGGTTGTGGGTTCCCCGCTGCCATTGCAAACCTGCAATGGCCTCTAATTTTCTCTGCTCAATGCTCCTTGGAAACCTTATTTTTGTAGCTTCAATGGTACTTTTTATGAGTTTGTGTCCAAAATTGCAGGGTCCTCCCTAGGATTTCTTGTATCTGAAGTACCGTTATTCTTTATAAATAATAGTTTCCATAATCTTGATTGCAATATTAATTCTTCCTGATTCTGTCATATTGAAAATTACCTTGAAAGTTTGACGACGCTTTTGAATGTCATGTATCATATTAAAATTTTGACTTATTGCTGATCATAATTCGTGGTAGAGGCCACAAAGAGGCGCAGGTAGTTGCTGAGCAATACCGGTAGGCTCGAAAAAAGTTAAAGGCTGCAATAAAACGGAGAAAGAAGCCGAATGGAGCCAGAGGCTGTTGAAAGAGTAGTCGGCACTATTTCCACGAGGCACGCAGGAGGACATGCCCCTCTGAGATTGATATAGCCGTTCAAAGGCTGCATGGTAATACAATGGGAAGTTTCTAGACCAGACTAAATGCCCAACGCAATATGGAGCTCTCTCGATGTAAAGACCCTCTCTGCTACCAAATGTTTTTTATAAGACCCTGGCGGAGGGGGTGTACCCCATTGTGTACCGTAACACGGAAAGGAAAATGAACGTCAACGAACGCGTTCGTGTGATCGTTGGAAAAAGATCAGATTAGCTCCGATAGAGAAGAAGGACAAACCACCTAGCCTGTCATCCTCCTACCGTCCCCTCTGCCTACTTGACACAGTCGATAAGTTATTTGGGCAATGTTGACGCGGTTGGAAAACTACTTAAATGGCAGTCGACAAGACGGAGATCATTGTTCTCACAACCCATCAGAAGTTTCTTCCACCTATCACATGTAAGGTGCGGGATCCGAGGTCAAGAAGACATTGAAATACCTGGGGCTCAAGTTCAACAGCAAACTCAGCTTCTGTCACCATTTTGAGAAAGGGGTGGAGGAAGCTTCCAGGATGGTGAAACCTTTATCCTATCTCATGTCAAATCAAGGAAGACTAAGAATGGCTAGAAGAAGACTCTGCATGAGTGTAGCAATTTCAGTGCTCTTCTATGGCGCCCCTGTGTGGGCCGACTCCGCGGAGATTGAGTACAGAAGAAGAGAAAAAAAGGAAAATTTTCTGGCTCTTCCCGCACATTTGCCATATAAAAATAAATTATGGACAAGAGTTTTTATTTTATTGCACGACGTTTCGATGTACTAGACATCTTCATCAGGTGACGGTGAATACAAAACTAAACTAAACAAGAGAAGACAAGAGAGAAATGAAATGAAAAATTGTAAAATAGATGACTCGTATAAGAGTACACGAATGTACAGGAAAAATATAAAGATCAACTCTCGACAATGAGACTACCATACAACATCTTCATGTTACTGCTATCCCGCTTAAAATTAACAGTATTAGATTTTATAATTTGTCCATAATTTATTTTTATATATAAAATCTAATACTGTTAATTTTAAGCGGGATAGCAGTAACATGAAGATGTTGTATGGTAGTCTCATTGTCGAGAGTTGATCTTTATATTTTTCCTGTACATTCGTGTACTCTTATACGAGTCATCTATTTTACAATTTTTCATTTCATTTCTCTCTTGTCTTCTCTTGTTTAGTTTAGTTTTGTATTCACCGTCACCTGATGAAGATGTCTAGTACATCGAAACGTCGTGCAATAAAATAAAAACTCTTGTCCATAATTTATTTTTATATGGCAAATGTGCGGGAAGAGCCAGAAAATTTTCCTTTTGATCTTTGCAATCCTTGCACGTATAAATTTTTCTATTTATTTATTTAAGAAGAGAAATTGAAAGAATTCAACAGAGAGCTGTGCTTACGTGTGTTAGTGCGTACCTACGGATTTTTCTTCCTCTACGGATTTGTTGTGAAATGCAAATTTCTTGTGTTCAAGGAAAAAGTACCTTAGTCACCAATGTGAGAGATATTTTTCTCCTGGTCGTTGTAGACCGATTCCAAAGTCTCCCGTATTATTGAGTTGATCAAGAGAAAAGTACCTCCTTCACGAATGTGAGAGATGCCTTCCTCCTGATTGTTATTGACAAACGAGTACAAATCTCTTTTCCGGTGTGAGAAAAAATGGCGGACACGGATTTTTGAAAATATCACCTGGCAGCGCTACTTTCCTACCGGGAGTGGGGGGTCGTCCCACCAAAACAAAAATGGTCCAAGTCCAACATCACTGATAAGAATGGTGTAAGTCCGCAGCTTGGATATGACTTGGAAACTCTCGAGCTGAGAGGATACGTAAAAGAATTTTGAATCTCGAGAAGAGAAGAGGGACTTAGGAGGAGACTTGAACTTCAGAGCCATATTATAATAATACGATAAATACCCAGGGAAAAGACTTGGAAAAATTATACATCATGATCACATGTTCAAAGGAAATCAGGAAAAACTTTCAAACCCTTGAAGTAGATGAAGACTACGTCTAAACAGTTGGCCTATCTTATCTGGTATGGCCCAAGTCTGCGGAATCATAACCTAACGGCGTAACGCATGCTTTTTTGCAGGCGAAGCTTCCAGAATCTTCGCCTAGCTTGTGCTTCTTCAGCCTAGTAGCAATGAACTAGGCTAATTTGCTTTATTTAGGCGACTTCAAGTAGATCATATTTGTGAGACTCAAAGGTTCATGTTCTTACGCCGCTTTATATCATCTCAAAGGTGCTCTTGAGACTCACATGTACGTCACAACAAGGACAGAACTGGCTTTGAAGCGTTTGGCTATTTATCTTACCAGCAACTCGAAATTCTACCTGCGAGTTTAGTGCAACGCTACCGACACAAAGTCAACATTATACCGATACAAAATGTTTTTAAGGTCCTGAAGTAGGTCAAAATTACGCCTATCCTCGGGGTTGAAGAAATGCTATCCATTTTGTTAGGGGGATTACATGCTCAGGAAACGTCCGCATCCGGAAGTTGCCGTGAACTGCGTGACGTGACGTGACGTTTGACGCTTTATGACGTCATCAATGACCTTGACCTACTTCATGGACTTTAAAAAATTTCAACTTCCAGCTGGGTTGCTTTATGACGTCATCAATGACCTTGACCTACTTCAGGGCCCGTGAAAAAATTCAATTTCCAGCCTTCATTATATCGGGCCTAGCATGCAGTATACTGAGAAGAGCCCAGCCAACTCATTTTCTCAGGAGGTATTTTTGCGCCAACGTGATTACGAGCGCGGGAGGTTCCGGGTTCCCCACTGCCATTGCAAATCTGCAAAGGCCTCTAATTTTTTTTTTATTTATCTTGAGAGTGCACTTGGCTCGTTGGGAAGCTCCGGAAGGGTGTATGATAGGTTGCATATACATCCCCAAATACGCTGTAAAGTTCGGTATATTGACGGTTACTACGCGACGCTTGCCGGGCGTGCGTGGGTGGTCCTTATAAGAAATAACATGATATGACTTCACACGAAAGTTTCTCGAAGTTCCTCTTTTCGACGAATTGTTTCGATCTATCGAAATGTGCGGTACAGAAAGGTCAGCAAATTTTTGTCAGCTTCAACGTTTAATTAAAAAGGTACATGTATACGCAAAAATTTTAAAATTCTGCTGCTATACCGCCACTAGTTGAACCTTTCTAAAGAACATATCAAAGAAATGAGTCATTGAGAACTTGAGCAGTGAGAAAGTTTTTCTCCCCGTGGAGTACACCCTTAATTTATGAGCTGCTAGCAGCCTGCCTGTAGGGCTTAGGCTCGGCGAAGTTGTGTTCAGATGCGGGAGAGGAAGGTAGCTTGATATAGAAAGTTGAATATTATGTTGAGGATGGAGGGAAGTCATCTGACAGTGCTTCTGAATGGTTGTGAAGGGTGGTTAAGGAATTGTGAAGTTATGTTAAATTGGGGTAGCAGAAGATGTGTTGAACACATAGGGGAGTGGGGTCAGATTCGCAATGAAGGCATGGCAGAGGCAAGATGGGTGTGTGTGAGGCTCGTGTGACTGATTCTGAGACGGGTGATGATTATTCATTCTCTGAAGAATCCCACGGGATGGGAATATTTTCCATTAGGGCTAGCTTGTTTGAGTGTGATTTGGGAGTGAACCATGATTGAGTGATGAATTTATTGATATGTTTGGAGAGATCAGAGCGTGCCAGGAGGAAAGAGCGGTTGACTGATGAGTGTTGAGTGGCTAGTTTGGCTGCTTTGTCAGCATTTCCGTTTCCTGAGATACCCTTTGTGAACAGATACCCAGATGAAGAATCCTGTCAGTTGCTTTCATTTTGTCCCTGAAGATGGTTTATAAACCGAAATAGCTTTTCGTTTCATTTTTCTAAACTCACGCCAAGTAATCTGGTTTCATGCCTGCTCAAAACAGGGTTACGGTCATATAGGCGCGGACGATTAAACGCGGACAATTAGGCGCTGACGATTAGGCGAAACAATCATTCAGACGCCGTGACGTATTTTTTGTAACATGGTTCGCCTAAATCTTGTTCCCTCTGCAATAAAAAAATTATTTATAAAATTATTTAAATAAATATCAATTCAATAAAGAAAATTTATTTATATAAATATAAATATTTTAAAATTAAATTAATTAAAATTAATTCAATAAATTTTTAATTAAATTATAATAAATATTATTATTAAATTTTTATTAATTAAAAAAAAATATCAAAAATAAAATACTGTAATTAAATTAATTTTTCATAATTATTATACCTAAATTAAATTGATTAATTAATTTTATTATCAAAAAAATATTAATAATCTGTCAATTAATTAAAATATTATACATATTTTTTTCAAGTAACTTAAATTTGAAGTATTAATTTTTTAAATTAATTATGAATTAATTTCCTTAAAAACTAAATAATAAATAATATTATTTTAATTAATTAAATTATTGACAATAATTTATTCAACCTGTCTTAATATTGTTTGAGATTAATAAATTAACAATTATTAATAATAATGATGGAAATAATAATCAGAATCTTAAATTATTTATTCGTGGATAAAATGAATCTATTGATAAAATTATTAAATGAATTAATCAATTTGCTATTTTTCCAACAATGGGAAAGATTATTATCAATTGTACTAAAATTTTCAATTTTATTAGTTTCTTGATTTATAATTTGTGATATAATTCCAAATCCTGGTAAAATTAAAATATAAACTTCAGGATGACCAAAAAATCCGAATAAATGTTGGAATATAATAGGGGTTTCATTACCTCTAGGGTTGCAAAATATTGTCTTAAAATTAATATCAGTTAGAGTTATTGTGATTCCCCTTGCTAATACTGGTAATGATAAAATAACTCAATTAATTTTTAAAAATTGTTTCATTTTAATAAAAGAAATTATAATTCGCGCCTAAGCGCTCAATTGTTCTTGCGTCTACTTGAATGGGCGCCTACTTGATTTTTCAGTTCTTCGCGCCTAATTGTCCGCGCCTAAATGATATCAACTCCTCAGAACAACACAGGCATGGAACTATGTATCTACATTTGCCGCTAAGATGAAGAAGAAATTGAACTCGAGTGGGTGCGGCATATGTATTGATTAGCACTTTATGCAGGATTACTTGCACTTCATCTTGAATGTTAGGCCTACTACAAAGTCTTCTTTCCTGGTTTGTGCTATTTCAACAGGTAAGGTCTCTTGAGATAACCTAACCTATCCAAAAAAATTACGTTTACCAGTTTGTTTCCTGAATGACTTCCGTATCCGGCAGACAATTTGAGTCTCCCTCACGCCTCACGACGTCAAACTGTCGCAACTACCATCAATTAAAATGAAGCAAGAATTGTGACGTTTCTCCTCTGTCCTAATTTCGTGGAACATCGATTATCATCACAAAATAAACGGAGAAATTGTTTAATCTCGAGTACATACGATATTGAATTACTGAAAATCTACTCGAAGAGGATTTCAATTGCACATACATACTCGTATACGTATACCAAGATTGCCGCAAAAACCGCTGTAATATCGTACGCGTGGCGCGGCATTTTCCTATGTCACTCGAAGACGGATATCGCGAAGGTGCTCGAACGCGGAAGTAATGAAGATTTTCAATCAAATACGAGATTCTAATGTATTAAATCTTCATTAAAGCCTGTCAATGCCAACTGGCAAAATCCGTCAAACAAGTAACGCCACCGTCGGCGCTGCTTCGCGCCGTCAATTTCCTCGCCGGAAAATAAAGTTATTTGTAATTTTGCGAAGTGTTCGAGCGGACGACAGCCGGCTTAACTCGAATCCTTATTAATACTCGAAGTAGGAGCGATGCGAGGCTGCTATAGCAGAAAAATACAACGAAGAAAATGTTAACCAGAGTAAAAGTAGTTTCTATCCGTAATCGCAAATTTTGTATACTCGCGCGATATACCCGTTAAAAGAAATTAAAACTCATTTGAGTGAAAAGTAGCGAATATTGGATACAGGTCGTTTCGTTTCGAGATTCAGACATAGGCACGCTACTGGGTGAGAATTACAATGAGATCGATTTAGTCGTCGGTTTTCCACAAACAATCCCCCCCTAGTGTAGACTATTATAAAGGTAATACGATATTGGTTTCGGTTCTTGTACACACCGGGAGTCTGCATTTTGTATCGTATATTGGCGCTTGAGGAGGACAATTTCACTCTCGAGTCTTTTTCGCTCTCTTCTCCGGGGCCACGAATAAAGCCGGAATGCGTGCTATAAAAACGACGCATCTTCTCTAGTAATGGGAAAATTATGTCGGTAAGTTTACCTATCGATATCTGTAAGCCTTAAATTTTCTAAAATACAATGTCCTAACTGTATCGGCGTAGCTTGGGAACGATCTAATATTAGTTCCTTCGACTAGCGTACATTGAAAAACTTTTCATAATACGAGTATACCCGCGTAAAGGTGGGGCAGCGAAAAAACCACGCCTCGATAATAAAACTTTTCTCTTGTTATCTTTTATTTTTTCTCAAAAATGTTGGTCAACTTTCGTAATATAGGAAAAAGGTACATTTTCGCAAATCGCTATTTAATTGCTGTTCTCGCGTATACGAGCACGAGTCCGACTCATTCGCTGGTCCGTGTGGCATAACGAAAATATGGCAACAAAAAAGCGTCATCGCGAGAAGTTTCGGCGCGATATAATAATACGGACTCTGTAACGAGTGGGCGTTTTGTGGCATATAATTCAAGTTTTTTGAAGCAGTTCGTGCACCCTCGGAAGTGCTGTTTCACTCGAATCGTAAATATTTCGTAAGTGGTCTCGTGTGATCGAGAAAGCAAAAAAAAAAAGTGTTTACGATGGGAATTCTGGAAAATTTGGCACGGAAATGAAGAAATTTGAAGAGTTGGTATATTCTTCGAACTTGGAGAAATTTCACTCGAGCGAATTTCGGTGCGGGAAATTTTCTTATATTTATGTGGTCCTCAATGAACCGTGAATTTTTATTATCCTATACTTGAATCGATCACGGTGGAGAGTTAATTGGAAATAACTGGACAGCAGAAAACTTGACGAATAACATGAACTTCAAGTGGGAAGAGTTTGGATTACTGTATGTTGAGAAGAATTACAGACGAACGAACGTCGTAAACTTGCGATACCTACACATAATTTTTTTTAATACGGAAGAAAAATTGTATTGATCTGACTTGAATACTTTGTGAGTCCCCTCATTCTTCCGTTGCAGAAGAAGAAGTGATCACAATTTTGACTTATGCGCGCCCAAAGTGGTCCCTCACACTGCGTCGGTAGTCCAGAGGGCTCGGATCAAGAGTGGCCTGGCTGCATTTTCTCCTTGAATTCCGCGCGCTGGGTGATGACCGTCAATGAGGCCACTACAGAAGTCTACCCTACTGACCGAGGGAGCGTTCAGCACTCAACATGGAATTAACTTAGTCCTGTAGTACCTTGGACACCAGCGGTGGATTAAGGCACAATCATCACAAGCACCTGCTTGTGTCCGCGCGTGTAGAATTTTTTGAATAAATAGAAAGAAAGGGAAAAAAAAAAGAAAAAATATTGATGCCATTGCAGGTTAGCAATGGCAGCGGGGAACCCGCAACCTCCGCCGCTCGTGATCAAGTCGGCGCGGAAATGCCCCCCCAGAAAATGAGTTGGCTGGGCTCTTTTCAGTGTACTGCATGCTAGGCCTGATATAATAACAGTTGGAAATTGAAATTTTTCCAAGCCCCTAAAGTAGGTCAAGGTCAATGTCATTCATGACTTCATAAAGCATCCCGGCTGGAAATTGAAATTTTTTCAAGTCCCTAAAGTAGGTCAAGGTCGAGGTTATTGATGACGTCATAAAGCGTCACACGTCACGTCACGCAGTTCACAGAAACTCCCGGTGGAAATTGAAATTATTCCAAGTCCCCAAAGTCATTGATGACGTCATGAAGCATCTCGGCAGGAAGTTGAAATTTTCCAAGTCCCTAAAGTAGGTCAAGGTTATTGATGACGTCATAAAGCACCACACGGCACGTTATGTCACGCAGTTTACAGAAACTCCCGGACGCGGACGTTTTCTGCGGATGTAATCCCCCTAACAATACTAGGCCTGATATAATGAAGACTGCACGTTGGAATTTTTCCAAGTCCCTAAAGTAAATCAAAGTTATTGATGACGTCATAAAGCATCCTGACTGGAGGTTGAAATTCTTCGCAGTCCCTAAAGTAGGTCAAGGTCATTGATGACGTCATAAGGCGTCACACGTCACTTCACGTCACGCAGTTCACAAAAACTCCCAGTGGAAATTGAAATTTTTGCAAGTCCCTTAAGTAAATCAAGGTCATTGATGACGTCATAAAGCATCCCGGCTGGAGGTTGAAATTCTCCCAAGTCCCTAAAATAAGTCAAGGTCATTGCTGACGTCATAGAGTGCCACACGTCACGTCACGCAGTTCACAGAAACTCCCGGACGCGTACGTTTTCTGAGGATGTAATCCCCTAACAATATACTAGGCCTGATATAATGAAGACTGGACGTTGGAATTTTTCCAAGTCCCTAAAGTAAATCAAGGTCATTGATGACGTCATAAAGCATCCCGGCTGGAGGTTGAAATTCTTCCAAGTCCCTAAAATAAGTCAAGGTCATTGCTGACGTCATAAAGCACCACACGGCACGTTATGTCACGCAGTTCACAGAAACTCCCGGACGTGGACGTTTTTGGAGGATGTAATCTCCCTAATAAAATAGCGGGTTCCCCGCTAGAAAAAGGACAGCGCGTGAGTGTGCTTGTGTCCGCGCGAAAGCCAAGTCCGTCGCTGTTGGACACACACGTATCAACTTCTCCACCAGGGCCTTTAGTCATCACTGTGGGCTCACTAGGAGCTCACCAGTAGTGCGTCGCGCCGCAATCAGACAGTAATGTTTTACCTCCTAACCTTTTATAGCATCAGAAGAACCTTCATTCGATTCTTCGGAATAGAAATTATTTTACGTTCGCTCCGCGCCAGACTCAATTTATGTTTCGTCAATACCGAAAGCAAAACTGATCTTCCGCGCGTTCAGTATACCCAGAATAAATTTCGCACGATATTATTGGATGATTAATTTCTCCGGTATCGTAAATGAAATGGCGCGCGTTTACCGAGTTTCTTTGTGAAATACGTGAAGCGTAGAAGTACAATAAATGCATAAAGTAGGTACTCGTACATGTATGTAAGCGGCGAAAATTATATCAGACGAGAAGTGGGCACGACCGGCAGGGTGTTCGCGGTGCGCACAGTAGAGTGTAGCATTCGTTTGATGAATGAACGCGACGAGGTTTGATATTTTAATTTAAATTTCGGACGCAAATTGGTATACATATCTCTAAGTTTCGTAATTAAGTTCACAACCATTCGTTGCTATATCGTATAGAAGACGAGTAGTAAGGTAATATTTTAGAGTACATGTACACGAAAATGTACACACGTATACCCATAAAATTTATCAAGTTTTGTTGAAATTTCCCGCCGTATGGTCTACCGGGGAGAAATGAAATCGAGTGCAAGAGTACATCCATTTCAACTTCTCCGTTTCTAAAGTTGCATTCGGTGTTTCCAGAATGTGTGCGATAGAATTCCCAGCTCTCAACATCGCATCAATCAATTGGACTTCCTACAGAAACGTGAGGGTACGAGAAAGAATTATTAGAACTATCCCAGACTGGATTATCGATCCGAAAAAAAGGTCCGGAGTTGTAATAGTTGCGTTTGTGGTACTTTGATATTGTACTTTGACTTTGAATCGTTTGTACTGTACAGAAGACGATCAAGGAAATATTACCGAGAAGTTCGTCTTCTGTTCCGGACTCGCGATCAGAAATCGACAACGGGCCGGGCGTGGGCGCGGAAACTCTTGTTGTTCCAGGCGATGGTCAGAATGACACCGAGAACTTCGGTGAAAGATCAACTATGGCTCTGCATTCTTGCTTCAGGCGATACGATGGAGGGAATGTTACATGGTGAAGGATCCAATTAGACTCCGCGTTTGATTACAGCGGTCCAATGTGTGAAATTTCTTACAGCCACAATGTTCGGGGCTAGCTCTGGGCCAGGAAAGAAAAGGAAGAATTTCTTATCAAATTCACATTCTCTTGTCTATCTCGATCAGAATATTTAAGCTCTCATCCTCGTTATCCTAAACCAAACAGTTGAACCAATTTTAAAACTTTGCAACTCCGATCTCCTAGCTAGACCTTGACTGCATCAAAGACTATTTTGGAGCACGACTCAGGGTGGATTGAAAACACGATTGCGTACGGAGAATGAAAACTCGAAAGCTATCGTAGTCAAGAAAGAGAAAGTCTAGAGGGTGAGCGTTGGACTTGCGTACGCGAGATAGAGGTATGAAGCGCGAAATTTTTCCGACAGTTCTTGAGCGTCCTTTCTTTCTCGCAATATTTCACTTGATATTATTTTTTGCGTCCGTCGTTAACGTACAGTATAAAGTTTTTTTACCTGTGTGTGCGTGCAATTATTTTGCTTTCAAATTCATCATACGCGTCCAAAAACCTTGCATTGTCGCGCACCTGACCCACGATCTGAATCTCTTAATCCAGTTCCAAGCACTTTGTCTGAAGAATCCCTTTCAGGTGAGGACGTCGCTAGTTTTGTTCTGTACTCTGTATGAAGTCTAGCAAGCTAGTAGCTCACAATTTGTCTTATCTTTTTCAGAGGGATGGTGCTAGTGAAGCTGTAGAGCATATGGGTCTGCATGAAAATGTTGGGTTAGGTCAGTTTTTTCTTAGTGCCCCCCCTAGAAAAAATCCCTGGCTACGCCACTGCAACTGAGGTTCAGCCCCTGATAGTGTGAACACGAGGTTTGATCAACTTCCCCATTTTGTGAAGGTACTTTTTAGAACACCTGTGGCCGCTCATCATTTGTGTGAGATGGAGCATGCGGGTTCACTCGCCCTCTCCTGTCGGGGCGATTCAATCTTTCCACTTGTCAGGCAAGGAGCACCTGGCCTCATGCTTGAGCCGAAAGACTTGTCGAATGGTCCTTCATCGCTTGCTCTTCTTCCAGCAAATCAGTTGGTGGTACCCGTGCTAATATGCAAAGAGCGTCCGTCGACATAGCGCGATCTGGCAGCACTGCAGAAAAGGCTCCTGAGACAAGACCCAAGCTACTCTTTATGGGAACGGGATTAGATGAACGAGGAATATGAAATTGGAGGAATGTGAAGCAGCTGAAGGAGGGTGTGACGTCATCAAAACGGACAGCCACTTTCATGGGGATCTTCGAGTTTGGACTGGAGGTCGTGAGTCTCTTTGTTTTTTGCTTCAATACAGATCAGAGTTGATAATGGTGAAATATCTGCACGAATCCTCATTTTCAGAGTGTCAATTAGGGTTGAAAATTCCCTCTCGCGTTAACCGCGCCTGTGAATCCATCCTTTCATTTTCTGATGAAAAAACACAGATTTAGCTTCGGTGACCAACTTTCATGCATAAAACTTTGACATTCAAACATTTGACTGTTCTTTATCAGAAACAGACTCTAAGTGAGTTACAAGAATCGAAATCAGAACGAAACTGTGACGTAAACAAGATCAAACATGGCCGTGAGTCATACATAACTTTTCACCAACGAAGTGTGAAAGAGATTTAGGTTACTATGTTTGGTATAATCTCAACCACCTCTTGAATTTTCCTTTTCCTGGTGTTTTTTCTTCATTACGGACTTTCACCGATACATTCTGTTTATTGATGTTGATAAGTCTTCGGAAAAATGCTTCAACTTTGACGCGTTCTTCTCTTTGTTTCGGCGGCAGGTCTCTAATAAAGTCTTTCAAATGTCAAGCAGATAAAAAGATTTATGGTCGCAAGAACTTGTTCTGAAGCTCTTCTTCAACCTTTTCGAGTTTACCCCAAAAATTTTCATAGCGCATCTGGTGGAATTATAAAAAATTGAGAGAAAAGTATACAAAATATTGAGAATTCTTTAATGAGAGATTTCGGCCTGGGAGCTTAGTTCTATATGAATGAGATATTCATGATAAACACTTCCTTTTTTTTGGAATCTCACGGCACCTACTAAAGAGGCCTCATGACACGCACTGGTGTGCCGCTAGACACACCGGTTGAAAAACACAGAGTCTTTCCTCGTTTTTCGAAACGTATCAGATACGAAACTCCTCACACATTTAATCATCTCTTACTCCGCACGTTGAGCAAAATAGTCCATTATAAAGTAGCCTAGCTAGAGGCTCTTCAGGAGGGCGTATTGGAGTGTGCTTCCTGTTTATGTACTCGGCGTTCAAGAATTCAGAAATTCTTTTATTGATTACAGATGTGGCACTTGATGAAAGCAGCGATACTTTCAATTGCGTGTGGACATAGAGGCAGGTCTAAGATTTCGGATAGATCTCTGGATGCACTCACTGTAAGTAAAATTCTTCCTGTTGTTATAAATCAATCAGCCGTCAATTGCTCAATCGCTCGGCACTAAAGTTCATCACATTATATATTTATGAACGCACTTCATATCGAGACACTCGAAATCGAGGTTCGCGAAAAACTGCTGCATAAATAGGAACAATCTCCGGAGAGGAAGTAAAAAAATGAGAAAAGGAAGAGAAAAAACTTTTTCTTCCTTCCTCATAATTATATAACCGCCAGAAAATTTTCAAAATTTCGCGAAAAAAAAAGTACGTCCTGGAACTTTTTACGACGGCTGAGAAAAGAAATCTTTTTTTTTTTCAATCGAGTATGTTAGCACAACTGGCCGCAAAAATCGATGCCAAGAGTCTGCGAGTACGGAATCAAAATACGGTAGACCTTTCAGCTCCACCCTTTTGGGCACTATTGATACTCTTCGCCAGCTTCCGTTGGTAATTAATTTTTAAATAAGTTTTTCATTGTTTGTTCAGCACTTTCAATTTCATCGGAACGGCTGAAGGAATAATCTAAAATTTATGAAAGGAACGGAAATGGAGTAGTGGGGGTGAAAGAATCTCGAAGCGTTTTTCTGTAAAGAGGTACCTAGGTTACGCCGAAGCAATTAATATTCTCATTTATTCCCTTACATTAAGTCGCGGTACTGCTAATTACTTTTTTTTTTTTCGCCTCCTTCTTTTTAAGGTAAAATTTTTCATTTTCGATCACCTTCATTCAGTTCTATGCAAAAAATGTCTCTAATTGTATTTGTAGCGAAAAAAAAAAGTGTTCAGGTACACCGTGAAAATAATAAATTACGCTCACGTACAATTAAACCTTTATTGTTCGTTACCGAAGTAGTTTTATTCGCGCGAGGGAAGAAAAATGAATAATAAATCGAATAAACGAATATGAAACGCGAAGGATTCCTGTCTCTTCAAATTTTTTCTTTCAACAATAGAACGAAATTTAACGTACGAATAATTCATTTTCTTTTTTTTTTTCGCAAGAAACGCTATTACGAAGAAGATAAATATATCGGAGTCGTATTCAATTGCGAAAAGAAAAATACAAAAAGCATTTTTCACCCGATGATTGTTGTTTTTTATTATTTTTTATTCGATTATCGTATTCTTGATGCCCTATCGCGCTCGTCTCGAAACGTTCTCGTTCGCATCTCTTTTTCCAGATATAAATTCCCGACATTCTAATGAAGTTTATTGAAGGCAAAACTGTCTTTTCTCAACGACGTGCAAAAATAATGAATAGCATTTCTAGAGTAACTCTTGTTTACGCTGCAGCCGAGTTACCGAGAGCTGTAATACTAATTCAAAGACGACGAGGGTTATTCGAAAATAACGTTACACTAAGAGTATATTCGCGACATTAAATTACATATTATCGCGGAGAAAAGGAAAAAAAGTCATAATTTCTTCTTTAACTTTCCGAGGTACTCGACTGAGTTACATAATGACTTTGGAGGAAAAAAACAAAATCTGTTTCCCCCGAATGAACAGAAAATAATCGTTAGTACAAGCATATTGAATGTAATAATCTTCTTTCACGCTTTCAAGATAACTATTCATCCTTCTTACTAAATTGAATCGATACCAGAGAATTTTTTATAGGCCAAATAGAAAAAAAGGAACAAATCGCGTAACGCCGTTTCCTAGTTTTCGTCCGAGAGAATGAAAATTTTCGTCAAACTTTCTTATTCGGCAAGGAGGACACACTTCAAATATATAGACCCGATACGGTTTGATGTAAAACTTCTGTTCGCTGTAGAGGTAAAAACTCTCGTCGCTGTTAAACTTTTCGGCTCGAAGAAGAAACATTTTATAAGTTTACTCGAATCGAGCAACATGACCCTCTTTGGGAAGTGGAAAGATATCGACTATCTTTCGGCGAAACAATAAATTTCGTACGTTCTTATATTTCGTTGTCGATGGCGCTTAGAGGATTCGTGAAGTGTTCAACTCTAGAGGTCAAAGTAAACCTGCTCCAGTCAATCAAGTTTCGAAGGAAAAAAAGAATAAGATGAAAGTAAGAAAAAAAAAAAAGTCTTCGCGTGATTTTCCGGCTAAGATAACAAAAAGAAACTTTACAATCCGTAGGAAGCAATGCTCCATTTGTAGACTCCTATTGGTCTCTCTCTACTGCGGATATTTCGACGCACTTTTCTTTCTCCTCGTGCTGAATCGTTTTCAATACTACTGTAGTTCTTTTCGTAAAACTCGAGTAACTCGAATTATTCTTTACCGGGCGTCGAGACTTTTTTCCTCATTTCATTTTCTTCTCTTCCGTCGACGTAATGTATTTGTCCAAAATCCCTAGCTAGTATACGGGATAGAAAAAGACCCGAAAAAATTTTCCGTCGAGACAGACCCGAATCACTGTATACGGGCGTAAAAATTCGCTTTCTATATTTACGTATTCCTCAATTTTCTAACTTTCTTCTGTACTTTATTCAAATGATTTCGCCGGTTAAGTCGGATAAATTTCACGGTGAGGTTAATTTATTTAAATTTTATACCGTCGTCACGTTGATATTTTTCCGAGTTGACACGTTCGCGACGACGATTAAGGTGTACAGCATATAAGATCCCTCGTAAAAAATAGACTTTCTATCTAGATTTATCGTTTTGTAAAACGAAATAAGGAAAGAGCTTAGCGGTTCTTGTAAACGGATTTTTATCAGATTAACCCGTCGGAATGATCTTGAGGATTTGTAAGCACTGAAAATGTATACCAGGAACAAGAAATAGATGATCGATTGGTATTTTATGGCTCTAGCTTTTGGGAGAAATGAACTGAGAACTGAGAAAACGGATTTAGAGGAAGGGGGAGGCTTTGGTGTCAATAGTAAGGTCGAGCAAATTTAGCGAGACCCGAGAGGCGTGTTCAAAATTGCTGAGAGCATGCATTTTCCAACTCATTCCCCCCTTCTTGAAAAGTGGACGTGGACAATAAGTAGTGCACGCTGTAGGAAGGATAGCGTAAAGTCAAGCAAATTTAGCAAGACTCGAGGGGCGTGTTCAAAATTGCTGAGAGCATGCATTTTTCGACTACCCCCCCACCCTACAGAAAGAGGCCGTTTGCAATAAGTAGTGCACGCTGCAGAAAAAGAGAAAGTAAGGTCGAGCAAATTCAGCAAGACTCGAGAAGCGTGTGCCAAATTGCTGAGAGCATGCATTTTTTGACTCCCACCCCTTCTCAAAAAGAAGATGTTGACAATAAGTAGTGCACGCTGTAGAAAAGAATGGCGTAAAGTTCAGCAAATTTAGCAAGATTCGAGAAGCGTGTTTAAAATTGCTGAGAGCATGCATTTTTCAACTACCTCCCTCCCACCTTTACAAAAAGAGGACGTTTGCAATAAGTAGTGCACGCTGCAGAAAAGGAGGGAGTAAGGTCGAGCAAATTCAGCAAGACTCGAGAAGCGTGTGCCAAATTGCTGAGAGCATAAATTTTTTGACTTCCATCCCCTTCTCAAAAATAGGATGTTGACAATAAGTAGTGCACGCTGTAGAAAAGGATGACGTAAAGTCGAGCAAATTTAGGGAGACTCGAAAAGCTTGTTCAAAATTACCTTACAGAAAGAGGACTTTTGCCATAAGTAGTGCACGCTGCAGAAAAGGAGGAAGTAAGGTCGAGCAAATTCAGCGAGCAGATTAAGCGAGACTCGAGAAGCGTGTGCCAAATTGCTGAGAGCATGCATTTTCTGACTCCCACCCCTTCTCAAAAAGAAGATGTTGCCAATAAGTAGTGCACGCTGTAGAAAAGGATGACGTAAAGTTCAGCAAATTTAGCAAGACTCGAGAAGCGGGTTCAAAATTGCTGAGAGCATGCATTCTTCAACTACCTCCCCCCCCCCCTTTACAGATAGAGGACGTTTGTAATAAGTAGTGCACGCTGCAGAAAAGGAGGGAGTAAGGTCGAGCAAATTCAGCGAGACTCGAGAAGCGTGTGCCAAATTGCTGAGAGCATAAATTTTTTGACTTCCATCCCCTTCTCAACAAGAGGATGTTGACAATAAGTAGTGCACGCTGTAGAAAAGAATGAAGTAAGGTCAAGCAAATTTAGCAAGACTCGAGAAGCGTGTTCAAAATTGCTGAGAGCATGCATTTTTGGACTCCCTCCCCCCCTTTTAAAAAGAAACCATTTGCAAAACGTAGTGCACGCTGTACAAAATCTCAGGCATTTATTCTGTAAACAAAAAGACCCCATCCCACGACACGAGCGCAGTGGAGTTTACAGATTAAAATGTGGAAGCTGTACAGCTACTGACATAGGTGAAACTGGACGTCGTTTAATTGTCAGGTTGAATGAACATATCACTTCTTATGAGAAGAAAAGACAAGGGAAAGAGAGTGGAAAATCAGCCTTTGCGGACCATTTACTACAGTCCGGTCATCCTATTGATGAAGTGAACGTCTCCCTCCTTCTTGAGGAACATGACGAGAGGAAACGTATAGCTTTAGAAACTATCGAAATTATTCGACACTGTAATAACCCGCAGTATGAGGTCATCAATAATTATATTCCCACGGCGGAGCTCGCTGAAATAGTATATTCGTAATCCACCTTATCTAACATTTCTTCCTGTAACTACCGGTACCGATTCATCTCTCTGTTCTCTCTCACCGTCCCTTTTGTACCTCTTCAGTTCTGAAACTTCCGTCGCTTGAAGATGATCTTTTGATCGAAAGCGCTCGCGCAAATTTTATTTATTTATTTTATTTTATTTTATTTTTATTATAAATTCTGCGGTTTTTGTAAAAATAAATTTATCGTCATTAAATGATAATGTGCCGTACCTTAGAGGAGAAAATTAATTCTAAAATGAGGCAGTATAGTCGAGAAAATTTGAAAAAACTCGACAAGTGCGTTCAAAATTGCTGAGAGCGTGCATTTCTCAATTCTCTCCCCTTCCTCCTTCTTAAAAAGAGGCCATTCACAATAAGTGGTGCACGCTATAGAAGAGGAGGGAGTAAGACCAAGCAAAGTCAGCAAGGCTCGAGATACGTGTTTAAAATTGCTGAGAGCATGCATTTTTCGACTCCTCCCCCCCCCCCCCCATTCACAGAAAAAGACCATTCGCAGAAAGTAGTGCACGCTGTAGAAAATGAGACAGTAAATTTGAGAAAATTTGAAAAAATTCGACAAGCTTGTTCGAAATTGCTGAGAGCGTGCATTTCTCGATTCCCTTTTTAAAAAGAGGCCATTCAGAATAAGTCGTGCACGTTGTAGAAGAGGAGGGAGTAAGGTTAAGCAAATTTAGCAAGACTCGAGACGCATGTTCAAAATTGCTGAGAGCATGCATTTTCGACTCCCTCGTAGTGCAGGCTGTAGCAAAGAAGGCGGTAAAGCTGAGAAAATAGGAAAAAATTCGACAAGCGTGTTCAAAATTGCTGAGAGCGAGTGCTTCTCGATCCCCCCTTCTTACAAAGAGGCCATTCACAATAAGTAGTGCACGCTGTAGAAAAAGAGGGAGTACGCTATCAGAATAGATACCACATGGAGGCTATCCTAATCCTTCCGAACATACTAAACTTGACGTTAGTTTTATATGTAATATTATTGAATCATCGACCCAGTCAATTGTTATGTGGCGCGGTGTTCGGTTCTTGGACTGCTCTTGTAGTGCGTCGCACTTAACGACATATTCGAGGTGAAACCGCATCTTGGCGGGGAGCTTAGGTATGCACTGCTGAAACTTTTGTAACGGTGGAGAGCTTATTAAGTCCCGCCTCATTGTTTCGGCCGGGCTACAACTTGCATTAGGAAGGACGGAGGAGGCCATATTTCTCATGACCCTTCGAAATTCCAGTCCACACATTATTCGCCTGCGAGGTAACAATCATCTGCTGAGTTTAAGGAACCATGTTTTTTATCGCAGTGGCAAAAGTGGTTCGGGTGAGCCGCTTGATGTCAATCGAAACCTTGAAAGGTGCGAGAGAATCGAGAAGAACATTCTCGATTTTCCTATATGGTGCTTTAGTTTAGGCTGACTCTATGAAAATAGATCAGATAGATCAAAACAAAGAGTTGTGCTGAAATGTGCTGGAGCCCCGCAGCACATTCACCACCAATCGAGCTCCTTGCTGTGAAGAGAGCGGTGGTGTTCAAAGCAAAGAAGAGAACAAAGACTGCTGACCGACAGGCTCGAAGGGTCAAGCAGAAGGCCAGTCGCTGCTTGCTTGAGAATTACTCAGAGTGATCAAAGGATATAGAAAACCCGTGTGTTAAAATGTGAGCTTGATGAGTGGATTAATACAGACCATGATGAGCTGAATTCCCATTCAACACAGGTATTGAGTGCACAACTTACACACCTGATCACTAGTTTTGAGATTTATAGCAGATAGTCTGGCACTTTATGGTTAATGGAAGTGTTTTGACTTGAAATCACTGGGGGGGGGGGGGTTGAGACTACATAAGGACGCGATGAATGAGTCAGAATGGAGTCGATAAGTAAAAGTTACAAATTATCATGATTTTCTATTATTTTTCTTTACATCAGTGAAATTTTCTTATCGATACATAAGTCAGTAAACTCCTTTCTACATTTTCTCCCGAATTTCTGAAATTATTTCTCATTTTTTCATTTATTATTGCAGTCTGTAAAATCGGGGGTAGAGGAGGTAGGGTTGGTGACAATATCTATTATGAAAATAAAGTAATTCACATCGGTGAAGACTGGATTGAACTATTTAGGAAGAAGAGTGGATATTTGATTGTGGACAAATAATCTAATCGTCTGAAAAGAATAGCGCTTATTTTATTCACTCGGAAAAACGAGTACCATGAATTTGAATAGGTAGACGTTATTTGCAGGTACGGTACCTACGCCTAAAACGTTAAATGCAGGTACGGTACCTACACGTAAAACGTTGAACAAACGTTGAACGTAGGTACCATAGATCGGTATAAGGAAGGCAAAATTTTCATGTACAAGAGCATCGTCAACACATCCTGAAAATCCCAGTGAGGCCAATGCAGTTGAGGGCGCTAGTCAAGAGGGACGATTTCAATTCTTGTTCAAGAGGAAAGTTAAAGCAAGGGGTCGCCCAAAGCGTCCCACCATACAACTATCGTTCAATAAGACAAGTGTTGACAGGAAACGAAAAAGCGCTTCAAATGACAAATTGGAGGTCAAAAGAAGGAAAACCGCGCAGTCAGCCGAGGAAAGTGATGATGGCGATGAGGGAGTTAACTGCATCATTTGTTATGCCAGAATAAGTCGCAAATCAACAATGACTCTTGCAATGTGTTGCTCTTCTATAGTCCATAAAGAGTGTTTTTAATTGGACGGTTGCCCTCGATGCGACGATGATTTTGATACCTAATTAATTTCAATAATATCTCAATAGGCCTATGATACTCAATTCCTACAAGTTATTTATAAATTTTAGCTGATGATCAATAAAATATTTTCAAGTTACACTGTACCTGCATTTAACGTTTTAGGTATAGGTACCGTACCTGCATTTAACGTTTTAAGCGTAGGTACCGTACCTGCATATAATCACTTCGATTTGAATAAAGTAGTTCGTAATCCAGATTTATAGCACCTCTATGATCAATTCAACATTATTCATTGGTTCTATTTTAGGAGAGCAATAAATTGGACACAAATTGCGGAGGCTCATTGAGCTATTGCGGTGTCCGCGATAAAGAGTATCCAGATCGAAAACCGATGGGCTATCCTTTTGATCGTAATGTGGCGCTGGATGACTATCTATTGAAAGATTTCTTGACGAAAACCAAGGACATGAACTCTGAAGATGAGTCGCAATACTTAAGCAACATGAAATTCGTCGAAGTAACGATTGAACACTCTTCAGCAACAGAGGACGGACGGACCCTCGCTGAATAACCCTTTGACGAACGAGAATTTTTTGCTCAAGGTCGAATTAAAATATGTTTATAAAAGATTTACGAAGCCATTATTGTTAATCTATAAAAAATATATCAATCTTTGCATAAAATTTAGTCACCGAATTTTCTTCGCCAATAACGATACAAATTATTTAGATTTTTTGACTATCCGATTTAGTGATGAAACTTAGATGAGAATTTATAATTCCTTACTGGGTCTCAAGCTTGAGATGCTCTTAAAAATTGCTAAAGGAATTTTATCTCACTGAAAAAAGTACATTCTTTACTTAGTCTCAATATTGAGAATTCTTAAGAACCTACCGAGCTGAAAATTTTATAGAACCTCAAACTAGACTCGTTTCTGTGTCTCAATTGCAATCCCCTGGTGCAAAAGATGTCTGCTTCTCACCTTTTTCATTTTCTGTAGCCGTGCGGTTCCACAGGGAAATTATGATATTTTTTTGACCCAATCACGAATTCGTCTTTGGGGTTCGAGCTGTCAATTCTCAAGAACCAGAGAATAGACTTGTTTTTCAGTCTCAAGTTTGAGAACTCAATACTATTTTATGCCTGTGTCTAAACTATTGGATTTCCCTTAGCAATTTAGTCTGACAAAGAAATTCTAGTTGCTTAAATATCCAGGAAAAGAATTGAATACCTAAATTCTCCTTCAGGTCTAGGGATTCTGGTAACTAAAGGCTATTAGGATTGGAATGGTCTGAGATTTGAAGATTTCAAATCCATCAACAAGGAGGGGAGAGGTGGCCTCGCGGATTTCCACTGGAGCGGTAGGGTGCCGGTAAAGACATTCAGGGTGAGCATTGTTTGTGAAAATGAACGTTGGAAATATGGTACCGGAAAAATTTTCTCCCTGCCCTGAGTTTTCAATGGTCCTTTTTAATTTTTTGATATGTTCTTCAAAAAAGTTCAAAATAGAGGCGAAATAGAAACAGAATTGGAAATTGTTGTATTTTCTGACGTAAACTTTATTTGGAGCCAAAATTTGGATTTCTGTTCAACATTTCCGGAGATCGAAAAACTTCTTCTGAAAATAGAACATTTAGCAACTTTTTTGTGAAGTCATTCCCTACAAAAACTATCCATACACGGGCGACAAGCGTCGCGTAGTGACCGCTGGTATTTCAAACCTTGCAGGGTATTTGTGAAGTGTGTATGCAACCTATCGTACACCGTTCCGGTGTTTCCCAAATCAAGAAAAACATTTTCTGAGCTCGGCACGCTGAAGGCGAGTATATAATGCCTGCGGCTAGGGTGTATGCAATACACATTTCTTACACTACTGAACAATAAAAATTTTTTTTTTTCTGTTCCAAAACGAGAATAGAAGATTCTTGAAGTAATTTTCACGCTGAATTCAACGCCGTTTTCTGTTTTTCGAACCGAGCTCAAGTTTTCTCGTAATCTTCTTCTTTATTCGTGACTAATTGCTGCGGATCATTGCGGAGCGCAACAACGCAACGGTAGCAGTATCCGAACACAGTAGCAGTATCCGAACTTGTAGACGCGCGTCCGTCTCCTTCCGCGACAATTTGTCACAAATAAAGAAGAAGATTACGAGAAAACTTGAGCTCGGTTTGAAAAACGGAAAACGGCGTTGAATTCAGCGTGAAAATTACTTCTTGAATCATCTCATTTTGTTTTGGAAACGAAAAAAAAATTTTATTGTTCAGTAGTGTTATACCTACTGTATACCTGTAGTGAGTACTATGCACATTGCACAACTGTTACAGCTTCTACTATCACAAATCGAGATAATTTTATTCAAGATAATTTTATTCGACGTCCGCAGCTTGTTGATTAAACACCTATCGCGGGGAACATGTTCATCTTCGATATCAACTCATATTATTTTGCACCATTATGTGCCATACTACTCGCTATTCAAGACCACACATATCTGTGTTCAAGACTGCAGTTGGGAAGCTCATGAAAAAGTTTGATATGCTAAATTATTGACCACCGAATTAATCGTGTATTTATTCAACTTATGATCAGAGAAAGATGAAGACTGACGACGTACTCCTGACGCATGTAAGTATTATCATATTTTCTTTATTCTATGGGTACTGTTTTGCGTTATGGCGGATAAACGTCGGCGACGAGTTCGCTCCGCGTTTCAAGCCAGTTATTGATATTGACTTGTTCTTTAGATTTCTCACAGTTTTGTGTTCATAATATTCTTTTCAGAATTTACATTGCGAAAATTCGCTTTTTGCGTGGTGTTTTTGGTTGGTTCCTGCATCGTAATATCATTCTGACGCAGTCAAATAAAACTACATGCGGACGATGAAGGTGTAACAGCTTGAAGAGGGATTGCCTACCTATAAAGGATCAGCCCGCGACAAGCTTGACTCGAGTCCTCTTCAACGTTGTTCTCGGGTGCCTGTGAGGACGCTGAGCTTGAAGAGGGATTGGTTACCTATAAAACGGCAGACCTCGACAAGATTAACTCACGTCCGCTTCAACGTTGTTCTCAGATGCCTGTGAGGACGCTGAGCTTGAAGAAGGATTGCCTACCTAGAAAGGATCAGCCTTTGACAAGATTGACTCACGTCCACATCAACGTTGTTCTCGGGTGCCTGTGAGGACGCTGAGCTTGAAGAGGGATTGGTTACCTATAAAACGGCAGACCTCGACAAGATTAACTCACGTCCGCTTCAACGTTGTTCTCGGGTGCCTGTGAGGACGCTGAGCTTGAAGAGGGATTGGTTACCTATAAAACGGCAGACCTCGACAAGATTAACTCACGTCCGCTTCAACGTTGTTCTCGGATGCCTGTGAGGACGCTGAGCTTGAAGAAGGATTGCCTACCTAGAAAGGATCAGCCTTTGACAAGATTGACTCACGTCCACATCAACGTTGTTCTCGGGTGCCTGTGAGGACGCTGAGCTTGAAGAGGGATTGGTTACCTATAAAACGGCAGACCTCGACAAGATTAACTCACGTCCGCTTCAACGTTGTTCTCGGGTGCCTGTGAGGACGCTGAGCTTGAAGAGGGATTGGTTACCTATAAAACGGCAGACCTCGACAAGATTAACTCACGTCCGCTTCAACGTTGTTCTCGGGTGCCTGTGAGGACGCTGAGCTTGAAGAAGGATTGCCTACCTAGAAAGGATCAGCCTTCGACAAGATTAACTCACGTCCACTTCAACGTTGTTCTCGGGTGCCTGTGAGGACGCTGAGCTTGAAGAGGGATTGGTTACCTATAAAACGGCAGACCTCGACAAGATTAACTCACGTCCGCTTCAACGTTGTTCTCGGGTGCCTGTGAGGACGCTGAGCTTGAAGAAGGATTGCCTACCTAGAAAGGATCAGCCTTCGACAAGATTAACTCACGTCCACTTCAACGTTGTTCTCGGGTGCCTGTGAGGACGCTGAGCTTGAAGAGGGATTGGTTACCTATAAAACGGCAGACCTCGACAAGATTAACTCACGTCCGCTTCAACGTTGTTCTCGGGTGCCTGTGAGGACGCTGAGCTTGAAGAGGGATTGGTTACCTATAAAACGGCAGACCTCGACAAGATTAACTCACGTCCGCTTCAACGTTGTTCTCGGGTGCCTGTGAGGACGCTGAGCTTGAAGAAGGATTGCCTACCTAGAAAGGATCAGCCTTCGACAAGATTAACTCACGTCCACTTCAACGTTGTTCTCGGGTGCCTGTGAGGACGCTGAGCTTGAAGAGGGATTGACTCGAGTCCTCTTCATCGTCGTTCCCAGGCGTCATCTTCAGCATCCTCTGGTCGAGTGCTACCATCGTCATACGCTCATTTTTGACATCATCTTGGATATATACGAATCTCTTTTGCTAAAAGGATTCGGTAAAATTAACGATCTCGCTGTACAACCAGTACTGGTCGCCATTTGTTCTTGAACACTTGGTAAAATTCCAGAGATTGGGTACTACCACAGTACGAAGAGGAGACAGCCCTCCTTTCTAAAAAAAAACTGATAAAGACGGTATTGTTTGCGTTGGTCTGTCGCCGGAAGCAGCAACGTTCTATCGAAAAACAATACTGGTAACCAACGGTCCTATCATTGCACACAGATAGAGACTGGTGAACGAACGCTCAGGGATCGTAAAGAACTGATAAAGACGGTATTGTTTGCGTTGGTCTGTCGCCGGAAGCAGCAACGTTCTATCGAAAAACAATACTGGTAACCAACGGTCCTATCAATGGTCACAGATAGAGACTGGTGAACGAACGCTCAGGGATCGAACGCTTAGGGATCGAAAAGAACTGATAAAGACGGTATTGTTTGCGTTGGTCTGTCGCCGGAAGCAGCAACGTTCTATCGAAAAACAATACTGGTGACCAACGGTCTTATCAATGCTCACAGATAGAGACTGGTGAACGAACGCTTAATGATCGAACGCCCAGGGATCGTAAAGAACTGATAAAGACGGTATTGTTTGCGTTGGTCTGTCGTCGGAAGCAGCAACGTTCTATCGAAAAACAATACTGGTAACTAACGGTCTTATCAATGCTCACAGATAGAGACTGGTGAACGAACGCTTAATGATCGAACGCCCAGGGATCGTAAAGAACTGATAAAGACGGTATTGTTTGCGTTGGTCTGTCGCCGGAAGCAGCAACGTTCTATCGAAAAACAATACTGGTGACCAACGGTCCTATCATTGCACACAGATAGAGACTGATGGTGAACGAACGCTCAGGGATCGTAAAGAACTGATAAAGACGGTATTGTTTGCGTTGGTCTGTCGCCGGAAGCAGCAACGTTCCATCGAAAAACAATACTGGTAACTAACGGTCCTATCAATGCTCACAGATAGAGACTGGTGAACGAACGCTTAATGATCGAACGCTCAGGGATCGTAAAGAACTGATAAAAACGGTATTGTTTGCGTTGGTCTGTCGTCGGAAGCAGCAACGTTCCATCGAAAAACAATACTGGTAATTAACGGTCCTATCATTGCACACAGATAGAGACTGGTAAACGAACGCTTAGGGATCGTAAGGATTATTTAGGTCACCCTCTTTCACTTTCATCTAGGTACCAAGACAGCTCCAACCAACTCCAACAACGAAACCAAAATCAACGGTGTACAAATCCCCGCCATACAACTCAAAAAACTGGAAGCTGGAGCTCGAGAAAACTACATGGCTGATCGTCTAAAGAACTTCTAATTCTTCCTATGTGGATCCAGCCAACAATCAATAGCCAAATTCGATGGATTTCAAGGTATTAGAGACTTGAAGTCACTTTATTCCATCTCCCTTCACTTGTGAATCCGAAAGTCTACGAGCATTCCTCGACCATACTCACAATCCCTATGAATTATATGATCTTGACCTCCATCAAGCCCTATTTCTTATTATCTTCAGCAAAATCAAAGGTGACAAACTTTCTTTCAACTCCGAGAAATCCTCAAACCTCATTAGGATCCTCGTAAGTCTTTTGTACTAATGCTAAACAAGAGGCAACTGTTCACCAATTTGGATCTTGCTCCACTATCCTTGCCTACATTGCCAAAATCGTCTCTGAGAGAATGTTAATGAAATTGTCACTATGAATCCTCCCCCCCCCCCCGAGTGTCGTGGAGGGTGAATGTAGTGGCTTCCGCCAAGGTACTGTACAATACATTTTCCTCACACATCTGAAGCATGAATGCTATGCACAACATATTATTATGTAGCTTTTCTCCTCGTATCTCATACTACAGTAGAAAGGTACTTATGAAACACAATCAGAAAGCCGGTTTCATTTTCCACGAAAAGAAAACAAGAAAAAAACCTTACAAATTCAGTCCGACATTTTGATTCATCACGCATCATTTTCAGGAACAGAACTGAGGTCTTTTGTTGTCTAATCTGTCCCCTGTTTTGGCTGCCCTGGAGTTGACCAACACGAAAATGATGTCAAGAATTGTAGTGATCGCAATGTTTTATGCTTCCACTCTCTTGACAAGCACTATTCATTAATTAAACTTCGTCAAGACACTGGTTTTGGGTACAGAAAGTAACGATAGTAGAAGAAAGATTTTAGAGGTCGTCAATATTATAAAAGATGAATACGATCAGTTCTAGAATATACACGTGCGGCTTATCTATCGAGTGTTCGACGATTATTTCTTTGAACCGATGACGCGATTCATCTCGCACCTTGTTTTTTCTTTACACTTCTTATCTTTTAGCTCTTTTCCCTTGAAATGATACGTGATCCATCGAAACGTCGGACTGAATCTGTATTGTTTTTTCTACCTCCTTTTCGTGGAAAATGAAGTCGTCTTGCCGATTGTAATTAATTCTCTTTCCACGAATACATAAATTTCTAATGAGAAAAAAAAAAGTATATTTTGTAGAAGTTTGACATAGGTACTCAATTAATTGCCTCATACGAGTATTTATCACATTAATACTATTTATCTTTCAATCGAAGGAAGAAAAACAAGCGGTGTACGTTTAACGCTTGTGAATATTTTCTCTTTTCTCGACGGATACCACGAGCGTACATCAAAACACTGACCTCGTAGGGCAGGTTGAAGAAGATAAAATGATATAGCTACGAATAACAATGTACTTACAAACGACTAATCTACAATTTTTTTTACACTGTTTCAGAAGATCTCTAGAAGCGCAATAAGATGTCATTGAAAGCGTCGAACGGACAGTCAATTATTTAGAAGATCGTCAGTCGTCTAAATTTGAGAGGACCAGAAACAGTAGACCGCGAGAATGAGTCTCAATTCCTCTCGCTTTTCCCTTCGTTGGTTTCAAGTCAAGCCTATAGGTACGGTTTAATTTTACTCAAACTTCTCATTTCAATTTTAGCATGCCTATAAGATTCGACTCTAACCTTGGAAAAAGCGTCACGATTTGGTATGATTGTTTTTCTAAAGTTTTCTGACTGTAGCTACTCCTAGGAAAATAGTCAAGGACAATCGTCACAGTTTTTTTCACGCTAGATGACGTCATCAGGGACCATCATTGAAATCTGTATCCGTCGCCTTCAATATGCTAGACCTTACATGTAGTGTACTAGGCCTGACATACAATATTATTTACCAGGAGCTTCATATAAGCACTTTATTAGGCTAGATATTGACCACGGCTCCATTTTCAGAAAAACGATACTAGGAAGTTTTTATAGTAAAAATTTACGTCATAATATAAATTTTACATATATTATGTCATTATTTTCAGGACGGGAGAGTAATTCTAGAGCCTTCAAACGGATTGGGCGAAAATGGAAAAGAAGATCAATTTGACTCCCAGATTGATGAACTCGGCACTATGGTATGGGCTTTTAGAAACCTCAGCTTTCGGGTGTTACAGTAACTTCTATTTGGGACATATATTATTATTGGTCCTAGCCACGATCCTAAAAGACAATGTTGCAAGCAGGTTTTCTATTGCGCTTTCAATCAAACCTTTCTGAAGAATATTCTAAAAAATCAGAAAAATTAGTTCAAAATTGAAGTCCTGTTAATTAATATTTGATCCTATGTTTTACGCACACGTTTTCACGTGTAAAACACCCCCTAAAGATGAATTATGTACGCTATAAGTTCTGGCATGCATTTATAAGATGACTTGTTCTAGCGATATAAAGCTACAGTACTTTACTGGTAGTAGTGATAATAATTATTATCGAACTCTGGTGATCTTTCCAGAAAATTATAGAACTTCATGACCACGGAAGAAGCTATCAAATACTCAAAATATGAAATCGAAGAACGAGAAGTTCCGTCGTGCTGCAAAATATATGGATTCGATCAGTTGGGGGAAAAGTGGATTTGATTGTAGGCAAGTAATCTACTCGTAATGGTCCGAAAAGAATAGCGAGTGGTTTATTTACACGAAAAAGTGAGTGCCATGAATTTGACTAAAGTAGTTTGTAATTCAGCATTTATAGCTTACATGATGTATTCAACATTTATTACTTGTTCCATTTAAGGAGGGCAATAATTTGGAAAAAAATTGCGGTGGCTCGTTGAGCTATTGTGGTGTTCGCGATAAAGAGTATCCAGATTCAAAACCAATGGGCTGTCTTTTTGATCATTATGGTGCTGGATGTCTTGAAAGATTCCATGACGAAAACCAGGGTTCTGTGAACTCTGAAGATGAGTCACAATATGAGATTCTTCGACGTGACGAATTGATAGTAAAAATTTACGTCATAGGTAATAATATAAATTTTACATATAATATTTTGTCATTATTTTCAGGACGGGAGAGTAATTCTAGAGCCTTCAGACGGATTGGGCGAAAATGGAAAAGAAGATTTGACTTCAAGATTGATAAACTCGACACTATGGTATGGGCTTCTAGAAACCTCAGCCCAAATTTCGGGTATCACAGTAACTTCTATTTCGGGACATTTTGTTATTGGTCCTAGCCACGACACTAGAGGACAATATTGCACGCAGGTATTGAACCACAGCAAACAGATTTGCTCCCATATATAGAAAATATTAAGGGTGTGCTGTGAACTACGAATTCGTGTAGAATAGGTTGCCTATCAATTCCCTAATACCCTACAACGTTCAATCTACCACCAGTCACTACGCGACGCTTGTCAGGTGTGTGTTGGTATACTTGCGTAGTTCCTGTCAGGAATGATTTTCACATATTGATTCTCGAAGCTCGAATTTCCAATTAACACTCATCATTTTGTGGAAGGTTGTTCATGAAGGCTTTATTAGGAGCGCTATAGAAGCAAAATTTGGAAATTTGGCTCTGAAAAGATTTTATGACATTGGAAAAAAAAACAAATTTTGCCCACTTCAACAGCTTCTAAAAGAATTTTCTATTGCGCTTCTAATCAAACCTTTCTGAAGAACATTTCAAATTAGTTCAAAATTGAAGTCGTGTTAATTAATTTTTGGGACCATGTTTTACGCACACGTTTTCACGTGTAAAGCACCCCCTTAAGATGAATTATGTACGCTATGAGTTTTTAGTGTCAGAAAGGTGCAATGACGATGTAATTGACGGCTTCCTGTCACCCGGCTCGATCTTTACTGGTGGCATGCATTTATTAGATGACTTGTTCTAGCGATATAAAGCTACTTTACTGGTAGCAGTGATAGTAATTATCGAACTCTGGTGATCTTTACAGAAAATTATGAAACTTCATGACCACGGAAGAAGCTATCAAATACTTGAAATATGGAATCGAAGAACGAGAAATTCCGTTGTGCTGCAAAATATATCATGGATTGGATCAGTGGGGGAAAAAGTGGATTTGATTGTAGGCAAGTAACCTGATGGTGCGAAAAGAATAGTGAGTTGTTGATTTACACAAAAAAGTGAGTGCCATGAATTTGACTAAAGTAGTTTGTAATTCAGCATTTGTAGCTTAGGTACATGATGTATTCAACATTTATTACTTATTCCATTTAAGGAGGGCAATAATTTGGACAAAAATTGCGGTGGCTCGTTGAGCTATTGTGGTGTTCGCGATAAAGAGTATCCAGATTCAAAACCAATGGGCTGTCTTTTTGATCATTATGGTGCTGGATGTCTTAAAAGATTCCATGGCGAAAACCAGGGTTCTGTGAACTCTGAAGATGAGTCACAATATGAGAATCTTCGACGTGACGAATTGATAGTAAAAATTTGCGTCATAGGTAATAATATAAATTTTACATATAATATTTTGTCATTATTTTCAGGACGGGAGAGTAATTCAAGAGCTTTCAAACGGATTGGGCGAAAATGGAAAAGAAGATTTGACTTCAAGATTGATAAACTCGGCACTATGGTATGGGCTTCTAGAAACCTCTGCCCAAATTTCGGGTATCACAGTAACTTCTATTTCGGGACATTTTGTTATTGGTCCTAGCCAAGACAGTAAAGGACAATATTGCATGCAGGTATTGAACCACAGCAAACTCATTTTCTCGCATATATAGACGATATTAGGGGTGTTTTTTACTCGTTGACGAACTCCGAATTCGTGTAGAATAGGTTGCCTATCAATTCCCTAATACCCTACGACGTTCAATCTACCACCGGTCACTACGCAATTGGTATACGTGCATAGTCCCTGTCAGGAATGATTTTCACAAATTGATTCTCAAAGCTCGAATTTCCAATTAACACTCATCATTTTGTGGAATGTTTTTTATGAAGGCCTAATTAGGAGCGCTATAGAAGCAGAATTTGGAAATTTGGCTCTGAAAAAATTTTATGGCATTGAAAAAAAAAAACAAATTTTGCCAACATCAACAACTTCTAAAAAACTTTTCTATTGCGCTTTTAATCAAACCTTTCTGAAGAACATTCCAAGAAAGCAGAAAAATTCGTTCAAAATTGAAGTCGTGTTAATTAATTTTTGGGGCCATGTTTTACGCACACGTTTTCACGTGTAAAGCACCCCCTTAAGATGAATTATGTAGGTACGCTATAAGTTTTTAGTGTTAGGAAAATGCGATAACGATGTTATTGACGGTTTCCTGTCACCTCACCCGGCTCTTCACTGATGGCATGCATTTATAAGATGACTTGTTCTAGCGATATAAAGCTACTTTACTGGTAGCAGTGATAGTAATTATCAAACTCTGGTGATCTTTACAGAAAATTATGGAACTTCATGACCACGGAAGAAGCTATCAAATACTCGAAATATGAAATCGAAGAACGAAAAGTTCCATCGTGCTGCAAAATATATGGATTGGATCAGTTGGGGAAAAAGTGGATTTGATTGGAACCTTATGGTCCAAGAAGATTGGCGAGTTGTTGATTTACACGAAAAAGTGAGTGCCATGAATTTGACTAAAGTAGTTTGTAATTCAGCATTTGTAGCTTAGGTACATGATGTATTCAACATTTATTACTTGTTCCATTTAAGGAGGGCAATAATTTGGACAAAATTTGCGGTGGCTCGTTGAGCTATTGTGGTGTTCGCGATAAAGAGTATCCAGATTCAAAACCAATGGGCTGTCTTTTTGATCATTATGGTGCTGGATGTCTTGAAAGATTCCATGACGAAAACCAGGGTTCTGTGAACTCTGAAGATGAGTCACAATATGAGATTCTTCGACGTGACGAATTGATAGTAAAAATTTACGTCATAGGTAATAATATAAATTTTACATATAATATTTTGTCATTATTTTCAGGACGGGAGAGTAATTCTAGAGCTTTCAAACGGATTGGGCGAAAATGGAAAAGAAGATTTGACTTCAAGATTGATAAACTCGGCACTATTGTATGGGCTTCTAGAAACCTCTGCCCAAGTTTCGGGTATCACAGTAACTTCTATTTCGGGACATATTATTATTGGTCCTAGCCACGATCCTAAAGGACAATGTTGCACGCAGGTATTGAACCACAGCAAACAGATTTGCTCCCATATAATTATAGAAAATATTAAGGATGTGCTTTACTCGTTGGTGAACCCCAAATTCGTGTAGGATAGGTTGCCTATTAATTTCCTAATACCCTACAACGTTCAATCTACCACCGGTCACTACGCAATTGGTATACGTGCATAATCCCTGTCAAGAATGATTTTCACAAATTGATTCTCAAAGCTCGAATTTCCAATTACGAGATTCATCATTTTGTGGAATGTTGTTCATGAAGGCCTAATTAGGAGCGCTATAGAAGCAGAATTTGGAAATTTGGCTCTGAAAAGATTTTATGGCATTGGAAAAAAAACAAATTTTGCCAACTTCAACAGCTTCTAAAAAAGTTTTCTATTGCGCTTTTAATCAAACCTTTCTGAAGAACATTCCAAAAAATCAGAAAAATTAGTTCAAAATTGAAGTCGTAGTAATTAATTTTTGGGACCATGTTTTACGCACACGTTTTCACGTGTAAAGCACCCCCTTAAGATGAATTATGTACGCTATAAGTTTTGGCATGCATTTATAAGATGACTTGTTCTACAAATATAAAGCTACAGTACTTTACTGGTAGCAGTGATAATAATTATCGAACTCTGGTGATCTTTACAGAAAATTATGAAACTTCATGACCACGGAAGAAGCTATCAAATACTCGAAATATGAAAACAAAGAACGAGAAGTTCCACTGTGCTGCAAAATATATGGATTGGATCAGTTGGGGAAAAAGTGGATTTGATTGTAGGCAAGTAACCTGATGGTGCGAAAAGAATAGTGAGTTGTTGATTTACACGAAAAACTCGCAGCCCACATACTTAGCTGCTCGGAATTGCCTTCATTGACTGTGCCAATTGAGGCAAACAGGGAACCTGTTTTATGGCAGTAATCATGTGAGTGTCATTTTTTGCTTTTTGTCGTCTCAATTTACAGCCTGATGACGTCACGATTTGATGACGTCATAATCTGATGACGTCACACGACGTTACGATCTGGTGACGTCACGATGGGATCTGTGACGTCACTATCATCGTGCCATCACTATCTGATGACGTCACAGAGCTAGTAAAACCACTAATACAGTAGTATAAAGGAAGCCTAAGACCTAGTACAGAGCTAGGACAAACTGCTACTATAAGCTATTATAAAGATCTTGTAAGCTTATGGTATGAAGGATGCCTAAACCTAGTATAAAGGAGGATTGGACCTAGTATACGCCTAGTATAATACGCAGTATAAACCTAGTATAATATACTGCATGAAGCAGAGAGACCTAGTATAGAGGAGGCTTGGACCTAGTATACGCCTAGTATAATACGTAGTATAAACCTAGTATAATATACTGCATGAAGCAGAGAGGATAAGTCCCCCTCCTATCACTTCATCAAAATTTTTCTAAGTCCCTTTTTCTTGCCGGACGGCGCCCGGCGGCCGGCGCCCGCGCCCGCGCCCGTCATTTTCCTTCAGTTTACCCCCCGATAAAACAGGTTCCCTGTTAAAAAGTGAGAGCCATGAATTTGACTAAAGTAGTTTGTAATCCAGCATTTGTAGCTTACATGATGTATTCAACATTTATTATTCGTTCTATTTAAGGAGGGCAATAATTTGGAAAAAAATTGCGGTGGCTCGTTGAGCTATTGTGGTGTTCGCGATAAAGAGTATCCAGATTCAAAACCAATGGGCTGTCTTTTTGATCATTATGGTGCTGGATGTCTTGAAAGATTCCATGACGAAAACCAGGGTTCTGTGAACTCTGAAGATGAGTCACAATATGAGATTCTTCGACGTGACAAATTGATAGTAAAAATTTGCGTCATAATATAAATTTTTTATATATTTTGTCATTATTTTCAGGACGGGAGAGTAATTCTAGAGCCTTCAAACGGATTGGGTGAAAATGGAAAAGAAGATTTGACTTCAAGATTGATAAACTCGGCACCATGGTATGGGCTTTTAGAAACCTCAGCCCATACTTCTCTTTGGGACATATTATTATTGGTCCTAGCCACGATCCTAAAAGACAATGTTGCACGCAGGTATTGAACCACAGTAAAAAGATTTGCTCGCATATATAGACGATATTAAGGGTGTGCTTTACTCGTTGGCGAACTCCGAATTTGGGTAGAGTAGGTTGCCTATCAATTCCCTAATACCCTACGACGTTCAATCTACCAGCGGTCACCAAACGACGCTTGTCGGGTGTGTATTGGTATACGTGCGTAGTCCGTGTCAGGAATTATTTTCACAAATTGATTCTCAAAGCTCGAATTTCCAATTAACACTCATCATTTTGTGGAATGTTGTTCATGAAGGCCTAATTAGGAGCGCTATAGAAGCAGAATTTGGAAATTTGGCTCTGAAAAATGGCATTGAAATAAAAAAAACAAATTTTGCCTACTTCGACACCCTCTAAAAAAATTTTCTATTGCGCTTTTAATCAAACCTTTCTGAAGAACATTCCAAATTAGTTCAAAATTGAAGTTGTAGTAATTAATTTTTGGGGCCATGTTTTACGCCCCGCCTTAAGATGAATTATGTACGCTATAAGTTTTTAGTGTTAGGAAGGTGCGATGACGATGTTATTGACGGCTTCCTGTCACCCGGCTCTTTACTGGTGGCATGCATTATTATAAGATGACTTGTTCTAGCGAAGACAGGAAAAATTACAGTCACGTAACGGATTTTTTTTTACTTGTTCTAGCGATATAGAGCTAGATTACTGGTAGCAGTGATAGTAACTATCGAAGTCTGGTGATCTTTACAGAAAATTATGGAACTTCATGACTACGGAAGAAGCTATCAAATACTCGAAATATGAAATCGAGGAACGAAAAGTTCCATCGTGCTGCAAAATATATGGATTGGATCAGTTGGGGAAATAGTGGATTTGATTGGAACCTTATGGTCCAAGAAGATTAGCGAGTTGTTTATTTACACGAAAAAGTGAGTGGTTTGTAATCTAGCATTTATAGCTTACATGATGAATTCAACATTTATCATTCGTTCTATTTAAGAAGGGCGATAATTTAGACAAGAATTGCGGCGGCATGTTGAGCTATTGTGGTGTACGCGATAAACAGTATCCAGATTCAAAACCAATGGGCTGTCTTTTTGATCATTATGGTGCTGGATGTCTATCTATTGAAAGATTCCATAACAAATACTATGGTTCTGTGAACTCTGAAGATGAGTCACAATATGAGATTCTTCGACGTGACGAATTGATAGTAAAAATTTGCGTCATAATATAAATTTTACATATATTTTGTCCTTATTTTCAGGACGGAAGAGTAATTCTGGAGCCTTCAAACGGATTGGGCGAAAATGGAAAAGAAGATCTGACTTTCAGATTGATAAACTTGGCACTATGGTATGGGCTTCTAGAAACCTAAGCCCAAATTTCGGGTATTACAGTAACTTCAATTTGGGACATTTTGTTATTGGTCCTGGCCACGACACTAAAGGACAATATTGCACGCAGGTATTGAACCACAGCAAACAGATTTGCTCGCATATATAGACGATATTAAGCGTGTGCTTTACTCGTTGGCGAACTCCGAATTCGTGTAGAATAGGTTGCCTATCGATTCCCTAATACCCTACAACGTTCAATCCACCACCGGTCACTATGCAACGCTTGTCGGGTGTGTGTTGGTATACGTGCGTAGTTCCTGTCAGGAATGATTTTCACAAATTGATTCTCAAAGCTCGAATTTCCAATTAACACTCATCATTTCATGGAATGTTGTTTATGAAAGCTTAATTATAGGAGCGCTATAGGAGCAGAATTTCAAAATTTGGCTATGAAAAGATTTTATGGCATTGGGAAAAAAAAAAACAAAATTTGCCAACTTCAACAGCTTCTGAAAAAGTTTTCTATTGTGCTTTTAATCAAACCTTTCTGAAGAACATTTCAAATTAGTTCAAAATTGAAGTCGTGTTAATTAATTTTTGGGACCATGTTTTACGCACACGTTTTCACGTGTAAAGCACCCCCTTAAGATGAATTATGTACGCTATATGTTTTGAGTGTTAGGAAGGTGCGATGACGATGTTATTGACGGCTTCCTGTCACCCGGCTCTTTACTGGTGGCATGCATAATTATAAGATGACTTGTTCTAGCGAAGACAGGAAAAATTACAGTCACGTAACGGATTTTTTTACTTGTTCTAGCAATGTAAAGCTACTCTACTGGTAGCAGTGATAGTAATTATCGAACTCTGGTGATCTTTACAGAAAATTGGAACTTTATGACTACGGAAGAAGCTATCAAATACTCGAAATATGAAATCGAGGAACGAAAAGTTCCATCGTGCTGCAAAATATATGGATTGGATCAGTTGGGGAAATAGTGGATTTGATTGGAACCTTATGGTCCAAGAAGATTAGCGAGTTGTTTATTTACACGAAAAAGTGAGTGGTTTGTAATCTAGCATTTATAGCTTACATGATGAATTCAACATTTATTATTCGTTCTATTTAAGAAGGGCGATAATTTAGACAAGAATTGCGGCGGCATGTTGAGCTATTGTGGTGTACGCGATAAACAGTATCCAGATTCAAAACCAATGGGCTGTCTTTTTGATCATAATATGGTGCTGGATGTCTATATATTGAAAGATTCCATGACGAATACCAGGGACCTGTGAACTCTGAAGATGAGTCACAATATGAGATTCTTCGACGTGACGATTGAACCAGAAGAACCCTTCGACGAAATGGGATTTCTTTCCCAAGGTCGGATAAGCTATTTATGGATCAAGTCATCATTGTTAATCCTAAGAAATGTGAATGTTTGTCCATTGTACGAAATTTAGTCAAGGACTCGTCGTCCTCGATAATGGTATCAACTATTAGACTTGTTGCACTCTTTCAAATATTCGTTCTCATTCTACCAATACCTTCGTCCAACGAATCCTCATTCTCATACCCTCGCCAAGTTCTTTCTCACCCTTCGGAACACATGGACCTTATCTTAGTACTTCTCCCTCATTTTCTCCACCGGGCATGATTTCTGGCCCAGCTCCTTTGTCTATTTCATACCACTCGCGTCCCGGTGCATAGAAGTCATTTTAACCCGACTCAGAATATTATGTTTGTCACATCCACTCTTTTCCCTTTTGACGCTTCTCACCCCTTTTATGTCTGTACTATAATGCTCAAGATCCAACCGTGCTCAGCTCTCAAATATATTCGGCTGGACCATTCTGTCTGTTCCTGCATCACAAACTCCCTCTCAAACAATCATGAAAAAATCATTGTACTATGAACTACTTGTATTTCGACTACCTACGCCATCTAATTCATAATCATTCGTATTTTCCCATCTGCCCTCTCTGAGTGTATAACCTTCAGTGTGGCTAACCTAACCTAACCAAGTCTTGCTGTTGACACTGACAGATGTGTAGGACAGAGATACGTACGTATGTCAGCGCCTGACGCTATTCCTTGGCTGATTTTTGAATTGTGTGCGTACTGCGGAAGTGGGAATGAAAATGTCATGTAGGTATCTACTGGAAACTCTCCTCAATTTTGTGGTCGCAAAGAACTAGCGGTAGTGGATGGAACTAACATCAGTTGTGAGAATTATTGTGACAATGAATTTGTGCATGTTTTTCGTGTGTAGTAGTGACGTTCATTGTTTGACAGCCCGAACAGCCCGAGATTTGCACATCCCACGCCGCAGAATGCGCTGCTGGATGCGTTGCGTTGCAAGAACAAAAGCGCTCAATGTATTTAGATAGGAGTTTCCAGTATTATCGTTTAGAGTATTTGTCTACTAAACCGCAAGCAACTTGTCCATCAGCAGCGTGTTCACACCCGGAGCGCAAAGCGCGTGAGAAGTGGGAATGAAATTCCATTCTGTAGGTATATTAGTCAGCCCATTCGGACGGTGCAATCAACAACAACAACGTTGTGTTTTTACACACGGATATTACTACTACAACGACAACCTCAATGCTATTCTTATGGAAAACTCAAAATTACGCGGATTTCAATGAAAATAGGGGCTCATCTGGAAGGAAATTTTATGCTCTCTAAATTATGTTCTCTCCAATTTTTCATTATTCGCGTTCGTTTTTGAAATATTTTGAAAAATCATCACAGTTGCCATATACTGTGCTGTTAAAGATCACCCTTTGCTTATCAATAATTGTCTTTGTAGTAGTGCGTGTACGGTCAGAATCAGGGCGAGCGCCGCAGGCGCGCCGTCAGCGGCTAGTATTGATATAAAATCACAAGGAGAGGGGGCATCATTGACTACAAATGAACGTGATGAACGAGCCACAACGGAATCGATAAGGGTCGACTCCACAATGTCGACTCCCAATTATTTAAAGTTTGAATTGAGGATTTCCCTATCAATTTGAGATCAATTCAAAGTTGACCAGGAATCATCGGCATCGACGTTACTTTTAGTCGATCAGCAATTGCTTCGAAGTCCATCAACAAGCATTCATTGGTTCCGTTGATTCAAAATCAACTACCAATCGACATTCAAACGACAAATCTGACTCATATTGACACATCAGCACACAGTTGGTTTTGAGTGACAATTGAGAATTTCAACATTTGACGTTGGTTGAATGTGACCTACATACATTCCCAAAACCCTACTTCATTGGCGAAATTATGAAAATTTGAGAGCGTTTGTCAGTTACACGACGACGAAAATTGTTCTGTAAATCAAGTTTACATTTCTCGGTGTCTGCTCTTTCGATATGTTGGAATTGCTCTTTTGTTCAACAGCATTTTCCAGCGACTTACTGATGATAGAATTTGACAAGACAGTAAAAAATTAGATTAGAACAACTCTCATAAAGAGATAAAGAGATAAGTAATACTTCGGAATAAAGGCCCAAAAATCCTTCCGCATTGCATCAGAATGTAATATTTTTCCTTTCTTCTTCTGTTATTACTATTCATTTGCTCGCCTTTCTTCTCCCGAGTAAAACGTATTTAATCGAGTCACAATTATTTCGCTTTGTTGAACATACAGTAGCGCTAAATCATTTTTCATGCGAAAAAGAAAAAAAAAGAAAGAAAGAAGAAAAGAACTTGTACATAAGAAAAATAATTAAAATCGCCTTCTTTCGAATCAAAATAAACTACCGACTACGGTATACAAAAGAAACAAATGAGATTCTTTCTTAGGAAGCGAACGAGAATGAAAACTTTTTCCCTCTCTCATCTGGAGCAGGCAAGAAAAACTAGGAGAAAAAAAAATTATATAAGCGCAGCAACGAGTGGAGGAAAGAAGGAAAAAAAAAGTTCGCAATGACAATACAGATGAACAACATACGCTCTATAGGCTCACTTGGAAAAGACGAAACGAAAACATCCGTCTCCGCGAAAGTTCCGAGTTTGAAAATTTTCAACAAAAAAAGGAAGCTCTATAAGAGAAACGGCTCAGCGGAGAATAATCAGTTTCGAAGAGAAACGAGTGCGAAACGACGCCGACGACGTAAGTAAAAAGAAAACTACGTATATAACAACAACACCAACAACAAGAAATTAAGTACAGTACTTACTGATATTCTTTGGGACATATATGTTTAGATAGAGGCAGTCTTCGCTTTGATTAGCCAAAAGCGGAAGCAGTTTTTCCAAGTACACGAGTCGCCCTCGAGGGATCTGTAGCAGCGCTTCCGTACGGTTTGATATGTCAGGCAATTTTTGCGGGCACACAGGAGAAAATGTGTCCGCCATTTTGGTTTTCGTCCACAAGGACGGCGTTACCGGCGGCATAAATCGCAACGATTCGAGCGGCGGAGTCGCGTACGGCACACCGAGGAAAGCCTCTACGTGAAGGTTCTGTATGAATACGCCTTGCAAAGGTCCGTACTTAGTATGGACGATTCGGTTGCTGTACTTGTGCTTAGCACTAGTGAGGAAAGAATGACATTCGCGAAAGTGATAATACGCGCACAAAAACCACAGCAGATTTAGATGCAGCACGAACAAACGGCACGACACTAAGGAGGACAGCTGCATCGCGCGGCTCAGCCTGGATGACAGATCACTCTGCCATCCATCGTAACCGCTGGTGCTCAACCCATGGCGCCTGTACGCGGTCGACCTGCGACGTTCCAGTAATTTTGCGGCGAATTTCCGTGCGAGGGTTGGGGACGCGCGCGGGGTGGATGCTACGAACGCGCGAGGCGTATCGTGCACGCGATGGTGTCACCTGCAAAAAAGCAAAACAAAGACTTATTACAGAGATGTGAAATTATAGGAGTTGCGTTTATAATCCTGGAAGCTTTACCAGAACTTGTGAGTTATTATAAATGCATGCGAGAAAAGAATATAAGTGTCTTCATCCTTTCGTTCATACATTCTTCTAATTTCCTACGACCTCTTGCGTGCAAAGCGAGTGGTTTGTGATATATTTTTTGCAAATTTCATAATCAGTACCACCCTTTTTTATTAGGATTCTACTTTAGCTCTGCTTTGGGTTCTGCCATCTCAGAAAGCTGATTCCTGTGAACAACAGGTTATGAACAACCCCTTTTTCATCCCTCTTACTTTTCTAATATCTGTACCATTATTGAAGCTCATAGTCCCAGCGGAAGCTCCCTAAATCTGCCGACTTCTTCCTTGTTTACAAACTCCCTAACTCCTTATCCAAACTCGACTTTCAACCCCACGAGCACCTTGGACAAGCAGCTCCTGGCCCCAACAACATCCACCACGGCTCCATGCTGAAAAACTTCCACCTCAACTATCTTAATTACCTCCTCTCCCTATTCAACGAAATTCTTCAACACGGCTTATACCCTTCTATCTAGAAATCAGCTACCATTCTTTTAATGCCAGAATTTACAAAAGATCCCTCCCTCCCTGCATCTTACTATACAGTTTCCGTAGAGGCCGTAATACACTCCAAGTCAGGTAACCTTCCGCTCCCGGGCCTCCACCCCTCCAAATTTGTATGATATTGGCCTTTGAGGCAATTTACTAAAGTTAGTATACCTATAGCTACCTTGGATGTTCCGAAGTTATAAGTCGCGTTAATCCGTTTATTGTTTTCAATTTCAGCTCTAACACTTCGTTGGGTTACCATGATAGAAAGGCAATATTTGTTGATCAAGGCAATTCGGATCGTGTTTTCTAAAGTCTGAATCTATGGATGTGATTTCCACTCTGTGAAGGTGAGTAACAACCTTGATGAAAACTTAAATATTTTCAAAAATTTTGAGGCAAATCTCCACTACTACAAGTTACGTTTTTCTACGTAGAAATATTTTTACAACCCAGCTCAGGACAATTCTTCCCATTCTGCATGACGCACACTCTCGGCTCGATCCTCTTAGTCCTAATTTATGTTAAGGCTATTACGGTTTGATTAATTCGTACTCCGTCGCACGATTCGGCACGGGTTGACGTTGTGTGCTCTTCTATTCCACTTATACATTACGTGTATAGTGCAGTATACTCGACAGAGAGGAGGGGAAAAAACGAAGAAAAGAAACATATCCGCTCAAACAAAGCTTCCAACGTACCGTACCAAGAAGCTGGCGAAAATCCTTCTTAGAAAATGTTCTTCTGTTCTTCTTCGCCAAAAAGAAACAGGAATGAAAAAAATTACACGATTTTGCTCTTTTTCTTCCTTTCCGCCTTAGCGCACAGTAATAAACTTAAATTTCAAAGTAATTTTTGGCGTCGAGAGGTGGATGTATTCGTACTGCGTTCAAAAAAGGTGGCTACGCAAAGGATTTCAAATTAGCAAAAATGGAAAAATGTTGAATGTCTCACGAGACTGGCAAAAACTAAAAGAAAATGTATCTGCGTGTGGAAAAGTAATCCGAAATTTGATGTAATAATGAGAATTTGTAAGTATCTGAGGATTTTCTTTTATTTGTGTGCAGTGCACGATAACGTAATTTGGTGAAAGTGAGAGAGGGAAAAAGTTCAAACATAACTTTTGAATGAGAAATGAAAGATTTTATATCAAGAAAGTAAATAATTTTCGACCGAGTCAGGCCGAGATTTTGTCGAGCCAGCTTCTAGACCAGATTTATTCTATTTACTTTTTCTTTGATTCTTATGGGACAAATATCCGCTACTTTGAGGTCTTTGGCTCACGATCAAAAACAAGGTCAAGTCCCGTAGTTGATATTAAACAAACGTTGTTCGGAAATTTATGAAACGGAATTTTTGAGGTTTTGTTAAATTGACGGAGAATATATATACGTGGGTTTTCTTCGAAGTTCCAAGGTGCGTAGGCAGAATTTGTATCGATACGAGTTCTCTTTGTTAAGGTGGTGTCGCTGGTAATTGGTTTTAAGACTGTTGGCGGCAATCCCTCAAAAACTAAACAACAATATACTTAATATTTGTTGGTGCCCTAATTTCTGCAAATTTGATGGTAAATATTTTGAGTTTCCTGATGAGGTAGGCATCCCGATTGGTTCTCCTCTGGGCTCCCTCATCTCGGAGGTTTTCATGTCTAAATTTGAGTTCGACCTCTTTTCCTCTGGTCAGGTGTTCTTAGATTACATTTATTACTGGCACAGGTACGTCGACGATGTGTTGTGTACGTGGACCGGTCCTCAGGATCTTCTCTTGGAGTTCCTCAAGTATCTAAATATTCAATATCCTTCCATTAAATTTACATTGGAGGTAGGCGGTTCATCCATTAACTTTTTGGACCTTACTATCTCTAATAGAGATGGTGTCCATGAATTTGCCATACATAGAAAAGATACTTCGACCGATATTATGGTCCACGGCAATTCTTTCTGCCCTGTTGCTCACAAATACGCTGGTTTCAATAGTCACATTCATCGATTGACCAGCATTCCATTGGGTCAGCTCGCCTTCCATAATGAGCTTCTGACTATAAAGCACTTGGCCAGAGTGAACGAGGTCCGTTTAGATATTGATCTTATGGTTCGTAGGAAGCTAGCTAGGAAATGCCTTGACTCTACTACCTCCCTCCACCGTAATCCGACGGCTGTTGTCCGGAAGCGGTGGATCAGGCTCCCGTTTTTGGGTAAGTTTTCTTCCCAATTAAGTCGTATCCTCCACCCCTTCGGTTTCCGCCCAGTGTACTACAATCTTAACACTGTAAGGAGTCTTTTTATCAAGCTGAAGGATCCCATCCCTTTGAACGAAAAATGTGGGGTTTATAAATTGGAGTGTAATGATTGCAATGGAGTTTACATAGGTGAGACTAGCCGCCAGCTCAAAATTCGTGTAGATGAGCATATTAAGAAGTGGGAGTTAAATAAAATAGGTCCGTCTGCATTTGCGGACCACCTTTTGGTTAGTGGCCACGGTTATAAAGCGGGATCTGAAACCCTCCTCCATAGAGAGTCCTTGGAATTCAAACGAAAAGCTCTCGAACATATTGAAATTATTCGCCATTTGAATAACGATAACCTTAACGTGCTCAACAGGTACATACCTGATGAGGGTTTGATTGAGCTAGTTTATGAGAGTGATTCACATCGTGATGACTCGCTAGTTCAATCATGATTTCCTCGGTGGTTCATTGTTTCTAGCCGTTAGATTGTTTAGTTGCTTTCATGTCGTCGTTGACAATGGTTTTTTAATCGAAAGCGCTCCGGCAAATTTTTTCGTTTCTGTGGCTACCTTTCAAGGTACTCCTTTGTGTTACAAGTTTGAGTATGTATCCATCTGGTAAACAACAATAAATAGGTAAATGATAATACTGTTGAAATCGACCTTACGTCGATGTCAATATCAGGTCGATAAGGGTCGACGAATTTTTGACTGAATTCCTACTAATTTTCCACGTCGATTTCTCCAATTAACATTAAATTTATAGATTTAAATTGGACGGCTCTGTCGCGTCGCGTCGATTTGAAGTTGATTTGCAATTCTCTGGAAATATACCTTCGTTGCGTTGGTTGACTTGGAATTGATCTCAGGTCGAGTTTTTAGTAATGTGGTTATTGAGTCCATTTGCACTTCTCTGATAATATACGGTGCGGTGGTCGGCTCTCTATCGATCTCAAACCAACGTCCATTTCGAGTCACATTCTCCAAATTCTTCTATCGATATTGCTTTTTCGCTTCAATTTCAGTTCAATTTGTAGTTCTCTGGTAATTTATCGACCTAGCGTTGCTGGATACAATTACCCACTTGTAATATTCTGTGTATTTGGTAACTTCGCTATACTCATGTACAGAATGTGCAGTCGTGAGTATATTATGATGAGGGAAATTGAGAATTTCAATTATGCTTGCCTAGCGCAGCAATTATTGTTAAATCGACGCAATCTCAATTCTCAGCCTACTCAAAATCTAATACCAAGTGTCGACTCATTTTTGACCTTGATACTGAAACCTTATGAAGTTGTGCACTTCAAATCTACAAGATTTCGACAACGATCGCCTGTCTTTTGCTAATGAGTGGCGTATAATCGACGTGAAAGCGACATAGATTTTTATTTTACAACAATCTATGATACTGGGAGTCGACTGAATTTCGACGAAGAGAGGGTTTCATTTTGGGTCGACACTGGACGGAACTTCCTGAGTCGACTCTTGGTCGAAATAGCGAGTCGATTCGGAATTCAAGCGGTCCATCGGAGGCCTAGTCGATTTTGGAAGTTGAAACGTTAGTTATGGTGTATCTGAGAATATGAGATGAATTACAAGATTCTGTTTGACAAGCTTTGATCTCCTTTCGAAAACTCCTATGAAGAGCTTCAGACGTCATGCATGGACTTCTCAAAGTTGGTTGTACTTTCGTGATTGTATGGTTGACTCGTAAAACTACGTAGAATCGTCGTTAATTTTGAGGTTTGCTTCCAACTTCGATTACACCTTAAGCATTCAAGACAGAGCCCAAAGAGAGCAGCAAGCAGTGAGCTTTTGCCATTGGGGCAATCAGAAAAATGCGTCTTGGTAGGAAAATGAGGATTAGTATTGTTTCAAAGCATTGAAAGATGGCTTGAAATACTGCCATCAAAATTGATTCTTAGTTGCGGTGTCGATGAGGAAAAACTTTTTGGCAATCAAGAACGCAAAACCGACTTAGACGTAGAATTTCGATCCAGTTATGAAGAAGAGTATAGTGTTGGGAAAAGAGTCAAGACCAGGTAAAAGAAGTGAATTTCTTCGTGGAGGGAATAGATGAGGTAGTAGAGTATATTGTTGCGATAAGTGGATGATTTGGGGTGGAAATAATGAAGATGTTCTGATCTGGCGTTTGGGGGAGTTGCAACTCAAAGGTGAAGAGACTGGCGGCTAGGTGAGACGACAAAAATGTAGAGATGGATAAGCTAGTTTGACGGCTAAACTTGGAGCAGGGCTTGTATGATGAGCGCTCGTGCAAATTCGAATAGTGGAATTTTGAAGTGTTTCTAGAAGTGAGAAATGTGAAGAGGGTGTGAGTCTCTAGATTGGACTAGGGCAGTGGTTCTCAGTCTTTTGGAGATGGTGGACCCCTTCAATGCTCTGGCCTTTTTTTGCGGAACCCCTACAAAAAAATGTCACAGGAATGAAGTAGCACTAATCAGTGGTGTATTTACAGGGGGGATTCGCGGGTCATTTTATGAGGGGTCGGGTGGGGGAGGGAGGGGGGATCGAAGAAAAATTGAGCGTGCCTGGTACCGTCCGGCAAACTTGAGACTCGCCAACCTCCATGCTACAAGTGATAGGAGGTGGACTTGGAAAAATGTCAACCTCCGGGCTATAGGTGATAGTGAGGGGACTTGAAAAAATTTCGAAGGGTGGTAAGGAACAAAGTTCAAATCTTATTAAATAAAATAACGACGTTAATCCTGCACGCTCATGACTTTCATAAAACAAATTCCCTGTTTGCCTCAATTAACAAGGTTAATGAAAGTAACCCTGAGCAGCTCAGTCGGTGGGCTGCGAGTAGCTGGTGAAAAAGTGGGCGGTTAAGAAGCTGGATAACGACCGCCTGAAAGTTACTTACCTTGCCCTCACATGGGACGAAGAAGAAGAGCAAGAAGGTAACGCGGAGGTGGCAGCAGAGAGAATGATTACGACTGTCACCAAAGCATGCAATGTAGCCATGCCCAGGCAAGGTCCACCAAAGAAGACGAGAGCCGTTTACTGGTGGACCAACAGAATTGCCGAGTTGAGAAAAGAGTGCAACCGTCAGCGCCGGATATACAAGCGTAGTAGAGGCCGCGAAAGGGCGCGGGCGGTTGCCCCTGAATACCAGCTGACTCACGAAAGGCTGAAGAAGACCATCGAAGACAGCAAGAGTGGAGCTGTGATAGATGGCCGAGGACGACCCGTTTGAAAATCCTTATAAGATAGTGCTGAAGAAGCTAAAGAGCCTCTCAGCAATGAGCCGAATGGAACCGGATGTTGGGGGTCTAATCATTGACGGCTTGTTCCCACAGCATCCACTACCAATAGTAGAAGAGGATGGTATATCCCCCCTAGGTACCAAGGAGGTGGATGCAGCAGTCGATAGACTGCGGGGTAAGTATTGGTAGGCTCCAGACCCGGATGAGATTCCAAATCCAGTCTGGAGCGCCATACACTCAGGCACTGCTCAATGCGGCAGTTGTTGGGGAACTGTTTCCTGTGCGATGGAAAAAAGTCAGGCTAGCGCTGATCGATAAGAAGGATACACCACCTGGTGTGCCATCCTCGTATCGTCCACTTCGTCTGCTGGATAATGTTGGGAAACTCCTGGAAAGAGTGATAGCCAATCGACTGGAGAGCTATCTGAAGGAAAGAAATATACTCTCTAGTAGCCAGTACGGTTTTCAAACTAGACGCTGCACATCAGATGCTGGGATTCGGCTGAAGAGGATAGCCGAGCCAACAATTTCTACCCGTCAGTTTTGTGCGGCCGTCAGCCTTGACATAAGAAATGCGTTCAATTCGATCTCATGGGAGAGAATACTAGAAGCTCTCATGGATGCAGAAGTGTCCGCATACCTGCTCAGGATGATCAGCAGCTATCTTAGCTGCCGAGAAATCCAATCAGAGACGTCTTTGGGTACAATGAAGCGCCCAGTTACTTGTGGGGTGCCGCAGGGGTTGGTCCTTGGGCCGCTATTATGGAGTGTCGCATTTAACGGGATATTTAAGGTGAAGCTGCCGCCGGATATTAAACTTATCTTCTATGCGGATGACACACTGTTGGTATGCACTGCCGAGAGAATTGTAGCGGTGTAGAGCAGGGTAAATCCGCCCCTAGAGGAGGTGACGCGTTGGATCGAGTCGCCTGGACTCAAACTTGCAGCTAGTAAAACGGAGGCCATTTTATTCACGACCCGTCAGAAGTTCAGTCCACCCACCTTTTGCCTGCAAGGTGTGGATATTGAGATCAAGAAGAAGATGACGTATCTGGGCATCTGGTTTGACTCGACGTTGAGCTTTAGGCACCATTTTCTGATGGCAGCGGAAAAGGCAGGCCGGTTAGTTGGATACCTAAGCCGCCTGATGAGGAACCTATGAGGATCGAGGGAAGCAAGAAGAATGGTCATGATGAGCGCCGCCTTGTCGATTCTCCTGTATGGTGCACCAGTATGGGCCGATTCCATGAAGATACCATACAGAAGACGAGAGATAGGAACGCAGAGCTGCGCTGAGGTGTGTTAGTGCCTGCCGCACTGTCTCGACGGAGGCTTTTTGCGCATTAGCACGTTCACCACCAATCAAGCTCCTTGCTGAGGAGAGAGCGGTGGTGTTCAGAGCAAAAAAGACGACAACGACCAACAATGAGACTCTACGGGTTAAGAAGGAGGCTTGGCGCTCCTTGCTTGAGAAATGGAGAGTAAGAATTGCTCAAAGTGAGCTAGGCAAGTGGACAATCCGTGTGTTGATAAGCGACCTTGATGAGTGGATGAACCGACACCATGGCCAACTAAACTTTCACCTGACGCAGGTGTTAAGTGACCATGGCTGCTTCAACAAGTATCTTTATGAGAAGCTAAGGAAAGTTGAGCCGGCAACGTTCTCGCTCTGCGACCGAGGGCGGGATGATGGACCAGAGCACACCTTATTTGAGTGTGGGGCGTGGAGGCGTGAGCGGGACAAGCTTAGTCGGTCTCTTCAAGAGATCGGAGTAGATGAAGCGCTAGACCCGAGTAGCCTGGTATCCACGATGCTAGGTTCCGAAGAAGCATGGAACCAGGTGTCTGCATTTGCAACCACCGTCATGAAGGAGAAGATGGGCCGGAAATGGAATTGGCAAACGCAGGACCACGCTATGGCCTACTCGACACTGTGTACCATCAACAACCAGATTTGCAGGAAAACGATGACGACGATCATGCCTGAAGGTAGAAGAAGATGAAGAAACTCCAACAGCAATTCACTATATCTTAAGGTGATGTTGTTGTTGTGTGTTCTTGTGTTTTTCTGCATGCCTGGGTGCACTGCAGCTTGGCGGTTGCCAAGCGGTAGAGGGGGTTCGCCGAGGAGATTCTTCCAACAATGAAGTTATACCCGAAAGAAAGAAACAAAATCAAATGCATAAGCAACCCGTACCTACTCCTCCATGGAGGACGGAGCGGCGCTGCACATGCGATAGAAGCGAGGTAGGCTGCGAGTGTTTTTAAGAACCACCCTTGTTTCTAAGTGCTCCTCCTCCTGAACTTTGGTGCCTTCGTTTGTAATTCAGATTTGGGCGCTCACGGAAACGATGAATAGGCCTAGGTACAATATCTTCCAAATTTCGGATCATAGGATGTGCGTAGAAGAATGTCGAAACAATATCGATACTTTCGTCAAGGGAAGTATTAGCTCCTACGAAAGAGATGAAAAAATAGAACAATTGGAAAGTCACTTTCGTGACTACATAACATCAGAGAATGAACTCGGAGCCTATGTACTTTGCGGAGCTATACAGGTGAATTTGCAGAGATAAGCATCCGATCGGCCAGAAAGGAGAAAGAAATAATATTTAACAGGAAGAAAATCCACGTGCGCACAAAAATTTTGAAAGCTTTTTCGCGAAATGACCCAGCATAGAGCTGGCAAATTAGTTTTTTCTTTTCTTTCCTCTCACGAAAAGTCGACATTTGGCAGGAAAGAAATACCCCGCGGTAAAAATTTATAGCTCGTGCCCGTAAACGCTCGCGATGATAATGCTTCCGAGATCATTAAATTAGTCCCCGATCCCGATTATTTACTCCGGGAGTCTTTTTCTAATTACGAATCTCGCCGTCACATTTTCGTCGGTCTTATCTATCCTCCTTGCCGAGGAAAAAAGTGCATCATTTAGGTGACATTTCCGCTTTATAGATGCGCCATCGCCATCAAGCGGGCTGCCTATAGAGTTTACGCCATAGTCCTTTTGTATAAGGTGCCGTTGAAAATACTAAATGAAACGAGGAATTATCGTTGGCTCGTTACGTTGTCGAGCCATAAAGTACCTCCTACGCGAAAATAGTGTCGAAGAAGATAGAAAGTATCTACCGGTATACGCTTTCTACCTATTAGGGGTAACTTTTCTTGAGGTAGTTTTTCCTGTACCGCCGGTACTTTAAAGAATGTTCCACTTTCAATCTAACGTTATAGTATACGACCGCGTGACACTTTTTTTTTCTTTTCTGCCCCTCTTTGAAAAGCTAGGTAGTTCGCCCGCAAGAGCGGTATTAATACGAGGCGCGGGTAAAGTGTGTAAAATGAAAGGTACTATAATATAGAGAGATAGACGCTCTAACGTTTACAATATCGATACACACGTGCGGACGAAAATTTCGCTTAAATTTACTACTCCGCTAAAATATACGCGCGTATCTGGTAGTGTACAAAGGTCGATGAAAATGCGAAAATATATTCGAAAATTCGCGATAGTTGACGGCGAAATTTTCTCTATATACTCGTTTGGAATAGCGCGCAACGCCTTTTCCACGGGGAGGAAGGAGAGAAAAAAAACGTACGTGAATCGAATTTTTCATTATTTTATTCGTGCGGAAAGCCATCAACGTTGAGTCTGCAAATTTAAACGAGCAGACCGACCGTTATATACGCTTATTGTACACTTTGTAGTCACTACGTAAACTTACGATTGCTGGAAAATTTTTTCCGTTTACTTCTATTTCCTCTCTCCTTCTTTCTCTCCACTTGTATCTCCTTTTCTCTAGTTCGGCGCGCCGGAATTAGAAAAATCTGCGAAACACGATACGAAGTTTCGGAAATGAAGAACGACAACAATTATGTACATATGTAGAATACGGTGGTATAGGTTCGTCCAATATCGAAGACGATGACGATACAGCTTCCAACATTTTTCAATAAAAACTGCGGGACACGGATCGTTTTTTTTTTTTTTTTTTTGAGTACGCGACAGAACCGCAATTCTCTTTTTCAGACGAATTTTTCGATAGAGAAAAATACGCGACGATGATTTAAATTTCTACGTGCCGAGTTACGAACGAAGGTCGATGACTGCGTTTGTCTCCGTAGCTGTGGAAGGAAACGGACGAACTGAAATAAGGATTATTACTTTCCTTTGAATTCAGTTTTCCCTGACTGTTTTGTGTTCTCATATGAGAGATTAATAATTTTTTATGATTTCAATTTTGTCATCATCATTACCATAAAATAATTCTCGGTAACCGATATGATCAAATCTCTACAATGTTTTAAAAAAAACTCCATCATGGAGTCTAAGAACTTATCCGCTCATAGAATCTTACTGCAGCTAATACCTGTCAAAATGTACGAACTGTCTTATCTTGGTGGGTAGCGCCGATTTTTGAACTTCTTCAGCCAATCATTTAGAACTGTAGAAAGGATGGTTTAGTCCCTTTCCGATTTAACCGATACTACCCAAGTGTCCTCAATGCAAAAATGCAATCATCGGTCCCTTCAGCGGGACAGCTCACCATGAAGAAACTACTGAACTATTCACCAAATGGGTGACGAGTCCCCTCAACGGGTTACAGCGACATCCCACTAAGTGTAGAGTCTCAAAAACTGAGAACCTAAACGCTCGTTCCCTAACTGACATTGGCCGGCCTCAATTTTTGATTTGCATTAGCAGCTCCTGGTCTCAGCTCAACCGGTATTCCACCTGTCAGCTGAGAACCTACCGTCTGATTTGTGATACAACACTCACCAGCACGACACCTATAAAACAATACTCCCACGAGGAGTCTTTTCCAGCATCTCACCAGCGGAGAAACCAATACCGTCAACGCAGTCCATAACTTGGGTCATCTCCAACCGAATTGGAGACTAACAGATCCACGATCTGCCTCACTACTTAGAAGACTCGTACTCCTCTTGAACTTCAAAGCGCTTCTGCGCTTCATCAGGTCAAAGAAAATCCCAAATGATCCAGTGCGTACCAGTTTAGACTATTTCTCGATCATGCTCTGAATCTATAAACTGAAGTAACTAATGCTTTACTTTACATTAACTTGTAGTCATGTTAAGGAAAAAATAAGACCGAAGTGGTATCAGTCGCAAAAATTGTAACTTCTTTTAGGCTCCGTGTAGCCCATGTACTTTGATTATTTATGTGTACATTCTTAATGAGAATTTTTTTTTCCAGGCATTTGATGTGGACCAGCTTGCAAAAACTGTACCAGGACTCATGAGCGTGATATTGAAGAATCTGTGAGTAAGGACTTTCATTAATTATGAAAAACTATATTGTATTTAAGTACACGGAAGCGGCTCCGGTTTTTATACGATCTAGCTGCAACGCAGGGTCATCTCCCAGCTCATTAGGCACCGAAAGAGCTGCTCTTTTGTTCTCTTGAGAATCGCTTTGCTTTTTGTCTTGTCTCCGAACTGCAGCTTTCACCTTCAGCTTCTAGAGTTTGTTCCTACTGAAAACTTTTAAGGAGCCGACTCTGAAGCCAAAAACGGTCGGCCTTCCCTCTTTGATGAGGATCAAAAACGCCAGAGGAGTCCAAAAGAGCTTGCGGCTTCTGAGCCGTTTGAAGACGCTTCTTTTCGCACTCTGAAAAATGACAAAGTCTACAGGAAGCTAACGCAAACCGACACCCTCATCCCGAATCACTCACCCTACCACTTTAGGCACAAGTTACCCACGATTGAGAACTACTGTCACCAAGCAGTTTTTGTCCTGGAAACCAATAAAGAGTAGAGGAAAGAAACCGAGATACTAAAAATGATCGCAGAAGTCTACAGCTACTCTAGAGGTAGGCTTGGAATAGAAGGAGAGAAGACGCCTCGACTCTTGGCAGCACTCTGAAAAAGTACTCCAAATGAGCACCATCCATAGGAATGTGCTCAAACAAGGTGATAACGGAATTCAGTGGATAGGATGTGAATGTGGACACCAATAACAAGCCACCTATGGTTAAGAGAATAAGCAACGACCAGACGGACGAAAAGGGAGAGGGGAACTCGATTGGAGTGTAAAGGATCAGTTACAAACTTGTACATTGATGAGACTTGAAGAGCGCAAACGTGAAAAGTAGATGGGATGTGACTGTTCGGTAAATGCTACGATGAAAAACAGCATGAGGAGGGAAGAATGTATGCAGTGTAAGTGAGGAACAGATAGAAAGATTGTAAATACAAAGGGCGAAAAATATCAGCCTCTTTAGCTATGATTGTAATCGCGTTTGACAGTGAAACATTAATCGTCTTGGTGATTGGACAATCGCAGAACCGGCGAATAAGATGGCAACAGACCTGGTTTCCAATACGAACCCAGCAGAGTCGACCAAATACAACGCGGCATTTCTTCAGTCAATAAGATCATAGTGTCATACACGGTCTTCTTCTTCAGTTGCAATACAGCTGATGATATGGTAACACCCGGAGATACTCCTCTAAGCTAATTAATAGAGTAGAATAAATTGCAGGTTACAATGGCAGCGGAGAACCCGCAACCTCCCGCGCTTGCGATCACGTTGGCGCGAAAAAGCCCACTCGAAAATGAGTTGGCTGGACTCTTCTCAGTGTACTAGGCCTGATATAATGAAGGTTGGAAGTTGGAATTTGTCCAAGTCCCTAAAGTAGGTCAAGGTCATTGATGACGTCATAAAGCGCCACACCTCACGTCACGTCACACAGTTCACAGAAACTACCGGACGCGGGCGTTTTCTGAGGATGTAATCCCCCTAACAAAATGGATAACGGGTTCCCCGCTAATACACTTGTGTCCTTCTCAATATCCAGTGCACTACTTACACCTCATCATGCTCAGAATGCGTTTCAATGATAACTATTCCGATTCTTCTTCAAGTATAAGGTGCTTAGCCTGTTTACATAAATATGTGGATGGGGCGAGATGCTGAGAATACCAAATTGGGGGCAGATCACTAAGATCAGGAGTAAAAGCCTTCTCCCATAAAACAGATCCTTTGTTAAAAGAAAAAATGAAGTCAGTTCGACAATTTTAACAAATTCAAAGAAATCTCTCTTTGTCCTCAATTTGTATGCATTTTAGGAGCTTTTTGAGCTACCTGATTCTCCAGGACTGTGCCGCCCAGATGTATCACTTTTTACCAACCTGTACCTCAATTTGCAACACTCACCCGTATAGAATCGCTCTTTTCATTTCTTTATAGTCTTCACAAGCACTCGTCCTATTATTCCAAAACTCTACCAATCCTTATAGCAACATACTCGGTTGAAAGTAATTTAGCGAAGTATACACTTGAAATTGTCACGTGACACTCTTTCAACTACTCAAGGCACCTCGATAAGTTATTTAAGAGAAAACCTTATGAGGCGTTAAAAGTGATGTTCGGGTCATCTGCTCTTGTCACGTACTCGTATATTTCTCCTTGAACTTTCTAACGGTGTATCCTACGTGTGTACCTGTCCTCGTTCCAACTTTTCTGTTTCGGAGTTTATCTTTCATCATGGGTTCCTAATTACATAATCCTCGGCTACTTTGACGATTTTATCTTCATTCCATCACGTAGGTATTTCGTCTGCAGCGTACGTATCTATTTTGAATTCTTGTCGTTTGCTGTTCTCTGACAGAGGTTTGTAAATCTGAAAAATTAGTCGAGCATTTTTCAAATAGCCGAGCCGCGGTAACTCATCGCACGCAATTTATTTGATAGGTAAACCAAAAAAGTTGTTAGAAGAATTATGAGAAGATTCGTTTCAAAAAAATCTCCATCAAGAATATTCCAAATATTATGAAATACGCGATGTTATTTGATAGTTTCACCTCATCACCGTCCATTCTCATGAACATTAATTGATGAATGTGCACCATTTATTGAATAAAGTCTTCGCAATTTGGATACAGTCTGAATGACCAATGGAGGCGACAGGTTGTGATTTGGAAAACGATAGAATGTGTGGGCTGCGGAGAGATACCCATCAAACGGCCTTTGTAGATAGAATGGAGAAAGAAAGTTGGAACAGCAGTTGGAAATGACAAACGGAAGAAGAACATCACTCAATAAAGTAACTGTTCTAAAAGCAAAATTAAACTCTTTCATCTAAAGATTCTTAGGAAGGTAATTACAAGATTACTAGTTTTTTAGAACTAATGACGAGATGAATCTCCAGAGCGCTATTATAAGACTGAGAAAAACTTGGAACCTGAGCGAAGTACTGAACTAGACTATGAGCTGTCTTCATTCTTACTTACCCAACTGTGCCACAAAGATCAGAGGCCCAATGAAAATGCTCAAAGCTGCTGAGTTGCTCTTTTGTTGGTCTTTCGCGTCAAAAATATTCACGATTTTGAACACGCTTGAGCATTATAAGAGCAATTTGTGACAGTAAATTTCATCTTCTCAATTCCTGACAACTGAGCTCAAGAAACATGCTATATCACATTCCAGCTCTAAGTAGCCGTTTGCAAATAGATCAGTCTAAGCTTCTTTTTCAATGTTGCAACTTGTAACCACCTACACGATCTATTTCGCATTCACAATATTCACGGAATATTCGCATCATTAACGCTTAACGGTACCGGTACTCTTTTCCACGCGCCAAACTCATGCAATTTTGAACGCCAATAAATTCTACTCTGTACAATGACCCAAGAATAGAATTCGCCGACGGAAAATTGCTTTTTACCCACATGCGATGAGGATTATATTCAAAACTAATAACCGTCCGCGTAGGATTCACCCTGTCTGCGTACTACCGGTACAAAGAAAACTGCTGACGACCATTCACACGATATAGGAAAACGTACAGACGTTTACATAATCTCGCCCTCTATCCAATTGGAAAAAACTTCAATTTTGAATTCCCACGTCGTTATCGTCATTTTTGCCGATATAAATTTTCACTTCTCCAATCTTTTCCGTTCGCGTGTTCGAAGTCAACAGTTGGTCCGAATCACAATCGATGTTCGCAGGCGAGAGAGGCTGACAAACGGTGACTGTGTGTTGCGGAAGAAAAGAAAGAGGATCTAACGGAAATAAAGAGGAAAGAAGGGGGAGAGAAAAAAAAAAGTCCTCTATAATATATAACTAGTGTAGAACGAACGACGATTCATTCACAGCCAAAAAAAAAAGAGAAAAAGAGAATAAAAAATTGCGCCAGTTTTGAAGTGATATACTGTTTTTCGTTTTCTGACTTTCGCCCAAAAATTTTCAACCGTGAATACCGAGGAATAGCTCGAAGGGAAAATAAAGCGGCGGGAAACTAACCTCGAATAAAGGCGAGAATGAAGCAGAAAATAGGCAACAGAAAGAAGACTAGAAAGAAAGAAGAGAGAACGAGAGAGAAAAAAGGTCTAAAACAATAAAAACAAGCGCTCGCACACACACGCAAATTTAAAATAGTCTTGAACGAACTGGAAAAATATACCGGTAGCAGTTTAGATTTTTTCTCGAAGGGAGTCGACATTTTACGAAAAAGAAATAGGTGTACCTTGCGGTAAAAAGTTATCCGATGTAGAATCGAGCACGCACCCGTAAATATTGCGGATGTTGAGAATGCTTTAAAAATCGTCAAATCAGTGCAGGATTATTCACTGCGAGTTGTTTCCTGGTTCTGAAACTTCATGACAATTCTTTTTGAACTCTTGAGATACGCCAGAGTGATTCGGAAAGAAATGGTACCGATGAGTTCTAGTTACACTCTACCTCGAATAATTATCCCTCTCGTCTGTATTTTGGTCCGAAACACTCAATTATATTAAACCATAAAAACCGATAACCTCCCTAGCGAAGTTAATTGAAAAGTATCTGGAAACTTGTTCAGAGGGACGATTTTGATGTCGATCATCGATTGAAAAGGAAAAATTTCTCTGCTCTGGGTTCAAATTTGGCCGATTGTACCGCTCCTAGCGGACGGCCGGTTCAAGTATTGTTGGATCCATCTAATAATAGAGCTTTTCCAGTTTTCAGTATTCAGACTGTTTCCCCACTCTGTTATTACAATGGCACGCTAGACAACATTGTTCTTACAGGTAATAAGCAAGCTTGTCCAGCCAGTCATTATTGACTTGAACTTAGGCTTATTTCTTTCAGCTCTGCTGAACTGAAAGCCTATCAAATTGACTATAATTGGCTGAACAAAATAAGGACAGTCTTTTCTTACCTTCTAAAGCAGCTTATTTTGTTTCCAAGCTGATATTTTTGTTCCAGAGCAAATTCATGTGAATCAGAGTCAAACCCACCAACTAATAGCCTTATCATGATCAGCTAACTTTGGGTTGATACTTCCTGTTTTTTTGTAAACAGCTGTTAGCATTCAGCTGCAAGCTGCCTCACCTTCAAATTGTGACGTGTCACAAAGAAATCGACTGCATAAGATTTATGCTGTTGAGCTGCATTTCTGCAGTACTGAATTATTCACGCTGCAGAATGTAGCTGAGGTATGGATCTCATAAGGTCGGTCGATTTCTTTGTGTGACACTTTTTTCTCCAACATCATCTTCTCTCCTTCTTCCAGTAGTTTAGTTGGGGAATTCAAACTGTGGTCTATCTACGTTATTTCAGCCGGTTTTTGGAGAGTGGAGGGAATATACCTCCATACTCCCCCCCCCAAAAAAAAAAAAAAATCCGCGCCTTATTTTGCGTATGTCGCTTCTTTTATAGACTGAGACTGTATTCTTCCAGACCTAGATGCAAAATGTAGAAAATTTGTGATTGGTGATTACTAATACTAGAAGGCTGGCTTTTCAGATTTTTGTCTACTGTCTTTCGTGAATGTTCATTCAAATCAAATCAGAAATATTGAAGATGTTGTGAAGTAGGACACATTGATATGGAGATCCAATTCCTGAATCATAAGGAGTGGTTTAGGAGTAAGATGAAAAGACAAAGGACCATAATTGCAATACTTACCGAGGTATGATTGATGGTGAAGCAAAATGTAGGCTTGAAGATGATTTTGTGAGGCAATAAATCTGACAATCACCTATAGTCTTCCTCTCAAAAATGCAAATCCATCCTCTTCTGTCAATCCTGAAAGAATATGAAATTTATTAGAACAGCCTGGAAAGACACCATTCATTCATTGCTATAGGCCAGCAGTAGGTATCTATCTTGTTATTGTGAGTTGAATTGTTCCGACTTCAATTTGTGATACCTATCTGGATGCCTATATACTTTTACAAGAACAGAAAAAAATCTTCGTCAAGGTTTTGCTGTACAGGCATTTAGATTCAAAGTTTAAGATTGACATTAACAGGCCGCGTTTTCTTGACGTCATCTTGTCACTCACTGTAAGTGATCAGGAGTAAGTGATGATAACCAAAGGCAACAGAATTTTGATCAATTGCATGCGATACTAGGCTATCTGTTGATGGCGCTATTGATTCTCATAAGAATGCACAAGGAACTATTTGATCATTTTAAGTTGTTAATGTTCAAAATTAATGCTAGCTCAAAGCTGAAAATTAAAATTTTTCCAAGTTCCCAAAGTAGGTTAAGGTCATTGATGACGTCATAAAGCGTCACACGTGACGTCACGCAGTTCACAGAAACTCCCGGACGCGGACGTTTTCTGAGGATGTAATCTCCCCGCTAAAAAGTAAGTTGTCGTGAGTGTTTTGTGGGCATCATCGAGCTCTTGTACTTTAACACCGTGGCCAGTATTGTCCCTAAAGAAACCAGAACAGAAGAGTTCCCTGTGAGAAAGGGACTGAGACTTGGATGGGTCCTGGTACCGACGCTGTTTGCGGTCTACCTGACGTATGTATTCGACAGAGCTCAGCAACCCAGCGTTGAAATTAACTACAGATATGATGGAGGTGGCCTCTCTAAGCTAAGAAGGCTAAAAGCAACTACTAAGATTGCAAAGATGAATATCTTCGACTTCTAGTATGCTGATGATGCAGCAATCGTGTCAGACACAGGTAAAAATTTTCTGCGGGCACTAAAGGTACTGAACGGTGTGTACTCGGACTTTGGCGTGGCGATCTTTGCCCAGAAAACGGAGGTAATGCCCTGCCAACCAGAGGAGGGAGAAAGGGGACTCACATATGTCCTTACAAGGTTGCACTCTGAGGAGTGTAGTTCGCTTCAAATATCTCGGAAGCATCATTGAAGAGATAAGAAGCCAAGATGACAAAATCCAGCTCCTGCGGCTGCAGCTATGCAAAAATTAATTAGGAATACGCGTATTTTGCAACGGCGATATCCTAACATCTACAAGGCTGATTGTATTCAGAGCGGTGGTCCACCCCACTCTCTTGTACGGCTCAGCAGGCTCATCAATGCACTTGAAAGCTTTCAGCTCAGAACCCTGTGGAAAATCCTGAACATCGGCTGGCACCTGAAGGTCCTGTCGAGGAAGCTGCCAGAGTGTTAAAGCGCTCATCCTCAGGGTGCGGCTGAGGTGGCTGGTACACACCCACCGCATGGAGGATAACAGATTGCTTAAGCAGTTACTGTCTGGAGAAATGGCATCGGGACTGCGGCCTAGTGGAACGCAAAAGCTCAGGTACAAGGACATCGCGAAAAAATCCATGACGCTAAGTAATATCGACCACACACCCCTGAAAACGGTTAGCGGAAGACCGTCCAGAGAGGAGCGTCACATTTTGAAGAGCAACGAACGCTCGCTATGGACGAGAAGAGAAGATCTAGAGAGGCGCGTGAGGAGGCGACCGACACGGCGGCGGCACATCACTGGTGCGTCTGTGGGCGTAATCGTTGGTCCGGGATTAAGCTCCTGAGCCATCAGAGGGCGCATTTCGTTCCGTTAACAGTGGCGGTCTGAGAAACCCCTACCTTCGCACTTGCAAGGTGGTGCAAAGACGACGATATGATTTGAAGTTTGCTTAGGCGACGAGGATAATTAGATAGGCAAACCAACTGTTATACTTGTACATCATACTGCTCGTAAAATTGAGGTTTTGGTTGAGTATAATGTAGAACCCAATGTTATCAGTGATTTCTGTCTCAATATTGATCTAATATGGAGAGGGAGGCCGCATCATTGGCCAGCGAAAACGTGTACAAGAATAAGATCAAACTATTTCGAATTTTATTTGAGCTCGAAATTGTGCAAGTTTGGTGGAGTGAGTCTCAGTAAAATATGTACCAATAAGATTGGCCCCAGTTATCCTGGATATTATAATGGTAATTAGCAAATACTTCGTGATCAATTATGTCGTGTATGATGTGATTCAAATTGAGCTAACCACTGAGTACCTACAAATGAAAGAAGGTATTTGCTCCTTCTGGTTAGGTTGTAGTGATGGATACTAGGATAGTTTTCAAAGTTCATGAAATATTACTATCCATCAGGTTGGCCTCTCTTTCATTCATTTGCCGGACTAAATTAACCCTCGTTGTATTTTGGGGACTAATCCAGGGTTATAGAGAACTAGCAATGTACCACTAGCGCTTCGAACGTAAATAGAGATACTGCGTTGCCTTTATTTGATACAACGTTGTAAAATACTAACGGAAGACGGAGGAATTCTCGGTATAAAATTTTTATTTTTTGATGCAATTTGAAAATATCACTTTATCGGAGCATCGGATAGAAACGAAATAAATAGAATCGATCTCTCTCTTTCTTTTTCTATATCGCGTTCCTTTTTCCACAAAATTAATCGAGACGCGGTACAACTGATTACGTTTACGCTAATAAATTGCGAAAAACATACGCACGATATTGTATCCGCGCGCGAATTTTGTATCGTATCATTAAAAAAATTTTATTCGACGCGAAAACCTTTTAAACAGAAGCGGAAAACGAATATTGACATCCCATTTACCCAAGAAATAATCTTTTAAAGTTGTTTTTCGTTTCTTCAACGCGCTCTCTGTTTCTTTGTTATGTGCTGTTACGATGTACATTAGAAGAATGGTAAACCGAAAACGATTTTCCGCATGATACGTTCAATAATCGTCAATTCTCGCCGCTTTAACGAAAAGTTAAGCGAGATTTTCCGGTTGAAAATTTACCAGCAACCGAACACCGCATATGCAGAATGCTGTTGTATAGTTCGAGACAACGAATTTAATTTTCGAGCAGATTATCGAGTCAGTGTTTTTGGAAGTACACTACTACGCGTTTTCTCGCCAAACTTATTCGATACAAAGAACCTTATTTTTCGAGTTCTTCCACCCGCACCTCTCGAGTAACTTTCTCAAGCTTTTTGTCGTTTTTATGATTTACACCAAGTTCACTTCCGATTTAACAATTACGCTCAAAGAAAGTATGTTTTTCACTAACGGTTTTAGGCTTTTAGTAGGCTCGGGACGAGCATATTTTCTTTTTTTGCCGTTCTTTTTATACTCTCAGGACTCGTAAGTTAATGGCGTTGCTGCCCGCTAAGAATGACCAGCAAGCCGAGATTAAGAACATAATAATCTTATTTTACGTTGGTTGTCTAGTTGAATTGGCTCGAAGGCAACACCTCTAGAGGAAACCTTCTGTCAGCTCGTTTTATTCGGGGCTTTTTAAGTTCGCATCCCGCGGGAGACGTGTAACGTTGTTGTTCGAGGTTTTTCGCTAGTTGGTAAACGTGTCTCGTGGTCTGTTATTTTGCGGTTAATTTTCTCGCCGGTTCGGTGCGGTGTTTTCGCCATACACTCGAACACATTTGATACGTCAGCGCCATCAAAACTATAATCATTCATCTGTGAAAATGATACAGAGAATGTGAAAGTATTTAAAAGCGTCGCGAATATACCGCCAAATAAGAGAGAAGTGTACGACAGTTCGTAAATACGATTCTGCGGTGAATTTCGGTGATACTTATTCCCGAGGGGATGTAATGCATCCACACACCAAAACGTAGTAGTGTAGAATAGAGCGTGTGTACAATCAAAAAAAATTCCGAGGAAGGAAAAAGAAAAGACGATATTATAGAATGAAGAAAAATGAAAGGAAAACCGAAAAAGAAAAGAGATAATACATGAGCGACTAAGCCTAACTTTCTACGACAGTAGACTGTAAATGATGTAATTATCGACACAATGTTACATAAGAAGTTTTTTCCCCCTCATCAGAGGCCCTTCGTTCTCAAATTCCAATCCGCAATGGTATAGCTGTAGGATTTCAACATCGTTGTCGGAAAAAGAATGTAAAAAGATACCGTACTGTTTCCATCTGTGGAACGATTTTTCTGCGTAATAAATATTGATGAGAATTTTAAACTTTCTTTTCTCTCCGTTTTGAATCTCATTTAATCTAATTTATATCCTTTCTTGTTCTTCAGATGTTTTGTGAGACTTCATTTGGCTCCTATGCGGACTTTCAAGACAGTGACGCGCTAACATGGAACCTCCTTATTCTGTAAGCGAGGAGAAATAATTACGTTTAAAGTGGTAGCACCTGAAATTTTCTATGCCTATCGAAAGTACATACTTCTCATGGAAAATCCGGGTAAGATATTTTCAATTTTCAGAGGAGTTTGAAGATGAAAGCTGTTGGGGAATGTTGTTGAGATATTGTAAGGTAGCATGAGTTACCAAAATTCTGAGTAATTTGACTTCTGGGTTCTCATTTACTTGAAATTTCTGCTATGTTCTCGCCCCATTCCTACTCTAATATGCTGCATTAGTTGAAGTAGACCAGAGGATAGGGATACTCCCAGGAATTTTTTGCGAGCCCGTCCGCGAAGGTTCATGACGTCACGGAGAAGATGATGACGTCACGGAGAGGTTGATGACGTCACGGAGTAGTTGATGACGTTACGGAGAGGTTGATGACGTCACGGAGAGGGACTTGGAAAAATTTTGACACTCCAGCCATATATGATATGGAAGTGGACTTGAAAAAATTCCTACCTCCGAGCTATATATGATAGAAGGGGACTTAGAAGAATTTCGAATCTCGAGTTCTCCCCCCGGGCTTGGGTGCCATTGCATTTCTGCAATGGCATCTAATTTTTTGATACAAAATCATTCCAAGAGGAGAGTATGGAAGAGAAGTAGTAGGATTTGAGATCATATGAGGGAAAGGAACCGAATATAGAACGTGAGCACAGTGACTGCTTTGCGACAAGTTCCGCGATGTGTTCCAGTATCCATTGCAAACAAGATGGAGGACGAGGAAGAACTCGACAAGTGCATAAGAATGAGGATTCCTTGAACCATAGGATTGTCAGAGTAAGGGTTTTGGGATTAGATAGCACAAGAAATTTGCAGAGAGGGGAGAAGGGGATGAGAAGATAGAGATAGGTAAGATGGCCGTCAGTTCGGTGGTGATTATGGAATTGTTGTTTCTGACATCTAAGGATGAGATCTATGGAAACTGCATATCCGGTTCTGGTTCCCAATTCGACCCCGTCCTTGTGCCAGAGAAGGTGGGAAGATAATACTGAAGAAATGATTTTGTATTTGAAGTCAGCTGTTTCGGAAATTTCAGTGAGGTCGAAACGGATAACAGGAATGGGACTTGATGACCCAAGTTTGGGATAAGTGTCTAAACAGGATTGAAGGTGAATTGCTTGGCCTGAGAGAGTTTGAAAAGACAAGAAGATTTCAGTATTGGGCTGCTGGGGCCAGAAAGTTGGCAGTGAGTGAAAAAGCGCGGTAACGAAGAGGAGGAAGGGACACCTTCTTTAGCATAGACAAAGTGAAGAGCTGGTACATAGAGATGTGCCCCAGAGGCCGATTGAAGTATGGAGTCGAGTTTTGATGGAGTCGGAAAGCCTTAATGAAACGGGAAAACGGATTAAACTGCAGTAGAGTTGAAAGATGAGTTTGTGGTTATGGCCGGTACAAGAGTGTGGCAGGTATTTAAGATCGTTCAACGAGTTCAGGTATTTGCGCTTCAATTGCTTAATTTCATGAATTTTCTGCAACATAATCCAATGCAATCTGGTGAATTGTCGAACATCTGATCTTTGGTTCAATTTTCTGGGCCATTTTTGAGAAAAAACGCTCAACCTGAAATTTCGATGTAATATTATGACTCATATAGGGCAAAAATAGCGCTGTCGTTGTCTTGAAGAGATCTACTGACGTGAATAAAATTGAGAAGGTTCTTGAAGACATGGCTGCGTATCGAAGGAGACTTTTTATTACTTTCATTTCAAGATCTGTGCCACTGAAGTTAGGAAAGTCACTAACAGAAAAGGATTCCAAATTGAGACCGTTTGTTTCTCTATTAAAAAGGTTCCTCATACTTAAGCTTATAGCTCCCCGGCTGTATGGCCTTCCTAAAGTCTCAGAAGATGGTCTTCCCTCTCTTATCATCTCACACAATCTCAAGCCCATCGGTTCATATCTTTTGATCATTCTGTTGGAAATACATTGAACCTCAATCGAAATATTTCTACGCATTATTCTTTCTCTTCACGGATCTTCATTACTTTCAGCGGGGAACCCGCTATCCATTTTGTTAGGGGGATTACATCCTCAGAAAACGTCCGCGTCCGGGAGTTTCTGTTAACTGCGTGACATGACGTGACATGACATGAAGTGACGTGTGACGCTTCATAAAGTCATCAATGACCTTGACCAACTTTAGGGACAGGAAAATTTCAACTTCCAGCCGGGATGCTTTATGACGTCATCAATGACCTTGACCTACTTCAGGGACTTGGGAAAATTTCAATTTCCAGCCTTCATTATATCAGGTCTAGCATGCAGTATACTGAGGAGAGCCCAGCCAACTCATTTTCTGAAGGGGCATTTTCGCGCCAACGTCATTGCGAGCGCGGGAGGTTGCGGGTTCCCCGCTGCCATCGCAAGCCTACATTGGCCTCTAATTTCTTTTGATGTTGTGGCCCTTCCCACAGCCCTCTACTATTGTGCAATTAGGGAAGTTTTTGGTGTCAGCTCAAGTTCCCGAGAGGCATTTTCTGAGTTCTTCCTCCTACTCAACATTTGTTAGAGTCCAATTTTTTGTGTTCCCTGGTAGCTCCTCATAGGTTGTATCTCCCTAGGATCCCCTTTGAAATCATTCATGTCTAAAGTCTTTACAAGTAAGTTTAAAGACCCGTTTTTAATCTTCCTTGTCCCTCTTGACGAAGTCATTCATCGCGGCACATGTACGTCGATGACATCCTGTGCCTTTGGAGTGGCCCTGAGCAACTGAAGGATGAATTTTTGGCAACCGTCTATAGTTTGCATGGTGTTAATCGCTAGTTGACCTTTACATTTCCATCCAAAACCTAACCATAGCAGGGGAACTCGGAAATTGTTTCGAAGTTGAAATTGCTTCGGTTCAGCTTTGAGCTTTTGGGTGGCCCAGTTTTCACAGGACGTCAAAATAACTACCATAGAATAGGTTCCCTGTTGAGAAAACTGTTCAAAAGTAAAGAATAAAGATTGCCTCTGACATCCGGCTTCTTCTTTGAAAAAATTTGTCCAGGTTCCTATTTTATCATAATACAGAATTTTTCCCATAAATCTTTCCATGTCCTCATCCTATCTTATATAATAGCTTGGAGACTGAAATTTTTCCAAGTCCCAAATATGATTACGTCACAAGTAAAAAGGCACTAACATTGTCCAAGTCCCCGCCCCCCTCCCTATCTTATATATCGCTCAGAAGCTGAAAAATTTAGAACTCTCCCTCCGATCATATGAAATTTAGAGATTGAAATTTTTCCAAGTTAGAAAATGATGACGTCACAGTTTAACACGCTCGCGCTCGTTTTTTGTAAGCGAGAAGTATGAAGTGCTTCTTTTCGTGACCGCTATAAATGACCTGACAAACAGTGCGGTGTCCCACTCACAAGACGTTTTTTTCTGGATATCTTCAGTATCTCCTTACGAAACTCCAACCCCAACGAGAAGCAAGACTACCCCAATTAATCCTGTACAAAATTTGCACATTTATCTTCGGGACTTTGACCGACCTTTAGCGCACGCACCAGCGGGGGCAGGTATTCCTCCTGTCCATTACCACGCTCATACACTCATTGCTATGTTTTCCGCACGCGCAATTCACTCCTTCTCTCGCTTCAATCCCGTTTTTGCACTCAACTCAAACTTAGACCCCGACTTTGTATTGCTTCATCCATTCTTCCTTGTTTAAGCTTGAATTTTCCAAGTTTTATCTCACGCTCACTTGAATTCAAAATAAAGCTGGCCGGGGATTAAAAGAGATATAAAATATTTCAAAAAGAATAAAGTATCGCGAACATTCATCTAACGTACGCAAGGAGAAGTAAAAACTAAGATAGAAAGAAAGACAGATGAATGAAGAGTCGATGAGAAAAATCTGAACCGATACGGCTCTAAAAAATTAAATTAATCAGGAGGAGGAAGACAGTAAGTGGAAGATGAATAGAGAGGTAAGCCATAAACAAAGGAAGTCACTAGTGAAAAGGAAACAGAGCTGCCCGAACTTTTCAAACCGTATGAATACAAGGCATCGTATCAAAATTAAGAGATAGAATGAAATTTCAAAAAACTTATTTTCATAACCCGGGAATGAATTTATTAGTTTTGAAAAGAATATAAGAAGAAAAAAAGAGGAAGGACACGCCCTAATTTAACAAACAGAATACATAATCTGTATGTTTATATCGCAAGAAAATTCATTTTCTTTAGGCTATACGTTCACGAATGAACGTCACGATGAGGGTAAAGTTTCAAATTGATATAAAAAGGAAAGAGAAATAATTTAGTAAGGGCAGTATAACTACGATGTCGGCGTAAAATCTTTGACGCGTACCTAATGAATTTCCAAACTTTTTTTTTTTCGGTATCTTATTAGGTTGTTTTCAATTTTTCCGTTGATTTTCTTTCAAAGGTATATCTTATAGACGGACCAAATCGAACATCCGAAAGCTTTTTCACATCCAGAAAGTTTGAAACTATTAACCCGTTTTAAAGTTTTTCAATTTTTGGTTAACGGAGTTTGCTTCACGAAAAATCAAAATCTCCGATGCAATCTGTGGCACCGTTCTCCATCGTATACTCTATAATGAAAAATAAATGAGTTGATACTCTCGCGGGCTCGATGACGACGAGATCGTTAGAAAATTTCGAGTAATTTCAATATAACGTACCTGGGGAAACGTGAACGATAAAGGCACTAATTCGCCTAAATTAGGAATAGGAATAAAGCTATAAAGAGGGATTTACTGGCGGGATTACGGAAATCTGGCGGCCTGCGTGTACTTTTGAAACGTATTTCGTTTTCGTCTTAGCACGCTCACGATATACTCTCGCACAGAACTTAATATTCTAAATTTTTAAAACGCTGATAAATAAGAATAATATAGGTGATGCACTAAATGACAAGAGAAATTCTCGGTCAATGAAATTTCAAATTGATTTTTTTTTTCTTTCTTTTCCCTGCATTTCTTTTTTCGAATTCGCAGAGAGAGAATACGCTCTGTCCGAAACTTTGCATGAAAACGAATAACGAATTTGTGGGGTACAAAAGAGAACAATAGAATATTTGACAAGAGAGGGTTTTTCAGATTGAATTGAAAGCCTTCTTCTAGATTCTACTGCCTCTTCCTCGCGTGATTGGTATCTTTGTGCTTTTGGAACGGATGGGAAAATAAATTATTCCTACAATATGCATATTTAAAATGACGATTTCCTATCGATGAAGGAAATCTGAAAACTGATGTAGGAGCGATGTTCATAATCGCATTAATTTCAACTGAACCAAATCTTTTTCGACGAAATAACGTTGAAATATATACGCTGACCAGTATAAAATAGTTTCAGTATCCTTCCGGACATTTCCTTCGTAAAAAGTTTCTTTAGTGAAAGAAGGGATCAGTTTCTTGGTAGCTGTGACGCCATTCTCTAGGCACTACAAAATTTTACCGCACGAGAGTAAACTGAAATTTTCAATAAAGATCTCCTTCTACCACACAATATTTTGATATTCATAAAATCAATGAATCGATTAATGAAAGCTGAACTGGTAAGACTCTTCCATTTCTTTGGTTCGAACTAAGGCTCCTTGCCAAGGGCCCACCGTTCGTCCAATGTAGGGTCTATAGAGTTGGGCAGCCTCCGTAGTTTTTCTTATGGACCAGATACTCCTCTACCACGCAGCGCTTCATTTATTCTGTATAAATTATAACTTATTAGTGCACTACTTGCACTGGAACTTGTCAACGCCGCACTTTTTATTAAGGAGGAAGATGATGAAGAATGCAATATTGAATGAGTTGATGAAAATGATTCTGAGACATGTTGATTTGGAAGAAAACCGGTTTCAGACACAAAACACGCGCACGGAAAAGCTTACCTTGAGTTGATAGAGACAAATTTTACTTTTTCTTGAAAAAGAAGTCGATTTCTGTCGTTTGCTGTCCCCTCTTCGTATGGAATATGGGGATTTGAACAAAGTTCAACAATTAAGCTGCACTCATTACAAGAAGGTAGACTTCAAAATATTCCTATTTTTGAGCTATATGAGTACATCACTTGATAACATTTCAATCTTCGAACTATCCAAAGTCAGCTCTTGAAACTGTTTTAGAACAAGAAAATATTGACCTGTAAGGTAAAGCCTATTCTCCCCAACCTTAAAGCCTAGTCAGAGGAATGGCGTTGATATCCGTGAGTATGCCTGGGAGGAGTGGATTGCCTACAACCGACTGAAAACGGCCAACGTGGGTAACACTCCTATCCGAGTGCATCAAGGATGCGGGTGTCACCTATGCTTCAGAGCGCCTAGCCCGAAGAATAGAAGGCTGGGCGGTACTGGACAAGGAGCTGTCTGGAAGCGACCATCGGTATTTCAACTTTTCCATCCACCGGGAAGTTGAGGTCGCTTCTCCACAAAAGCTGGTGAGAAAATGGGCCGTTAGGAAGCTAAACAGCGACCGTTTGAAGGCTAGCTACCTTGCTTTCACCTCGGATCAAGAGCAAGAGCGAGCAGGTAATGCAGCAGAGAGGATGATAAAGACTGTCACCATAGCATCCGACGTAGCCATGTTCAGGCAAGGTCCACCAAAGGAGAGGAGAGCCGTTTACTGATGGACCAACAAGATTGCCGAGTTAAGAAAAGAGTGCAACCGTCAGCGCCGCATATACCAGCGTAGTAGAGGCCGCGAAGGGGCGCGGGCGGTTGCACACCTGAATACCAGCTGACTTGAAAAAGGCTGCAGAAAGCCATCAAAGACAACAAGAGTGCTGCATGGCAAGAGCTGTGTGAGATGGCAGAGGACGACCCGTTTGGAAAGCCTTATAAGATAGTGATGAAGAAGCTGAAGGGCCTCTCAGCAATGAGCCGAACGGAGCCGGATGTTGTGGGACAAATCATGAACGGATTGTTCCCGCAGCACCCTCCACCAATGGTGACGCTACCAACGGTAGAAGAGGATGGCATATCCCTCCTAGGTACTGAGGAGGTGGATGCAGCAGTCAATAGACTGCGGAGTAAGTATTGGAAGGCTCCGGGCCCGGATGAGATTCCAAATCCAGTTTGGAGCGCCATACACTCAGTTGACTCGGCACTGCTTGTTGATACATTCAATGCGGTAGTTGTTGGGGGACTATTCCCTAGGCGATGGAAAAAAGCCAGGCTAGCGCTGATCGATAAGAAGGATAAACCACCTGGTCTGCCATCCTCGTATCGTCCACTGTGTCTTCTGGAAAATGTTGGGAAACTCCTGGAAAGAGTGATAGCCAATCGACTCGAGAGCTATCTGAAAGAAAGAGGTATAATCTCTAGTAGCCAGTACGGTTTTCAAACTGGACGCTGTACATCAGATGCTGAGATCCGGCTGAAGAGGATAGCCGAGTCAGCGATAGCTACGCGTCAGTTTTGCGCAGCCGTCAGCCCCGACATAAGAAATGCGTTCAACTCGATACCATGGGAGAGGATACTGGAAGCCCTCATGAACGCAGAAGTGCCCGCATACATGCCAGGATGATCAGCAGCTATCTTAGCTGCCCAGAAATCCAAGCAGAGATGTCTGTTGGTACATTGGAGCACCCAGTTACTTGTGGGGTGCCGCAGGGGTCAGTCCTTGGGTCGCTGTTGTGGTGCGTCGCATTTAACGGGATATTTAAGGTATAGCTACCGCCGGGCGTTAAACTTATCTGCTATGCGGATGACACACTGGTGGTATGCACTGCCGAGACAATTGTAGCGGTGGTGAGCAGGGTAAACCGGGCCCTGGAGGTAGTGACGCGTTGGATCGAGTCGGCTGGACTCGAACTTGCAGCTAGTAAGACTGAGGCCATTTTATTCACGACCCGTCGGAAGTTCAGTCCGCCCACCTTTCGCCTGCAAGGTGTGATAATTGAGACCAAGAAGAATATGAAGTACCTGGGCATCTAGTTTGACTCGACGCTGAACTTCAGGCACCATTTCCTGATGGCAGCGGAAAAGGCAGGCCGGGTAGTTGGATACCCTAAGCTACCTGATGAGGAACCTAGGAGGACCGGGAGAGAAGCAAGAAGAAGGATCCAGGATCATGATGAGCACCGCCTTGTCGGTCCTCCTACATGCTGCGCCAGTATGGGTCGACTCCATGAAGATACCATACAGAAGAAGAGAGATGGTAAAGATCCAACGAAGAGCTGCGCTGAGGTGTGTTAGTGCCTACCACACGTCTCGACGGAGGCTCTTTGTGTATGAGCACGTTCGCCGCCAATCGAGCTCCTCGCTGAGAAGAGAGCGGCGGCATTCAAGGCAAAAAAGATGACAACGACCAAATAAGAAGCTTTACGGGTCAAGCAGGAGGCCAGGCGCTCCTTGCTTGTAAAATGGAAAGCAAGAATTGCCCAGAGTGAGCTGGGCAAGAGGACAACCCGTGTGTTAATACACGACCTTGATGAGTGGATGAACCGACACCATGGCCAACTAAACTTTTACCTGACGCAGGTGCTAAGCGGTCATGGTTACTTCAACAAGTACCTTCATGAGAAGTTAAGAAAAGTTGAGCAGGCAACGTGTTCGCACTGCGATCAAGGGCGGGATGATGGACCGCAGCACACCTTATTTGAGTGCGAGGCGTGGAAGCGTGAGCGGGACAAGCTTAGTCGGTCTCTCCAAGAGATCGGGGTAGATGAAGCGCTTGACCCGAGTAGCCTGGTATCCACCATGCTAAGTTCCAAAGAAGCATGGAACCAGGTGTCTGCATTTGCGGCGAACGTCATGAAGAAGAAGATGGATCAGGAATGGAATAGGCAAATGCAGAACCACGCTATGGCCTACTCGACACCTGTGTACCTTCAAACCTAGATTTGCAGGAAGAAGAGGACGACGATCTTCCCTGAAGATAGATGAAGATGAAGAAACCCCAACAGCAATTTACTATATCTTAAGGTGATGTTGTTGTGTGTTGTTGTGTTTTATGCGTGCCAGGGGAGCACTCCAGCTTCGCGGTTGCCAGAGTAACTTGGAGGTTGCCAAGCAGAAGAGGGGTTTGCCAAGGAGATTCTTCCAACACTGAAGTTATACCCGAATGGGTTGATTCCGGTACTGGAATAAACAAAATCAAAATGCATAAGCAACCCGTACCCACTTCAATATGGAGGATTGAGGCGGCACTGCACATGCGACAAAAGCGAACCTTGACCATGAATCTAGTAGAGATGTATGGAAGGTGAAACTCGGAGATCTTTTCGTTCAATATTTTCGGGGTCTCTAGCAGGGAACTTGTTCTATTCAAAAAATTTTCGATTTTGATGATGCACACAGTCATATCAAGTCGAAATATAATATCAACGTCCTCCCTTCACTCATCGTCGAAATTTTTCAACATTAACGGTGTTGAATGAGGTGAGGCAGGGAACCTATTTCATGACGTACTTTGGAAGGACCTTTTATTGAGTCTAATGGTGTTTAAAGCGTTGTATATCCGGCTCATTGAAGGGACTAAGTCAATTGGTGTATGAAGCATTATATATCCAATTACTTGAAGGAGCTTTTTAAACGGGTTCCTTTTACTATAGGAGCTTTATATGATAAGAGGGGACTTGAAAAATTTTCGACCATAGAGGTTTGCCGGCCGGCTGGACGGCGGAAGTTCTAAAATTAAAATTATACGCGCTTGTATCTGTTTCCTTTAGCACTTTAATGGCTTGTACCTTGGAGAATTGCCTTCACTTGTTTAGTTATACAATTTATTATTATTTGTTCCTTTTTAAATTCTGCCTTTAAATTGACATCAAAATTTTCATGTACATTGATTTAATCCGTTGTTACCAATACTGAAGGAGATTTCCATGAATGGCATGGGGGACAAGATAATTGAAAGGCAGCAGTTCAGACATACTCGATTATACTTTAGGCTAGATGTAGGCCTATGTAGAATGTATCCTAATTGCATTTTGATGTCTTAATAGATAGGTGAACCAATTATTTCGGCGGAGACAAATCCAGGGTGAGTGGTTTTAAGATGTCCGAGAGTTTAGCCTAATTCCACTTTTCGTAGTTGCGGGTCGAGATTATCGTAAGTTTCGTTGCTTTATAAAGTCTATAATTCTCTCACGACCCGTCCTGTATACAGTATAGTCCAATCTTTCACAAATGTTCTGTTTTCTACCCTCAAATTTCTTTGGGATCAATTTATTCTCACTTCTAGTAAGATGGTAATACGCGATGCGATAAGCGCAACTTTACCGAGATTAAATGCATGGCTGATTGGTCCACAGTCTCCTTCCTCGTTTCCACGATAATTTCCGTCAATTCCCATCAATGAGACTCATTTTACCTTCACCAGCGGAAGACAAAAAAATACTCGAACGAGTAGGAAGCGAATTCACCGAACGAAATCACGAATCAAACGTTACGTTAGTTGTGTAAACTTTGCTCATAAACAGTTTTCGTTTCTTACGGAATGCAATTCGAGACCGCGTTACGTTGTAATTATTCTATACGAGAACTTTCGTCGTAACGAATCGCTAATTGACGGAAGAGAATGAGGGATAAAAAAGAAGGCGGATCAGCATGCGTTCACGCCTTGCCAATAATAACGTTCGCTCTTTTCCCATTCTAGTCGCGTACGATTATTAAAAAATTTTTCGTAATTTCTATTAAATTGGTAGCGCGTACGGTGCCAAGAGCGTTCATGCCTTTTATCAGTCAAAAGTTGGCTCTAATGCGAATTTAACGAGGTTTCGCAAAACTATCTTGTATACCATCGAGAGTATCTGTGTCGTACTTCGAGAGCTCGATACCTACGACGAGCTTTACGAGTAGCAGAAATCCTGCGTAAGCAATTGCGCGACACGAAATGGGGAAGGAATTCGCAAAGTCGAGAGAAAAAGGAACAAAGTACCCAGTAAGTTTGTATATAACATACTGAAAAACAACTCTTTGCGAGGAGAAATTTTTAATTCGGTGAGAATCGAGACACCTGCTTGTTCGCAAGTATTGCGAGTGAGGCGTCAAACAATTTTTCCTTCGGCTTTCCTTATTCTATACCTTTTCTCGAAACTTTAATAAAAATTAGACGCTACACAATGTTGTAGTACTTTGGGGCGGAAATGAAAGAGGGCTCTTCCGGCAAATCCTTGTTTTTCTTTCTCTTAACGATTATTATTTTTCAGATAAAAATACAAACGGCGGGCTGATGGGATATTAATCATAATATTGATGAAAAATTAAATGTCTTCAGCAAACGAGTACCGGTACGATGTTCACAAATTGATTTCCTTCTCGTACGATTTACAATTCGAAAACCTGAAGAAAGTGCCTTATGTTCAAATAATGGTATAAGAACCTACGAGAACAGTTAAGGAAAATGAATGAGAACAAGACTGGGCCAATGAGTAAAATTTAGTTGATTATAGATAGAGCTCTGGAGCTTTTTAGATGCAAGAAGATTTTTAAATACACCAGTGCAAGCTGGGTTCCCTCTGGCTCACATAACCCACTTGAGCAGAGGTAGTTTGCCTACAGAATCCTATTCCTGCTCCAGCAAATTGGGCTTTCTGAGGCTCATAAAAACTTCATACGGCCTATAATTTCTGGTGTTGGTATAAAGCTACCACTTAATACGAACTTATTATGAGCGAGGCGCAAACATCCACCTTACTTTTTCGAATCAATCAGCAAGTCGTTTCGAAAGTTTTTTTTTCAGAATAATTACATCCTGAATAACTACACTGGAGCCAAAGTTTATTGTTCTATCCTTTGACTCGTCGTCATGCGCATATTACCAATACAACTTTTCATTCAGGATAGTGAAATGAGTTTCATCGATCCGAAGAGCTGTTTTCGGTGGACGATATTATTTGCTGAAAGTATATACCGAGCGTCTGCATTCGCTCTTCGTAAAAAGGCCCTACAAATGAAAATGAAAAACTTTTACCGCATCCAGCGACGGAAAGTTGAGCACGAAGGATAGGAAAAACGCGCGATACTCCTGATTTACTGTCCGAAAACTTATTCTCCACTCGGTACAGTACGATTCGCGATAATTTATGTCGCCGTTTACGATTTTATATACGTACATATACCGGTGTGGTATTTAGCTGAAAAAGAGAGGATGACTTTTCGCCTTTTCTCGTCCGCCATAATATACGATTAATTAATGTTTTCAAACTTCATCGTACCATCTTATCCATTTTCAGTCTCCGCTCGGTGTATATAGCAGCCCATATAATGGTATTGTTCTATTGCACAGCCTAAGTCTACAGTTTTTTTTCTCTCTCATTTTTTTGATGAACGCCCTCGAATGTCAGATGTAGGAAAATTGTTTACGGTACTATACGAGTTCATTTCGTTTTGTATTCGTTATCTTCCCGTTGGGTGTAATAAAGATTGCCGCGCGCCTCGAATAAAATAATTTTCAAAAAACAGCATAAAACGCTTAAACGGTACACGCCGGTACGTCTAAACGGTAAACGTATTCGAATTTTCGCTAGAAGATTTCGCAGCGTTGATGGACGGATACGAGGACTGCCAACGCGTTAACTACTGAAGGAAATATGCTGTTTGAGTGGTTAAAAGTGTTTTTCCGTCCTCGCGATGAGTTAAAATCGGAAAGTTCGTACATGTATTCAACTTTAAATACGGGGGTCAAACGAGCGTATGAACTTATAAATTAGATGTAGCGAGTCTTTGTGTCAGCCTTTCCCTAGTTGGGAAATTACGAAGAATAGCCTTTTTGGGACTCTGAGACTGCTGTTGTCGTTACGTTTGATTTGTGAGCTTCGACCATTCTGGATCTAAGAGAGGTTCTTCCGTTTGATGTTTTCTTAACATATAGCAATAAGAGTTCACGTATTAGAACAATGACTGAGGACATGTCCACTTTATTATGTTTGTTGGACCGCCGATTCAGTCATGACACCTATAAAATTTGAAAGTTCTTGAAAGGAGTTTAGACCCCCCCCCTCAATTACTTTATGATTAGTCTATTAGCTTTTGATATTCGTTGTAAGAGGAGGTTAGAACATAGACATGTAACCAAGATCTTACGTGTCTATATGCCAACCTCCTCTTCAACCACGGTGGATAATAGATGTTTGGATACAAGCTGTTGAAAACTCCACGGAACTGTGCCGTGTCTTCCGTGCGCTGCCGCATACACAAGCCTCACGACATCACAATTATTTGCTTGACGTCAGTGTGGGCCGGCAGCAGCGGTACCGGTTAGACAATTACTCATACATAGCGTTACTCATATAATGCGTTCTGCACAGGCTCATGCACGCTTTCATTCATACGCGTTTACGCATTCTGTAATTGTCGCGAATTTTACGCAAATCATCGTGTAATATTGAATTTATTCTTTTACTGTGTTTATTATTGTGGATTTGTGTTTCCACCATGGCCGACGAGGCCAATGAGGTTAGTGCAGCTCTTACTATTATTAATTATCGCGATCCATGATCGATATTCTCTTCTGACTACCTTCCATTCTACGTACCTGGAGAATTTCATTTCTCCTCTGGAACCATTTTTCTGCTGCTATTCTAAACGGATAACTGACAGATAGTCCTTACGCGGGATATTCTCCTGGTTTACCTCACAGTGGGTTGATCCATGATCGATCCCTCTTATCCAACTCACTCCTCTTCAGAGAGAGTCAAATGCTTTGAATTCTCTTCGAGTTCGATTCGTCACTTGATTGCTCGTGATGAGTTCTGAATATGGGCCGCGAAGTTGCTTCGTGCCCTCCTAAGTCGTAAAATTCGCGACAGTTAAAGAATGCGTAAACGCGTATGAATGAAAGCGTGCATGAGCCTAAAAATGCGCAGAACGCAATAAAATGAGTAACGCTATAAATGAGCAATTGTCTAACCGGTGCCGCTGCTGCCGTCCCACACTGACGTCAAGCAAATAATTGTGATGTCGTGAGGCTTGGGTATGCGGGAGCGTCGGGAAGACACGGCACAGTTCCGTGGAGTTTTCGACACAAGCGTACCTTTGGTACACAAAATAATGCCTCTAAATATGTCGTAAAGTCACCAGATCGCGCTGTATGCTTGGGTTTAACACAGAATCTTATGGCAAATTTGCAAACTTAAAAACAAAATCGTAGAAAAAGAATGATCATTGAATAAAGCTTGAAGTTGGCTTGAATAAACAATGCATTTCAGACGTAACCATTCTTCCAAGTCAATTCGGAAATTTTTTCAATTTTTTAAAAAGTTGCTCAGAATAGAGTACCAACGGTAATGTAACGTCGCTGGTGGAGAGTGGGGATTTTAGATCTAGATTGTAACGAAACGTAGGTAGCGGAATTGTAATGTGCTGCGACTTTTGACTATATTTGCTCGTGTATATTTGTTGGCGAGTTAACGCACAGCAGCGTGAATTATCCGCAGTTAAAGAGCAAAAAACGCTCATAGCTTACGTGAACACTTCACTTTATTACCATAAACACCTTTTCAGTTAACACTGTAACCACTAAACCATAACTTAACCCAACTGATCGGCTGACCGGCTTTTATTATACTGAAATACCATTTCTCTAGAACCATCCAGTGGTTTCTCTCATCAACTTTACTGTACGCACCATATTTTCTACACTAATCTAGAACTTTACTTCTTAGGATACTATATCTAATTCACTTCTACAATCTATGACCGGTAACTTAGTTCATCACTATCAGTATCAAGCTTTCATACTTCAACACTCCCACCAAAGCTTGATACCTTCAGCAGGTCCGAACTTCAATTTGCTTCCACAATTTCTCTCCTGTGAGTCCCTTGTTTGATTTCCCATTGATCTTCTGAGTCTTCACAGTTCCATCTGAATTTCTCTTGATTCTGAAAACCCATTTACACTTCAGTGGATTCTTTCCAGGTGGTAAATCTGCTATCTTCCACACATTATGGTTTTGTAATGACTGCAGCTCCTGATTGATAGCTTTTCTCCATTCTTTACTTTGAATTGCTTCTTCTACCATTATTGGTTCTTCTTCTTCAGCTTTGCTAATCATTGTCATAGTCGTGTAGTCATCCAGTCTTTTTGGTGGTTTCAATTTGCTTCTATCTTGTAATTTGTTATGATACTCGTCCTCTCCCACCAATTCTTGTGACTGTGTAACTACTAACTATTGTTTCTTCCACTAGAATTTCTTCATTTGCAGCTTCATCTTCTTCAATGTTCACATTGATTCCATGATCTTTTTCTTCTTTTCCTTTTTCTTCCTTTTCTTTCTCCTCTCGGAAGATCACGTTCCTGTGGAAACTCATTTTGCCAGTGTCTGGGAAATATACTTTGTAATCCTTTACATTCTCCCTGTAGCCAACAAAAATTCCAGGCTTCGACTTTTTGTCCAACTTTCTTCTCTTCTGTTTGGAACGGCTGTCTAAACTTTAGTTCCAAATACATTCAGATGTATTGGTGGTCTCATCTTATTCCATAATTCATAAGATGTTTTACTTTTCACTGAGGACGTTCCAACTCGATTGAGCACATAAACCATTGTACACACAGCTTCTGCCCTATATCTCTTTCCCAGTCCTTTGGCACTTAATAGAGCATTCATACCTTCTTCTAAAGTTCTCATATCACGTTCTGCAGATGCTTGATTTTATATCTTGCCATTATTTCTGTCACATCCTTATTCAGATCTTCAGTTCCTCGATCAGTTCTGCATGTTTTCATTTTGTAGCCCGTTTGCGTCTTCAAGTTTTGGATGAATTCCCTGATCTTGCCTTTGACTTAATCCTTATGTTTCAATGTATATAGACTACTTGATAGTGTGAGTAATCATCCTTGAATAGTACAAAGAATCTGCTCCCACCCATTGATGGATCAAATGGACCGCACACATTTGAATGAACAATTTCTCCAATCTTGTCTGCTTAGCTTCAACACAAGCTTCACAGAAGAAGTTTTCTTTCTGGTACTCTATTCCCAAATCTTTTAAGACTTCTTCAACTCTTCTTTTATTCTAATGTCCCATTCTTTCATGCCATTTCTTGAGCGATTGCACCAGTGGTGCCTATAATCTTTCTTAATGATCTCAAAATTTCAACACTCAAAAGTCCTCATCCAATCTTTCTTTTAGGACTTTTTTCTGGGATTTTTTCTCAATGACAGAGCATTTATCTTCAAATCCATTACTGCAAGATCCTCTTGGTGAAAACAAGTTCATCTCCAAGTCTGGGACATAAAGCACATTAGTAAGCTTCATTTCCACTTTTTCACCATCAATGAAGATCACAAAGACAACATCAGCAATCCCAAGAGTATCTATGGCAGCTCCATCAGCCAAACCAACTTTCACTTTGATTTTAAAGTTGATATAACGACTGAATAGATTCTTATCATTTGTCATATGCTTGGTTGCGCCAGAATCCAAGTACATACCTCTTCTTTTCTTGAAGATCTTCCATGACTTCTTGTTATCATTGCAGTGGCAGTGAACCTCTTCTGTTGACAAAGCTTGACTTCAGTTCCACAGTCTCTCTTCATATGGCCACTCTTGCAACACTTGAAGCACCTCTTATCATCTAGTTTTTCTCTTCTAAATTTCTGCTTCTTGACTCTACAGTTCTTCTTCATATGTCCATGTGCCCTCCATTTTCTTTTTCCATGAGTTTTTCTCATGACAAACTGCTAGTGCTTCTGTCTGTTCCATAGATCCTCCAAGACGTTCTTCTTCAATCAGTAGTCTTGCCATTAGAATATTCAAAGTCTTCTCACCAGTTGGTGTTGAATCCCAAGCTAGCTCCTGTCCCCCTTGGCTACGCCACTGCTCTGCCGGATGTTCTATTACTTGCATTCTGTCATTAATTCGAATCATATTGTCCTTAATGTCCAGCAGTACTTGGCGGCTGCCAAGTAGAAGAGAGGGTTCGCAACACTGACGTTATATGCAAAAGGGTCGATCCTGGTGTTGGAGGAGACAGAATCAAATGCTTACGCAACCCACACCCATTCCACCATGGAGGAAGGGCGGCGCTGCACAAGCAACATAAGCGAATTTTCAGCAGTACCTTCCCGATTCCGAGTTGGGCCTCTGGTTTTCTGTCTTATTCCATGGTTTGCAGCTAGTGCTGGCCGTGTGTTTGAAGCTTACACTGTGTCAATTTCTCTGTTTAGTCGTGCTTGATGCCTTCTTCTAGCAGGTATCTTCTTCAGTGGAATTGTCGCTTGATAGGTTCTCGGTTCTGGGAGCAAGGTTGTACTGTGGTGTTATTATCTCTTCGCTTCTGTATTCTTCTTTTTTTCAAGTCAGTTCGTCAAGTTTCTTGTTTATCTTTCCACTCGGTTTTTCACGTTCGCTGTTTGTAGTAAACTCAGAAGTGGCAAACAGACGCGATAACTTATTTGAAAATCGAAAGGTTTAAACCGGACACACGGAGCGGGAGAACAATATTGCCCGTCCACATGAATCAATTTGATAAGCGTCCACGACAACATCGAATTCTCATTTTTCAACCTCGGGTGACAGCATATTAGCGCATCCTTCCTGTGTTTCGTGCATCAAAATTTTGTCATAGTCCTTAAGCCTCAAAGACGCGTGGCGAGATAAAGGCGTGAAAACAAAATATCGAACTAGCACAGGGTGAGATGCGAAGAAACGCCCTATACGCTCTTTCTCCGGCAGATTACGGCTCTAAATGAAAATTTATTAATTTTCAAAAGGCGACGAAAAAAGAGCTTCTGCGGCACTTCTCGCACACGGCGGAAAATAATTGCTATCACTTTCTGATATATTTTCTTTCCGCGGCGTATGGAAACCGTATCGTGTGGAAAGCTTCGAAAGCAAATTCCTGCTGATGCAAAAGACTCAAGAAGACGTGATATATGGAGGCGCACTGCGTATCGAAGCGAATGTATGTATCTCAAAAATGTTTCATTGTTTTAATCGTTCCACATTACGGTTCTTTGGCAATATTTTTGGCACGATGCCGCAGTGCTTTCTGAAGGCGCAGTGTCACATTCTCTCGGGGGAAAATATGTCGTTAGAGTTTTTCTTTTTTTTTTTTGCCCTCCACTTTCAAAGAAGGACCGACCTCTTCTCCTTTAATTTTCTTCTTCATATTTGATATTTTTACACGACTCGTCTTTCCCATTGTGTACTTCTTTCTTTTCATTATACCGTATCTCTTCATCTCTTTTTGCGTTTCCTCGTTCTTTTGTAAAGTATTTTTTATGTCGTTTCTCGCTAGATTATTAACGAATTATTATGCTTATCCCGATGACGACGAGGTTTTTCTCTTTTCGTTTTTTGTTTTTCTTCTATTTATTTTTCTTAGATACTAGACTTCTTCTTCGTATCGCCGCAAAAAACCAACCTTTCATCGTCGTCGCTAATAATATAATAAATGTTTTATCTACGCTTCTGAAATTAAATTAATAGAAATTTCGTAACATTTTTCTTTCGTTCTTTTTTTTCTCGAAACCCGTTTCGCAAAATTAAACAGCGTAAATTTTCCAGCAAACCCGCGCGGTCGAGTCGGGAGAAACACCAGAAACAATAAAAATTTCGCTGGTAATACAGTCGGGGACGGGTAGAAAATGAACTGAAAAGATGTATCCGGAGATCACAAACGAGGGCACCATTCTTAAATATAAAGTTCTCGTTCTCAGAATGCCTCGTAATTTAAGGGAGCGAGAATTTCAAATTTAAACAATCATCGCGACCTCGTCATTTTTTTCCTCTCTCTCGTTGTAAATAATTTTCTCCTCTTCTTCGTCAATTTAAATGTTATGTAAACGTCATATGATACGGCTGCGAGATTTACCATGAAAATTAGCTAGTCCTATCTTAAGGGACGTAATTTTCAATGTAAATGTAAATAAGCGCACACCAACAGAGCTCGTCACGTTTCTCTTTCTCTCTCTCGTTTTTGATTTTCTTTCCCGCTTATAAGACGCGAGTCAACTCGCTCGAAATGACGACCATCGCCACGAACGATGGAAGAAATTGAGAAGGTTAGATCGGACTAGAGAAATCGTCATCCTCGCACGCTATTATCGTGTCGTAGCCAGGATGTCGCGTTAAACGGAAATAAGGAGCTAGCCCGATCCGCGAGCGCGGTAATTTTCGAACATTCGCCCTTTTCTAAGGAGAAAATTGTTTGAATTTTTTTAACAACGACGCATTAGACTCGACTTTTTTTTCCTCTACGTTTGTGTATCGACGGCGAAGTTTAGTCTGAGGAAACTAAAAACGGAACTTAATTTCACCCCGAGCCTTGTAGACGGTGTGCGCGCGATAAGCCGACAACGCAAAACTAATGTAACTCGATTTCGACGATGCTCCGAGAATCGTGTACTCGAAATCGCTCTTTTCGTTGCTCTTTTTCACGCTCGACGACTACGATTTCCTGGTTTTTCGAGGTAATCCCGACTACGCTATTAGCGCGGTAGACAATGTCGAACGTAATTTGTTGAGGTTTTTGGGTCCGCGCGCGAATGCAAAAGATTTTCTATTCTCTCAGGTTGTGTACGTCGCTTGATTTACGGTTTGACCGTATTCGAAATCCGATTGAGTGAGGTACGGTAGAATTTCTTTGATGATCCTCTTCGAAGTCGGATTATATAATACTAATCCAAATGCTCGGATTTCAACTTTTTTTCTTTTTTGCTGAGAAAACGAAAATATCTCTTGAAAACAATTACTTTTTTGCAGACTATGAAGAATGGACCGGAATTAGAATTGGGAAAAGCTTATGTGATACGATGTAATCGAAACCGACTTCTCAAAACTGAAGTTGGGAAACTTGAAATGCTGTTCGCTTCTGGACCATGTATCACCATCGGGCTCAATGAAGCGGATGATTACAGGGAGAATCACCTCTACATCGCAGAAGAGAGAGTAATGCCAACGTCAGCAGAACAAGATTCTGGGTGAGTTCAAATCTCTGACAGTAAATAATATCTCATAACGATAAGGATTACAATGACTTGAGTCTCGAGCCTGCGATGTTTTTGGCTGAGAGAAGATCACGATAATGATTTCGACTTAGGCTCTCAAGAATATTAAATTTGAGCTTTATATCTCTTGCTTCTGAGCGCGACACGCAGACTCTAGTATCTACTGACGAGTTGAAGCTTTGCGTTTTTTAGAATTTATTCACATGTTTTAGTAAAGAAAAAGAGAGGAAGGAAGAGGTAAGGAGGGAGTAGAGAGAGAAATCAAAGGCTGATAAAATAGTAAAACGTTTTATGACGTCATCAATGACCTTGACCTACTTTAGGGACTTGAAAAATTTCAACCTCTAGCCGTGGCGCTTTATGGCGTCATCAGTGACCTTGACCTACTTTAGGGACTTTAAAAAATTTCAACTTCCAGCTTTCATTGTATCAGGCCTAGTATACAGTCTACTGAGAATAGCACAGCCAACTCATTTCCTAAGGGGGCATTTTTGCGCCAACGTGATCGCGAGCGCGGGAGGTTGCGGGTTCCCTCTCATTTTTTTTTTTTTCAATCTAGTCATGGACTTTATGTCATAAAAATTGCTCTGGGTCCATAATGAGGTCGCAAAGATGAGCAGGACTACTCACCTTCCCTCCATAGATCGGAGTATGAAATCACTCACTAGAGGCAAGAGGCAAATCTAGCGCTCTATTTCTGTGAATAAAATTGAGGAGGTTCTTAAGGATATGGGAACAGATCGCAAGAGAACTTTTATTGTAAGGTCCGTGTAAAGTCACTAGTAGAAGTGAATTTCTCATCTCTATTAAAAATGATCCTCATCCTTGAGCCTGGAGCTTACTGGCCGTATGGCTTTTCCAAAGTCTCCAAGGACGGTAATCCTATGAGACCCCTTTGTTTCGAATGTTTCTTCCCCTTTTTATTACCTCATCCAATCTCATGACCATCAATTCAAATCCCGTGTGGACGTCAATTTCCATTATTCTGTTAGAAACTCATTGAGTCGTATCTTTAATATTCTTCCTCTTCATGGATCGTCATTATTTTCTTTTGATGTTGTGGCTCTTTTTCCCCACCTTCGTAGAACCCTCACGATTGAGAATCTGGAAGAGCTGTTGGTGTCAGCTCGAGTTCACCATGAGGAATTTTGCGAGTTCTTCCTTTTACTTGTTAAAACATAATTTTTGTGTTTTCGCTGGTTGTTTCTCAGATGTTGTATCTCCCCAGGATCCCCTTTGAAATCAGCCATGTCTAAAAGTCTTAGCAAGTAAGTTTGAAGAATTGTTTTCCATCTTCTACTTCCCTCTTGCTGAGGACATTCATTGGCACATGCAGAGTATTGCAGCCAAAAAATTCGGCTTCGGCTTACGGCTGAAGCATACGACCTTGAAAAATATGGATTTGGCTTATGGCTTATGACTGATCAGAAAAATTCGGCTGGCTTATTGCTGATTTTTGTCTGAATTTTGACTAGCTGTTAATTTTTCAATGCCTGAATTCGGCTTCCAGCTTTTGGCTTTTAGCTTTCGGCTTTCAGCTTTTAACTTTCAGCTTTTGGCTTTCAGCTTTTAACTTTCAGCTTTCGACTTTTGGCTGGCAGCAATACTTTTTGGCACATGTCCGACATTGCTGCCATGATGTGATAGTATCAAAAATCCGTATCCGTCATTTCTTGTAAGACTTGAAAACAGATCTCTATGGGGTTTGATTGATCCATTGATAACAATCAGGAGAAAGTTATCCCTCATAAAGGTAGTTCAGGTACTTTTCTCTTGATCGGCTCAATATAACAGAACCCTGCAATATCAGCCTATAACGAACAGGAGAAAAGTATCTCTCGTACTAGGGTTTAAGGTACCTTTTCCTTGATTGCAAGAAATCCATATGGTACGTAATATCCAAGTATAAAAAAGAGAACCCCGTATCTTTTTTGAGAATCAAAAATCCGTGGATAGGTTGATGACATCCCGTGTTTTTTTTTGGGGGGGGGGGGGCTGAGCAATTGAAGAATGAGTTTTTGGCTTTCATCTGTAGTTTGTATGATGGTCATTGGTTGTTGACATTTACATCAAATTTCTTTGATCCAGATTTAAGCTATGTAGAGGTGTGAAATCGGAAAAATTTTGGGTACGCTAGTTTTTGCCGGATGGCATCATTTTCAAAATAACTTCCACAGAATAGGTTCCCTGTTAGAATGAAGATTGTTTCTGACATCCGGCTTCTTCTTTGACAAAATTTTACCAGATTCCTATTGTATCGGTCAAAATCATTAGGCACGTCTCAGTCTTCCTTTTCTCTCATTATTCTATAGGTTGAATTTTTCGATATTTCTAATGTAGGTCAAGGTCATATTGGCCCCTTTCTTTCCACCGAGGTCATGGGTTAAATCCACGAGTTGGACAGTCACAAATTCAGGAATTACGGGGAGGGAGTGTTGGAAGACAGGAAAATTACAGTCACGTAACGGATAACTTTAAATACATACGATGGTACGAAAATTCATGCAACAAAGGAGAACGAGAAGAAAAATGTAGGAAGAAGGAAGGAGAAAGATCAAGTAGAAGTGAAGTCATCGTCTTCGGACGGAACAAGATTATGCATGTGAGAGATAAACGGATTGATGAGGCTGCGAGTATCGTTCAGAAGGAAGTCGCCTGAACGTGAAAGCTCGGCAATAATTTCAACCTCTTCTAACCTATTAGGGAGCCGGCCTTTCGTCGCTTTATGGATAAGCTTGAAGGTGAAATGATTGAAACTATGATTTTGCTCAATGCAGGACCTCGCTATAGCGGATTTTTCCGGATGATGGTTTCGGAATGCGGAGCCATGTTCATCGCAACGATCCTTAAGGGAACGGCCCGTCATGCCAATATAAACGGCAGAACAGTTAGGGACTGTGCAAGAGGCACGATGAACTCCGCAGCACTGTTCAGGGAGGAGCTTATCTTTCAGAGAAGATAAGTGGCCCAAGGTTAAAAGAGAATAGAAGGCACAAAGATACACATAGTGTTCAAGAATGCGGACCATTTTATAAGAGTGGTGGCCGAGAAAGGGCAAACGAACCCAGCGCTCACGAATAGGAGAGAGTATGCGCTGAGGAGCGAGGTTGGACTGCATAGCGCGTTGGAGAGATTTCCTCGAGATAACCTTATCAACGTCAAAAGAGATATTATTTAGGCGCGCGAGTTCGGAGATGTGTGCCTTCTCTATGTTGAAATTGCGGGTGGAGAGAGGAATTGCCAAAAGGCGGTGGACGAAAGCGAGTAATGCGGAGTATTTGTGAGAGTAATGATGAAAAGAGGAACCGTTGATAAGAATGCCAGTGTTAGAAGGCTTACGATAGATAGCAAACTGAGGAGAGAGGCGGTCGTTTTCGAGGTGAAGGGAAATGGTGAGGTCGAGATAATTGATAGAGAGACCGCCTATTTCGAGGGTGAAATGGATGTGAGGATGAATAGAGTTAAGGTGACAGAAAAGGGCTTCGAGATCGGACGAGGAACCATTCTAAACGCAAAGAATGTCGTCAACGTAGCGAAACCAGCGGAGAATGTGAGGTTGAGGAAGGATGGTGCTGGTGAGGAGATTGGATTCAAGCTTATCCATAAACACGTCGGCAACGAGAGAAAAGAGAGGCGCACCCATTGGAAGGCCGTCAGGGAATTCGTAAAGAATATCCCTGTAGAGGCAGATGTTATTCTCAAGGCATAAAAAAATCAAGGTGCGGAACTCTGAGATGGTATTAGGGTGAACGTGATTAGAGGCGAGGAGGTCCGACATGTAATCAATACTCTGAGCAACAGGAATATTGGTGTTCCGATGCAATGTCTCGTAAATACGAGGAGACTCTTTCACTTATTGAGGGAGTGTTATCAAGAGAGCAGAAGAAAGCATATCACAAACAAAAGAGCAATAAGACTTAGGACCTCTATTCCTAAGTCGAAGATATTGATGACGTCTCAGTACCCTCCTCCGGCTGCCTCATCATTTTACTTCATGAGAACCGTTTCCTGTACCTAAGTAACGTGGGCCGAATTCGAAATTTTTTCAAGTTCCAAAACTAGGTCAAAGTTATGTCTACTGTATGAGGAGGTCAAAAGTCCTCCTGACGACGCCACATCCTACTCTGGCTGCCTTATCGATTCAATTCACGAGAATCGTTTCCCTTTACAGTTTACATGAATAGCTCGGGCACTCGACATTTTTTCAAGCACCGAAAGTAGGTCAAGGTTACGTTTTCCCCTTCGATGCTGTAAACAGTTCTTCTGATGACGTCACGAATTACCTTCCCGTTGGCTCATGAGATGGACTTCGACTTATTCTACCCAGTTAGGCAACCTGTTTTACACCTCAAGCTATTTTGGATTTTTTTGAAACATTGCGGGCTACTAAGAAGGTTAGGTAAGGTCTCCAAATCTAGTTTTAATTGAGTAAATATGTCATCACTCAGACTAGAAGTAAAGCACTTGTGACAATGAGGGAAAGTAGAATAAATACTATGCTGCTTGAATGAATTCGAGTCATAACATGTTCCTGGATTTCATTGAAGTTATTTATTAAATTTCGCTCGGGCTACCTGTCGCCCTCGAGCTACGCGTTTCCGACCCCTGCACTAGAACATGGCTAACCGAGGTATCTTTCTATGTATGTGTACGTCTAGTGCCAATCCTACCCTAGTTTGTGCACTTCTAAGCTTAAAGTCTGCCTTATCGGCTAATTATCCCAGCACGATACTCATTAGGTTATTTTCTCGAGCTCTTAGAGTAGGTCGAGTTCACGCCTACCCCAGGACGCCTTGAGAAGATTGAAAATTTAGCATGGAATTTCAGATGCGCCCCTCCATGCTTTAGCTGTACTTGAATGTATCTATGATGGGATGATGAAAATTGACTACTACAGATTGTGATAATGTGTACATACAACTCTTGTTGATACAATTCCGTTTTCATATTATTTACTTCTCTTACTTTCAGCGCTCCAGTTGTCGCCCAAACCGCAGTGCATAAATTCGAGATATAAATAAATGAAAATTTCTCGCGTCTCTGAGGAAAATATGAAAATTAACGAAAACGCAGTTCGGTAAGTTCTCTTACTCGCTTATAATAATGTTGACAGGTAACGTGTGCATGTACGTACGTAAATACATATTTAAGGTAAGTCGAAGACGATGATAAATCGGTCCACGCGATACATTATTATAACAGTCACGAGCGATTGTATTATTATTTTAAAAATTCGTATTTTTTACGGATTAAAAATACATTTCGCAGGTGTTTCACGAAGGCTTAACAAGGTTGATGTTTAAATGATTTACGCGCGTTCATAGAAATGGGTTCCCTCTTTTAAAGTATATGGGTATAGGTTTCGGCTTTTCGCCGCCAATGCTGTTTCTCTTCACGCGCTCGCAATTTCGGCGCTGTACACGCGCACGCGGCGAGCGCCGAATCAGTCTACCGCGTCTCGAATGAAAACTTTTTAAAACATGATTCAATTTATTAGTTATATAAGTTTCGAAATTACGTGAGCTGTGGGATTTGCCGATTATAGAAGTGTGTTACAGGGTACGAACAAATTGGGAAATATACCCGCGCTATGTACCTATATATGAGAGGTTATCTACACCCGCGCGAATAAACACGCGCGTATACGACGTAACTTTCTCACATTCGCACTACTATAGTTTTTACCGTTTTCTGTTCGAGCCCTGGTGCGATGGGGTTCTCATCGTCTGAAGAAAAAGAAAGAAAGTGATTATTTTCGAGAAATGTCGACGTTACCGCAGAAAGAGAAAAGTATCGACGTTGAAAACTGGATTAAACGTGGAGAAGATCATTAAAGGAATATTATAGTATGGTGAGGACGAACTTTTTTGCTAATGGCTTGACTGTGAGTCAGTGGCTCAGTTGATGAAGAGTAAGAAGTAACTCAGATCGGAACTGAATCAAGGAAAATCAACAATGTACAACTGGCAGAATTGAAGACCACCTCTTATCCTAAATGGCGACTCGTAAGGAGAAGTCAGAAGCGTCCCTTTTTTTCTATTCGTAATAGCTATTATGCCTTTCTTTTTTTCTTGCTAAAGATTACTCCCTATCTCTTCGGTTCTTGAACTCACACAGAGCAGCAGACTACTCCTGCGAACTTTGAATATCATCATGGGCTAAGTGCGACATCTATACGTTTGAAGTGCCTCTTTTCTTGGTCTCCAGCATTCTGTTGGAGGATTCCTTCCTACGACGTTCGACTCCGACTTCGATCTATTTGTATTAATATTTTGTTACATGAGAAAACAAAAAATCAGTATTCCGGATGATGAGTATTGGTATCTTTGAATTCAAATCCGGTCCTATGTGGTAAATAATCATATTCTAGAATGTTTGTAATGTTTTTCAACTACTATTTAGAAGGCCATCGCCCTTTAGTCGCATTCATTATCTTAAAACGAGAACATGATTATGTTCAATTCTGGTATCATATTTAGTACGGATGCGGTCACTGATGTTCGGGCCTACGATTCACCACAATTTTCACTCCGATATCGCACTCGAAAAGTGTTATTTGATAGACTTCTTACTCAATCTTCATCAGTAATAGTCATTCGTTCGATTTAGTAACATCTCGTTATGTGTTCAAGCAAATCTCTTGAAGTGAAGACTGTCTAATGGAGATGAAACAATTGGTTAGTGTGGAATTTCTAGTGTACATTTCATCGTGTTTCGGTAGGATTAGAATATTCTAATTTGATTTTCAGCTTCAATTAAGGATGTTAGCCTGGTCAGCGCAGGTATTGGCCATATTTTCGTCTCCGGTTGTCAGCGCCTCTCATTGTACACAGGAAAGGTAGCAATGAATTCACATAACGAAGTCCGAGGACTTATCATCGTGTGCGTCCGAGATCGGCTCAATGGAAAATCTCAGGTTTGTTTTAGTGCCTTCTTGCTCTGAAAATATCAGGCTCAAACTCGGCTCAGTGAATTGTGTTTGATTTCTGTTGCACAATGCAGCACAAATCGAGTACAGTTCATGGAGCCGCGCTTGAGCTTGTCGTTTTCAACAGGGAGAGGGAGGCTGATAAGTAAGATGGACATGTTTCATGTCCATATACGGTGCATTTTCCATGTCACATAAAAAAGGCACCGTAGTTAAACTTGGAGTCAGGCTTCCTCCGACGTCCCTCCAACAAGGGCGCCTCTTTTTTTCCATGTTCTGAGGTAAAATCATGAAGGCAAGTGGGATACAAGTGAGTTCTGGCAATCATGATCGATTTTCGTCTCTAGGGCACTCTTAAGTAAAGAAATGAGATGTCTATTCAGAGCCCAAATTATGTTTTTATTCAGTGTGCACGAAAGCAAAAAAAAATATTGAATCCGCAAAAACTTTCAATACACACCAACTATCATAGATTTACCACCCACTATATTTGGTGGGTATTGAAAGTTTTTGCGGATTTATTATTTCTCTCGCTCTTGAATAATATTCTAGTGTCTAGAAGATATGTTATACGTTTTTGTATTTTACGGTCATTCATGATTCAAAATTATACTCAAAGAGTGAAGCCACAACGATTACAATTACCGCAATATTTTTTAAGTACTGAGTGCTTTCGGGCGAGCAGCCATTCCCAAAATGTAGAATAGAGTCGCTTTCTATACTTTGGGAATGGCTGTTCGGCCGAAAGTTCTTAGTAGTTGAAAAATATTGCGGTAATCGTTGTGGCTTTATTTCTTCGAGTATAATTTTGAATTCTAGTGTCTCGTGGCTCGGTAGTCCTTGAAAGCAAAATTATTCCTAAGCCCTCTGATCTTATACGTACGTTGTGTATAGCATAGCTCAAAAGTCAAAATTTTTTCAGTCCAAGTTGGGTTGACCCGCGATCTTTGTTGAAAGATAGAGGGCGGATGACTTGAGGAATATAGCTCACTGAATGAGCGAGCTTTGCGACTTGCCAAATCTTTCTCATTGAAGGAGCGAGCTTTGCAACTGTACCTAACGTCATGGATTCGGAGTGGGCAGAGACAATAGGGATGACTGTGATGTAGAAATAGATAGATGCTTAGTATTTCATCTTCTCATGATTCTTTCAACAGGGAATTTAAAGGTTCATGTTTTCGTGGTCATCAAGATCAACAATTAAATACAAATTTTTTGCCAAAGCCATTGTGGTTTTAGCGAAAAATTTGTATTTAACAGGGAATTTGTAATGCGGGGACAGAGAGAATGGGAAAGCCTGATCTTTTTGAGACCGAGACAGAAAGGGAGTATTGAACAGATAGACTGCCAGCATTGCAGTATAGTCATGAAGGGGATGAGAGACGTAATGGTTGAGACGGATTACGATGAATTCTTCGTATCGGGATGGGCGGCTTGAGGTGAACCGACGGATTAAACTTTTTTAGTAGACCGGAGCTTCAGAAATCATGCCAAGAGGAGAGGATGAGCGACCAGTAATAGGATTTGAGGTCATACGAGGGGAGGGAGCGGTTGAGGAAGATGAACGTAGTTTCTATTTTGCGATGGGATTCGCTGCGCCACGTTCCTTGTGGTCGATGTATTCCAGTATCCATAGAGCAGAGGTGGAAGATGAGGAAGAACTTGAAAAGTGTGTAAGAATGAGATTCGTTAAGAGAGAATCAGATCATAATGAGAAATTTGCGAAAAAGAGAGCAAGAAGGAAGGGAAAGGCGATTGAATACAGTGGTAAGTGAGACGGTGAATACTGGAACGAAAGGATGAGATTTTACCCTGAATGAAGACTGTAGATCCGGTTCTAGGTCTTAGGTTGAACCCTGCTGTAAAACAGGTACTGCTTTCATCTTCCAAAACCCATCCGTTTCCCTCGTATGATCGCAAGTCCTATTACTGGTCGCTCATTTTCTCCTGCCGGCATGATTTCTGGTCGCCCTCATCCGATCAGTCAGAAAAGTTTAATCCTCGGTTCACCTCAATCATCCCGGCTCGAGGAAGTTTTGTCCGTGCAGAAGAGAATGTGTGAGGAAGATTCTGAAGACGTGATTTCGTTGATGTGTTGTTCGTATTTAGATCGAAATGGATAATAGGAATGGAGAATCATAGAGGAGGTGCGTAGTGCACCGAAGGCCAATCGAAGCTCAGGAGATTTATTGGAGGCAAGTTGTTGAACTAAATCGGAGGACTGTATTCAAGTTGGGGACGGATTAGACCACGGTTGAGTTGATCCTCAACTTCTGACTGATAAAAAAATTAGATGCCATTGCAGTAATGCAATGGCAGCGGGGAACCTTTGTATAAAAATGTTTCTTGAAAACTTTCCAAGTCCATTATCAAGGGGAGAACTCGAGATTCGAAATTCTTCCAAGTCCCCCTTCTATCATATATAGCTCAGAGGTAAGAATTTTTTCAAGTCCCTTTCCTATCATATATAGCTCGAGAGTCGAAATTTTTCGAAGTCCTTCTTCTATCATCTATAGCTCGGAGGTAGGAATTTTTTTACGTTCATTTCATATCATATATGGCTAGAGTGTTGAAATTTTTTCAAGTCCCTCTCCGTGACGTCATCAACCTTCGCAGACGCCTCCGCGCTCGCGCTCGCAAAAAAGTGTCTGGGAGTACCCCCAACAAAAGGGATAGCGGGTTCCTCGCTAAAAGAGGAAGAAAGGAACTAAAGCTATTGGGTCGTTTGGAAGACAGTTCCCATAAAACAGGCCTCCTGTTTGTTGATGAAATCATGGCAGGACTGCGAGTTTTTCTATTAGAACGGAATTTGGTCCTGATAGAACAGTATGAGAAACCGGCCCTACCGTTTAAAATTACAATTCGCATGAAACAATCGACGTTTCGGAATGAACGTGTTTCACTTTCAATATGCGGTTATTTTTTTCTCAGAATGTTTCTTCACCCTTGAAGTGAAACACGTTTGTTCCGAAAAGTCGATTTGTTTTGTGTGAATTGTGATTTTGAACGCTAGGGCCGGTTTCGAATACATTTCTATTGTCAAGTTTTTTGCCAGACGTGCACAACTTCACCAAACTCAGAGCCTTGCAGGCAGGCTGTTATAGCAGCTCGTAAATTAGAATAAGAATGGAAAATGTTTTTCCTATGTTACTTGAAGAATCAAGTGGCCTCTAGTTCGTACACGATTTAGAAAAGTTTTCATCACGAAACGAGTAATTGTCCTGGAACCCGTGTCTGGCGAAGATTGGGCAGCATGGGAATCTTGTGAGGTTGTAAAGTCGAGCGAAAGAGAAAATTTTGAAGAATGATAGATAGTGAGTGGATTCATGTCAGGAAGGTGTGAAAAAGTGAGAGGAAACAAATCAGTTGCGAATAGAAGATGAGGTAGTGTGAATTTAGTGTACCTAGAGCACAGATAGACAAAGGGTTGGGACTCGGAGCACGTTATCAATTGAATTGAAAAAATATAGCTTTTTGTCTCGACAAAAGTGATTTTGACTCCAACTACAGTACTATGGTTAGGAAAGCGATTTCTTTTAAGCTTCCTCTACTCAGGGTGGCTAGTTTTTGGAAAACCCGAAAAAGTCAGGGAATTTGAGTGTTAATAGAAAAGTGAGGGAATTCTACCCGAAGTCAGGGAATTTTCCTAGAAACGTCAAAAAAGTTCAAACTGAAAGTTTTTCGTCTTCTTCTTTTTTTTTTTTGCTTTTTATTGGAGATTGTGATGTATAGAACCCTGGAAAAGTGAGGGAACTTCATCTTGAAGAAAAACTGACTACCCTACCCACTCTTAATGGGCGAGAAGGGATAAGTGGATGAAAATTCCGCGAACTTTTAACAGGGATTCGGTGACCTACCAAAAGTTTTCCTAAGTTGCAGTACAGTTCGATGGCCAAAATTCTTCTGGGTCCAATACTCCTGTATAGATGATTAAAACAAGAAGTCATTTATTCTTTATTTTGATTAACGAAATTTCAGCTTCCAAGAGGGCTATTTGCTCGGATTATTTACTCGGTAGTTGTATAGATGGCTATGTGTGCACAGAGGCGCTTTCGATTTACTTATCATCTTCATCACGCATGAAGATGATGAGTACATCGAAACCCCGTTGTGGATATTTTAGCGTAATAAATACTAACACGAATAACTCAATCTTGTTTTTATCATTAATGACTGTTCGTAATGTCAACGGCCGGATCTGCGTACCCCTAAACAGCTCAAAGCTAAATCTCTCTCCTGTGGCTAAGTTTTTCTCCTCCTATCAGCTTGAGTTAGGTTGCAGGCCAGTCGGCCGGATATTTTTTCGCATTGGGAGAATGTTGATTTTTGTGCTGTATATGATAGGAGGGCTCAGAAAAATTTTAGACTCTTCGAGACTTCAATTGAATTTAATTCTCGATAGGTATTAAAACCAATTCGCACCATGTAAGAGGTTCACCAAGGAAGTCGTAGTGTTTTCTTGTTTCCAAAAGATTTCACCCCTCAAGATGTGCTTCCTATCACAGAATCAAACCCTCTGAATAATTGGTCGGAGAAATAAGTTCGTAGGGTTTTTCTCGAGACCCAGTCTTCCTATGAAAGAATCATACTCTCCAAATAATTGGCCAGAGAGATGAGTTTATAGAACCGAGGAAGTTTTTCTTGAAACTCAATCTTATGACTTCCTTGAAATCTTCCTAAGACTTTCTGTGACGATTAACAAAGCCCTTGGAGATGTGCTCTCATGGATATATTTTCGAAAGTTTGTCACTTTTTTTTGAAATTATACGCCATGAAAGCAAACAGGGAAACTTGAATACCCTACTTACGAATTTCACATAGAGAATTTCTCATATCCGATTAGGATACACTTCTTCTCTCTCTCGCTTCTCCAAGCCGATAGCACTGTTTTTTTCTTTATATTTACTCGTACTAAAAAGATCAAAAGAATTTTTCGTGTATACTTAAATATTTTCTACTGTATCACTTTTCGACATTCCAATTCACCTCAGGTTATTGACGCGTGTCAAAGAGGATATTTTGAAGCGACAAACAGCGCTAAGAATTCAAAATGTTTAACTTAAACGGAGCGACGAAATCTCCAATTTAGGCCTCTTTTTTTCCAGTAAAACTTCTCGTTTCATAAGATGAATGTGGACCCTTATTGATTTCTTACCTCATATGTAGCTGGTTATGTACTTTCGAGACTTATACTTTTCTTTTCGTCCTTCGTAACGATTTTCTATTTTTGTAAAAGTTCCCACTTTAGTTCATTATCGCTGTTTTTTCCTCGATGCAAAAGAACATAATTATTATTAATTCAACTCTATCTCTGTTTTGTAGTCAGTTGGAGGATTTGAAAGGGCTTTGGACGGGTGTCGTCTCAATATAATGCTTGATAACGCGCCATTCTCTCGGAGCGAACGTCAAAAATGGAAAAAAAAAATAAAAAACTTCAACATTTTTCATTCGGGAAAATTATTCGATGTAACAAACTACATTATTATTGGAATACGAATGATACCATTTTTCCCCTCCAGTTTGACCGAAGGGAAGACTCAAAAAACAAGAACTTCGACAACGGAATAATTTAATCATTTCTTATCTCAAAACCAGCTTCTTTCCGATTCATCGCTTTAATTTTCTTCTCATTCTTTTTTTCGATGTTTGACGTGATGAACCAGAAATTACTTCGAATTAAAACATAGCGTTCTCGAATGGCAAAAAAGATCCATTCGCCTCGTATCCAAAGTGTCTACTTACGCTCGAAGCGTTACGAAGTTGAGGTGAAACGCGCCTAAGCCACACCGTACAAATTTTGAAAGCGAATTCGCGGAAGCCCACGGACCGTTTTTGACTTTGGTACGCCTCCGATTAATAGGGAGTCTGTGAAAGCCTTCAGGAATGTTATAATTCGTCGGTGGTCTCAAAAGAAATGTAAATTAAAAGCTAAAATTATGAATATTTCGAAAAAGGAACACCGGATAATGTAGAATATTTTGCCCGTTACCAGGTATCGATATACAAGGGAAAGAGGTAGAAATTTCGGGACCGGACGAAGCGACGTTAATTTCTGCGCATAAATTGAAACAGTTGAGAGATTCTTTTCATAAATTTGTGACAGTCTCAATAATTTGGTTCTTCATTCTACTCGGCCTATAATGGGTTTTTCATCTTCTTTCGGGTCCAGCGCTTTTATTTGGAAAGCTTTTTAAAATATTCGATTTATATGGCGTATATAGTACAAATTAAGTGTTTTTGATCACAACTTCCCGGTGTCAATATTTCAGTGTACAGAATATCCGAAGGTAGCACTTTACAGGCGTTTGTAACTTTTTTCGAGACAAAAAATTGGAGAAATTTATCATGCGGCACTGCCATCGAAATTCTCGAGAACGACAATAAAAATAAAAAGTTGAAAGTAGAGATAAATGAGGTCGACTGATGTCTCGATAATGACGGCTACCCTCTTCGAGGTCTTGAACTCTGATATCCAAAATGACAGCCGAGGTCGACGTAGGTTATATTCCAGAGGTACCGATAAAGAAGTACTTCAAAATGCTTGAGGAACTTAAACCCTGAAAAACCTGATGGAATGGTGGTTCAGAGGTAGAACGCTCGCCTAGCGTTCTACCTCTGAGCCTTTATTTCATCACGTTTTTCAGGGATCAAGGTTCTCAAGCTCTTCGAAGTACTTCGGTTTGCTTCTCGACCATTGTTTCGGGCTCAAGAGAGTTCGTATTGTACAGATAGACCGTCAGCATTGCAGTATAGTCATGAAGGGGGTGAGAGACGTAATGGTTGAGACGGATTACGATGAATTCTTCGCATCGGGATGGGTGGCTTGAGGTGAACCGAGGGATTAAACGTTCTTAGTAGACCGGAGCTTCAGAAATCGTGTCAGGAGGAGAGGATGTGCGACCAGTAATAGGACTTGAGGTCATACGAAGGGAGGGAGCAGTTGAGGAAGATTAACGTAGTTTCTGTTTTGCGATAGTATTCGCTGCGCAACGTTCCTTGTCGTCGATGTATTCCAGTATTCATGGAGCAGAGGTGGATGATGAGGAAGAACTTGAAAAGTGTGTAAGAATGACATTCGTTAAGAGAGAATCAGATCATAAAGGAGAAATTTGCGGAAAGAAGAGAAAGAAGGAAGGGAAAGGCGATTGAATACAGTGGTAAGTGAGACGGTGAATACTGGAACGAAAGGATGAGATTTTACCCCGAATGAAGACTGTATATCCGGTTCTGGGTCTTAGGTTGAACCCTGCTGTAAAACAGGTACTGCTTTCATCTTCCAAAACCCATCCGTTCCCCTCGTATGATCGCAAATCCTATTACTGGTCGCTCATTTTCTCCTGCCGGCATGATTTCTGGTCGCCCTCATCCGATCCATCAGAAAAGTCCAATCTTCGGTTCACCTTAAACCGCTCATCCCGGCTCGAAGAAGTTTTGTCCAAGCAGCAGAGAATGTGTGAGGAAGATTCTGAAGAAGTGATTTCGTTGATGTGTTGTTCGTATTTAGATCGAAATGGATATCAGGAATGGAGAATCATAGAGGAGGTGCGTAGTGTACCGAAGGCCTGTCTAAGCTCGGAAGATTTATTAAATTGGAGGACTGTATTCAAGTTGAGGACGGGTTAGACCACGGTCAAGTTCATCTTCAACTTATGACTGATAAAAAAGAGGAAGCAAGGAACTAAAACTATTGGGTCGTTTGGAAGACAGTTCCCATAAAACAGGCCTCGTGTTTGTTGATGAAATCATGGCACGACTGCGCGTTTTTCTTTTAGAACGGTATTTGGTCCTGATAGAACAGTATGAGAAATCGGCCCTACCGTTTAAAATTACAATTCGTATGAAAAAATCGTAGTTCCGGAATGAACGTGTTTCACCTTCAAGATGGTTAGTTTTTTCTCAAGAACTTTTTTCACATTGAAGGTGAAGCACGTGCATTCCGAAACTTCAATTGTTTCATGTGAATTGTGATTTTGAACGACAGGGCCGGTTTCGAATACGTTTTTGTCATTAATTTTGTTGTCAGACAATTTCATCATACTGTTGCGGAAAAACCATTCCTCTCCCTCGTGTGATCGTAAGTCTCCCTCATTTTCTCCTGCCGACATGATTTCTGGTCTTCCTCATCCGATCCTTCAGAAAAGTCCATTCCTCGGTCTACCTCATACTGTTGATCGTGGCTCGAAGAAGTTTTTTCAATTGCAAAGTATCGTTGGAGATGATGTGTCGTATCGTTGGTTTGGCAGATGTTATTGGCGGCTTGGCAAAAGAAGAATTGTCGAGCGCATAGATCGGCAGCATTGCAGTTTAGGTACAGAGAAGGTGGGAGACGTAAAAATAGGAGAGTGTGAGGGGACGCCTTTCAGCTTTGCGAGGGGTGGTTTGAAAAAGACAAAAAAGATAGGAGGTTTTTGTTTAAGGCTAGAACTTATAGGAGGACAAGAAGGGCTTGAATTCGTATCAGTAAGAGAGCATGAGAGAGCAGTAATATGGGAGGAATCAATTCTGGAAGGTGAAGGAAGGGACAATTTTGCGGCAAGGTCCACTGCGTCATGTTCCTGAAAGTCGATGTGTCCCTGAGCTATAGCAAAAACAAAGTATTGAAATTTCGCCTCGGTCAAGGCTACTGCTGCTACAGAGGTGAACAATTCTACTTTCAAATAGAAGGGATGGCCATGAGGAGCCTCTCTCCCCAGTCGTGACAGAACTGGTGTTAGAAAAACTTGAAGTCTCGTCAAAAATGACTTTTGAGTTCAAAGACCCTTGCAAATACGTTGACGATAGCCTGTGTATAGTGAATAAGAACCTTATTAATGCTATGAACTCGTATCATGTTCGTTTGACACTTACCTGCGAAAAAGAAAAGGACGGTTTTATCAATTTTTTGGGCATTTCGATTATAAAATGTGATGCTGGAATTGATACGGTCCAAAATGTTACGGCTCGACATATTGTAAGATACTCAATGAGTAACGAAAGCAAAAAAGTTGCAAAGACCGCAGATATGAGTATAGAGGAAGGCGCGATATCTTTCGGTTAGTAATCCATCATCGGGCAATGAGGATATCGACGAAGACGAAGTTCGAGAAAGAACGAGCTAGCCCTCGGAAGGTGACTCAGTCTCGTAAATCAAATCAATGAAACCTTTGTCAGGAATATACCTGTTGAGGACAGTAACATCATCACTGTTGATGCCGCACTATTTCGATATTTCCCAATGCAATGCGTTTAAAGTAAGAGTTTTCCCTATCGGGGAGGGTGGCTGACTCCTCCCTGAAACTATGACCATTGGAGATAAGATGGTCCGCAAAGGCAGACCACCCAATTTTCCCTTCTCCAAGGGCTTGAGGTGTTCTTCCACTCGGATTTTGAGCTGGCGATTCGTCTCGCCTATGTAAACACTGTTACAATCCCCACAAGCCAGTCTGTACACCCCACTCCTCTCCCTCCGCGGGATGGGGTCCTTAAGCCTGACAATTTTTCTGGACCATACGGTCGATGTCCAAGTTGGCACCATTCACAAGGGCCGAGTGCTTAATGGTCGCAAGTTCCTTATTGAAAGCTGGCTGACTCAACGGAATGCTGGTCAATCGATGAATGTAGCTGTTAAAGGCAGCCATCTTATGAGAGAATGGACAAAAGGACGAACCATATTTTCTTGAACCTCGTCTTCGTCGATATCCTCTTTGCCCGATGATGGTTTATTAACCGAAAGATCTCGCGTCTTCCTCTGTATATCTGCAGTCTTTGCAACGTTTTTGCTTTCGTTACTCATTGAGTATCTTACAATGTGATGCTGGACTTATTCTATCGTTTCTTGAATCATAAAAAAAAAAATGGAAGATAAGGAAGAACTTGACGATTGGATAAGAATGAAATTCTTTGGCTGGTACTGTGGAAATCAAAATCTACAATCAGCTCACTGCGACAACTCTCACTCCAACCTAAACTCGCCCTGCTCTAATTCGTTTTATTCTATTCACCAGATTCCTTACTCTCTTGCTCGTCCATCTTTCTTCCTTCTCTTGGCATCCTTTTTTGTCTCTGACGAGCTTACGTAGGATAAAACTATTCGGTTCTTTTTGTTTTCTCTTGTTCTCCCGCTTCGCACACATTGTATCTTTCGTGGATTGCAGGCTCGATACCCGCAATTTTAGAAGTGCGGAAGAGCAAGACTGAACAAAAATAACTGAATAAAACTACCATACGTATGTTTGTGCAAGGCGTGAGAGGATTCCAAGAGAAGGAAGGAAGAGGGATGACCGAGAGAGCAAGGAAATTGGTTTTTAGGAGAAGACAGATACAAGCACCCGTAGGTTTGAGTGATAGTCTTCGCATGACCATTTGGAGATTTGGTCAAGGATTAATTAGAGCAGGCTTGCTGCTTGTTGGTGGTTGCAACTTAGTACAGAGAGATAGGGAAAAGCCGAAACTCTCCAAAATCCACAATCAGCTAACTGCGACAAATCTCATTCCAACGTATACTCGCCATGCTCGAATTCGTTTTCCGCTATTCACCAGATTCCTTACCCTCTCGCTCGTCCATCTTTCTTCCTTCTCTTGGCATCCTTTCTTGTCTCTGACGAGTTTACGGAGGATAAAATTATTCAGTTAATTTTGTTCGGTCTTGATTTACCGCTTCGCACGCATTCGCTCTTTCGTGATTTGCAGGCTCGATACCCGCAATTAAAAGTGGTAGATCAAGACTGAACAATACAATCTAATCGATCGAGCTAATAGCCCAAATGTGTAGCTAAATAAAGGAAAAAAAAAAAAAAAAAAAAGAACTGAATAAAACTATCCTACGTGTTTGTGCAAGGCGTGAGAGGATTCCAAGAGAAGGAAGGAAGAGGGATGACCGAGAGAGTAAGAAAATTGGTTTTTAGGAGAAGAGGGATACAAGCACACGTAGGTTTGAGTCGCATGACCATTTAGAGGTTTGGTCAAGGTTTAATCGGAGTACTCTTCCTGCTTGTTGGTGGTTGCAAGTTAGTAAGGCGAGATACTGGACGCGTTTGATGAGGAAAAAGCTGAAACTTGAGTTGTTTATTGCGATTAGGAAAAGAGGTACACTTCGTACTTCTCACTGGAGGACACGGTGTGGCTATGTTGCAGGGAAGAAAATTGGTGTTGAATTCTTAGAGGAAGGATTGTAGAAGTTTGACCAAATTACCTTGAAGTTAATTCCTGTAATTTGGGAGAGATATGATGACGCCAGACACAGAAAGATGGAAAACCCTCCTTAAATGAGGTTTCTTACTCGCTTCGGAAATCTTAATCAGACACCCCCCCCCCCTTTCTTGGACTCTCACAAACCTAAAATACGTCCCAATTTCGCAGAAATTTCCAAATCGGGCAAAACTGGTTGTACCCAACACGTCAGGAAATTACTTCGAGAATACTCTCACTACCCACTTCGCCTCTCTGATGGATCTGCAGCTTATGCATCCTCCATTGATGGGATCCGCACACAGCTTGTATATTTACAGCGGAACTTATGATCATACTCGCTTCCCTCATTCACCTCTCCTACCTACCTCCGAACGGTAAATTTCTTCACTTCACTTACTTTCAATCACTGCCTTACAGAACCCAATGGTACAACGCATTCTCTTGACCCTCCACACTCGACAACGACCAAATAACCTTCATATGGATCCCCGGGCCATCGGCTGCTCTGAACATGACGCCAAGGATCAAGTTGTCACACAAACTATCTCCCTCATAGCTTGTACCATCCCAAGACTCTCAAACGTCAAAATTCTCAACACGAAATTTTCAAAGGTCCCAAACGTGAAAGGTCTCAAGCTAGCTTGTGGGATCCTCGCATAAGGCAATGGCGGAATTTTCTCAAGTCTTTTTCACTTCTTTCTCAGTTGCCGAAGACGGGCGGGGGGAGGGGGTACTCGTTTTTGAGCCGCGAATTTAATGTAGGCGAAAACTATTTTGAGAATTTTCCAAGAACTCGTCTCATGAATCCACAATGATCTATTCAAACACTCAAATCAACCTCGCGGTATTTCTGGTAAAACTATAACTGGTATCCCGAAGAACTTTCGAAGGGCTCGTTCATCTCGAAGGCTAAGAGAGGCTTCCCGGTGAAGCCCAAGAGCTCACTTGAAGCAATCCGAAGTACCGATCTTGACGATTTCTCCTAAGTTCAAATATGAATCAATACACACTATTGATAAAAAGCCACGAACAGCATCGTTTCAGGCGCTAAAAATACTTCCACTTTCACCTCCTAAAGTTAATATCGCTGAAAAGCTGTCGAGCGATGCAATTAATAAAGCCAAGTCTCGCGAGAGAGCATTCGAGAGGGTTTTAAAAATTTTACGATTTTCACATCTCCTTCTTTATTTATTGAAATTACTAATATTTGCAGTCGCAGTGTGCTCGTACCAATTTATCCGATCCCCTATTTCGATGAAACGAAGCGTATTTTTTTTTCAAAAGTGTTATACATCGATATGCTTCAAAGCTCTGTAGAAGTATTTGATTCTTGACAGTATTAATCTGCCTTTAGTCGCTCTTCATTTTATTATCGAGACCGTGCATTCTTCGTATTTCCGTTTATTTTTTTTATTAACACACGTAAAACCTATTTATTTTATTATGCACAGAAAGAATTCCAGTTGTATTAGAGAAGAGCCATAAAAGCTATCTCCGTATACGCGCGCAAAAAAAAAACAATTTCAGCCGACATTTCGAGAGTGTACGAGTTTTTGAAAATATTTCGAAAAAAGACACACGGTAATTATGCTACAAATCCAAAATGAAACAAACGAAAAAAACAACAACACACGAATGAAGGGCGGAAATTTTGCCGTTAATGCGCGCGAAAAGGATACGACCGAAATTTTATTTAATGAGCTTTTTATCCGCATTTACGATTTAAATTATAAAACAAGCGGTACAGGGCACCACACGATGCACAACGACTGAGATGAAGTATAAAAGACTTGATAAGGGAGGAATACGAAAAAGCGTTTGCGTATAAGTTAATGAAAATGAAGATTTTACTTTTAACGTGTACATTTTCGAAAAGTTTTGAAGAATAACTTCGCGGGATACCGAGCGTTTTTTTCCTCTTTCTGGAGACGCTTCCTAAGCGCCCTCGTCGTTTCAAATGTCAAGGTCCGCATTTTCTTGCCGTGTCGAAAATGTACGCGCGGTAAGGAACGTAAAGTTTCTTACTCGAGAAAGTTATGTAATAGCAGGGTAAACAAGGGTGAATTATCGAAAATTGTGGGCAGAGTCGATCTAAGTTTTTTTTTCGTCGTAATGAATGACACAATTTTTCGAAAATTATTTTCTAAAAGCTTCGTTTGATAATGAACGATCATTTTTAACGCCATTACTCTCGCTGCTTTCTCGACTTTTTTACGCTTCGGCACCGTCTTTATGCTTACATACCGAAATCGTACTCGTAAAACCCGAAAACTTTTCCTTTATTAAAACAATATACCGATGTCATATTCGTCTGGCTCGTAAATTTAACGGTAGATTTAAACGAAAATTTATGATATCATTCGATATAAGTTTACATCTCAATTGTTTCGAATATACTTATGTATTATATCCATTTCTTCGTCGTAAATTTAAGGTATTATTAAGTGTGATCATTTCGGGCTAATGTATTTTTGAAGTGTACGAAATACGTCAGATAGAGGTATAATTGAGGAAGAGGGGTATGAAACTGAGTTTTTACTCGTATTGGGTCTCATTTCACCATTCTACGCTCCTCTTCATGGATCTGTATCAGCTGTGAATGCATTAGAGCTCAATCAGGCGATCGGGAGCAGATCCAGGAGATTAATTTTGGAAGAGGAGCTCGAGATGAAAAACCTGAAATCCTTATTTCCATCAAGGGACCTGGATCCACCGTCATCCCAGCAAAGTTGTAGAATTATGAAAAAACGAAAAAACAGGCTCTTCCCGCACATCAATAAACCACACAAATAGGTCGAAAATTTTATTATTTTTCCGCCACGTTTCGGACTACTAGAGTCCTTTATCAAGCGAAGATGAACGAAAAAATCTTTTCAATAGTTATATCATGGCAAATATTTTCTCGTTGTTCGGTAATGACGAAACTAAACGTCTGTTCTCTCGTGTCCTTTCTCTTGAAGTGAAATCTCGTAAAATCATTGAAGATATATCGTAATTAGCTTGTACGAGTCATCTCCTTTTTTTTTACGATCTTTCATTTCAGTTCTCTCATGTCCAAACTACTCCTGTTTAGTTCGTAATTATCTTCGCTTGATAAAGGACTCTAGTAGTCCGAAACGTCGCGGATTAATAATAAAATTCTCGACCTATTTGTGTGGTTTATTGATGTGCGGGAAGAGCCTGTTTTTTCTTTTTTCCATGATTTAGCATTGTCCTTGCACAAAAAAATCTTTTCAATAGTGATTTTGTAGAAATTTTCCCCATGCATTTCGAAGTTTTCCAGCCTTTAGTAAGTCTTATTCGGAAATCGATTTACTGAACTCTCATTAATCTGAATTTGAGGGTTTTAGATAACTGCCGGGTTTTACCATCGCGATTTTATAGAGGTTGGTTGCAAACGTGGATCTGTGGGGCGAGGGGTCACATAGAGAAAAAGAGAGAAAAATATCGAAGTCAAGGTAGGAATATGTGGTACAAAAGGCCTTTGAAGGAGAGTATCCTGGAAAGAAAATGAGGGGGATGAATTTCTCTCTCTCTCTCTCTCTATGGGATCCTCAGGACCGTAATCGTCCACCCCCCCTATTTCCACCCAAGAGAAATTTCTAGCTACGCCAGTGGGCCTTGGAGAAACTCAAACATTTAATAGGTGAGATCTGTTTAGAATCCTCCCTTCGGATAAAACGTAAGATCATAGATTATATGTCGCATTTGTTCTGTCTCGCTTGCTCCTTAATCATCATTCATTATCGCGCATTTCATTATCTGATGCTCGTTTTGTGTAATATTATTGCTACTCGTGTCAGACCTATGCATTTTCGTGACGTTATCAAAATGTTACGTCCTTAGTCCCAACCTTGATGACGTCACCAACTCAAGATATCATCTTTTTAACCTAAATGGCATTATCAACTTGTAACGTCATCATTCCTAACCTTGAGACAAATACGTACTTTTTTTAACGTCGTCACTCCCGACTTTAGTAACGTCATCAACTCCTGAAGTCCTCAACTTTAACCTCAATGACGTCATCAACCGGTGATATCACCTTCCCAACTTCAGGGACGCCAGCGCCATCACCCCAACTTTGAGCCCTGTTGACTTTTGTGACGTCATCATCTCGTGATATCATCCTCTCAACCTCAGTGACGTCATCACCGCCAACGTTGAAGCATGTACTCGTTTGTGACGTCATCAACCCGTGATATCGGCTTCTTATGATTTGTGATGTCATCATCCCTAATTTTGCGCCACGCACACTTCTGTAATGTCATCAATCCGTGATATCATCCTTTCAGTCTTAGTAAGATCACCCCTGCTTTTAGGGGCGTCCCGAGAGGAAATTATTGAGGGGGGTGAAAACAATATTTTGACAAGTGACTAGGAGCTTCAGTCTGTGCTCAAGAGAATTGGTGAAGTTTGAATGTCAACATTCGCCGACTGGCAATAAATTTGCTGACTGACCCAAAAGCCTGGGGAGTGTCATCCCCTTCCCCCCCCCCATCGGACCGCCCCACCCGCTCTTGCACCTCACACACTTCTGTGACATCACCAACCCCCGTGATATCATCTTCTCAACCTTTGTAACGTCAACACCCACAACTTGAAAACATGTACACTTTTGAGACATCATCAACTCGTGATATAATCCTCTTAATCTTAGTAATGTCAATTCTATTTCACCCTCAAGGGTACGAACCATTGTAACAAGATGAAGGAAAATACATAGACATGTCGTACCTATGAGGTTTTCCTCTTCTTTTTACTTAGTGACGTCATCATCTTTCAACTTTATGCATGTTCCTTCTTGTGAGGTCATCAACCTCAACGTTGGTTGGATTGCTTCCTTGAAACTACAAGACAGGATTAGAAAAAAACAAAACTGAAGTTGTCTAACAGATCAAGAAATTTTTTAATAGAATTTTTTTTTTGTGATTTCATTATTTCAAGACGATGATATCCCTGATCTCAATAGGTGAACTCTTTTTTGACGTCATCAACTCGTGACTTTCCAACCTAGATGATATCTCATATCATCATTTCTAAACTCACGACATCCACACTCTTGTGACTCCATCAACCTCAACGTTAGTTGCGTCAGCAACCCGTGACGTTATCTTCTGTCATCATCACTCGACTCAACATGGAAGTAATTTCATTTTTGGAAGGACAAAGTAACGATTTCTAATAAAACAACTTTTCCCGCATATGTAGAATCCACAAACCTCGGAGTGGACGTTTCAACCACGACGTGGTCGAAACGGCCATTCCGAAGTTTGTAAATTCTGTGTGTGCGGAAAAGCCGTTTTATTAAAAATCACTCGACTTAACTATGAGACAAGTACTCTCTTGTGACGTCATCAACCCGTGCCACCATGAAGCCTACCTCAATGACGTCATTAATCCGTTACATCATCTCTCAAATCTTGACAATGTCATCACCCTTCCAATTCCTACCCTTGATTGGACGTATACACTTTTATGACGTTATCAACCCTCGACCTCATCACTCCCAGCCTTACTGACGTCATTACCTCGTGACATCATCATTACTAACCCTAAGACAAATACACTTTTGTGACCACTGCGTGACGTATTTAAAGTGCAAAAAATTTCGCGAATACCCGTCTCCGTCTCACAAAATACGTATGATCTATTTCAAAAAAGTTACCAGCTGAACTCACGTTCAAATAGTATGTTACACAACAAGCGGTGCAAACGCGAGTCTTCATCGCTTGTTTTGTATCATTTTTTGTAGCTCTAACGGTGAAAATGCAACTTTTCACCGAAAATAGGCTTTATCCCGGATACCGAAGTGGAAACCAACAACTGTGGTGAAAACTCCAAACAGTGGTGAAAACCAACGTAGTGAAAACGAAGGTACGATGAACTCGTGGGAACTCTGGTTCAGTGCAACCATGTAGGGTGGAATAAAATGTATTTTGCGTGTGATTAAAATCTATTCTATTTGCATGCATCTCGACCTGCACACAGTCTCACACACACAGCGAATTTTTCAGTGGTGAATTGCATTTTCACCGTTATTGTTACAAAAAATATGATACAAAAGAAGCGATGAGACTCGCGTTTCCACCCGCTTGTTGTGTAACATACTACAAGCGATACTGCAATATGTTGGCACCAGTAGGCCAATTTAAATACAAAAAAGGACTCATGGATGCTCAAGACGATCTGGCGAAACCCAATATTTGGAATGATTTCCCTTAATTCAAACCTTCTATCGCTTCAACCCCATCTAGGCAGTCATCTTCAAATCAACCACCCACTCCTCCTTGAATCCGCCCTTGATTTAAGAATTAAATTCAGCATCCCTTACTACAGATCTGAGTTTTACCTCTCTCATTCACCCCTTCTCAATCTGAATCTGCCTTTGATCCCTCCATACCTCTGTAATCTTCTTACCCAATTTATTCCGCTCTTGACTTTTATTCGAGGCCTTTTTCACACTAATCCGTAAATCATGACGTAGCCCACAAAACCAGTTTTTTTTCGAGTACAAGACCCACAGCTTTTTATCTGAAAAACTATCCTCGGTCTCGAATATTCAATAATTGGCGCAATTTCCGGAAGGAAAAATTTAAAAATAAATTCAAAGCAATAAAAGTTTGACTCGTTCTCTAACGATCTACCAATCGAAAATTCATACACTACAAAGAAGAAAAATCCGATTTCTTGAATTACGCTTTCTCACAATATAATATTTCTATCGATGAGTCATTTTCGTACCCCCAGAAAAGTCGAATAAAACGAGAGCTTATTTAATACGGTAGAAGAGGAACCTTTGGCATCGGAGATCGGATAATAGTTCTCTTTCCGCTTCACGTTAATTTTCATGCTTAAATGGCTCGCAAATAATCTGCGCGCCAGCGAAACACAGGTTTTAGGTCGCGTAACTGTCGCAGGAACACGAGCCTTTATTTTCGACTTCGCTATCGCATTTTTTTTATAGCCACTAGTCAGTTTTTAACCAATGTATGATCGGACATCACCGCTTCCTCTCGACCTCAATTTTCGATCTCATCTAGGAAGAGGAATGAACGATTAAGGCAGTTCTTGATGCGATTGATAATTACAGACCACAAATACCGCATAAATGCGTTGACAAAAAGATAAAATCGAATCATTCGGTACAGAGTTTTACAACTGCGCCTACGCCGAGGCTTAGTATGGGAGGCGAGCAGTTCATAATAGGAGGCGAACGACCTAAATTTAGGAATTTGAAAGAATTCCGACATCGGGAGAAAATTTGAAAAATCACTTCCTCTCGGAAGCACGGGAAAACGAGGAACGTGCTTCATGGAAGGCGAATGGGGAACTAAACTTTAATGTATGGAACTTTTTTTCAGTTTCTCCCAAATTGAATTTAGGATTCCCAAGATTCCCTTCTACGTTGACCTCGATTCCCTATGGCAGAGCAGTCACTTGCGAGAATTTGGATTTCCTCAAATATTTGATCGAGGAATGGCAGCAGCACTTCATAATGATATAATCAATGGTCAAAAATCTTGTACAACACGATGGCCAACGTTCTCCTCGCAGACGAAGATGAACCATCCGCTGTAGAAATCGTCACGGGCCACGATGTAATCAAGTATCTTATTAACAAGAAGTAAAAGAAGTGGATGGAAGAATATCAGAGGGTGCAAATCATGAATTACGCGAAAACATTACCAAGTTCAAAAGTTCGAAGGATGATTCCACTGTTTACATCCATCGCGTCACAGAAAGAAACGGACACAGCATAATATTGAATCAGGGCGTGCTTGAAAGTGCGGAATGCCGCAGACAAACAGCACAAATCGTGAAGGAGAGAAAGACTGATTCTAAGAAACAACAAAACCTACTACTGCAGCTGATTATGCTGGGACGAATCGAAGGGAAGCGCGGATCTGGAAGAGAGCAGTTCTCCTGGTTAAGAAACATCAGGCAATGGTGCCGAGTCGATGACGCAGAGACCATACAGGATGGCTGCCTATGGTTCACTTGGAGGAAGATTGGTCGCCCAAGCGCTGGAAGCGTAAGGCATAGCAGAAGAAGACTCACCTTCCTAGCACACTTCCTAAAAATAGGTTGCCACGATTCTGTATTTCATGACTGAAATATTGAAGAAACCACCAAACTCCAACAGTTTTAGATCTGATTTCACAGATTTGATTAGACGGTTTTGATAACATAAATTTATCACGTACTTATTATTCTTCCAGAAAATTAATTACAATTGTCGAAGTATAAACTATCCTTCGTAACGATCGTCCTTAATCGCCTCGATGGCCAATGGGTCCATTCTACCGCTCCCGCTCTTTTGTAGACATGGTGGAATTAGACTTCCTGTAAAGTTGACTCTCGAGCGCCTTTTCCGTCCAAAAATAATGATCGCTAGTTTAGAAGCAGGCCTTGTCCGTCTACATTGGCCAATCCAACCTCCGAAGATAAAATGTCTGAATTATTTTCCGACACCATGGATGTGAGCTTGAATTCTGGAACTTGTTAGTGTTTTCGCATAGTTCATTTTTTGCGCCTTATCATATTCTTCTGCGCACTTCTTTTGCTTTTCTTCATTAAGATACCTGATTATGTCCTGGTCCGTGGCGATTTCTGCAACGGTTCGATTAACTTTATCCGCGACGAGAACATTGGCCTCGTGTTGTACAAGGTACTTGACCGAGACCATATCATTTTGAAAAGCTGCTGCCATAAGTCGTGTGTAACCTTCGCGAGTAGTCCAATTCGGATCGTATTTCCTCTCCTCGATCAAATATTCCAGCAAATCCAAACTCTCGCACAAGGTCGACGTTTCAATAGAACGAAATATTTCTTTGTCTTTATTAAATATCTAGGGATATTGAGGTCCCTATTACATGATGTGTATAGTACAAAACGGTCTAGGTACTTTGTCCATAAAACGCAGATTGGCGTGTTTACTAATCAAGTACTTAACGACTTCAAAGTGATTACCGGCAGTAGCTAAATGCAGTGCAGTTTGCTTAAATAGATTTATAAAATCAACAAATATTTCCTGAGTTTCTATAAAATATTCAACTATTTGTACATGACCGGACAACGTTGCTAAGTGAAGAACGCTGTTCGAAGGCCACAAATCCTGCATTCGTTTTGGATCGGCTTTACATTTTTCAATTAGGAGTCGAACGATATCAAGAGACCCATACGAAGTTGCTACGTGTAGTGGATATGTACCTCACAAGCCGTGTGAATTAATCGTTTATGAAGCTTAAAATACATCAATGAGCTGTGGTTTCTGCCTATCTACCATCTTACTATTGGCAAAGTGGATTGCTCTTGGCCTTGCATCGCATTTGTCTATATCACCGTGAGCTGCTACTTCTATTATATCATTTCAAATGGTTGGCCTTGTCGAATTGATTTGGCAATCCGATGGCTCTGTATTAGAGTTGACGAGTGTTTTCCAGGGGTTGCTGATCATATAATATCATCGTTCAGTTAGTTGAAGCATGGAAGAGCAAGAAATGCGCAATTAACCGAGCGATGCAAATGCAAACGCGAAAAACAGACTCAACTTCGTGGTTCACTAACAATGAAATAAAAAAATAAATTGCTATGTTAAATACTTGTAGAGATTTCTCTTCCATTGATGGTAGTAATCGGATTCGGGTGTGAATGACTGATATGACGGAGGATGATAACCTCGTATTCGACTTGTCTTCCCGTGTTTTTTTTTTTCTCTCTCTCATTCATACCCTGTGTTATCATATTTTATGTTTCTGATAGTTTAAAATAACATTTCGATAAAGAAATCCGCTCTCTTCTAACCTCGCTTTTCGTTTTCATTGAATGAGAGGAAAATATTGTCTTGATGCTAGAGTCCAGACCACAAATCTAATAAATGTAGGAAAAAAGATAAAATTTCGATTCGTACCAAGTTTTACCAAAATTTCGGAAAATTGTAGAGAGAAGGCAGATCTTGAAGTATGGGAAGCCAGGAGTTCATTTTAATGAGGAGGTGTACGTGTCTCTCCTAGTGCGTCTAAAATGAAAGATGAGGTTTGAGGAAAAAGATACTTCTCTGCTTGTGTTATGACTCACTTTCATACTGACCAATTTCAGCTTAGTAATTTCTCAACTGTCTGCCTATTCCTCCTCTCAGATATCGTCCCTTCATCACAAATGGAGAATTGGGACTTCTAAGTGACGTGTACTCCAGATTGGTGTCAACAATGAATGGCTCACATGTTGAATAATTATAGATTCGCACACAAAAAGCTTCTTTCGCGGTGGTTCCTATTTTCACCGACATCATTGTTAACACTAACACAAAAATTTTCTTTGTTGCCAAATTGGATAATATATAAATCTTATACAAATATTATTGTATAGCATAATCACGACGAATAACACTATGCATTATGGCACGCCAGTGATGTTTGTCCCCTGCTGTAAACGTCCTTTTACTTCAAAGCGGTTTACTTGTAATTCCACCGTCGGTATTTCACGCCACATTGGGAGGGAAATTGATTCCAGCGATGTTGCCGTTTTTCAACATAAGTACAAACTTTGGTTTTGTGAAGTTGGTTTTATTACGAGTTGAGTGAAATTTTTTCACAGGACGTCATATGGACCCTACCCAACCAAGCGACGTGATAACAATCTGGGGATCATTCTATTTCCCAGATTGTTATCATGTCGCTTGGTTGGGTTTGGCTAAAAAGGGTCCATATTATGGATTTGTGTTTTTCCCCCTTATATTTACTTGTAATTCCACCGTCGGTATTCCACGCCACATTGGGAGGGAAATTGATTCCAGCAATGTTGCCGTTTTTCAACATAAGTACAAACTTTGGTTTTGTGAAGGCGGTCTTATTACGAGTTGAGTGGAATTTTTTCACCGGACGTCATATTATGGACTTGTGTCCCCCCCCCTTATATTCCTCAGTACCTATGCCACTTGTAAGTATCAACGTTGTAATTGTTTGTACGGTACTTGAGTAATTATTTTACTTCACATTTGTTTCATTCATGTCTTTCCTCGTTTTAGGTTTTGTTTGCCAAACTTGTAACAGGGTTTTGATAGCAAAAAAGTTTTGGAACAATACACTAGTATTCATATCGGTGATTAAATTGTAAGTACGATTTGTAATTACAAATTGTATTTCAAAATAGAAGAAGTTTGTACTCATGTTGAAAAACGCGAACACCACTGGAATCAATTTACCTCCCAATGAGGTGTAAAATACCGATTCGTGTGGCTTTCGCGTGGCTGTTATGATATCTTTTATTGTCATTCTCTTTGAACAAGCGTTGTATCTTGTCTGTGTATCCTTGTACAACCCGTCAATGGTTGTACAAGAATGTTCATTCAATAATGATACAACTCTGATAAATTCCTTACCAGTACCATCGAGTGTATTGGAGGATCGGTGTTTCGGCATAAAGTCATCATTGCTCCTGATAGTGCGTCACAATTTACTTCAACTGTTTGAGGTGGATATATGATTGTTTTGATTTCACCAGTACTTTTAAGGAACGTGTACTCCAGATTGGTGTCAACAATGAATGGCTCACATGTTGAATTATTATATAGATTCGCACACGAAAAGCTTCTTTTGCGGTGGTTCCTATTTTCACCGACATCATTGTCAACACTAACACGAAAATTGGTGTTGTTGAGTTTATATGCGTGTATACAAGAGAGGAAATTTGATCCTTAGAGGGATTGAAGGATGTCGTGGACAGATGGAAAATCGTCTGATAGTGCTTCTCTATGTGATTGTGAGTTAGGAGTCAGGGAGTGAGGCTAATTCGCGACAAGAAAAGACATGTTGAATGATTGGGGGAGAAAGGGGGGACTATCAGAATCGCAATGAGAGTATCAAAGAGGTATGGGATGCGTGATGAGATGGGTGAGTGCGAGTCTTGGGTGAAAGATTCTGAGACTAGTGATGATTATATTCTCTGCGAAAGAGTTGACTCAAGGAGTCTTTGGGAATGAGAATAATTTAATCTTTCCCATAATACTAACAATTATAATCCACCGATTGATTGTAATTTTGAAAAATAAATAAAAATAAATAAATAAATAAAAATAATACTAAGATGAAATTGACTTACTTTCCTGTATCCTCTAGAAATATAATCCCAAGCTACTGTGCTTCATTGTTCGTCTGGAAAAAAGAAAAAACAATGAATAAATAAATTGAAAATAATTCAGAAGACGACAAAGCTTCAACTTATCGCCGGGGCAAAACTTCATTCCTATGGATAATTTGATACATCATAAAACGACGCCAAGGGTTGGGAGATTTTAGAAGAGGTCTCAGTGGCTCGGTTGAAATGTTTATGACGGAGGTATTAAGAGATAAGGTAAATGGTATTGGAGTCATTCTTAAGGGCTCGTGGAGGTGAGGAGGGAAGAAGGGAGGCGTTGAAATAATGAACACGAGTTTGAAGATGATCATTTCATGACAATGGGAGGAAGGTGCAAGTGATTGAGAGTTTCAATTGATTGGGTGTTTGGCCGTTTGGTGATAATTATTTCGTCACATCTAGACTTTCTCAAGAAGGTAGACCAAAGAGCAGAAGTTTGTCTAGAACGAGATAGTGAAAGAGGGCGTGAAAGAGTGCGTGTACATGCACTGCAGTGGATGTTCAGGTTATGCGTTTACCTTTACATGCCACGGATGACGAAGAATCAAAATCACGTTTGGATTGTTTTCTTGGTTTCTGATTTTTCGTTGTCCCGGTCACAGATGACGTCATCAACTTCATTTTTCCCCCTTTTTTTTTTTTTTAGGCAGTGCTGCCAGATCTATACGGATTTTTGGTTCTCGAAAAAATACAGATTTTTCAACGGATTTTGCGTAAAATATGGATTTCTCGTACTCAGGGAAAAGTACGTTAGTCACTCTTCTGAGAGATACTTTCCTCTTGTTCGTTATGAGCTGATACAATACCTCCTAAACAGAAGGCTTCGACACTGAATTAATGACGTCACGCTCCGTAGTCAGTTCCTTTACAATTCTACATTAGGTATATGGAAGAAACCCGTTTTTTTTTTTACTTCACATGAAGATATTAGATAACTCGATAAATACAAATTTTAATTAAAATTTACAGGAGACAAAATTTGTTCCCCATAAAATTACCTTTCCCGTAGTCGTACCATGATAATTTTACCATTAACGTAGCCGCTTAATTTTTTTTATTTCCAAAACATAAAGAAAATTAAACGGCTACGTTAATGCTAAAATTATTATGATGCGACTGTGAGGAAGGAAATTGTATGGCGAATAAATTTTGTCTTTGGTAAATTTGCATTAAAATTCGTATTTATCGAGTTATCGTTAAATGAAGTACACAAAACAGGTTGTTGCCATAAACGCAATGTATATTGTCTGACTGCTGAGGGTGACGTCATTGTGATTTTCGTTTTCAGTGTCGAGGCCTTTAGCTGATATCGCAGGCGTCTGTAACACTGAGTCGATCAAGGGAAAAGTACCTCAGTCATGGGTATGAGAGATATACGTTTCTCCTGCTCCGTGTTTTTAGATCTCTGAAAGTCCGTAGAAATTAGGTCTTAGAAAAAATGGCGAAAACGGATTTTTGAAAATATTATCTGGCAGCAGTGTCTTTTGGACTAGAAGATTCCTGGGTTAAGTTGCAAGTACACTGTATGCTAGACCCATAGCCCAGAATAGGAGACGACTTGGCCTTGCGCATTTCCGACCAATAGTGGTTTAATTTAAAGCTAGGACAGCCTAATCTGTTATAAAAGTAGAAGTTGCCAAATCGCAAATCTATGGATAAACAGGCTATATAAGCTACTGTATGTACAAAAAAAGTTGTACCGGCACCGGAGTACCATTATCTGACAATCAAGGATATTTGAGTAATAGTAGAACTAATCGTTCTATTTCAATTATTGTACCGGTAATAACGATAACGATAATAATAATAGACACGAAGCGAGCAAAAATTTTTTTAAGAGCGGCGCAAATTTTTTGATAGTCTTAGGCGCAATATATCTAAGTCCGCCCCTGGCCGAATTTGATATTCTTATCCATCAAGCCAACTCGAATAAATAAAGCTTATTAAGGAAATACTCCACAATACTCAAAAAGTAATCTGGAGGGGAATATACAAGAACCGCAGATTCCTTAATATGTCCGACCGTAACCTCGCGAACCGAATTAAATCAAATAAAGTTTAGTTTTAGTTTTTCCGAGAGTCTGGTGACATCACATGCGCCACCTCCTTCCCAAATATAGTCTTCACGACCTGTTCGTGCTACTTGAAGAAAACTATTTACAAAACCGTTGCTTCTAACCCAGAGCAGCAAATAAACACTTCTCTCAACATCCGATCCCATGGAGTCCCACCGGAGTCATCCCTCAATGGAACACTCTTCATGATTGCAATAAATGACATCTTTAGTAACATCGCTTTCTTCGGCTGACCAATTTCATATGCCACGCCGATTATCTGAGCATCAAAATGAACTTCGCTTACGCAGGATCCTGCGAATGTCCATTGAAACTGACTATCAAACCGCAGATTCCAAATATCCCCCCTCAAGTCGTGATCTTCGACAAACGAGCTAAAATCCTATTTTCTCCTCTCCTCCCCAACTCCATACCTATCCCGCCTCAGCCTCGGCTTTCACTTTCAACACTCATAACTGAAGCCAAAAGCCTTGGAGCTTCAAACGTCTTGAAATACCTATCTCGTCCATCCACCGGTTGCAACTGTAAAATTCAAAAAATGACACTTGTATCTTCATGAAAACCAAGTCTATGCTCGCAACGTTTCAAGCGCATGGCGTTCATCTTCAGGCGAAGAGATCATACAAGCATTGTATAATTTCTTCGCCTGAAGATGAAATCTGTATGCCTTTGAAACGTTGCAAGAATAAATTCGGTTGTCATGGGGATACGAGTGTCATTTTTCGAACCTTAATCGTATCCAGCTCAACTTATAAAATTATACTACCCCTCTACCATACCCTAGTCCGATCTATCCCAGATTATGACTCGCCTGGGACTCGCTCCCTCATTACATCTCTCACTCTGAGACACAGTTCAGAATTTCGCCATTCGCATTTGCACAAGCTTGCTCTAGATCTAGCCGCTGAATCAAGTTATTCGCCTCTACATTTTTGTTGGCTTTAATTGACTGCCTGTCTTCTCACCTGTGGCTTACAACTTCCTCAAACACCAATCCAGACCATTCTCTCCAATTCCACCCAAATCATCCCCACTTATTGCTACAACATGCTCTACTTTCTCACCCATTCCCTTTACAAAAAGATTCACTTTCATTGCCTAGAGTCGGTATTTCCCGCATTACCTCCTTGGGCATTACCAATACCTAAAATAAAATTCAGACTATGTCAATTACCAAGAAAATCTCTTTCTAGAAATACCTAATTTTCTTCCCACAATTGGTTCGAAAATCGAAAACCAAGTCGGTTTCACGTTTTCAATGGGCAACAAAATCTTTCCTCATCGACACCGCAGGTGCTTGGAAACAATAATGATCCCCTCTTTCCCTCCAAGCCGCACTCTTCTAATAAAGACAATTTACAATGCAAACTCTGCACACCCGCACTCGTCTCACGCATCCATTTTCTTGTGACAACCCTGTCATTCGTTGATCACGCTATGATTTTCATCTGAGGCCAGTCCGAGGTAATGAAAAAGTCGATTCAGCCGATAAAACTGTCACGAAACTTCTACGAATGAACTCTCGTCATCTTATAAAAATTACCAATTCAAGAAAATAGTTTTTAAAACTTTGTTTATTTTAGAAACTGAATTATAAAATAAGAAAAAAAAAAGAAAAAAAAATGATAATATTTTTAAATATTATGTATCTTTAGGTTTTATAATGTAAGTAAAAAAAAGTGAAATGTGTAATTTTTATTGAAAGTCAAATTTCGAGTTTAAAAGGGATTAGCCATCCCTTTTTCCAGCACTGACATAAAAAAATACTTGTACTATTCTTTAATTTTTTTCTTTTATTTTTTTTTATATGAAATATGATCTTTATTTATTCTGCTCCACCAGAACATTTTTAAAATTACAATCATTTTTTATTGAATGTTCCTCTCTAAGAAATTTTTTAGAGTACCTTACGTAAAAAATCATTTTAAAAATCTAAAGTTTTTTTTTTTATTATTAGTAGCGTACTCACAGACAGGGATGGTAAGCCAGCTGTAAGCCTTAAGTTTTAAGCCGTATAAGCCGTATTTTATCAACTTTAAGCTGTAAGCTTAAAGCCTGAGCCTTATTCTTGTAAGCTGTAAGCTTTAAGCTGAGCCGTATTTTTTTCATCTTTTTTACGGTATAACATCAATTGAACTTTGAAAAAACCGCTACCTGAAAAATTTGATTTTAAGCCATAAGCCTTAAGTTTTAAGCCGTATAAGCCGTATTTTTTCGGCTTTAGGCTTTAAGCTTTAAGCCAAACCCGTATTCTTGTGAGCCGTAAGCTTCAAGCTGAGCTATATGCTTATCAAATTTAAGCTTCAGCTGTAAGCTTAAGCTTTATTAAAGAGCTTGACATCCCTGCTCACAGAGCGTTACTTTCAATATTATACAACATCGCTATAAATAAAAATACAAACAAGATAAAAAATAATAATGAAACAATTATGAAAGATTATTCTTAAAATTTTCTTTCTGACTACCGATAATTCGGAACGATGTAAATTTTTCATTGTACGTATCTTTGTTCTCTTGATCATCTCCAACACTTGGACTATATTCATTATTCATTCAACGAAACGCGGTCTAACCGTTTCTCATGTTCTTTTAATACAAATGCGGTACAAACGGGAGACACTTTTTTTAAAATCAATTTTTTCCATCAACTTGGCACGCAATTTGCTTATAAAGAACGGTGATTAGTAATGCCAATGCGATCCATTTTACTTGTTATGAATGTTTAGAAAAAGTTCACTTAAAAATGTAGTCTAGCTGAACCATCATTTATTGTTGCCCAAGAATCGAACTCATCAAATGTCAACTGGATAAGATCAATTCTTGAAAATCTCGCGAAACTCATGTTACAAGATGATATCTAATAAGGAAAAAAAAGTTTTACAGGTCACCTTTCTGGTGCTTCTATCATTAGATGAACGTCCATAAATCACTATAAAATATGGATTACTATTTAAACGTAGGCTATCAGTCTGCTCAAAATAATAAAAATTTAACCCATGAAAGATTATTCTCAAAATTTTCTTTTCGACTACCAATATTTCGGAACGGTGATGAGTGATGCCAATGCGATCCATTAGACAATTTACAATGCAAACTCTGCACACTCGCACTCGTCTCACGCATCCATTCTCTTGTGACAACCCTGTCATTCGTTGATCACGCTATGATTTTCATCTGAGGCCAGTCCGAGGTAATGAAAAAGTCGATTCAACCGATAAAACTGTCACGAAACTTCTACAAATGAACTCTCGTCATCTTATAAAAATTATTAACTCAAGAAAATAGTTTTTAAAACTTTGTTTATTTTAGAAACTGAATTATAAAATAAGAAAAAAAAAAAGAAAAAAAAATGATAATATTTTTTTAAATATTATGTATCTTTAGGTGTTATAATGTAAGTAAAAAAAAGTGAAATGTGTAATTTTATTGAAAGTCTAATTTCGAGTTTAAAAGGGATTAGCCATCCCTTTTTCCAGCACTGACATAAAAAAACACTTGTACTATTCTTAATTTTTTTCTTTTATTTTTTTTTATATGAAATATGATCTTTATTTATTTTGCTCCACCAGAACATTTTTAAAATTACAATCATTTTTTATTGAATGTTCCTTTCTAAGAAATTTTTAGAGTACCTTACGTAAAAAATTATTTAAAAAATCTAAAGTTTTTTTTTTTTTAATTATTAGTAGCGTACTCACAGAGCGTTACTTTCAATATTTATACAACATTGCTATAAAACACAAACAAGATAAACAATAATAATGAAACAACTATGAAAGATTATTCTTAAAATTTTCTTTCTGACTACCGATAATTCGGAACAATATTCATTCAACGAAAAGCGGTCTAACCGTTTCTCATGTTCTTTTAATACATATGCGGTACAAACGGGAGACACTTTTTTTAAAATCAATTTTTTCCATCAACTTGGCACGCAATTTGCTTATAAAGAACGGTGATTAGTAATGCCAATGCGATCCATTTTACTTGTTATGAATGTTTAGAAAAAGTTCACTTAAAAATGTAGTCTAGCTGAACCATCATTTATTGTTGCCCAAGAATCGAACTCATCAAATGTCAACTGGATAAGATCAATTCTTGAAAATCTCGCGAAACTTATGTTACAAAATGATATCTAATAAGAAAAAAAAGTTTTACAGGTCACCTTTCTGGTGCTTCTATCATTAGATGAACGTCCATAAATCACTATAAAATATGGATTACTATTTAAACGTAGGCTATCAGTCTGCTCAAAATAATAAAAATTTAACCCATGAAAGATTATTCTCAAAATTTTCTTTTCGACTACCAATATTTCGGAACGGTGATGAGTGATGCCAATGCGATCCATTAGACAATTTACAATGCAAACTCTGCACACTCGCACTCGTCTCACGCATCCATTCTCTTGTGACAACCCTGTCATTCGTTGATCACGCTATGATTTTCATCTGAGGCCAGTCCGAGGTAATGAAAAAGTCGATTCAACCGATAAAACTGTCACAAAACTTCTACGAATGAACTCTCGTCAGCTTATAAAAATTATTAATTCAAGAAAATAGTTTTTAAAACTTTGTTTATTTTAGAAACTGAATTATAAAATAAAATAAAAAAAAGAAAAAAAAATGATAATATTTTTTTAAATATTATGTATCTTTAGGTTTTATAATGTAAGTAAAAAAAAGTGAAATGTGTAATTTTATTGAAAGTCTAATTTCGAGTTTTAAAAGGGATTAGCCATCCCTTTTTCCAGCACTGACATAAAAAAACACTTGTACTATTCTTAATTTTTTTCTTTTATTTTTTTTTATATGAAATATGATCTTTATTTATTTTGCTCCACCAGAACATTTTTAAAATTACAATCATTTTTTATTGAATGTTCCTCTCTAAGAAATTTTTAGAGTACCTTACGTAAAAAATTATTTAAAAAATCTAAAGTTTTTTTTTTTTTTATTATTAGTAGCGTACTCACAGAGCGTTGCTATCAATATTTATACAACATTGCTATAAATAAAAATACAAACAAGATAAACAAGAATAATGAAACAATTATGAAAGATTATTCTTAAAATTTTCTTTCTGACTACCGATAATTCGGAACAATATTCATTCAACGAAAAGCGGTCTAACCGTTTCTCATGTTCTTTTAATACATATGCGGTACAAACGGGAGACACTTTTTTTAAAATCAATTTTTTCCATCAACTTGGCACGCAATTTGCTTATAAAGAACGGTGATTAGTAATGCCAATGCGATCCATTTTACTTGTTATGAATGTTTAGAAAAAGTTCACTTAAAAATGTAGTCTAGCTGAACCATCATTTATTGTTGCCCAAGAATCGAACTCATCAAATGTCAACTGGATAAGATCAATTCTTGAAAATCTCGCGAAACTTATGTTACAAAATGATATCTAATAAGAAAAAAAAGTTTTACAGGTCACCTTTCTGGTGCTTCTATCATTAGATGAACGTCCATAAATCACTATAAAATATGGATTACTATTTAAACGTAGGCTATCAGTCTGCTCAAAATAATAAAAATTTAACCCATGAAAGATTATTCTCAAAATTTTCTTTTCGACTACCAATATTTCGGAACGGTGATGAGTGATGCCAATGCGATCCATTAGACAATTTACAATGCAAACTCTGCACACTCGCACTCGTCTCACGCATCCATTCTCTTGTGACAACCCTGTCATTCGTTGATCACGCTATGATTTTCATCTGAGGCCAGTCCGAGGTAATGAAAAAGTCGATTCAACCGATAAAACTGTCACAAAACTTCTACGAATGAACTCTCGTCAGCTTATAAAAATTATTAATTCAAGAAAATAGTTTTTAAAACTTTGTTTATTTTAGAAACTGAATTATAAAATAAAATAAAAAAAAGAAAAAAAAATGATAATATTTTTTTAAATATTATGTATCTTTAGGTTTTATAATGTAAGTAAAAAAAAGTGAAATGTGTAATTTTATTGAAAGTCTAATTTCGAGTTTTAAAAGGGATTAGCCATCCCTTTTTCCAGCACTGACATAAAAAAACACTTGTACTATTCTTAATTTTTTTCTTTTATTTTTTTTTATATGAAATATGATCTTTATTTATTTTGCTCCACCAGAACATTTTTAAAATTACAATCATTTTTTATTGAATGTTCCTCTCTAAGAAATTTTTAGAGTACCTTACGTAAAAAATTATTTAAAAAATCTAAAGTTTTTTTTTTTTTTATTATTAGTAGCGTACTCACAGAGCGTTGCTATCAATATTTATACAACATTGCTATAAATAAAAATACAAACAAGATAAACAAGAATAATGAAACAATTATGAAAGATTATTCTTAAAATTTTCTTTCTGACTACCGATAATTCGGAACAATATTCATTCAACGAAAAGCGGTCTAACCGTTTCTCATGTTCTTTTAATACATATGCGGTACAAACGGGAGACACTTTTTTTAAAATCAATTTTTTCCATCAACTTGGCACGCAATTTGCTTATAAAGAACGGTGATTAGTAATGCCAATGCGATCCATTTAACTTTTTATGAATGTTTAGAAAAAGTTCACTTAAAAATTAAGTCTAGCTGAACCATCATTTTTTGTTGCCCAAGAATCGAACTCATCAAATGTCAACTCGATAAGATCAATTCTTGAAAATCTCGCGAAACTCATGTTACAAGATGATATCTAATAAGGAAAAAAAAGTTTTACAGGTCACCTTTCTGGTGCTTCTATCATTAGATGAACGTCCATAAATCACTATAAAATATGGATTACTATTTAAACGTAGGCTATCAGTCTGCTCAAAATAATAAAAATTTAACCCATGAAAGATTATTCTCAAAATTTTCTTTTCGACAAATAATATTTTGGAACGGTGATGAGTAATGCTAATGCGATCCATTTTACTTGTTATGAATGTTGAAAAAATTTCACTTAAAAATGTAGTCTTGCTGAACCATCAATTTTTGTTGCCCAAGAATTGTTTCTGACTCTGAAAATTTGAACCCAGTATTCTCAAAATTTTGTTTTCGACTACCAATATTTCGAAACGATGTAAATTTTCCATTGTGCAGGTGATGAACACTGATTAGTAATGCCAATGCGATCCATTTTACTTGTTATGAATGTTTAAAAAATTTCACTTATGTAGTCTTGCTGAACCATCAATTTTTGTTGCCCAAGAATTGTTTCCGACTCTGAAAATTTGAACTCATCAAATAAAAGTTTTACAGGTCACCTTCTGGTGCCCCTACCATTAGATGAACGTCCATAAATCAGTATAAAATATGGATTACTATAAAAGTAGGCTATCAGTCTACTCGAAATATTAGAAATTTAATTATGTAATTTATTGTTTTTCTGAAAGTAATATTTTTATTTACCTACAGTAAGTAAGCTATATAAATGTATAACGTATCAGTATTTGAAATATTGAACTAATTTTTCAAAAAAAACATCGTCAATCGCTTCGATGGCCAGTGGGTCTATTTTACTGTTGATGACTACCTCAGGAGATGGTGGAATTTGAATTTCAGCAGAGTTGGGCTTCCAGCGAGTTTTTCGGGCAAAAATTGTATTCGCTAAGAAAAGAAGGCCGAGTCCATCTACATTTGCGAATCCAACAAACGAAGATCGAGTGATTGAAGTATCCTCTGACGCGACGGTTGGGTACCGGACTCTTGAACTTTGTGATGTATTTTCGCTGGAAAAGTCTGCCAGTTGATTACTTTTTCCTGCTGGTTTTCCTCCTCTTTCAAGGTGACCGACTCGACTTCTTCCTCGACAATGTTACTTTCTTCAACAATATGATCATCCTTGTCAATGAAAAAGAATCTGGCATTGTGTTGTAAAAGAAATTCAACGATAGCTGTACTACTCTGCAGTGCATCCGTCATTATTGAAGTATTAAGTATTTTTACAAGCAGGCAAATTCGGACAGAATTTCCTCAAGTCAATCAAATATTTAAGAGAATCCACATTCTCGCCCATAACAGCTTTGTGAAGAAGAGTTGACATAACCGAAAAACCGAATCCCAATGTCAACATATTCCGTAGATATCTGGGGATGCTGAGGTCTTTATTACAAGACGCGTAGTAAAAGGATGTCTTATTCGCATGGTCCCTTGAAAACGGATTGCCGCCTTATTCGACGACACCAAGATGATTACCAGCCGTAGCTAAATGGAAAGAAGTTTGATTAAATAGATTTCTCGTAGGTATTTGTATCCAAATAAATATTTCCGATGAAGTATTGGACCACATCCTTATGATCAAACTTCACTGCCAAGCGAACTGCATTGTTCTCTGGCCAAAAATTTGTACTCTTCGTGGATTGACGATACATTCTTCAACCCCGACTCGAATGATTTCAAGGTACTCGCGCGAACTTGCAACATGTATCGGATATGCACCCTCTCCACTTGGTGCGTCTATCTGTTTTCGAAGGCTGCAGAAGTATTTTACAACATCGAGCCTACCTTCAGCAGTTGCGCAATGATAATAGCGGTGTCGTTCTTTCTATCCACAGCGTCGAGGAGAGCTGGAGCGCAGTCCACAATCATTTTGAGTATCTGCAAATTCCCGTTGCTAGCAGCCAGGTGAAGCGGTGTCTCTCCATTATTATTGACTATCGTTGGCTCTTGATAACACCCATCGATCAATTACTTGACCAAGTTGAAATAACCGTAACGAGCGGCCACGTGTAATGCCCGCCAACACTTGCGCTGTGTGGCGTTAAATCTTGCCAGATATTTTACGATTCTACTGGAATTGCTACACACAGCCGTGTGAATGGATCGATTATGCTCGATGTCTTCTGTATCAATTAGCGTCAAGTTGTGGCCTATCAACCGTCGTGTAGGTACTATGTTCTCACGATCGTTCACAACTGCAATTTGGATCGCTCTCTGTCCTGTATCAGCGTCCAGGTTCTCTTTTGAGGTTCGGTTGGAGTCAATCCTTATTATCAATCTTCTACGTTAGTGACGTACTTCTGAAGAAATGAGACGCCATGGGCTTCGTTCCAAATGGTAGGCCTAGCCAGATTGTTTTGAGGATCTGGTCGTCCACTGGCGTTCGTGAGTGCTGTCTGTTTCTTGAATAAAAACGACATTTGGATTGGTTAGCGAACGGAAGAGCGAAAAACGCGCAAGAGATGCAAAAGTTGAATAGGTTTGACACCGTGAAACACAGACGACGTACAGATTTTTCGTCCCTATTGAGGGCAGTAGTTCTTATCATTTAGTTTTAGTTTCATGCGGATGTACGAACGGAAATTAGTCTTTGCTAACGCAGCTGTTACGGTCCAGTTTGTTACTAGTATACGATTGTATAGAATGATACGAATAAGAAAAATTTCGTGAGGTCCTCCAAAGTTGTTCTCTTGGTGTTCGATAGCCGATGACCTGACACCTAATTTAAAATTCTCTTATTTAAATACCTTCTCTTATCATATAAATGTTTGTGATGCTTTCTTTTATAATAGTTGTGAATAATAAAATGATCTTTGTTATGGCTGTTATGGCTTTTCTTCATTTCACCTAGATTTTGGTCTTAGATTGTACCGGCAACGATCGACCGATATCGACACATTGTCTACCCCAAGTTTATGTTGAGAAAAATTGCTCATCAGAGAATTAAGACCCGCGGATGGTCTTGTACATTCAGACAACGCCTTTAATGTTGGTGTTGTCTACTTGCGATTTTGACTATTGGAGTCGAGTCAACTTTCGACCTCTGTAAAATGCTAGTCTCCTGACCACTCTAGTTGTCCGTGAACCAACTAAACTGCGCCAGTCTAACGGTTTTTATTGAGTGCCGCGAGCAACAACGGCAGCGCGCGTGAAACGATCCACCGCTTCTGCTTGGGCGCGTGGCGATGCGGGACAATTAGAGGAAGGAGGTGTTTGGGCAACGATCAGGAGAGACGAGAGAGGGAGCGATCGGTAGAAAAGGATGTAACTAGAGAAAAAGTTTATATTGCCTTGATCTCATAATTATAGTACAGATTCTTGAAAAGAGGTTTAAATTTTTAAATCCTCTAGCAGGCAGACCACGGGCTTATTACAGTCAAGAAATTCTTCCTACCACAGGATATTAAACTCGTATTACTCATAATGTCTCCTCGTTGTTACGATGCCATAGAGTCAAGTTAATTTTCTATCCGGTCGTCTCAAATATGATACCTCCTCTACAATCGGAGAATGCGTTTGTCAACTTTTATAAGGCAAAGTTTTTGAGATTTAGTTGTCACTTACATGCGGGTCTGTCGACTTCCGAGTTTTGTTCGACCCCATTTCCATCAGATTATGATGATAAGCTAATCTAAAAAATGGAGCGTATATTACAAGCCTCGTCAAGAAAATTACATCTTCCCATTCAAGTATGAGCAGTGGCGTAGTTATTGGGGGGGGGTCCTTTGACGTGAAAAAAAAGCAACGTGAAAAATATAAAATTATCATTTCTTCTCAACTTTATCCCCTTCCTCCCCCCCCGGAATTTTGGTCCAACTACGCCACTGCTTGTGAGTGACTCGAACTTTTTCAAGAAGAAAAAAGGTCGGATTTATTATTTTTGAAAAGTTCGCTTCGATTTTTCAAAGACTTGTAGTTGTTCCACCCAAAAACATGGCAAAATGTGGTAAGTATTAATCTTTAACCTGTCGGCTTTCATACCATGGCCGCCAAAGGCCAAATCGCGGCAGGGAAAGATGGGAGAATTGCTTGTTTTTTTTTCCTCCTCTGTAGCCCATGGTCACGAGTATAATTCTGAACCCATTCAACCTGAATTCGAGCCCGGGAGAATAGGTACTCCCTCCCTTGTTGACCACCCTGTGTAGTATATTGAGTCTAGATACCAAAGAGCATGCGACTCATTTAATCGTTCTAGCAAAACTTAATTAGTTTTTTCTCTCCCCACCCTCCACCTACGATTTCAAACAACTTGAAGAAATATTTCCATCATTCAGTCCTCTTTCTTTGACACGAGTTTCGGAGGAGTCGATTGTCAAGAAACGCAGACCAATCAGAAATGGAAACAAATCACAAACTTTGAGAGAGCTATAGTTTATGCGTAAACTTATTTTCGAGCTCGAATTTAAAAAAACTAGAAAAAGACCCCCCCCCCCCCCTTCCGATAAAACAGGTTCTCTGTTAAGAACATCTCCTATTTCCTTAAAATTTAACTCGAATCCTGCAAAAGTGTCTTTTATTAACTACGTTCATTGAAGCGAGCAAAAAATCATTTACACAACCCCCTTCCACCTCCTAAGGGCGCGAAGGAGTCTGGGCGTATCCGGATTAGGTCTCGTGAGCGAAGGTTTCTTGTTCTAGCAGCCCAATTGAGTCCCAAAATATGGTGGTACACAACTGATTTGAGTCCCGCAGCTTCTGCGGTACTCATTCTGAAAAGATGGGTAAATTTGTTTAGTCATTTGCTAACTTCTAATTTTTGATCGTACTGATGGTACCCATCACACATTCATCGAAAGTCCAAAATCGGTTTAAGCGAGAAGGGAAATAAAAATCATTCATGACGCCACGCCGTGTCATTCAATTCGAATGCGTATCGCTGACCCTCGAGACTCAATTCGAGCATTAAATTTTTCTACCCTCAATTCTCATTTTACCGTACTCTCTGATTCCTCGGGACTGGATTCAGCTGAAAAATATGATTTAGGACCTAATTCAGAATGCAATGTATATCTTCTCTTCCTTTTACTATGACGTCATAAGCTGGTGACATCTTCAACCGTGACCCCGAGCCTTATTCTCATAAGCGTTTAGTATAGGTGTTTATACTGCTGTAGATTAGACGTATGTTAAACCTGATTTCATGAAGGCTAATAGTAAGCCTAGTACAATTTAGTATACTGTATAGCCCAGTATAATGGATACTACCTAAGTAGAAGTAAACCAATTCTGAAATTTGCAAGGATGACGTCAACTGCCGTTACTCGGCGGCCTTGTTTGAGAGAGACTCGAGCACTTTTACCATTAGGTCTAATACGAGTATAATGGAGGTTCTTGAGGTCTACGAGCGAAGTAAGTAATCCTAGGAACAAAAGAGAGAGAGAGAGTGCTGGAGCTGTACTGATGACTTCACAAGCAGCCGTCGGATGGTTAAGACGTCACCAGCTAATGACATCACTAATGTTAAAATTCATATGAGGGCGAACTTGCTCCGCTTATTCGCCTACTTACAGTACCCTACGCCAAGAATGGGGCGGGCGGATCGTAAGCGTCTGTGAGAAAAATTCATAAAAATAGGCCATGATTTCATCACAAAACAGACGTGACCTCGAAATACAAATGAGGTCCCTTACAACTATGGACATGAAACATTATCTCATTTTATCGTGCTGGGTGCGGTACAATTCTGTCACGGTGACACATTGATTCTTGAAAGTGGTTCAATTTATAGCGATCAATAACAGTTTTGGAGCCGTATTTCAACTTCAAAAAGACTCCGGAACGGTTCTATAAGGTTTTGGAGCTGGCTCCGGAGTTGGTGACACAATTTTGTGAGATGTGCAACTTTTTTTTTCCCTAAAGAGGCACTTTCTAAAATTTGGCTCTGGTAACACTGGACATAAAATCTCTCTATAATCGACAATTTTCCCGAAGAGCAATGGTCGGTGCACGTTTTTCTATAAAACAAGTCTTCCAATAACCGATCCTCTTATTGTAATTCGATGGCCAGAATTTTGTTAATCCCCTGGAGAAGGCACGACTGCATTACGTGTATTAGAACTTGGAGCTCGGTAATGGTAGTTTTTCCAATTACCCTTCCTGATATACCTACATAGCTCGAAATTGGCACTGTCCTAAAAAAAGTCTCGCCCGGAAGCACCTTTAGCCGGGAGCAGGGTGGATGATTTCCACTAGCCTTAAATTATTAGGTTCGTTTTCAGTCGTCAGTACTGAAATTGGCCCTTGGTGCACCGTACGTTCTAATCGTGCTCCAAGTCTTTGTGATGTCAAACAATCACGTATTTGTTTTAGCATTCTCGTCATAAATTGACTGCTTTCGATAGTTAGGTCAAATTTTATTTATTTATTTATTTATTTATTTTCAAGGGGGGATCCGTTTCAAGGGATCCCCTTTTTTTATATTATAGTGGTGCCGCCAACAGTCAGTAGACCAATTAAAGGCGACACCACTTTACAAAATTAATAATAATAATAACACGTACAACAAACCAAAAAAAAATAAATAAATAAAATAAAATAAAATAAAATATAAAATAAAATAAAACAAATAAAAAAGATAAAATGAAATAAAAAAAAAAAAATGAAACAAACAAAAAAAAAAAAAAAAAAAAAAAATGAAAATGATGAAAATAAAATGGAAAAATGAAACAATAAAGCGAAAAATTTCAATACCGGTTATGTAGCCAACATCACGACGTTTCGGTACCCCGTCCCTCCCTCAGCTCCTGCAATGCGTTTATCGTTTTTTGAGTGAATTTTTTTCGGTTATCAAAGAAAATATCCAGCGTTGAATCTATGTTCGAGATGTCGTTGTACAACCTCATAGCCCGGTTCATAGGAGAAGAAGCAAAGTTCGAGGTTCTAGTGCGTGGTATTCTAAATAAATTTTGTTGCCTGGTCTTTTTCATTGGGACTGCCAGATGTATGTAGTTAAGTAGAGGGGAAGAGACAAGGCGTCCACACAGCAAATCTCTTAATAGGAGGACTAGCGTTGAGTCCCGTCTTACTTCTAAGGTTGTGAGCTCATATCCCAGCACTAGTTCTCGGTACGATATTCTATAATCGTAATAACTAAAGTCTTTGTAATAAAGAAACCTGAGAAACCTTTTCTGAACCCGCTCAACATCTTGAACATGTTTTTTGTTTACTGGATTCCATATCGTGTCCGCGAAGTCCAGGTGTGATCTCACCAGTGAGAAGTAGAGTACTCGAAGAGTCTCCGTTTTAACAAAATTCTTTGATTGCCTCATCAATATCCCCATATTACGTTTCGCATTTGTTAAGGCTTTAATTTCTTGTTTATCGTACTTAAAATTGCATTGAAGGATCACACCTAGGTCCCGCACAGTGTTAACGCTCTGAAGTGGTTGACCTTTGATTTTGTATGTACTCTGAATCGGGGTCTTTTTCCGAGTAAATGTTATTGATAGGCACTTTTTTACGTTAAGAGGCAACCGATTTTCCTCACTCCATTTAACTAGTCTATTTAAATCACCCTGAAGTTGTTCAACATCACTACAACTTTTGATTGTTGTATATAGTTTAAGGTCATCCGCATACAGTAGATGGGAGCCATCCCCAAGAGCCATCTCAACATCAGTCATGTATAATAAAAATAAGTAAGGACCCAAATTTGAGCCCTGTGGAACACCTGATGGGCAATCATATAAACGTGACTCTTGGCCCTTATACACGACGTATTGTTTTCTTTCCCATAGATAAGACCAAAACAATTTCAATAAGTTGCTTGAGAATCCTATAGCATTTAGTTTTTGTACTAGTCTAGCATGGTCCACTTTATCAAAGGCCTTTTGGAAATCCGTATATATAACATCAATTTGCCCCCCCCCTCATCTAGGACCTGACTTATATGATGACTAAGTTCAATAAGATTTGTAAGTATGGACTTTTTTTTAACAAAACCATGCTGCTGTGATGGTATGTTGTGAGTCGTTTGCCAATATAACTTTCGAAATAGGCACGATTCAAATATTTTCATGGGCGTGGGAAGGCCAGCGATTGGTCTATGGTTCGATACGTCTTGGGTTTCGTTCTCCTTTGGGATGGGGGTCACCTTGGATATGACATAGGAGCGTGGCACCGTGTTAGTATTGAGTATAACATTAAAAACATGGGTCAGCGGATCAGCTAGTAATTTTCGGCAAGCTTTATAGATATATTGTGGTATCCCATCTGGTCCTGTGCTTTGTTTTGGTTTCAATTGAGACATTGCGAGTAACACGTCCGATGCTGCGAAGCTTTCCAGAGTAATAGGCTGTGAGCAATTTTTTCCTTGTTCAATTTCATTCGAGTTCAAGACATTCTTCAGATTGAGTGTAGTTTTGCCTCCAAAGACAGAGGAGAAATGTGTGACAAAAGCTTCAGTGATTTCTCCGCAATCCGTAAGGATCTGATTCGAATATTTCATGACTGTTGTTGTGTTATTTATTGCTCTTTTTGAATTTAGATGTTTCCAGAAAGTTTTTGGATCAGACTTCATTTTAGCTTCTACCTCCCTTTCATGTATGCAGTATGCTTCCTTGATTAGCTTTTTACTTTTTTTTCTAAGGTCCCTGTAAGTATCGCGCAAGGCTGACATGTTACTCACATTTTTCTTTTTTAAGCGTGCTCTATATCTTTCTTTTGCCTTTATTGTTTTTATAATCTCAACAGTAAACCAGGTAGGGTACGCTGGATATTTTCTTTTCATGTTAGGGTTTCGTTTAGGCACAGTATTTCTTATGACTTCAAATAATTTTTGTGAAAAATGTTCAGCGACTTCATCGCTATTATTCTTGGCATATAAATTCGTCCAATCGATATTTTTTATTCCCTTGTACATTGCATCAAAATCTGCTTTAAAGAAATTTAATTGCGATCTCCCCGAGTTAGCTGGTGGTCTTTTCTTACCTCCTATTACTAATTTTTCTAATTTAATTTCCAAAGGCGGGTGATGTTTATCCACTGTATCTGTGTAAGAGTGGCCTTTCTCTACTGTTATCGTCGCGGGTATATTACTTAATACCAAATCTAATGTGCGTTCTTGATGATTAAGTATATCGCTTGCATCATATGCAATTGCTGAAGCTTGAACCGATACAATAGGACGACGAAAAAATTAATCGGAAACCTATAATAGCTGTCGAAAGGCAAGCTCGGACATGGAAGAATTTTAAGTAGTTACCTACATTGTAAAAAACAGGCATGACTTTCCTTTCTCTATTCAACATCCATCTCAGGTCGAAATCTGTTCGACCCTTCTTATTTTGTAAGAGTGTGTGAGTGATATCTAACACAAAACTTTCAACTCCTCTTTTACTGCGATGATTCATTTTATAGATCCATTGATTTTCGTAGAGTCTGCTCGTCGATTGTTCGTTTCGAATTGGTAATTCTGACACCTAATCAGGTTTCTAAGCGATTTTGTGTATGACCGTGTTAACTGAATTGACAAAATGTGTTATGAATTTACAATCGCTGTAACAATTTTATGTATACCGTGTTATCTCATGCTTTATATTACTTTTAATAATGTATCATCTCACAAATTATTTGAAAATGTGATATTCTCTCGGATGTTCCCATTTTTCGCTGCCTGTTACGTGAGCACCATAATTTTCCTTGTTTTAGCTCGAAAAGCAAGAAAAAAAATCGCGCTTTACTCTAGATCGATGGCTTGACGGGATCTATGATATTCAAAATCCGAGAATACCAACCATAATTCTTTTGAACACGTTGAGGATGCGAATAAACTTCAACAGCAGCAGAAAGAAAAACGATATTAATGGATTTCTACCTTCGAGTTAGGAGAACAAATTCCTCCTTGAGCTAAACATTTCTTCCACTTGAGCTCGTATGTATGTATAACTTGTTTGTATTTGTGTTTTTATTATAAAATAAGACAACATTTCACTCTCATTCTATTGAGAGTACAAAACGACGTTTCTGTGAATTATATTATGGTTTTGAAATATATCGTAATTGTGGCTATGTGCACCTTCCTTTTTTGATCTTTCGAAAGTCAATTTGAACATTTTTGAAGAAAGCCATTCTTTCTGCTCACCCTACACCCCGCCTCCTCTACGGTTTACGTAAGGTCCATAAAGAAGATATGCCGATGAGGCCTATCTCCTCCCTACCTACTCCCTTGCCAAATATTTAGATCGTTGGTTCAGATCCCGCGTCGAGTTTGAGTCTCCCTACTCTGTTAAGAATTCTTCTACCTTGCCTAATAGCTTAAAAAATGAGCTTCTCCCCGCAGCGTAGGTTCGACCCTTTGTTCTTTCGACATGTAGGCCTGTTCCCTAACATTCCTAAGGCTGTCACTAGGCAGCGAATGGGTGAACTCCTAGTGAATTTAAACACTCCTCATGAAGAGTTGAGGGAGTTTTTCAATTTATTGAAGTTGTGTTGATCTAATTCCTGCGAGACTACGATGGATTAGGCTCCCATTTTTGGGGATGTTGTCTCTTCAACTAGGTCGGGCTCTTCGCCCCTTTGGCTTTCGATCTGCGTTCTACAACTCTGTCACTAGGTTGAAAGATCGAATCCCTGAAGATGAGGAGAGTGGAGTATACATATGTAAGAACGCAACTTTCGTGTAGGTAGCGTCGCATCGATACTCGCAGTCAAAGTTAGGACTTGCATATCTTATAAGATAAAGGATAGTAGAAGAAGATTGTCAATTGATTTCACGTTTCATACGTGCGTCAAGATGATAGGGAAAGACGAGGCCGGAAAGACGACACTGGAAAGACTTTGAGCACCAGTAGACGAGCACCGGAAGACGAGCACCCTGTTGATTCTTACACATATAGGTTGCACTGTAAAGATTGTAATTAAGGGTGTTTATATTGGAGAGACCGGTCGCCAGCTCAAGATTAGAGTCGATGAGCCCAAGGTATCTTGGCAGAAGGGTAAACTGGGAGATTCGGCATTCGCTGACCATCTAATTGCTAATGAGCACAGAGTATGCAATATTATATGAAACTGTTGCGCGCTTGTGTTCTAACTTCAATCTCCAGTCCTTTTGAAACTAAACACTATCAAATCTGGCAATCATAATCGCGACAATTTCAATTTTCAGATTCTTCATTTAGTAGTCCTTAATGATGATCACTCATTGATAACTTCTTCAAATCCTATGCATGACAACAGCATCGCCGTTTTCTTCCACCTCATCTGTATCAAGAAGAGGCATTTTTCACGATACAAATACAGAAATATCGTGTTATGCTATAAGAACTCCGACGACGCTGAAATACAACGGCACAATTGTACTACACGAGTAACACTTTTATAGCTATCGAGTCGAGTATCTCGTCGAACCACAATTTTGGAGGAACAAATTATTGCTTTTCAATTTATCGTTATTACCAGCCTAAAAATATGGAAACAATCTATATTACGATATTATCATCGGGAGTATCGTTATTTCGCGAGGAAATATACCGTATCATCGGGCATCAATGAAGCTTTTATTTTACACTTTTCCTCTTTCGCGATCTCGTGAATTTAGAGAAATAAAATCGCACGCAAAAGTTATTACATATTACAGTTTCAAGATTTTTATAAATGATGTCGAAGCGTATACCATCAAAAACGGCGTGTAATAAAATTTCATTTTACGATACTTTTTTAGTAACGCCGTACATAACATCGGTATTAAAATTGCGGATTTCGACGTATATCTAGTGCGACGGAAAGACCTATAATATACTTCTCATTTCTCAAATTTGACAACTGACAATGACTTGTTTATCGTATGACGAGTATTGTACTTTGGTTCGTGAAAGGAATTGAGAATAGGTTGAAAAGTCGGAATTTCTTCGATTTCGCTTGAAGGTAAATCTTTGTACTCAAACATTGAAAAATGTACGGGACAAAATAGAACACCAAGAACTTTTTCAGAAGATTGGAACAGTATTCTATGGTTTGGAAGTCACCTGTAGAATAACTAATTTAGTAAATCAGATACTCCTGATTCCGCCCTAAATCGTTCTGTACATATGGCAATACTTTTCTTTACAAGAAAATTCAGTGTATTTCCCACATTACCTCCTTGGACCTCATCTACACCTCAGCTACCCGAAAAATCTACCAACTCCGCAATTTACCGCTCCCTCTTTCTAGAAATACTTCTCGCTTTCTCCATCACTACCCTTTGTTCCACAAATGAATCGAAAAAGAGAAACCAAGTCGGTTTCGCATTTTCAATTACCAACAAAATCTGATCCGAAAAGTTCGTACGCAGTAACAATTCACACGTGGAAATCATTGTCGCAAAGTTGTGCGCTCGTGGTAGCACGGGTGTTATCAGTGCGTGAAAATAGAAAGACGCGCGGTTTTTTTCCTCGGTATGTAAAATGGGGTGTCTCCCACTCGTGCGGTTTATCCTGCACCGCGAGAGTCTAAAAATTTCGAAAATTGTTGACTGAGCCACGCGAATCGAAAGTACTTCCAAACTCGTTTTTAATTAATGCCTCAAAGGCGTATATTGTCGCAGCTGGTTGACATTTCGCTGCGTGAGAATTTGCGGGACCAAAGGCAACGTGTTGTCTCGAAGTTTGTTCGCACACAATTGCGATGCATAGATAGGTTTTTTTTTACTTTCGGCTGTTTACTGTGCCGTATATTCTGTATTTGAATTACGCCTTTAAAGGAGACATTAGCGGTCATTTTATTACACTCCTGAAAAGCCGACGTCTGACCGTCATTGTTTGTCGATAAACAGTAATACGACGACGAAACACGGACTCGTGTACGATATTCTGCTCCTCTTGGCTGTTGCATAATGTCTGGAACGTGTGAGCTGCGTCAGCACGTTCGTGTTATTACCACTCGATTCTAGTTTCTTGCCTATGCTTTATCTAAGGGGCTGAAAATGGAAAAGTATTCGATAATTTTATCCATAAGTTTTAGTTTCGAAGTCAAGGGCGTGATACGTCACCTTGAATCAGAATTATTGAGCTCTTTAGGGGACATGAATATTCTACCCTTTACTCTAGTTTATGTATGAGTAACATATTTATCGTAACGCGTGATGGCGTTGATCTCAACTTGACGCAAAACTTTGACCATGAATGTGGGAAATTTTTGTCTTAAGAGCAGAAAGAAAAAGTAGCAGATTTAGGGGTGGGTGTGACGCTGTTAGAAGGATTCAGATGTCGACTCAAGAGCAGAGACGGTATAAGACTGACCGATCGATCCAAGGTCAAATCTCGAGCTACTAGAAACTTTGAAAAATCTTGAGAGTTAGCTCGATTTCATATGACCAGACAACTCCAATTTCTAAATGGCAATTCCATCGATACAATGATGCGAAGATCACCAGAAAATGCTTCGACTTTATTACTTCCCTCTCCTGACTATCAATCGTGAGAAACTGCGGTGGATTAGGCTTCCATCCTTGGGGAAATTCTCTCTTCAATAAAGCCGGGCCCTTCGCCTTTTCGGTTTTCAGCCTGCGTTCTACAACTCTGTTTTTTTCAAAGGGTCAGTTTTTAGGTTGTGGTGTATAGGTTAGGATGACGAGCTTTTACGGGTGTTTACATCGGGGAGACTGGCTGCCAGCTGAAGATTAGAGTCGATGAACACATGACATTCTGGCAAAAGGGTAGGGTGGGAGATTCGACCTTTGCTGACCATCTCATCACTAACGGGCATAGCTTCTGGGAAGGTTCAAATGTGCTTCTCCACAAGGAGAGAACTTATTGAAGTAGTCACAACTAGTCCAAAGTCCGAGTTGGTCCCCCCCCCCCCGAACATTTGCGAGGAATTCTTGACTTGACCAAGAATAGTTAGCTTTCTAATAGACTAAAAATTTCTGGACGCTGCACGTCAGATGCTGGGATCAGGCTGAAGAGGATAGCCGCGTCAGTTTTGCGCAGCCGTCAGCCTCGATAGAAGAAATGCGTTTAATTCGATTCCTTGGGAGAGGATCTTGGAAGCCCTCAAGAACGCAGAAGTGCCCGCATACCTGCTCAGGATGATCAGCAGCTATCTTAGCTGTCGAGAAATCCAAGCAGAGACGTCTGCTGGTACAATGAAACGCCCTGTTACTTGTGGGGTGCCGCAGGGGTCGGTCCTCGGGCCGCTGTTGTGGTGCGTCGCATTTAACGGGATTTTCAAGGTGAGGCTGCCGCCGGGTGTTAAGCTTATCTGCTATGCGGATGACACACTGGTGGTATGTACCGCCGAAACAATTGTAGCGGTGGAGAGCAGGGTAAACCGGGCCTTAAAGGTAGTTGCGGGGGTGTATTCGGTCCGCAAAATAATAAAAATGCCGGTTCGCGTGGACGACGAGTTTATTTCGAAGAGAACGAACATAGAAGGTCGAGTCGTACGTACGAAGTGTAAGAAGTTAACTTAACTAGATTAAAACTAAACTGGGGCGAGTCATACGGCGATCGTGCACGCGTCGCGGAGGAGGAAGGAACCAGTGCGTGAGACAACGAAGGGATGAAAAAAGAGAACGACGAACGGATAGCGAGAGAAGGACGAAAACAGACGAACAGGTTTAAGATGCAAGCACGTGCGATCCGCCGCAGTAGTGACGCGTTGGATTGAGTCGGCCAGACTTGAACTCGCGGTGGATAAGACGGAGGCCATATTATTCTTAACCCGTCGAAAGTTCAAGCCACTCACCTTTCGCCTGCAAGGTGCGGAAATCACGACCAAGAAGACGATGAAATATCTGGGCATCTGGTTTGACTCGAAGCTGAGCTTCGGGCACCATTTCCTGATGACAGCGAAAAAGGCGGGTAGGGTAGTTAGATACCTGTCCCGCATGATTAGGAACCTGGGAAGGCCGAAGGAGGCAAGAAGAAGGATCATGATGAGCACCGCCATGTCGGTCCTCCTATATGGTGCCCCAGTATGGACCGACTGCGTGAAGATACCATACCGACGTAGAGAAATGGTTAAAATCCAACGAAGAGCTGCGCTGAGGTGTGTTAGTGCCTACCGCACTGTCTCGACGGAGGCTCGTTGTGTATTAGCACGTTCACCGCCACTTGAGCTCCTTGCTGAGGAGAGAGCGGTGGTGTTCAAAGCAAAGAAGACAACGACGACCAACCAAGAAGCTTTACGGGTCAAGCAGGAGGCCAGGCGCTCCTTGCCTGTAAAATGGAAAGTGAGAATTGCCTAGAGTGGGCTGGGCAAATGGACGACCCGTGTGCTAATATGCGACCTTGATGAGTGGATGAACCGGGACCATGGTGAGCTGAACTTTCACCTGACGCAGGTGTTAAGCGACCATGGCTGCTTCAACAAGTACCTTCATGAGAAGCTAAGGAAAATTGAGCCGGCTTCGTGTTCGCATTACGATCAAGGGCGGGATGATGGACCACAGCACACCTTATTTGAGTGCGAGGCGTGGAAGCGTGAGCGGGACAAGCTTAGTCGGTCTCTTCAAGAGATCGGGGTAGAAGAAGCGCTTGTTCCGAGTAGCCTGGTACCCACCATGCTAGGCTCCGAAGAAGCATGGAACCAGGTGTCTGCATTTGCGGCCACCGTTATGAAGAAGAAGATGGACCAAGAATGGAATAGGCAAATGCAGAACCACGCTGTGGCCTACTCGACACCTGTGTACCATCAACATTCGGATCTGCAGGAAGACGACGAAGAAGGACACCATTCAGCTTGATGATGTGATAGTGTCTGTGGTTGTTATGTGAGTGTCCCTAGTGTATTTTGCGTGCCAGGGGGGCACTGCAGCTTGGCGATTGCCAAAGCAACTTGGCGGTTGCCAAGTAGAAGAGGGGGTTCGCGTAGGAGATTCTTCCGACACTGAAGTTATATCCGGAAGGGTCGATTCCAGATTGGAGGAAACAAAATTAAATGCATACGCAACCCGTACCCACTCCACTATGGAGGAAGAGGCGGCGTTCTGCAAATGCGACACAAGCGAATAGACTAAAAATGGGGTATAGTTAGCTTAACGTAAGGTATACTAGACCTATAGTAGACTAAGAATGGGGACTAACTAGCGGAAGCAGCCTAGTATACAATCGGTGTGTCGATGCAATCAACATCTGTATGATTATAAAACTCCTAAAGAGTTTCCATGAAGTAGAGAAATTCACTCCCCTTCAGTTTTAAACTAGACTTAATTAATTTCTAGTTGTAAATTAGGCCTCGTATATCCAAACCACCCCACCCGACGAGAAGAAGTTGGCCTAACCAGTCTCAGAATAGCCCATTCCCGTCTCACTCACAAATCGGTGTATTCGTTACATCATGGTGCACAACTTGTTGCCTCAGAACCAAACGAAGATGATTTAATGATGAAGCGAATAACTCTGCTTGCCCTATCTTTCAACCTTGTCATGATGATACGGTGGACCTCACGACTACCCCCGTTCTTTTCCGTCAGCCGGAACAAATTTTTCTCCGAATTCAACCGAGGATCCTGTGCGTCCGAACGTCTCGAGCGTGCATTGCGTTAATATGGCAGCGGAGTTTCTTACGCAGGAGGATGAGATGTTACCCTGAATGGAGACTATTATATCCGGTTCTGGGTCTCAATTTGGACTCGTCTGTGTAGCAAAATTGGGAGGGAAATTCTGAAGGTTACAAGCTCTGGCCTGGTTTATCTACGTCCTGAGTACATGGAGTTATTGTCTTGAAGTAGAAAGCATGTACTCTTCCTCTCTGGTTACTGCATAAAATCTAACTTATCGTTGGCAAAAGTGCTTACGCAATCACAATTTGTGATCACTATTCGTAAAAAAAACGATCACTGGAATTTATTCATGTTTCAATTATCCTTCTGTTGAATTTTCTCTCGTCAGGATGCACAAAGGATGCCAACCGACGCGACGGTGATTCATGAAATTAAATCAAGTCTAAAACCTAATAAATTATATTTTCCTTCCTACCATAATTTATTTGTACTGGTAACTGTGAATACATAACTTGTGTTATCGAATTACAAATTTTCTTCTTTCAAGTCAAAGTACCTACCTTGTAATCTAAATTAACTCATCGCGAAATACTCGAGACGGTAAAAATAAGGTTAGGCTGTAGCTTTATTAGCACCATTAATGAACACGTACAAACAATTTCAGGCGCTGCAGGCAATTAGATGAACTTTCTTACATAACTCGTCGAGAAGTCTCTCTCTCTCTATGAGTAGGTAGGTATACTTGAAGCATAACAAATTACTACACAGACGTAGGTGGAAGCGGTAATCAAACGTGCCTGAAAAAATTGCAGAGCGAAATATTTCTAATTTCCGTTTCAGCGGCTGCGAGTTTGTATCAAAATTGAAAAAAATCCTTGGTAAATTCAATTTCAGCAAAATTACAATGCACAATTTCGCATCCTTCGTGTTCGAAATAGAAAGCTACGATTTGAAAGAGCAAAATGTCTTCGATGCTCCCATTAGTCGTACCTGTTAGATTTCGAATACTGTTACGTTTATTCTTACAATGAGTAACTGGATTTAACGCGAATCAAAGGTATCTCGTAAAACTCTGAGAGAGACACAGCCAAATTGAAAAGTAAAAACGATTACAGTCAACGCCCACGGTTCTTTCTATAGCTTCGAATCGAGGGTAACGATTTCATCAAAAAAAAAAATCCAGTTAGCTTCAAAGAAGATCGCCGAATGAAAATTGAATCACGGGGCAAAAAAAGGAACACGTTTATATGAAACTTTGGAGCAAGTATAAAAACGAGTATAAATTCGATGTCGAAAATTTACAGTTCATCGAAGCCACGTGATTTTGACTCGACTATCAGTTTTATTTAATTTCTCAATCCCTTCGTCCTGGTTTTAGATTCTTATTACATTTTCGCTAATTTTTTTTTTCTCTTTTATTTTTTTCAGTCCTCGTGAAATACTTACTGACATTCGTTTTACTACTTAGCTTTTAACAAATTTCTCTTGACGTATTTCCCCGTTCGTTTTCACAACACGTCACCAATTGCGATGTCGTCGCCTTCCCACTATTAATCCCGTAATTTTCTGGAGTCGCGAATGCAAAAATGCTTTTCTTTTAGATGCGACTCGTCGACAAGAATTGTTTCAGGCCTTGTAAGTTGGCAGGAAAACTAAAAATAACTACACATATACCGAAATAACCCAATTATTGTGAGTTAATATAATTTCAAAACTTGAATAAATTGTTCTTTCTAATTTCTTCTTTTCGATATTATCTCGCGGCCTTCTGCGTAGTTTTCGTCTCCGCGGAATTCACTTGAAAAATAATAATAGTCTACTCATTAAGTGTTCGTCAAAAGTTTGACTAGTTGGAAGTTGCGAAAATTACAAGCGCTCTAAGGTTTTGACATGATGAATAAATGCTGATGGAGAAATTTTTCACTCCGAAAATTAGCTAGAGGAATGGTTTCTGGTATTGTTTATATACGCTTCATAGATCCAGCAACTGTAGGTGCCCTTGTCTCAGGACTGATTTTTATTGGATATAAAACTAGCCCTAAATTATGACTTGATTGATCGAGTCATAGCTTGAATAGTATTACTAAGCAATGAGATGACGGATTTTTTCGCTACATTCATTGTATATTGTTGCTCCATTTTGATAGCCTTGCCTCAACGAATTCCTCGTCGTTTCCATGAAGCGTGTAGGACTAGTGGTCTATCTGCAGAATAATAGCCTCCCTTCCGGAGGTGTCCAAGATTCTCTTTCTCGGTCCTCCCTTTGGACAATAAGGACTTTAATCACCCCGTAGAAGATACCCGTTAGTATCGAAACGTTGCGTTTTATTGAAAGTTTCAAATTAGTGGTGATCAAAGCCTTATTAATTTTCTCTGTATTATTGATCGTCACCACGAAGAAAAATCTTTCCATTTCCTTATGGACGTTTCACCTCTACGCGGGTTCCCCTTGAATAAGTGCTGCCAGATGATGTTTCGCTATCTTTTCAAGACCTAAAAACAGATTTCTACGAGATCTATCAAACGATCAGGAGAAAGGTATCTCTTATTCACGTAACTAAGGTACTTTTCTCTCGATCGACTCTATGTTACAAGTGACAGCTGTATCACCTCATAACGACTAGAAGAAAAGTATCTTTCACACAAGAGTCGAAGGTACTTTTCCCTTGAGCACAAAAAATCCGTATTTCACGCAAAATCCGTAGAAAAATCAGTATGTTTTTCAAGGACCAAAAATCCGTAGATTTGGCAGCATTGCCTTGAATCCATTCGTTGCGAGGCTTCCATGGGTTCTACGAGTGGCGAGTGTATCCCAATGACGAGGTTTTCACCTTCGCTTTTGGGACAGCGGATTTTCTGTTTGGGTTTACACCCATAGCCTTTAGGGTGTCAGCTCTTTCTTGGAAGGCAGCAGGTTGGTTTTCTGTAGGAGTTCCTTTTCTTAGCTTTTGGGTTGACTCTCCCTCCACAAGGCAGTGATCTGACTTACTTTATCCATTATACCTCAACTCTTCCGCCTCACAGGTACCCGCTCTTGAGAGAAAGGGAGAGGAGGAACCTTTCTCGATAACGACTTCGACCGGGTATGTTGACCGGAGTTTTCCTCCTCCAACGTCCATTTGTATTAGTCGCCGCCTAACTATGTTGCTTAGCTTACGGAGTCGCCCAAAGCCGGATTTAGGTTTGCTGCCACCCTGTACAAAATTCTTTCTGCCGCCCCTCAAACAAAAAATTTTTGCTCGCTTTGCTCGCTATTTATCGTTGAAGGTGATGAAGGAGGAGGTGGAGGAGGAGGAGGGGAGGGGGGTGTTGGCAAAAAAAAAACGGTATTTTCAAATAATTAAAATAATTGATAAAACCGGTGTACCGGTTTTTTGGAGTTTTGAAAGAACCGGTTAGACTGTGGTGTATACGTCGCTTTCGCCATGTTGTTTAATTCCCTTGTTTTTTTCTGGTTGGTGTGTGTGTGTTGAGGTACGCACCGGACAATAATGTGTGTATTTTGTTCTTTTTTTATTTTTCCTCCCCTTCTCTTTATTATCTTCTTCAACTGTAAAAAAATTCCTGAAATTTCCTGACGGAAGAATATGGCTTGCTGTATTTGACCATCCTTTGTTCTCCCAATATTCACGTTTGGATTACATTGTACTCTAGGTGGTGAATATTTCCTTGTCTGTCTGTTTCCTTATCATCCTGTAGTGGAGAGGCAACTTACATGCATTTTTGGGCTGCTAATTCGGTACTCGAGCTTACGAGTTCGCGCCACGAATTTCAGTGTGTGCGTCCAGGTGCGTTGTACGACGTACGGGTGTTGAGATGATCTATCCCCCCACACGTGTTGAAGTTGATCTCAGTTACCTACAATTTTTCTTTTGTACATACGGAATGGTCGTAAGTATCGCGTCTGGGCCATTTTTGAGTCAATTTCGACCACCTTAAAATTTGTTGTGCGTGTGGTGCTTACCTCTCCTGTTTCGCGATCAGAAATGTAACATTTAATCCGACACGTGATCACGACAAGACTCTGCTACTTTCGACAGCCTATCCATCTGTTCGACTGAAGTTCGAGGATAAAAGTTCAAACTATTTTTTCTGCTTCCGGGAGGGATCCTATTGTTCGAGGAGTGGAAACCAAACGGGCTCTGAGCTATGGTTTTGTTGAAGATACCCACGGTCAACCCACCCGCCAGAAGGCATTACACAGAAGAAAGAATCTGAACGGCGATGCGGCGGAAGATACACTACGAAAAGCTCTACGATTAGAAAGTATATGGGTCATCTGGTAATGTACAGTATAATTTATTGTCTTATGACATTAATATTATTAAATTCCGATACGACTGTGAATAAGATCATTCATTTCAGATGATTTTTCTTAGGAAACACCCCCATATAACGTAATGAGTAGTGACATGGTGCACATGGCTTTTCAGTTTCAAATCTTTCTTCTATCTCCCTATGCTCATGTGTATTTTGGCTGATTTCTAGTGTCGTGATTCTGTCCTCTAGGATGGGGAGGGTGTGTCTTACTTGTTAGAGATTTCCGTACCTTGTACCACAAGTATCGATTGGTCTATAATTACATCGTAGTAACCAATCTAGGGTCTACATCTTGTCTACAATAGTTAGTTTTGTTTTGGCTGTAAATCTTCTTTTTAGTTGGTCGTTGTTCTTGTCTTTTTGTTTATTGGTTTGACCACCCATCTTTTTGATAGTCGAAACTGTTTCCCATAGGTGACCGTAGGTGAGTAGACAAGAAATGTTTCTACCTCCCCTTCGAAGAGTCATGGTGTCCATTCAGTCATTTAAAATTCCATCTTAAGTCCACAATAGTCTATAATCTGGTGACAGTATGCACCATACCGAGAGAACCCGTTTCCACGCCCATCTATTGAGATGCTCCTTGTTCCACCCTAGAGCTAGCTATGTTCAGAGGACACACCTGAGTTGATCATTGATTTGTTGAGCTGAGTCTCGTTCTTGATAGGATAGAAGCGTTCGATTCTCGGTAAAAGCAGCGTTTTTATTGGTTGTAATTCTGGATTCTCCTCCCCCAAGTGGAGTGGAGTTCTCCTCAGGTATGTCGGTATGATGGGAGTCTTCTTTCGAGAAGAAAAGAAACGTACCTCCGTCTATGATGGCGTATAGTACTTGGTAGTATACATCACAAGACCAGATTTTAACCAGAGCTTAAAAATTTCACATTTTCGCCACCAGGAGCGCTGGAAACGTGGCTTCATAGCGGTTCCGGAGCGTAGTGAACCGGTTTTAAAGCGTAATGATATTGTGTGTCGTGCACTTGTGGTCGTGCTCTCTACTTTTTCACTTCAAGCAACAAGATTACAAAAAAGAAAATCAGAGGCCATTGCAGGTTTGCAATGGCAGCGGGGAACCTGCTACCTCCCGCGCTCGCAATCACGTTGGCGCGAAAATGCCACCTCAGAAAAAGAGTTGGCTAGGCTCTTTTCAGTATACTGCATGCCAAGCTTGATATAATGAAGCCTGGGAATTGAAATTTCTTCAAGTCCTCAAAGTAGGTCAAGATGAAGGTCATTGATGACGTCATAAAGCATCCCGGCTGGAAATTTTGTCATTCCTTCAGTACGTTAAGGTCATTGATGACGTCATAAAGCGCCATACGTCACGTCACGTCACGCAGTTCACAAAAACTCGCGGACGCGGACACGGACGTGGACGTTTTCTGAGGATGTAAGCCCCCTAACAAAATGGATTGCGGGTTCCCCGCTAAAAGACAAAGAACGATCAAAACAAAATAACGTAAAAGTCAAAACGTGCAAGTTGCAGGCTAGCAACCCTGCAGTTTCGACGCGACGCTCCGAGTCACTGACCGCCGCTCTTTATCAAATCAGCAAAATAGGTTCTTTCAGATTTAGGAAAGCACCTATTCTGCTGATCGGTTCATCACGGATCAGGTCTGTTTTCCAGTAACGGGTCAGACATTGTTGGGGCACCGGTCAACCGGTATTTCATCCGAAGACTGTACTTGGTTATTCAGTCTTGTAAAGTCTCCACTTTTTCGTACATGCAAATGTGTGTGTGTAGACCAGTACCGATAAGTATGGCTGCTCTTTCCTTCTCTCCTCCTCTCTTTTCACTTTTTTTTTTATCTTCTATTTCCTTTCCTTATTTCGTTCATGGTTTTTCCTATCATTAAATACTCTGTATTCAATTATTATCCTTGTATTATCCTGTCCTCATTCCACTCTACTTGATTTCATGACCATATTTGGTCATGAATTTAGGTACTGTCTTCCTATTCGTCAACCCTGATGTTTTAAGATGGAGAGGGTATGCTATCTTATCGTGTAATGTGAAGTTTCGGTCGACGAGCGTTTCGCTCGCTGCACGAAGACTTCAGTATGGTTTACAGATCGTGTGGCGTCCCCACATCCTGTACCAAATTGTGACCTATAGTCGGGCCTGCTCCATGCTGCTTTCGCAGGTCGTGTGTTAGATGAGTTAACCATGTTTGTGAATTTTAGTATGTCAAAATCTCTGGGTGTAATCCTCTCTTTGAAATCCATACCAACTCGTCTGGTGATTTCTTGCAAGATGAAGTGCGTACCTGAGTACTGCCTCTGGATACCGATGAGGGCGTAAGTCGAGTTACCAGTTCACAGTCTAAAAAGTAAACGATAAACTAGTCGCTGCTGGGAGTCGCTTCCTATTGCGCGTAGCGGAGACTCTAAACCGAGAAGTGCATGTTTTTGTCGTCGTTTTGATCATGTCAACTCTCACAAAGTATGGGCGTAGACCCTGTTTTATGGAATTTTCGAAGTACTACATCAAGGACGGACAGTCGTTGGACGGATGAAGCGCTCGACATCCTGATATTTATGCCGATAGGCGGATAATTAATCGAAGTATCTTTATCTATTATGGTAACGTACAACATTTTTCTAGTCTTGCGACGTAATAAATATTCATGTGTTGTAATTTCTACCTCGTTATTTCGATACTTCCCCATTTTAATTATCTAGAGCGTCAGGGTGTGCTCAGCTGTTCGTTCCTTTAAAATTCCCTCTTTTTCTCGGCGAATTTTGTATGTGGGAGTGTTTTCTGAATCTCAAACTATGTTGCGAATCTACCTGGGGAGGCGGAGTCATTTCATACCTTGTCCAACTTTGAGCCATTCTCACGTGAGAATGTAGGGTCCCCATCCATGTCTTTCAATAGTTTTTTTTTGTTTTTTGGTTCTTCTAAATTTTTCTTTTTAGTTGGTCGTTTTTCTTTTTTTTATTGGACTGACCATCCACGTTCAATAGATAGTTCTCCTCCCTCCACTGGGACTACCGTAGGCGAGTAGATGAGAAAGTAGTCTATCTCCCTACAAAGAGTCACAGTGCCCATTCGGTCATTCAAAGTTCATCAAAGTCCAGTTGTAGTCGAATCAGGGACAGTACGTTCCTTACCTAGTGAATCCGTTCCCGGCCCGCCTAGAGATTGCTCATGTTCCACCACTGCTTAGCTAGTTACGGCCAGAGGACGCCTCGAGATAGAGATATTCTCCTAGGTGTGTCGGGTTCTGTGAGACACTATGGTAGAATCGATTTTTCTTATTTTATTTTTCAATCTTTATTCTAAATTTACCCCCCATAAGTGAAGTAAGAAAAAACCTCCATCTCGACGTCGGTGCTACGGGAGATCACTCTTCGAGTGACAAATATAGAATAGGGTTATGTCGGTGTGGACAGTAAAGGGATACACCACAGTCTAGAAAATTTACCAGTTTTCCAGGTTTTTCAGCGAGCAAATAACTGGTTAAACCGGTAACATGACCGAAGCTGTCCAACATTGGGGGGGGGAGGTGGCAAACACATTGAAAAATATGAATTTCTCACAGTGATGAACTTTTTTTTCCTTGACAATTGAATTTTTGTATTTTTAGGGCTCCTACCAAGTAATTTTTTTTTGGCTAGTCGATTTTCTTTGCCCCATCCTTTGTTTTCATTCTCATTAATGATAATGAAGTTGTGGACCGGAAGAAATGGCGCCCGAAATTAAACTAGAATTGTACCTTTGAGATCTTTCAATGTACTTTGAAGGTCATGTTACAACCTTTGCAAAAGCCTCATTGATATGGGGAAAAAATGTTTTTCAATTCAATAAACTGGAATAGTTTTTGGCTCAGTATATTTTGGAGCACATTGTCGAGGACGAAAGTTGTAGCGATAGGTGGCCTGAGTGCAGGGAGCGAGGGATATTTTGTCGGTTTTCTTATTGAAGGATGGTGACAAAATTCCAGACGGCTGGATAAGAGCCCTCTCGAAGGATTTTGACATGTTACATGTCTTTGCTCTGGTCTCATCCTTATGGGAATTTACGCTGTGGCAGTGATTCTCAAATCTGCGGGTTCGCGAATCCGAGCCTCCCCCTCCCCCCCTTGAAAGGGACTTGGAAAAATTTCGAGATTTTTTCATGAGTGATTTTGAAATCTGCGAGTCCGAGTCCGAGGCCTCCCCCCACCCTCAGTAGTTTCTAGCTTGACCTAATATAATGGAAAGGCGTATGCTAGATTTATACGAGGCTTTTTCAGGAGTGATTCTGAAATCTGCGATTCCGAGTTTGCGAGTCCGAGCTCCCCCCACCCCTCCCTCGAAATGGTCTTGGAAAAATTTCAAGATTTTCTCAGGAGTGATTCTGAAATCTGCGAGTCCGAGTCCAAGCCCCCCCCTCTCCCTCTCCGTAGTTTTTAGTTTATCCTAATATAAAAGGCGTAGGCTAAATTTATACCAGGCTAAGAAAACGCTGGGAGCCGTTACGAAGGTATTAGCTTGTGACGTCATAAGTCGGTGACGTCATAAGTCGTTAATCCTGGTCCACTTACAACATCTGAAACATACTAAAGCGGGACGTACGAGCGGTCTTGTCTCGCATTATCCACAACTGATTAGGCAAAATTTTGAAAAGACATGAAACATGATCTTTAACTTTTTGGCTGCGCCAAGAAATCCAATACCACTTAATCATTCTCTCTCCCTCTCCCTCTTGACTGTCCTCTCCTTTTTGGATTATTTTAAATAGTAGGAGGAGCTCATTAAAAAGTTGAGAGGAGGTTTCGTGGATCGCGGAGTGATAAGTTTCACTCGATTTCCACTGCACCTACAATCGTTTTTTCAACGCACAAAATGACCGTCTTTATTATCTCAGCGGAGAACCATTCGCTCTAAGGTGTAGAACTACATTAATGAGTAGCTGAATTCTTGAAACGATTCATATTTGAAACCAAGAATTCCAAGATTGTTTCCGCGCGACATACCCATTAGAGAATGTACGGAAACCAGACTCGAAAGTTCCCTTCGCATATAAAGCTAAAAGCTTCGAGAATTCAATTTCGCACTCGTCTTTCCCCGCGCATCCATCGCAGATCTAGCTTCCGAAAGAAATTTTTTAAGCCGTACGCTACGTCACGCTAGACTCCCACAAGATAATAGGAACTTAGAACAGAAAATACGCTCCGGGAAAGATACAAGAAAAATATTTTAGTCACCGAAGTGGGTAACTTATGGACAAGAAGAAAAACAACTACTTAGCTAATCGAATCGCTGGAGGATTTTTGTCTCGATTGTCACGAGCCCGTGCACTGTTCGCGGAATATTAGAAAAAAAAAAAAACAATTGAATACGAAAATAGAAAACGTGAAAAGTCGACATGTACTCGCATTCGTGTAGTATCACAGATCTTCCTTAAACGTTACCGCAGAATGAAATACAATATGTTTATTTAATCTACCAATAAGGGAGAGAGCGTCTTATACGTATTATCTTTTCCATTTATCCCTTTGTATTACACGAGAGTATTTATGAACGTAAAGAAATAACATTTACTCTGAGCAAACGAGAAGTGCCGAAGACACGCCTTTCATCCCTTTGTGCGAGACGCGGAAAATGTTGAAGAAAATTTTCGTCATATTCGACGATAACGCGCGACATAAGATACGAACCGACAAAACTAAACAGGAAAGACGACAGAAAAACTATCGTCGTGTATGAGGGTCGAGTACAAAGTACAGCGTATTGAAGAGAGAGAGAAAAAATGGCAAAGAAAGACTTTTATGGTAAGTTGGAAGATATGAGGCAGAGCGATTTCACAAAATCTTTGCCAACTTCGTACCTCGGCTGAAAGTGAAATCGAAGACGATATTAAACGCTGACTTCTGCACAAAAAGTTCGCGCGAATGATTCAAAAAAGAGATATTTCTCATAATTTTACACATCATTCGTTTGTCTTTATTTTGTTGAATAAAAAGCCCGAGCTTAAATCCTTCGGGAGCGACGTAATCTACTTATCCGAAGCATGGAAATGGTCGCGCCTTTTCCGAAGAATTGTCGTCGACGATAATATTTTATACGGAATCCCTCTATTAAGCGTAGGTGTATTTAAGCAGAGCTTTGCGGAAAAAAAATTACATACTTAGACTCGTAAGGGGAAACCGAAATAATGTTATTGTTTTCTGACGCATAGAGTTCTCCTATTTCTATTATTACTTACGTATACGTAAAAAATTTCGCGGTTTATCCCTCTCGTTTTTGACCGCGTCGTTCTTCCGCATTCCACAGAATGGTAATTTACGATTAGACGAAAGTTTTCGCGAAAATGAAATACTTCCTCTCGCGAGCGAGCGCGTTACACATCGACAGTCAAAATTGCAAAGAATAAAAATAAATTCCAACCTGCAATTCTTGCACATTTTCGGGTAACCAGCAATTCGCATAATGTCTATACGTTACGTTTTTCCGCAATCGTATAAATTTGAAAGACTATCTACGAAATTGCATGTTCGAGAAAACATTTCCATTATCATAATAATACACACGCCTACGATAGCGCGTCGAATTTTTATACGACCGTAATTTGTATGATAGAGCTTCTGAAATGGAAATTACAGAAATCATAATATTATACTGTATGTGTGCGCGTTTACCGTTTTAGTCTACTCGCGAATTTTCGTTCTTGAGGATATTTTGATAAACGCGGATCCATCATACGAAAGATGAAATTGAAGATTCGTTAAATTTTGCCTATTCTGCGCGGATTGTTTTTTCCTCTTGGAGTTTTGTTTTGACGCTGAACAGCTTTTAGACTAGTTATCTTCGCAAAAGAGGGGAACGGATCGAGCCTCGAATTGCGGATGTACTTTTTCTTCCGGGCTTTTATCATCGCTATTTTGCGAGTATTTGAATAGCTAGAGTGATTTTTGGATTTGTAAGATACTCAAAAGAGTAACGAAATCAAAAATGTTACGAAGACCGCAGATATACAGAGGAAGACGCGAGATCTTTCGGTTAATAAACCATCATCGGGCAAAGATAGAAAGCCACTAACCCAGAATGTGGGATGCAAACAGGATGTCGACGAAGACGAAGTTCAAGAAAGAACGAGCTAGCCTTCGGAAGGTGACTCAGTCTCGTTAATCAAATCAATGAAACCTTCGTCAGAAATAAACCTGTTGAGGACAGTAACATCATCACTGTTGATGCCGCACTATTTCGATATTTTCCAATGCAATACGTTTGAAGTAAGAGTTTTCCCTATGGAGGAGGGTGGCTGACTCCTCCTTGAAACTATGACCATTGGAGATGAGATGGTCCGCATAGGCAGACTCACCCAATTTTCCTTTCTCCAAGGGTTTGAGGTGTTCCTCCACTCGGATTTTGAGCTGGCGACTCGTCTCGCCTATGTAAACGTTGTTACAATCCCCACACGTCAGTCTGTGCACCCCACTCCTCTCCATCCGCGGTATGGGGTCCTTAAGCTTGACAAACAACCCCCTTACCGTAGTGAGATTATAAAATGCAGGCCTGAAGCCGAAGGGGCGAAGGATAACGTTTCGGACCGTATTAATTCTATTAATAACGCGAGTGCTGCGTACCTCCGGTTCCTTTTCTCAAAATTTCGCACCCAACGTTCGTCTTACTCGTCTCATATTTCGTTCCTTCGCAAGTGTTTAAAATTGCGCTTGAGACCAAAATTTGTGAAGTTCCGCTTGTACGCCGATTGCAAACACACCACCAAAAAATTGGATGAATCGATCATCAACAATGCGATTCGTTCCGAGCTGAAGAGGTGGTATGGCAGGTTGAATATCACCACTCGCCTCAATCTCCTGGTCCACTCCAGACTCTCTAGTCTGCTCCCGCCGAGTGAGTTTGATCTTTTTATTCGGGACGTTAATGAAGATTGTCAGGATTTTGAGGCTGAGCTTAGAGCAAAATAAGAAAAAATCTCATCCCTCCTTAACTCAAAGGCCATTGCCCATAAAAAACTTTGTACTGACAATGCTGATGTTCAAACTTTTCAACCTCGGATTATCAATTATTCTCAAGCGCAATTCTCGCAAGCTGAGTCGTACTTGCTGGAAAAGGGTCTAAAATTAGGGCTCCCTCTCCTCCCTACGAGTGACTCTCTCGCTAACGTTGTTGCCGACCTTACTATAAAAAACACTCACGCAGTCGCGTGAGTAGTACACGACTTTTCCTTCGACTAATGAAAATTCACTGAGAGGATCTTTGCTAGTAAGGACTCATAAACTCTAATTATTCTCGCGTCACCTTTTTTTTCAAAAAAAAGTCGGCAAATGTTCAGAAATTCTAAAATCTAATCACTGAACAAATTGTCCATCATTTCAATCAGAAAACCATAGATGAATTACTATCAATTAAGCTCATTTGATTCTCGAACAAATTGTAGGCACACAAGAAAACACTAAAAAGCAAATGGTATAACCAAAGAAAAGAAATAAGAGCAACGTCAGCAACATCTAAATCGTAACGAGAGAAAAAAAATTGCGGAATGAAAAAAATAAAAAAATTAGAAGTCCCAGTTGTGGGATGAGAAATATTAAAATGTAAGAAAACTCCAGTTCTAATTACCTAAAATTCGTAAAAGAAAAAAAAAAAAAAAAAAAAAAAACTACATGCAGGAATATTCATTGAGTCAATAAGGCACGTACGGCGTTTTTCGGACGCCCGCCGTTTTCCATTTTGACCTAACGGTAGAGACCGTGCTTCGGCAGGCCCTCGTTCACTCTCGTTTTTGAGGAACCTTGCCATGGATCTAATATCTCACTTTTTTAGCTTGAAAATTCGGTACAAAAAAGAGCTTTACAATTACTTTTTCCTACACGATCTTCTTAGCCTAGTATTTGTCTAGTATACGGTATATTAGGGCTTCAGCCGCTCATCTTTTCATTCGCTCATAATTTGTCTCTCATCACCACCATCTTCCACAAATTCCATCCCAATATTCTTCATCTAAAAATCCAGCTACAAAGACAATCCGAAAAAAAAATTATATTTTGAGAAAAGTCGAGGAAATAACTGAACCTAACCTAACCTAAGCCTAAAGAAGCCCTCACTGTGTGAAATCATTCTTCTAAACTAATTTAATGAACCCTTTGTCAAGAATGAACCTGTCGAATGAAAGGTTCTTCATAACAATAGACGCACTGATAACAAAAGGATAAGGGTTTGCTTCAGGTAATGTGAGCGACTATACTCCTAATGAGTGAGAAATTAATTAAAAAATTGCAAATTTCTCAAGAACTACTCGTCCGATTCTCAAAAAAATTGCGGGTGCACATCTTCAGATATACTACTACAATATGGCCAAGTTTCAAGAAAATCCGTCGGGTAGTTTCGGAGGAGTTCGACGGAAATAAAAATCTTATAAATAATAAATAATAAATAATGAATAATAAATAATAAATAATAAATAAATAATAAATAAATATATAAGGAAACCTGAACGGGCGGGTGTAATACCTCACTTTTCCACAAGGAGAGGTCGGTAAAATTGGTCCTGGTAGTAATATCCGGTCTGCTTGCGCTGAACTCGTCCGCAGCACCCCCCTCCCTCGCATAAATAATTACACATGTGAGGTGATTAATAACTTGAGGAGGAGGACCTTACTCAATGTGGGGCTATTGAAAATAACTCCTTCAACTTCTCTACGTATGTCAAAGAGGTCAGGGAAGTTGTCAATAATTGCGAATTTATTATGAAAAGTTATCCGCTCAAGAAAATTCTGCTCGAACCAAACCGCGTTCCCCCCTCCTTTACGGGCTGCCCAAAGTACACAAGCCTGTAATTCCTATGCGTCCGGTCGTGTCTTACTCCTCCCCAGTTTACTCTATAGCTAAGTATCTGGATCGCTGGTTCAAATCTTGAATCGAGTATGAGTCGCCCTTCTCTGTTGAAAATTCAGTTTCTCTAGCTCATAAGCTTAAACAAGATACCCTTCCTCCGGGCACTATCCTCTGTTCTTTTGACGTGGTGGGCCTTTTTCCTAATATTCCAAAGGTCCCCACTATACAGCACATGGGGACTTGTTGATATTGTGACTCGATAATGAGTGTTTACTCGAAAGCGCTCGTCGCGAAAAAATATGTAATTTTTTTCCTTCGCGGTTAATTGTAGTTTAAAATAAAGAATAAAAACTTATTTTATTACTTTACTCAAACCTATTTTTTGAAATCTTCAAAAAATATTTAGTTGCTTTCAAAGTTCAATACTCCTCATGATGAGCTTCAGGAGTTTTTCACCCTCCTTAACATCTGTTGGTCCCCTAACTTCTGTAAGTTTAACGGTAAATTTATAAATTCTCGGAGAAGGTAGGTATTCCTATCGGCTCGCCTTTGGGCTCTCTCGTTTCTGAGATATTCATGTCCAAATTTGAGGGCGACAAGTTATCTTCAGGCCAAGTGCTACTGAGTCACATCCATCACTGGCATCGATATGTGGACGATATATTATGTGCATGGACCGGTCCTCAAGAACTCCTTGGTAAGTTTCTTGAATATCTGAATAAAATATATCCCTCCATAAAGTTTACGCTAGAAATTGGAGGTTCCTCTATAAAGTTCCTGGATCTCAATATCTCTATAATAGAGATGGGAACCATGATTTTACAATATTCAGAAAACCTACAGCCACCGATACTCTTATCCATGGTTCGTCCTTTTGTCCATTCTCTCATAAGATGGCTGCTTTTAACAGCTACATTCATCGATTGACCAGCATTCCGTTGAGTCAGCCAGCTTTTAATAAGGACCTTGCGACCATTAATCACTTGGCCTTTGTGAATGGTGTCAACTTGGACATCGACCGTATGGCCCAGAAAAAGCTTACAAGGAGGAGCCTTGATTCTACCTCCTCTCTCCCTCGCGATGCGAGTATTTACAATAATAAAAAATTGCGCTGGATCAGGCTCCCTTATTTGGGTGAATTTTCATCTAAGCTGACTCGTATCCTTCGCCCCTTTGGCTTCAGGCCTGCTTCTTATAATCTCACTACGGTAAGGAGGCTGTTTGTCAGGCTTAAGGACCCCATACCGCGGAGGGAGAGGAGTGGGGTGTACAGACTGACGTGTGGGGATTGTAACAGCGTTTACATAGGCGGAACGAGTCGCCAGCTCAAAATCCGAGTGGAGGAACACCTCAAACCCTTGGAGAAAAGTAAATTGGGTGAGTCTGCCTTTGCGGACCATCTTATCTCCAATGGTCATAATTTCAAGTCAGCCACCCTCCTCCATAGGGAAAACTCTTACCGAAAACGCCTTGCATTGGAGAATATCGAAATAGTGCGGCATCTGAACAGTGATGATGTTACTGTCCTCAACAGGTATATTCCTGACGAAGGTTTCATTGATTTGATTTACGAGACTGAGTCACCTTCAGAGGGCTAGCTCGTTCTTTCTTGAACTTCGTCTTCGTCGATATCCTGTTTGTATCCCACATTCTGGGTTAGTGGCTCTCTATCTTTGCCCGATGATGGTTTATTAACCAAAAGATCTCGCGTCTTCCTCTGTATATCTGCGGTCTTTGTAACATTTTTGATTTCGTTACTCTTTTGAATACCTTACAACATGTCTAGCCGTAACGTTTCGGACCGTATTAATTCTATTTTTGGATTTATTCTGGTAGGAATACTTGAGTTCACGAGCTACTGAGAAAGACATGAAACATGATCTTCATTCATTTGGCTATGCCAGAAAACGCTCTTTCTCTCTCGGTTTTGCAGGTTTCTGGATTCGTAGATTTCTGTATTAGGTTGAGGATCCTAAGTCTGTCAACGGGAAGGAAGCAGAAGCTTAGTATAATGTAAAACATTGTATAATAAGCCTAGTTTCGGTCGAGTTTAGCCTGGTATTATCCCAATATGGCGAAAGATTTCTCAATAAGTCGGACCTTATTGGAGAATAAAGAGTACCAGAAATCATGCCAGGAGGAGAGGATAATATTTGAGATCATACGATGGGGAAATATCAGTTATGGAAAGTGAACGCAGTGCCTGTTTTGCGGCAAGGTCCACCTCTTCCTTAGGATTCCGGGATCTTGACGTATTTGACCTCGCCACAAAAGACTCCCCGCTCTCCCTTAAAATTTCTAGCCCTGGTCTCTTTCTCACCTATGACCTCAAGAACTACTACTGATCCTTGGTTCTCAACTCCAGACGCGACTTCTGAAATTCAAACATGGAGAACGATCAGGCGCGCGAACAATCCGGCCTTTCAGACTTCCTGTAATCGAACAACCCGTCATAAATAACTCGTTCTCATCCGCCTCAGAATCGGGTGCACAAGTGTCACCCATTCCTATAGTTTTGTAAGTCTATTCTCTTCCCTCTCTTGCCAATATAGTACTGCCAACATCTGTTCAATACCTCTTCTCGTGTCTCCCCCCTGAAATTTATTCTCGTCATCCATCTACTCAACTATCTGCGCTCCATCCTCTTCTGTATCTCTATGAGTCTATGATTATATCCGGAAAAATACTGATGATTGGACATCAAAACAATTGAGCGGACATCTACCGAAAGGCAAGCACGAACTTGGAAGAACTTGGTAGTCACGCTGGGAGGAAGAAAAAACTGGCAGCACTCTTGTCGAACCTACCGTTTCACGTCAAAATCTGTCTTATTCTGCTTCTCCACTTTCAACTCCTCTCTTGCTACGAGGATTCAAATCATAGACTTTAGTATGCTCGTGAGAAAACTAGGTATCGCTCGTTTTGTTGGTAATTCTGACGCCTACAATCAATTTTCTTCTCGATTCCGCGCGTGAGCGTTTTGAATAAGTTGAAAAAATGTGTCATAAATTAGTAATCGCCTTAACAATTATATGTCTTTTACCAGTTTGTCTCATGCTTCAATTCCTTTTTGATAGTTCATCATCGCACAGATTCACAGATAATGTGATATTCTCTTGGATATTACCATTACTCGCTATGTGTTATATATGCGCCGTATACCTCGCTATTTCAATTCGTAAAGATGTCAAACGCAGGAAGGAATTACGGGAGGCTACATTGAAGAGCATGGTTGCAATCTAAGAATGCCCAATCAATCTTTTGAGCAAGCCGAGGCTATCAATTAATTTCTGAGCTTATTTCATGAAGCCTCGGGGAAAGAAATGAAGATTAGCCTCAGTAGTATAATTCCTTATCTATCGAGCTAGCCGAGTTCCAATACTGGATATCTCTAGACTTGACCGTAAGTGACTTCGTTTTTGTAAATTTGTATTATTTGTGTTTTTATTATTAGGTAGTATTTTTCTCTCATTCTATTGAGAGTATAAAATGACGTTTTTGTTAATCGTATGGTTTTTTCATGTATCATAATTGTGGCTGTGTCCACCTTCCTTCTTTGAACTTTTGAAAATCAATTTGAACACATGTGAGCTAAAAATTAACCTCATTGTATAGTTTGTTTGATAATGTCTACATTTTGACGTGAGTATAAACGAGAATGTGAAATCTTCGTTTTTTTATTTTCTATCTGAACTTTGACACAGATGTTGAGCGACTATAGTTACTTCAAGAAGTACTTTTAGGAGAAGTTAACGACCCCCAAGGTCGAGATGAATGATCGATAGTTTTTTTTTTCTATTTACGAGCAGTTAGCTACTCTGAGGGGCTATATTATGCTCGACGGAATAGTAGACGCAGGACTTAGAAAAGGGCACTCTTTGGCAAAACTTGGGACCTCTGAAAAATTACGACCCTTTTTCCGTTTGCTCGCTCTCCAAATTTTGTCCATTATTCATATAAATGTAGCTCTAGGTTCAAAAATTTTCTGAATTTTGTATGTTGCAAAAAATCAAGATGATACGTCACGAGAAAAAAATAGATACCTGAAAATGGAATTTGAAGAATCAAGCGCTGAAAATCATTTAACAGGAAAAGAGAAACGTAGAACAAGGAGCACTTTATTTCAAATTTCAGAAGATAGATAGTGAATTTTTAGCTTAGGTCGAGAAAATTTCATTGAAAATCAGTGTCCACCTCCTTCAGCACTTTTTTTGACAGGCAGAAGTTGCTAAATACCGAGTAAAATTTTTGTAAAAGAGAGGGATGGTTTTCTCCATCATTTCTTTCGTAAGGCTGCGATTAATTTCTGCGGTGCGCCGTGTATTTTGAAATTATTCCAGCTGATGACCATTATAATTATGACTGTTTGCAAGGCTCGTTTGAAAAAAAAAATTGTCTAGCCGAAAGATGCACGATCCCAGTACAGGGATTTCGCACTTGTTTCCAGACAACCTCTTAATAAGCAGATTCAAAATTCAATAGTACCCTTGGGTTTTGTTTCCCAGGGGCTCCACGTGTCTCTAAAATAATTTTCTTGTTCCAGTCTAGTTTCCCTTGATCTAAAATACCCTCTAGTATACTCGCACGTACTATAAACTAATTATTTTTTGAGAAATAGTATCGAAATGTCGCAAAATCTTCACCTCATTTCTTCTGATGCGTATAGAAATCCTAAGTACGCGTACTTGCTTGCTCTCAAACTCAACTTGGTTTTGCTCTTCCAATTTATGAATGCAGCTGATCGATAATCATCATGACAGAATCTCCTACCAAACTCCAACTTCCTTGTAAGTTTTCCCTACTTTGTATTCTCTCATCGTCATTGCAAGATGAACTCTATTTCTTCTCTTATTTTTTTTTATAGACGACTTGTAAAAACTAATAGCAAAATAAAACATATTACGAGACTTTACGATCTCCCACGCGAATTTTTCGTGGTCTTCTACCCGTGACGAATGTGACACAGCTTTTCCTGAGCTGCAAGAAAATCCCTATTCTAGGAGGGAAGCAGACAATTTTTCATCAAGTTTCTTCCTTCACTCTCATCTCCTCCCCAGAACATATGCCGAAACGGTTCGTAAGTCCCTCCTCGTATTCCAGATTTTTGGATCCTCCTCAGTTGTGCCAGCCTCATCGTTAGGCTATCTGTTTTATTAGTCACTTGAACGGTTCAACTCGTCATTCTTTTCTCCACACCAAACCACATAAAAATGTAAAATACATGGTAATTCAATTAAATTCAATGTAGAGAATTTGGAATATTTTTACAGGATGTCTATTATCAATCTCTTCTCGATGAAATTTGCTTCATTATTCGAGCTTCATTCGTCTTCGCTCGGCTTCTAGGATCAAGTTGCCATTATGCTAAATATTTTTCGCATCTCATCATGAAAATGTAAGGATTTAAAACTGGGCTACGAAGAATAGTGATGAGTTGTAAATTTTCGTTTCCCCCCCTTTACAAAACGAAAATGGTTTTATTGATATCCCCCACCCTCATTTGATAGCCCTGTTTTTTCTATCTCTTACTGACGCCGCATTCACATTCTTATTTACATGAGGTAACATAAACGAGCTGAAATAATGGTTCGCGATGTATAAAATTCGAAATTCGTTCTATTTCAACAACATTTTTTTGCTTTATTCGAAGTTCGAAGAAAAACAAGAACGATATCCGATTTTTGTACAGTCTCTAGCGTATTCTCGTTCGAGCTCGCATTTCGTACTTATTGAATGCAGTTGTTGGAGTTATGCGCCAACTTTGATGATATAAATCAACCTTTCTACTCCGTATAAATTCTCCTCCCGGGACCCGACTGTTTTCCATTTTTTTCCGAACGTTGCTCGGCCTAGAAACTAATACGAGCTTCGAAAGTAACTCCGAAATATATAGATTGTCATCTTACTATAAACGGTTAAATTTAATGAGAAAGATAAATGTAATCGTCGAATCATTCATTTCCATCCTTATGCTCTTTGTTATTGGTACAGACAGATGCTGTTATGTAGGTGTAGCAAAAATTTCCAAGTTTTTTGCCTCTTTTCTTCTTTGGCTAAAACCAACGTTTTACAATATTTCTCGACTTTATCACGAAAGTTTGTTTCTCTCTCTCTTATCGAGGATTTCGCAATGGAAGCAAGATCCAGGGCTTATTTTTCTACTACGTTATTCACATTTTATACTTTAGTTTAATATCGATGGAGGAGTTTGGAAAGAAGAGAGAGAAATTTCTTTAACCAACCGCTGACGAGAGATGGATTTTTTGAAGATACTGTAATAAGATGAGGAGAAAATATTTGAAATGAAATCACGGTAAAGCGGCAATTGCGATTCTTCAACTATCGACCACTCTCCCAAGTTTTGGCCAGCCTTTTTTCTTCCGTTTCTTCCAACTCGAACTGCGACTCCAACTTCTTATCCTACAAACTTTAACAAGAAAAATCTAAAATATCATTTGATACCCAACTGATTGAACTCTCCCCTTATAATCTTCTTGTATCTAAACAAGAGCTCCAACCCACCATCAAGAAAAAACTAAAAACTTTCATGCAGCCATGCTCAAGAATCTTCATCCCAATTCGTTTTCCTACTACCTCTTGCTTTTCAACTCTACTCACCTTCCTGGAAGACTACCCTGGTTCGCCTCGTCCTAAAACCTAACGTGGACCCCCTACTTCCCGTCTCCTACCGCCCAATAGCCTTATCAAGTGTCCTCGGCAAAATTTTCCAACAAATTTTAAACAAAACACTTCTCTGGTACCTTCAATCCAACAACCTCATTTCACCCTTCCAATACGGCTTCAGAAAAAGACGAAACACCTCCCAACCACTTCTTGACCGCCTCCAATCACAAATTAATAACTCGTCTCTACTCAAATCTTCCCTCTACTCCCATCTTTTTTGACCTTCAGAAAGCCTTCCTTCGTGTGTGGCGTCACCTCATCATCTCCAAATTATATGAAGTCGGCCTTTGAAGCAACCTTTCCAACATACTCCAAAGCTTTCTTCACGACAGATCATGAATGGTCCTTATCCAAAACACTACCTCCTCTCCCAAATCAACACGTTGTCCCCGAAGGAGAAGTCCTCAGCGTTGTACTCATCATTTTACGAGTCAAATTCCCCTCAACCCAACGCCTTTTCGCTGATGACTTCAACATCTCCACCTGTTCCTCCAACCCCCTTACGAGCTCACAGAATTCTTCAAGAAACTTCAGACTCAATAACTACTTGGACCTCGAAAACCGGCTTCAAATTTTCTCCCTCCAAAACCTACTCGTTTTAAAGATAAAAACCCCATACCATCACTCCAACCCCTGATCCAAAATTTCGGAATTCCTTCCCGCACCTCCGGCAAACTCCTCGGTCTCCACTTCGATCAAAAGTTTACATGAACTCCCCATATCAAAATTTTAAAAGCAAAAGGCACTCAAGCCCTAAAAATAATGAAATTTCTATCCCACTCTTCTAAAGGCTGCAACAGAAATCTCCTATAAGTCTTATCCGTTCAAAATCGGATTCCCCAATCTACAATATTGCCAGCAAAACCATCCTCTCTTCATTTGACACTAAACAAACTTCCGCCCTCAGGATAGCCCTAACCTCCAATTTTTTATCATCCGGAACTCAAGACCCTGACCTACCAATTTTCGACTCTATCTCCCATCAATATCCCACCTCTCCATCGACTTCCAATAAACATATCCTCCTCCAATTCAATAACTCCTCGGCATCCATTTCAATGTAAACCCCTTACCCCCCATAAATATCACCACTCCTCCTTGGATTTTGCCACCACCAAACATACGACACGATCTCACTGAATTGTCCTAAACCAACAACTTTCTCATTATCCCAGGCGCCTTTTTCCAAAGTAACCTAAGTCAAAATTTGTTGATTTGCATAAACCACAAATTTTCGAATAATGACTTAGGTCACTTTGGCGCGGGAGTTTGTTGATATCTAAGAAAGGGGTGGTATTACGATGGCGAGCTTCACCCTCCGCTCCATCAACTCTCACACCACTTTCATCTGGATTCCCGGTCACATCAATTATTCTGATCACGATACAGTTGACCTATATTTCCAAGTCCCACCTCCAAAGAAGTTCTCAATTTGACACGGTCCGAAATTTTCTCCAGTCCCCACCTTTATGACGCCTCGCAGCTCGACATCTTTCAGATTTCATCTCTTGCATGATGTTCCCATCTCTCAGAGTCAAAATTTCTTTGAGTCCACTTTCTACAGGAGTTCGTAATTCGGCATCGTCCAAGTCCTCCGAGGGTGAACGTCTCTCTTTGAAATTTGTTCGTTTCACATTTCAAAGTTCGCTCAAGTCCCACATGAGGATTTCGAACTCTAAAGTTTGTATAGGAGTTTGAATGCAAATTTCATTTGTTCAGAGCTTGACATCGTTCAAGTTCCACATCTTGCATATACCTAAAATTTGAAAAGAATAAGTTCGACGTATTTTATCGACTCTTATACGTACACCTTGATGTGTTTCAGAAGACAAGATTTTTCAAGTTCTACATGTGGAAGAGCTTGCAGCGCGATATTTTCCAAGTCTCACTCCTCATTTATACGACTGAGAGTCTCTCGTGCATAGGAATTCAGAAACAAATAACGAAATTTTCACGAGTTCCACAAGTTCAGAGCTCAAAATTTTTCTAGTTTTAAAGTTCGATATTCGACATCCTTAAAATCCTATTCTTTATATCCAATTTAATTAGAGGTAGAAATTTTTACAAGTCCTACATGTATGAGAGCTTGAGGCGTTATATTTTTCAAGTCCCTCATAGAGATTCAGAAATAGACAACGGCATTCTTATGAGTTCCACATCTCTCAGGAATCGAAGTTCAAAATTTGTCCAAATACCACTTCTACGATAGTTGAAAGCTCGAAATTTTTCATGGGTTCGAAGCTCAACATTGTTCGAGTACCTCTCGTCGTCTGTATTGCTCAGCCGACGAAACTGTTCCAATTCCCACATCTCTAGGGTCTGATAGCACGATTCTTTCCAAATCTCATTCCTGAAGGACGAAGCTCTTTCAAGTCTTTCCGGAATTTAGAGGCAGAAAACGAAATTTTCACTCATTCTCATAATGTGTTCAATTGCCACATCCATAGAGATTCAGTGCTTGAAATTTTTCTATATTTTTTCAAACCTCTCCCTCTCTCATTTATATGATTGCTCAACGGACGAAAATTTGTTCCAAGTTCCAGATCTATAGGGGTTAGGAGTGCGATATTTTCCTTGCCCTTCTTTTCATATTTCGTTTCGGAGGTCAAAATTCTTTCGATTCCCGCATCCATAGAGGCTTAACGTATGAAATTTTTTTAACTCCACTCCTCATCTATGCAGCTCGAAGGACGACATTCCTCTCATCTACTGGAAGAACAAAATTTAAAAGAGTTCAATCTATGAGAACTCGGAGCTCGAAATTTGTTCAAGTCATCCACCTGTACCCAGAGGTTCAGAGCTCGAAATAGACCTTGTTCAAGTCTCATTCCTCATCTACCGGTTTGACTCAGAGGACGAAACTTTTCCAAATTTCACATTTACAAAGATTTGGAGGCCCACTCCTCATTTACAGGGTTTAGAAGACGATATTTCTTCTAAGTTCCTCAAGTACGAGTATAGGGGACGATATTCTTATCTAGTTGATATCTATTAATATGTGGAACTCGGAAATTGTGTCAGTCACCCTTCTATAAAAGCTTAGAGCTCCGAATTTTTCTGTGGTTCGAAGCTCGTCATTCTTCAAGTCTTACTCCTTATCTTTAAAATGGTACAAAAGACGAAATTTTTCCATGTTCTACATCTATAAGATTTTGGAGCGTTCTTCATCGACACGATTTGAAGGACTGGATTTTGCAACAGGCTCATTTCTTGGGATTCAGAGGCACAGAACGGAATTTTCACGATTCAGAGGACAAAATTTTTCCGCGTCCTCCATTTATGAGGATTCAAGAGCAAAGAATAAAATTTTACGAGTTGCACATCTATCAGGATTCAGAGCTCTAAATTTAAAATCTGTAGAGATTTAGAGCTCGTAATTTTTTGGGGGTCTGAAGATTATAGCTGAAAGGACGAAGTTTTTGCAAGTTCCACATTTATCAGGATTAAAAGCTGGAAATTTTGTAACCGGGGCTCAATGCTTGATACAATATCCGTTATCTATATGGCTAAGAAGACGACATTCCTCCAAGTCCCATTCCTAATTTTTTCAGGTTCCTCATCGACAGGGATTCAAAGGCAGAAAAAGAAACTTTGACAAGCTCGATAATTCTCAAGTCCCACTCCTCACCTGTACGACTTAGACGACGACACTTTTTCAAATCCCACATCTGTAGAGCTTTAGAAGCCCACACCATATCGATAGAGTTCAGATGACGAAATTTGACTCAAATCTGTCAACTACAGGGATTCAGAAGCGAGGAAATTTTTTTTTCTTATATTCATATCTATCAAGATGTTGAACTCAAAATTATGTAAGTCTAGAGCTCGACATTTTTGTGGTATTTAAATCCGTTCCTCCTTATCTGTAAATGACACAGAAGATACGAAATTTTTTCAAATTCTATAGCTATAAGATTTTAAAGCGCGACATTATCTGAATCCCACTCAAAATTTCTCTTCTGAGTCGCTCATTTATTGGCATAAAACGAGATTTTGCGACCTCCTCATCTATCAGGGTTCTAGGCTCGAAATTTGTCCTAGCCCAGCAATTTTTCTTGTCTTTAGAACTCCATACTTTCCAAAATCAACCTCTCGTTTATATAATAGCTCAAAGGACAAAATTTTTCCGAATCCCACATCTATGGCAATTTGAAGCGCAAAGTCCTACTCCTCATCAACACGATTCAACCGATAAGATTTTCTTTCAATCCCTTTATTTAGAAATTTTTACGATACAATTCAGGATTCAGGGCTAGAAATTTTTTGGGGCTTCAATACTCAAAATTGTGCAAGTCCCACTCCTCATCTCTACGGCTCAGAGAACAAATTTTCACGAGTTTCACATTATCTATCAGAGTTCGGAGCTTGGAATTTTCTTAATCTTGCATTCATAGATAATTTCGAGGTTCAAAGCTCGATATTCCGCTCAAGGGACGGAATTTTCTTTCAACTCTCGTCTATGAATTTCTTCTAATTCACTAAATTAGGTCAAAGTTAGGTCAGATCTGCGTAAGCTGCAACGGGGGGAAATTTCGTCGAAAATTCGTATAAGATAATAGGTTTCTCTTTAGAATTACTACTGTTACATTTTTCACCTTTCTCCCTTTCCCCCGCTTCCTCATGATTATTCACGAAATTTCTCGTTTGAAGAACCCAGTCTTTGCACCTTCGTTTATGAGTTATGACAAGCGGTTTACGGTACCTTGGCGGTGTTCTATTAGTTCAATTTTGGAGCATTATTTCTCTCGCAATATTAGTTCTATTCGATTACCACTGACAAATTTCAATCCACGCGGGAGTATCGCTTATTTTACTGGGTCACGGCGTCACGTCAACCAATCTAGGCACAATAATTTCAGGGTCGTGATAAAATCTCGGTTTCCTTAGTTTATACCGCACACGTACGAGTACTGGTGACTCGGACGGCGCCACCGTAAGGGCACGAGGATATCGTGTTCCACTCGAGCCTACTTTCTGGGAAGAAAAACTAAATCCCTTATCACCGAGCCAATAATGGTCTCTTTTTCCACCAGTAATTAGTCTTCCTCCAACGTATACGTCTACGAGGGTATCCGTCGCTCTAGCTTCGTAAGACAATTTCGAAAAAGCGAAATCTCCGAACGACACGCATTTCGTGAAGCGGTGAATAAATAAAACAAGCGAATCTGTAAATGTTACGTTACCCGCTAAGGCTGTACACGTAACCACCGTCGTCTACTCCCTCAAGGGGAATAAACCCTGAATTTTACGAATGCTCTAATCGCACCCCTTTGGCTACGTATCAAAAAACGTATGCTGGATGGGCGAATCGGATTCGGGGTAATTACTCGTATATACGATACGACAGCGGTGGTATAAAATTTTGGCTTACTTGATATATACGCGCACTGCGATCCGTATATAGGTTCGAAAAACAGGGCAGGGAGACACCGCGATATTCACGCGAGACACGATCGGCGATTTTACACACGCAAAAATGGTATAACGATTCGCGAGCGAACTCGACGACGAACAAATAACGTGCACTCACTCACGGCGACACGTACCGACAGAACCGAAATTTCAGCGTGCTTTTAGTTACGTAGTAGTCAGCAACAATCGCACAGCCAACTCCGTACAGAAGGATCGGAATGTTTCGGAGCTTTTCGCTATATCGTGTGTATACAGGATGCTGCTGGAGATACAGCGCAACTGTGCGCATTTGCGAGACGTCGACGGCGGGCGCGAGAATCGCATTTTCTCGCTCGTTAGAAATTGATTTTTTCGGCGTTTTTATCCGACTAAAAAATTTAAATAAAATCTAATTCGCGATATTAGGTACCGGCATTCGATATGCAAGACATGGGCTATCATTTTCAGTCATTGGCATTGCGGGCGTATACTGGGATTAGGTGCCCGAGGCCGCGTGCACCGCTCGCTCGTGTGTCGCATTCTTCGCCAGACGCGATGCATCAGTCAGCGTTAACGAGAACCACGTACTAGCGGAAGTGCAAGGGGCGAGGGTTTTCCTATACAAGGGAAAACGCCGGAAAAGGAGTAAAACTTCGAATTTGTCGCTAAAAATCTCTACCGAAGTTCGTATTAAAAAGGCGAAGAAAAAACTTTCCGAACATTCTACGAGTTTTGCTCCGCACCTCGATCGTATATTTTACGTATTTTCTTACGACCGGGTAACCCGTTCGAATACAAACTTAATTAATGTAAGAAGCGAAATTTTTATGGATGAGTTATCATCCACAAAAAAGGTACCTATCTAACAACTTCGAAAATTTCAAATTACTATTTTCGTAATAATCGCGGAAGTAGGTACCTAAGTAACTTTGTGTTGTTGTTTCGCTTGTTTCGTATAAGAAGAATCTAAATTTGAATACGCTGCAACGGAACTGTTCGTTTGTCTATGCTTTACTTCCCCTTCGGCTCTTTTCAATATTCATGATCTTTCGAGTAATGATATTTTTCTAATTACTGGCAAACTCGACAGCCGAGAGCAGTGCGCGAAAAGCTCATTAAAGAGGTGTGACGAACCGACCCGACCATCTTAAGTCGATAGATCATAATGTGCAGCCGAAAAATTCAGAAAATAAAAAAACAACCTTTTCCAAAAACGTAGGCAAAACCGAGAACGGAGACTTGAGTTGGCATCTCGACTACGTGAAAAAGTAGGTGCTCGAAGATAGTTGGCGAGCAACCAAGAATTTCAATAAAAAGAAGCCACCCCTTTGTTGGCGTATCGTATTTTTCTTCTGTTGATATATTTTGAATATTGAATCTATTTTCCGTTCAACCACCCACAAATTGACTTTGGTTTGCTGACATTAAAACGGCAGACGGTGTGATTGATGTCGAAGATAATAGCATAAAGAACACTCTTAGTCTTAATGCAATGGATCAGCGGTACAAGGAATTTTCGAAGAACTCTTCGCTATCATTTGCATCTCATTTCTACTCCCCGATAAATTATTCTCTTTTCCTAAGAGAGCTCGACATTTTTTTTCGTACACTTATTTAACCCACCTACTCAGAAATGCTGTTAAGGATATGGCTAGATCCTCTTTGTATGTATAATCGCTTGTGTTGCATGTGCAGGAGCCCATACTCCATTGTGAAACATACCCGCTCTCCTTGGCAAGCGCCATGCTGCAGCGTCCCGAGAGGCGCAAACTTCAGCACGTCTACTGGACATAAACCTAGAGCTAAGTCACCGTTGGAGTCTCTTCCTCGTCTTTTTTCAGAACCGTTGCTTTAAATATCGACAATTGGTTCCATGTTTCTCAAAAATTAGCGCGGTGGCTACTAGGTTACTCGTAACTAGCCATTCATCTTGGAGAAATCAACCAAGCTTGCCTCTTTCACGCATCATAATCAAATAAGGTTTACTGTGGTCCATCTATCTACCCGTGCAACTCTTTTCAAATCCTCATAGAGGTAAGTGTTGAAGCAACCACGGCCGCTGAAGACCTGCGTCAGGTAAAAGTTCAGCTGACCACGGTCTCGGTTCATCCACCATCAAGGTTGCGTATTCAGGTATGGGCCGTCCAAATCCCTATACCTCGCTTTAAACAATTCTCATTGATGGCCTCCTCTTCTCGCAAAGCCTCTTGATCAGTCTTTGTCCTATTCTTTGTTTTGAACACCACCACTCTTTCCTCTGCAAGGAACTCAATTAGTAACGCACCTGCTACAGAGAGCCTCCGCAGAGCTTTGAAAACTCATCAAACCTCAGATGAGCGACAATAATTATGAAAATAGGGCGGGTCTACAGCGACCACAAAGCCGTAGGCGCGCCGCACCGTCCTACTAGTTGAAGTCACTGACCTCTATACAACACCCTGGAACGCGAAATACCTAAGAGCTGCTCCTAAGACTAGCGACGCGCCGTCGATGAAGAAAGAGATGGTGATAGCTTTGGCGTATTGTTATCCTAGTCGTGTCGCTGTTATCCTTGCTTATATCGATGTAAGTAGATGATCGTTTTGGGTCGATTTTTCCGAAGTTTTCTGTCGATACTGAACCAAATAAAAACTGAAATTTGTAATTGCATTATTGAATGTCACTTCCTGGACCGTTAAAATAATCTTTTACAGCTTCTGACTACTCATCTCCTGTTATAAATGGTCCATTACGACTGAAAAAAGATGCAATACTGTCAATTATATTCAATCTTCAGGTAATGAAAGACGGAGCTTCGATTAGAGTTTCCTCCTCTGATATTCAGTAAGTGAGTTCGTACTTACATTGATAATTACATAGGTATTTACACATTGGAGCATACAGGTGCCCTTATTTTGAATCTGTTTTGTGTATTTACTGTGGCCGTCGTAGTTGATGTTTTAACCGAATCACAAGAAGTATTCAAGAGGTCGTGGTCCAGACTGGTTTTCATAGAAAAAAAATAATAATAAATTATGCTACTTTTGATGGAAAAAAAAAAAAAAAAAAAAAAAAAACTTCAAAATCAATCAAACGAGGAATGACAAGTTTTTCGTGAATTAAATTAGCTTTGTTGTTTTAAAGATTTGTTTTTTTTTTTGTTTTTTTATTTTTTTTTTTGGACGATTGTTGATAAAATTGTTTTGTACATGATTACAATATTATCTTCACCCTAAATTCATAGTTTGCATAAATCTCGCCGATCAAATAATATAAAGCATAAAATTCTTTTAGAATTGGGTGCACCTAATTTTCAATTTCTAGCAATATTATCATTAATACCTACATAGTAGTCTATCCAAAAATTCTACAAACGTTTACTCTGGATATTTTTATGATACCTATTATGGCCTGCTGTTGAAATTAAGGTTTCTTTGAATGTAATTGTTACAGGATAAAACAGCCATCAAACTCACGGAAATACTTAGAAATTCTCACATACGGAGAGAATCGAAGACAAAACTTGAATAGGTACCTAGATGCGATATAGTGTACGTCTACTTAAAGTACTCTGGGACACTTATAAATAACTCTTACTAGAATTATTTTGATTTGTTCAAGAAATCGCGTGCTTTTTTATCTCTACGTACATGAAATACTGTACTTTTATAGAAAAACGAATTATTATCGAGATGAAGTCGAAAATTGCTGACAGAGGAAGATGAAGAAATAAGGAACATTACTTTGGATGACGTCAAAATTCAACAAGTGGCTATTTATTATTGCTGGCCTTTAAAAACTTTTTCAACAATTTTTCTGTCGTAAATATTGAAAAAAAAAAAAAAAAAAAAAAAAAAAGATAGAATGAATGAGAGAACAAAGAGTACGAGAAATTGTTTCTTGGATTTTACGTGACATGTTCACAAGGATTGAATAATCAGAAAATGCAAAGCACGTATAAGATTATACGTGCTTTGCATTTTCTGATTATTCAATCCTTGAGAACAAAGAGTATCCAAGATCATCCAAGAAAATTTATTGTTTCTTCAAAAAATGAGGAAAAATTCTTCAAGTGGTTCGTTTTTACATATTGCAGAACATCGGATTCTTGAAACGTTGAGAATTTCCTATTTCATTCGAACGAGGTTGAAAATTTAGAATCCAATTATAATTGAACAATTAAAATGATATTTGTGACACGATAAAAAGAAATGCGTTATCTTTTATGGGAGTGGACGAGAATAATATTTTTTACCAACTTATAATTACGTGCCAATGGAGTGCATTATTCACAAATGATGAGTTGAAATTCTTTCGGTGTGTTTTTATTTATTTATCTTGAGTATTACTGATTGTTTTTATCCATTATTAGAAATTTAGAACGCAGTTGAATTTTCTTTGACCATAAATTCAATCAACAATTTCCCGATTTTCTCTTTGTTTATTTATTAAAATTGAACTACGTATTATTATATTGAATTATTTCCATTTTCACGAAAAACTAAAATCTATCTAATCGCGAATAGAAATAAAAACCGACAGTCTTGATGGATGATGGGCTCACTACTAAGAAATATTTAATTCGAGAAGATAAAGTAGCCTAAGTATTCAAATTATGTTTAGTAATCGAATTTCTTCTTCAACTGCGTTCATTGAATCCATTTAGGTATATGATTTTGTGTTCTCGTAAAATTCAAAGTTGATAACTGAAATATTCTTCCTTAGAAATCTAATGAGAAAGTCATTTGACTCTGAAAGATTCCAGAAAGTAAGCTACCGGTAATAGTATAATTATGTAATGACACGAGCTGAATAAATTACACGGAGTTTTACAAAATATCACAAATACCTATTCTAGAATAACGAAACAACGGATAAATCAATTTCTAAGTGACGGAACGGGAGCTTAAATATGATAATAACATCCGTTTATTAATTTACTAATGTGCTGCTGTTCAGAATTCATGATATTCAGAATTATAATTTTATAGAATTTATCGGCGGTAGGTACCTCCACATATACATGCGTTTCAAACTCAGAACTTTGTTAGGTATCTAAATAAGTACGAATAATTTTCTGGAACATTATTGTTCATGATCATTGATCGATGACTTGACCATCTCACAATCGTAATTTCCTCTCGATACTGAAGCTTATTCTTTATTCGGGTGCCTAATTCTGTTTTTTTTTTCTCCTTTTTTCTAAGTAGAGTTCAGATAATTTTTGAAATTTTAAGAGCCAAAATTTTCAATAGTGACAAATTTTACTGAAATTCTTTACAAAAGAATAGAATGATGGATACCGGTACCTACGTTTTGTTACATGTTTTTTCATTGAGAAGCAAGTTTTCATAACTGGGGGAAACAATACACAAAGTGTGGACTTACTAAGAATTCAAGGATGAATCTTGCTCATCCGAAAAAAAGTAATCATAATATAAAGAAAAAAATGGAAAGAAAGAAAGAAATTTCCCATCGAAGTTTTCAGTAAAAATGAGTTGAGTCCTAGTTTTTTCTCCTCCTCCACGAGGAAAGAATAATAATTAATCCATTTGGTACGACTAACTACGTCTGTATTATAAATATTATGTGGCCGAAAACTTCATGCCGTTCTACTCCGGTCAAAGTTTATACCTAAATTTCTTTTTTTTTGTAAAAAGAAAAAAAATGACCACCTACTCAATCGAATGCCTGCCTACCTCAGGTTTCTAGACTTTTCACTTATCGCTCGAACAAAAAATATAAAAGTTTAAACGTGGGTATTTACTCTTCAGCCTTAATCCGAAAAATATGAAACGAACAATTGGTAAATTTTTCCTAATCTTTCAGAATGTACAGCAACGAACAGATAGAGAAATTCTAAAAAATTTGATTCCTCTGAAATAACGAACATTAACGAGCAGGTACCGTCGTTTCATTTCCAACTTTCACTAAATTTTTCGCGGTAGAGAAAATAAAATTTATGAAATTAGCGCAAGCGTATTATTGATTCATACCGGTAGTGGTAACGATTAATAAATTCCTCACTAATAGTGGTAGGTACCGGTACTTCATTTCATCAACTTACAGTTCTCCAGAAGTGAAGGGATTCTGAAACGATTGCGGACATATCCATGGTACAGATGTAGTACCTTATAGCCTATATTGGCCCGAGTGTTGGGAGGTCTTGAATTTTAATGTTCATATACAAGTTTATCAGTTTTAGTTTTAAAAAATTAATAAAAATGCCGGTTAGTTCCAAAGAAATGAGGATCATACTGGCATCAAACCATGTCGCTACCTATAACCAATTAAACTGCAGATTATCAAAGCGAAGTCTATTTCTTGACCATATTGCTGCACAAGATTTTTATTAATCGTGAAGAAGAAACTTCGCCATTATCAAGAAATACCTGCGAGATGAAAATTAAAATACTTGAAATTGACCGGGTAGGCCTACATAATCGAACTGAATTTGACTCTTCACTTCTTTATTTAGGTACGCCTTCATCAATATACTTATAGAAAGAATAATCTCGTTTTGTAAATCAATTTATCTTGTTTCAAAGCCTTTTTGTGATAGGTATACATGGGTCTAGTGAGTCTTTCGAGCAGCATAATGCAATTTCTTCGATAGTATTGATACGAGTTTACCGCAATGTAGATTAAAGCGCGCGGTCTAGACTGCTAAACAGTCAATATTATTGTTAATACCGACTATTTGACGGTTTCTTGGCCATATCGTCGCAAAAGATTTTATTTATTTGCGAGTAAGATAAGTACTTCGATCTCTACGCAGTCATCATTCCTGGAAGTATAAGTATAATAAGTTGGTAGGTACCTATACTGAATCAAAATATTGGTCGGGTAACTAGAATATCGAACTGGTTTTGATTTTCTTGTATGCTTTCAAGAATGAGACTACATATCATGCTACATAATCATTGTCGTTGGGAGAATAATCTCATTTCATGAATTAGAATCAGAACCGTTGAGTTTTCTGTCTGTTGCTTTTTTGGCCCATTATTCACTCTGACGATTGCTTTTCCAATCCGTTTTACTGTGAATCGAGTGGGTATTTTGTCTTGATGCTTATTCCCTTGGTCAATTGAACATTCCTGCTATTGCATTTTCGCTCCATGTTTTTCGAATTTTTGAATCATGTATCGTGTTTCGAATCAATGAGTCTGTCGATAATCGCCTTACGATAGTTACTAGCGCGACTCTAGCGGTCGCTATCGGAAACTACGTATCACAAAATGTCGTTACACGCCCATGTTCGCTCTATGCGTTTATGATAAAAACATGAACTACTTCTTTCTCTACCTGTGTAGTACTGCGTGTATTCTGCATTCGCGATTCGACCCGAGGAATAAGCTTTTATATTTTTCCCGAGATGATTATCGAGTAGAATTTAAAACGGTTTTAATTTCATTCGTAAACGAAAATTTTAATTATTCTGTGATGTGTAGTTTCTGTGTGACCGCGTATCTGTTAATTTTCGTATCGGTTTTACCGTTCGAATAATTATTATGTTCAATGTAATTATTTTGACGTGGAGTGATGCTACATAATTGGTGAATATGTCTGTTGAAAATCGTTCGAGTTCGGCTCTGTTCAAGAGAGCAGAACAGCTGAAACGCTGGGAAGAGTCGGAAACGAATCGAGAGATTATCAATTCGAAGACGAAATCGAAGAGGATACAGTTTTCATTAGAATGTGTCTTCTTAGCTGCTTGCGCTTCGGGTGATAAAGAAGAAGTTCTGCGATTGCTGAACATCGGTGCCGATATCGATACTTCGAACGTGGACGGATTATCCGCTTTACATCAAGTACTTAAATATTGTTTACGATTCTATATTTATGGGTATTGTATGTACGTCCTCGATTGTCGTTTTCAGTACACATTCAGCTCTACCTAGAAAATCGGATTCGGTTTCTCGAGTTATCACTCGTACGTGATTTTTCATCGCCAGCTGATTGATAATAACTGCGAAGTTGTCGCTATCGGTACACGTCTTCGTTTCACTGACTATCCTTATTTCTCTCTTTTTCCTCAGTTGAATAACCCACGAAAAATGGGTTATTAAACGATCGAGTGGTTGGCACTCCGCGCAATCGCCACTTCGTCGACTTCTATGTCAGCGAATGTTCGTGCGGTTAATTGACGTTTTAGGATTCAGCGAGACCTCTTCGCAGCTACAAATAGAAAACTTTGTCATTGTCTCAGTATAACCGCCGATGTGCCCAGTATTCCGCGTTATCCGCAATTTCAGTTGCAACTATGAAAAGAAAGAAACTGCGGGAATCGTAACCGTGAATGGAGCGTGGGGACTTTATAATAATCATCAGGACGAAGTTAATTGCAAGTGCATGACGAAGAACTCAACAATGAGGTAGTACTACTTTGCGAATGAGTTAAATTAATATTAGTGAGCGCTGCACCGCTGGTACGGTACCCGATTCTGATTACTGCAGTAACCGACAGTCGAGCATAACGTGTTCATGAGTAGAAATGTAAATTGTAGGTTAATCAAGTAACAATTAACGAGGATATAGTTGTTACAATCATCAACTTGATAGTAGGAATGATGGAGAAAAACGATTTAGATGAACGAAAAGAAAGAAGAAAGACAAAAAAAAACTGTTGTACGCTCTCGGTGCTAGTTATTATATAGATTGTGTGCTAACGGTGACCGGAAATTTTCCGAGAAACGTAAAGTACGCGCCAGGCTATATTTACTCGTCGACGGAGAGAAAATAGATTTTCGATTTTCGACTCGCTATGTTAATCGAGTAATTGGAATGATATTCGGCAGCGTTCCAACAACGTGATTTTATTATTTATTTATTACTTTTGGTTTTCGATGACTGGCGATTATATTGTATCAAGATCGGTGGTAATGATGTGCCGAGAATTTTTGTGGTCCAGGCTGTGTCCTTTCGATCTATTTCCGAGTAGAAAGTGTTGCACCCTCGTTGGTATCAGGTTGTGTTGAGGATCGAGGATTAATGATTTAATACGGTCGCTGCCTGCATTCCAGTGTCATATGCTCGTATTTCTGGTGCGTTTCCCTACCCTTCGTTCTTGTGGAATGCTGTAGAGCTGTATTGTCGACGATGACGTAACGAGGCCCTCTTTAATTACTTGATTTGTTCATTAGTAGCTCGCTATTACAATGTTTACCTGATTTCCTTGTTTCATTTGTGCCGGACCAGAATAACTCTCGGTTAATACAGACGCTTTACATTGTCGTACCATCGAAAGAGACCGTAACTGTTTGACGACAAGCTTATTGTTATTTGAAATTTGATTTTTTTTTTTTTAATGGAAATAGTTCGTTTATTGAGTAAAATTCTTTGTGAGTACATCCGTGAGAACATAGCAGTTTGGTCTAGTTCATGTTTCCGAAAATATTTGTGGAGTTAGATCAACGAGATACTCAACAAAACATACGTCGTTTTTGCTTTGTGCTATTGAACGTCTCGATTGCGTTGTTATTCATCGAATTGTTTCCAAATTACATCCTTCAGGACGTTATTCCTGAACTCTTTTCTTCGTTTCAATAGGTTTACATGTTTTCCTGATGTAATTTTGAACTATCTGTATCCCCTGTGTTTGGTTCAAAGAAAGATCATCAGAAGAACGCTCAATGCGTTCATTATTAATTCGTTACCACCGTATCTTTGATTGAGTTATAATTCTCCTCAATCATAGTCTAATTTCTAATATTGCTTTCACCTTCTGTACCTTTCTCACGTGACCAAATCACTATTGAACTCTTCGCAGAATCAGAATCTCCTCAGAGAATTGAGAAGAGTCCTCATTAGAAAATAGAGGTTCTCCACAATTGGAAGCTTGGTGTATGGAAAAGAATGGATTTTTGATTTTCCAGCATCAATTACTCAGTCTCCTCGTTGTATTTATCTTCTTGACCGGCGTAAAATTACTCTTTTAGAGGACCAAGAGAACAGCTCTGATGCTATCATCGAGCAGCTCTGTAACTTGGTTGTCTAGAATTGGGTAGTTTCCTTGTCTCAATCGTCTTTAATGTGTACTCTACTTGATCTAAAATGGTTCTTGTTTGTAGAGTACAGACAAAGACTGCAGAGCTGCATTCAAACTGAAATTGTTCCTGATCCCTCCTCCTTGCCCTGAAGTACCGTATTTGGTATATTTTCTCTGAATTATAAACAGTGGTGTGATGATTTCTTTCTGGTTCTCCAATTTCAGAGTACTTTCTGACTGTCCTGTCATGAGTTAGTTCAAGTTTCTATATTTGTTGCCCTTCATATCTTGATATCCATGTCATTCATGAATATCGCGAGCAGTATCGATGGTCTTTGTTCATGGCTGTACAATTTGTTATTGAATCAGTAATAGTTCTAGCCCCTGATCTCTTTCCTCCCTGTTTTGCGTTCTTCAGTCCGTCAGGGTTTTCATGGTATCTGTCGTCTCGCAGGTAGGTGGGAAGTTCTTCCTTTGGTATGGCATCAAAAATGTTTGTTACGTCCAAGGATACCAGTTGATTATTACTCTTGATTTCCACCTTTCCAATCCTTCTATTGGCTCCCTGTTATTTCTGATACTTCGTTTGGGTACGAAATCGTAGTTCTCCTTCTAAGAATTTGGTCGCGATCTTCCCTATCTTGTAACATTGCGATTGGATGCGTTCAGTCTGTGGTCTTTTCGGACGGTTCGCTTGAACTTTGGCGCGACCAAGTTCATCTCAAGCGTCCTCTTACTGCCAGGTCTTTCTTTCTCTTTCAACTTGGTTTTGAGCTTGTTCTGGGATTCTGGCTCGGATCCTCCTTCAACTCTCGGTATCCATGTTCCGTAATGTACAACTCTGTACTCGTCTTTCTCCATTACCACCAGTGCTGCCAGACAATAGTTTCAAAAAAGACCTAAAAACAGATTTCTACGGACTTTGATTGATCCATTAATAACAATCAGGAGAGAGGTATCTCTCATACGAGTAACTGAGGTACTTTTCCCTTGATCGACTCAATATTATGGGACACTGCAGTATCAGCCCATAACGAGCAGGAGAAAAGTATCTCTCGTAGTCGTGTCTAAGGTACCTTTTCCTTGATCGCGAGACATTCGTATTTTACGTAAAATCTGTAGAAAAGAAAAGCCCCTATCTTTTTCGAGGACCAAAACTCCGTAGATTTGGCATACTAGATTACCACTACCGTGTTGCCTGAATCGAGATAAGGTTGTTTTGCGGGATCTTCTGTAGATTTGTGACCTTCCTGTCCATTACTTGTATTTTGTCATGGGTTCGGCACATATTCTCCTTGATGTCCAACAATACTTTCTCAACTCTGGTTCGGGCTTCTGATCTCACGTCATATTCCATGGTTTGGACTACTTGTTCGCTCGCAGCTAATGGTCATGTCTTCAAACTCACGCTGTGGAAATTTCTCTGGTTGGTTGGACTTGACGCTTCTTTCTAGCTGCGAATTCCGACAAAAATTCTTCCTTTAGAACGTCTATACGTTGCCGTCGTGACCTTTTCGCTATTAGTTTTGTTTGGTGGAGGAAACATCCTTCAAAAATGTCCACATTCAACTTTGATGACGTCATCAACCTTAGCCAGATTAGGTCACGCTGCTGTAAAGAATTCTTTAGGGTAGGTTCCAAAGGCGTGAGAAGGGGAAAGAGAGGGAGAGGGCGTAGATGACCTATTTGTGGACTGGTTATGATGACTTCTTCTCATCGGGAAGAGCGGTTTGAAGCGGACCAAGGAATTGGAGAGTTCTCAATGGATCGGAGCTTAATGAGGAATGAAGGGAACCAGAAATTATGCCAAGAGGAGAGGAAGAGGAACTAGTTATAGGATTTGAGATCAGACGAGGGGAAAGGGGAGGTATCGGTTGCGAGAAAATGGACGCCGTGGCGGTTCGCCTTATAATTCTTGAGGCCTACTTACACGGTCAATTCCGCTTACACCAAAACGGCAACTGCGCAAGTTGAATTGATCTTGTAGCCGTGTTGGCTTAGTCAATAATTGACAATCAGACTTCTTCGCTGATTTTGCATATGCAATGTTATCAGTTTGTGGAAGCCGTCACTCCAACGTAAAATTGATTGTGTAACAGGCGTTCAAGGTCAGTGTGTCCCGATATCCATAGAAAAGAAGTGGAGGGTAAGGAAGGACCTAACAAGTGCTTGAGATTGAGGATTTGTCGAACGATAGAATTGGTAGAATGATTGTCCTCGGATAGAAAGTAAGATTGAGAAAGAATCAGGTAGTGTTGGGAATTTGCAGAGGAGAGTGAAAGAGTTGAGGTTCGGCGGTGAATATATCTGTTTGGGAGTGGCGTTCCTTTTGCTGATAGATGAAATGTTTCCCTGAATGGAGACTACCAACTTGGACCTGTCCGTGTGTAGAGGATGTGGAAGGGAAATTTTTAGACATGATTTTGTTGATCTGCTATTATTTTGTATATGAAGTCAGCTGTTTTTGGAGTCACAGTAAGATCAAGACGGACGTCAGGGATTGGGAGGTTTAAGCAAAGAAGAGTAGATGAAACAAGACTGAGTCGCTCAGGACCTTAGTATCCAGGTCTCTTGGATTTATCTTTTTTCATTCTAGTTACTCTTCTTTCTCTCCAATTATTGGAACATAGAAAATAATGACTCAAAAGTTCTGGAATTTCTTTTTATTGATGAGATTTGGAGTTTGAGAGATCCAGGAATCCTGAGACCCAAAGGTATTTCTAACTTCTTGTCCTACTGAGACCCTGAACCCGAGAGAGAGAATTTTATGCTTGTTGAGGTACCAAGAGAAAGAACATTATTTGTAGACTGTCATGATCACTTTTGCCGAAGATCGTTCGAAAATGAAAATGCTATGCAAAAATAAAACTTGTTAGGATTGCCCAGATTGACGTAGGTCTACAAAAATGAAAAACTTCCAAAATTTGCAAATTGCTATGCAAAAATAAAATGAGAAGATAGCACAGTGAGCTCTTGCCTTGCCGAAGGAAGCAAAAGTCCCAAAAATGAGAAATGAGTGCCTAAGTTTGAGATGAGTTGCTACTCGTAGATGGGATTGAAGCGTTCAAAAGGATGAATTACATGAACCGAGAGCATTTGAAGAGATGAAAAGATTTTAGTATGGAGAAATGCGAATGAAAGAACGCGGTAACGTAGAGGAGGAACACCTGAAGGACTGAAGGGTAGTGCGCCAAGGGCCAATTCGGAGCCCAGAAATCGATGTCTGATCTTCATCGTCCTACACCGTCTTCCAACTTCTAGCCTCCATTCTCTTCGGTTGTTTCACAGATTGTGAGGCATACCTCATCTTCTCATTTCCTTCTTCACTCCTTCGATCCAACTTTTCCGTGGTCCTCCTCTTCTTCTTCGTTTTGTAAGGGTCCAATTGAGTATCTTTTTTGGCGACCGGCCGCTCGTTCTTCAACCTCTGTAGGTGGCGTTACCACACCAACTGTTTTGTTTGGATATCGTCGATAAGCGTATGCTTGACCTTCATAATTCCCCTTATTTCTGTACTCGGTTGACAATCTACCATATTTTTTTTATGGTTTTGTGCTACTCTTTTCGATGTCATTCATTCTTATTTCTGTCGTGTATATCGATAAAGGTAGTGAAAGTCTGTGCGCTGGCACTGGAAAACACTTCTTCAGGACTCTCCGGTATGCATTTAAGAATCGCGTCGCCGTATTCACATTCTGCGAGTGATCGGTAAATTCTATTGCAAAAAATTTGCAAGAATGTGCCAATCACGTTATTTGCGGTGACAAATTTTTCAGCCATTCCCTGCCCGGAATGACCGCGAGACCGATTGCGTCTACCATTCCTCGCGCGCGGATAAGAATATCCAACAAGACCGCGGTGCCTGTCGTATCGATTCTCATATCGAATACCATGTAATTATAATTTCTACTTTGTAAGCGAGTGCATTATACAGAGTCTATAGAGAAATATGTTTACATACGATATTGTTGAGAATTATTTTTAAAGCGACAGAATAGTGGTTATTATTGACCTGCTTGCGACGGTTTGTGCCAGCGAACTCCGGTCTCCGTCAGACCCTATAGCGAGCGGTAGCGTTTTCTATATAATAGAACCTAACCAATCAAACATATACGTTCATTTCCAAAGCAATATAAACGTCTAATCGCGGCTGTAATTATTTGAGTGTACAATACAATTACGAAGCATGTCGTCGAGCTGTAGTATAGCGATGCAGCCGCGTAGATTTTGTTAAGCAGCGTAGGCAATTGTTGATCTTTACAGACTACATCATGTCGTTCAACTCTATTGAAAATGAACGTGCTCTGAATTCGGAATTGATACGAGTGGCTGTGTCTCCGGTATATGGAAAGCCTCTTCTCGAAACCCCTATAATCTACTGAATATAGTATTGGCATGCGATATATATATTTTTTTAGTTTGCGGAATACCTTGAGAAGGGCCGTATTGTTTGGGGACGTTTTTCTTCGCCCATTATCTATACTATTTCGTAGAACAACGGTATTTTTTTTTCTTCTCTCGGTTGAAAAATTAATGGGAGATTCGAGCGTGTAACACTTTCACGAAAGTCGTGTGTGTGTGTGTTGATGTGCTGAAGATCATACGCATAAAAAAGTGATGATAATAATGGATGATGGAGCCAATATTCAATGATGCGGATGACGTGATAATATACGATAGAATGTTTATCGTTACTCGTGTTCACTTGTGGGCTGAATCGAGAGTTTCTTCTTCTTCTACACGAATCAGTAATCCGATCAAGAGTTACGGTAGTTGGGTTGAGTTGACGAAATCTTCTTGGTAAATACGAGAAGGTCCTTACGGTTTTTAATATTCGCGTCTCGAAAGAGCTTAATATAGCTACTGGTGGTATATTATACCGCGATTTCTTTGTGGTCGCGTCTGCACTCGTATTTCAGGGTGCGCCGCGTCTACGTTTTATTCTTTTATATAAATTCAACGCGTTAGGATACTTTTTTTTATTGCTCGAGAAATTTAATATCGACAAAGTTTTCATCCTTTAAATGGGAAGGATTAAAAGACATTCGTGCTCGAGTGAATTGTAATAGCAGAAATTACGAACGCCACATGATGAAGTGTTCCTAGAGAAGTTTTCTCGTACTTCATGATAGTAGAAGCTGGAAGCGTGCATTTCGCCCGTGCTTCGTTCCCCATATATTTTGCTGGAATGAATCTAATTTCGAAATTGTTTTCAAACCTAGTTGATCTGGTGTCAGATGGCGTCAATCACAGTAGGGAGGAAGAAAAGAGGGATTAGGTGCGCGTTGTCGTGTAAGTTTATTTTTTACGAAGAAATGATTACATTTGACATGTGTGTGATGCATTCACAAATTGTAGTAAACGAACTCCTTGTCAGTCTTTGATTGAACTCAGATGCCAAGTGTCAGTCGAAGTGCATTCCAGTGTCAAGGTTATGACTTACTGATCTCGCAGCTCACTTCTTCAGCTTGTGAAACTAGCAAAGATTTGGAGAACTTTGATTTTTTTCCAATCTACCTCAAGAGGCTAATCTTCTTTTTCTCCTATGAGTCCTCAAATAAGCACGATCAGACCTTCGGAAATTTCTCTTCTCGTCTGAAGTAGGAAAAAACCCTTGCACCCTCCCTTTGAACGCCGACTCTCTTCAAATATTGCCTAGAGATCAGCCTGCACAGATCGAAGGTCTACCCCAACTCTCTTCCTAGAAGTTCGTCTTCTCCTTCTTCCTTTCTTTCATCTGTAGGTCTTCTTTTTTCCTGTTTTGATGACGTGACGGGGTAAGTTTATGAGAGAACAGTGATTTTGCTTGATGGAGGAGCAAATTACCCTTACATCTCATAATTTATACGAGGAATATTCATGATTGTGTTTCCCCATGTATAAAGAGGTCATGTCCTCCTTATCTCTAGTTGGTCACAATGGTTCATACCCGATGGCTTTTACCAGTAGTCAGACCATAATTGCAGGCAGAAGCAGTCGCATATTCTAAACCCGTTGAGGAGTTCCATGACCTGGAACGCGATAATCACCTTCAGAACGTTGCTACTGTTTGTCGTGAGCGCGCCAACTTTTTGAAAACCCGAAAGGAAGGGAACTCGAAGAATTGCGACCGAGAAATGTCGATTCGCGGGTAAAGAGATTCATCCAACCGTGGCCATTAGTTTGGTCCTAGGCTAATCAACTCTTCTGATTCCTAAGACAAAGTGCAATTGTGCGGTTGCACCATTGATCTCTTTTAATGCCACAGCTGTGGTGGTAGAAGACCTTCCTGCCCGAATAGGGGTCGATTGACTTCATTAAGACCCTCTTTGGTACCGACTGCTGACTGGAAAACATATGAAATCTTGAGGAAGATGCAGTCCAAAATACGCTCCAAAACTTTGTTCTAATACCAAGGTCGACAAAGCAGCAAGTTCTGTTGTGGTTGTAGACAGACGGGATTAGGCCCAGAAAGTCGAGCAGTTTCTCGAAAACAAGTACGCTGTGGAGGCTATAACTTTCAACTTCTACACCCATGTCAAGGAGATGAGGACGTTTAACGAGGGTAAATATATTATCCCGAAGCTATCCTCGTTCCGAATCCCCCCCCCTCCCTCTTAAGACCTAGCATACAGAGTGTCCTATTTGCTCTGCCGTGTCGTATATCTCTTCTCCCACCTACAAACTCATCAAGTTTCTTGACATATTGTTGATTTCCAGTCTCTTACTCCGTCAAAAATGTGTTAGATCTTGTTCATAAGGTCAGTAATATCAAACCGACTGTCCGTACCACCCTCGTATTGTTCGAATGTCGTCGACATATGTGTACGTGCAACTAAGTAGGTCCCACTTGTGAGGTATTGAGTTAAGCTCAGGTTGGGAAACTAGATAAAATTTCTGATGCAACGCGCCATAAAGCTAGACTCTAAGTCGAAAACTCATCAAGATATGCGCTTTTGAAGTTGAAACTTGAAGAAACCTGTTTTTGAGAAAAACGCATTCAAAGTTTTGCAATCTGACCTTCTTAGTTGCACGTACACATATTTGTAAGTGTCCTTCTTAGTCCCGCGGTTCTCTTTTCATGATGGGGTAGCGTCCAAAAGCAATGATATGAGCTAATTAATGGAAGTAGAATTGTAAACTTGAGATCTTCTTAACTTGCAGTGCTCTACCGACACCTCATTAGACTCAATATGAGTTTGGCTCCCCGAGTCTCGTGAAGAGGGAGAGCGATTGTTCACCAACCCATCTGTATCAGTGATGTAAAAATCGATGTCAAAGGTATCATTAAGAGAAAACCTATCAGGAGAGCCTTGGATTCAGCAACTTTGCTCCCTAAATCCTTCGCTACTGAGAAGAAGAAAAGATAGATCCGCCTCCCTCATTCAAGAGCTTCCTCTTCGCAGCTTCGTCACATCTTGAGCCCTTCCAATTCGAGCCCGTGAATCTTTCCTCGGTGGACTGAAGATTCTATCCTACCAATGAGAAGAGATGCTTTCATAGATTAGACTGCCACAATTTTCCTGCCGTCTGCATTGACGAAACTGAGCGACAGCCTCGGAGAGAATCAATCTTGAAACTAAGGGGAATACAACCTTTTCTGGACATTTGAGGAAAATCAACCGCGAGTTTATTTACGTATTTTAACCTATCCCTGTTTCATTGCGAAAGGTACTTTTTCGAGAGTTCCTTCCACTCCATTTCCTCCTTCTTGTGGATCTGGTATCAATTCTTTACTGCACACATGGCTGTAAAGTACGTTTTTACATTCATGGTGTTAAACTTCACAGCCCTTTGTACAGTAAAATATGTTACAAATCAAAGACATGAAGTGAAAATTTTGCTACTCGTGCGTTTACTCAACTCGTCTTCGACTCGTTTCGCAAAATTTCGCACTCGTTATATCAAAATTCTCATTTCATAGTCCTTAGTATGTAATATACTCTTTTATCCTACTTCTCCTCAGTCTTTTCTCTGTCTGTTCCTGTTTCATTTCCTCGGGTACCTTTTCGAGAGTTCCTCCCCCTCCCCCTCCATCACCTCCTTCTTTCATCCTTCCTGTGGATCCTGTATCAATCCTCTCTATCTACCTCTCCTCAGTCTCTTACCCTGTTTGTTCCTGTTTCATTTCCTTAGATACCTTTCGAAAAGTTCCTCCACCTCCTCCTTCTTTTTTCCTTCTTGTGGATCCTGTATCAATCCTCTCTATCCTACCTCTCCTCAGTCTTTTACCCTGTCTGTTCCTGTTTCATTTCCTCGGGTAGCTTTTCAAGAGTTTTTCCCCCTTCACCTCCTCCTTCTTGTATCCTCAATATAGATCCTGTATCAGCCCTCCTCTATCCTACCTCTCCTCAGTCTTTTACCCTGTCTGTTCCTGTTTCATTTTCTCGGGTAGCTTTTGAAGAGTTTCGCCTCCTCCATCCCTCCTTCTTTTATCCTTCCTGTGGATCTAGCACCAATCCTCTCCATTCTCCCCCCACCTCCTCTTTCTTTCAACAGGGAACCTGTTTCAACGGGGGGTCTTTCCGATTAAAACGTCCGTCGTCCGGGAGGCAACATGACCTTGGAACTTGAAAAAAATTTTCCTGTTCCTCTCCTATCGCCTTGAAAATCCGTAGATCTGGCAGCAGTGATAGCCGGATTGAAATAGCTCCTTCAAAGGAACTAGATATGCAATACTCCGTACACCAATTGGCCTAGCCCCTTCAATGAACCAGATATACAACGTTTCAAACACCGTACGATTCATAAAACAGGTTCCCTGCCTCCTCCCATTCAACTCCGTTAAAGTACCCGTGAGTTTTTATCCTTCCTGTGGATCTAGTATCAATCCTCTCTATCCTATCTCTCCTCAATCTTTTACCCGCTGTTTGTCCTTGTTTAATTTCCTTGGGTACCTTTTGAAGAGTTCCTCCCCCTCCTCCTCCTTCTTTTATCCTTCCTGTGGATCCTGTATCAATCCTCTTTATCCTACCTCTCCTCAGTCTTTTACCCTGTCTGTTCCTGTTTCATTTCCTTGGTTACCTTGTCACGAGCTACCCCCTTCCCTCCTCCTCCTTCTTTTATTCTTCCTTAAGATCTGGTATCAATTTGCTCTATCCTACCTCCCCTCAGTCTTTTACCCCGTTTGTTCTTGTAAAAGTTTCTCCTCCTCCACCTCCTCCTTCTTTTATCCTTCCTATGGATCTAGTATCAATCCTCTCTATCATCAGTGTTATATCCTCTCTAGAATCCTCCCTCCTCCACGTTCCTCTTTCATCTTTCCCATTGTCCTTCGTTCGCCTTCTCCTCAACTATGGTGGAATCTAGCATTTACGGCCCTGAGTTGTTTTCTGGTTTCTGGCCCACCTGTTTTGTCAATGAAAGAGTGTGCTTCGTTTCCTAATTGCACAGTCGAGTGATGTTTCTTTGGTTACTATTGCGCTTGGCAGACACGAAACGGTGAGGTAGCTCCGGGCAATGTATATCCTTGTTGATGAATCAATTTTTCGTATTCTCTCTGTGTTCTATGTTATTGAATATATTTGTAAAGTACTGCAATGACCCCATTGAACATGATTTCTCTAGCTCCGCGTCAAGCGGTTTCAAGGCTAGTGGTTTCAAGTTATCAGTGGCAGTAATTTAAAAGGAGAAGAGTGAAAATGAACGATAAAATTGAGTATTTTAGATGTTAAGGGAGTCTGAAATATCGAAGAAGTGAACAAAAATTGGTAGCAGCACATTCATTGGGATTATGAATATTTTTTAGAAATCTTCATCGCTTTCCCGTTACACCCGATCAAGTTAAATTCGTCATTGATGAGGAAGTGAACTATACTGGATAATCATAGAATTAACAAAATTTGTCTTCAGCTTTCTGTGGTAACTTCGCACTAACCCATAATTTGCTCAGTTGACTGACTGAGATACTAAAAACAATCACCTAAATTTACAAATTGGCGAATTCAACCCTGAAAAACCATTGTCGATTAGCCGATATTGATGAAAATACCTTATATCTTTGAACTGAGGAAGTACTCGTATTTATACCTACTATGTCAGAGGAAGGGGAAACTACTACAATACCAGCGATACTCTGTAGAGTGCAATGCTAAGAAGAATAAACAATCTTCTTATTCTGTTCTACTTCAATGTATTTTAAAAGAATTTGAATTCAGGTTGAGTTCAGTATTTTGTTCGCTTCGTGGCTTCACTACTCGCAGACAGAGTGCGCGGATCTAATTCATATAAGGAGTAACGAAGCAACCATTTTCATATTATACCCCTAGATTAATGGGATCACTTAGTTGATTGTACCTCGCCATCTTTTAGCTGACGATGTATAGTGCGAAAAATCGCTCGAGAGCTGGTTTCATAAACTGCCTCAAAAGAAACAAAATCAGAAATGAAAAAGTTGAACTCTCTACAACACCTTTAAAGAAGAATGTTCTACTTTTTCTTTTTCTTCTCCTCTTCTCAGCCTCCTGTCCTTCTTCGAGAGTGCTGATGTGTTTCAAAAGTAAATCAGAGCTCTCATCCCACGAAACTTCCCAAATTATTTTGTTACAAATGGTTCCCTCGGTTACAATGAGTTCGTTTGGCTTAGATCTTCTCCAACCACCAATTAATCTTTTGTGGGCAGTACTCTTCATATGTGTTCTTCATGCATATCTATCATGTTGAAAACATTATATAATTCTCACGCCCAAATATATCTGCGAGTTGATAATCGACTTGATTATCTTGCATCCAGTTTGAACCTGCCAATCATTCTGAACGTCTGCAAATTGTTGCCTCAAAAGTCAAGTCGGATGATGTTGGGATTTTTGTTCTTTTCTTCGTCTTTCTCCTATTAAATTGGGAAGAAGAGAGGTGTTGCTGTCCACATATTGTGTAAAGTATGAAAAATCGCTCGAGAGTCGGTTTCATCTATACTGCCTTGATTGAAACAAAACAGGAAACCAAGAAGTTGAACTACTCTAGAGAATATTTTACTTTTCTTCCTCTTCTTTTTCCTTTGTCAACTTTGAGAATGTTGATGTGTTTCAATAGTACCTAAATCAGAGCTCTCATCCCACGAAACTTCCCAAATCTCCCTTGTCAACCGTGACTTCCCTAAATCCCCTCCCGTTACTTGAAAGTCGATAAAACCCTCGTTCACATCTTTCGTTCTTCTTTTTCTTTCTTCTCTTTCTTCTTCTTTCTGTCAAGTCCTTAGATACGTGTGGATGACATCGTAGAGGGAGGGGGGAGGGGAGCAGAAAATGTTTGAGCAGATGTTCTTCTTGAGAGAATCTTCTGCAGATTTGGAACGCGTATTGTCGACTATCGAACATGTTTTCTGTATACAAGGTCAAGGGTCTTGGAATCTGCTGTTTCGACGATCGAGTTTTAGATGTGAGGTTAGAAACTTGGAACTAAAATCAAAGAAAGACAATATTCTCAACCATCAATTCCTCCTACAATCAGTGCTGCTAGATCTACGGATTTTTGTTCCTCGAAATTATTCTTTGGATTTTGCGTAAAATGCGGATTTCTTGTGCTCAAGGGAAAAGTACATCTTAGTCGCTCGTACGAGAGATGCTTTTCTCCTGATCTTTATGGGCTAATACCGCAGTTTTCTGCCGCGTTGAGTCGATCAAGGGAAAAGTACCTGAGTTGCAAGTGTGAGAGATACCTTTCTCCCGATCGTTATGAAAAGACAGGGAGAAATTCGTTTGTAGGTGTAGAAAAAATTGCGGTTACGGATTTTTGAAAAAATTATCTTGCAACACTGCGTACAATGCACATTCCTTGCTCGTCTGAATTAGAATTAGATCCGTTGATGAAGCTCGTAGCTTTCACAAGTCCCTATACTAGGTCAGAGCCCTACCTCCCTCCTAATCGCAGTTCACTTTCTCTCTTCATAAATTAGAGGGAGTCTTGGAAAAACTTCGCATTTCCAGACGTAGATTTGATAGGATTAGTTCCAGCCATCGATCTGTATTTATCAGGCCATAATCGGTCCTCTGTACTCCTTGTCCATTTTTTTTCTGAGAAAGCCGTCGGGTTTCTGCATACTTCTTTCCGTATGCGAGTGCAACTTGATAATGTTGGACCATCGTCAATTTTCATGGCTTTGCGAACCCCTAAAATTTGCGTTTGCATGTTGACCGCACAGTCGCATATCCTTCAGTCTATGCCTTGCACTGATAACCCAATTCGTCTATCCAAGAGGACCAGCGTAGTCTGGAATGAGGGGCACTTGACGTCACAACCCCATAAATGAATAATCCTGATGACTTCATAAGCTAAGCAACTATTAGCTCGACTTTGCTACCCTTACGGTTGTACGTATCAGCAAGTAAGATGGAGAAGGGGCTTTCATCCAAGTCTTACCTCTCCCTCCCCCTCCAATGAACTCAATGAACTCGACCTGATGTGTCGATTTTGACCAGTTATCATTACATGTTATTGTATGGGTCTTCAAGGATCTGAGAACAGAAAATGTCCAAGTTTTGCTCCTTTTCGTGAAACTTCGATCGGAAGGTAGTGGAATAGTTTGGTCGACTGTCTTTTTATCGGTAACCCGTGATTTTTTCCCGCTTGTTCGGGAGGTGAATTTTTTGACTATTCATGAAGAAATTGTTTTGAGAATGGATTTTACCCCTTTCCTCCTCATCCTCACGAAGAAAATGAGCGAAGATTTTTCTACCACCTCATCCTTAAGTAACAAAGTACTTAATAAAAACACACGCTTGGTCGAAACGGCGGTGTTCGTCTCTTTAATAGCTTCTGATGCTTTCTAAAATATTGTGTTCTCCTTGCACGCGAAAAATAACTCATCAATTTCGATATTATGGCTCCTTATACATTCGGAAAACTTGAGAAGCTTGGTACCACGGTATGTTCCATGTTGGCCCGAGCTCGACCCTTAATCCTTGTTCTTCCATTTGCAAGGCTTGAACTAATGGCGGAAGAGCGAGGGTTTTTTTTAAGATAGGAACATTACCTCCATTTTATGTCCAAACTCGTCTTCCTCTCTCCGATCGAACAGTCAGGACTAAAGAATAAGTCAGACTTCTCTTTTTGAATACGTCCGAGGTTCCCTTCGTGGTAGCAGTCATCGCGTCTTTCTTTTATCTTCTCTGTCAAACCACTTTCCAAGTAATTGAGCTGAATTATGATTTTTTTCTCGATCTTGCTTTTCTTCATTTTCAGACCTTGAATATCCCAATTTTTTATCATCCATCAAGTCTCAATACAATAGTTCCTCTTTTGAACCTAGCTTCCTCTGGATAAGAACATGCTCACACCTTGCCGAGGTGATCCTGAGCCTCCTCAGCTTCTGGATCTAATCTCATCTTGCAAAGAAGATCTTGGAAGTATGGATCGGTTCGTGATCTTGTCAAGAAAGCGAAAAATCTTCCCGTTAAAGAGATTCCTGTCTGCCTGGGACATTCTCATAAGTTGATGGTCGAGGTGCCAAGAAAGATCGTGTTCTTAGAAGTTGAGAATTGCCGCGAGGTACGCGCTTTCAGCAAAGTTCGTATCGTACTCGTTAGCCTTGGAAAGCTTATTGAGAAAATACGCTGAGGTCCGAAGACCACGTCTCGTACTTAGTCTGCGATGCAAAAAAGTGGCCGGCGTACACTCCCGTTGATCAACGTTATTCTAGTTTGAAGATAGGAGGAGTTTTTGACTCGCGTTTCTTGTATCGAGCATAGTTACTCGTATCGCTCGAGGGCGAGTTCGCAAATTGTAGGTTTTCCGAATCGGAACTCGCCCGCATTTCATTGAAGCGTCCGCGTGTTCACGTGTAACTCAGGGAGCCAGGATCGTGTCAGTTTTGAGATCGTATAATATATCGATGCCATTTTTCTCTCTCTTATCGCTGTTTTATAATTGACACAACACGTAGAAGAAAGCTGCTGCCTGGCTCGATTTTTTTTCTCTCTTTTTTTATAGCATACATCATTCGAACGTTTAACTCGACAAACGCGTATACAAGTATCTGAAATATTTGTATCGTCGTTGAAAAGTGCGAAGATGACGAGTGCGAGGTTTTGAGGCGGAAGAGAAAAGAACCCGAGTAAAAATGATTGTATTTCCTCGTCGAATTATGAACGCCTAATTACACTCTTTAATAGCGTTTTGATAATTGATAAATACGTTATCTGGTTCCTTTTTTTCTTTATTTATTGTTCGCCGCAGTCGGTATTTTTACGGTCGATTTCGTATTTATTAGATAATCTTCAACTTTCATTTTCTGTTTGTTTGTAGGCATGTATCGATGATAATTTGGACATGGTCGAATTTTTGGTCGAGCACGGAGCCGATATCAACAAAGGAGATAACGAAGGATGGACGCCGCTTCACGCGACCGCTTCTTGCGGTTTTATCAGTATTGCCAAGTAAGTTCGAATGAGCTGTTCGTAATTTATGATCGTTGTAACCGGTAGGTATTATCTCCGGTGGACGAATGAAAGTGAAAGCTGAGATGTATTAGAGGAAAATACTCATAAAAGTCGGAAAATTAACACGTGCAGAACACCTTCCTCTAAAACTTGCTGTAGGCAGCAACAGTGACGTACTAGAAGTTTCGTCTGGGAACATGGAGAACTGTGTACAATTTTTATTACTAGACTGCTTTTTGGACAGGTTCGATCTGTCGGCTCGTAAGCGTGAGGAATTTCTTAATACTTTTTTGTTATCTTTGAATAGTAGGTTTTCTGTTCATTCAGTGGTGGTGATCATGGAGAATTTTTCCAAATTCTTGAATTAGGTCAAGGTCATTGATGACTTCATGGTTGAACTTGCTGAGAAACAAACCTTTTGCAAGTTGCCAAATGACACCTATAATATAAAAATGTATGGGATAGAGAGTTGACGGATCTTCAGCCTTAAATCTGAGATCATCTATTGATGACGTCACGCCCTCCTCCAGCAGCCTACTTTGTAGCATGACAGTATTTATAACTCAAGAGTCCTACCTTCTACTAGTCTTCTCCTGATAGATGTAGCTTCAAACTTGGTTTTTAACCAAATCTCATTTTTGTATGTACAGAGCTTTAAGCGTTCGGTAGCTCTGCGACTCGCTGAAAAAGTATGTTTTTGTGCTGGAAGTCCTTCTGTTGACGTCGTCAGATATACCCACCTGATGTGTATGGCGTAAGGGTGCCGAGTCTTAGCCTAGCATTGTGCACTAAAATCTATTATTGGGTTGGAATTTGAAACTTTTGATGTCTTCAAAGTAGGTAGAGGCCACATTCATCTGACTTCATTCGAAGTTTTAAAATGTTGAACGATAAGAGCCCAATCACATAAGTCCTTGTTTCACTCCCCCCCCCCCGCTAGTATTTTATTTTAATATCAGAATCGTTCGCGAAGACTCTTTCATTAACTATGTTGATCGAGACAAGCAGGGAGCTTATTTGGACGAAATTTTTCAATTTCAATTAACTCGATGAGCAATTAGGATCGATTATTTGAGGTTGTATTGCTTCAAGGTGGAAATTGTTTCGAATCCTTCTCATCATACTGGTTTAGGGCTATCAACGAAATTTTCGAAAGTCCTCCTCACCCTTTTGAGCGCTCATGGTCTATTCCGAGTCTTCTGCTCTCTATTCTGGGTTCAGCTATCAGCGAAATCCGCATCCTTATCCAAATCGTAGCTGTTTCTTCCGCTTCCCTAGTCCAAAACTGTCACAAGTCTTTAAACTGGGTTACAGGCCTTACAATTCACTGAACCCCAACTTGGCAGATTGACGGCGACAAAAGTCGGGATTTCCATAAGTTTTCCAGCTTAAATATCGAAATCTACGTCCATGAGGTCAAAGCTCCTTGCTTCGAAGCAACTTGAGACATTTTTCAACTCCGCGAAGTGAGACAGAGTCTCCCCCCTCCCCCCTTAAATCAGATTGTCTACCGGTCACGCAAAACCCGCGAAGTCACGTATTTTGAAAGTAGGTCACACAAGTCACGAAAAGTCACACGTTTTCACTGGGAAAAGGGTTCTCATTTCTGAAAATCAGAAGTCAAGGAGGGTCAATTTATGGAACTTCGTAATTCTGAAAAAGTCATAAAATTTTGAGAACAAATTTTAGGTCACATAAAACTTTGAGGTCACGAAAAAGTCACACAAAGTTTTTTGATCTGGTAGACGCCATGTAAATGATGTTTGGAAATTCTCTTCAAATCCTAGACTTGGTCGGAACCTGAAAAACTCGATCGGAGTTGGACTAGCTCAAAGCTCGCCTTTCGTAACCACAATTTGCTGCCCATATTTATAGCTTGGAGAGTTTGTGATCTTCATATTCCGAAACTAGGACAAAGCTCACCTCCTCCTCTTTCCCCGGATTTCAAAATTTACTATTCAGATGTAGGCAGCCCGAAAGTCAGAATGTAGTACCCATTGAGAAATTCTTTCAAGCCCCTCACGCTATCCTGAGAACCTCAGTTTTTCGTGAGTTCGGTGGACGACGAACCATGAAACCGGTTCCCTGATAGATAAATTTTCATGGACCAAAACCTTGGAAAATGATCCTCCTGCTGTATTGCATATTTTTTTGAACGAAACTTGCCAGAACTCTTTTATTGATTCATCACGGAGATCAATCTTTTGCTCCTTTTTAGTTTGAACGACTTCTCGTACGTCTCCTCTTTACCTCTGAGTCGTGCAAAAATGGAAATATATTTGTTTATCTTATGATTCGACTTTCCTGATTGTCAAGAAAGCTATTCCAATCGCTCGCTATAGCTTCAGATTGAGAGTCCAGGAGCCCGAATCTAACCTCAATAATTGAAACACGATTCCAACCTCATTGGACGGACCAAAATTCAATTTCACGCGTTTATTGATTTTCTTATGAGCGGACCTTTTTCAGGCATATCACAAAAGGTGGTAGAAGGAATGAGGTCTGATTATTTGTTGACACGTTTTATGTCTTTAGGCTCGGTTTACAATTTCCCAAACTGACCTGAAATTGAAGCACGCCGATCCCGTACAGATAATATGACGAAGACAATTGATCAGACTCGAGCAGTACATATCACGTCTTGAACTAACCTAGCGTGAAGGCAGAGCCTTTCCCTAATACTTGTTTGATTGTCTTTTTCGTCTAATAAGCCTGAAGAGGGGATTCAAGCTCTTTGGACTGGTCTGTAGTCGTCTTTTTCGTCGTCGTCTTCTATCCTTCAGGTTTCTTGAAATTCAAGTTCAAAATCCCAAAAGAGGTGCAATCATCACCCAACTGCTGAAAGTATCTTTTGATATCCTGTCTCTGGACTGGAGGTGAGACGAGATAAGAAAGCTCTAGGACACGAGGGAGGAGGAGGTACAAGATACGTAACTCTATACGTGCCTTGTACCTCCTCCTCTTCCCTCGTATCAATATGGCTCGTACATTTAAGGATTCGATTATTGTTAAGCTCTGTGACGTCATGATTGGCATTGACCACTTTAGGGACTTGGAAATTTCGATCTTTCCTACCTTGGGACGTATATTTTTCCTTAGTCTTCGTTTTGATCGTCTTGACACAAAGTGTACAAGCTTTCTACCGTACATTAGGTTTATATCACGCTGCTCTAGCAGGCTATAATACATTGTGCTAGGTCATATACGTGTATTGAGTCTTAGGGTTAGGCTTAACATAGAGTAAAACTCGGCTATAGAGATGCCTTCGCACGAATAGAGTAGCGTAGGCTCTTCTTATTCAGGCAGACGTTGGGGTCGAATGATCCAATGTTCTTCTATCAAGGTGCGAAAGTATGTAGCAGAAAAATGTGACCTGTTCTAAGATAAGGGCAACTAGCAGCAAACCGCAAATCTCCCAGGAGAGCGAAAACTTAGTTCAATTACTACCCTTCAATGCTGCCAGAACTATGGATTTTTGGTCCTCGAAAGTAAGGATTTTGTAAAATACAAATTTCTTGCGCTCAAGAGAAAAGTACCTCAGACACTTATAATGAGAGATACTTATTCCTGGTCGTTAGAGACTGATTCTGCAATCTTCCATGGACATTGAGTCGATCAAGGGAAAAGTACCTCAGTTACGTGTATGAGTGATACCTTTCTCCTGATCGGTATTGATAAATCGGTCAAAGTCCGTTGAAATCTGTTTTTAGATTGAAAACTGATGGATGCGGATTTCTGAAAAGATCTGGCGGCACTACTACCCTTTCCCTGGGATAGGTACTTGATGCTAAGAGCCCTTATCTTGGAACAGGTCACAAATAATGATCGATGTGCCCCCGAAAGGTTGGACTGCCAAATTTGATGAATTTTTCTTGTGATATGAAAAACTTTTGAAGTGGTGCATCATGGGCAAATGAGAGTTTTATGTCCGGTCTTCTCCCGGGCACTGCACTGTCAAAAAACGACGCAAGTGGGAAAAGGTTCGACTATGCTGCATTGCTTAACGTCGTACCCCGAATGTAGAACCATCATCCTACCCTGGGCGCACCACTCCAAAAATTTGGAAAGAAATCTGTATAGTGTGTTTTGACGTCACAAAAAAAATGTATCGAGTTTGGTAGATACCTCTTTTGAGAGCAAATTTATCTTTCTCATCCTGGTACACCCTTTCTTGAAGTCCGCCTCTGTCTTCCTTTATTCTCTTTTGTTCTTGTTTATCCTCATTTATACTCCTGTGTCCTCTTCATCTTTATTTGTCACCATCCATCATTCTTTGATCCTTCATTTGTTCTCCTCCGTACTCGTTCGTACTCCTTTCTTGCTTCCTCTCTTTCTGCAACTTGTGCCAGGGAGTCATAAAGCTTTAATGCTGAGCTTGCAATAAATCCATGTGCAATACTTCATGAATCATACTGAGTCAGGTAGGAGTGGTTGCGTTATCATGTTTTCGAAAGTAGGCTGCTATCTTAAGCAGTTGAGATCAAGAATGAGTCTTCAATAAAAATGATGCCTATTCTCTGGTTAATGTGCTTGACACCCCCCCCCCCCCATCTCAAATCTTTGGAGTCAAATGAGTCTGGGAATCCTGTGTGTAATTATTAGCTTTTCCCATAATCTCTCGATTTTTGTAGAAGCGGAATAATTTTGAAACCGTCGTGAGACGTGACATGCACTTCTTTGATTAATCTAGTGACCAGTTCAAATCATCACTGCTCAACTTCTTTAGAGGGAGGTGATGATTTCGTTTGCCGATGAGCTGCGAAACTTGGAACGATTATGAGACTTGGAAAGCTGTTTTAAACAAAGTTCACTGCTGTATCAGTTTATCAATTTCCTCTCGAAACAAAAAGATCGATTTTTGTTGTACTTTAGCCGCGACAGCATTTTTCGTCTTGATAACGACCAGCCCACACCGAGTTTGGGTGATTTTTATCGTCGGAAGGTGAGTGGAGCGCGAGAATACGAATAATCTAGAGGAAATTCGAACGAAGAATGTTATTCATCTCTTGCTGAATCAAGCCACCATTGATTCGAAAGTATTGATACGGTACGACGGGCGATCGTGTGAAAATGCATTTCTTGGTTCAGCTTTCGTGAATTTCTTGGTCGATACAATGACGCCGATTTGCGTGTTTCGCACTCCTTACTTCCGATCGTCAATAATAAATTGAATGAAAAAAAAAGAAAGAAGAAAAATCGAAAGAAATTTAACATTCACTTCGCGTTTTTTCTTCGCGTGCGTTTCTTTTTTTTTAATCGTTTTCAAAGTCCATGGATACGTATACGTATAAAATCGTAACTCCTATTACAATAATAACAATATAATAACCGGCTGTAAAAAACGGGCAACCGAGAAGAGAAGAAACCGTTTTTATCGGAGACACATCGCGTAGGAGTGAAAGACTGAGCAATGATGTGAGTTTGCTCTTTATAACTCAATAAAACTTCTGACGCTCGTAGTATAAATCGTACGAAACCGAACAAAACGAGAGCGAGAGAGAAAGAAGGAAGACGGATGCCGGCAGAGTGAATTGACATTCGCGTATACACATCATCATCGCCGCAGCCGTATCCAACACTCCGGGAAAAAAGAGTCGAGGAGGTCGCCTCTTCTTTTTTTTTTTCTTGCGCCTTCGTCTCGTCTGGACATCATTATCATTGTGTTATGATACATAATAGAAGAAATGATGGTAGGAGGGAGGAAGAAAAGGTGGAGCGGTGTTGGTTTTCAACGTCCGCGGTAATTAATTCACAACCTGAGAGGTTTTAATTGAACCCCCTTTGACGAGTCTACAAGTATCGAAGAAGATATGGAGCGAGAGAATATTTAATACGAGCGCACGTTAACCTTCTCATTTTTTCTTTCTCGCTGAGGACATCTTTTGATAAGCTACGCAAATTTCGTCTTTGTCAAACAGAATAAATAATTCCGTCTCCCCTTAACCCCTCATCACATCCAACAGGCGAAGCGTAATACTTTTTAAGGTACCTTCTTGGCAATCTCGAACCGTACGTCGTTTGTAATTAGTAACGCTATTTTTTTTTCTTTTTTTCATATTCTCGGAATAGAAGTTCATTATCCGTTTTTTCTATCTTTATGTATGTATGTACTAAGTATGTATGTGTGTGCATGTATCTGCGTGTTTGACCAGTGCGTGTACGATTATTTACGCGATTGGTTAGGCTTAGATAACGGAGAATACGTAGTAGTTGTCTAGTGAGAGAAAAGGTGAGCGTTCGAAAATGTACAGTATTATGCTATATCAGAATGCGACCAAGTACTCGTAAAACTATGGACCCATACACTCTGCCTATATAGGTGAATGATGTATAATCTTTCATTTTCTTCGCGGTTCGGTAACTCTTCAAATGCTTTGGCTCGTTTATTGCGGCACAGCAGCAGCTCGTATCAGTACTTCTTTACCCCGATTTCTCTTTTGATTGCGCTAATGTGAAAAATCGAGAGCTGATGAGTGAAGAGTTGCACATGGCTTACCGCCCTAGCTTCCACCAACGAGCACACGTGGCTCAGGATGGGTGAGCGTTGTCGCGGTAGAATGCAATGTGTGTAGGAATGAGTTTGGCTTGAATACTTTTTTAATCGTGGACATCTTGTGTTGGCACTTGAAGAAGTATTCGCCATTACTGAATTTTAAGTTGGACAATAAATGACCGACAAACGGTCGTAAAATGACGAACGAATGATGAGTCGATGTTCGAAGTCGTCTTTCTTGAGATTGTCAAAATATAAATTTTTCAAAACTTGCAAAGCAAGTGAGGTTCGAAGCTCCAAATTTTGAACTATCCTATCAGACAGTGGTCATGTTTTCAAAGGACGAGTAGAAATTTCTACGCAAGTCGCGGTCAAGTGGCTTCCCGTCGCGCATAGATCGCGAGTGACGGGAACGTCGCGAGTTGAAACGCTGCTTGACCCGCGCAAGTTGAATGCGCTATTGGCTCTGTCTGATGGAGAACATTTCTTGATGGCCAAGATTTTTAGTTGCAATTGTTCTTTACGAGAGGCTTGAAATCGCTTTTTATGAAGATAAAAGTTAAATTTAACTGGACGCTCTGAATACAACACTGACATGAAGACAGAATAGTTGTCAAATTTATTTTCTCACCAACGTTTCGACGACACCGTCGTCTTCATCCAATGAGTAAAAAAACTCGCGGCCTAATTTGTCAGCTGCTCGGAATTGCCTTCATTAACTTTGTTGATCGAGGCATGCAGGGAACCTGTTTTATGGGGATATCTTATCAGATGCAGCTCAATGTTTGAATTTCCTCCTAGTCATTTTCAGTGCTGCCGGATAATATTTTCAAAAATTCGTATCCGCTATTTTTTCTACCCCTAAAAACGGATTTCTACCGATCTATCAATAACAATCAAGAGAAAGGTATTTCACACTCTCGTAACTCAGATACTTTTCCCTTGATCGACTCAATGTAACAGAGAACTATCAGCCCAGGAGAAAAGTATCTCTCATAAGTTTTCCCATCATGCATAGCTTGCAATTCGGTAATTCTCCAAGTCCCCTTCCTATCACCTATGGTCTGAAGTTCGACATATTTTCAAGCTCTTTTCCTATCTGTATAGCTTAGAGGTCAACATTTTTCCAAGTCTTACCCCCCCCCCTCTCCCCTGTAGCTCCGAGATCGAAATTTGTTCAAGTTCCTCTCCAATCACCTACAGCTCGAAGGTTGAAAGACAACCTCCCTGTTCCAAGTCCCAAGTCTCCCGAATGGCACTCGTCATTTTTCGTGGATCTTCGTTCTCGATTTTCATGCTTCTCGACTCTGAATCGACTCTCTACTTCGACCAAAAGTGAACTCAAAATCAACCGCGAGCTTCATACCGTTGACTCACCCTCGACGTCGATTTTAGGTCAGTAATGCATCATTCATCAGTCAGAGCACAGTCTGATGACTGATTTCAGTATTGAGCTGAAAAATGAGTCAACCTCTGGTATCAGATTACGATTTTGGTGGCGACGGAAAATTGACCTCGAAATTGCGTTGATTCGACCACTGCTATCTTGGTTGAGCATTATTGTAATTTTGGGAATTTTTTTTATGGGAGGGTAAATCGAAGAAAAATGATGGCTGCCGGGCGCCGTCCGGTAGACTTGGGACTCAGAAAAAGGCACTGTTTAGCGGAAAGAAGGGCATAAAAAAATTTCGACCTTCGACTTCGAGCTATAGGTGATATTGCGAAGAGTGGTGAGAAACACAGTTCAAACCTTTTTAAGGTTAATCCTGTACGCTCATGACTCCCATAAAACAGGTTCCTTGTTTGCTTTAATTAACAACATTTATGAGGGCGACACCGAGCAGCTCAGTCGAGGAGCTGTGAGTTTTTTTTCATGATTCATTCTGTCTGCGCGTGACCAAAATCACCAAACAGGCGAACTCCGTACCGACCCCAATTTGAGGCCGCTTCGAAGTCGAGAACTACATAACAACTTGCTGGTCGATTTCAATCGATCCAATGAAGCACATGAACATCATGCATTTCCCGTCGACCAATCAGATCGGGAGTCAGCCTTCGAGGATCCTCAACCTTGAGAGAGTCCTGGAGCCAGTTTTACCCGCGATGCAATGAAGTTACGTGGCTAGTTAAGTCACGATAAAAACTGATTTGGGCAATTAAACTCAGATTAGCGCTAAGTCGACGATTAGCACCTTGGTCAACCGGGCCCGCAATGCTATCCAAAACCACTGAGCTGCCGTATCCGTGAGGGCGAATCGTCGAGATGGAATTCCGGGACTCTCGCGGTGCACTTCAACGGTGATGTTTGTCTCCTCGCTTACTCGTACGCGAGTGATCGGCAAGAGGACGGATGCGTGCATTCTACGGTTACGAGAGCTATGGATCGTGGTCGTCGTGACGTCCCACACTACGGATAGTATTCTTTTAGATGAGGATAGAAGAGGAATTATGACGGAAAAATCTCCTATAGGTAGTCGGAGCGGGAATCGAACCCGCGACCTCTCGTTCTCGTGACGAGTGCGACCAAGGCTTCGCGATTCTTCCAAATAGGCTTTGATGTGCGTTTGCAACAGCCTCATGTATCGTGGTCTCCGGACCCTCTCCTTCACAAGGTGGAACGTCCACTTGAAGGCAAAATATGACGTTCTAATCTTAGGACGTGGGCACTCCTAATGAAAACGAGAGGTCGCGGGTTTGATTCCCGCCCGGGCTAGGAGATTTTCTCGTCATAATTCCTCTTCTATCCTTATCTAATGATTCCGCGTAAACTTCCACACTTAACAACTTCCTTTAGAGTATTCTTCTCATAAGACTAGACAGCTTTTGCGCTTATTTCAGACTAAAGTTTTGCATCATTCTGTAAACCTGGTTTGTGCCAGCTTGGTAGTTAAAATTTCCAACTTTCGAAGAGAGACTTAGAAATCGCCGATCAACCTCTCGAACTAATGGCAAAGTTTGGTCGATGACTGTTTAGTCGCTCTGTGTGAAGACTGGACAGCTTCTACGCTGATTTCAGACTGGAGTCTTGCATTATTCTCCTCACCTCCACCTGGGAACCTAGTTTGTACCAGCTTGGTAATTCCAACTTTTGAGGAGAGACTTGGAATTTGCCAATCAATCTCTGGAACTAATGGCAAACTTCGGTCGCGAGTCGTATTTGTTTCAGAATGTACTCAAATCTGAGAAATGATTAAGCAACAATTCGCACTGTGTTTAGTCTTTTTTCCTTCATAATTAGAGCAATGTATCAAAAAATCAGAAAGATTGATGATGTCGTACTCCCTCTCAACTCCACAATAGTTTTCATTGATCTTCTCGATCTATTTTGCAATATTCGTCAACGAACTTTCAAATACATCTTCTCTCATTTGAGGCCCATTCTGCCCTGCCACCGCTGGTGAATTTTTTGACCTACTGGACGTGTGCCTGAAACATGATTTTAATGAATTTCGGGATAGACTCTTGAAAGGAGCACTCTCATCTCCACCCATCGCAGAAACAGTCATTCTAGCAAAGCGATTCACAGCAGCTCAGCATGTCTTTACTCATAGTCCAGTACTCTGTCGATAATGTCGTGTGCCTGTGGACAGGTTCTACTCATCTTCCTCTTCAATTTCTTAATTGCATCCACTCCGTTCATTTTACCATGAAATTAGCCTTTGAAATAAGCGGCGGAACGTTCAACTAATCTACGACGTGCCTTGGTTTTTATCACTCGAGAAGTTTCGTAATTACGCTGAAGACGATTTGTCGTATTTTTATTTCGTAATCATGTATGAAGTGGCAAATTTGGGACGAATTTCTGTGGTGTCGCGAGGTGACGTTACGCGTGTAGTTGAGTGCTGATTACAATCGATGGAGGAAAGATGCGCTATTTACCTGCTGCAATCATTCTTTCGAACGTTTTAAGTCGAGAATTTTCGTTGTTGCGAAATATAGATACTTTAAAATAAATCCGGAAGGAGACGACATTTTATGTGAACGATTACGATATCACCGGGAGGTATCCAATTTCATTCGAAAGGCTGCATTTCGCGACATATGTCCTACATTTAGAGAGAGAAGTTGAAACTCAATTCATATTCCGAGGCTGGACTAAAATTATCTCGTCGTATGTATAAAGAAAATGATGAAGTATGAACGAACGGAAATCGTCAAGTTTACATATTTCTGAAGTGGATTACGTCGCGAGAAAAGAGACGAAGTGATGGATTGGATTTTTTTTTCTTCTTTTCGCCGTATATTTTTCGGGAGCGCGAGAGAGGGCACGAAAAGGATGTGAGATAAGTTGGATGTTGAGTCGCGTAGGTACATTTACGCGCCTTCCATCATTCTCTAGCGGTGCACGAGTGAGCGCGGAAGTGATGCGTCTTATTTTGATATCGCTCGATTATTTACTGTCTATCTTCCTGCGTGTACTTCTAAAAAGTAGCGTACGTATTTGAAACATAGGGTAAACCTGAAGGAGGCTAAGGGGGTGTACGTAGAGCAGTTTTGACCCTAATTCAATTAAATGGGTGATAGAATATTTTAATAGTTTCGTTTTTAGGACTAAGAATGTTTCCAATGAGTTGAAGGAGAAAAAGTTCGATTATGCTCGCGGTATAATTATTCTTCGTAAATGCTTATTTTGTATTCGCTTCTTCATTTTTTCTCAAGAGTTTACAATGTCTTCTCCTAAAACTCGGTGTGGATTTTCCTCTCGAGTGTTTCGACAAGCTTTTCGAGCCTGCGTTTTCAGAGGAATCTCGATAATATTTCCAATGCCAGAAATGCACCGAGGTCAAAATGATTATTGAAAACGTGTTCACGTGGGTTAGTACAAGAATGACCGTATTGGAGGAATTGAGAAGCGACAATCAACTTTTGAGTTTGCTTCTCAGTCCGAGTCTCAAGGTGTTCATGGATATGAATCTGAATTTTACCTTTATAAGTTAAAGGGCAGTCATGAAACTTCAATTTATATATGAAATTAAAGAAATTTTTTCCTGAGAAAACAGAATATGAAATGACGAGCCAGTAATTGTGCAAAAAGAGTCGACACTACTCTTTACCCTTTAGGCTTAGGAAAGAGCCTTCGGAGTCCATTAGTGGTATAAATAAGGCACGAGATTAGAATAATCTCGAAATTAGCCGACTCAGTTGAAGATATACCTATAAAGGACAGGTCCACTTGAACATGCGCGAGAAGAGGGAGATGAAAAACGTAGCCTGTAAGGTTCTCTGTAAGAGTGTAGTTGAATCTGTTGTGTATCGAACTTTCTTTCTGAAGGAAGGCTGTACTCGAGGCTCTTGAACAGAAGTTATTGTTCAGGTATCTTTAACTAATTCTACTGCGATTCACAACTCGAGGGTGCAAATCACAATCGCTTTTGGAGTCTTTAGGTTACGGTTTCTTTTACCTTCTAGATTCTTGGTTGGAGATTACAGAGTAAGTCACCCTCAAGTGCTTAGTATTTAGCCCGAACATTGACCATTGATTCCCTGCGGCCCATTGCAGTAGCACTGATATGTTATATGAGGGAGTCATAGAATGCTTAAGCATTTCTCGTGGTCATCAATTGACCGACCGGTTTGTTCCATCAAGAACTCCAACTGGGAGTCCTGGACTTTCAACTCCACTTGATAGAAAGAGTTAATCCTCCCAAAGGCTGATTAGGGGATTGTTGTTGTAGGTATGGAGAAGTCCTCCTACGTTTCCGAAGTCCCCCCCTCCCGCTTTCAACATCCCACTTTTGTCAACGAGGTTAGGAATCTCATTAATGAGAGTCAAGTCATTATCGTGAGTTCTTTGAATAAGAGAGTCTTTTAGGAACCTAATCCCGTGCCTCCCCTCCTTTATGGTTCGCTCAAAAGGATATCCCACTGCGACCGGTTCCGTTCGTTTCGTTACAGTGCTGCCAGATCTACGGATTTTTGGTCCTCGGAAAAAATACAGAATTTCCAAAGGAATTTGCGTAAAATACAGATTTCTTGTACTCAAGGAAAAAGTACCCTAGTCACTCCAGTCTTACCAGAGTTACTTTTCTCTTGCTCTTTAGAGGCTGATATCGTGGTCCCTCGTAACATCGAGTCGATCTAGGGAAAAGTACCTAAGTCACGGCTGAGAGAGATACGTTTCTCCTGATTGTTATTCTTACATCTCTGAAAGTTCGTAGAATTCAGTTTTCATGTCTTGGAAAGAATGGTGGATGCGGATTTTTGAAAATATCTGGCAACCAAATTCTCAGATCGCTGGTTCAAATCACGTGTTGGGGTTGACTCTCCCTGCGTAGTGAAGAATTCAGTGAAGCACTCGCGTTCTCTCGCTGATAAGCTGAAGAATGTAACTCTTCCTCCGGATTCGACTTTATGTTCACTCGATGTCGTTGGTTTATTTCCAATCACGACCAAGGCTATCACCATTCCTCATGAGGTATTGGAGGAATGTTTTGACCTTCTGAATGTCTATTGGTATCCAAACTTAGGTAAATTTTATGAATTCCCTGAGGAAAATGACATCCCTCAAGTTTCCATTTGGGTTATATCAAAGGTACGGGTGCTCTTGAGTCACACCTACTATTGACGCAGGTATGTTGATGACATTTTGTCCTCCTCGGGCCGGGTGTACCTGAGTCAGGTCTACTATTGGCACAAATACGTTGATGACGTTTTGTGAGCATAAACCGATCCTGCAGACTTATAGTGAGTTTCTTGTATATTCAAATAGCAATACCCCTCCTTAATATTTACATTTGGTATTTAGTCAGTGGTCTTTTTGGGCTTATCGTCTCCGTTAGAGGCAGTGCCCTTGAGTGTGTTATTTTACGAAAAAATACGTGGACCGGTATCGTGATCCATGGGTTGTTATTACGTTCGGACAGTTTGATCCGTCGACTGACTCACATCTCTATGAGTCAGGTTGCTTTTTATGATGATAAAACAACTGGCTAGAGTGAATCAGGTCAATTCTGACATGGATCTTACCGCTCGTAGGAGTCTTACGAGAGAATTCCTTGGCTTCACAACCTCCCTCCCTCGGGATTCTTCACCATGATAGCAGGAAACATTGAATTAGGCCTCCCTTTCCTGGGTGACTTTTCCTTGCATTCCGATCTTCTGGATTCCGACCGGCTTCTTACAATCCTAGCACCGTCAAGAATCTCTTTGCTGCTCCGATGGCTGAGATGTGTGGCGTATATGGGGTAGTTCGTAGGGATTGCCCTGATGTCTAGATAAGGATGTCTCTCTGTGTCTCCACCAACTGGACATTAGAGTGGTTGAACATGAAACAACGAGGAAGAAAGGTAACTTGAGAGCATTAGCCTTTGCCAAACATTCAATCGAAAGTTCTCTGCCCTTGTCTGTCATGGGTTGAGTCGCTTTTCAATAGATTGTTTGTTTAACCGGGAGTGCTCGGCGGCCGTACTTGTTTTTCTGGCGGTTGTTTTTGTCCTCAATGAAGTATTCTCTCTTTAGAAGTGATATATTCTCGGATATCTGGAAACGTGTAGACGTTCCTTTAAAAAGTTTATAGAAGAAGCTGGGAACCTCCAGGTGAGCCATGCCAAGCTCAGTCCACAGTCCTGGTGAAAAAGTGAAAGTTTCGGGCTCAACTTGCGGACAAGGACTCGAAACTTTTCAAAATAATCGTGAGTGAGATAGCTCACGAACAGTAGATTGAGAGGAAAAATTACAATTTAATAAAACAATAAAATGAACGACAGGCGGGATCCGAAATACCGAGTGAATGAAGTTCGGACGTTGATCGCCCTGCCAACAGCCGACCTTGTTCCAACAAAATGTCGTGATTATAGAAAAAAAGAAAAAAAATACGTGAACGCTCGACCTCATCATCATCATCGTCGTCGATAATTCGTACGTAACACTCGTCTTGTTCTCAGATGTCGTCATGCTTTTAAAAACTTTTACAGCGCATCGCCGCGCCGCCCATCACGCCGAACGCGTGCAATTTAATCAACGAACGTGCCGAAAAGTTTTACGGAATTCGTGGGCGGTGTTGGAATCGAATTTTTTCCGCATCACCCGCGCCAGGAAGACGACGTCCCGCGTACGTGCGAATTGTACACGAATTTTTTCGAAGTCCATACATCACGTTTAATTACCCTCGTCACCTTCTCCACGAGCGACAACTCGTGGTATCAATTTCACCTCGGGTAGCTCGCCGATCATTCATCGTGACTCCGCGGCTTCTCCGACCAACCAATAATAATTTTCAATTATATTAATATAATCTTTCTTATATACGCGAAACCGCACTATTTGTGTGCCCTATCGTTCAACTCGCACGATTTACTGTTTGACGCATTTTCTCGTATATTTTCTTCTCTCACACTCTGTAATCTTAGCTCGCTTTCGAGATACGTTTTAACCGCACACTTGTGTGGCTGTATTAAGTACGGGTTATTAACACTCTCTCGATCGTATACATATTAGCTTGTTACGATAACATTATCGATAAAGAAACATTTTTCTACCTTCTCCTATACCCATTACATTCTTTCCTTTCTCTCTTTCTCTCTCTCGTCCTCTTCCAACCATGTCAGGATAATTACCTACATTTACGATCGCAAATTAGGCATTCGCGGCGCGGTGCAACATTTGTAGATTCGCAGAAGATGATAATATTAATTAATACGAACGTAGCTTACTCGTAGATCAATCTTTGTAAAAGGCAGGAGTGGCGGAAAACAAAAGTGGGTGTCGCATTTTAAGAGTGCACGAATGCAGCGACGATGGTGTAGACACTCGGGTCTCGTACATCGGAGAATATGTATGTACGATATGATTAATTCGCGACCGTGCGACCAATTTAACGTCGCAAAAATTACAATCATCGCCGAAGGACGAGAATAATAATTTTTCGTTCGGTCCGCACGAGTCGCGTATTTTGGAAACGCGAGCGCGAATCTAGAGCGAAGAGACAGCGGAAAGAAAAAGGGCTCTTACGACGCCACAAAAACATGTTAATGGGGTCAAATAATAATTGCAGGGACGAGAGAATGAGAGTACGTCACGGGTGACGTACTTTTTTTTTTTTTACTGATGATATGCGGCGCCCGCTACAACGATGACTTTTAATATACAATGTTGGTCGCGTGTGTCATCTCCAGCCTTACTTTTACAATGCACTCATACGTGTTCGACACTCCGTAAGCGCATGCTTGACATGAAATTTACTCAAGAGTTTCAAAATTAGAACCTTCTTCGCACCTAAGTGATTTGACCGTGTTCTCGTCTTTTACACGACAATAGAAACAATAGGAAAAAATCGCATCGGAGACAGAATAAAAATCTGCTGAATTAACATGGAGGAAATATTTCAACCCAATCAGAGCACTCGAAAGCTAGAAAGTCTTCAAAATATATAACACTTAAGGGGTTCTCAATCTTTGGGCTCATTTGAGCTCAAAATCGTTTTCCATACCAATCGATTCGATTAACTTGGTGATCATGTCATAAAATACTAAATTAGAACTAATCATGAATCCGAAACTATGAAGCGAAACTTATAGAAAAACACTAACGAATCCAGACTCGAACATCTATTGAGATATGTACAGACGAGATTTTAAAGCTGCGAATACTCAGAGATGTCTTCATTCATATGAAAGAAAACTGTTGAAGCAAAAATCATTTTTTTGCATTCGTTCAATCGTAATTTGCGGCCTGATTCCGGGAAGAATCAATAAGCGTCGGAATACGTCGGAATATCAGTCTGGAAATTTGGGGTTTTCCTGAGACGCAGAAAGACCCTTATCTCCAGATTGATATTTAAACGCTTATCGCCATTTGAGCTTTGATAGGGTCCACGGTCGTTCAACATTCGTGTACTGCATTGGAGAGCTGTTCTCAAAGAGAAACAATATTAAAAAGAACCAAGAGCTACCACGAACACACATACCTACAATCAACCACCTCATCACGTCAAGAATAGTGGCCAAAAGAAAAGTTTATCCGATAAACCATGCTGACTTCAAATCTTCTAATCAGCTCGTTATTAATGTACGGCCAAACGTCAAATTTAGATAGATTCCTTTGCGCACACTGTCAATACGGAGTATGGACTTGAGAACTGAGGAAACTGAGGTTTCCGTATTAAGGGCCACTCTCTGTATTAACATGGCTTTAATACGGAGTTGCACTCTTAATACAGAGTATGGACTTGAGCACTAAGGAAACTGAGGTTTCCGTATTAAGGGCCACTCTCTGTATTAACATGGCTTTAATACGGAGTTGCACTCTTAATACGGAGTATGGACTTGAGAACTGAGGAAACTGAGGTTTCCGTATCAAAGGCCACTCTCCGTATTAAGATGGCTTTAATACGGAGTTGCACTCTTAATACGGAGTATGGACTTGAGCACTAAGGAAACTGAGGTTTCCGTATTAAGGACCACTCTCTGTATTAACATGGCTTTAATACGGAGTTGCACTCTTAATACAGAGTATGGACTTGAGCACTAAGGAAACTGAGGTTTCCGTATCAAAGGCCACTCTCCGTATTAAGATGGCTTTAATACGGAGTTGCACTCTTAATACGGAGTACGGACTTGAGAACTGAGGAAACTGAGGTTTCCGTATTAAGGGCTACTCTCCGTTTTAGCGTAGCTTTAATACGGAGTTGCACTCTTAATACGGAGTACAGACTTGAGAACTGAGGAAACTGAGGTTTCCGTATCAAAGGCCACTCTCCGTATTAAGATGGCTTTAATACGGAGTTGCACTCTTAATACGGAGTATGGACTTGAGCACTAAGGAAACTGAGGTTTCCGTATTAAGGGCCACTCTCCGTATTAACATGGCTTTAATACGGAGTTGCACTCTTAATACGGAGTATGGACTCGAGAACTGAGGAAATTGAGGTTTCCGTATTAAAGGCCACTCTCCGTATTAAGATGGCTTTAATACGGAGTTGCACTCTTAATACGGAGTACGGACTTGAGAACTGAGGAAACTGAGGTTTCCGTATTAAGGGCTACTCTCCGTGTTAGCGTAGCTTTAATAGGGAGTTGCACTCTTAATACGGAGTACAGACTTGAGAACTGAGGAAACTGAGGTTTCCGTATCAAAGGCCACTCTCCGTATTAAGATGGCTTTAATACGGAGTTGCACTCTTAATACAGAGTATGGACTTGAGCACTAAGGAAACTGAGGTTTCCGTATCAAAGGCCACTCTCCGTATTAAGATGGCTTTAATACGGAGTTGCACTCTTAATACGGAGTATGGACTTGAGAACTGAGGAAACTGAGGTTTCCGTATCAAAGGCCACTCTCCGTATTAAGATGGCTTTAATACGGAGTTGCACTCTTAATACGGAGTATGGACTTGAGCACTAAGGAAACTGAGGTTTCCGTATTAAGGACCACTCTCTGTATTAACATGGCTTTAATACGGAGTTGCACTCTTAATACAGAGTATGGACTTGAGCACTAAGGAAACTGAGGTTTCCGTATCAAAGGCCACTCTCCGTATTAAGATGGCTTTAATACGGAGTTGCACTCTTAATACGGAGTATGGACTTGAGCACTAAGGAAACTGAGGTTTCCGTATTAAGGACCACTCTCTGTATTAACATGGCTTTAATACGGAGTTGCACTCTTAATACAGAGTATGGACTTGAGCACTAAGGAAACTGAGGTTTCCGTATTAAGGGCCACTCTCCGTATTAACATGGCTTTAATGCGGAGTTGCACTCTTAATACGGAGTATGGACTCGAGAACTGAGGAAATTGAGGTTTCCGTATTAAAGGCCACTCTCCGTATTAAGATGGCTTTAATACGGAGTTGCACTCTTAATACGGAGTACGGACTTGAGAACTGAGGAAACTGAGGTTTCCGTATTAAGGGCTACTCTCCGTTTTAGCGTAGCTTTAATACGGAGTTGCACTCTTAATACGGAGTACAGACTTGAGAACTGAGGAAACTGAGGTTTCCGTATCAAAGGCCACTCTCCGTATTAAGATGGCTTTAATACGGAGTTGCACTCTTAATACGGAGTATGGACTTGAGCACTAAGGAAACTGAGGTTTCCGTATTAAGGACCACTCTCTGTATTAACATGGCTTTAATACGGAGTTGCACTCTTAATACAGAGTATGGACTTGAGCACTAAGGAAACTGAGGTTTCCGTATTAAGGGCCACTCTCCGTATTAACATGGCTTTAATACGGAGTTGCACTCTTAATACGGAGTATGGACTCGAGAACTGAGGAAATTGAGGTTTCCGTATTAAAGGCCACTCTCCGTATTAAGATGGCTTTAATACGGAGTTGCACTCTTAATACGGAGTATGGACTTGAGAACTGAGGAAACTGAGGTTTCCGTATCAAAGGCCACTCTCCGTATTAAGATGGCTTTAATACGGAGTTGCACTCTTAATACGGAGTATGGACTTGAGCACTAAGGAAACTGAGGTTTCCGTATTAAGGACCACTCTCTGTATTAACATGGCTTTAATACGGAGTTGCACTCTTAATACAGAGTATGGACTTGAGCACTAAGGAAACTGAGGTTTCCGTATCAAAGGCCACTCTCCGTATTAAGATGGCTTTAATACGGAGTTGCACTCTTAATACGGAGTATGGACTTGAGAACTGAGGAAACTGAGGTTTCCGTATCAAAGGCCACTCTCCGTATTAAGATGGCTTTAATACGGAGTTGCACTCTTAATACGGAGTATGGACTTGAGCACTAAGGAAACTGAGGTTTCCGTATTAAGGACCACTCTCTGTATTAACATGGCTTTAATACGGAGTTGCACTCTTAATACAGAGTATGGACTTGAGCACTAAGGAAACTGAGGTTTCCGTATCAAAGGCCACTCTCCGTATTAAGATGGCTTTAATACGGAGTTGCACTCTTAATACGGAGTATGGACTTGAGCACTAAGGAAACTGAGGTTTCCGTATTAAGGACCACTCTCTGTATTAACATGGCTTTAATACGGAGTTGCACTCTTAATACAGAGTATGGACTTGAGCACTAAGGAAACTGAGGTTTCCGTATTAAGGGCCACTCTCCGTATTAACATGGCTTTAATGCGGAGTTGCACTCTTAATACGGAGTATGGACTCGAGAACTGAGGAAATTGAGGTTTCCGTATTAAAGGCCACTCTCCGTATTAAGATGGCTTTAATACGGAGTTGCACTCTTAATACGGAGTACGGACTTGAGAACTGAGGAAACTGAGGTTTCCGTATTAAGGGCTACTCTCCGTTTTAGCGTAGCTTTAATACGGAGTTGCACTCTTAATACGGAGTACAGACTTGAGAACTGAGGAAACTGAGGTTTCCGTATCAAAGGCCACTCTCCGTATTAAGATGGCTTTAATACGGAGTTGCACTCTTAATACGGAGTATGGACTTGAGCACTAAGGAAACTGAGGTTTCCGTATTAAGGACCACTCTCTGTATTAACATGGCTTTAATACGGAGTTGCACTCTTAATACAGAGTATGGACTTGAGCACTAAGGAAACTGAGGTTTCCGTATTAAGGGCCACTCTCCGTATTAACATGGCTTTAATACGGAGTTGCACTCTTAATACGGAGTATGGACTCGAGAACTGAGGAAATTGAGGTTTCCGTATTAAAGGCCACTCTCCGTATTAAGATGGCTTTAATACGGAGTTGCACTCTTAATACGGAGTATGGACTTGAGAACTGAGGAAACTGAGGTTTCCGTATCAAAGGCCACTCTCCGTATTAAGATGGCTTTAATACGGAGTTGCACTCTTAATACGGAGTATGGACTTGAGCACTAAGGAAACTGAGGTTTCCGTATTAAGGACCACTCTCTGTATTAACATGGCTTTAATACGGAGTTGCACTCTTAATACAGAGTATGGACTTGAGCACTAAGGAAACTGAGGTTTCCGTATCAAAGGCCACTCTCCGTATTAAGATGGCTTTAATACGGAGTTGCACTCTTAATACGGAGTATGGACTTGAGAACTGAGGAAACTGAGGTTTCCGTATCAAAGGCCACTCTCCGTATTAAGATGGCTTTAATACGGAGTTGCACTCTTAATACGGAGTATGGACTTGAGCACTAAGGAAACTGAGGTTTCCGTATTAAGGACCACTCTCTGTATTAACATGGCTTTAATACGGAGTTGCACTCTTAATACAGAGTATGGACTTGAGCACTAAGGAAACTGAGGTTTCCGTATCAAAGGCCACTCTCCGTATTAAGATGGCTTTAATACGGAGTTGCACTCTTAATACGGAGTATGGACTTGAGAACTAAGGAAACTGAGGTTTCCGTATCAAAGGCCACTCTCCGTATTAAGATGGCTTTAATACGGAGTTGCACTCTTAATACGGAGTACGGACTTGAGAACTGAGGAAACTGAGGTTTCCGTATTAAGGGCTACTCTCCGTTTTAGCGTAGCTTTAATACGGAGTTGCACTCTTAATACGGAGTACAGACTTGAGAACTGAGGAAACTGAGGTTTCCGTATCAAAGGCCACTCTCCGTATTAAGATGGCTTTAATACGGAGTTGCACTCTTAATACGGAGTATGGACTTGAGCACTAAGGAAACTGAGGTTTCCGTATTAAGGGCCACTCTCCGTATTAACATGGCTTTAATACGGAGTTGCACTCTTAATACGGAGTATGGACTCGAGAACTGAGGAAATTGAGGTTTCCGTATTAAAGGCCACTCTCCGTATTAAGATGGCTTTAATACGGAGTTGCACTCTTAATACGGAGTACGGACTTGAGAACTGAGGAAACTGAGGTTTCCGTATTAAGGGCTACTCTCCGTGTTAGCGTAGCTTTAATAGGGAGTTGCACTCTTAATACGGAGTACAGACTTGAGAACTGAGGAAACTGAGGTTTCCGTATCAAAGGCCACTCTCCGTATTAAGATGGCTTTAATACGGAGTTGCACTCTTAATACAGAGTATGGACTTGAGCACTAAGGAAACTGAGGTTTCCGTATCAAAGGCCACTCTCCGTATTAAGATGGCTTTAATACGGAGTTGCACTCTTAATACGGAGTATGGACTTGAGAACTGAGGAAACTGAGGTTTCCGTATCAAAGGCCACTCTCCGTATTAAGATGGCTTTAATACGGAGTTGCACTCTTAATACGGAGTATGGACTTGAGCACTAAGGAAACTGAGGTTTCCGTATTAAGGACCACTCTCTGTATTAACATGGCTTTAATACGGAGTTGCACTCTTAATACAGAGTATGGACTTGAGCACTAAGGAAACTGAGGTTTCCGTATCAAAGGCCACTCTCCGTATTAAGATGGCTTTAATACGGAGTTGCACTCTTAATACGGAGTATGGACTTGAGCACTAAGGAAACTGAGGTTTCCGTATTAAGGACCACTCTCTGTATTAACATGGCTTTAATACGGAGTTGCACTCTTAATACAGAGTATGGACTTGAGCACTAAGGAAACTGAGGTTTCCGTATTAAGGGCCACTCTCCGTATTAACATGGCTTTAATGCGGAGTTGCACTCTTAATACGGAGTATGGACTCGAGAACTGAGGAAATTGAGGTTTCCGTATTAAAGGCCACTCTCCGTATTAAGATGGCTTTAATACGGAGTTGCACTCTTAATACGGAGTACGGACTTGAGAACTGAGGAAACTGAGGTTTCCGTATTAAGGGCTACTCTCCGTTTTAGCGTAGCTTTAATACGGAGTTGCACTCTTAATACGGAGTACAGACTTGAGAACTGAGGAAACTGAGGTTTCCGTATCAAAGGCCACTCTCCGTATTAAGATGGCTTTAATACGGAGTTGCACTCTTAATACGGAGTATGGACTTGAGCACTAAGGAAACTGAGGTTTCCGTATTAAGGACCACTCTCTGTATTAACATGGCTTTAATACGGAGTTGCACTCTTAATACAGAGTATGGACTTGAGCACTAAGGAAACTGAGGTTTCCGTATTAAGGGCCACTCTCCGTATTAACATGGCTTTAATACGGAGTTGCACTCTTAATACGGAGTATGGACTCGAGAACTGAGGAAATTGAGGTTTCCGTATTAAAGGCCACTCTCCGTATTAAGATGGCTTTAATACGGAGTTGCACTCTTAATACGGAGTATGGACTTGAGAACTGAGGAAACTGAGGTTTCCGTATCAAAGGCCACTCTCCGTATTAAGATGGCTTTAATACGGAGTTGCACTCTTAATACGGAGTATGGACTTGAGCACTAAGGAAACTGAGGTTTCCGTATTAAGGACCACTCTCTGTATTAACATGGCTTTAATACGGAGTTGCACTCTTAATACAGAGTATGGACTTGAGCACTAAGGAAACTGAGGTTTCCGTATCAAAGGCCACTCTCCATATTAAGATGGCTTTAATACGGAGTTGCACTCTTTATACGGAGTATGGACTTGAGCACTAAGGAAACTGAGGTTTCCGTATTAAGGGCTACTCTCCGTGTTAGCGTAGCTTTAATACGGAGTTGCACTCTTAATACGGAGTATGGACTTGAGAACTGAGGAAACTAAGTTTTCCGTATTAAGGGCCACTCTCCGCATTAACATGGCTTTAATACGGAGTTGCCCTCTTAATACGGTGTATGGACTTGAGAACTGAGGAAACTGAGGTTTCCGTATCAAAGGCCACTCTCCGTATTAAGATGGCTTTAATACGGAGTTGCACTCTTAATACGGAGTATGGACTTGAGCACTAAGGAAACTGAGGTTTCCGTATTAAGGACCACTCTCTGTATTAACATGGCTTTAATACGGAGTTGCACTCTTAATACGGAGTATGGACTTGAGCACTAAGGAAACTGAGGTTTCCGTATTAAGGACCACTCTCTGTATTAACATGGCTTTAATACGGAGTTGCACTCTTAATACAGAGTATGGACTTGAGCACTAAGGAAACTGAGGTTTCCGTATCAAAGGCCACTCTCCGTATTAAGATGGCTTTAATACGGAGTTGCACTCTTAATACGGAGTATGGACTTGAGAACTGAGGAAACTGAGGTTTCCGTATCAAAGGCCACTCTCCGTATTAAGATGGCTTTAATACGGAGTTGCACTCTTAATACGGAGTACGGACTTGAGAACTGAGGAAACTGAGGTTTCCGTATTAAGGGCTACTCTCCGTTTTAGCGTAGCTTTAATACGGAGTTGCACTCTTAATACGGAGTACAGACTTGAGAACTGAGGAAACTGAGGTTTCCGTATCAAAGGCCACTCTCCGTATTAAGATGGCTTTAATACGGAGTTGCACTCTTAATACGGAGTATGGACTTGAGCACTAAGGAAACTGAGGTTTCCGTATTAAGGACCACTCTCTGTATTAACATGGCTTTAATACGGAGTTGCACTCTTAATACAGAGTATGGACTTGAGCACTAAGGAAACTGAGGTTTCCGTATTAAGGGCCACTCTCCGTATTAACATGGCTTTAATACGGAGTTGCACTCTTAATACGGAGTATGGACTCGAGAACTGAGGAAATTGAGGTTTCCGTATTAAAGGCCACTCTCCGTATTAAGATGGCTTTAATACGGAGTTGCACTCTTAATACGGAGTATGGACTTGAGAACTGAGGAAACTGAGGTTTCCGTATCAAAGGCCACTCTCCGTATTAAGATGGCTTTAATACGGAGTTGCACTCTTAATACGGAGTATGGACTTGAGCACTAAGGAAACTGAGGTTTCCGTATTAAGGACCACTCTCTGTATTAACATGGCTTTAATACGGAGTTGCACTCTTAATACAGAGTATGGACTTGAGCACTAAGGAAACTGAGGTTTCCGTATCAAAGGCCACTCTCCGTATTAAGATGGCTTTAATACGGAGTTGCACTCTTAATACGGAGTATGGACTTGAGAACTGAGGAAACTGAGGTTTCCGTATCAAAGGCCACTCTCCGTATTAAGATGGCTTTAATACGGAGTTGCACTCTTAATACGGAGTATGGACTTGAGCACTAAGGAAACTGAGGTTTCCGTATTAAGGACCACTCTCTGTATTAACATGGCTTTAATACGGAGTTGCACTCTTAATACAGAGTATGGACTTGAGCACTAAGGAAACTGAGGTTTCCGTATCAAAGGCCACTCTCCGTATTAAGATGGCTTTAATACGGAGTTGCACTCTTAATACGGAGTATGGACTTGAGAACTGAGGAAACTGAGGTTTCCGTATCAAAGGCCACTCTCCGTATTAAGATGGCTTTAATACGGAGTTGCACTCTTAATACGGAGTATGGACTTGAGAACTGAGGAAACTGAGGTTTCCGTATTAAGGGCTACTCTCCGTGTTAGCGTAGCTTTAATAGGGAGTTGCACTCTTAATACGGAGTATGGACTTGAGCACTAAGGAAACTGAGGTTTCCGTATTAAGGACCACTCTCTGTATTAACATGGCTTTAATACGGAGTTGCACTCTTAATACAGAGTATGGACTTGAGCACTAAGGAAACTGAGGTTTCCGTATCAAAGGCCACTCTCCGTATTAAGATGGCTTTAATACGGAGTTGCACTCTTAATACGGAGTATGGACTTGAGAACTGAGGAAACTGAGGTTTCCGTATCAAAGGCCACTCTCCGTATTAAGATGGCTTTAATACGGAGTTGCACTCTTAATACGGAGTATGGACTTGAGCACTAAGGAAACTGAGGTTTCCGTATTAAGGACCACTCTCTGTATTAACATGGCTTTAATACGGAGTTGCACTCTTAATACAGAGTATGGACTTGAGCACTAAGGAAACTGAGGTTTCCGTATCAAAGGCCACTCTCCGTATTAAGATGGCTTTAATACGGAGTTGCACTCTTAATACGGAGTATGGACTTGAGCACTAAGGAAACTGAGGTTTCCGTATTAAGGGCCACTCTCCGTATTAACATGGCTTTAATACGGAGTTGCACTCTTAATACGGAGTATGGACTCGAGAACTGAGGAAATTGAGGTTTCCGTATTAAAGGCCACTCTCCGTATTAAGATGGCTTTAATACGGAGTTGCACTCTTAATACGGAGTACGGACTTGAGAACTGAGGAAACTGAGGTTTCCGTATTAAGGGCTACTCTCCGTGTTAGCGTAGCTTTAATACGGAGTTGCACTCTTAATACGGAGTACAGACTTGAGAACTGAGGAAACTGAGGTTTCCGTATCAAAGGCCACTCTCCGTATTAAGATGGCTTTAATACGGAGTTGCACTCTTTATACGGAGTATGGACTTGAGCACTAAGGAAACTGAGGTTTCCGTATTAAGGGCTACTCTCCGTGTTAGCGTAGCTTTAATACGGAGTTGCACTCTTAATACGGAGTATGGACTTGAGAACTGAGGAAACTAAGTTTTCCGTATTAAGGGCCACTCTCCGCATTAACATGGCTTTAATACGGAGTTGCCCTCTTAATACGGTGTATGGACTCGAGAACTCAAGAAATTGAGGTTTCCGTATTAAAGGCCACTCTCCGTATTAGCCTAGCTTTAACACGGTGTTGCACTCTTAATATGAAGTATGGGCAGGCTTGGACTGATGGGTCGTGAACCGGGGACTTCCCGGTGGGCCGCGATGATTTTGGGCCGATGGGCCGGTCGGTCAAAGGAGAACAAAAAAGGGGAAACTAAGTGCTGTTTTATGAATGTTTGTGATTTAACAAAATTAACGTCGAGGGCCGGCCGGTACAAATATTTCCGGAATGCTACTGTACCGTTAATCCAACCCTGGAGGTTATTGAAAACAAGGGTGTGGTCGATAGCGTCGGAATGGATGATTCTGATTCGAAGATAAATTTTAGAACTTTCCAAGAACTTAATTCAGAGGTGGGCATATGGATGGGAGACTTCCAATCGCAATTCTTGAATAGCGTGGCTATTTTAACATTCAATAATTCTCTGAAACATTCTTCCCTCAAGAAAAATTTCTAAATACGTCGCTCACTATGGAGGTTACCTCATGGCTTGGTGACGTTCATCCGCGATTCTTGGATAGCATGGCTTTTTCAGCCTCCAAAAATACCGTGAACCTCGCTTCCATCAAAGAAAATGTAAATACGTTGCTTATTTCTGTTCTGCCGCAACGCAGATATTTTTCACTTCCTGTCTATTTTCTGTCCGTTTACTCTAATATTTCCTGGTACCTTAGCGTAATTGGTGTCTCTTCAATCTACTTATAATCACTATGAAAGTTTTCAATTTACACGTTTTCCTTATGGGCATTCATTTCACCGTCAAGTCTTACGGGACCTGGCACGAAGACAGTTTATTTCGTCATCTAACTTCATCCTTTCACCCTCTTTCTAGGCCAACGCGGGCGGATTTCGGATAGCGAGGATGAACTTAATTCTGAGGATCCTTCGTCTCTGTAAATGTCTCAATTGTTCAACTCAACTGTTCCTTTCTTTCTTGGATGAACAAAAAGTGTGATCAAAGATCTGAGAGTCTTATAACACGTCCTCATTTGGGAAGAAAGATTCTCGCGAGTCAAATTCTGTAAATGATCCGGTTCTTAGATCTCCGGTCTTGTTTACGTTCACTCCGTCAAACACCACCATTATCAAAAAGGCGAACGCGCATAAATCTGAGCCGGAGGAAGAGATTGGAACTCGAGAAATTACGAAAGAGTTAATTTAGGCTAAACGGCCGCGGCGGCGGTACGTTACCGATTTTTCCCTCTAGTACAAAAGAAGTACGTCCTATACCTGCATATCGGATCGCTTACGTAAATGAATACCGGTAAATGTTCGCTGTTACTTTCATTCTATGGCTTTATCCTCTCTCATCACCAGCGAGAAAATCCAGACCTCCCTGTCCGTATATAGTCGCGTATAAAAATTACGAGAAGAATCGTCGTAATCTGCGTGTGTTTTTTTTTTTTTTTTCATTTTATTTTAATTCGATACGTTCGCATCCGCGTATAAAAAGGCTGTATAGAAACGCTCAAAGCGTTTCAACAATATCACTAATCTATGCAGGTGATTGCAGCGAATCCTTCCAAGAACATCAGCGCGGTTATAGAAAATAGTCCACGGTTGTTAGGGTAACGTGATCATTCGGTAAAAAACCGACGACGATGTTTTAAAATGTGGTCGTTTGGAACACGATTTTCACTCGGTCGTTTCGAACACGTCAAGCTTGTCATTACGACGCGTACTTATAGGATAATTATACGAAAACAATAAGCGCTATGACGTCATTCAAAATTTATGACCGACCGAAGAGTTTTCAATTTTTAAAAGCGCGCATCAATTTATTACGGGTTTCTCCGCGCCCCCCCCCCTCCTGCTTGATAAAAAATCAACCACGTACGTGAACTCTGTCTGTATTCTTCGGAAAATTCCACCTCAGTTATGCTATTGAATGAGGTTGTCGATGAATATTACAGGGACTCTAACAGGTCATTCAAATCATTTGTCCTCTATCTTTGTCCGTGGTTTGATGAAAATTGATGAATTATATCTAGAAAGAAAGGACAATTCCAAATTCCTACGTAAGCCAAATTATCATCAGCAACGTTACGTATCAAAAATCGTTAATCTGACCACGCGCTTTGAAATATTGAGAATTTCTAGGGTCGGCTTACGTCGCGAAAGGCGCAAGGGTCGGCGACATTATCACACTCACTTTCTTCATTTTCTTCTTGCACATGTACCTCATCATACTTGAAATGAGTTCCGATGATGACTGGGAATCAACGTGAAGTTGGCCACTTCCCCTTACCATCGACCCATCGTCGACGTCGAAATTGAGTCGAGATCCGCACTGGTATCGATTGCAATTCTACGTCACTCATCGGCAAAAAACTTGCTACCGACGTCGAAATTTCGTTGATCAAGAGCGCACAATTTGATGGCGTTCCAAAATTGAGGTAACAAATGAGTCGAGATTCTAATGTCGACTCATCTCGTCATTCGTCCTTTGCTGCGCGGATTCTCATTGGTCCTCGTACAATTATGGCGACACATTTTATCTGCGAGTAGCGAAGTCACTAAAGATACAAAACGCCACAGGTATGTGACTGCATAATAGACAGGAGAGCGGTCCTCCTTAAAATTTACATTGGAAGTTGGTAATTCCTCAATAGACTTCTTAGGCTCAACCATCCTCGTTGGAGACGGTGTCTTCGAGTTTGGTATTCATAGAAAAAATACATCGACCGATATCGTAATCCACGGGTCGTCATTCTGTCCTGTGTAGTGCGTTCCGACACTTTAATTCGTCGACTAACTCACATCTCTATGAGTCAAGTTGCTATCCACAAAGAACTGATGACGATACAACAACTGGCCCAAGTGAATCGGGTCAATTCTGATATGGATCTCATGGTTCGAGAATTCCTCGACTTCACAACCTCCCTCCCCGGGGATTCGCACATGATAGGAAACGTTGAATTAGGCTCGTTTTTCTGAGTGAGTTTTCCTTGCAGTCTGTTTTTTTTTTTGGATTCCGACCGGCTTTTTGCAATCCTAGCACAGTCAAAAGTCTATTTTCTACTCCGATGGTTGAATGAGAGGAGTGCCATAATCGTAGGGATTACCCCGTGGTCAACATAGGGATTACTAGCCACCAACTCAACACCAGTGGTTGAACATGAAAAGCGAGGGAGAAAGGTGAAATTCTCGGGTTCTTCAACGGAATTGAACAAGAGGAGGCAGGGAACCTGTTTTATGGGGTAGGTACCTTACCAGAGCATTCCGAGTCTTATGGTGTTTAAAACGTTGCTTATCTGGCTCATCGAAGAGGTTGAGCCAATTGGTGTATGAAGCATCGCATATCCAGCTGACTAAAGGAGCTACACCGAACTCCGAGCTACGTATGATAGGAGGGGACTTTAAAAATTTTCGACATTGGAGGTTTTCAGGCCGGACAGTGGACGTTTTTACCGGAAAGGTCCCCTCGATAAAACAGGTTTTACCTCATATACTTTAGGCCCTTTTTGAGAAAATGGATTTGGTTTGCTGGTTTTGGAAATAGGCGCTTCAATTAGGAATCCTGGTTTTTCAGGTCCACATGATTCACAAAGGCTGACGAGGGGGATCTCGTTGTAGTTATGAAGAATTCCACTCACGTCTCCAAAGTTTGTGCCCACCCCTCTCTCTCTCTCTCTCTCTCTCTCTCTCTCTCGTCTGCCTAATTTTGTCAACGAGGTTAAGAATCTCATTAATAGGAATCAAGTCATCATCATGAGTTCTTTGGATAAGAGAGTCTTTTTACAACCTAATCCCGTCGCTCCCCTTCTTTATGGTTTGCCCAAAAGTATACCCCAATGCGGCCGGTTCCGTTCGTACCAATCCTCACCTACATACTTCCTTGCCAAATTCTCAGATCGCTGGTTCAAATCACTTGTTGGGTTTGACTCTCCCTTCTTAGTGAAGAATTCAGTAAAGCACTCGCGTTCTCTCACTGATAAGCTGATTGATGGAACTCTTCCTCCGAATTCGACTTTAGGTTCATTCATTGTTGTTGGTTCATTTCCATCCATGCCCAAGGCTACTGCTATTCTTAATGAGGTGTTGAAGGAATCGTTTGACCTCCTGAATATCTGTTGCTACCCAAACTTTTGTAAATTTTACGAATTCCTTGAGGAAAATGACATCCCTATAGGTTCCCATTTGAGTTATTTCACAGGTATGCATTTCCTCCTCGGTCCGGGTTCTCTTGAGTCACATGTACTATTGGCACAAGAAGGTTGATAACGTTTTATGTGCGTGGACCAATCCTACAGATCGGCTTAGTGAGTTTCTTGTATATCTTCTTATCAGAATCACACAAGTGGTGAGACTTAACTATAACACATTTGAAAGAAAGAGAAAGGAACCAGGTTCATCGTTGTGTCAGTTCAATCCATTAAGACCAGTCAGGCGGTACACCGCACCGTCGATTACCGGTCGACAATCAGTGTCGACCAGAAAGCGACCTAGAATTTATCTTTTCCAAAGTCTTGGTCAAAATCGCGTCGATATATTGTTGAAATCGACCTCATTTCCTCGTCGATATTCGGTCGATTTCGTGTCGACAAGTGTCGACTCATTTGCCACATCGATTTCAGGTCAATGTCGAGTCGACCTCCCCAAATTCTTTGTCGACTTGAAATCGACTGCTCCGTTGAGTCGCTTTCTAGTCGATTTGTATTTTTCTGGTTCTTTACGCTGGTCGACATTACATCGACCTCAAATCGACGTCGATCTAGAGTCACTTTAGTGAAAAGAAGCGGTCGATTTTGAGTTGACTTCTGGTCGATATGCGCTCAATTTTGGGTCGAAATGGGCGGGCGGAAGTAAATCGACTCGAAATCGACGTCGTTTTCAAGTCGACTTGGTTTGACGGATACCAGTTGTGCAATTGGTGTGGCACCACCTTTTTATGGTAATTCCTAGTCGCGTCCATCATCTTATAACAATGAAATTCATTCCTTGTCGGGATTTTCGGAAAAACAACGATCAGGAGAAAAGTATCTATCTTACAAGTAGTGTAGGTACTTTTCTCCTGATCGAAGTCATCATTAGAAAGAATATTGGGACTATCGATAGCCTGAAACTATCGACTATCGCCCACCACTAATAGACGCGGTAAATTAATCGATATTTGTTGATCCCTTATCGACCTGATATCGGCGGTGATTGTAAGTCGATTCAATCTCGATCAGCGGACATTTCCAAAAACTAAGAACTGACGGCTAAGCGACGCAACAGAATAGTCGATTTCAGGCTGAAAGAAATATTTGGAAAAGTCGACCCTACAGAGGCAGTCGGTTTCAGGTCGATGGAAAAATTTGCTGAAGTTGACTCGAAATAGACGCGGCCATTTAGTCGATATTTGTTGACTCCTTGTCGACCTGATATCGAAGTTCAATTAAGATCCATTTGAAGTCTTACCAGTGGTTCATTACTTGAGAATTACAAATCGACCAACCGGAGAACTTGATTTTAAGTCGATAGTAAAATTTTAAAGTGCCCTTTCGAAATCGACATGGCAATAATGAATCGTAATGCGGAGCTGAATTTAGCAATACATTAATGAATAGAGAAGGAAGGCGAATCAAAGAAGAAAAATTATCTCCTTTCTGTGAAATTTTGACGTAACTACACCATTACCTCATTCCTTAAACCTTCTTTGCTCATCAAAAGTGCAATAACTCAAATTTTATCAGCACAAACTTGTGAAAGTATTCTTTTCCGTATGCAATCTGAGCGCACGCACCCACAGAACAAAACCGTCGACCAATACACTTGAACTGTCACCCCCCGCTAAAAGTTTGCATTCTCCTGTCTAATCCGCCCTGTATTAGGGGCGAACGAGCCCCAGGGAGCTAGTTGCCCAACATACTAAACTTGTACTAGAGTGATAGTGAACCACGCGGGGAACTGATTAGCCAAACACACTAACTAGACTTTTGGGAGTGTGAGCGAGAGTTGATTCTTCAAAAAAAAAAGAGCCAATCTTCGCTAGAAAGGTTAGCGGTTGGCGGGCGCAAGCTAGGAGTTGAACTTCAATTATAATTGTTTTTAGTTGTTTTTCTTCGATTACTGGTGTTACACGAGTGCCAGACGCGCCTTCTCTTCCGTCTCGAATGCGACAAATTTTTCGAGAAAGATTGTCGTTGTCCGACACTATTATAATTCGAACTTCTTGTTACGTTCACCAAATGAGTGCACATTCAGCGTGTAATATACAAATATATACACGCGCATAATACAATCGAGTACAAAATGGGAAAGAGAGCGAAAGAAAGACAGTGAGAGAGAGAAAAGAAGAAGAGAATATTATAACAGTTAAAACCATTCGAGTTTCGACTGGGAACGGCGAGAGCAGAGGAGTCGGGTCGACTTTACGTCAACTCTATTTTTGATCGAGCTCACCGGGAAGGAAATAGCCGACGGTCTCTCTACCTTGCCTCTGTCGCCTCTCCGTCTTCTTCGCGTGCCGTTACTGCGATTACCGGCGAGACCGCGAACAATGACGACCCTACGCTACGCTACTGTGCGGAGGAAAAGAGTGCGCGATAGTTTAATGCAGTCGACAATTTTAGCCAGATTTTAAAATAAGCGCGTTCCGAAAAAGTTTTTAAGGCAAAAAGCATTTCAGTTTGAAAACGAGCAAAACACCAGCTGATCACGTTTTATAGATCGTTTATTACCCTTTTCCTATAATGCTTGCCAATATTTCGCCGAACGTCTAGAGCGATGAGCGGCGAGGAGCCACGTTGTTCGCGTTTTTTTCTTTTTTCAATTCATGAAATCTTTGATAAAAAGTTACGAACTATATGTACGAACGAAAAAAGGGAGACTATGCTTGTCGTTGAAACATCTGTTTTTTTCGAGAGCAAGATCGCTCGTGTATTCTGCCTATTGTTATATTATAGTTAAAATGCTGAAATCCTAATCTCAGTTGATGACGTCTCTAGTTCATGTATGCTTTTTTGAAGTTTGACCCGATTACGAAGCGTAGGAGATTTTGAAAAACGAGTGACAAGAGCCACGATCAAATTTCATACTTTTGTGCCACGTTTGACGTCATCCTGTTTGGTTGCTCGTTGAAGTTGGCCGCGAGAGTGATTTCTAATGGCTTGGTCGCGATACTAATCTAGGTTACTAGAAGTCAATTTGCTTAATGAAAAATGTCAGACGCGGAAAATTTTACATTTTGAATGAAGGCATTATCAGACTAGAAATAAGTCCGAAAGAGTGGCAAATGAACCGTCAAAAAAATCATTCGCTCTATCGAAAGTATGACCGAAGACTTCAATTTAAAGTCGTGAGATGAAATATGACAAAATCAACCGGCTCAAAATGTGATATCACTGCTTCCTATACTTTCCATTTCATCCATATGTTTGTAATTATTCACACAAGTTATTCCTTTGAAGAAAAAACCGAGGAAAGCTAATTTTCATAGAAAACAATATCAGCTTTCCTATTGATTCAAGTTCCATCTGTACCATGTTGGGCCACTACCAAAGGTCAGTTGCACATTTCGAAAGGAAAACGGAGAAAAAGTTTAGAAATTAAGAAAGAGGGCCACGGGACGCTGAGGAGTTCAAGAGAGCTTTGATAAGGAGGAATGTGAGAATTGATAAAGAAGTATTCAGACTGTCTGCAGGTGCTGAAAAGTCCTGAAATTTCCGGAAAAACTCGTTCAAGTCCTCCATTTTTATCTCAGAACGGTGCTTTTAGAAATCAATGCTATAACAAGATTTATTCGACGGTCCCAATATGAATGTAAGCAAACTGAAAAACTGCCAAAGTGCTTCATGTTTTTTTTTTTTTTTTCTTTTTCAATTTTTGTAGATACCCTAGTATCACAATTTGGGTAAATTGGTCTACGTTTTTCTTCTGTATGACGTCAGCAATGACTTTGTCCTCATTCAAAGACCTGGTAAAATTTCGAGCAATGAATTTCTAAGATGGAGAAACGTGGAAAATTTTGAGTGATTTAAAATCTGGTGTTTACGGGTGCAAGGGAGAGGGGAATTCCCCCGAACTGAAAACGTTGCTATGATGTAACACCGGGTCGTATTCAAAATCCCCTTCAGAAACTTCGGATGATGCGCCTTCAAAGAGTTCTGCACCTAAAAATTGCTCGGCTATGAAACCATGGAGTCATGGGCTGAACATAAGCTGAGCCTTTTCTCGTTCTAAGTTCAGATAAATTTCGAGCTACGGAGGTCACGTACTCAGAATTTGCCTGCTCCATTTATCGAGTCGTTATCCAATAGACTCGAGCGGAATTTCCCTTTCGGACATAGAAGGTGGACTACCGACCAACATGAGGTAAAACTCTTTCTCGAGAGGGACCTGTTCCGAACTTGTTTTAATGGCAGGAAAATTACAAGCACAAAGTCGCACACCACGCGAAGTCGCGAAAGTTGAGGAAGACGTCATCAGAAGATGATTTTTCTTTGAAAAAGATGGACTTGCTAAGATCAAAGCATAATGTCTGAAGAAATCACGATAGTCACCTTTAACGGAAGGTTACTTTCAGGACTTTCATGAATTTCAACCACGTTGAGAAAAAGAGAAGTAATTTATGGCAGGGGATTAGGGACAGCGGAACTTGCGGTTTCTCTGCTGCTATTGCAGAAGGTGCTATGGTCGCTAATTCTTTTCTATATTCCTTTCGAGACAGTGGAGTGACTCTTTGAGTTTTGAAGCTGCCGGCTTCATCTCGAGCGTCATTTCTCTGCTAGGTACATGGTTCTCGCGTTCCAATAGTTTTCAGCATATTCTGGTATTCTTCAACTTTTGGTACTCGCATTCCCTGCGATTTGCGAATCCACGTTTTGTGGGTAATCGTCCTCCTCCATGACTGCTACCGTACCTTCTTCCGTAGATTTTTGACCTCCTCATCACTCCTGGCGTTCTGTCATTGGTTCGTCACATATTCTGCTCGAAGTTCATCAGTATTTTCCCAATTCTGATGGAGCTTCTGGTTTCACTAGCGGTTAGTGAAAATTGATAATTCCCGCAGGACTGTGCAGGAATTAGCAATTCTTACTAACCGCTAGTTATAACGTACCACAACCTGGAAACCGATCTCCTCTTCTTTCAAGAAAGTCCGGCTGAAAATAGTGTCGTATTTGTCGCATATTTTTCTCCCAAAGCAGTGTTTGAAGGAGAGATTCATTCCTAACTTTGTTCAGTTCCGCCTATGCAGTGACTAGGAGTTTGTTGAGAAGAAACTAATGAGGTCCCTCACTAAGGAAAGGCTGCAACTTGAGCTAAGACGATGGTATGGGTGTCTCAACCGATCGTACAAACTACTTTACTATGCTCACCTCACACTCGCCGAACTCATCGCACCCGTTATCCTGGGTGAGTTCCTCTAGAAGACAACGAGAGAAAACTTGAAGAGCGGAAGAACAAGAAACTCCGGAATCTCTGTTCGTCTAGCACCATAGCCTTGCGGAAATCAGTAATTTCTACTAACCGCTAGTTTTGATGTGCCGCAACCCGGAAACCGATCTCAAAATTCTGGTCTCACTTCATATCCCATGGTTTGGAGTGCTAGTTCGCAGCTCATGACCAGGCTCTCCAGCTTACATCGTGTTAATTTGTCTTGTTGGTTGCTATTCATATTGGATGGAACTAAATCGATTCAGGTGAACTTGATTTAGAGTCGATATGGTTCATCATAGCGATGATTCCTACCATATCCGCAGTATTCCGGAATCCAAATACTCTGGCGACAAGATACTATCGTCATTCTGCCGCCAGGGGTGAGAACGTCCATTGTTTCATAACGGTTCTTTTTGGTTCTGGTTCTTGGGCCAGATTTCTAAATTTGGTTCTTCACAGTTCTGACTCGTAGCCCAGATCCTAAGATCCGGTTCTGTTTGGTTCCAGTTCTTGGACAAGATCTCAGAATCTGGGTTTTCTCGGTTCCGGTTCTTGAACCAGATTCCAAGATCCGGCTCTTTTTGGTTTTGGTTTTTTGGAGAAAAAATAACGGTTCTGGAACTGGTTCTTGTTTTGGTTCCCGGTTCCAGTTCTCACTCCTGTCTGTTTCTTGAAAAAGTCTCACTGATTTGGCTGTCGCTCTTGTGCAACTGTCAGGGCTACTCGCGTCGCTATTTCTAGCATCATTGGAGACTATCCAGTTGTCGATGCTGTTTCATAGAGATGTCTGATGTATATTTGTATGTTTCTTTATTCTCTGTTATTTTTGTCAATACGTGACTGTAGCATATTTCAGCGTTTCCTGAGATTCCAGTGAGCATCAGCTTCCTTTTCTTTTGCTAACTCAGGTTTTATTAATGCTCGTCAATGGCTCACGCCGAAAGCGCTCGCGCTCTATAAAATATACGGTGACTGTAATTTTCGTTAACTCATTCCTCTTGAAAATGATCCGTAATTTTATCGAGGATCGAATCTCCGATATCAACCAGGTATGGACAATTTTTCTCCTTCCGGGGGCCACATTGCGAAGTTGGTAGGAACGTGCGGGCCGGATACGAAAATTGAAAAGTTACCTTTTGATAATTTATCTTGTACTTCGTCTTTTCATTCATTTTATGAAATGTTTCTGATGTCGCTGCGGGCCGGATTAGAGCCTTTCGCGGGACGGATTCGGCTCGTGGGCCGTAGGTTGACCTTGCGTGGATAACGAATTCTGGTAAAAGGGAAAAATGACCAACGCTTGATGATCATCAGCATTTGCTTTGGATTTCACAAAGTTTGCTTCGTGCTTAGCTCCTCTTCTCAGACCAGCACCCATACAGTCGTAGTCGAGATCAACCCTAGATTTATCTATGGGCACAAAAGATACCGCTTCAGAACGACCAAACTGCCTAGTGTTTGATATTCATTTTGAGATCATTCTTTCTTGAATAGGTTTGTCCAATGTTGGAGTGACAGAATGCTTCAGGTCTTCCCGGAGAAGCTCAGCTTCTTCTTCATCTAGACTTGAGCTGAAGGCCTTGACAAGTCGTGTTTGAAAGTGTCGAAAAGGCTAGCTGTCCTTATAATCTGATGATTCTTTGGATACTCTCGTGCTAGATGAGCAAAGATTTTGGAATCGAAAGAAAATTCTAAAGTTTTGATCTCCACTCTATTATTGAAATTTAATATGATGCGACGTCTTTATACCGCTGGGTATCATCTCTTACGATTTCAAGTCTCTACCATGAAGAAGAATCAGAAAATTTCGGAGTTTCTTGAACTTCTGCTGTCCAAGTTTCTTCTCGAAGTCTTCTTTTTTTGCTGACGTTTTCTTCTTGAGAAACCCATCTAGGATAATGGGTGCGGTGAATTTGGCGAGTTGGGGGGGGGGGAGCATAGTGAAGTACTACCATGAAGAAGAATCAGAAAATTTCGGAGTTTCTTGAACTTCTGCTGTCCAAGTTTCTTCTCGAAGTCTTCTTTTTTTGCTGACGTTTTCTTCTTGAGAAACCCATCTAGGATAATGGGTGCGGTGAATTTGGCGAGTTGGGGGGGGGGAGCATAGTGAAGTAGTTTGGTGGATCGGTTTATTAATTCAAATTGCTAGTTGTTGGATATCGCTTTTGTCGCTTGTGCAGCGCTGCCCTTCCTCCATAGTGTAGTGGGTGCGGGTTTTGTGAGCACTTGATTTTGTTCCCTACTACACCGGAATCGACCTTTTCGTTTATAATTTCAATGTTGGATGAATCTCCTCGGCGAACCCTCCTCCCCTCCTCCTCCTCCACGGTAACCGCCAAGTTGCAGTGCCTCCCTGGCACGCAAAAAGCACCACAAAAGCACCATCTTAGGCATACTAGATTGCTGTTGGATTCTCTTCATCTTTTTTCTTCTTCATGGATGATCATCCTCTTCCTCCTGCGTATCTGGGTGTGGAATGTACACAAGTGTCGAGTAGGCCATAGTGTGGTTTTGCATTTGCATATTTCATTCCTGGTCAACCTTCTCATTCATGACGGTGGCTACAAATACAGATATTAGGTCCCATACTTCTACGGAGCCTAGCATGATGGACACCAAGCTACTCGGAACGAGCGCTTTATCTACCCCAATCTCTTATGGAGACCGACTAAGCTTGGCCCGCTCACGCCTCGAACTCAAATAAGTTGTGTTGCGGTCCATCATCCCAGCCTTGGTCACAAAGCGAACAAGTCGTCTGCTCAACTTGCCTTAACTTGTTGTAAAGATACTTGTTGAAGCTGTTATGGCCGCTTAGTTGTTGATGAGAAGATTTTCCCAACTAGGTGGTAAAAGCTTGAGTTCCCGAGGACGAACTGGGCTGCTCGAATCATCGCATGAACAAGTTTGATACATTTCTTAACGCTCTGCTATGTTCGTTCGTCAGCTGGTTCTCAAAAGTCAGTATTGCAAGAGAAAGCCTTGAAAAATGGCACGGTGCCTCGTACAGAAGACAGAGCCACCGTCGTATGAAGCGGTCGCGAAGATGTAACGAATGCGAGCTGAATGGCACGTTTCCTTGTGAACACCTCTAAGCTTTTTTCTCGCTCGCTTTATATAAGGGTTGTAATCTTATCATTCGCATTCCATTCAGACTCTGTATAAGAAGCGATGTCAAAACAATCATTAGCGGAATTCTGGGTGAGTTATACGAGCGTGGAAAACGTGGCTTTAGGAATAGATACCGGTTAGAGGTCATTTTAGTCACGAAAATACTACACACCGTACATTACTCGTTCGTTGTTGCGTAATTTATTTAAAATCTCTTATTAACGTGTCGTCGCATCACGTGCTCTCCGCTACTTGTGTTATTTCGTATAGCGGGTAATAAGTCTGTAATGAGAAAAATAAGAGATATCATCGTCATTATTAGTATTATTATTGTTTGTTTTTGAAGTAATTATCTTCGTGTTGTGGAAATTTGTTGATGTCGAGATTGGAGATGAGGGTGGCTCGGGCGACATAATAATGCTATACTCCAATAGCAACATCACGACACCGTTATTAGGTAATAAAAAAAAAAGAGAAGAAGAAGCGATACGAGCTCTAAACAAGTACCGGTATACTTTCTTGTCGCGGAATAATTATCGTGAACGTTTTTATAATACAGTATTATACCTTACAGTTCGTCATAACGCGAAGTCCTGAGCGAGGAGAGGGTCGAACTGGTTCTTTATAGTATACTATTATGTTAATTCGAGTACGCAGTCGTGTTCCAACGACTCTCTTGTCTAATCGTCACCTCGCATTTATAGAAGAAATCGGGGAAGGAAAGAAAAAAGCAGAAGAAGAGGGTTCTCCGATTATAACACCTTTTTTTATTCGGATAATTTTGACCCTTGAACTCCGCAACGTTGTCGGTTGAAACTTGTACTTCAGCCGCGGATACCTGGACTCGACTTACCGTAAATTGTCCTTAATATTCGAACGTGTCAAATTAATCGTTTGGAGGAGAAGTCGCACCGGTCTGTGCGCTTCGGGGCGACGATCGATCGATCAGAGAGTGCGTATCGTACTTACTTCGTTACATTATATCCTTTGTATGAAATATAAACTACCATAAATATACTCTGATCATATGTACGAAGAAATAATACGCGTCGGTTTTCGGTATTAGTAAATTGAGAATGTTTATCCAGTGTTGTATAAGGAAGAAAGAAAGAAACAATTAGGCTATAGAGTGAGACGAGCGAAATAAATAAAAGGTACACACGCGTATTATTGAAAATGAAAAATGATGATCGTTATAATATCGCTGCGTATGTGTATAAGCGTGGTAATGAAACCTAATTCAGTCACCCGGAGTTTTTTGTATTGACAAGAGCCATTGTAAAAATACGCATAATTATAATGAGAATTGAGTACTTCGCGTTCGACTGTAAACACGAGCCGCTTGATCGATAAGAATCGAGTCAAATGAAAATTTTAGCCACAGGTGATTCGCCATCAAGGTGATAACACCAATCATGAACGGTGGCGCGCTGTTCGAATGAAGTGAAACTGACGCGCGGTCTCAATATTTTAATTCCTAGTCTATTATTATACGCACTTATAGGTGCTGATTAATATTGATAGACCTATGGGTACGATGGAAGAATTCTGCTACGAGAGTTACCGAAACCAATAATTAGAACTTTGTGTTATGGAGAAAAAAATCTGATATTTCGAACTTTCTTGAGGTAGCAGGTTGATTAACTGAATGAGTAATGCGAGAAGTGCTGTGGTGGGAGATCGCTAGTTTCTTAGCCGTGTTGTTTTTCTAATCCATGCTCTTGAAAAATTTTGATAATATCCTATTTCTGTCTACCCAAATTATATTCCCGTATTTGGAATGAGGCCAGTTTAGGAAACCTTGTACCCAGGCGTATTTTTGTGAATTGATACGAGCCGTGCAGCTACAATAAATTGTGAAGGGTCTTCAACCTTACGAGCCATTTTTGATAGAGTACATAACTCTGGACGATGAGGACCGAAATTCCCAGTCTTCTAGAAATCTTCCTGGCGTACTCATCCGCGGTTCGTCGCTGCATTAACACAAACAACTCAAGGATTTAGAGACTATGTGCTCTCCCTCGCAACGAGGAAAGAGCCTCCATATGGTCTCGCACAGAAAAACGACATAAATCTGAACATTGGCAGTCCTCCAACTCTCCCCGTCGAGGAGGTTTTTGATGGATCCAGTTCCGGCAATTCCATCTACATCGGCTGGACGAGCCGTAGCCTTCAGATAAGATTTAGAGAACAGCTTGAAACGTCCGAGAGGAGAATCGTTCCTTTGCCGTCGCTGAGCACTTATTGGACTCTCATCAGACCTGAGGTTGAGCCCTAGCCAGGCCAGGGTGAAGAAAACTCGAAGCCTTGCTCGGGCCAAGGTTGGCCGAAATGCAGGCCAGAGCAAAAAATTATACCCATTCTCAGACCTGATTCTCGCCATAGCACGGGCCGAATTGGAATCAGGCCTATGCAGCTACAGATAGGCTCCCGAATAAGCTTGCAGAACTTTCAATGTGATTATGTCACTCTCTTTAATCGTATTTCCTTTGTCGCGTTCAACTCGTTCATCAATAAACCCTAATTTCTTTTTCTTCTTCCTTCCTCTCTCCTCTCCTTCCGTCTTCTTCTTCACTTTGAGACGCTTTTACCTCTAGTTTATTGTTTCTTGTTAGTTCGTATCTGCCCGTCGCGTCGATCAGTCGCAAGCCCGACTCAAAACGGATCGCCGTTCCTTTCTAATTGTTTTTTGCAACTGCACTTGAAGTCATGGACTCGGACTGGGAAAAACGGTACTACGAGAATGAGTTTGAATTGGATACGGTTTAATAAATAAGTGGATTGCAGGTTAGCTAATAATTTTCTCATGATGGTTTGAGAGAGAGCATATGATGCAGAGAGAAACGGAATGGTGAAGCCGAATATCTTCGTGAGCTGGAAAGAGAAGCGTTGAACGGATAGATCGTTCGCATTGCAGTATGAGCGTGAAGAGAGCGAGAATCGTAAAAAGAGAAAACAGTATCCTATCCTGAGAAGGACTAAGAAGACTTGTTCAAGGCAGTTTGAAAAAGACAAAGGGATCGGAGCTCTTTCTATGGAACGGAGGTTATTGAAAGATGAGGAGAGCGAAAAATCAGGTCGGAGGAGAGGATGCGGGAGCAGTAACACAATTTGAGATCAAACGAGAGTGAGGGGGAGGGATCCGTAATGGCGGGTGAACGCAGTGACTGCTTTGCGACGAGGTCCATTGCGTCATGATCTCTTCAAAAGGTCCAAGTATCCCGGTTTCAATGGAAATGAGGATCCGTTGGATGATAGGATTGGTAAAGTGAGGGTCTTGAATAGCGACCAAGAATGAGAGAGAATAAGGTAGTATTTAGGGAATTCGCGGAGAGGAGAAGAACGGATGATGAAAGAGAGTCAGGGCGATGTAGCGGTAAGATCGACAATGAAAATAGAAGCGGAGTTTTCAAACAGAAGGATGAGAGGTCACCCTGAATGAAGACTACATAATACATATCAAATTTTGGACCTGTTCGTGAAGAGGAGAAGGTTGGAGAGAAATTCTGAAGAAGTGATTTTAAAACAAAATTGAGGCCTACATTCCGGAGAACTGTGGCTATTCGTTAGGAGAATGGCTGTACTCTGAATGAGAAGTATTCGTGGAGGAGAGAGTGGTAGAGAAAGAGTGAAGAAGTTTGAGCTTTCTCTCGATCAAGGGGAAGTGAACTGAGAGGTAAAGAGGTGAGCCGGTGAATCTTAGATAAGTATGCTACGAGCTTGTGAGAATGAGGGTGTAAGGAGGAACCATGAATGGTGAGACTAGTGTGAGTGGTCTGCGGAACATGTTGAACGATGGATTGAGATGAGTAAAAGAGTTGTTGAGAGTGATGGTGAGATCGAGGAGGTCGAGTTGAATACGACCAGTCTCTATATGAAATTGGAGTTTGGGATTTTTGGAATTAAAGTGAAGATGAATCGGAGCTATTCTACACACTGAGGATATTATTTAGTCTACGTACCGTAACCAAGTATTGACGTGGTGATAAATTTCCTTCGAATCTCTTCATATGGAAGTTGGTAGAGGTTGCCTGTATAGAAGAGGGCAGGTTGAGCTTCAGAATAAACAAGTTTTTCTCTCCAAATAGGTTTCGACAAGATGTTTAGGTTCTACAATAACAACCTACTCTGTAAGAAAGGAAGGAAAACTACGATTAGAGCGATTCGCTGCTCATTTACGGGACAACGGTGGATATTCTCATTCTATTCGACTTCAATGTATGGCAATAGTAGAACTTGAATTGCGTTTTAAACAAGTACTTTGTTTGCTTTGTAGCTCTACTACTCGCAGACAAAGTGCGTGGTTGTAATGATCTAAAGAGAAATAAATCAACGTACTTTCAAAACTTATTCTTGCTAGGATTAATCGGTTAGATTGGAGGGTAAGTCGGTACCAGCAGCCACGGGTCTTCTACCCTCAATCTTACCTGAATTATTTCCTAGACGTACATCTGCACCGTGTAAATCATACACGCTCGTCATATTGATAATATTATATAATTTTCACTCCCAAATATATCTGCGAGTAGTTGGTCGACTCGAATTTCCTGGCATCCAGTTCATTCGTGTTTGTCGATTCGATTCTCTGTGCAGATCTTTGTCTTTGAAGTCAAATCAGTGTTTGATAAATTGATTTGAGCGAGGATGATGTGAGGAATTTTAATTTTTAATTTTTCCACATGTGTGGTGAACAGGAATACGATGTTCACTTTTTTCGCTACCTGTAAGTTAGAAGAGTATTATTCTTCATTTTTTTCTTCTTCTGTCGACGAGACATCTAAACTTTTATTGGTTCTATGGTAAATCAAAGCTCTAGCCTCCTTCAAGACCTTCCCAAATTCTCCTTACCTGGTCTAGACTTCTCTATTATATAGCCTCGACATTCCTCTCCTTAGCTTGAAAGTCGATGAGACCCTCGTCCTCGTATTTTTTTTTTCTTTCTTCTCTTCCTTTTTCAACTTCTTTCTCAGTCTTGAAATACCTCTCTCCGGTCAACATGCCCGGACACCGTCCATTGCACGTTCTTTTTCGTGAATTTGGAATATTCGGACTGTCAAACATCAAACTTCAGATCTGAGAGTCCTATTCTTGACATCAATCGAAATTTTGATTTTCGAGCTACATTGTCAGGAGGGAGATTTACCTTATTTCCATCGAGCTGAGATTTAGAATTAATCCAAAGATCAGTTCCCCGGTCGTCTCAATCAACTTTATTAATGAAGCCTGTCGTTTTTACAAGTTTCTGCAGTAGGACTGAGCCTCCCTCTGAGCCTTCCTCCCTCTTTTCTCAAAGCTTCATTCAAAGATCTGGTTCAGCATAACTTACTCGAAACTAGGTTTTACTGTCTCTCTTGCATCGTCAATCGAGAAATCCAGTGTAAAATCCATATTTTTCATTGCTTCGGAAAATCGATTCATTGCCTAAAAGTCTGTTTTAACGGGGACCCTGTTTTACGAGCCAGATGTGCAGCGCTTCAAACACCATAAGACTTGAAAGCCCTTCTAGAATACCCCGTAAAACAGGTTCCCTGCCTCTCCTCATTTCACTCCGTTGAAGAAGCTGTGAATTTTTTCAAGTCCCCCGCCTCCTATCATCGGTGTAGCCCTTTTAGTTAATTAGATATGCAATGCTTTATACACCAATTGGTTCAACTCCTTCAGAGAGCCAAATATGCAACGCTTCAAACACCATGTGACTCAGAACTCTTAATACAGGTCTCACACCTCCCGTCGTTTGACTCCATTAAAGATCCCGTGAATTTTGACCTCAAAGCTCGGTGTTCCGATTTGATTGGCTCCATGAACTCTCCTTTGCAAATTAGGTATACTGATGGCCCGCGTATTTCGTTTAGCGCAATCGATCCCATGAGCCTCTCAGGATCTTGATTGGTGCCCTTCGGTTCATAAGAACACTGCCTTTTCAAGTCTCGTCAAAAGGCTCTCTTCTGTGTCTTGTGGGACGGTCATCCTCCTACTAGCCAGTCAATGATGTGAAGATCGACATCAAGAGCACCTTCGAACAAAGAACTCATCAAACTCTACGACAGTCCGTTGCGGCCAAGGTACTCACACTTTTCAGTTTGACCTCATTTAAAGCCCTCTCCTGCTCCAGCCCGCGTTCTATGCTTTCAATACCCTCAGATCTCACGTATCCTTATTAATGAGAATAACGCTGTCTATAGATTTGACTTCCGCAATTGCTCTGTCGTGCATGTCGGCGAAACTGAGCAACAATTGGAAATTAGGAAGAACACGACCTTCTCTAGTTGTTTGATGGAAAACAACTACAAGTTTATTTGTGCGGGACTGAGGTCCTCTTACGCGTCGAGGACTCCTTCCGGATTCGGTTGGCCCTCGAAACTCATGAAATTGCTCGAACGCCTCCTGAACTCTGACTTATCGACGAACTCTTTCCCCCGAAACACGATCTTATCTTGTATCATCTTTGTTGGGTTCCCTGACTTTCTCTTCACTTCCTCCCCCTCCGTCTTCTCATCCTTCTTGTTGTTCTTTGTTCGTCTCCTCATACCTCTAAGTCACTTTAATATACTTCATTCATTTTTAGGGCTACCATTATACTTCGAGGTACTTACGGACGCACGGACACCAATCCAAGAGTTAGGGGTAAGAAGGTCAAATTTTTCCTAGTCCTACTGACGTATAGCGAAGATTCAAAGTATGCTAAAGAGAAGAAAATCGGAGGGCGTCTCCCGGACTGAGTGAAGTATCAGGAATCGATTCGGTTAACACAACCAGTCTCTTAATCCGTATCACCATGCGGGGGCGTAACTATAAACGCCGATATGTACGCGAAATCCAGCTGCAGCACACGAAATGTGTTGACCAATTTTTTCCGTGCGCAGATGTAGTGCACCCGTATTATCAAATCGCTCTAGTTAATCATTGGTACAGAACACCCTGATGAGCTGCCATCAGCAGGCTATAGCACGTACGAACGCTGTTCATACCGAGATAACACGTTCTCCTCGTCATCGTTCCGATTTCGTACTGAATACAAAACTTGGGACTTCTTCATATTACGAGAGGCGTACGTCTGTAAATTTATGGGACCGCAGTAGATGTTCGACGTGTGTACACAGACAATGATTTAGACCAGACGTACATTATACAGGAGCGTATGTATATGTGTGCTGAGATCTGACGATATGGAGCAGGTTAATGTATAGCTCGGAGCTGGCGGCAATAATCGACGTACGCCGATAGTAAACCGTGTTGATATGTTATACTAATAACACTCGTAAAAACGTAGAATACGTACGGTTTGTAATATTCTCGATGCGATTTGTTAAACGCTGGCTGAGAAGAATTATCGAACGTCTAAAAAAACTGCGCTCATATACACGTATGTACGTGTGCGCCGTATTGAGAGGAACTGGAAATAAATTTTTTGGCACCTGTGCGAACAAACATAAGAAAGATAAACGAAGGACGAGACCAATTTTTCTGCGTTTACTCTGCGTCCTGTCAATCTCGTTTCGCTAATTTTGCGTAAATACAATGAGTGATTTAGCGAATAATTATGCTGTGGGTATGTACGTAAATACAGTAGTACGTAGTTTTTTGGCTACATATCGTACCGTCTTCCCGCCTCTCGTATCATCTACCGTTCTAGCTCATCTAAAATTTGATTGTTTTTGACAATTATTATGCTTCTGTTAATGCATAGATACCAGAAACAAATATCTTCATCGTCTATGCTCGCGATAATAACGCAAACACTGGTCGTATAGACATGGCCCTGGGGGTCACTTCCTCCAGTCTACGTGATTGAAAGTGTTTTCGTTTGAAAATAAAAGAAATTGTTCCCAAAATTGTCTTCATGAGTGTTGATAATGAGGTGAAGAAGAACAAACCGTGACCTAGAAGTATATTTATCTCCTCCAAAGACACATGGTGTAGCCTTGCTTCCTACCTTTTGATATCATTGAGGGATTGTGGCTTTCTGCGGAAGGATAAAGGATGTTTAGCATTTCATATGCTTGTGACATTAGGACTATCCTTGGAAAGACCATCGTGGACGCGGTTTTCTGATTGGGATAACTCCTGGGAAATTGTCCTGAAAACCCGTCAAGGTTCTTTGTCACGCTCGATGACGTCACTAATAACCTTGACCTACTCTAGGGACGGAAAATTTCCGCTTTTGCAACTTTCATCATACTAGGCCAGTATTAGGTGTCTGATCTCGCGGCGTAACCTAAAATACAGAATCCTAAAACCACAAAAATCCTCTCATAGGAGCACGACACAACATTTCAGTGCAGTTATAGGATTCCCTCCAAACAAACACCCCAGCCCAGAAACATGCCTGTGTCTTCGAGTACATAGAGACATAAAAGTACTCTTCAGTCCTCAAGTACTCAAGTTGAAAAGTTCCTCAGGAAGACGACTACATTTCACAATGTTGATCAAAGTTATGATTTGAATAACATTGCTACCCATAGCAGAAGTTGTAGACCACCCTCAGTACATGAAGATACAAAGTAGGGGTCACTATGATGCGGTGTAAAAGACAACCCACTCCCAGATTTGGAGTTGCGACTAAGCATTTCTACAACCTCACCTTTCCCGTCTTGATATTGTGTTCTAATTTTTGAGTTGGGTCCCAGTATCATGAAGTTGTATTTACATGAGAAGAGCAATAGCGAATGGCATCACGATAATCAACAGCAGAACTGACGTCGTGAATATTCTAAATGAAGCTGTCTTCGACAGTGGAAAGTAGTGCACTCCACTTCGAAACTGCTGTTGGAATGCACCAGTGCATCTCTGAACAGCATGACTAAAGTACTACAATACCTACCAATGCTGGACTGAGATATATTGAAGGACCTGTTCTCATGATAATGGCTGCCTTCCATTATTGAAGAACAAAATAGCGCAGATCGATGGCCACTGGTGAAGAGGACTCTCCAAAAGTATCACTAGGACAAACCTTGAAGTGCAAATACAAGCTGGAAGTCGATGTCTCCCTCACAAACTTGAGTTTAGAAAAAGGGGTGTAGCATCTCCTGAACCTGAGGTTGTGGAAGAGCCCACGACACTTGGCTATCCTTAGGGATCTCCTCACCCTATCCCACCCTTAGACTCACTCTTCCCCCTCCACCCCCCAAAAAAAAAATCCCCTGCTTATGAATGGTCTTGACTTCTCCAGTTTTTCACCTTTACCACAAACATTCATCAGTGGTTCAAATTTGTGGACGATATATCTACTGCATCTGGGTAGATGATGAGGACTCCCTCCTTGAATAATTACTATGAAGGAAAAAATTTCAATATGGAGTTGGAAGTGTCCTCTTTGAACTTTCTGGCAGGGCTGAGAACACTTATTTTTTTAGCGGTCCCGGTTATAAATGTTCTTGGACTGAATTGTGGAATCCAGTTCCTTTTAGTTCTGTTCCAGAATCCGAATCTGTGATCCGGTTCCTACTGGTTCTGGCTCCAGAATCTAAATGTGGGATCCACTTCATTTTGGTTCCAGTTCCAGAATTTGAATCTGGCATTTGATTCCTTTCGGTCCTGGTAGAACTCAATTACCAGATCCGGTTCCTTTCGCTCCCGGTTCCCGGGGCCTGAAAATACAGGAGGAGAATCGTTCCCTGTTGTGCTATTTGGTCCCGATTCTCAGTCCAGTAGAAACAATGGCGCATGTCCGGGTTGGAAGATCCGTTAGTCCAATTCCCTTCGACTAAAAACCCGGAAGTCTCTTGGTATAGGGCGTTCTGGGGCACTGATACTACAGCCAAAAGCAAACTCAGAACACTTTTTGAAGTTATGGCCCTTTTTAGCGGGGAACCCGCTATACATTGCGTTGGGGGGGGGGGATTGCATCCTCAGAAAACGTGAACTGCATGACGTCACGTGTGACGCTTTGTGACGTCATCAATGACCTTGACCTACTTCAGGGACTTGAAAAAATTTCAATTCCCAATCGCGATGCTTTATGGCGTCACCGATGACATTGACCTTGACCTTGGGAAAATTTCAATTTCCAGCCTTCATTATATCAGGGCTAGCATGCATTATACTGAGAAGAGCCCAGCCAACTCATTTTCTGGGGGGCATTTTCGCGCCAACGTCATCGCAAGCGCGGGAGGTTGCGGGTTGCCCGCTGCCATTGCAAACCTGCATTGACCTCTAATTTTATCTTCAAGATTTGGTTTTGAAACCTAAATCCAAGATACGGTTCCTTCGGGTATTGGTTCTAGCACCCAAATCCAGGATCCGGTTCCTTCTGATTCCGGTTCTAGAACCCAATTGTGGGATCTGGTTTCTTTTGGTTCTGGTTCTAAAACCCGATCACTAGATCCGATTCCTTTCAGTTCCGGTTCTAGAACCCAAATCCAGGATCCAGAGCAGCCGAATCCAATGTCTGGTTCCTTTCGGTTCCGGTTCCAGAAGCCAAATCCAAGATCGGCTCTTTCGGTTCCGGTTCTCAGCCCTACTTTCTGGATCTCGAAATTTCCCTTCTTCCTAATTCTACGGGATCTTTGTGGTCTTTGATACCAATAGTTTTCGTAAAACTGTCGATACCAAGCACACTGGGATTCTCCTCTCCATGCCTTACGTCAAAGTGCGCAGGTTGGCCAACCTTCCTCTTGCTGCTTGTAACTTCGAGAAAGAATCTAATATCATTTCTCATATTGCGCTCTTCAACAACAAAATTTTGCGCAGAAGAGAGAACTCCATCCCCTGCAGAAGGGCACCAAGACCTCAGCGGTCATGGACACATTGGCTTCAGGTGCCCTATCTGGCCATCTTTCTCATTGCATTTTATATGGAGAAGGAGGGGAGCGGGGGGTAGGTACGGCTCTTGAGGACCTTATAAGTGAACATGAATCAGGTTTCCATTAATCGGCCTGAAAAATGAGATCTCTTCTTCACGGCTCGTTAAAGGGCGAAGTTCTCAATAAAATGGAAGGAATGGAAATTATGAAACATAGGACGGTTCCAATAATTGCAGATTACTCAACGTCGCTAAGAGAGTCAATTTTCTCTCTCAGGTCGGGTTTCGAAGGAAATTTCCTCAATTTTATTGCCTTCTTCCTATTCATCAGATTGTGCGCCATTTTTTATTTGTGCTACTTCAATTAATCGTATGTTGGGCTGTATTTCCTTTGCTTAGCACTCATACCAAAATACGGACTTGCAAAATTTTACTCTTCCCTACTTTTCATTTCCTTGTGCACGTTCTTAATGGAAGAACCAGTCCCTCAACAATCTTGAAATAAGTGAAGAGAAGCCAGTTCTTTGACCAACTTCCGTCGTGTAGACGATAACGCTCTCTTGTTGTGGAATCAGCCATTGTGTACCCACCTCTTTCTCTCCCACCTTCTTGAGGGGTGTCAACTTCCTCATACCTCCTCGTGAAATCCACTCTCCCTGCCCTGCGTAACTAGGTCTCAAATTCCTCAACTTCCACTTATTCCATTCTCGGAGTGTTGTACTCACGTCTTTAGGAATGGTGTGATCCTCCTGAAACACTGAGGAATCCTCTCTCAAGTGAGCTTGTAACCTTTTTCCGACATCCTTCTTGAACGACATTTCTTGGAAAGAAGGAAACCATGGTATTGAAATAATGGACTATCCGTGCCATACAAAGGAGTTGAAATTGTTAAGAGTGGTGAAACGGATGTTGCGGATCAGCAATGAATCATCCAATAGATTAGATACTATGACTAGGGACTACCTCTTCGAGTTTGTTCGAAAGTCTTAAGTCTACCTTCCGTTGCCCTGGTGAACAAGTTCCGTGGAGGCTTCCTCAAAAGGATGGTCAGGGTTGAGCAGGTGTTCTGCAAAAGCCGCCAGCGTTCAAGGTTATTTCATGAAGGCGTTCTCGCTGTGTTCTCCTCGTTCGACCGTTGTAGACCCTTCGGGGTAGACTCTGCTCATTTCCTATTTTGAAGAACGATCCTTCAAGCGAGATAAGTGGCCGACAGACAACAGAGTGTGAAAAGCACAAGTGTAACCGTACTACCGAAAAGTCTGTCGAGACAATAGAAGATATTCCCTGAGAAAAGACATCCTCGATAGAGACTGGCCGAGCATTTTTCGGCGAACAAGTTTATCAGTTTATCGATATCCCGAGTGCAAGGCTCTTGATGAAGTTCAGTTCTGTTTTGAAGTCACGTCGAGGCACCAGAGAGCTAATGAGTAAGTCTGTAGACCATCGAATTAAACGCTGCTTTTTTTACGTATGCGATGCTAGGAATTCTTCTTGTGTTAATCATGTCAGCTCTTAAAATCTCTTCAAGAGCAAATGACCCTAGAGCTACCACAAATTTCGAAAGAACATCAAAAATTGATATCTGATTGAAAAAATCCATTGATCTGTAAGATTTTCCATACAGTACAAAAAACTATGCAAGTTCAACGACAGCATGTTCGAGTGGACTTCTCAGCCTTATGTACGCATCGATACTCCAATCAAACTCGTAAGGCTCTCGATCGTTGTTGCGTTCCTCGAATATTTTTCATCCAGATTTATTGAAAGATTAAAAAATCTTCTGGTATAGCGTCATCATAACAAAATAGATGCGAGTATCGCTGGACAAAATGATCGGTAACTCCGATTCTATACAGAAGAGGAGGAAGAAGTGAAATCATTCGCTATAATTTGTGCGAATTATCTTCCAGCTCAAAAACGTATCCAGTTTCTTCCTCTTTTTTCTCTCTCTTTCATAATATTTTCTCTTCTTTATTTCTTTCTCCATTCCGGGTATTATTATATGGCCGGCGAGTGGTTGGTGGTCGTTTTTTGATCGATAAGATAAATTTCAACTGAATTATTATTTGCTCCGTGAAGCGTTGCCTAGCTGGTTCTTCTGGTTACTTTTGTAAACAACGAATTAAGAACAATAAATAATCAGTCTGCGTGTAGTACACCGAAAGAAGACGAACTGAGAAAGTCATTAACGTTCGAAAGAATGTAAATTTCAATATTTTTTTCACCGCCACAAGATAGTATGGTCTAATTTTGTTGTTTTTTTCTTTTCTTTATAGGTATTTAATCGAACACGGCGCGGACGTAGCATCTGTGAATAATGACGGAGAGTTGGCGGTGGACATTGCGGAATCGGACGAAATGGAAGATCTGTTGCACACCGTACTCAAAGAAAAAGGTTGGAAATATTTTTAAAAATTCTCGCAGTATTTGAAATCATATAATTGGCGGGGCACATGATCGTATTCTGGAGCAGACGCTACGATAATATTGACATTGGCTGGTCGTTTGTAAATTTTGGTCTACGACTTTGTTGTCGTATCTTGTTTCGTGTCCGCGAGAAGCGCTGCGGTCGCGTTACGCAGTGTCTATATAACATGTGTGCGAAACTTGCGAAAAAAGAGTTACGTCGGAGAATGAGTTTCAGGAGAGGTATCGTACTCACGAGATTATGTTCAGTATGTTGTTACATGTACTATAAAGGTGCTTTACGTACGTATAGATGTAGTACTTCTCGCATATTAATAAACACTGTTAACTGTATTTGGCAAGTTGCCCTCTTCCACACCCCCTTAAATCGGCTACTCTTTTCTCTCTCTTTTTTTTCGTCTTCTCTTTATCGAGTTTCCTTCTTTTTTTTTATGTATCTATCTATCTGTACAATATTTTTATTCGTGTACATATTTCATAATTTACGATCGCGAACACTTGTAAGAACGCGCGTGTTCCAAAAAGGCGCACGAACGAGGTCGAATTTACTATCAAAAAACTTCGAATGAAATGAAAAAAGATGAAAGTTGATGGAGGAAGTTCTGTTTTTTTGAATCACGGCCCGAAAAATTCGACTCATTTCGGAAGTCGTTGCTCGCGAGTCTTTGCTTTGAACTGTGCGCAAATCACGGCGTGCTAGTCAAGATGCCTGACATTGGTCGTGGGTTGTGGGATTGCGATCGTGATTCAGAAATTTTTGAATTGCGGGAATTTGTTTCCGCTTCAAAAGATCGTCAATTCATGACTCTTTCTCGAGTGCGATGCTAGATTGGTGAAAACCCTGAAAAGCTTCTCGTAATGGACTTTTCAACCCGTCTCAAAACGATCTAAGATCTTGGAAAGAGGGGAATGAACTTTAGTCAAGTCTATGGAGTAGAATGAAAGAAATCTTTTGGAAATGGTTCAGCCATTTCTTTCGACGAGCTACATGCAGCTGCCTGTCTTCAAGACTGCGAGCTTGGTTTCGGTGTAATTTAGGTCCGGAAGAAGGGAGATGGAAACTGTCTGTCAAGGCTTCCATAAAGCGGTTTGAAATGTGCCAAAAATTGCGGAGTGAGGTTAGTTTTGGGCTGGACGAGATGTGTTCGACGAATAGTGGTTAATCAATTTCGCAATGGGAGCATGAAAGAATGTCGGTGAGTCTTCGAAGGCAATATTGTGAATGTGTTGTTGAGGATTGATCTTAGGATGTCTGCTAAAATACTGGAACTCTACACCGGTATAATCTGGCGAAGGTAGCCTTAGCTACCAATCCGAAATTCATTGCTGCTGGTCCGGCTGTACTTCACCTAAAGGACACACTATTGTCAGAAGAAATATGTGCGTCCTGTTCAAGAACGATGAGATGTCTTTGGAAGCGAAGACGAGGACATACATCCTTGAGCTTCATGATTACGCGTTTATTGCATCCACGCCACAGCAGCTGTGACGGTCGCGTGCATTTACGAGACTTCACTGTTCACGATCTAAAAATGAATGCGAGCTAGACCAGGCCACAGTCGAACTTACAAAAGAATCGAACTTGTCAGAGATCTTGGAGACTTTCTGCTCGATTTGAGGATACTGTAACAAGACTTACTGAAATTCAAATGGCTTGGGCCAGAATTGTGATACTACAGCCACAACCAAAATTATCGTAAACAGAGCCGCGGTACCACCTTTCTTTAGTATGGCAGTGAGACCTGGTGGCCGTATGGAAGCACATCAAACAGATTGTAAAGTTCCTCTAGCAATGGCAGCGCTGACCATAGCAACTTGGATGGTTTCTACTGAATGGCCAAAACAAAGCTTATAAAAGTCACCTCATATGAGCTGAAAAGAAGCGGAAGATACTTTGGCGGCCAAAAGAAAAGATTCAGAGGCTAAATCAAGTCCCCGCTTAAGAAGGCCAACCTGCTCGACTTTTGGCACAGCTTGAGATTGGAGAATACATAAAAGATAATCAGCAGACGGCTAGGAGGCAGTTTGATGCCCCTGAGCCGGTCTGGAAGAAAATTCATGTGGAGGATAAGGGCGATAGCGCAATGACAAGTCAGACTGCTACAGGAGAAGATTTGGGCGAGTTTGTTTGAGTGGGGTGTTTAGGTTTGACCAGTGAGTGTATCAGCTTTGAGTGGTGTGTTTGTTGATAGACTTGAAAAGAGGTCCGTGCTTGTAGACAAAAAGAGGAATTGACGGATGGGCAATTGGTTGTTCTTTGGGCTGTTTTGTCGATGGTCCTCGTGACCAACTACCCGGATGATGAATTTTAAGATGAAGTTAGCGGAGCGGTTAGCGAGGCGAGCGCGAATGCGATTTGTAACTGAATCAGGTAAAGTGTGATTGGAGACAGTATTTAGTAAAACGAGGAAACGAGAGATGACCAGGAAAGTATTAATTGAGGAAGAAGGATGCGGATTTTCAGCCTCGTTGATAACTACTCGATATCCTTGGTAAAATTTACCCAAGAAGTATGGAGGAGGAGGATTCTGTCTTTTCCTTCGAATGCTGTCTTCAGTACTCACGTCATCGTTTCCCTCTGGCGACGTTCGGTTCTATATCGATTCTTGACCTTGGCTCCTTGAGAAGACAACGGGGTAGGATGAGGTGCAATTCCTCTCTTGAGGCAAGTTGAATCGATTGTCTTTTCCTTCTTCTAGCCTTATACTCTTACCGGGACGGCTTCGAGGTTATTCCCTGTCCAAAACCTAATGGAAGATGCGAAAGATCCTCATGTTTTGCACCCTAGAAAGAAGTCGTTCTTCTTCTTTCTCCGTTTTCTCGATTTTGACCTTTCCAAATTGACATTTTCCTAATTTTTCTGTGTTTTTTTTTTTGCTAGTTAATTTAGTATGCATTCTACTTCCCTCGTATTTTCGTGGTCACTCATCACCTTGGAGTATTCCTCAATTCTAAGCATATCGCTTTTGAAAAGAACGAGGGCGTATGAGTGAACGAACCGCCCTTCCGGCACCGGTATCCGCCCTTCAGGGCATTGCGTCGGTAGTCCAGAGGGCTCGAATTGAGAGTGGCCTGGCTCCATTTTCTCCACGAGTTCCGTACGCTGTGCAATGTCCGTCAATGAGGCCTCTACAGGGGTCTATCCTACTGACCAAGAAAGGGATCAGCACTCAAGCTGGAAATCATGTAGTCCTGTACCATGGATACAGGCGTATCGACTCCTCCACCAGAGTTTTTAGTCACCACTGGGAGCTCACTAGGAGCTCACCAGCAGTGCTTCGTGACTTAGGTAGGGGTTCTTCCTCCTCCTTTTCTTCACCTCATTTGTTGGCTTTTGTCTTGTGCATGCCCTCTTTTTCTTCTGTTGGCGCTACCTCGTGAGCGCCTTGTATCCGGTGGTCCTGGTGCTGACGAGAAGAAATGTGGCCGCAGCAGAATGGGGGATGGTACATGTAAATGTGAGAGGCCACAACGTGACTTTACATCTGCCGCTCCCATTCCGCGTTCATTTTCTTCTTCATCACCTTAGCGGCAAATGTAGATATGTAGTCCCATGCCTTCGTTGAGCGTTGCATGCATGGAACCAAGTTGCTGGGGGTGAGTTCGTAATCTTCCCCGATCTCAGAGAGAGACCGTTTCAGTTCACCCCGCTCACGTTTCCACGCCTCACATTCGAAGATGGTGTGTTGTGGTCCATCCAGTTTGAACACGACGATTGTTCAACTTTCCCCGTTTTGTGAAGGTATTTGTTGAAACACCGACGGCCGCTCATCATTTGTGTGAGATGAAAGTTTAACTGGCCATGGTCTCGGTCCTAGACCTGTCAAGACGACGTATTAGCGAGCGGGTCCACTCGCTCTATCCTGTCTGGGCGAGTCCCTCTTTGCAAGGAGCGCGTGGCCTCCTGCTTGACCCACAAGGCTTGTCGAACTGTCCTTGTCTTCTCCTTTGCCGATCGGCGGTGTCCGTGCTAATACGCAAAGAGTGTCCGACGACCCCATGCGGCAGGCACTAATTACTCGATATTGAAAAATAAATTAGGAATCAGAAGTTCATTCCTTTCATATTAGGTACTATTTTCCTATAGTTGAGGGTTACTATCTCACTACCTTTCTTCCTCGCCCTCCTCTTGTCTCGTGAATTTGCGACTGAAGATAGGATTTGTTCTGATGTTAGGCAGAATTCTAGGTCACAATCAATCAACGAAGAATATTTCCTGTTAGTCGATGCTTGAGATTAGTGAGTCGTAATGCTTCAGCTTGTGACGGTAGAAATGAGTGCTCAATCCCAATGTCTTCTCCTGTGAAAATGATTCGATAAGTTTTACAAGCTCTATCTATATTAATTGGTAATCATCCTGTGTAAAAGATGCAAAGCACTCGAAAATTATTGAAACTTCGACTATAGTGTTTTTCTTCTATATTGTGCGGACGTGACTTCCACAAGTTGTTTTCGTAACCTCGGTCATTCAGCATTTTTCTGAATTCCCTAATTTTCTTAAAATAGAATTTTCTTAATTACGTGCGTGAAATACCGCGTAAAGAAATAATCGGAAGATTTCATCTATAATAGTTCGAAAAAGACCGGAGGACGTGTGACTGTAAATTGATTTAAAACTGGATTTTAGCGAGATTGGTGACTCGAATGAGAGGCGGTATGTTTAAAAGCTAAATGAGACAGAATGATAAGTTTTCCATGAAAGAAATTTGTATTATAACTAGCTGCGACAGAAACAATTTTGAGTAAGAATTTTGTATCTCGAGAAATTGAGGGTTTTTTCTGAAGAAATATCGAACTTATTGTCGTTTGAAATGTTTCAGGAATTGATTCGGACGAAGCCAGAAATAAAGAAGAAAGAATTATGTTACAACACGCGAAAGAATGGTTGAAATCAGGAAAGTTTGAAGACATTCCGCACGAAAAGACTGGAGCTACTGCACTGCATGTTGCCGCATCCAAAGGATATATTAAAGTCATGGAGTAAGTCTCAGAACACCTTTGTAAATACGAGATGATGGAATAAAGAGATAATTTTGGAGAATGTCACTTTTTTTCAGCACGCTAATACAAGCCGGAGCAGATGTAAATGCGCAAGATTTTGACGGATGGACGCCCCTGCACGCGGCCGCTCATTGGGGCCAAAAAGAAGCGTGCGAAATTTTAGTCGAAAATTTCTGTGATATGGATAAAAAGAATTACGTGGTAACGTGTTTCGTGAACGAAGTTTCTTCGTGTGTGTTTGTGAAATTTATCACGAAAATTTGCGTCTTTTTTGCGCAGGGACAAACCGCTTTTGACGTTTCTGAAGGAGAGATTGTACGGTTGCTCGAAGATTTGAGGAAGAAACAGTCGTCTCTGCAGAAAGAAAAAACCGATATAAATATTATGGCGAATATAAATAAAAGAGCGCATTCTCCGAAGAGAAGGTAACACGACGCCCCATTTGCCATTCTTCTGCTTATATTGTACTAATAACTTCTTCTTAATGATTTTTCTTCTTCAACATGGATGCGTTTCCGAACTGGAAATTGATTGGATGTTCTTCTTGGAACCAAGTCACCTAAATCGAAAGTCTTTCGAGGTTATCGAAAATTCTTTATTTCATTTAGAGGGGAGCAAAAGAAAAGATTGGTTGAATGCAATACGTAAGTTTGCAGCCGGCAGACTCGGTCTTAGTCACAGAGCTTAGTCCAAACAAGTATCAAAATGATCCCACGAAGTTCCAAAATTAATGAATGGGCCTGAGGAGGGTCGAAACTTCGGAACACTGCGCAATTGTTGAAATTTTCTCTCAAATCCCCATTAAATTTTAACGCTTCGTTCAGAAATGAAATTAAAATTGCCCTACTAAGTTTAAAGGAGGTCAAAACTCCTCCATCGTGAATAGCGTCAATTTTCAGAATTTTGGTCGATTGCCGAATAAAATTTAGAGCTGAGTCCGAAAACATTGTCCAAGTCACCCTACAAAGCTTCAATGTGGGTGGTAGGACCCAAGAGAGGTTCAAATTTCCCCAAAATAGAAAATTTAGCAATTTTCTCATGAAATTGGGAGCTGATTTTTGAAATCGTGCTCGACTTTTCATAAACTTTAGCGCCTAGTCAAAAGATAGAATCATCTTACAAAGCTCCGAGATAAGAGAATGGGTCTTGAGAAGTTGATCAGAGGTTTTACCCCCTTCTCTTGGAATATATGCGGTTCTTTAAACAATTTCATCCGTCTTTCAATCTGGAAGGAGTTCTTGTATCTTCGCTCAAAATCCATTTTGGTCATCTTGAGAAAATTTAGATAGACCCCATGTCCTCTACTCCTGATATACCTACCTATGGTCACCTTCAACAATTTTCCAGTGCTTTAAATTGAATGAGACGCCTCCTCCTTACCTCAGGATATCTGTAAACACCTTCGAAAGTTTCCCGGAGTTCTCTGTCCAGATCTCAATGACCATGTTCAAAATTTTTCAAGGTGCTCACTTGCGCCCCCACCCCCCTCCTTCCCTCTCCAGTTTCCATGGTCTCGTTGGACAATTTTCCAAGTACCTGAACTGGACTGCGAGCTCTCGCCTAGCACAACTAGAATCTTGTAACACTCACCCTTCTTAATCCCCTTACTTCATCGCTCCTAACCTCTAGACCAACTCGTGGCATCATTGCAATCACTCCAAATGACCTCATCACCTCAAACCTTGAGACATTTACGTTTTTGTGACGTCAACCCTGAACTGTACACTTCCATAATGTCCTCAACCTTGATGACGTCATCAACCCAAGACAGTATCACCTCCTACCTTGATGATATCTTCAAACCGTGTCGTCATCAACTCCAACTTTAGTGACGTGCCTTGAGACATAATTATACACTTTTGTGATGTCATCAACGTCAACCTTAGTAATGTCATCAACACATCCATGCAATCATGCAGTCTCTAATCTCGAGACTTTGATGACGTCATCAACCCGTGCTACTCTCGAATCAAACATTAATGACGTCATTGACCGCAACTTGAGTAAGGTCATCAACACTTGAGATGTAATCCCCCTAACCTTGAGACATATTATGCGTTTTTGTGACGTCATCAACCCATGATAATCCTCAACCCAAGATTAGTAACGTCATCAAGATGTGCGACGTGATCACCGTAACCTCGAGACGTTCTTCTCACGTCGTCAAACCGTTACGTCATCAAACCCTATCTTAGTGACGTCATCAAGATATGCGACGTGATCATACAGTCTGACTTTGAAACTTTGATGACTCATGACGTCCTTAAATCTTTCATTGATGACGTCATTAACCATAACTTGAGTGAGGTCATCAACACATGAGATGTAATCCCCCTAATCTTGAGACGTATTATACACTTTTGTGACGTCATCAACACCAACCTTGATGACGTCATCAATCCCATCCTTAGTAACATCATCATGCAGTCTAATCTTGAGACTTTGATGACGTCATCAACCTGTGCCGCTCTCAAATCCAACATCAATGACGTCATTGACTGCATCTTGAGTGAGGTCATCAACACGTCCAATGTAATCACCCTAACCTTGAGACATATTATACCCTTTTGTGACGTTATTGACCCAAGCCATCCTCAACTCCAACCTCAGTGAAGTCATGACCTCCAACCTAGATGATGTCTTCAACTATAACCTTATTAATGTCATTAAAAGGTACAACTTGATCACCCAAACCTTGAGACATATTGTACTTTTTGTGACCTCATCAATCCCAACCTTAGTAACGTCATCCACATGTCCCCATAATCTTGAGACTTTGATGACGTCATCAGCCCGTATTGCCTCAAATGCAACATTAATGACGTCATCAACCACAAAATGAGTCAGGTCATCAACACGTGCATTGTATTCACCCTAACCTTGAGACATATTATGCACTATTGTGACGTCATCACCTCGGGACGTCCTCAACGGCAACCTTAATGACGTCATCAACAGGTCCACGTAAACATACAGTCTCTAATCTTGAGACTTTGATGACGTCATCATTCAGGGGTGTGAACCGTTATTATTTTTTCTTAGGATTCGACTTCCATTCATTGTTCAACTGAATCGCCGGATCCGCTTCCTTTTGGTTCCGCTTCCAAGTAGCAATAGCCGCATCCGCTTCCTTTTAGTTCCGCTTCCACACAGCAATCGCCGGATCCGCTTCCTTTCGGGTTCCGCTTTTAAAACCCAAAAATTCAGGTCCGGATTACGGATACCATTTTGGATAGCGATTCTGGTTCACACTCTGGTCATCAACCCGTGATGCTCTCAAATGCAACATTAATGACGTCATCAACCGCAACATGAGTCAGGTCATCAACACGTGCATTGTAGTCACCCTAACCTTGAGACATATTATACACTATTGTGCTGTCATCACCCCGTGACGTCCTCAACGTCAACCTTAATGACGTCATCAACAGGTCCACGTAACCATACAGTCTCTAATCTTGAGACTTTGATGACGTCATCAACAGGGGTGTGAACCATTATTATTTTTTCTTAGGATTCGACTTCCATTCATTCTTCAACTGAATCGCCGGATCCGCTTCCTTTCGGGTTCCGCTTTCAAAACCCAAAAATTCAGGTCCGGATTACGGATACCATTTTGGATAGCGATTTTGGTTCACACTCTGGTCATCAACCCGTGATGCTCTCAAATTCAACACTTATGACGTCATCATCGCAACTTGAGTCAGGTCATCAACACGTGCGATGTAATCACCCTAACCTTGACACATATTGTACACTATTGTGACGTCATCAACCCGTGACGTCAACCTCAATGTCAATCTTAATGTTGTCCTCAACATCAACCTTAACGACGTATCAACCTCAACCTCAATAACGTCATCACCACGTCCTCGTAACCATGCTGTCTCTAATCTTGGGACTTTGATGACGTGGTCAACCTGTGATGCTCCCAAATCCAACATTAATGACGTCATTGACCGCAACTTGAGTGAGGTCATCAACCCGTGATGTCCTCAACGCCATCCTTCCAACCTTAGTAACGTCATCAACACGTCCACGTAACCATGCAATCTCTAATCTTGAGACTTTGATGACGTCATCAACCTGTGCCGCTCTCAAATCCAACATCAATGACGTCATTGACTGCATCTTGAGTGAGGTCATCAACACGTCCAACGTAATCACCCTAACCTTGAGACATATTATACCCTTTTGTGACGTTATTGACCCAAGCCATCCTCAACTCCAACCTCAGTGAAGTCATGACCTCCAACCGAGATGATGTCTTCAACTATAACCTTATTAATGTCATTAAAAGGTACAACTTGATCACCCAAACCTTGAGACATATTGTACTTTTTGTGACCTCATCAATCCCAACCTTAGTAACGTCATCCACATGTCCCCATAATCTTGAGACTTTGATGACGTCATCAGCCCGTATTGCCTCAAATGCAACATTAATGACGTCATCAACCACAGAATGAGTCAGGTCATCAACACGTGCATTGTATTCACCCTAACCTTGAGACATATTATGCACTATTGTGACGTCATCAACAAGTCCACGTAACCATACAGTCTCTAATCTTGAGACTTTGATGACGTCATCAGCCCGTATTGCCTCAAATGCAACATTAATGACGTCATCAACCACAGAATGAGTCAGGTCATCAACACGTGCATTGTATTCACCCTAACCTTGAGACATATTATGCACTATTGTGACGTCATCAACAAGTCCACGTAACCATACAGTCTCTAATCTTGAGACTTTGATGACGCCATCAGCCCGTGATGCTCTCAAATTCAACACTTATGACGTCATCACCGCCACTTGAGTCAGGTCATCAACACGTGCAATGAAATCCCCCTAACCCTGACACATATTGTACGCTATTGTGACGTCATCACTCCGTGACGTCCTTAACGTCAACCTTAATGACGTCATCAACAAGTCCACGTAACCATACAGGCTCTAATCTTGAGACTTTGATGACTTCATCACCGCGACTTGTGTCAGGTCATCAACACGTGCGATGTAATCACCCTAACCTTGACACATATTGTACACTATTGTGACGTCATCAACCCGTGACGTCAACCTCAATGTCAATCTTAATGTTGTCCTTAACATTGACCTTAACGACGTATCAACCCCAACCTCATTAACGTCATCAACACGTCCTTGTAACCATTTAATCTCTAATCTTGAGACTTTGATGACGTCATCAACCCGTGTCACTCTCAGATTTAACGTTAATGACGTCATTGACCACAATTTGATTCAGGTCATCAACACGTGCAATGTAATCACCCTAACCTTGAGACGTATTATACACTTGTGTGACGTCATCAACCCCTGTCGCCGTCAACGCCATCCTCAATGACGTCATCAACTCTATCTTTAGTAACGTCATCGATGACTTAATCATCAGTGTTACATATTTTGTGTGGAGAGAAAACTTCTACCGCCTGCGCTCTTCCCCCCCCCCGCCTTATTCAGGGTAAAACGTATCCATATTCAGAATTTTAGAAAAGTCTACTCGAAATGGATTCGATTTGAAGTAGACTAGCATACATTGCTGGAGTACTACAAATCGACGCAACAGAACAGTCGATTCTTAGGTCGATGGGAGGAAATCGGGAAATCGGTCTAAAATTGAAATGGCGGATGAGTCAATGTGAGGTCAATTTCAACAATATTTCGACCGAGATTTAGAATGAGGATTTTGAGTCAATTTTACGTCGATTTCGAATCGACATGGTTCTTCAGGATTTCACCTCCTCCTCCTATGGAGAATTGGGGATCCGCACCTGCCATAGGATAGATGGTCTTTGGCTGACGTCCGTCAGCCGAAGAGCCATTTCCTCTCACTAGTCCAATAAAAGTGTAAAAAGGGTCATCTACGGGCATCTTAGGCTGACATCTCTGGCCTGCGAGTGAGGCTGCCGGGAGTAGCGTGCGAGATTTTTTTGTAATGTGGCTAAGCCAGTCTATCGAAGAATAAAGGTTGGTCTGTCAAGCTACCCTGACGAAAGACCTGGCTGTGATTGTGCTTGGATAAGGTTGCAAATATTCGCATATCGGGATGAACGATACGTTTTAGGTAGATTGCATTCTGTCGGGAGAAGGGGGGGGGGGGAGAATAAATAACAAACAACTGAAAATCATAAGCAGAACACGTTATGGTAAATTTGGATACGCTTATACCAAGCCAGGAAATCCATCCATGTTTGTACATCAAATAGATAAAATGAATTCTAACATGATCATCTTTCTTTTTGTTTCTTGATTAATGCTTATTTCTCTCTCTCTCGTCTCTCTGTTACGCAGGCTTATTAATAGTGATAAATTGCTGAAAGACAAAGACTCGACGTTGGATAGACAACCTTTGAGTCATTTAATTATGGAAGAAGTCGTTTCTCCCATGGATAAAGTTCCTAAAGTAGAGCTTAAACTTGAGACTGAATTGGAAACGCGAACGAAAACCAATATCACGGATGAAAATAGTAAAAAATGAATAATCTTCTCCCCGTTTCGTTCTTCTATGCGCTCGTCGCGAAAGACGCTAATTCTTTTTCACAATTTTTTCAGAGAAAAATTTATATTTGAACAACGAGGAAAAACAAAAGATACCTAGATTACCAGATACAACTACTAATAAAGTTCCTATTAATTCGGTGAGTCTCGAAATTTTAATCGATTTCTCCGTCCTTGCCGCTCGAAGTATAACGGATTAAGTCAGGTTCCTTCGTCTATAACGAAAATCGTACATAGGTATCAAAAAGTTGAAATGGAATGCATTTTTTTACGTGAACTTCCAAGAACGCGAGAAGAAAATATTTACAAATTGGTCGTGTCCGGCGTTAATATATTCGTTCTAGTTTGTAAATATCCATTCCCAATTGTCGCGATGACGTTTTTTTTTTTTCTGTTTACGAACATTGAATTCCAGTATTGTGCGAATGCGGCTACCTAGTTTTTCCTCGTCAAAAATATTTATTGGTGTATCGATGCCTTTTAGTAGGGTTCTTCTCGTTCGAGAATGAAGATAGTCTGCGAAGGAACGAATTAATTAATAATGAAATAGCTTAATTAGGAACTCGTGAGAGAATGAAACGAAAAAAAAATGAACGCTTATTTACAGGTTCCTTCCACGTCGCCGCCAAAATCAGTCAATGAAAATGAAGATGACGTTCGTGTTCCATCGTGGCGTAAACCAGTTTCGTTACGAAACGTCATTCGGCCACCATTTAGTGAGTGTTGTTTCTTCTTGTTTTTTTCTAAATTTTTGGTGGAAGACCCGCGATGAGCATGTCGGGAATGAACGATTAGGACGAGATTATCCAGTTAAATTCCTTCTATCACGTCTCACTAAATCAATTATATTGTTATGTGTACGTTTTCAGAATTTGAGGAGGAGAATAAATGGACTGCATCCAACGACCAAGTTAATCTTAATAGTGATGATAAAATACCAGAAGTAGTTCTAAGACGTACTCAGAGTTTCGAAGCGGACGATAAGTTAGTTGCACGCAGTACCTATTCTTTATTTTTTGTTTAGAATAGACGCAAGAGATTTCATCTAAACTTATAGAATCATTCTAATCCTTAAAAACCGATTAATATTTTACGGAAACGAAAAAGAACGGAATGACAAAATTCATCGCATGAATTAAACTCCGTATTGGCATGAATCATTATTTAGATATCACCAGTAAATATAGTGTACCTAGTTAGCGAATTCTAAAAAATTTCTCAAATCGTGATTTTGTTTGATACTTCCATATTTGGGAACGTTATTATTAAAACCCCGTATCGAACCGCAAGCGTTGGATTGATTTTTTATTTGGGTATTTCTATTCCTATCCATCGCGGCTCATGTCTGTTATGTCTTGTCTTCGTCTGAATGCCTTATCGGGCGAGTTTCAAAATTGACGGAACACTAAACTCGCGTATTTGTTTTCAGTTGTTGCGTTCTAGTGCGATTCTTTAATAATTTTCATTAACCCTTCATAATAATAGTACTGAGACATCATTTTTTTTTTTTTTTGTAAGCAATTAAACTTTTGATTCACGATCATTATTTAACGCGTGAGCAGATATACTCTGTAGAATACGTATTATTTGCGTGTGTTTAACTCACTCTCGATAACAGGTTCTATCGTCGATATTGCGAACTGAAAGCTAAAATCGAATCTGGTAACGCTCGCCCCGCATTAATACCTCCTGCAAATAACACAGCCAATTTACCTATGCGTTCGGCGTCTCTGAAGGAGAAGTACAGGTATGAGATACACTTAAATGAAGTAGGCAGTACGCGTACAATATAATGGTTTAAGATAGCTTCGATGTTCTCGTGTGGTGATGGTACCTTCAGTATAAGTGTGTAATGATCCGAACCAATCTTCTAATCGGAAGAAGATAGTTTGTGCACTTAGTTGTGGTGTCGGTGACTCGCTAAATCCTTATAATTTGTGTTCGAGAATTATCGGTGCAGGACTCTGCTTTTAAAACTATAAGATAAATCGTGGTGATGGTATATGCTTAGCTTCTTCGCTTCTGTGAATATTTTTGTTTTGATTATTAGATTAGTGTATATTTTAATTCATAAATTTTCAGAATCCAGTGCGTATTATACTCGTAGTGTGTCGGTTCATCTTTTTGTTTCTGTCAATTCGTGTAAATCCAATTGATAACTTTTCAAATGACCATCAAAAATAATTCGAACGAATCGCAATGGGTGCCAACAGTTTTTTTTTTTTTTTTTTTTCGAATTGAAAGCTAAAATCAGTTGGGTGGAGACCGGCCTAAATGTTGCCAACAATTTGTCAAAAGTCAGTGAGAAAAAAAAATGAATTATCGAGTCTCAAACAAGACCATATTATCTACGTCGAGGTAGAAGTTTAGTAAACGTGTATTTCGTCCTATGATGTCGCGAAAGAATACGAATATTAATGTTACGTCAAGTGGAAAATATGACTGATAATTTTTTTTAATTATTCGAAAAAGGCAGAAAGAGAAGGCGGCGTCGGTTCTTAGATGACGTGATCTGAATTATGAAAGCATGTTCAACATCTAGGTGATGGAGTTGGAAATTTTTTGAGATTCGCTTACACCACTTTGATGAACAAATCTTTGGGCTGGAACTACGTTCTGTGATTGAGGATCAAAAAATATGTCTAGTAATCAATTTTTTCTGTCCTCGACTTCGTATCATTTTTTGTATTTTCGTCTTGGAAGACAGAGAAACGTCTTGCTGCCGAATTAATCATATTCAATTCGCTTTAATTTTTCGTTTTACGAACGTGTTTTGGAACTTATTTCATTCTCGTGTTGGAGGGGAAGGGGGAGGGGGGATCTTGCCAAAAATTGTATCTTTTAGCTCGCATGTTGACTTTTTTCCCCCTGAAAAATCTAATCGTTTCAATTCTTCTTCGCTCCTCAGAACCAAGAGAAATAATGTAAATCTCTACACGTTTGGAGAGATTCTCAAAAACCTTTATTTAATCGTTGATTTTCGCTCAAATCCTATGATTAGAAATCTTTTCAATTTCTCACTCTAATTCTCTAATTACCGTAGCCAGTCAGGTAAGGTCTATCCGAATGTTGCAAGTAGTCGCTCCTTTTCCTCGGAAGGTACAAAATTTCATCTCGTGTCATTAAAATATTATAACATTTAGGCATTTTTTAATAAAACTAAGTCAAAATTTGGCTAAATAGATTTGTCGCAGAATTCATTAAAATTCATTTGATGGTAAGGCCGATTTTTAGAAATACATCTTCAATTAAAAAATTCTCTCTCATTCTGTGAGTTCATTTGATCCTAATGTGGGAACTGTTTGTATTCTATCGTATTTTTGTTTATTCAAGTCGGCTAATGAACTCGTGAAATTATTTGTACTTCAATCACTTTCATTTGAAATTATCAAATTTTAATATTTTCAAAATTAAATCTTCTATTGGTTTTGTTCAGCTTTTTAAAACAAGATCGTATATTTGTTACGCCGAATTTGTGAAGTCGCTGATTTCATGAAATCGGCAGAAAAATTGCTGATTTCATGAAGTCGGCAACCCCTTTGCCGAATACATGAAATCAGCATCCTCTTTGCCGATTACATGAAATTGGTAGACTTTTCTGCCGATTACGTGAATTAGGCAACTCATCTCCTGCTTATTTCGCGAAATCGGCAGCTGATTTCATGTATTCGGCAACACATTCTACAAAGCTTTTCACACCGTGTCTTTCTTTTCCTGATTATTCCTAAAGCTAGTGGTTACTATGTAGGGAGCGTATAGGTGAGCTACTCGTCAAGGCCAATATTCCTCACAGCAACTCCAAAAGTTCTTTGATCTTTCAAATATCTGTTGTTGCCCTAACTATTGTAAATTTGAAAAAAAGTTCTCTGAGTTCTCTGATGAAATAGGGATCTATATTGGATCACCTTTCAGCTCTTTTATCTCCAAAATTTTCACGTCCAAGTTTAAACTTGGTCTCTTTTCCTCGAACCAAATGTTACTGAGTCATATTTACTATTGGCAGAGGTATGTGGATGATATTTTGTGTTCTTGTACTGGTCCTCCAGATCTCCTTGGTGAGTTTCTGAGGTATCTCAATTCCTGCTACTCTTCCATTACTGTACTAAACACGCACATTGCGGAAGATGGCCTGATTGAACTTGTATATGACTCACACCGCGACTTCTCGTTTGACCTCGGTCTTGTCAGTTGCCTTCATTTTGTTCATGATGATGGGTAATTAACCAAAAGCGCTCGTCGTCAAATTTTTTCTGCAGTTTTTTGCATCTCTTTACTTTCCCTTTTGATATACAGCCAACGTAAATCCAGCAAGATTTCATAATAAGAAGATACATGTACTCATTTTTTTCATCATTATTCAATTACACGAATTCGCATTTTTTTCATCATTATTCAATTACACTAATTCGGCAGCTTCATTTATAAGCTTTTGCCGATTTCACGTAATTGGCTGCCGAATCTGTGTAAGCCTGCTGATTTCATGTATTCGGCAAAGGGGTTGCTGACTTCATGAAATCAGCAATTTTTCTGCCGATTTCATGAAATCGGCAATTTCACGAATTCGGCGTAACATATTCATACATTATCAAGTACTTCCCTGATCCATATGTCTTGAAATCAGTGGTGTCCCGATAGGATATTTGATTTTAATATCAAGCTGGGAATGGTTTTGGCAACAGTGGTCATTTTGAGCTTGAAATTAAAAGAGTCAATGCAAATTTAATTATTGAAATTTCTTAAATCGTAAAATTGTTGGACGACCATCAAAATTCATAGTTGAATCGAACCTCTAAGCTCAGAGCCACCCAGAGCCAAACGAAGCCCAGGTGAATATATGCGTTTATGACGCTCCTCGTATATTGTATGTCAAGCCTGGTGTAGAGATTAGAAGAAGCCTAGTATGGAGGTGGGATGAGCGGGTTAGACTATAACGTACTGTAGAGTTATGAAGTCCGTAGTATATTGTATATCAGGCTTAGCCTGGTATCGAATAAAGGGTATCGTTGAGAATTTCGTGATAATTTTCCAAGAATAACCCAATGAGGATAGGACTTTTCAAGGTCCCTAAGTTTCGTCACGAATTTTCGTCATCAAACTTAATCGCCTGTAATATAATGTCTTTAATTTCCCCTCCTCATCTACGATCCAGAGGGCGTATCTAGAAAATTTTCGGAGGAAAGTTTTCAAATAAGAAAATTTTCATGATGGGAATTTGAGTGGAAAATATTTACAGATATAGGATTCCGAACATGTTTCGAAATATTTTGAAGCCAATTTTTCATTAAAGGGGAAAGTTTTTCCTCCTTTCCGCAAACACGCCACTGGTGGTCTCCGTTGTTCTCTACAGCTTGCAAGTTGAAGTCCTTCAAAGTTTCTTCTCCCCTCTTATTTATGTAGCATGTAGCTGGATCGAAGTGCTTCGTTCCGCCTCCTCATAAAACTCATCTAACCCCCTTCTCCCTCCCCGTAATACGGAGATCGAAATTTTTTGAACTCTTCCACCTTATCTAGACGAGTAAAATTTATGGAGTCTGCCTCCTAATCGATATAGCCAAGTTTCCGAAATTTCTCCAAGGTCCTTTCTCTGTCGTGCAATCTGGCTTGAGAATTTAAATCTATCAATTTTGAGCCAGTCCATCTTCTGTTACTCGCGGTTCAGAAGTTCAACTTTCCCTTAGATCCTCTCCTTCGCGGTTGGAATTCTTTCAAATCCGTCTTCTAGATCCATAATGCCGGGTGCTAGAAATTTCTCAAAATTCCTTTTCTTGTCGATGATGATCCAGAGATCAAAGATCGACTTGATTTACGTGGCTAAAATGGTTAAAATCATTTCAAGTCCACTTCTAAAAATACATAACTGGATCGTTAAAATTTCTCTAAGACCCATTTTCCTCATACAAATAGCTTCATGGTTATATTTTGAGGCTATCTGTGCCTTTGCATAGTCGAGAAGTCGAACTTTTATCACGCACCCGCTTCCCGTGCTCATAGATTGTCGAAATTGTCTTGCTTATCTAGTTTAGAGATCAAAATTCTTTCAAGTATTTCCCCTCTCCTCCTATCATGTATAATTTAAACTTTTTCCAAACGCACGCCCTTTTCCACTCATACGTAGCTGGATGGTCAAGATTTTGAGCTCGCAATTCCTTCAAATTCTTTTCCTGATCTACAGTCTCCTCCCTCCCACCTTGAAATTCCTCATCCCCAGCTTAATGAGCTCAAAAATTGGAGGTCTTCAAATCCTCTCCCTCCCCCCTCCGAATTGTCGGAACTTTTAAAGATAATTTAAGCACAAATATTCTTATATTTACTGACCACAATTTCGGTCATTTAGTTAGACGAAAACGACTGAACGTTGTCACTCTTGATCCAGGCTACACTGTCAGAATTTTCTGAACTATTTTCTAATCTATGCGGCTGAATCCTCAAAATTTCTGCTACTCTCCGCCCCTTCGACTGTTCAAATACTTTCAATTCCCTCTTCATACCCGTCAATCTTGATGGTACGAGTGTTTCCCAGTCTATTTCTCTCTTGCTGCCAGTGATCAAACTCCCTTCCCTCCCTCCCTCGTCTACTTATTTGAATGGTCAAAATTCTTTTAAAGCCGCCTCTCTGATTTATTTTGCTGAATGAAGTCTCCGTTCTCATCTATGACCCAAAGTTCGACTTGAATATCTCCAAACTCTCCCCTCCTCTCGCATGTATGTGGATCGGAGAGCTTTCGAATCCTATTCTTGTTGGGCGAGAAATTTGAACTTTCTCCAGCGCTCCACCCTCATAATGTGATAGCCGTCGTTTGTACGACCGTTGACTTTGACCTTAAAACTTGGAAACACTAACGAGTTCTTCAACGGAGTTAAACGAGGGGAAGCAGGGAACCTGTTTTATGGGGCACATTCAAGCTACTTATGCCAGGTAAGAGACTTCCATGAATCTCCAAGCTATTATATGATACAAAAGTGCTCTGAGTCTTGTGGTGTTTGAAGCGTTGCGTATCTAGCTCATTCAAGGGGCTAAGCCACATGGTGTATAAGCATTGCATATGTAGTTATTTGAAGAGGCTATTTTGATTTTCTGGCTATATACAACTACCTTCGAGTTATGTGTGATGAGAGGGGGACTTGGAAAATTTTTGACCTCTAAGCTTTGCCAGCCGGCTGGACGGTTGAAGTGCTTCTAAAAAAATGTAAAGGCTCTTGCACAAGGAGCAAGAGTCGCGGGAGACCCGCGACTTATGACGTAGACTTTGAGATTATTAGTTTACGTGGAATGTAAACCTATAATTTATTTTCAAAGTAGGTTACAATTTATGCTTTTTCGGTAGTAAATACAGAAAAGTATACGGGTTTCTATATGTTTGGCTTCCCTTTTCCTGTTCTCCAAGTCTCAGCGCTAAGGGTCAAGAGGTCACAAATTTTTCCAAGTCCCTATACTAGCCCATAGAAGAGCCCGGATTTCTCTAAGTCCCTATACTAACCCATATAGGGATATAAGATGGGTATACAAGAGCTCGGAATTTTTCCAAGTCCCTATACTAGCTAATAGAGGGGTATAGAAGAGCCTGGAAAATTCTCCAAGTCCCTATACTTGCTCCTATAGGAGTATAAGATGGAAATAGAAGAACCTGAATAGAAGGCGACGAAATATTCCAAGTCCCAACGTTACGCCCGCCAAAAGTTTGAAATTTTTCCAAGCTATTATACTAGACAGCGTTACGCCAAAAAGCGTTACGCCCCACAGCGTTATGGGACAGAATTTCTCTGATGGCCCCCAGTAACTAAACGGATGGCGGGTCTCCCGCCAAAAAAAGATAGAAAAAACATTAAAATTCACAGCTTTTAAACGAGGGATCTTCCCACCATTTTTTCTAGGACTTGAAAATGGATTTCTGTGGACTTCTGATGATCTAACAATGACGATCAGGAGAAACGTATCTCTCATACTGTAGACTGAGGTACTTTTCCCTTGATCGACCAAATGTTACAGAGGACTTTGAAATCAGCCTATAACGACCAAAAGAAAAGCATCTTTCATACCATTGACTTTAGGTACTTTTCCCTTGAGCTCAAGAAATACGTATTTTACTCGGAATCCGTAGAAAAATCCGTATTTTCTTCGGGGACCGAGAATCCGTAGGTGTGGCAGCACTGGAGGAGGCAAGAAACGTGTTTTATGGGGTTTCTTTGAAGAGCGTTAATAGTGTTTGAAGCGTTGCATATCTGGCTTATTCGGTATATGAAGCATTGAATATTTAGCTGACTGAAGGGGCTACACCGACCTCCGGGCTAGCTTTGCTCGCCAGGCGGACAACGGACATTTTTTCCGAAAAACCCTTTGCTATGACAGGTTCCCTGTCAAAATTATGACCAATCTCTACGCCGCGCCGCTAATTCCAGGACTTGCATTCGTGCACTACTGCCCTGACCTCTCCCGTCCGGCTGGGTTTGTGCTAGGCTAAGGAAGGGAGCAATATAGTTCCTCCAGCATACAGTACAGCAGACTCATACTGGACTGAAGAGACCTACCGTAAAGACACGGAGTGTCCTATTTTCCATTTTTTTTTTTTTTTTTTTGTTAATCTACGCAGCTGAATTCCCAAATTTTCTCCTGATCTATGATCCGTATTTGAACTGCGAACATGTTTTATCGGGGGGGGGGGGGGGTGCCGGCAATACTTGAAGGTCAAAAACAATCCCATCGTATACAGTATAGCTCAGAGGTGGGTTAAATAGCCCCTTCAAGTAACTGGATATACAATAACTGAAGCTCTTGTTTACTTCACACATCGCGTTTACCAAGAAATGCCTTCAATTTGGATATACAATGATTCATACACCGATTGGCTTAGACCCTTTAATGAGCCAGGTATGCAAAACTTCAAACACCATAAAACTCGGAGCTCTATCATTTAGCTTAGAGATTCCCCTCTTATCATGTTTTCAAGTCCCCCTCCTATCATATATATATAGCTCGGAGGCCGGTGTACATAACCTGAAATTTGGAATAGCCCCTTCAAGTAACTAGATGTGCAATGTTTCCTGCACTAGTTGGTGTAGCCCCTTCAATGAGCCAGATATGCAACGCTTCATACACCACGAGGCTCACAACGCCCTTGAATCATATATAGTTTGGAGATTTTTTTGAGTCATTCTCCTATCATCATTAGCCTCCCTGCCACCCCTCGAACTACTCCGTTTAAGAACCCGTGAGGTTTCATTTCCCCTCCCTTGGACATGAAGCTTGGCGATTGAGAATCTTCCAAGTTTCCCTATTTCTCCGAGTCTACCTTCTTCGTATACAGTTCTGAGGTCAACCTCTTCCACCTCACACATTTGACGTTACTGGGTGCTCGCAATGTTTCCTTGTCTCCCTCTTGGTACATGATCCAATTTCTTCTTTCATCTCCTTTTAAATGTTAAGCTCGACGGTCGAATTACTTCTACACGTAAGTTCTTTCGATCTATACATATTGCTTGGAGGTCTACATTTCTTCATCTCCTCATCTGTATCGCTCGAAAGGCGAAATTCTTCAAACATCCCCCCCCCCCCCTCATGTACACAGTATTATGTGGCTTGGTGTTTAAAATTGCCCCTCGTTCATACAGCTCTCGAAAAATCTGTTCTGTAGTAGTGGAAGCAAAGACAATGTTCACAACTTTCGCATAGATCAAGAATCGCTGTGTTGTAGATGACCTCGGTATTCGACCGCTTTACCTCCTGCCTTATTTTCCGTCTTCTTTTTAAGACGAGTACACCTGTTGAAGTATGAACGTTGGAAAGAGTAATACGTGAACTACTTGAAAACTAGGTCATTGATTGCGATTCGTTGCGAATTTAATCTCGGTCTTTTGAAAGACTAGGATGAGATAATAAAGGTCTGGTCAGCCTAATTCATACAAGTGTGAAGTTCCGCCGGCAATGAGAAGTAATTCCGTCCCTAATCGCTGTGCCATTCGCTGGAATGAACTTGCGAAAATTTCGCAACAAGATTGAGCGCCAATGTGGATCACATCTGAAGGTTGTCGCGATCGTATTAGACCTGAATTTTTCTTGATTTTCCACCTGCTCTCAAACGATCTTCGACTTTGAATGCTGAACAAATGCAGGCCGTCCAGCTTCTCTCAAGTTATGTAAACGCGTTTTTCTATCAGCAACTTTTCTCCGTACGCGATTGTCCGCGATTTCGAAGGAGAAAATAATGAATGTCAATTTGTGCTTGTATGTGCGAGCATATATGCACGTTTACGTACGCGCGCGTTGTTTGCGGATGAGTTTCCATATTTGGTAAATCTCCTAATAGATACATTCATCATAGGAAGATAATAACTACCTATTATTTCCTTTTAATACGATTATTGTTATCAATCTGTTGGCGGTCGTTGTTCGTTGCGGCCTCTCTTTGAGTATATGCGTGTATGGAAAGTTCGTCTTGAAATGCAGTAGTAAGTAGGGAAAAGAAGAGAAAACTCAAGTTTTTTTTTCTCTCATTTTCTGCGGGTTAGTTTACCCGATATCCAGCTGTCAGAAAGTACGTTCGTGTACGCCAGTATGATTCATCGTAAATGAAGGTGTCCCGCGTTTATCCGTGTAATAACTTTTTTAGTTTTTGGTCGTAAGTTCGCCCTCCAGTCGTCTAGCGTATAGTAGACTGCATGACGACCTATCCTCGTGTTGTAGTTTCCTAAAAATTTTATTATTTTTTCATTGCGTGTACGCGTAAGTTTGTACATTATTATGGTTATGTGCGAGAAAACGAGATTTTAGCGAAACCTTGAACGTTAAGCGACTCAGTATGGTGTTCGGGAGAACGTCTTCTCTTACTATTTCAGTCGGTAGTGATTCTTGCTCTCGCACTCGGTGAATTTTATCATCATTCTATTAGTGCATATAATTTTTGGTCATTGCTTTATTTGTGATGTGTTGTATTATCCTCTTATTTTAGAATTAAGGTACTATTTACGTGTTCGTGTACATTTTTATGTAGCATGCTCGATATGGTGTCTGTTGTTGTTCCCGATTTTGGAGTAAACGCTCGTTTATGCATTACAGGAAAGGCTTAATGCATGAAGACGTATTATCCTCGTCCACGTTGACGCAAACCTCTACGAATTCGGCGACAAGCACGGCGGTATCGCAGGACACCACGACTGTAACAACCGTACCGAACTCGATTTCAGTCAGAAAGTACGTATATTATTGTTAATCATTAATTCATTGCAAACCGTGGTAATTTTGGAAAGAACAGAATGAAAAATGTTGGAAGAACGTTCAAATTAAGCTCGGCACCTCGTTGTGGACTTTGAATGTACGAAGATCGTAGATTCGAACTCCCGACGACAGAAAGGAGCAGAAATTTGACAATTTCATTCTTTCACAATTCAATTTGACTGCACAAAAAATTATTCTTACGCCCCAAAAATGCGAACGAATCGCGAACTCTCGAAAAATTAATAATATTTTTTGAATGATAGTGGTGTTAAGAATACCGTCAACACGGCCGAGGCGACGACTGTGTCCGCACCGACGACGCCGATAGCGAGTAAACTTAGCCCCGGAAATATCTTCAAAAACTTCTTCAAGTGCGTATTAGTGCGCGACTGCGAGATTCGAGTGCCATTGTTTAGTAGCATAGAATGTTTGGCTTTCTCTCTTTCTTTTATGTTTTTTTCTGAACGCTTTTACTTTTGTTTAAATTTTCTTTCGACTAATACTACAATTCTTAACGCATCGCAGTGATTCAAAATCAAAAATATCATTCACTCTTAAAACTCGTACTAGTAGAATGATCTTAAAATCTGGCTGAAATTATTCGGATTCAATTTTTCATCCCATTGTTATTATTACCGTACTATTTGACGGCTCAGTTCTGCTATAAAGTTATAATAATTGAAACAACGGGGAAAATTCAGCAAAGTGCTGTGTGTGAATTCTGTTTTTCAATCCAGAGTTGCATGTACCAACCTCAACCTAAGTTAAAAAGTAAACTACGGTTTAAGTTAACTGGCCAGAATCAAGCGGTTGCAGTTGACTTGAATCTGGTTTAGTTCTGCTTTTCCGGGGTTAAACTAAGTTTCAACTATGTTGGTTAAAGTGAAAAAAGTTCAAGTAAAGTAATTTAACCTCGAGAAGAGGTTGGTAGGTACTAGCCGGCAGCTAATTGCTGGTAACATTGTGGACTATCCGGAGACAAGTAGGACTTCTTGTTTGAGGAAGACCAGGGGCTAGGTATATTTCTCAATCAATCTAGGTCTGTCAGAATTAGGAATGGCTTGAAGTTTCTTGGTGCTTAATCAGTGGAATTGAGTTTACTTCAATCTCATAACGATGACATAGACCGAATTTTTCATTGTATATCAATTCTTTGTTATTGATACCTACATCACTTATTGTCCTGATGTAGAACTGTTCTTTTTTTCCTTATGGCAAGGGATTGTAGCCATGAGTTTTCTTTGTGTTATGAGGTTGATGATATATCTAACATTGATCTTGTGGGCTTACTACTGAATTAGATACCACTACTGAAGAGCTACCCAGTTAAATGATTCAAAAATTGTTTTTCGATGCTAAATTCAGATTTATTTATTCTTTGCTTGCTAGTACGTCAAAATTTTCATGTGAAACACAGATAGTCTCAAGCTGAGTTCTAATATTAATTTGCTTGCCTGCTACATAATTATACTGTGTACTACCATATTTGTCGGCCGAGGCATTTTTTGGAAACACTAGTAGTAGGTGTGTCTATTTAACACAAATGTTCTTGGCAACAACCTGTCTAAGACAATTAATTTAATATTAAAACCTCAAGCCTTTGAAATCCCAATTTTTTTCAAGTTTTTTAAATCTCTAGGCTTTCTGAATCCCCATGCTTCTTGAATTCCTGGGTTTTTTAAAACCATCAGCCTTTCAAATCTGCAGATTTTTTGAATCCCCGGGCTTTTTAAAACTCTGAGCTTTCTGAATCCCTGGGCTTTTCAAATCCTCAAGCTTTAAAAATCTCAAGGCTTTTTAAATCCCCTGAACTTTTTGAATCCTCTGAACTTTTTGAATTCCCAGGCCTTTTAAATTCTCAGACTTTTTCAATCCTTGAGCTTTTTAAAACCTCGAGCTTTTTAAAACCTCGAGCCTTTCAAATTCCACCTTTTAAATCCTCAGGATTTTTGAACCCCCAAGCCTTTTGGATCCCCAAGCTTTTCAAAACCCCATACTTCTTAAATTACTGTGCTTTTTAAAACCCCCAGCCATTTAAGCTTTTAAAATTCCTAGGCTTCTTGAATTACAAGACTTTTCAAATCCTTCGACTCTTAAAAACCCCAAGCCTTTTTAAATTCCTAGGTTTTTCAAATACCTAAGCTTTTGAGAACCTTGAGCGTTTTGAATCCCCAGGCTTTTCAAATCCCCATGCTTCTTAAATTCCTGGGCTTTACAAAAACCCTGGCCTTTTGATTCTTTGTGCTTTTTAAATCCCCTGGCTCTTTGAAACCTCCAAGAATTTTAAATCCCTGGGTTTCTTGAATCCCTGAGCTATTTGAATCCCTGGGCTTCTTAAATTCCCGAACTTTTGAAATCCATGAGCTTTTTAAAATCCAAAGCCTTTCAAATCATTGGGCGGTTTGAATCCCCAAGCTGTTTAAATCCCCTGAACTTTTTGAATCCCCAGGCTTCTTGAATTCCTTGTTTTTTTCAATCCTTGAGCTTTTTAAGACCTCGAGCCTTTCAAATTCCGCCTTTTAAATCCTTAGGTTTTTTAAATTCCTGGGTTTTTTTAGATACCTTGAGCTTTTTGAATCCCTGGGCTTCTTAAATTCCCGGACTTTTGAAATCCCAAGCCTTTCAAATCATTGGGCCATTGAAATCCCCAGGCTTCTTGAATTCCTAGACTTCTTCAATCCTTGAGCTTTTTAAAACCTCAAGCCTTTCAAATTCCACCTTTCAAATCCTTAGACTTTTCAAATCCTTCAGCTTTTTGAAACCCCAGGCTTTTTAAATCTCCCGGCTTTTTGAATCCCCAGGGCTTTTAATCCCTGAGCTTTTCAAATCCCCGTGCTTCTTAAATTCCTGGGATTTTCCAAACCTCCAAGCGTCTGAAATCCCTTAGCTTTTTGAATCCCTGTGCTCCTCAAATTCCCAGTCTTTTCAAACCACCTGGCTTTTTGACTCCTCCTGGTTTTTAAATCCCTTGGCTCTTTAAAACCTCCAAGCTTTTTGAATCCCTAGGCTTCTTAAATTCCCGGACTTTTTTAATCTATGAGCTTTTTAAAACCCCAAGCCTTTCAAATCCTTGAGCTTTCTTAATCATCACTGCTTCTTAATTTCCTGGGCTTTTTAAATCACCAAGCTTTTTAGTTTTTTGGGGCCTTTTAAATCCTCATGCTTTTTGAATCCCCAGGCTTCTTAAGTTCCTAGACTTTTTAAATGTCCAAGCTTTGTAAATCTCCAAGCTTTTTAAATCCCTGAGCTGTTTTAATCCTCTGGCTTTCTAAATTCCTAGGCTTTATGAAACCTCAGACTTTTTAAATCCTTAGGCTTTTTAAATTGCTGGGCTTTTTGAAACCCTGGACTTCATAAATCCCTTGGTTTTTCAAAACCTCGAGCTTATTGAAAGCCCAGGCTTTTTAAATCTTCAGGCCTTTTAAATCCCCAGGTTTTTTCAAGCCTAAGGCTTCTTGACATGTTTCATGTCTTCACTCTGACCTGACACAACTTGACCCCTAATTTGAAATTTTGCGTGTGTAACTCACTTTTGTGAGTGCCCCCCCCCCCTCATCTTGAACTAGACTTGCACTAGATAAAGAAGGCAGCAAACAAGCGGAGCAAGTGAGTCCCTGAAAGCAATTGGCCTCAAATACCCTAAAATAGACTTATAACACTACTGAACAAAAAAAAATTGTTTGTGTACTGATTTGAATACGTGATTCTGAAGTACTTTTCAACGCTGAATTCAATGCCGTTTTCCGTTTTTCTCTATCACGTCTAGATTTTCCATAATGTCGATGTTTATTTGCGTCCTTTTGCCGCAGCCTCACGCCATATGTAACAAACGTTTGAGCTTGAATACTGCTCAACTATCACTGCGTTCCGCGACGTTCTGCGGCAAATTGACATCAACATTATGAAAAATTTAGACGTGATAGAGAAAAACGGAAAACGGCATTGAATTCAGCGTTGAAAAGTACTTCAGAATCACATATTCAAATCAGTACACAAACAATTTTTTTTTTTTTTTGTTCAGTAGAGTAATGGACCATGAAGAGGGCAAACAAGCGGAGCAAATGAGTCCCCAAAAGCAGTTAGCCTAAAATTACCTAAAGTAGACTTATACTAGACCAAGAAGGGGGGCGAACAAGCGGAGCATGCCACCTTATATAAGACATGAAACATGATCTTTACTAATTTAGCTATGATAGAAAATCTTTTTTAAATCTTAGGCTTTATTATTCCCAGGTTCTTTAATTCCCAAGCTTTTCAAATCCCTGTGCTTTTTGGAACCCCAGACTTTTTAATTTCTAAATCTCCAGGTTTTTTTAATCCCTTATATCCCAGGTTTTCAAATCCCCCAGACTTTTGAGATCTCTGGGTAATCACAATAACGCCAAATCCTCTGACACACTAAATTGCATTACATCTAGCTAAAAATTATAAAACAAAAATTGTTAAAATTTCCTAACTGCCTAGAAATTCAATGTTCAATTACTTGTCCCAGACAGGTTCCTAATAATACTAACATTGCCAATAATGTTTGTGCTGAAGTGACTCACCTACTACTGATGATGTTGCCAAAAACGTGATTGCTGACAAATATGGTACCGGTAGTACTGAGTATTATATACCAGTCAAGCAAATTGATATTATTCAGCTTAGAACTATCTATTTCTAATATGAACATTTTGATGTACATATCATTTTTAAATTTCTCTCAAATGCCAAATTGCACACTCCATTGCTCATGGAGGTGTGTTGTACAAATAAGATCATGAGCGCATTATTGTATCTCAATTGCCTAATTAGTTTTCTCCTGATTATATCATATTTATATATTTTTTACCAACTTTTCTCTTTGAAAAAAAGAAGATACTACACCCATCCGTTCAGGTTTCCTCATAATATTTATTTTTATAGGTCTATTTGTGATGGAATCTGCAAAACCATATCATTAGTTGCTAGGGTGAAAGCTCCTTACTTAAAATGTGCTCTTCAAATAAGACGCACTTGTATTTTATTCATGAATATTCTATTTGCGCGTCGGACTTCCAACCGTACATTTGGCATGTTTCATATCTTCACTCTGCCCTGATCCCTAATTTGAGATCTTGCGAGTGCCTACCTCCTTTCTTCGCTCTTGTTACTTCGTTGGTGATTCAAACTGTGGATGAGAAGGATTGAAAGGCGCGAGTGGTGGGTGGTATTTATGTAAATTGATCAACTCAATTTTATTACAAAAGTGACTTGTAGGAAATTTAACACTCTATAAATTCTGTTCCACAGATTAGCTTTGTTCTTGATTTTTTGAAATAACTTGATCATCTTCCAAAAAAAGTGTCGTGATTTTATTTCTAATTTTGTTTGGATGACCTGGTCCATGTGAACTACCTAACATTCTTTTTTCATACAACTTCCAATAATAGTCATCATTCAGAAAATTTCAGTTTATCTATGTCTAAATGATGAAAATAATTAGAATATTTTCTCATATTGTATCACATGAATCGTCATGAAGCAGGTTTCATATTTTTGATTTTTCCTCAATCCTCACGTCATTTCATGCCATCCATCATCTTTGGTCATCTCCATTATTTTTGTATGTCAATTTGGTCATTGCGTGCATGTCTTTTGCTGAACGTAATTATACTCTTTAACCAATAATTATAAATTCATATTAAGTTGTTTTTCCTTCCTTTTTTTCTCTCTATTTTTTTTTTTTTTTGCATTAATATTTTTTTGCCTCGTAACTTATCATTTACAAAGCACGCATCTGCATTCTACGATCAAGACAGCTATTTGCTAGACAATTTCAATATTAATCTTTCTTTTCATAATAATATCAGCCACTGTCTGCAAAAGTATTTTTATTCTAACAAAGTTTTGGTCGTCTGCTTCAAACAGGTCTTTTGTGCCGCCTGTGCGCGATGAGGAATCCGAAACGCAGAGGAAAGCGCATGCGAAACGGGTACGCGAAACGCGTAGATCAACTCAGGGTGTTACTTTGGAGGAGTTTAAGTCGGCCGAGCAACTGGTGAAGAAGAAACAGCAGCAGCAGCAATTGCAGCAGGTCACGAGTCAGCTGAACAGTCCCAGTCCAATCGTCGAACAATCGGTAATGCCGCATTTTAAGTAAAATAAGCTTCGATAAAAAAAATATTCATTTCATTCCATCTTTTTTCGTCATATAAAATTGTAGAAAAGTACGGATCTGCGTAAACTCTCATCGTCCGATGAACCCGCGAATATGTCTGTTAGCGCCACCATCCATACGGGCACTACGACGGTGCCGTTGTCCAATAAAAATGCGAACGAAAGAAGACCTTCGTGGCGACTTAAAATCGATAACGGCTGTAAGGTGTGTGTGTGCGCTGATTGTTCAAATTCTATTTGTGTATACGTGAGAATGCAAGCCACCCCTGTACTTTGTGTTGTACCCCTCGCAAAGGGGAGAAAAATTCTTCCCAGAAACTTTTGGAAATCTCTTTTTCGGTTTATCTGTAATCTTCTTTTCTGTCTTCTCTTGTACTGCCTCTTCTTTCTGTTCGTGTTGCTGTGTGTGCACTGTAGGGCCAGTTTTACCAAGTACGCTTAAAGTCACGTGACAGGTTAAGTTCCAATTTTGGCGACTTGACGATTAGCACTTTGGTAAAACTGGGCCTTAATCTACCATTTCTTGTTCTGGAGGTGAGAAGAGTCGAAAGAGTCGACCGCGAGTTTATGTTTTGTATGTTGATTAATATCACAGTAAATCTGTCTGGAGTAATGTGCACTCTGTAACTAACTCTAGTGTACCCTTTGTGTCTTATCTTCTGTGGTGTATTATTCTTCCTGTCATTTACAGATCTGTCTTCTTTGCACGTTCATTTTTTTTGGTTCTTTATTCGTAAGATATTACTATATTTTTCCTTCTTTTTTCAGTTCATGTTGGAGGATGCTCGTAATAATGAGAAAGATGCGGAGTCGCCGAGCGACGCACCTTCATCAGGATGGCCGGGATCGCAGACGATAAGCGAACTGCCAGATACTGCTAATGTTACTTTACCTTTAAGGAAGAACAATAATTTGTTTTCGGAGGAATTAGGTGAGGACCATATCTTTATGAATTCGCACACTTTCAGGATTTTTAAATTACACTACGTCCGTGTTTCGATTGAAAATCACCAAGGCTGCTCACTTTTCCTTCTTTCATATCACCCTGTAATGTACAAAGCACCTAATTTGTCTCCAAGATTTAATTTTGTCGCTCACGCGACTTCATCAGGGTCGAACTAAAAGAAAGAAATAAGTAAAAGAAATTGCAAGTCGCGTGAGCGAGTGAGCGGAAGAAACGACGATAAAGTGATATTTGGAGCCGATTATTTCGTATTCCTGTATAGTGTTCAAAATCACGTGTAAAATCTCATTTTCGTTCAAACCAGAGTGTTAGGCCTTTACATTACACAGCTAATATTTTTTAGGAAGTGAAAAAATTTCTTGTACGTGAGTTTTCCGTCCCCTCCTCTCCATTTCTTTCTGTCTTTTTCTCAATAAGAAATGAAGATGAAGTGCACAACTTTCAATAATCAATGAATTCATAATAATAATATGAATTATATTCTTCACTGCAAATTCTTTAATGAAATAATTGCGTTTTTGTTTACTAAAATATGTAGTCCTTATCTAGCTATCTAAGATAATACTGAATGTAATTTAGTTTCACTATTTTTTTGTCAAGTTACTAGTGAACTTGTAGCGATGATGAGTGATGTTTCAAATCTGTGTCTGGGACTGTCTTACATCTACTCGAGGTCAGACTCAAGTCTTGTAATCAGTATATGGCAGATTCAAATTTTTATTTCAAAGATGGACACGCAATTTAATATTTTCCACTTATGTATTCGAAAAATTTCTCAGTCATCATCTTTTTGTCATCTCCATCTCCCCCTTCTGTCCTTTCTTCAAGAAATGAATAGGACTCTCAGTTTACTATTAGAGTGCACAACTTACAAGAATGAATAAACTTCTAAGAATCAATGAATATGTTTCAATTCCTTATGACGTGCTCAAGAGCTTGAATTCGAATCCCCCTCTCTCTCTCTCTCTCTGTCTCTCTGACTGACGTGCACAACTTACAATGAGTGATCAGTCCTATTCATCATTTTCCACATATTGGAAAAAATTTTTAGTCATAATATTTTCTCTTCTCTATCTCCTCCTTCTGTCTTCTCTTCAAGAGATTAATAGGACTCTCAGTTTACTATAAGAAAGCACAACTTACAAAAATGAACCAACTTCTAAGAATTGATGAATATTTTTCAATTCCTTATGACGTGCTCAAGAGCTTAATTTCGAATCCCCCCCCCTCTCTCTCTCTCTCTCTTTGTCTGTCTCATGATAAGGAAAAATTGCCAGACTGACGTGCACAACTTACAATGAGTGATCAGTCCTATGCATTCTTTTCCACGCATTAGAAAAATTTATCAGTGATCATTTTTTTCTCTTCTCCATCTCCCCCTTCGTCTTTTCTTCGAGAAATGAATAGGACTCTCAGTTTCCTACAAGAGTGCACAACTTACAAAAATGAATAAACTTCTAAGAATCAATAAATATGTTTCTATTTCTTATGACGTGCTCAAGAGCTTCAATTCAATTCCCCTCTCTCTCATGATGAGGAAAAATTGACAGACTGATGTGCACAACTTACAATGAGTGATCAGTCTTATCCATTATTTTCCACATATTGGAAAAAATTTTTAGTCATAATTTTTTCTCTTCTCTATCTCCACCTTCTGTCTTCTCTTCAAGAGATGAATAGGACTCTTAGTTTACTACAAGAGTGCACAACTTACAAAAATGAATAAACTTCTAAGAATCAATGAATATGTTTCAATTCCTTATGACGTGCTCAAGAGCTTAAATTCGAATTCCCCCCTCTCTCTCTCTCTCTCTCTCTCTCTCTGACTGACGTGCACAACTTACAATGAGTGATCAGTCCTATTCATTATTTTCCACGCATTAGAAAAATTTTTCAGTCATCATTTTTTTCTCTTCTCCATCTCCCCCTTTGTCTTCTCTTTGAGAAATGGATAGGACTCTCAGTTTCCCACAAGAGTGCACAACTTACAAAAATGAATAAACTTCTAAGAATCAATAAATATGTTTCTATTTCTTATGACGTGCTCAAGAGCTTAAATTTGAATCCCCCATCTCACTCACGTTGAGAAAAAATTGACAGACTGACGTGCACAACTTACACTGAGTGATTAGTCGGGCATCTCGCCAGTATTAGTAGAAGTTACTCCTTGTTTTTCACAGACCTCATGTGCTTTTTCTTGTTTCTATTGGAAGAGAAACAACAACCTCTGTGATTTGCATGGTTCAATCTTCCCGAACCCACGCCTCCAACATTGAACACATTATTCTATCAATGAAGTCGTTTCTAACTTGATCTCTTCATTTCATTTTCAGATCAAACGAAGTCAGATAATGATAAGAATCTTGCGATCACGCAACCAGTCAACCCTAGAAGGAAGCGACCTAAAAGAAGATCGACGGGTGCTGTACAATTTGACGTTGAGGTGAGAGCTATCGCAATTTTTTTCGTTCTTTACACCTGCTTACCACGTGCGAGAATTGACATTTAATCGAAATCATCGTTTTGTCATTGTAGGAGCTGTACGAACGATTGAATTCCGAAGGCGAAGTCAATGACATAGGCAACGAAGTGAGTGCCTCTTTCTTTGTTCGTGTGGTAACAATATTTTCTTAGCATTAGTCATCTCGCTCGCGCCCCACGTATAAATTAAACGATTTCGGAAGCGTTCTACATTTTTTCCCCTGTTCTACAATGTCGTCGCGCGTACGCGTGTCTTCGTAGGAATTCGCCTTCATTACTACGATAATTTTTTTTATATCATTAGCGTTTGTTTTATTTCTTATACGAGGCGCTTTTATTTCTTTCTCTTACTCTCATCTCCCTTCCTTTGTGCCAGCACTTTCATATTATGTTGTTGGCAAGCGAACGTGTTCGCGGATCTAGGCGAACTACGTTGAAACAAGAATTTTTATTGCCCTTCTTCTGCCGCAGTGGCGTGGATGGGGCGATGCGCGTGGATCTCGTCGCTGCACTTTTTATTATGACTCGACGAGTCGGAGGAATTTCTCGATAATTAAAAATCAAACGCGTAATGGGGTTTCACATGAGGCCGTATCCGTACGATTTACACTAAACCGTTCTATTTTGGTCGGATGGGGCACCAAATTACGAAAAGGATGTAGTAAATTTTCGTTCGCGCGTTCTCGCGGAGTTTAATGTGCGCGCTCGTTGGCATTGAGCACCAAAATCACCGCCTCGTTGGGACTGGCGTTTTACGCGTTTATTGTAGATAAAGTATTGAGTTTTGCTCGTTTTGGGGTAAATGTTGAAACGAAATCAGGTGTTAGAGTGTTGTTTCTTAGGCTAAGATTGCTTGCTCGGAGGCTTGATCTGGCGATATTTGATCTCCTTACTCTCACCTATTGGTCAACAAACTCGTAAAATGGAGAGGATTGAAAAAGAGTGTGGACAGTTGCTTTTGTTATTGGTTGTATTGTTCTTTGATCATGTCTTCAGTAATGAGGACTGATCATAGCAGAGAAAAGTTAACTGAATTGATTGAAGGAGACCCCGTGCGAGCAGAGCCTCCTTCAATGAATTCAGAGGACTGATCATGCCAAGTGTCATTTGTTGTATCACTTGTCCTCTGTGTTTAAGGCTCCCAAGTATCGCCGGTGGTAGTGCGACCACTTACCATAGAAACAAGAGGTGGGAAATATGATGTTTACCTGGTCTGCCAGGTACAGCAGGGATTGCCCTCTTCAAGCTTCTTAAGAGTCGATACCTCCTCTTCTGTGTAGACAGCATCTTGAAAAGGAGTGTGCGTGAGTTTGATTTCTGCTATGGCTGAGATCTTTTCCTCTTGGCTGTACGGCTTGTCTGAAAATTTGATCTCCTTGGTTTAATTATATGGTAAAGAGGATCACAGAAGTGAAAACAGCACAGATGGAACAAAACCAAAATAAATAATGAATAAAAATTTTAAAAATTTTTCAACACGCATGCGTCATGAGTAGGTCTTTACAAAACAAATTTCTGTGGCGTAGGTGGCGCTTTTCAGCGACAATACAAACCGTTGCGAAAAAGCAAAGCGAGGGTCTTTACAACACGGTTTTTGGTCTTTACAACATGGTTTGAACTCACGCATGCCCAAGAACTTATACTTTGGTTTTTTTTTTTTGTTCTTTTTTTCATTTGTGTTGAAAAGCATTGCACATAAATAGCTATAAAAGAATGATGATTGTGTAAATGCTAGCGCTACTGCTTTTGACTGAGAATTCATTTACAAACTACTCAAAATTTTAAACTAAATATAAAACTACAAAATGATAGTCAAGAAAAGAAAAAAGAAAGAGCAAAATTGAAAAATGACAGAAATAATGAATAAAAATAAAAAAATGAAGGAAAGGAATAAAATGAAAAAATGTCGAGCAAAAATACAGAAAACATAAAAATAGAAATAAGATGAAGAAAAAATGAGAATACAAAAATACTGAATAATAAAAATGATAAAAAAAAAAGATGTAACAAATCAGACTTGAAAAAGAGAAGAAAGAAAAACAAGAAGAAAAAATATTGCATAATATTCAAAAAAAGATGAAATAGTAGAAAAAATGAATGGAGAACAAAAACATAAAATGAAAAGAAGTTGATAAAACAAAAAGAAAGATGAAAATGAAAGAACAAAAATAAAAACAATTAGCAAGAAGGGTGATATGAAAAAAAAATGAGAAAAAAAGGAAAATAATGAAAAAGAGAGATACAAATTTGAACAAAAAGAATAAAAGTAATTAAGTAATGAAACAGAAAAAATTGACTTGCATTAAACAAAAGAAATACAAGAAAAAAAAATTAAAAAATGGAACAAAGAAAAGAAAAGATGTAAAAAGATGAAAGTAGAGAAAATAAGAAATGAAGAAAAAAAATTGACCAATGAAAACAGAAACAAAATGAAATAAATTCAAAAGTTAACAGGACGCTCTCAATAACACAGAATTGAGTTTCAAAGCACTGTCGTCCAAATAAATTTAAAAATTGTTCAGCCGTCAATAGTCAATACCCTAAAACTTAATGTTGTAATTTTGACCTTTAAAACATATAAAATGAAAGGAAGTCAATAAAACAAAAAAAAAAAAAAAAAAAAAAAGATGAAAATGGAACAACAAAAATGAAAACAATGGAAAAGAAGAGTGATATCAAAAAAAAAAAAACAAAAAACAAAAAATGAAAACAATGGAAAAGAGAGACACAAATTTGAACAAAAAGAATAAAAGTACTAAAGTAATAAAACAGAAAAAATTGACTTGCATTAAACAAAAGAAATACAAGAAAAAAATATTAAAAAATGAAACAAAGAAAAGAAAACATGCAAAAAGATAAAAGTAGAGAAAATGAAAAATGAAGAGTGAAAATTTGACTAATGAAAACGGAAAAAAATAAAGACAAAACGAATAAAAATAGAAAGAAAATGAAATAAATTCAAAATGTAACAGGACGCTCTTAATAACACAGAATTGAGTTTCAAAGCTGTTGTCCAAATGAATTTAAAAATTGTTCAGCCGTCAATAGTCCGAAAGGAAGTCAATAAAACAAAAGAAAAAAAAAAAAAGATGGAAATGGAACAACAAAAATGAAAACAAAAAGAAGAGTGATATCAAAAAAAAATGAAAAATAATAATGAAAAAGAGAGATAAGAATTTGAACAAAAAGAATAAAAGTAAAAAAACGATGAAACAAAAAAAAATGGCTTGAAATAAACGAAAGAAATGAAAGAAAAAGAAGAATTTTAAAGAAAGCAAAGAACCGGAAATGAAAGAAAACATGAAAAAAGATGGAAGTAGAAAAAATGAATAGAGAAAAAAAAATATAGACAGGAAAATTGACTAGTGAAAACAGAAAAAAATAAAGACAAAACAAATGAAAAAAAAAAAAAATGAAATGAATTCAAAATTTAACAGGACGCTCTTAATAACACAGAATTAAGTTTCAGGGCGCTGTTGTCCCAATGAATGTGAAAATTGTTTAGACGTTAATGCCCTAAAACTGAGTGTTTCAATTTTGACCTTAAAGCTGTACTTAGCGGGGGGAAGGGGCTAGGAAACTACAAATTTGAGGTCTCATCAAACTCCATACACATCTGAATTGCTCTAACTCCGTCTCTCCCTCTCTGGAATGAAACTTGAGAGGTCCAAATTTTTCTCAACCCCTCCATCTCTTCGCACATGTAGTTGGAAAGTGAAAATTTTTCATTGGTCCTTTCTTGATTTGCTCTAGGCTCGAAAGTATGAACTTTTTTTAGTCTCACCCCACCCGTGCCTTTTGTCATTTGTGGCAGGGAATTTTTCCAAGCTCCTTGCTCCTTGTAGATATTGCTTAAAGTTCGATATTCTTATCTGTTTTCCTCTTCTTGAGTATGGTTTAGGAGTCGAATTTGAACTCTTTACAAGTTCCCTCCCTTTCCTCTCATATATAGGTTACAGTCAAAAGGTTCTCCTAATCTGTGTAAGTGAGCGTTCGACGTCTCTCCAATTTACCGCCATCTTTTAATTATGATTTTCAAGTATCCCTTCTCCGCTGATTGGTAGTCGGAATTTATCCAAGCTTCACCTTCCATAATACGATTATGTATGTACAGGTATATAGCTCAAAGGTCAACATTTTTATGAACTTTTTTTCTCATTTCTATGGCCAGAACTATTTCGAGTCCTCTTCTCCTATTTCTTCCTCATATCTATAGCTTGAAAGTTGACAGCGCGGCATCATCCTCTGTCGTTTGAAGTGGAATAATTTTTTTGCCCCTTATCGATACAACTTGGAGGTCAACAGCCTTCTTAGTCCCCCCCCCCCTGCCGCAAGTATTATTTGAACGTTTTTTCAAGTCCAATCTCTTCCTTCTCTCGTATATAGCTCAGAGGTCGAAAGTTGCCCGAGTCTCCCACCTCCATCTTATTTAGCATTCGTGAGTCAAAATGATTTCAGAATTCACCCTGTCCTATTTCGAACACCTTCCCTTTAATTAGTGGTCGAAATTTATAATACTATTTCTATCGCTTAAATCATCGGAACTCGTATTAAATAAGATCAGATGTAAGTAGTGCACAACATTGAAAAAGATTTGAGTGCCTTATTCTACTAGATGTATCGCTATTGAAGAACAAGTCTTCAAACAATAGTTTTCTGCATGTCAAACTGTGATCTGATTGTCTTCAGCGATTTTGCGTTGTCTTTATCACCTTGTTTATGATGCTGATCCGGAGTACTTTCTCGCTTGTGTTGTCGTGGGTTCCCGTTTTTGCTTTCATTTTCTCGAGGACTTCTTCGACAACGATTCTAGAAAAGCCGTTTGCGGCTGCCATCTGCTTTGATGGTACTATCTCAGTTTCTTTCCTCTTGTCTTCATTGATTTCAGGAACAGAAATTGTTCGCTCGCAATAGTTCTGAATCGCCGTTACCTTTTGAAGAGTTGTTTGGGATGATGGTGTCAGTGTGCTTTGGATTCCTTTAGATTTTGTATTCTATCCTGTTGTTCTCCGGTGTGAGTGTTAGGTCCAAGAAGTTGACGACCTCATTGCCCTTTTCTGCTGTTAATTTGGTGCCTTCGTTTCAGAAGGCATTGGTCCACCTGTCTATTAGTTTAACGGTTGAGAGACTAGTGATAGCACCGCGTATAGTGGCTGGGCTACTTCTCGGGAAAAAAAGAGTCAGGCGGGAGTCAGAAGATTGAATTTTATTCTAGTCCCCGTTTTTCTTCTGCCTTGATACATTTCTATGTTTGAAAATCTGACCCAGAAAGTCGAACTCTTTTAAACAATATGTAAGGCACTGATGACATTGAAATCGAACAAGTAGCACTCGAGAAAGAATTAATATACCAAGACGAGAGACATACGTGTACTCGGGACCATAAACATAAATCAAATTTTGCCTTGAAAAAGCTCTCGGACCGTGGCATTGGCAAACGTTTCTCTCTCTACCTGTTGAAAATTATAAATATACGAACGTAACGGTCGCGCCGAACGTGGACTCGTCGTATTTATTTTGTTTTTTTTTTTTTCTTTCTTCGAAGAATAATACAATGAAGAGTGTCGAGCGAAAGCTAGTCCAAAGTAAACTAGAAAAGAGAATGAAAAAGAAAAGAAAAAGCATCCGAGTTTGTTTTGTCGAACGCGCGTTAAGCTTGGCGCAAGAGCGTAGGCAGACAATCTATTTATGGGCGCAGTAGAGCACATCGCGAGGAAGTCGGAACACAACATACGTTGTGTCAGTACTCGATCGGGCATCATGTCTTATCAACGTAGCAGCAATGTGGGCTCGTCAGCAGCGTCGCGACGCGCTCCCAGACCGAATTCGTTTTCCGGAACCCGTTCGTCGCCGGTCTCCATATCCTCCTTGTCGTCGACGCCGTCCGCGCGTAGCGTTTACAGTTCGGTCGTGCCGTCATCGTACGGATCGTACAGCAGCGGGAGTGGCGGCTGGAGTACGCCCTCCTCGACTTACCCAACCACCGTCAGCAGTTACCATTCGCATCCGTCGACGTTGACCACGTACGGTGGTACGGCCAGCGGATACGGCAGTCTCATCCTACCCAGTCCGAATAGCAACTATCCGTCGTCGTATCATACGTATCACGCGGCCAGGGCCGCTTCTCCGTCCATGTATTCGCCGAGATCGTCTTGGTCGGGCACAACCAGTAGCTACATATCCTCTTTACCGAAAAGCGATTTCACCCCGCTGACCAGGTCGACGTCTTCGGTCGGTAGCGCGCGTAGCGTCGCCTCCGAAGGATACATTGTAAATAAATACACGATGCATTTTTGATAGCGTTAATCGATGTTGACGTATACCTACGCAGATTGCGTTAAGCGACGAGCTTTTTTAATGAGGTGGTCGTTCGCGGCGTGAAAATGTTGACCTCATTGCTGGTGTGATTAATGTTTCGGAACGTCGAGCGCTATTTGGTGTACTCGATCGTGACGGGAGTAGGGTCCGCGTAGCCAAGAAAATGTCGCAAAATAATGCGATGAGAGGAGATTATTTTCTAGGTCCTTGATTATCAGAGTCATTGAGGGTGTATGAGCTAGGGCAATTGAAAACAAGTTTGAGAATCGTCGCTCGATAATAGGATTACTTTCTCTAATGGACTCGAATCTTTAAAACTTTGTCTATCATTTGTTCTTTTCTGTTCATTAGAGTGGAGGAACAGACAAATCTGGACCAACTTCTCGACTCGGTTCAACTTCGTCCCTCGGTGACAACGACTATCCTAGTCGACCTACCACGCCTGGTTTACCGAACGAGAATGGCGTTTTAGATTACAAAAAAGTGAGTATTTGGTGTCTTATTTATCATTTTATGTTCACGCGGGGCTCTAAACCAGGAACGTGATGCTTCGAAGATGGAAAACCCCTTTAAAAAATGAAGATCATCGGGGTGGGGGATGATTTTGCGTAACTCAAGTATCGATCCTGTGAGATAATCGGGTAGAAGGTAAGAGGATGCGAGACTAGTGGTAAATGGGTGAAATAAAATGAAGAGAAGAGAATAGTTCAGTCTCGTATACGGTTATATCCTACGCTTAATAAGATCAAAAAGATGTGCGGACACAAATCCAGAGAACGAGAGAGTGGCTCAGGTAATAGATGAAGAGATGAAACTGTTTCAAGTGATGAGGTCATTGTATCACGGACGTCAGGGTGTAGATCACAGAACGAGGTCCAGGCTTGGCGAAAAACGTGAAATATTTCAAAATAGCTGGAAGAAATTATCATCCACCTCAACGCTTGTTGCCTGTTCTACTTCTTACGAAATTTTCCAATCAGCAATCCCTCTATCATCATCCGTCTGTAATGCTTTATTTATAGTAACAAAACCATGAAGCGAGCTTGCATGATACAGAGAGACAGTATGTATAAAGTATTGAGGACAGGGTGACCTAATTAGCCAGGATATGAAGCCCCTATGATGTATGTTACGTCCAGTATATTGAAGACCAAGGGTGCAGATTCCAAAGTAGCGAAGACCGCATTTTTGAAGTCTCTGAAATAGGGTCAAGGTCATTGATCAGGTCATCAAGCATGACAAAAACCGCGATTTTTCCAGGAGTAGTGCCAGTCAAAAACCCGTCGAAGAATTGCGAAGTTTTTTCGTGTTTTCCAAGATTATTCTTGTAAAATGCTAACAAGAAAAATTACATTTGGCTCGAACATACGTTCAGAATGGTCAAGATGTTCGCAAGTCCCCAAAAAAGGTCAGAGAAATTCAAATATGTCGCTCTGTGCTCCCCAAAACCGCGATTTTGTGGAAAGACGGTGTGCGTTTTCCCTAAATAACCCCTCTAAAACAGATTCGCAAATGAAGGCAAAAGAAGCGCCCTCTACAGTCACCATGGCGGCAATTTGAGGAAGTTTGCAAAACGAGTGATAAAGTGATTGATATGATTGAAAGAACAGTGGTGTCTGTGTATTGAAATCTACAATAATGTATTCCTTTGGTAAAGTTCAGATTTTGGCTTGACAATATTTTTCACGATACTTGTATTCTTCCTTTTTGCAGCTTTATGAAGAAATGCTTTTAGAAAATGAACGACTTAGAAATAAGCTAAAGAAAACGGAAGAAGAACTGACGCAGTGCAAGTCTCGAGTTACAGAACCTCCTCCGTCGGCGGTAAGTTTGCATCAGATGGTGAAATATTTCTTGTCAGTATGATAAAACGTCCTGTCGGAGAATAGAGCCCGGTAGTTCAGGTCTATCCCCATAAACCTTGCGGACTTTCGACCAATAGTCAACTCAAAATCGAGTTAATCCAGTTTTGCCCGCTGACGACCACAAATCGATCTAAATTGACTGGAAACGGATTCAAAATCGACCGTTTGCCTTTTTACCGCCACCTCTTGCCTAGGTCTATTATACAGTACTTTATTCTTCGGTGAAAGACTTGCAATCGTTGGGATGTCGACATTGTGTTGATTTTGAATGCAAAAATAACTTTGGACATATTCACTTTTGTGATATCAAAAACCCATGGCGTCATGACCCCCAATCTGGAGATATGTGCGCTCTTGTGACATCATCACTCTCAACTATAGCAATGTCATTAATCCTTGATCTCATCATTTCAACGTATACAATTTTGTAATGTCTTCACTCTCAACCTTTGTGACGTCATCAAACCAAACCCTAGTTACGTCATCAGTCCAAATCTTGGGATGTATACCTTCTTGTGGCGTCGTCATTCCATCATTTTCAACTGTTGTGACGTCATCAACCTGAAATTTCATTATTTCTAACCGCTAGACATATTTGCTTTTGTGACGTCATCATCTCCAACTTCAATACATAATACTCACTTTGGTGACGTCATCACTCTCAAATATAGTGATTTCTGTTAATCCTAAATGTCATCCATCATTTGTACATATTGTAGAGATGGAAACTCTTGATTGCATCATTCTCTCCTTCCAACATGTATGAACATTAATAGATACTATCTTTACAACAACTATATCAACCAATTATATGGGTATCAATGCCTCTGCCACTATTATAGGCCCAATGCGTCAAAGATATTTTCAACTGTTCATTTGATGGATGTAATGGCAGATGATGCGACGCAAACTAAGGTGGTAGCAGAGCGTGGTTCCTTATAGTTTGCGCTGTATCATCCGCTGTTACATCCATCAAATGAACAGTTGAAAATATCGTTGACGAATTAGGCCTATAATAGTGGCGGAGGCATTGATACCCATTTATCATTGTTAGCTGATTGTTGTAAAGATAGTATTAATGTCCCTGAGAAATAATAATAGGAGGCATGTCGGAAGGAGAGTGTGATACAATCAACAGTATCCATCTCTACACATTGTGACCTGTGCTGAAGATGAGATACGCGCCTTGTGGGTATCTCCAGCACATCAGGTCACATATCAATAGCGTAGAACAGAAACCTTGTAAGCCACAAAAAAAATTTAGATAACTGCTGTTCAACATATTTCTCATACTCCCTGATCCAAAAATTACAGAAAATAATATCAATTTTTTGTGGCTTAACAAGGTTTTTGTTCTACAGTATCAATGTACAATTTTGTAACGTCATTACTCTCAACCTTAGTCACGTCATCAATTCAAACTTTCTGACATTAGTATTTTCTTTTTTTTGTGACTCACAAGGTTTTTGTTCTCAATGTACAATTTGGTAACGTCATCACTCTCAACCTTAGTCACGTCATCAATTCAAACTTTCTGACATAAGTATTTTCTTTCTGACGTCATGAACCCGTGGCGTCATCACTTTGAATTTGGAAACATATACACGTTTGTGAAGTGGTGCTCAGCTAAGCTGAAGCCATAAGCCGTTAGCCGAGCAATTTTTATCGAAAATTAGCCTGCTATTAGCTAGCTAATGAAATCACGTTTGCCATCAGCTTAGCCGTAAACCATTCAAATTGCAATTGCAGAATACCTTGACAGAATACATTACAATTTTTGATCATTCTGTCCTCTCATCTCTGCTCAGTTCTCATTTTTTTGTATACTCTGAACAGTGCTGCCAGTTGATAGTTTGAAAAATCTGTATCTGCCATTTTTTGTAAGAACTCGAAACATTTCTACCGATTCTGATTGACCCATTAAGAACAATCAGGAGAAGGGTATCTCTCATATAAGTAACTAAGGTACTTTTTCCTTGATCGACTCAATATTATGTACAAAACACTGCAGTATAAACCTGTAACAAGCAGGAAAAAAGTATCGCCTGTGCTTCAGGATAAAGTACCTTTCCCTTGATTGCCAGAAATCTCAATTCTACCTGAAATCTGTGGAAAAATAAGAACCTGTACCTTTTTTGAGGATAAAAAATCTGTAGACATGACATCCTAGACTCAGATGGTAACACCAGAGTCCGGGTGTCCAGGAACACCAATACCTGCTCACGTGCTCTGGCTACCAGTGTAGCGACGTAAGACAGAGGGAAGTACAAATTTTGAATTTTCTTTTGCTTGTTTGCCCGCAATTGGGCGGGAAATGGAAATTACATTTTCGTCCGTCAAGTTTCAAAATGTTGTATGTCCATTCAGCTGATTTTTTGTTTACATTTTTTCTCATAAAAGAGCTGCACTGATGATCATAAAGCGCGAACGCACTCCATCCAGTGTTACCTAGGCAAAAGACACAAAATGTGCATGGTGTAAGGGTTTTCATTATTACCACTTTGTAGGAAGACAGCCCCTGATGTTGAACAATGTAAACAAAAAAATCAGGGCTGAATGGACGTACAACATTTTGCAACTTGACGGACGTTTTACTGAGATAGTTAGATAAAGCTCCAGATAACAAGTGAAATAATGCCCATATTGATATTATAGCTGTTAGTTTGCCGTTAGCTAGCCAATGAGAGTGGGTTAGCCGTTAGCGGATGGCCCAAGCCAATCAATTTGAAAAGTTAGTTTGTAGCTAGGCAAGGTTTTTAGCCAATGCGATTGGCCAAACAGTCCTGCTTTTGTGATGCCATCACTCCCAACCATAGTGTCTTCTTCAATCCTTGATGTCATCATTCCTACACATACAATTTTGTAACGTCATCTTTCTCAAACTTGATGACGTCTAAAAAGCAAACCCTTGTAATGTCATCACCTTTAATCTGGGAATAAATGGCGTTTTGTAGCGTCATCATACCATCATTCTCAACCTTAATGACGTCATCAACCCGAAACTTCATTATTTCTATCCTCTAGACATATTCACTTTTATGACGTCATTCATAGGAATGATGACGTTTATTGGGTTTGGTTTGATGACGTCACCAAGGTTATGCAGAAATAATGAGATTAAGATTAATGACTTTGCTATAGTTGAGAATGATGACGTCACAAAAGTGTATATGTCTCCAGATTGGGTGTGATATTTTCATGGATTGATGATGCCTCAAAAGTGAATATATCCCAAGTTCGGAACTAATGACGTTGTAGGTTGATGACGTGACTGAGGTTGAGAATGATCGGAGAATGACGCCGCAAGAAGGCATACGTTCCCAGACTAGGGGTGATGACGTCACTAGGATTTGGTTTGATGACGTTCCTAAGGTTGAGAATTTGCAGAAGTGTAAGTGTATGTTAAGGGGGATGACGTAACTTGAGTTTGGTGTGATACCGTCACCAAGGTTCAGAATGTTGACGTTACAAAACTTTTGTACGTAGGAATGATGACATCAAGGCCTAATGAGGTTACTGCAGTTGAGAGGGATGACGTCACGAAAAAATATACGTCCTTAAGTTTGGGGTGATGACGTAACTAGCGTTTTGGTTGAGAACCTGGCAGGATAATGACGTCACCAAAGTGAATATTAGGTATTGAAGTGAAAGATGATGACGTCACAAGTTCATGAGGTAAGAAAAGTGAATAAGTCCAGAGGTTAGAAATAATGCCGTTTCAGGTTGATGACATCACTAAGGTTGAGAATGATGAAATGATGACGCCACAAAAAAGAACTCATTCCCAGACTAGGGGTGGTCAAGTAACTAGGGTTTGGTTTTAATAAAGTCACTGAGGTTGAGAGTGGAGAAATGACAAAATTGTATTTGTAGGAATGATGACATCAAGGATTAATGAAGTCACGACAGTTGAGTGTGATGACGTCAACAAAGTGAATATATTCAAAGGTGACAACGCGGGCTGATAACATCACTGAGGTTGAGAATGATGGAATTGACGTCACAAAAAGACATACGTTCTCAGACTAGAGGTGATGACGTAATCAGGGTTTGGTTCGAGGATGTCTCTTAGGTTGAGAGTGATGAAGTCGCAAAAGTGTATGTGTCCCCAGGTCAGGGATGATGAGCTAACTAGGGTTGGGGTTGAGAAGGTCGCGGGTTCATGACGTCACAATAGTGTACAAGTATTAAGGTTACAGGTGATGACGTCACGTACGTCTTAAATGAGTAAAATATTGGCATGAATATTGCACCTAATTATTACGAACATATTCAGATAGCAGAAATTGAAAGATACGTCCTAATATCAGTATGAAATGCTAGATGGTGCGAGATGATGAAGTGCAAGCGTGACATATCGGTGATTTTATGTTTTACCCGAAGGAATAAATTCACAACAATCAAGTTGAAGTATGATGACCCCTTAATTATTCTTCTGTCGTATTTGTCTTCATTCGTTTTCCGCTGTCTCATACAGCAACACCGTAGTATCAAGGCAATAGCACAGTAAGTTTTGATTCTGAAGGCCCTTTCATTCGGAGTGGAAGTTTTGATTTTGATTTCAATCATCGATTGAGATTGATTTTTCTGATAGAATTCTTTCGAGTACTCTTTATTGTAGATAGCTTGAATGTTGATATTCTTAAAGAGTATAAGAGTTGCATGCTTCCTCCTCCAAAATTTCCTTCCAACTCCACTCGTGTAATTATGGAAAAATGTATGGAGGGTGATATAATTTCAAAGATCGCGTGATTTTTTCAATAAATTTTTGGCGGGTCTTCTTTTCTTGAATTTCTTCCCGATATACCCAATATGTAACTCGATGATCTAAATTTGCTCAAGACCCCTCCCTCCTACACGTAGAGCTGAATAGTCAGAATAGCTGAAACACATTAGTTCAAGTTCCACTCCTGACTCCCTCTTGTATACTATAGCTCAATTTTCACAATTTTTTCCAAAAACCTATTTAGATCGAAGACAATATAAGACGCGGAACAGCGCTGTATTTTTTTTTTTTTTTTTTGGGGGGGGAGGGGTTAGAATTCAAGTTAAGAAAAAAACTCGAACAAATTCCGATCCTCAATATCTTTATGAGGGAGGAAGATGTTGAAATACTTATGCAGGTAAACAAAAAAGCGTACTTGAAATGATTTTATAATTCGATCTTCTAGGAGGTACTTTAGTAAAAATTCGACATCCAGACTTCCAAGCTGTATAATACGGGTGGAAAGGGGCTCAGAAAAATGTTGACCCAATGCTCCAACCTGATCAATTAAGTACCGAAATCGAAAAATCCCACCATCGAATGAAAAATTTGATGAGAGACTTCACGAGCAGCGAGCTTTTTTTTTTTCTTTGAATGCACCTTCATTCTTACGTAGAATTTTGAGATCGTACTCGTGCAACGTTTTCTAGACGTTCTTAGAAATTTTGAACTCTTTCGTACAAATTCAAGTTGAAGTGTTGACATCTTATTGGAAAAAAAGTGAGAAAAAAAAACACTTCATCCATCAAAGTACGAAAGAAAAAATAGCATTAACGAAGCGAAATTGCTTGACGTAATGCACCGTTTTTACGAAGTCAGCTACCCGAACAATAATACGAAGAATTGACGCGTAATTTACCGAAATAGTACAAGAAATCAAATAATGTGCTCTTTAAAACAATACCGTTATGAATCGGAAAATGAACCCGTTCGGAAATTACGATTCTACTTCTATGAATAAGTTTGCCCGTTGCCAATTGTCAAACTGTCTGTCAGTCGTCGAACGTGGGTGCAAAAATATGTAAAAATTCGTTTCATCGATTGGATTTTATTCTAAACATTCTTTTTTTCTTATCCACAGATCAATAAAAACTCGCTCTCGGAATTGGAGAAACGAGAGAAGAGAGCGATGGAGAGAAAGCTATCCGAAATGGAGGAAGAGTTAAAAGTGAGTAACGTATGATTTTCTTAAATAAGAAAAATCCCACAATGTCTCGTTGGAAGAAATCGTCTTCATTGTCTTAAAACGTTAATATTTACATCCGGAGTTCATTACTCTTTCCTAAGTGTTTGCGCTGTGTGTAGTGTCGTTTGCTACTTCTTTTTCTCTTTTTTATACGATATTTTCTTCTGTTCCTATTCTTTGTAGCAACTGCAAAAATTGAAAGCGGAAAACGAAAGATTACGAGCTGAAAATAGAGCTTTAACGAGGGTTGTCTCTAAACTCACAACTTCGGCTAATTCGATAAAGTGAAAAAACTGTGCCACCAAAAAAAGAAAAAAACACCTAAATAACTCAAAAAAATGAAAAAAAATTTGAAATTTTTGTTTTGAAACACGAATTATAGAACTTCAAAGGTAACAACGCGTAATGTGTTTGAAACATTCATCGTGTTCTTGTTCCTTTTCTCATTCCCGTTCAACGCTTCCACATTTGAATTGCACGCGCTTTTTTTGAAAATTATGAACATTCCTGAGTTCTAAAATTCCCTATTCAACTATTGTGTGTCCTCTAACATTTTGCGTTTTGGATTGACAATTGTGTAGAATGAGGCACGTGGAAAAGAAAAAATAGAAACACCGCGAATGCCTCATATAACTAGCCGAAGTTGCATTAATCTAATATTGTTTAATCATTCGTGTGCATTTATGTTGCGTATTTCACTAACCGAAGTGAGTTCTCTTATCTGCATTTTCTCATGGATATTTTATTCGATTATTTTGACAGACTATCGAACACGTGAAACAAGAAAACCAAAGATTGAAAGACGAAAACGGAGCGCTGATAAGAGTCATAAGCAAATTGTCGAAATAGAAAATTAAAGAAACGTTCGTATTACTAATTTATTAAGTGTTTTTTTTTTCTTTTCTTTTTCGTACATGGCATTTTTGTACTACCGCGTTTTTCCACTTTCTCTTTCGTTGTCGTTCTGAAAAATTTATCCGAACAATCTCAGAAGTATATCGTATTTTTTAAGAATTTATTATACCCTTGTGTATTAATTTATTTTATCATTATTTTTTTTCTACACGCGTTTTTTTTTTCTCGTCTCTTTTGTAGTTATTTAAGACTTTTTAGATCTTCATTAGACTACAAATTGTTATTATTTTTCTTTTTTTTTTCCTCCTTTTTTTTTTTTTTTGTTAAAATGTCAGATTTGAGTGTACTTTATGTATAAAGAAAAAATGCTTTTAATTATTTTGTGCAAAATTTGTTGGTCGTTTATGTTGATTTTAGTTCTCGAAGTGAAATCTCTGCAGAACTTCTTCGACTTTGTCATCAACCAATAGGGCTCGATATGTTGATTCATAGAGCTACAAATAGGACCATTTTTCAGGCATAAAACCTTAACCGTTCGAGATAGGTCAAATCCGACTACACCATCGTGTTCAGGGCGTCGAAACGCCTTTTCTCCTCTATCATAATGCCTTTTTCTGAGTATTTTTTGGAAAAATCATTTTTTGGCCATACAAATGCATGAACCAAATGTATATATGGCCATATAACCTTGACCGTTGGAGATACGTCAAATTCAACTACACCATCGGTTTCAGGGCGTCAAGACGCATCTAATACACTATAGAAATACCTTTTTTGACGTTTTTCTTATAGAATTACCTTTTTTTGACCTTTTTTCTATAGAATTACCTTTTAATTGACCTTCTTGACATGTTTCATGACTTTGTTCTGGCCTGATCCTACCCCCTAATTCCGAAATTTGCGTCCGTACATCCGTACGCCCGTCCATACAACCATGACCTTGACACTTGGAAGAATTTCTGCTCTAGACCCCCCTGACCTTGTACCCTAATTCCGAAATTTGCGTCCGTACGTCCGTCGTCCGTCCGTACGTCCATCCCTACAATCGTCTGCTGTATACTAATGTACAGTATACCTACTAGGATTATACTGTCAAGGCTGAATAAACGGTATACAATGTTCCGTAATATAAAGGATACAGGCCTTCATTATACTAGGGCTAATATACAGTATACTAGGCTGAGCTTCATTATACTGAACCTGGAGTGGCTCCAGAAGGGAGTTGACCAATCTTTCATTGACTTGTAAGACAGTTCTTACTAGTATAAAACTAGCTTCCAAGTCCCCCTCCTATCAACTATTCTACTAGGCTAAGCTTCATTGTACTAAACCTGAAGTGGCTCTAGCAGGGGGGCGACCGATCTCTCTTCGACTCGTAAGACAGACATGAAGCTACTTTCCAAGTCTATCAACTATTAGTATAAAGCTAGGATTCCTAGCCTAGTTCATCTAATATACTGTATGTTGGCTCCGTTCCTTCAATGGACCAGATATGCAACGCTTCAAACACCATATGACTTATAAGGCACCTCCATAATATCTCATAAGACAGGTTCCCTGGGATTTTACTAGTTAGACTTATATTAGAGAAAGAAGGGGGACAAACTAACTAGGTCTCCCTTTTATCTATGCAGTAAACTAACACACAAGCTTCATACTAGGTCTAGGAATCCTGTATACTGTATCCTTTCTGAAGCGTCATTTATACTAGGCTACAGCTTAGCTACTATAAACCTAGTATACAGTATATCAGGTCCAGTAAAATGAAAGCTTAAGAACAGACCAAGAAGTGGGCCCACGTGAGTTCAGCTTTCATCATTTATGTATTTAATATACAATATACAGTACTAAACCTAGGAGAGTGAGCTTTGGGAAGCCATACCCCCAAAAATTGTAAACTACACTCATAGTAGACCATGAAGGCCAAAGTGAGCCCCTGAAAGCTATTGGCTTAAATTCTTATGGATACCCGACCTATAATAGACCAAGAAAGGGAGCGACCTAACGGAGCGAATGAGTCCTCCAAAAGCATTATAAACTAGAAATATACTAGAACAAGGAGCGAGTGAGGCTCCGTAATCTCAACAGCCTGGAATATACTATAGTAGACTTATACCAGACAAAGAAGCGAGACAAGAGAGCGGAGATTCTACAGTGTACTTGTACTAGACCAAGAAGTGTACAAAACCAAATGAAATAAAATGAAATAAAAATTGTTCTAACGTGCGTCCGCAGAGATAAACGTTGAGTACATGAAAAATGATCCTCATTTATTTGGCTCTGGTAGAAAATCCTTGTTCTGGCCTGACCCCATCCCCTAGCATCTTAAAAGGTGAACAGAAAATCAGTCTTGTATTTTTTTTTACCTTTTTTCTATGGAAATACTTTTTTATTGACCTTTTTTCTACAGAAATGCCTTTTTTTGACCTTTTTTCCAAAAAATCCTTTTTTGGCCATAAAAATGCATGAACCAAATGTATATATGGCCATAAAACCTTAACCGTTGGAGATACCACAAATCCGACTAGACCATTGTGTTCAGAGCGTCAAGACGCATCTAGTACACACTATCCAAATACCTTTTTTTTGACCTTTTTTCGAAAAAATCTTTTTTTGGCCATAAAAATGCATGAACCAAATGTATATAATTATGGCCATAAAACCTTAACCGTTGGAGATACCGCAAATCCGACTAGACCATTGTGTTCAGGGCGTCAAGACGCATCTAGTACACACTATCCAAATACCTTTTTTTTGACCTTTTTTCGAAAAAATCTTTTTTTGGCCATAAAAATGCATGAACCAAATGTATATAATTATGGCCATAAAACCTTAACCGTTGGAGATACCGCAAATCCGACTAGACCATTGTGTTCAGGGCGTCAAGACGCATCTAGTACACACTATCCAAATACCTTTTTTTGACCTTTTTTCGAAAAAATCCTTTTTTGGCCATAAAAATGCATGAACCAAATGTATATATGGCCATAAAACCTTAACCGTTGGAGATACCGCAAATCCGACTAGGCCATTGTGTTCAGGGCGTCAAGACGCATCTAGTACACACTATCCAAATACCTTTTTTTGACCTTTTTTCGAAAAAATCCTTTTTTGGCCATAAAAATGCATGAACCAAATGTATATATGGCCATAAAACCTTAACCGTTGAAGATACCGCAAATCCGACTAGGCCATTGTGTTCAGGGCGTCAAGACGCATCTAGTACACACTATCCAAATACCTTTTTTTGACCTTTTATCGAAAAAATCCTTTTTTGGCCATAAAAATGCATGAACCAAATGTATATATGGCCATAAAACCTTAACCGTTGGAGATACCGCAAATCCGACTAGACCATTGTGTTCAGGGCGTCAAGACGCATCTAGTACACACTATCCAAATACCTTTTTTTGACCTTTTTTCGAAAAAATCCTTTTTTGGCCATAAAAATGCATGAACCAAATGTATATATGGCCATAAAACCTTAACCGTTGGAGATACCGCAAATCCGACTAGACCATTGTGTTCAGGGCGTCAAGACGCATCTAGTACACACTATCCAAATACCTTTTTTTTGACCTTTTTCGAAAAAATCCTTTTTTGGCCATAAAAATGCATGAACCAAATGTATATATGGCCATAAAACCTTAACCGTTGGAGATACCGCAAATCCGACTAGACCATTGTGTTCAGGGCGTCAAGACGCATCTAGTACACACTATCCAAATAACTTTTTTTGACCTTTTTTCGAAAAAATCATTTTTTGGCCATAATAATGCATGAACCAAATGTATATATGGCCATAAAACCTTAACCGTTGGAGATACCGCAAATCCGACTAGACCATTGTGTTCAGGGCGTCAAGACGTATCTAGTACACACTATCCAAATACCTTTTTTTTGACCTTTTTTCGAAAAAATCATTTTTTGGCCATAATAATGCATGAACCAAATGTATATATGGCCATAAAACCTTAACCGTTGGAGATACCGCAAATCCGACTAGACCATTGTGTTCAGGGCGTCAAGACGTATCTAGTACACACTATCCAAATACCTTTTTTTTGACCTTTTTTCGAAAAAATCATTTTTTGGCCATAATAATGCATGAACCAAATGTATATATGGCCATAAAACCTTAACCGTTGGAGATACCACAAATCCGACTAGACCATTGTGTTCAGAGCGTCAAGACGCATCTAGTACACACTATCCAAATACCTTTTTTTTGACCTTTTTTCGAAAAAATCTTTCTTTGGCCATAAAAATGCATGAACCAAATGTATATAATTATGGCCATAAAACCTTAACCGTTGGAGATACCGCAAATCCGACTAGACCATTGTGTTCAGGGCGTCAAGACGTATCTAGTACACACTATCCAAATACCTTTTTTTTGACCTTTTTTCGAAAAAATCATTTTTTGGCCATAATAATGCATGAACCAAATGTATATATGGCCATGAAACCTTAACCGTTGGAGATACCGCAAATCCGACTAGACCATTGTGTTCAGGGCGTCAAGACGCATCTAGTACACACTATCCAAATAACTTTTTTTGACCTTTTTTCGAAAAAATCATTTTTTGGCCAAAATAATGCATGAACCAAATGTATATATGGCCATAAAACCTTAACCGTTGGAGATACCGCAAATCCGACTAGACCATTGTGTTCAGGGCGTCAAGACGTATCTAGTACACACTATCCAAATACCTTTTTTTTGACCTTTTTTCGAAAAAATCATTTTTTGGCCATAATAATGCATGAACCAAATGTATATATGGCCATGAAACCTTAACCGTTGGAGATACCGCAAATCCGACTAGACCATTGTGTTCAGGGCGTCAAGACGTATCTAGTACACACTATCCAAATACCTTTTTTTTGACCTTTTTTCGAAAAAATCATTTTTTGGCCATAATAATGCATGAACCAAATGTATATATGGCCATGAAACCTTAACCGTTGGAGATACCGCAAATCCGACTAGACCATTGTGTTCAGGGCGTCAAGACGTATCTAGTACACACTATCCAAATACCTTTTTTTTGACCTTTTTTCGAAAAAATCATTTTTTGGCCATAATAATGCATGAACCAAATGTATATATGGCCATAAAACCTTAACCGTTGGAGATACCACAAATCCGACTAGACCATTGTGTTCAGAGCGTCAAGACGCATCTAGTACACACTATCCAAATACCTTTTTTTTGACCTTTTTTCGAAAAAACATTTTTTGGCCATAATAATGCATGAACCAAATGTATATATGGCCATAAAACCTTAACCGTTGGAGATACCACAAATCCGACTAGACCATTGTGTTCAGAGCGTCAAGACGCATCTAGTACACACTATCCAAATACCTTTTTTTTGACCTTTTTTCGAAAAAATCTTTTTTTGGCCATAAAAATGCATGAACCAAATGTATATAATTATGGCCATAAAACCTTAACCGTTGGAGATACCGCAAATCCGACTAGACCATTGTGTTCAGGGCGTCAAGACGTATCTAGTACACACTATCCAAATACCTTTTTTTTGACCTTTTTTCGAAAAAATCATTTTTTGGCCATAATAATGCATGAACCAAATGTATATAATTATGGCCATAAAACCTTAACCGTTGGAGATACCGCAAATCCGACTAGACCATTGTGTTCAGGGCGTCAAGACGCATCTAGTACACACTATCCAAATAACTTTTTTTGACCTTTTTTCGAAAAAATCATTTTTTGGCCAAAATAATGCATGAACCAAATGTATATATGGCCATAAAACCTTAACCGTTGGAGATACCACAAATCCGACTAGACCATTGTGTTCAGAGCGTCAAGACGCATCTAGTACACACTATCCAAATACCTTTTTTTTGACCTTTTTTCGAAAAAATCATTTTTTGGCCATAATAATGCATGAACCAAATGTATATAATTATGGCCATAAAACCTTAACCGTTGGAGATACCGCAAATCCGACTAGACCATTGTGTTCAGGGCGTCAAGACGCATCTAGTACACACTATCCAAATAACTTTTTTTGACCTTTTTTCGAAAAAATCATTTTTTGGCCAAAATAATGCATGAACCAAATGTATATATGGCCATAAAACCTTAACCGTTGGAGATACCACAAATCCGACTAGACCATTGTGTTCAGAGCGTCAAGACGCATCTAGTACACACTATCCAAATACCTTTTTTTTGACCTTTTTTCGAAAAAATCTTTTTTTGGCCATAAAAATGCATGAACCAAATGTATATAATTATGGCCATAAAACCTTAACCGTTGGAGATACCGCAAATCCGACTAGACCATTGTGTTCAGGGCGTCAAGACGCATCTAGTACACACTATCCAAATAACTTTTTTTGACCTTTTTTCGAAAAAATCATTTTTTGGCCAAAATAATGCATGAACCAAATGTATATATGGCCATAAAACCTTAACCGTTGGAGATACCGCAAATCCGACTAGACCATTGTGTTCAGGGCGTCAAGACGTATCTAGTACACACTATCCAAATACCTTTTTTTTGACCTTTTTTCGAAAAAATCATTTTTTGGCCATAATAATGCATGAACCAAATGTGTATATGGCCATGAAACCTTAACCGTTGGAGATACCGCAAATCCGACTAGACCATTGTGTTCAGGGCGTCAAGACGTATCTAGTACACACTATCCAAATACCTTTTTTTTGACCTTTTTTCGAAAAAATCATTTTTTGGCCATAATAATGCATGAACCAAATGTATATATGGCCATGAAACCTTAACCGTTGGAGATACCGCAAATCCGACTAGACCATTGTGTTCAGGGCGTCAAGACGTATCTAGTACACACTATCCAAATACCTTTTTTTTGACCTTTTTTCGAAAAAATCATTTTTTGGCCATAATAATGCATGAACCAAATGTATATATGGCCATGAAACCTTAACCGTTGGAGATACCGCAAATCCGACTAGACCATTGTGTTCAGGGCGTCAAGACGTATCTAGTACACACTATCCAAATACCTTTTTTTTGACCTTTTTTCGAAAAAATCATTTTTTGGCCATAATAATGCATGAACCAAATGTATATATGGCCATAAAACCTTAACCGTTGGAGATACCACAAATCCGACTAGACCATTGTGTTCAGAGCGTCAAGACGCATCTAGTACACACTATCCAAATACCTTTTTTTTGACCTTTTTTCGAAAAAACATTTTTTGGCCATAATAATGCATGAACCAAATGTATATATGGCCATAAAACCTTAACCGTTGGAGATACCACAAATCCGACTAGACCATTGTGTTCAGAGCGTCAAGACGCATCTAGTACACACTATCCAAATACCTTTTTTTTGACCTTTTTTCGAAAAAATCTTTTTTTGGCCATAAAAATGCATGAACCAAATGTATATAATTATGGCCATAAAACCTTAACCGTTGGAGATACCGCAAATCCGACTAGACCATTGTGTTCAGGGCGTCAAGACGCATCTAGTACACACTATCCAAATAACTTTTTTCGACCTTTTTTCGAAAAAATCCTTTTTTGGCCATAAAAATGCATGAACCAAATGTATATATGGCCATGAAACCTTAACCGTTGGAGATACCGCAAATCCGACTAGACCATTGTGTTCAGGGCGTCAAGACGTATCTAGTACACACTATCCAAATACCTTTTTTTTGACCTTTTTTCGAAAAAATCATTTTTTGGCCATAATAATGCATGAACCAAATGTATATATGGCCATAAAACCTTAACCGTTGGAGATACCACAAATCCGACTAGACCATTGTGTTCAGAGCGTCAAGACGCATCTAGTACACACTATCCAAATACCTTTTTTTTGACCTTTTTTCGAAAAAACATTTTTTGGCCATAATAATGCATGAACCAAATGTATATATGGCCATAAAACCTTAACCGTTGGAGATACCACAAATCCGACTACACCATTGTGTTCAGAGCGTCAAGACGCATCTAGTACACACTATCCAAATACCTTTTTTTTGACCTTTTTTCGAAAAAATCTTTTTTTGGCCATAAAAATGCATGAACCAAATGTATATAATTATGGCCATAAAACCTTAACCGTTGGAGATACCGCAAATCCGACTAGACCATTGTGTTCAGGGCGTCAAGACGCATCTAGTACACACTATCCAAATAACTTTTTTCGACCTTTTTTCGAAAAAATCCTTTTTTGGCCATAAAAATGCATGAACCAAATGTATATATGGCCATAAAACCTTAACCGTTGGAGATACCGCAAATCCGACTAGACCATTGTGTTCAGGGCGTCAAGACGTATCTAGTACACACTATCCAAATACCTTTTTTTTGACCTTTTTTCGAAAAAATCATTTTTTGGCCAAAATAATGCATGAACCAAATGTATATATGGCCATAAAACCTTAACCGTTGGAGATACCGCAAATCCGACTAGACCATTGTGTTCAGGGCGTCAAGACGTATCTAGTACACACTATCCAAATACCTTTTTTTTGACCTTTTTTCGAAAAAATCATTTTTTGGCCATAATAATGCATGAACCAAATGTATATATGGCCATGAAACCTTAACCGTTGGAGATACCGCAAATCCGACTAGACCATTGTGTTCAGGGCGTCAAGACGTATCTAGTACACACTATCCAAATACCTTTTTTTTGACCTTTTTTCGAAAAAATCATTTTTTGGCCATAATAATGCATGAACCAAATGTATATATGGCCATAAAACCTTAACCGTTGGAGATACCACAAATCCGACTAGACCATTGTGTTCAGAGCGTCAAGACGCATCTAGTACACACTATCCAAATACCTTTTTTTTGACCTTTTTTCGAAAAAATCTTTTTTTGGCCATAAAAATGCATGAACCAAATGTATATAATTATGGCCATAAAACCTAAACCGTTGGAGATACCGCAAATCCGACTAGACCATTGTGTTCAGGGCGTCAAGACGCATCTAGTACACACTATCCAAATAACTTTTTTTGACCTTTTTTCGAAAAAATCATTTTTTGGCCAAAATAATGCATGAACCAAATGTATATATGGCCATAAAACCTTAACCGTTGGAGATACCGCAAATCCGACTAGACCATTGTGTTCAGGGCGTCAAGACGTATCTAGTACACACTATCCAAATACCTTTTTTTTGACCTTTTTTCGAAAAAATCATTTTTTGGCCATAATAATGCATGAACCAAATGTATATATGGCCATGAAACCTTAACCGTTGGAGATACCGCAAATCCGACTAGACCATTGTGTTCAGGGCGTCAAGACGCATCTAGTACACACTATCCAAATAACTTTTTTTGACCTTTTTTCGAAAAAATCATTTTTTGGCCAAAATAATGCATGAACCAAATGTATATATGGCCATAAAACCTTAACCGTTGGAGATACCACAAATCCGACTAGACCATTGTGTTCAGAGCGTCAAGACGCATCTAGTACACACTATCCAAATACCTTTTTTTTGACCTTTTTTCGAAAAAATCATTTTTTGGCCATAATAATGCATGAACCAAATGTATATAATTATGGCCATAAAACCTTAACCGTTGGAGATACCGCAAATCCGACTAGACCATTGTGTTCAGGGCGTCAAGACGCATCTAGTACACACTATCCAAATAACTTTTTTTGACCTTTTTTCGAAAAAATCATTTTTTGGCCAAAATAATGCATGAACCAAATGTATATATGGCCATAAAACCTTAACCGTTGGAGATACCACAAATCCGACTAGACCATTGTGTTCAGAGCGTCAAGACGCATCTAGTACACACTATCCAAATACCTTTTTTTTGACCTTTTTTCGAAAAAATCTTTTTTTGGCCATAAAAATGCATGAACCAAATGTATATAATTATGGCCATAAAACCTTAACCGTTGGAGATACCGCAAATCCGACTAGACCATTGTGTTCAGGGCGTCAAGACGCATCTAGTACACACTATCCAAATAACTTTTTTTGACCTTTTTTCGAAAAAATCATTTTTTGGCCAAAATAATGCATGAACCAAATGTATATATGGCCATAAAACCTTAACCGTTGGAGATACCGCAAATCCGACTAGACCATTGTGTTCAGGGCGTCAAGACGTATCTAGTACACACTATCCAAATACCTTTTTTTTGACCTTTTTTCGAAAAAATCATTTTTTGGCCATAATAATGCATGAACCAAATGTATATATGGCCATGAAACCTTAACCGTTGGAGATACCGCAAATCCGACTAGACCATTGTGTTCAGGGCGTCAAGACGTATCTAGTACACACTATCCAAATACCTTTTTTTTGACCTTTTTTCGAAAAAATCATTTTTTGGCCATAATAATGCATGAACCAAATGTATATATGGCCATGAAACCTTAACCGTTGGAGATACCGCAAATCCGACTAGACCATTGTGTTCAGGGCGTCAAGACGTATCTAGTACACACTATCCAAATACCTTTTTTTTGACCTTTTTTCGAAAAAATCATTTTTTGGCCATAATAATGCATGAACCAAATGTATATATGGCCATAAAACCTTAACCGTTGGAGATACCACAAATCCGACTAGACCATTGTGTTCAGAGCGTCAAGACGCATCTAGTACACACTATCCAAATACCTTTTTTTTGACCTTTTTTCGAAAAAATCATTTTTTGGCCATAATAATGCATGAACCAAATGTATATATGGCCATAAAACCTTAACCGTTGGAGATACCACAAATCCGACTAGACCATTGTGTTCAGAGCGTCAAGACGCATCTAGTACACACTATCCAAATACCTTTTTTTTGACCTTTTTTCGAAAAAATCTTTTTTTGGCCATAAAAATGCATGAACCAAATGTATATAATTATGGCCATAAAACCTTAACCGTTGGAGATACCGCAAATCCGACTAGACCATTGTGTTCAGGGCGTCAAGACGTATCTAGTACACACTATCCAAATACCTTTTTTTTGACCTTTTTTCGAAAAAATCATTTTTTGGCCATAATAATGCATGAACCAAATGTATATATGGCCATGAAACCTTAACCGTTGGAGATACCGCAAATCCGACTAGACCATTGTGTTCAGGGCGTCAAGACGTATCTAGTACACACTATCCAAATACCTTTTTTTTGACCTTTTTTCGAAAAAATCATTTTTTGGCCATAATAATGCATGAACCAAATGTATATATGGCCATAAAACCTTAACCGTTGGAGATACCACAAATCCGACTAGACCATTGTGTTCAGAGCGTCAAGACGCATCTAGTACACACTATCCAAATACCTTTTTTTTGACCTTTTTTCGAAAAAATCTTTTTTTGGCCATAAAAATGCATGAACCAAATGTATATAATTATGGCCATAAAACCTTAACCGTTGGAGATACCGCAAATCCGACTAGACCATTGTGTTCAGGGCGTCAAGACGCATCTAGTACACACTATCCAAATAACTTTTTTTGACCTTTTTTCGAAAAAATCATTTTTTGGCCAAAATAATGCATGAACCAAATGTATATATGGCCATAAAACCTTAACCGTTGGAGATACCGCAAATCCGACTAGACCATTGTGTTCAGGGCGTCAAGACGTATCTAGTACACACTATCCAAATACCTTTTTTTTGACCTTTTTTCGAAAAAATCATTTTTTGGCCATAATAATGCATGAACCAAATGTATATATGGCCATGAAACCTTAACCGTTGGAGATACCGCAAATCCGACTAGACCATTGTGTTCAGGGCGTCAAGACGTATCTAGTACACACTATCCAAATACCTTTTTTTTGACCTTTTTTCGAAAAAATCATTTTTTGGCCATAATAATGCATGAACCAAATGTATATATGGCCATGAAACCTTAACCGTTGGAGATACCGCAAATCCGACTAGACCATTGTGTTCAGGGCGTCAAGACGTATCTAGTACACACTATCCAAATACCTTTTTTTTGACCTTTTTTCGAAAAAATCATTTTTTGGCCATAATAATGCATGAACCAAATGTATATATGGCCATAAAACCTTAACCGTTGGAGATACCACAAATCCGACTAGACCATTGTGTTCAGAGCGTCAAGACGCATCTAGTACACACTATCCAAATACCTTTTTTTTGACCTTTTTTCGAAAAAATCATTTTTTGGCCATAATAATGCATGAACCAAATGTATATATGGCAATGAAACCTTAACCGTTGGAGATACCGCAAATCCGACTAGACCATTGTGTTCAGGGCGTCAAGACGCATCTAGTACACACTATCCAAATAACTTTTTTTGACCTTTTTTCGAAAAAATCATTTTTTGGCCATAATAATGCATGAACCAAATGTATATATGGCCATGAAACCTTAACCGTTGGAGATACCGCAAATCCGACTAGACCATTGTGTTCAGGGCGTCAAGACGCATCTAGTACACACTATCCAAATAACTTTTTTTGACCTTTTTTCGAAAAAATCATTTTTTGGCCAAAATAATGCATGAACCAAATGTATATATGGCCATAAAACCTTAACCGTTGGAGATACCGCAAATCCGACTAGACCATTGTGTTCAGGGCGTCAAGACGTATCTAGTACACACTATCCAAATAACTTTTTTTGACCTTTTTTCGAAAAAATCATTTTTTGGCCAAAATAATGCATGAACCAAATGTATATATGGCCATAAAACCTTAACCGTTGGAGATACCGCAAATCCGACTAGACCATTGTGTTCAGGGCGTCAAGACGTATCTAGTACACACTATCCAAATACCTTTTTTTTGACCTTTTTTCGAAAAAATCATTTTTTGGCCAAAATAATGCATGAACCAAATGTATATATGGCCATAAAACCTTAACCGTTGGAGATACCGCAAATCCGACTAGACCATTGTGTTCAGGGCGTCAAGACGTATCTAGTACACACTATCCAAATACCTTTTTTTTGACCTTTTTTCGAAAAAATCATTTTTTGGCCATAATAATGCATGAACCAAATGTATATATGGCCATGAAACCTTAACCGTTGGAGATACCGCAAATCCGACTAGACCATTGTGTTCAGGGCGTCAAGACGCATCTAGTACACACTATCCAAATACCTTTTTTTTGACCTTTTTTCGAAAAAATCTTTTTTTGGCCATAAAAATGCATGAACCAAATGTATATAATTATGGCCATAAAACCTTAACCGTTGGAGATACCGCAAATCCGACTAGACCATTGTGTTCAGGGCGTCAAGACGCATCTAGTACACACTATCCAAATAACTTTTTTTGACCTTTTTTCGAAAAAATCATTTTTTGGCCAAAATAATGCATGAACCAAATGTATATATGGCCATAAAACCTTAACCGTTGGAGATACCGCAAATCCGACTAGACCATTGTGTTCAGGGCGTCAAGACGCATCTACTACACACTATCCAAATACCTTTTTTTGACCTTTTTTCGAAAAAATCCTTTTTTGGCCATAAAAATGCATGAACCAAATGTATATATGCCCATAAAACCTTAACCGTTGGAGATACCGCAAATCCGACTAGGCCATTGTGTTCAGGGCGTCAAGACGCATCTAGTACACACTATCCAAATACCTTTTTTTTGACCTTTTATCGAAAAAATCCTTTTTTGGCCATAAAAATGCATGAACCAAATGTATATATGGCCATAAAACCTTAACCGTTGGAGATACCACAAATCCGACTAGACCATTGTGTTCAGAGCGTCAAGACGCATCTAGTACACACTATCCAAATACCTTTTTTTTGACCTTTTTTCGAAAAAATCTTTTTTTGGCCATAAAAATGCATGAACCAAATGTATATAATTATGGCCATAAAACCTTAACCGTTGGAGATACCGCAAATCCGACTAGACCATTGTGTTCAGGGCGTCAAGACGCATCTAGTACACACTATCCAAATAACTTTTTTTGACCTTTTTTCGAAAAAATCATTTTTTGGCCAAAATAATGCATGAACCAAATGTATATATGGCCATAAAACCTTAACCGTTGGAGATACCGCAAATCCGACTAGACCATTGTGTTCAGGGCGTCAAGACGTATCTAGTACACACTATCCAAATACCTTTTTTTTTGACCTTTTTCCGAAAAAATCATTTTTTGGCCATAATAATGCATGAACCAAATGTATATATGGCCATGAAACCTTAACCGTTGGAGATACCGCAAATCCGACTAGACCATTGTGTTCAGGGCGTCAAGACGCATCTAGTACACACTATCCAAATAACTTTTTTTGACCTTTTTTCGAAAAAATCATTTTTTGGCCAAAATAATGCATGAACCAAATGTATATATGGCCATAAAACCTTAACCGTTGGAGATACCACAAATCCGACTAGACCATTGTGTTCAGAGCGTCAAGACGCATCTAGTACACACTATCCAAATACCTTTTTTTTGACCTTTTTTCGAAAAAATCTTTTTTTGGCCATAAAAATGCATGAACCAAATGTATATAATTATGGCCATAAAACCTTAACCGTTGGAGATACCGCAAATCCGACTAGACCATTGTGTTCAGGGCGTCAAGACGCATCTAGTACACACTATCCAAATACCTTTTTTTTGACCTTTTTTCGAAAAAATCTTTTTTTGGCCATAAAAATGCATGAACCAAATGTATATAATTATGGCCATAAAACCTTAACCGTTGGAGATACCGCAAATCCGACTAGACCATTGTGTTCAGGGCGTCAAGACGCATCTAGTACACACTATCCAAATACCTTTTTTTGACCTTTTTTCGAAAAAATCCTTTTTTGGCCATAAAAATGCATGAACCAAATGTATATATGGCCATAAAACCTTAACCGTTGGAGATACCGCAAATCCGACTAGGCCATTGTGTTCAGGGCGTCAAGACGCATCTAGTACACACTATCCAAATACCTTTTTTTGACCTTTTATCGAAAAAATCTTTTTTTGGCCATAAAAATGCATGAACCAAATGTATATAATTATGGCCATAAAACCTTAACCGTTGGAGATACCGCAAATCCGACTAGACCATTGTGTTCAGGGCGTCAAGACGCATCTAGTACACACTATCCAAATACCTTTTTTTGACCTTTTTTCGAAAAAATCCTTTTTTGGCCATAAAAATGCATGAACCAAATGTATATATGGCCATAAAACCTTAACCGTTGGAGATACCGCAAATCCGACTAGGCCATTGTGTTCAGGGCGTCAAGACGCATCTAGTACACACTATCCAAATACCTTTTTTTGACCTTTTATCGAAAAAATCCTTTTTTGGCCATAAAAATGCATGAACCAAATGTATATATGGCCATAAAACCTTAACCGTTGGAGATACCGCAAATCCGACTAGACCATTGTGTTCAGGGCGTCAAGACGCATCTAGTACACACTATCCAAATACCTTTTTTTGACCTTTTTTCGAAAAAATCCTTTTTTGGCCATAAAAATGCATGAACCAAATGTATATATGGCCATAAAACCTTAACCGTTGGAGATACCGCAAATCCGACTAGACCATTGTGTTCAGGGCGTCAAGACGCATCTAGTACACACTATCCAAATACCTTTTTTTTGACCTTTTTCGAAAAAATCCTTTTTTGGCCATAAAAATGCATGAACCAAATGTATATATGGCCATAAAACCTTAACCGTTGGAGATACCGCAAATCCGACTAGACCATTGTGTTCAGGGCGTCAAGACGCATCTAGTACACACTATCCAAATAACTTTTTTTGACCTTTTTTCGAAAAAATCATTTTTTGGCCAAAATAATGCATGAACCAAATGTATATATGGCCATAAAACCTTAACCGTTGGAGATACCACAAATCCGACTAGACCATTGTGTTCAGAGCGTCAAGACGCATCTAGTACACACTATCCAAATACCTTTTTTTTGACCTTTTTTCGAAAAAATCTTTTTTTGGCCATAAAAATGCATGAACCAAATGTATATAATTATGGCCATAAAACCTTAACCGTTGGAGATACCGCAAATCCGACTAGACCATTGTGTTCAGGGCGTCAAGACGCATCTAGTACACACTATCCAAATACCTTTTTTTTGACCTTTTTTCGAAAAAATCTTTTTTTGGCCATAAAAATGCATGAACCAAATGTATATAATTATGGCCATAAAACCTTAACCGTTGGAGATACCGCAAATCCGACTAGACCATTGTGTTCAGGGCGTCAAGACGCATCTAGTACACACTATCCAAATACCTTTTTTTGACCTTTTTTCGAAAAAATCCTTTTTTGGCCATAAAAATGCATGAACCAAATGTATATATGGCCATAAAACCTTAACCGTTGGAGATACCGCAAATCCGACTAGGCCATTGTGTTCAGGGCGTCAAGACGCATCTAGTACACACTATCCAAATACCTTTTTTTGACCTTTTATCGAAAAAATCTTTTTTTGGCCATAAAAATGCATGAACCAAATGTATATAATTATGGCCATAAAACCTTAACCGTTGGAGATACCGCAAATCCGACTAGACCATTGTGTTCAGGGCGTCAAGACGCATCTAGTACACACTATCCAAATACCTTTTTTTGACCTTTTTTCGAAAAAATCCTTTTTTGGCCATAAAAATGCATGAACCAAATGTATATATGGCCATAAAACCTTAACCGTTGGAGATACCGCAAATCCGACTAGGCCATTGTGTTCAGGGCGTCAAGACGCATCTAGTACACACTATCCAAATACCTTTTTTTGACCTTTTATCGAAAAAATCCTTTTTTGGCCATAAAAATGCATGAACCAAATGTATATATGGCCATAAAACCTTAACCGTTGGAGATACCGCAAATCCGACTAGACCATTGTGTTCAGGGCGTCAAGACGCATCTAGTACACACTATCCAAATACCTTTTTTTGACCTTTTTTCGAAAAAATCCTTTTTTGGCCATAAAAATGCATGAACCAAATGTATATATGGCCATAAAACCTTAACCGTTGGAGATACCGCAAATCCGACTAGACCATTGTGTTCAGGGCGTCAAGACGCATCTAGTACACACTATCCAAATACCTTTTTTTTGACCTTTTTCGAAAAAATCCTTTTTTGGCCATAAAAATGCATGAACCAAATGTATATATGGCCATAAAACCTTAACCGTTGGAGATACCACAAATCCGACTAGACCATTGTGTTCAGAGCGTCAAGACGCATCTAGTACACACTATCCAAATACCTTTTTTTTGACCTTTTTTCGAAAAAATCTTTTTTTGGCCATAAAAATGCATGAACCAAATGTATATAATTATGGCCATAAAACCTTAACCGTTGGAGATACCGCAAATCCGACTAGACCATTGTGTTCAGGGCGTCAAGACGCATCTAGTACACACTATCCAAATAACTTTTTTTGACCTTTTTTCGAAAAAATCATTTTTTGGCCAAAATAATGCATGAACCAAATGTATATATGGCCATAAAACCTTAACCGTTGGAGATACCGCAAATCCGACTAGACCATTGTGTTCAGGGCGTCAAGACGTATCTAGTACACACTATCCAAATACCTTTTTTTTTACCTTTTTTCGAAAAAATCATTTTTTGGCCATAATAATGCATGAACCAAATGTATATATGGCCATAAAACCTTAACCGTTGGAGATACCGCAAATCCGACTAGACCATTGTGTTCAGGGCGTCAAGACGTATCTAGTACACACTATCCAAATACCTTTTTTTTGACCTTTTTTCGAAAAAATCATTTTTTGGCCATAATAATGCATGAACCAAATGTATATATGGCCATAAAACCTTAACCGTTGGAGATACCGCAAATCCGACTAGACCATTGTGTTCAGGGCGTCAAGACGCATCTAGTACACACTATCCAAATACCTTTTTTTGACCTTTTTTCGAAAAAATCCTTTTTTGGCCATAAAAATGCATGAACCAAATGTATATATGGCCATAAAACCTTAACCGTTGGAGATACCACAAATCCGACTAGACCATTGTGTTCAGAGCGTCAAGACGCATCTAGTACACACTATCCAAATACCTTTTTTTTGACCTTTTTTCGAAAAAATCATTTTTTGGCCATAATAATGCATGAACCAAATGTATATATGGCCATAAAACCTTAACCGTTGGAGATACCGCAAATCCGACTAGACCATTGTGTTCAGGGCGTCAAGACGCATCTAGTACACACTATCCAAATACCTTTTTTTTGACCTTTTATCGAAAAAATCCTTTTTTGGCCATAAAAATGCATGAACCAAATGTATATATGGCCATAAAACCTTAACCGTTGGAGATACCACAAATCCGACTAGACCATTGTGTTCAGAGCGTCAAGACGCATCTAGTACACACTATCCAAATACCTTTTTTTTGACCTTTTTTCGAAAAAATCTTTCTTTGGCCATAAAAATGCATGAACCAAATGTATATAATTATGGCCATAAAACCTTAACCGTTGGAGATACCGCAAATCCGACTAGACCATTGTGTTCAGGGCGTCAAGACGCATCTAGTACACACTATCCAAATAACTTTTTTTGACCTTTTTTCGAAAAAATCATTTTTTGGCCAAAATAATGCATGAACCAAATGTATATATGGCCATAAAACCTTAACCGTTGGAGATACCGCAAATCCGACTAGACCATTGTGTTCAGGGCGTCAAGACGTATCTAGTACACACTATCCAAATACCTTTTTTTTGACCTTTTTTCGAAAAAATCATTTTTTGGCCATAATAATGCATGAACCAAATGTATATATGGCCATGAAACCTTAACCGTTGGAGATACCGCAAATCCGACTAGACCATTGTGTTCAGGGCGTCAAGACGCATCTAGTACACACTATCCAAATAACTTTTTTTGACCTTTTTTCGAAAAAATCATTTTTTGGCCAAAATAATGCATGAACCAAATGTATATATGGCCATAAAACCTTAACCGTTGGAGATACCGCAAATCCGACTAGACCATTGTGTTCAGGGCGTCAAGACGTATCTAGTACACACTATCCAAATACCTTTTTTTTGACCTTTTTTCGAAAAAATCATTTTTTGGCCATAATAATGCATGAACCAAATGTATATATGGCCATGAAACCTTAACCGTTGGAGATACCGCAAATCCGACTAGACCATTGTGTTCAGGGCGTCAAGACGTATCTAGTACACACTATCCAAATACCTTTTTTTTGACCTTTTTTCGAAAAAATCATTTTTTGGCCATAATAATGCATGAACCAAATGTATATATGGCCATGAAACCTTAACCGTTGGAGATACCGCAAATCCGACTAGACCATTGTGTTCAGGGCGTCAAGACGTATCTAGTACACACTATCCAAATACCTTTTTTTTGACCTTTTTTCGAAAAAATCATTTTTTGGCCATAATAATGCATGAACCAAATGTATATATGGCCATAAAACCTTAACCGTTGGAGATACCACAAATCCGACTAGACCATTGTGTTCAGAGCGTCAAGACGCATCTAGTACACACTATCCAAATACCTTTTTTTTGACCTTTTTTCGAAAAAATCATTTTTTGGCCATAATAATGCATGAACCAAATGTATATATGGCCATAAAACCTTAACCGTTGGAGATACCACAAATCCGACTAGACCATTGTGTTCAGGGCGTCAAGACGTATCTAGTACACACTATCCAAATACCTTTTTTTTGACCTTTTTTCGAAAAAATCATTTTTTGGCCATAATAATGCATGAACCAAATGTATATATGGCCATAAAACCTTAACCGTTGGAGATACCACAAATCCGACTAGACCATTGTGTTCAGAGCGTCAAGACGCATCTAGTACACACTATCCAAATACCTTTTTTTTGACCTTTTTTCGAAAAAATCTTTTTTTGGCCATAAAAATGCATGAACCAAATGTATATAATTATGGCCATAAAACCTTAAACCGTTGGAGATACCGCAAATCCGACTAGACCATTGTGTTCAGGGCGTCAAGACGCATCTAGTACACACTATCCAAATAACTTTTTTTTGACCTTTTTTCGAAAAAATCATTTTTTTGGCCAAAATAATGCATGAACCAAATGTATATATGGCCATAAAACCTTAACCGTTGGAGATACCCGCAAATCCGACTAGACCATTGTGTTCAGGGCGTCAAGACGTATCTAGTACACACTATCCAAATACCTTTTTTTGACCTTTTTTCGAAAAAATCATTTTTTGGCCAAAATAATGCATTGAACCAAATGTATATATGGCCATAAAACCTTAACCGTTGGAGATACCGCAAATCCGACTAGACCATTGTGTTCAGGGCGTCAAGACGTATCTAGTACACACTATCCAAATACCTTTTTTTTGACCTTTTTTCGAAAAAATCATTTTTTGGCCATAATAATGCATGAACCAAATGTATATATGGCCATGAAACCTTAACCGTTGGAGATACCGCAAATCCGACTAGACCATTGTGTTCAGGGCGTCAAGACGCATCTAGTACACACTATCCAAATATACCTTTTTTTTGACCTTTTTTTCGAAAAAATCTTTTTTTGGCCATAAAAATGCATGAACCAAATGTATATAATTATGGCCATAAAACCTTAACCGTTGGAGATACCGCAAATCCGACTAGACCATTGTGTTCAGGGCGTCAAGACGCATCTAGTACACACTATCCAAATAACTTTTTTTGACCTTTTTTCGAAAAAAATCATTTTTTGGCCAAAATAATGCATGAACCAAATGTATATATGGCCATAAAACCTTAACCGTTGGAGATACCGCAAATCCGACTAGACCATTGTGTTCAGGGCGTCAAGACGCATCTAGTACACACTATCCAAATACCTTTTTTTTGACCTTTTTCGAAAAAATCCTTTTTTGGCCATAAAAATGCATGAACCAAATGTATATATGGCCATAAAACCTTAACCGTTGGAGATACCGCAAATCCGACTAGACCATTGTGTTTCAGGGCGTCAAGACGCATCTAGTACACACTATCCAAATACCTTTTTTTGACCTTTTTTCGAAAAAATCCTTTTTTGGCCATAAAAATGCATGAACCAAATGTATATATGCCCATAAAACCTTAACCGTTGGAGATACCGCAAATCCGACTAGGCCATTGTGTTCAGGGCGTCAAGACGCATCTAGTACACACTATCCAAATACCTTTTTTTTGACCTTTTATCGAAAAAAATCCTTTTTTGGCCATAAAAATGCATGAACCAAATGTATATATGGCCATAAAACCTTAACCGTTGGAGATACCACAAATCCGACTAGACCATTGTGTTCAGAGCGTCAAGACGCATCTAGTACACACTATCCAAATACCTTTTTTTTGACCTTTTTTCGAAAAAATCTTTTTTTGGCCATAAAAATGCATGAACCAAATGTATATAATTATGGCCATGAAACCTTAACCGTTGGAGATACCGCAAATCCGACTAGACCATTGTGTTCAGGGCGTCAAGACGCATCTAGTACACACTATCCAAATAACTTTTTTTGACCTTTTTTCGAAAAAATCATTTTTTGGCCAAAATAATGCATGAACCAAATGTATATATGGCCATAAAACCTTAACCGTTGGAGATACCCGCAAATCCGACTAGACCATTGTGTTCAGGGCGTCAAGACGCATCTAGTACACACTATCCAAATACCTTTTTTTTGACCTTTTATCGAAAAAATCCTTTTTTGGCCATAAAAATGCATGAACCAAATGTATATATGGCCATAAAACCTTAACCGTTGGAGATACCACAAATCCGACTAGACCATTGTGTTCAGAGCGTCAAGACGCATCTAGTACACACTATCCAAATACCTTTTTTTTGACCTTTTTTCGAAAAAATCCTTTCTTTGGCCATAAAAATGCATGAACCAAATGTATATAATTATGGCCATAAAACCTTAACCGTTGGAGATACCGCAAATCCGACTAGAACCATTGTGTTCAGGGCGTCAAGACGCATCTAGTACACACTATCCAAATAACTTTTTTTGACCTTTTTTTCGAAAAAATCATTTTTTGGCCAAAATAATGCATGAACCAAATGTATATATGGCCATAAAACCTTAACCGTTGGAGATACCGCAAATCCGACTAGACCATTGTGTTCAGGGCGTCAAGACGTATCTAGTACACACTATCCAAATACCTTTTTTTTGACCTTTTTTCGAAAAAATCATTTTTTGGCCAAAATAATGCATGAACCAAATGTATATATGGCCATAAAACCTTAACCGTTGGAGACTAGACCATTGTGTTCAGGGCGTCAAGACGTATCTAGTACACACTATCCAAATACCTTTTTTTTGACCTTTTTTCGAAAAAATCATTTTTTGGCCATAATAATGCATGAACCAAATGTATATATGGCCATGAAACCTTAACCGTTGGAGATACCGCAAATCCGACTAGACCATTGTGTTCAGGGCGTCAAGACGCATCTAGTACACACTATCCAAATACCTTTTTTTTGACCTTTTTTCGAAAAAATCTTTTTTTGGCCATAAAAATGCATGAACCAAATGTATATAATTATGGCCATAAAACCTTAACCGTTGGAGATACCGCAAATCCGACTAGACCATTGTGTTCAGGGCGTCAAGACGCATCTAGTACACACTATCCAAATAACTTTTTTTGACCTTTTTTCGAAAAAATCATTTTTTGGCCAAAATAATGCATGAACCAAATGTATATATGGCCATAAAACCTTAACCGTTGGAGATACCGCAAATCCGACTAGACCATTGTGTTCAGGGCGTCAAGACGCATCTAGTACACACTATCCAAATACCTTTTTTTTGACCTTTTTCGAAAAAATCCTTTTTTGGCCATAAAAATGCATGAACCAAATGTATATATGGCCATAAAACCTTAACCGTTGGAGATACCGCAAATCCGACTAGACCATTGTGTTCAGGGCGTCAAGACGCATCTAGTACACACTATCCAAATACCTTTTTTTGACCTTTTTTCGAAAAAATCCTTTTTTGGCCATAAAAATGCATGAACCAAATGTATATATGCCCATAAAACCTTAACCGTTGGAGATACCGCAAATCCGACTAGGCCATTGTGTTCAGGGCGTCAAGACGCATCTAGTACACACTATCCAAATACCTTTTTTTGACCTTTTATCGAAAAAATCCTTTTTTGGCCATAAAAATGCATGAACCAAATGTATATATGGCCATAAAACCTTAACCGTTGGAGATACCACAAATCCGACTAGACCATTGTGTTCAGAGCGTCAAGACGCATCTAGTACACACTATCCAAATACCTTTTTTTTGACCTTTTTTCGAAAAAATCTTTTTTTGGCCATAAAAATGCATGAACCAAATGTATATAATTATGGCCATGAAACCTTAACCGTTGGAGATACCGCAAATCCGACTAGACCATTGTGTTCAGGGCGTCAAGACGCATCTAGTACACACTATCCAAATAACTTTTTTTGACCTTTTTTCGAAAAAATCATTTTTTGGCCAAAATAATGCATGAACCAAATGTATATATGGCCATAAAACCTTAACCGTTGGAGATACCGCAAATCCGACTAGACCATTGTGTTCAGGGCGTCAAGACGCATCTAGTACACACTATCCAAATACCTTTTTTTTGACCTTTTATCGAAAAAATCCTTTTTTGGCCATAAAAATGCATGAACCAAATGTATATATGGCCATAAAACCTTAACCGTTGGAGATACCACAAATCCGACTAGACCATTGTGTTCAGAGCGTCAAGACGCATCTAGTACACACTATCCAAATACCTTTTTTTTGACCTTTTTTCGAAAAAATCTTTCTTTGGCCATAAAAATGCATGAACCAAATGTATATAATTATGGCCATAAAACCTTAACCGTTGGAGATACCGCAAATCCGACTAGACCATTGTGTTCAGGGCGTCAAGACGCATCTAGTACACACTATCCAAATAACTTTTTTTGACCTTTTTTCGAAAAAATCATTTTTTGGCCAAAATAATGCATGAACCAAATGTATATATGGCCATAAAACCTTAACCGTTGGAGATACCGCAAATCCGACTAGACCATTGTGTTCAGGGCGTCAAGACGTATCTAGTACACACTATCCAAATACCTTTTTTTTGACCTTTTTTCGAAAAAATCATTTTTTGGCCAAAATAATGCATGAACCAAATGTATATATGGCCATAAAACCTTAACCGTTGGAGATACCGCAAATCCGACTAGACCATTGTGTTCAGGGCGTCAAGACGTATCTAGTACACACTATCCAAATACCTTTTTTTTGACCTTTTTTCGAAAAAATCATTTTTTGGCCATAATAATGCATGAACCAAATGTATATATGGCCATGAAACCTTAACCGTTGGAGATACCGCAAATCCGACTAGACCATTGTGTTCAGGGCGTCAAGACGCATCTAGTACACACTATCCAAATACCTTTTTTTTGACCTTTTTTCGAAAAAATCTTTTTTTGGCCATAAAAATGCATGAACCAAATGTATATAATTATGGCCATAAAACCTTAACCGTTGGAGATACCGCAAATCCGACTAGACCATTGTGTTCAGGGCGTCAAGACGCATCTAGTACACACTATCCAAATAACTTTTTTTGACCTTTTTTCGAAAAAATCATTTTTTGGCCAAAATAATGCATGAACCAAATGTATATATGGCCATAAAACCTTAACCGTTGGAGATACCGCAAATCCGACTAGACCATTGTGTTCAGGGCGTCAAGACGCATCTAGTACACACTATCCAAATACCTTTTTTTTGACCTTTTTCGAAAAAATCCTTTTTTGGCCATAAAAATGCATGAACCAAATGTATATATGGCCATAAAACCTTAACCGTTGGAGATACCGCAAATCCGACTAGACCATTGTGTTCAGGGCGTCAAGACGCATCTAGTACACACTATCCAAATACCTTTTTTTGACCTTTTTTCGAAAAAATCCTTTTTTGGCCATAAAAATGCATGAACCAAATGTATATATGCCCATAAAACCTTAACCGTTGGAGATACCGCAAATCCGACTAGGCCATTGTGTTCAGGGCGTCAAGACGCATCTAGTACACACTATCCAAATACCTTTTTTTTGACCTTTTATCGAAAAAATCCTTTTTTGGCCATAAAAATGCATGAACCAAATGTATATATGGCCATAAAACCTTAACCGTTGGAGATACCACAAATCCGACTAGACCATTGTGTTCAGAGCGTCAAGACGCATCTAGTACACACTATCCAAATACCTTTTTTTTGACCTTTTTTCGAAAAAATCTTTTTTTGGCCATAAAAATGCATGAACCAAATGTATATAATTATGGCCATGAAACCTTAACCGTTGGAGATACCGCAAATCCGACTAGACCATTGTGTTCAGGGCGTCAAGACGCATCTAGTACACACTATCCAAATACCTTTTTTTTGACCTTTTATCGAAAAAATCCTTTTTTGGCCATAAAAATGCATGAACCAAATGTATATATGGCCATAAAACCTTAACCGTTGGAGATACCACAAATCCGACTAGACCATTGTGTTCAGAGCGTCAAGACGCATCTAGTACACACTATCCAAATACCTTTTTTTTGACCTTTTTTCGAAAAAATCTTTCTTTGGCCATAAAAATGCATGAACCAAATGTATATAATTATGGCCATAAAACCTTAACCGTTGGAGATACCGCAAATCCGACTAGACCATTGTGTTCAGGGCGTCAAGACGCATCTAGTACACACTATCCAAATAACTTTTTTTGACCTTTTTTCGAAAAAATCATTTTTTGGCCAAAATAATGCATGAACCAAATGTATATATGGCCATAAAACCTTAACCGTTGGAGATACCGCAAATCCGACTAGACCATTGTGTTCAGGGCGTCAAGACGTATCTAGTACACACTATCCAAATACCTTTTTTTTGACCTTTTTTCGAAAAAATCATTTTTTGGCCATAATAATGCATGAACCAAATGTATATATGGCCATGAAACCTTAACCGTTGGAGATACCGCAAATCCGACTAGACCATTGTGTTCAGGGCGTCAAGACGCATCTAGTACACACTATCCAAATAACTTTTTTTGACCTTTTTTCGAAAAAATCATTTTTTGGCCAAAATAATGCATGAACCAAATGTATATATGGCCATAAAACCTTAACCGTTGGAGATACCGCAAATCCGACTAGACCATTGTGTTCAGGGCGTCAAGACGTATCTAGTACACACTATCCAAATACCTTTTTTTTGACCTTTTTTCGAAAAAATCATTTTTTGGCCATAATAATGCATGAACCAAATGTATATATGGCCATGAAACCTTAACCGTTGGAGATACCGCAAATCCGACTAGACCATTGTGTTCAGGGCGTCAAGACGTATCTAGTACACACTATCCAAATACCTTTTTTTTGACCTTTTTTCGAAAAAATCATTTTTTGGCCATAATAATGCATGAACCAAATGTATATATGGCCATGAAACCTTAACCGTTGGAGATACCGCAAATCCGACTAGACCATTGTGTTCAGGGCGTCAAGACGTATCTAGTACACACTATCCAAATACCTTTTTTTTGACCTTTTTTCGAAAAAATCATTTTTTGGCCATAATAATGCATGAACCAAATGTATATATGGCCATAAAACCTTAACCGTTGGAGATACCACAAATCCGACTAGACCATTGTGTTCAGAGCGTCAAGACGCATCTAGTACACACTATCCAAATACCTTTTTTTTGACCTTTTTTCGAAAAAATCATTTTTTGGCCATAATAATGCATGAACCAAATGTATATATGGCCATAAAACCTTAACCGTTGGAGATACCACAAATCCGACTAGACCATTGTGTTCAGGGCGTCAAGACGTATCTAGTACACACTATCCAAATACCTTTTTTTTGACCTTTTTTCGAAAAAATCATTTTTTGGCCATAATAATGCATGAACCAAATGTATATATGGCCATAAAACCTTAACCGTTGGAGATACCACAAATCCGACTAGACCATTGTGTTCAGAGCGTCAAGACGCATCTAGTACACACTATCCAAATACCTTTTTTTTGACCTTTTTTCGAAAAAATCTTTTTTTGGCCATAAAAATGCATGAACCAAATGTATATAATTATGGCCATAAAACCTTAACCGTTGGAGATACCGCAAATCCGACTAGACCATTGTGTTCAGGGCGTCAAGACGCATCTAGTACACACTATCCAAATAACTTTTTTTGACCTTTTTTCGAAAAAATCATTTTTTGGCCAAAATAATGCATGAACCAAATGTATATATGGCCATAAAACCTTAACCGTTGGAGATACCGCAAATCCGACTAGACCATTGTGTTCAGGGCGTCAAGACGTATCTAGTACACACTATCCAAATACCTTTTTTTTGACCTTTTTTCGAAAAAATCATTTTTTGGCCAAAATAATGCATGAACCAAATGTATATATGGCCATAAAACCTTAACCGTTGGAGATACCGCAAATCCGACTAGACCATTGTGTTCAGGGCGTCAAGACGTATCTAGTACACACTATCCAAATACCTTTTTTTTGACCTTTTTTCGAAAAAATCATTTTTTGGCCATAATAATGCATGAACCAAATGTATATATGGCCATGAAACCTTAACCGTTGGAGATACCGCAAATCCGACTAGACCATTGTGTTCAGGGCGTCAAGACGCATCTAGTACACACTATCCAAATACCTTTTTTTTGACCTTTTTTCGAAAAAATCTTTTTTTGGCCATAAAAATGCATGAACCAAATGTATATAATTATGGCCATAAAACCTTAACCGTTGGAGATACCGCAAATCCGACTAGACCATTGTGTTCAGGGCGTCAAGACGCATCTAGTACACACTATCCAAATAACTTTTTTTGACCTTTTTTCGAAAAAATCATTTTTTGGCCAAAATAATGCATGAACCAAATGTATATATGGCCATAAAACCTTAACCGTTGGAGATACCGCAAATCCGACTAGACCATTGTGTTCAGGGCGTCAAGACGCATCTAGTACACACTATCCAAATACCTTTTTTTTGACCTTTTTCGAAAAAATCCTTTTTTGGCCATAAAAATGCATGAACCAAATGTATATATGGCCATAAAACCTTAACCGTTGGAGATACCGCAAATCCGACTAGACCATTGTGTTCAGGGCGTCAAGACGCATCTAGTACACACTATCCAAATACCTTTTTTTGACCTTTTTTCGAAAAAATCCTTTTTTGGCCATAAAAATGCATGAACCAAATGTATATATGCCCATAAAACCTTAACCGTTGGAGATACCGCAAATCCGACTAGGCCATTGTGTTCAGGGCGTCAAGACGCATCTAGTACACACTATCCAAATACCTTTTTTTTGACCTTTTATCGAAAAAATCCTTTTTTGGCCATAAAAATGCATGAACCAAATGTATATATGGCCATAAAACCTTAACCGTTGGAGATACCACAAATCCGACTAGACCATTGTGTTCAGAGCGTCAAGACGCATCTAGTACACACTATCCAAATACCTTTTTTTTGACCTTTTTTCGAAAAAATCTTTTTTTGGCCATAAAAATGCATGAACCAAATGTATATAATTATGGCCATGAAACCTTAACCGTTGGAGATACCGCAAATCCGACTAGACCATTGTGTTCAGGGCGTCAAGACGCATCTAGTACACACTATCCAAATAACTTTTTTTGACCTTTTTTCGAAAAAATCATTTTTTGGCCAAAATAATGCATGAACCAAATGTATATATGGCCATAAAACCTTAACCGTTGGAGATACCGCAAATCCGACTAGACCATTGTGTTCAGGGCGTCAAGACGTATCTAGTACACACTATCCAAATACCTTTTTTTTGACCTTTTTTCGAAAAAATCATTTTTTGGCCATAATAATGCATGAACCAAATGTATATATGGCCATGAAACCTTAACCGTTGGAGATACCGCAAATCCGACTAGACCATTGTGTTCAGGGCGTCAAGACGCATCTAGTACACACTATCCAAATAACTTTTTTTGACCTTTTTTCGAAAAAATCATTTTTTGGCCAAAATAATGCATGAACCAAATGTATATATGGCCATGAAACCTTAACCGTTGGAGATACCGCAAATCCGACTAGACCATTGTGTTCAGGGCGTCAAGACGCATCTAGTACACACTATCCAAATAACTTTTTTTGACCTTTTTTCGAAAAAATCATTTTTTGGCCAAAATAATGCATGAACCAAATGTATATATGGCCATAAAACCTTAACCGTTGGAGATACCACAAATCCGACTAGACCATTGTGTTCAGAGCGTCAAGACGCATCTAGTACACACTATCCAAATACCTTTTTTTTGACCTTTTTTCGAAAAAATCTTTTTTTGGCCATAAAAATGCATGAACCAAATGTATATAATTATGGCCATAAAACCTTAACCGTTGGAGATACCGCAAATCCGACTAGACCATTGTGTTCAGGGCGTCAAGACGCATCTAGTACACACTATCCAAATAACTTTTTTTGACCTTTTTTCGAAAAAATCATTTTTTGGCCAAAATAATGCATGAACCAAATGTATATATGGCCATAAAACCTTAACCGTTGGAGATACCGCACATCCGACTAGACCATTGTGTTCAGGGCGTCAAGACGCATCTAGTACACACTATCCAAATACCTTTTTTTTGACCTTTTTTCGAAAAAATCATTTTTTGGCCATAATAATGCATGAACCAAATGTATATATGGCCATGAAACCTTAACCGTTGGAGATACCGCAAATCCGACTAGACCATTGTGTTCAGGGCGTCAAGACGTATCTAGTACACACTATCCAAATACCTTTTTTTTGACCTTTTTTCGAAAAAATCATTTTTTGGCCATAATAATGCATGAACCAAATGTATATATGGCCATGAAACCTTAACCGTTGGAGATACCGCAAATCCGACTAGACCATTGTGTTCAGGGCGTCAAGACGCATCTAGTACACACTATCCAAATAACTTTTTTTGACCTTTTTTCGAAAAAATCATTTTTTGGCCAAAATAATGCATGAACCAAATGTATATAATTATGGCCATAAAACCTTAACCGTTGGAGATACCGCAAATCCGACTAGACCATTGTGTTCAGGGCGTCAAGACGCATCTAGTACACACTATCCAAATAACTTTTTTTGACCTTTTTTCGAAAAAATCATTTTTTGGCCAAAATAATGCATGAACCAAATGTATATATGGCCATAAAACCTTAACCGTTGGAGATACCGCAAATCCGACTAGACCATTGTGTTCAGGGCGTCAAGACGTATCTAGTACACACTATCCAAATACCTTTTTTTTGACCTTTTTTCGAAAAAATCATTTTTTGGCCATAATAATGCATGAACCAAATGTATATAATTATGGCCATAAAACCTTAACCGTTGGAGATACCGCAAATCCGACTAGACCATTGTGTTCAGGGCGTCAAGACGCATCTAGTACACACTATCCAAATAACTTTTTTTGACCTTTTTTCGAAAAAATCATTTTTTGGCCAAAATAATGCATGAACCAAATGTATATAATTATGGCCATAAAACCTTAACCGTTGGAGATACCGCAAATCCGACTAGACCATTGTGTTCAGGGCGTCAAGACGCATCTAGTACACACTATCCAAATAACTTTTTTTGACCTTTTTTCGAAAAAATCATTTTTTGGCCAAAATAATGCATGAACCAAATGTATATATGGCCATAAAACCTTAACCGTTGGAGATACCGCAAATCCGACTAGACCATTGTGTTCAGGGCGTCAAGACGTATCTAGTACACACTATCCAAATACCTTTTTTTTGACCTTTTTTCGAAAAAATCATTTTTTGGCCATAATAATGCATGAACCAAATGTATATAATTATGGCCATAAAACCTTAACCGTTGGAGATACCGCAAATCCGACTAGACCATTGTGTTCAGGGCGTCAAGACGTATCTAGTACACACTATCCAAATACCTTTTTTTTGACCTTTTTTCGAAAAAATCATTTTTTGGCCATAATAATGCATGAACCAAATGTATATATGGCCATGAAACCTTAACCGTTGGAGATACCGCAAATCCGACTAGACCATTGTGTTCAGGGCGTCAAGACGCATCTAGTACACACTATCCAAATAACTTTTTTTGACCTTTTTTCGAAAAAATCATTTTTTGGCCAAAATAATGCATGAACCAAATGTATATATGGCCATAAAACCTTAACCGTTGGAGATACCGCAAATCCGACTAGACCATTGTGTTCAGGGCGTCAAGACGTATCTAGTACACACTATCCAAATACCTTTTTTTTGACCTTTTTTCGAAAAAATCATTTTTTGGCCATAATAATGCATGAACCAAATGTATATAATTATGGCCATAAAACCTTAACCGTTGGAGATACCGCAAATCCGACTAGACCATTGTGTTCAGGGCGTCAAGACGCATCTAGTACACACTATCCAAATAACTTTTTTTGACCTTTTTTCGAAAAAATCCTTTTTTGGCCATAAAAATGCATGAACCAAATGTATATATGGCCATAAAACCTTAACCGTTGGAGATACCGCAAATCCGACTAGACCATTGTGTTCAGGGCGTCAAGACGCATCTAGTACACACTATCCAAATAACTTTTTTTGACCTTTTTTCGAAAAAATCATTTTTTGGCCAAAATAATGCATGAACCAAATGTATATATGGCCATAAAACCTTAACCGTTGGAGATACCGCAAATCCGACTAGACCATTGTGTTCAGGGCGTCAAGACGTATCTAGTACACACTATCCAAATACCTTTTTTTTGACCTTTTTTCGAAAAAATCATTTTTTGGCCATAATAATGCATGAACCAAATGTATATAATTATGGCCATAAAACCTTAACCGTTGGAGATACCGCAAATCCGACTAGACCATTGTGTTCAGGGCGTCAAGACGCATCTAGTACACACTATCCAAATAACTTTTTTTGACCTTTTTTCGAAAAAATCCTTTTTTGGCCATAAAAATGCATGAACCAAATGTATATATGGCCATAAAACCTTAACCGTTGGAGATACCGCAAATCCGACTAGACCATTGTGTTCAGGGCGTCAAGACGTATCTAGTACACACTATCCAAATACCTTTTTTTTGACCTTTTTTCGAAAAAATCCTTTTTTGGCCATAAAAATGCATGAACCAAATGTATATATGGCCATAAAACCTTAACCGTTGGAGATACCGCAAATCCGACTAGACCATTGTGTTCAGGGCGTCAAGACGTATCTAGTACACACTATCCAAATACCTTTTTTTTGACCTTTTTTCGAAAAAATCATTTTTTGGCCATAATAATGCATGAACCAAATGTATATAATTATGGCCATAAAACCTTAACCGTTGGAGATACCGCAAATCCGACTAGACCATTGTGTTCAGGGCGTCAAGACGCATCTAGTACACACTATCCAAATAACTTTTTTTGACCTTTTTTCGAAAAAATCATTTTTTGGCCAAAATAATGCATGAACCAAATGTATATATGGCCATAAAACCTTAACCGTTGGAGATACCGCAAATCCGACTAGACCATTGTGTTCAGGGCGTCAAGACGTATCTAGTACACACTATCCAAATACCTTTTTTTTGACCTTTTTTCGAAAAAATCATTTTTTGGCCATAATAATGCATGAACCAAATGTATATAATTATGGCCATAAAACCTTAACCGTTGGAGATACCGCAAATCCGACTAGACCATTGTGTTCAGGGCGTCAAGACGCATCTAGTACACACTATCCAAATACCTTTTTTTTGACCTTTTTTCGAAAAAATCCTTTTTTGGCCATAAAAATGCATGAACCAAATGTATATATGGCCATAAAACCTTAACCGTTGGAGATACCGCAAATCCGACTAGACCATTGTGTTCAGGGCGTCAAGACGTATCTAGTACACACTATCCAAATACCTTTTTTTTGACCTTTTTTCGAAAAAATCATTTTTTGGCCATAATAATGCATGAACCAAATGTATATAATTATGGCCATAAAACCTTAACCGTTGGAGATACCGCAAATCCGACTAGACCATTGTGTTCAGGGCGTCAAGACGCATCTAGTACACACTATCCAAATAACTTTTTTTGACCTTTTTTCGAAAAAATCATTTTTTGGCCAAAATAATGCATGAACCAAATGTATATATGGCCATAAAACCTTAACCGTTGGAGATACCGCAAATCCGACTAGACCATTGTGTTCAGGGCGTCAAGACGTATCTAGTACACACTATCCAAATACCTTTTTTTTGACCTTTTTTCGAAAAAATCATTTTATGGCCAAAATAATGCATGAACCAAATGTATATATGGCCATAAAACCTTAACCGTTGGAGATACCGCAAATCCGACTACACCATTGTGTTCAGGGCGTCAAGACGTATCTAGTACACACTATCCAAATACCTTTTTTTTGACCTTTTTTCGAAAAAATCATTTTTTGGCCATAATAATGCATGAACCAAATGTATATATGGCCATGAAACCTTAACCGTTGGAGATACCGCAAATCCGACGAGACCATTGTGTTCAGGGCGTCAAGACGTATCTAGTACACACTATCCAAATACCTTTTTTTTGACCTTTTTTCGAAAAAATCATTTTTTGGCCATAATAATGCATGAACCAAATGTATATATGGCCATAAAACCTTAACCGTTGGAGATACCACAAATCCGACTAGACCATTGTGTTCAGAGCGTCAAGACGCATCTAGTACACACTATCCAAATACCTTTTTTTTGACCTTTTTTCGAAAAAATCTTTTTTTGGCCATAAAAATGCATGAACCAAATGTATATAATTATGGCCATAAAACCTTAACCGTTGGAGATACCGCAAATCCGACTAGACCATTGTGTTCAGGGCGTCAAGACGCATCTAGTACACACTATCCAAATAACTTTTGTTGACCTTTTTTCGAAAAAATCATTTTTTGGCCAAAATAATGCATGAACCAAATGTATATATGGCCATAAAACCTTAACCGTTGGAGATACCGCAAATCCGACTAGACCATTGTGTTCAGGGCGTCAAGACGTATCTAGTACACACTATCCAAATACCTTTTTTTTGACCTTTTTTCGAAAAAATCATTTTTTGGCCATAATAATGCATGAACCAAATGTATATATGGCCATGAAACCTTAACCGTTGGAGATACCGCAAATCCGACTAGACCATTGTGTTCAGGGCGTCAAGACGCATCTAGTACACACTATCCAAATAACTTTTTTTGACCTTTTTTCGAAAAAATCATTTTTTGGCCAAAATAATGCATGAACCAAATGTATATATGGCCATAAAACCTTAACCGTTGGAGATACCGCAAATCCGACTAGACCATTGTGTTCAGGGCGTCAAGACGTATCTAGTACACACTATCCAAATACCTTTTTTTTGACCTTTTTTCGAAAAAATCATTTTTTGGCCATAATAATGCATGAACCAAATGTATATAATTATGGCCATAAAACCTTAACCGTTGGAGATACCGCAAATCCGACTAGACCATTGTGTTCAGGGCGTCAAGACGCATCTAGTACACACTATCCAAATAACTTTTTTTGACCTTTTTTCGAAAAAATCATTTTTTGGCCAAAATAATGCATGAACCAAATGTATATATGGCCATAAAACCTTAACCGTTGGAGATACCGCAAATCCGACTAGACCATTGTGTTCAGGGCGTCAAGACGTATCTAGTACACACTATCCAAATACCTTTTTTTTGACCTTTTTTCGAAAAAATCATTTTTTGGCCATAATAATGCATGAACCAAATGTATATATGGCCATGAAACCTTAACCGTTGGAGATACCGCAAATCCGACTAGACCATTGTGTTCAGGGCGTCAAGACGCATCTAGTACACACTATCCAAATAACTTTTTTTGACCTTTTTTCGAAAAAATCATTTTTTGGCCATAATAATGCATGAACCAAATGTATATAATTATGGCCATAAAACCTTAACCGTTGGAGATACCGCAAATCCGACTAGACCATTGTGTTCAGGGCGTCAAGACGCATCTAGTACACACTATCCAAATAACTTTTTTTGACCTTTTTTCGAAAAAATCATTTTTTGGCCAAAATAATGCATGAACCAAATGTATATATGGCCATAAAACCTTAACCGTTGGAGATACCGCAAATCCGACTAGACCATTGTGTTCAGGGCGTCAAGACGTATCTAGTACACACTATCCAAATACCTTTTTTTTGACCTTTTTTCGAAAAAATCATTTTTTGGCCATAATAATGCATGAACCAAATGTATATATGGCCATGAAACCTTAACCGTTGGAGATACCGCAAATCCGACTAGACCATTGTGTTCAGGGCGTCAAGACGCATCTAGTACACACTATCCAAATAACTTTTTTTGACCTTTTTTCGAAAAAATCATTTTTTGGCCAAAATAATGCATGAACCAAATGTATATATGGCCATAAAACCTTAACCGTTGGAGATACCGCAAATCCGACTAGACCATTGTGTTCAGGGCGTCAAGACGTATCTAGTACACACTATCCAAATACCTTTTTTTTGACCTTTTTTCGAAAAAATCATTTTTTGGCCATAATAATGCATGAACCAAATGTATATATGGCCATGAAACCTTAACCGTTGGAGATACCGCAAATCCGACGAGACCATTGTGTTCAGGGCGTCAAGACGTATCTAGTACACACTATCCAAATACCTTTTTTTTGACCTTTTTTCGAAAAAATCATTTTTTGGCCATAATAATGCATGAACCAAATGTATATATGGCCATAAAACCTTAACCGTTGGAGATACCACAAATCCGACTAGACCATTGTGTTCAGAGCGTCAAGACGCATCTAGTACACACTATCCAAATACCTTTTTTTTGACCTTTTTTCGAAAAAATCTTTTTTTGGCCATAAAAATGCATGAACCAAATGTATATAATTATGGCCATAAAACCTTAACCGTTGGAGATACCGCAAATCCGACTAGACCATTGTGTTCAGGGCGTCAAGACGCATCTAGTACACACTATCCAAATAACTTTTGTTGACCTTTTTTCGAAAAAATCATTTTTTGGCCAAAATAATGCATGAACCAAATGTATATATGGCCATAAAACCTTAACCGTTGGAGATACCGCAAATCCGACTAGACCATTGTGTTCAGGGCGTCAAGACGCATCTAGTACACACTATCCAAATAACTTTTTTTGACCTTTTTTCGAAAAAATCATTTTTTGGCCAAAATAATGCATGAACCAAATGTATATATGGCCATAAAACCTTAACCGTTGGAGATACCGCAAATCCGACTAGACCATTGTGTTCAGGGCGTCAAGACGTATCTAGTACACACTATCCAAATACCTTTTTTTTGACCTTTTTTCGAAAAAATCATTTTTTGGCCATAATAATGCATGAACCAAATGTATATATGGCCATGAAACCTTAACCGTTGGAGATACCGCAAATCCGACTAGACCATTGTGTTCAGGGCGTCAAGACGCATCTAGTACACACTATCCAAATAACTTTTTTTGACCTTTTTTCGAAAAAATCATTTTTTGGCCAAAATAATGCATGAACCAAATGTATATATGGCCATAAAACCTTAACCGTTGGAGATACCGCAAATCCGACTAGACCATTGTGTTCAGGGCGTCAAGACGTATCTAGTACACACTATCCAAATACCTTTTTTTTGACCTTTTTTCGAAAAAATCATTTTTTGGCCATAATAATGCATGAACCAAATGTATATATGGCCATGAAACCTTAACCGTTGGAGATACCGCAAATCCGACGAGACCATTGTGTTCAGGGCGTCAAGACGTATCTAGTACACACTATCCAAATACCTTTTTTTTGACCTTTTTTCGAAAAAATCATTTTTTGGCCATAATAATGCATGAACCAAATGTATATATGGCCATAAAACCTTAACCGTTGGAGATACCACAAATCCGACTAGACCATTGTGTTCAGAGCGTCAAGACGCATCTAGTACACACTATCCAAATACCTTTTTTTTGACCTTTTTTCGAAAAAATCTTTTTTTGGCCATAAAAATGCATGAACCAAATGTATATAATTATGGCCATAAAACCTTAACCGTTGGAGATACCGCAAATCCGACTAGACCATTGTGTTCAGGGCGTCAAGACGCATCTAGTACACACTATCCAAATAACTTTTGTTGACCTTTTTTCGAAAAAATCATTTTTTGGCCAAAATAATGCATGAACCAAATGTATATATGGCCATAAAACCTTAACCGTTGGAGATACCGCAAATCCGACTAGACCATTGTGTTCAGGGCGTCAAGACGTATCTAGTACACACTATCCAAATACCTTTTTTTTGACCTTTTTTCGAAAAAATCATTTTTTGGCCATAATAATGCATGAACCAAATGTATATATGGCCATGAAACCTTAACCGTTGGAGATACCGCAAATCCGACTAGACCATTGTGTTCAGGGCGTCAAGACGCATCTAGTACACACTATCCAAATAACTTTTTTTGACCTTTTTTCGAAAAAATCATTTTTTGGCCAAAATAATGCATGAACCAAATGTATATATGGCCATAAAACCTTAACCGTTGGAGATACCGCAAATCCGACTAGACCATTTTGTTCAGGGCGTCAAGACGTATCTAGTACACACTATCCAAATACCTTTTTTTTGACCTTTTTTCGAAAAAATCATTTTTTGGCCATAATAATGCATGAACCAAATGTATATATGGCCATGAAACCTTAACCGTTGGAGATACCGCAAATCCGACTAGACCATTGTGTTCAGGGCGTCAAGACGCATCTAGTACACACTATCCAAATAACTTTTTTTGACCTTTTTTCGAAAAAATCATTTTTTGGCCAAAATAATGCATGAACCAAATGTATATATGGCCATAAAACCTTAACCGTTGGAGATACCGCAAATCCGACTAGACCATTGTGTTCAGGGCGTCAAGACGTATCTAGTACACACTATCCAAATACCTTTTTTTTGACCTTTTTTCGAAAAAATCATTTTTTGGCCATAATAATGCATGAACCAAATGTATATATGGCCATGAAACCTTAACCGTTGGAGATACCGCAAATCCGACTAGACCATTGTGTTCAGGGCGTCAAGACGCATCTAGTACACACTATCCAAATAACTTTTTTTGACCTTTTTTCGAAAAAATCATTTTTTGGCCAAAATAATGCATGAACCAAATGTATATATGGCCATAAAACCTTAACCGTTGGAGATACCGCAAATCCGACTAGACCATTGTGTTCAGGGCGTCAAGACGTATCTAGTACACACTATCCAAATACCTTTTTTTTGACCTTTTTTCGAAAAAATCATTTTTTGGCCATAATAATGCATGAACCAAATGTATATATGGCCATGAAACCTTAACCGTTGGAGATACCGCAAATCCGACGAGACCATTGTGTTCAGGGCGTCAAGACGTATCTAGTACACACTATCCAAATACCTTTTTTTTGACCTTTTTTCGAAAAAATCATTTTTTGGCCATAATAATGCATGAACCAAATGTATATATGGCCATAAAACCTTAACCGTTGGAGATACCACAAATCCGACTAGACCATTGTGTTCAGAGCGTCAAGACGCATCTAGTACACACTATCCAAATACCTTTTTTTTGACCTTTTTTCGAAAAAATCTTTTTTTGGCCATAAAAATGCATGAACCAAATGTATATAATTATGGCCATAAAACCTTAACCGTTGGAGATACCGCAAATCCGACTAGACCATTGTGTTCAGGGCGTCAAGACGCATCTAGTACACACTATCCAAATAACTTTTGTTGACCTTTTTTCGAAAAAATCATTTTTTGGCCATAATAATGCATGAACCAAATGTATATATGGCCATGAAACCTTAACCGTTGGAGATACCGCAAATCCGACTAGACCATTGTGTTCAGGGCGTCAAGACGCATCTAGTACACACTATCCAAATAACTTTTTTTGACCTTTTTTCGAAAAAATCATTTTTTGGCCAAAATAATGCATGAACCAAATGTATATATGGCCATAAAACCTTAACCGTTGGAGATACCGCAAATCCGACTAGACCATTGTGTTCAGGGCGTCAAGACGTATCTAGTACACACTATCCAAATACCTTTTTTTTGACCTTTTTTCGAAAAAATCATTTTTTGGCCATAATAATGCATGAACCAAATGTATATATGGCCATGAAACCTTAACCGTTGGAGATACCGCAAATCCGACTAGACCATTGTGTTCAGGGCGTCAAGACGCATCTAGTACACACTATCCAAATAACTTTTTTTGACCTTTTTTCGAAAAAATCATTTTTTGGCCAAAATAATGCATGAACCAAATGTATATATGGCCATAAAACCTTAACCGTTGGAGATACCGCAAATCCGACTAGACCATTGTGTTCAGGGCGTCAAGACGTATCTAGTACACACTATCCAAATACCTTTTTTTTGACCTTTTTTCGAAAAAATCATTTTTTGGCCATAATAATGCATGAACCAAATGTATATATGGCCATGAAACCTTAACCGTTGGAGATACCGCAAATCCGACTAGACCATTGTGTTCAGGGCGTCAAGACGCATCTAGTACACACTATCCAAATAACTTTTTTTGACCTTTTTTCGAAAAAATCATTTTTTGGCCAAAATAATGCATGAACCAAATGTATATATGGCCATAAAACCTTAACCGTTGGAGATACCGCAAATCCGACTAGACCATTGTGTTCAGGGCGTCAAGACGTATCTAGTACACACTATCCAAATACCTTTTTTTTGACCTTTTTTCGAAAAAATCATTTTTTGGCCATAATAATGCATGAACCAAATGTATATATGGCCATGAAACCTTAACCGTTGGAGATACCGCAAATCCGACTAGACCATTGTGTTCAGGGCGTCAAGACGCATCTAGTACACACTATCCAAATAACTTTTTTTGACCTTTTTTCGAAAAAATCATTTTTTGGCCAAAATAATGCATGAACCAAATGTATATATGGCCATAAAACCTTAACCGTTGGAGATACCGCAAATCCGACTAGACCATTGTGTTCAGGGCGTCAAGACGTATCTAGTACACACTATCCAAATACCTTTTTTTTGACCTTTTTTCGAAAAAATCATTTTTTGGCCATAATAATGCATGAACCAAATGTATATATGGCCATAAAACCTTAACCGTTGGAGATACCACAAATCCGACTAGACCATTGTGTTCAGAGCGTCAAGACGCATCTAGTACACACTATCCAAATACCTTTTTTTTGACCTTTTTCGAAAAAATCCTTTTTTGGCCATAAAAATGCATGAACCAAATGTATATATGGCCATAAAACCTTAACCGTTGGAGATACCACAAATCCGACTAGACCATTGTGTTCAGGGCGTCAAGACGCATCTAGTACACACTATCCAAATACCTTTTTTTGACCTTTTTTCGAAAAAATCCTTTTTTGGCCATAAAAATGCATGAACCAAATGTATATATGCCCATAAAACCTTAACCGTTGGAGATACCGCAAATCCGACTAGGCCATTGTGTTCAGAGCGTCAAGACGCATCTAGTACACACTATCCAAATACCTTTTTTTGACCTTTTATCGAAAAAATCCTTTTTTGGCCATAAAAATGCATGAACCAAATGTATATATGGCCATAAAACCTTAACCGTTGGAGATACCGCAAATCCGACTAGACCATTGTGTTCAGGGCGTCAAGACGCATCTAGTACACACTATCCAAATACCTTTTTTTGACCTTTTATCGAAAAAATCCTTTTTTGGCCATAAAAATGCATGAACCAAATGTATATATGGCCATAAAACCTTAACCGTTGGAGATACCGCAAATCCGACTAGACCATTGTGTTCAGGGCGTCAAGACGCATCTAGTACACACTATCCAAATACCTTTTTTTGACCTTTTATCGAAAAAATCCTTTTTTGGCCATAAAAATGCATGAACCAAATGTATATATGGCCATAAAACCTTAACCGTTGGAGATACCGCAAATCCGACTAGACCATTGTGTTCAGGGCGTCAAGACGCATCTAGTACACACTATCCAAATACCTTTTTTTGACCTTTTATCGAAAAAATCCTTTTTTGGCCATAAAAATGCATGAACCAAATGTATATATGGCCATAAAACCTTAACCGTTGGAGATACCGCAAATCCGACTAGACCATTGTGTTCAGGGCGTCAAGACGCATCTAGTACACACTATCCAAATACCTTTTTTTGACCTTTTATCGAAAAAATCCTTTTTTGGCCATAAAAATGCATGAACCAAATGTATATATGGCCATAAAACCTTAACCGTTGGAGATACCGCAAATCCGACTAGACCATTGTGTTCAGGGCGTCAAGACGCATCTAGTACACACTATCCAAATACCTTTTTTTGACCTTTTTTCGAAAAAATCCTTTTTTGGCCATAAAAATGCATGAACCAAATGTATATATGCCCATAAAACCTTAACCGTTGGAGATACCGCAAATCCGACTAGGCCATTGTGTTCAGGGCGTCAAGACGCATCTAGTACACACTATCCAAATACCTTTTTTTGACTTTTTTTCGAAAAAATCCTTTTTTGGCCATAAAAATGCATGAACCAAATGTATATATGGCCATAAAATCTTTTATCGAATTTTTTCCAAAATTCCTATTTTTATCTGTGTCCGGACCGGTGACCGGATTCGTGCCCGGATCGGTTAGCCGGTTGGTGTCCATTTCTTATCAAATATTTTCAGAAGAATCTTTTTTGAATTTTTTCTTAAATTTCCATTTTATGTTGGTGTCTGGACCGGTGACCGGATCAGTGCCCGGATCGGTTTTTGGGTTGGTGTCCTTTTTTTTCAAATTTTTCCAAAAAATATTTTTTTGGATTTTTTCTAAAATTTTCATTTTTATTGGTGTCCGGACCGGTGACCGGATCGGTGACCGGATTCGTGCTCGGATCGATTTCCGGGTTAGCGTCATTTTTTTTCCAATTTTTCTAGAAAAATCTTTTTTTGAATTATTTCAGAATTTTCATTTTTATCGGTGTCCGGACCGGTGACCGGATCGGTGACCGGATTCGTGCTCGGATCGATTTCCGGGTCAGCGTCATTTTTTTTCGAATTTTTCCAAAAAATTCTTTTTTTGAATTATTTCAACATTTTCATTTTATCAGGTGACCGGATCGGTGACCGGATTCGTGCCCGGATCGGTTTCTGGGTTAGCGTCCTTTTTTTTTTCAAATTTTTTCAAAAAAATCTTATTTTTAATTTTTTCCAAAATTTCCGTTTTTATCGGTGCCCGGATCTGTTGCCGGGTTAGCGTTTTTTTTTTTTTTCAAATTGTTCCAGAAAAATCTTTTTTTGAATTTTTTCCAACATTTCACATTTTTACTAGACCACTGTGTTCAGGGTGTCAAAACGCATCTAGTACACTATCCAAGTGCCTTTTTTGGACCTTTTTTCAAAAAAATCCTTTTTTGGTCATAAAAATGCATGAACCAAATGTATATATGGCCATAAAACCTTAACCGTTGGAGATACCGCAAATCCGACTAGACCATTGTGTTCAGGGCGTCAAGACGCATGTAGTACACTATCCAAATGCCTTTTTAAAACCTTTTTTCGAAAAAATCTCGAAAGACCCGAAAGACTGGAAAAAGACCAAAAGACGGAAAGACTGAAAGACCAAAAGACCAAAAGACCGAAATACCAGAAGACCAAATGACCAAAAGACCAAAAAAAGACTAAAAGACCAAAAGACCAATAAAAGACCAAAAAAATACAAAAAGACCGGAAGACTAAAAGACCAAAAGACTGAAAGACCAAAAGACCAAAAAAAGACCGAATGACCAAAAGATCAATGAAAGACTGAAAAAAGACCAAAAGACGGAAAGACCAGAAGACTGAAAGACCAAAAACCGGAAAAAAGACCAAAAGACCAAAAAAAGATCAAATGACCAAAAGACTGAAAGACCGAAAAAAGGCCAAAAGACCAAAAAAAGACACAGAAAATACCAACCAAAAGACCAGAAAATGACTAAAAGACCAAAAAAAGACCAAAAGACCGAAAGACTGAAAAACCCAAAGACCAAAAGACCGGAAAAACAACCAAAAGACCAAAAAAAGACCCCCAAAGACCGAAAGACTGTTGCAGGTCTCCCGCAAGAAACTCTTGCTCCGTAAGCAAGAGCCTGCAAGTTTTTGACCTTTTTTCTATAGAAATACCTTTTTTTGACCTTTTCTTGAGAAAATCATTTTTTGGTCATAAAACCTCGACCGTTCGAGATAGTCAAATCCGACTACACCAAGAAAGGAAGGTCCGCTGTCAAACACATACTGGTGGTTTGGCGCGCAACACCTGAAAAAGATAGAAAGTAATAGAAAACAAACACAGAACGAGAAGAAGAAAAAAGAAAAGAAGAAGCAGAAAAAAAAGGGTGAAGATACCATTGTGTATGGACAAATTCAGAAAAGAACATTTCACAAATATAAGAGCTTGTAAAAAATTTTCTCTGAATGTGAGACGTACCAAAATTGGAGCAATTGTATATTTTGAGGTGAGGTATCAGTCCATCTTGAAAATTAGCGTCAAAAACTTGAGGCGAGAAGATAATAGTATTTATTTTGAAATATGTAACAGTAAAATTGAAGCATGTAACTCCTCAAGCAAAGCAGTTCTTGAAGACGTAACAAAAAAAATTGTTAGTAAACGTACGAAAATTATGTTTCACACAAGAAAATTATTGAAAATTACTATACCACTCGAGAAAACCTAATGTTTAGTTTTCATAGTTTACACCCGTAACGTCCTAATTGCACTTTTAGATACATAGGCACGCCATGTATACTGTATCTCTTTGTAAGTCTTCTTTTACTAGGCTACAGTTTAGCTATACTATAAACCTAGTATACAGTATAATTATCAGGTCCAGTAAAATGAAAGCTCAAGAGCAGACCAAGAGAGGGGACCAAACCAGATTGCGACAGTAGCTTCAGCTTTCATCATATATGCTTAATACAGTATACTAAACCCCGAGAGGAGAACGAGCAGAGCGAGGTAGCCTTTGGAACCTCGTAGCCTAAAATATTGTGAACTAGACTTATACTGGACCACAAAGAAAAGCTATTAGCTCAAAATATTTTATAGGAAATTCATACTAGATCGATGAGTGGGCGTCTCAATAGCTACCATCTTGAAATATTCTAAACTGTAGCTATTCTAGACCAAGGCGAGTGAGCTCCTCAAAAGCCACTAGCTTAAAATATTGTGAACTAGACTTTGAAGGCTGCGAGTGTGCCCCTTAAAGCTATTAGTTTGAAATGTTCTAAAGTGGCCTTATACTAGACCAAGGGTGATGGGGGGGAGGGGGGAACGAGTAAGCTCCCAAAAGGAATTATTCTAAACTGGACCTACACCAAACCAAGAGAAGGGGCAAACGGACGGAGTGAGTGAGCCCCCAACAGCCACTAGCTACTGAGAAAGATGTGAAATATGATCTTCATTCATTTGGCCATGCCAGAATTTTCCTTTCTTTGAGATTGGGGTAGGCGTAGAGAAATACATAAGAACATATCAAAATTAATCGCTTGCACTATTAGGAGTACAACATCGCTTGTCCCGCAGCAGTTCGGCTTTCTTCCATTGTCTGTACAATGTGCTTGAAGAAGTTGAAAAATTCGAGAAGAAATTACCAGCTGACTGCTAGGTTATCTCTCAATACATCTGGCACTCCTGACGATATCTCTTGGCCGCAAACTGTGCGGCTTTCCGGCAACAGAATGCCCCGGAGCACATTATCAGGATTATCAAGAGTTACTTGAGTGATGGATATGTATGGTACAATACCGAGGATATAAGAAGTATCTATCATCTGTGGGTCTCCCCAGGGCATTGTCCTAGAACTGATTTGCGGAATGTATCGTCCGATATCCCAGAAGTTGGATAGTTGAAAAAGAAGAAATTAATCAGCTGTTGTAGAATTTACGATAATATTTCGAACTCAATGCGTGAAATATTTTCCAAATCAGCTGCTCCTCCGGGTACAGGCCTATTCTAATTATCTTTCCGGGTACGTAGAAGTGCATTCAATTTCTGTAGTCACAATGTGGGACAAATTTTACAACAAAATTCCGCATTCCGTCACATAAATCAAAAACTATAGTAGTTTACGTCATTGACGCGTATCTTGTTATTAGGGTTTAGTTTCATTACATACATTACTCGTGCGATATTCTAAATTTCAAATAGGCTGCGGCGGTTTCTTTGAGATTTTGTGAGTATTGATTGGGGATGTCGTCGAAAACACCTGGGCCACAATCAACAACAGTACGATTTCATTGCATGAGTCGTGACGTATATTTAATTTTAATCAACATGGAAGCCGTAGACTCATACAATATGGAACAGTTTTCTTCAAAAATGTATGCAGTGTAAACCAACTAAAAATTCACTCAGTTTTTTGAGAGCATAATATTCAAATTTTGTAAGTACATATCTAAACATTATTTATATTCGTATTACTGAAATATCGGCAATTCTAATTTTTTCCCTTTTTCTCTATTATATATAAGCTATCTTACTATTTCTGTAGGCTACCCAAGATGATCTTATTCTTACTGGGTAATTGCATTCTCATTTTGGTCTTCTCTACGGTGATTTGTGAAAAAAGAGAGCCAACTGAATGGTTAACTGTCGTTCCTCAAGTTCAGAACATAGAGCAATTTTACCTACGCGTTCGTGATGCAAATAAAGGTGAAGCATGAAAGATGATATTACATAATTTTGATTTTTGGGAATTGCAGGACCCTAAAATGTGAGACATTTGAGGAGAAACGATATTCCTCAATGAGTTAGAGTACTACATAGCCTATTATTTTGCAAAAATACATGCAAATTAGTTTTCTCGGAAGAATTTCCAGAGGAGGACCCCCATGTCAAAAGTCGCATATGCAAGAACATACTCATCGGTTACATATTTTATTATGGTAAGCTCGATTTAGAATACGTTAAAATGGACAGATGGTATTCGTCACACTATTGGGACTTCAGGCAACACGGTGATTCAGTATTGAAGACGGTTGAAAAGGAAGATGGAGTGACATTCAAACAGCCGTATACTCTACCTTATAAAAAGCGACACTTTTACGTCGCCGGAAGTATCAATAAAGATATGGAAGAAAATACTTTCAGATGCATTACATTAAGGTCACAAAATTATTGGTACGAGAAACTATTCGTCTCTCGAGAATATAATATAAACCTCAGCACGTCCAAAGATGCAGAATATATACCTGGTCGTTTTGTCTTCCTGTACAACGAATCCATAAAGAAAGTGAAACTTGAGTACGTGGCTATCAGATCTCCTACCATACTGGAGAAACAGAGCCATAAAGTGGAAAATCTGTATCTAGAAGCACGGTCGGCAAAGACAGGTGAGAAATAGTGCACTTCTTTAGGCCTATGTTTCCAGCCCTATCCCTGAGTCAAAGTTTGAGGCCTAGTGGGTTGACTTGTTTGTACTTGATTGTGCGTTTTTTGTTTGCGCTGGTATTTTCCCCTAAACCCTTGGGGGTAAGCAAACCAGCAAAAAGGAGAAACTTCGGGACAAGCACTCACTTTTACCTTAAAATTTGATCTGGGGGGCTGGGTCATGCGTCTCATGTAGATCTTTGTCCATTCAGTGTGCCTACCTTCGGTACTTGTGCTCATCGAATTTCTTGAACATTCACAGTCGACGGTGCATCTGACGATGATGCCTCTAACGATCCAGTCTGTCATCTGCCTCAAAGGAAGCTGATTCAAATCTGTTCTTCGGCAATGAACGTGCCGGAGTTCGCATTCTCTGAAACAAAAGTATCATACAACGAAGAGTATATTGCATGCGAACGAAAAGAACTGTTATTCAAACACCACGCAAATGGGATAGAGCGTAGAGAATGGATGATAAATTGTAAGACAAAATTGGAGTGGTACTTCATTAAGATGAAATTTTTTGTATCTTACGGCACCGGACCAGATAACTTTTTCGTATACCGGAGCCACATTCATGAACTAAATGGAAAGATACACCTTTACAACATGGTTTCAAATGTTGTCAAATATTATACAGATCAATAATCCTCCCCCCTTATTGATTAGTCTAATCAATGGGTTTTCGAACTTTTACTCCGCTTTATTTACCCGAAATGTTTCCAAAATACTATTAGGCACCTCAAAATATCTGAGCCCGATACTTCTCTTCAAATCCCTCTCCCCTCACAAGAGGAATCTCAGTAAGTTTGACGGGAATCTGCATCTTTTAAGGAAAACAAATTGGTGTAAGGAGGTAAATTTTGTCAAGTGGAGAAAATATATTGTTTGTATTCAATAAACACAAATAAATCGCGATTTAGGCTGTAAATTTTTTGGGCCTCATTTTCTGCAGTTTACAGCAGGACCGGCGAAAGAAGAAGCAGGCAATTTGATCTCATAATCCTCCTAGAAGGTAAACCTGACGCGACGCTTGAGAATTTTACGCCCGCGATTTCGCAGGCCTGGTTCACAGCGTCTCATCACAAAATTTATCTCCTGTTTTCCCTCACAATCTGCTTGACTAGAAGGGAACCTGCCCTATACAGATTGTGATTCCGAAGAGGGCAGTGACTCTAACCTTATTCGCAGACATGGAAAAACGTCAACTCGTTAACTGCGCTGTACAGACGAAGAACAGATCGTTCTTTTTCTCATTTTTATGACCCTATTGGCCCCCGAATCCATTTCTGTTCCAGCTAAAGTCAATTACGAAGACCACTCCTTTATTCTGAAACACAAAGGCATCTCCATCGATTCTGCGAACCTCACACCTACTTACAGCCTTCCCATCGCCTCCTCTGGACTCAAATACTATGCTGGAAAACCTCGACCTCAGTTACCTCCTCTCCCTATTCTACGCAATTCTTCAATAATTCCAATCCTAAAACTTACTGAAAATTCCCCCCTCCTTGCATCCTTCCAACCTACCGCTCTGAATTCTCTCCTTGAAAAACTGAGATCATTGGTTCATTGAATCAAATAATGTCGTTCTTTCACCATATCGATGCGGTTTTGCAAAGGCCGTAATACCCTCAAAACAATGTCTAACTCAATGCTCCGAATTAAAGGAGTCTCCGTTCGAACTCGCAACTCTATACCAATTTCTTCGACGTCCAAAAAGCATGTCCCTGTATCTGATACCATTGCATATCCTCTAAATTCTAAAATATTGGCCTTTGAGGCAATAAAACGAAACTCCTCGATTCTTCGTATGTGACAGATCTCTAACTCATGAAGATCAATACTTTTGACATCAACTAATTCAAAACTGTTTCTAACGCCTCCTTGTGGTTGGCTTTAGTATTTGCCTTTTAACTTTCAACCCCCAACGAGTACAAGACTACGTCAATTAACCTTTGACAAACTATGCAAGTAGTCCTCTGGCTTTAAATTTTGATTTTCAGGCTGAAAAACAATTGTGGTAGTATTCTAAAAAAAAATATTATCTCATCTAACGGCTCTTTCTTCTCTGAGTCCACAGAACTTCACAATTATCATTCAATTCTCTGCCAAGTTCTTTAGTCTTACTTTCGACTCTAAAACCTCCAGGACCGCTATATCGAAACTTGATGAGCAAAATATTAGAATTTCTTGAGCCTGCACAAATACCTCTGGCTGTAACCACAAAGTCCCCTTTCAACTCTACAGTGACCTAGGTAATCCATACCCAACTTGATTATGATTCTTCAACTTCTACCAACTCCGTCATGTAATAATCTTGAATTCGCTGAATTTTATTCGATCTTTGACAGGTTCTCGATACCGTAAGCAGCAGTCCTTCACTTAGCCTATGCTTTGAGGGAGGCTTTCCTCCTCTCCGTCATCGTGCTTCTCTACTCACAGCTAATTCTCTGGTCTATCTTCATTACTCTCAGCCAGTGCTACCAGATCTACGGATTTTTATTCCTCAAAGAAATACCGATTTTTCTACGGATTTCTTGTGCTCAAAGAAAAAGTACCTTAATCACTTATACGAGCGATACTTTTCTCCTGGTCAACATGGGCCAGTGGCGTAGATAAGGGGACAACCGGCCTCCATCGTAACTTTTCTAATGTCTTTTTCTTTGTTCAATGCAGTGGTTTTGTCTGCTTTTTGCGTAAATTGAGAAAAATTTCAGGAAATACCCCACTCCCCGCGTAGAAAAAATCCCCCCACGTGAGAAAATTGTACCTACGCCACTGATATGGACAGAAACCACAGTCTGTGACTTTGAGTGAATCAAGAGAAAAGTACCTCAGTTACTCGTATGAGAGATACCTTCCCCCAGATTGTTATTGATAAATCAATAAAAGTCTGTAGAAATTTCTTTTCAAGTTTTGGAAAAAATGCTGGATACGGATTTTTGATACCTAAGTAATATCATCAGGCAGTACTGCTCTCAGCCTAGGTAATTACCCGCCTCTATAATTGCAATCCCACCCACGCACTACTGAACTCAAATTTAGTTACTTACATCCTATTTTTCATCCACTCCCTCTTGGTCAACTTCCGTCTCCAATATCTCTTGACATCCCCAAGATTCCTAGAACAGCTCGACTTATCAAAAAAATCATTTCTTCAAAATTATTCTCTCAACTTCTGCTTCCAAGTTCTAACTAGTTACGTTCTCGTCACAAGCAGAACGCCACTTCATCGGCTTGTGCAGTAAACAAATATTTTTCACTACTTGCCTGAAAAAAAAAAAAAAAAAAAAAAAAAAATGAATGGATGGATGAAAAAGATTGTCATGCACGGTATAAGCGATTAAACTTAGAGTTCCAAATGTTGGTAGCACTGCCGAATGTAGAGGTGATCATGAACAATTTTATCATTAGCCTACGGTAAGGAACTATACGGCAACTGTTAAATGCGTTTTAATCAATTAGAATTTAGTGGTAAAAGAAATTTTGCCCTAAATTTAATTGCAGTATCACCAAACAAACAATTAGGTAACTTATAATAATTACTCTATTCTGACCAGATAAACCATTACCTGTTCTTTTTTCCCGTGCTGAAGACGACAGTACTTCCATTCAAAAGTACCCACGCAATCCCCTCTACATTTCCACCGCGCAGGTAATTTTGCGACGCCCTCTAGCAAAGGTTTAATCGCTTATTTGCAGAATGACGCTGAGCCTATTGATGAAATGGAGGTTATTGAACGAGAAGTCTTTTTTTTTTTCTCTTGTTCACATAATTTTTATACAAACAATGTTCCTAAGCACTCCTCATTCTTGCATTCTGAAAATACAATCTCTACACAAAATTATTGAATTTCTCACCTTTAAATTGGCCGCACATGCACATTGAATTGTAGGCTGGTTATGAATTCCGCATACAATTTTCATTAAGATAAAACCCCTTACAAGGAGAATTGGGTCAGAACAGAAAGTTCTTTACCCCCTAAAAAAAACTAGGGTTTCAGAAATGAATTTCTTATTCTTCTTGATGAATTTTGTTAAAGTCTTTGCAGTTATTTGTATGTATCCTGGAACGTAGAACCCGATAATCTATACTCAAAGACTTTTTTTCTATACATGATGTTAAAACAGCGTTTTGACTGCATCTATAGGTGCGGTCAAAGTACTAGTTTTACCCACACCGAGATTAGCGTGAAAGAAAAAATAGAAGTGTGAAAGAAAAACGAATTAGCCAATCACGTTCGAGGATTAGCGTGAAAGAAAAATTAGAAGTGTGAAAGAAAAATGAATCAGCCAATAACTTTTGCATGTTTGTTACTTTTAACATCATTTATAGAAAAAAATATCTTACAATACATGTGGGTATCGTGAACGTTCACCAACTCGGCAAATTGCTCTACTCGCCTCCGGCTCGGATCGCAATTTTTGCCTCGTTGGGTAAACGCTCACTTCACTCACATGTATAGTAATATACTATTTCATAACGAAGAAACCAAGGCTTTGGAGCCAGCGAAATTCAGCTCCGGGCTCCGGCTCCGGCTCCAGTAAAAAGTCGGAGCTGGCTCCGGTCAGCTCCGACCAAAAAAAATAGGCTCCGGGCTCCGCTCCGGGGCTCCGGAGCCTCGGAGCGGAGCCGCCGGTAATGTGGCTCCGCTCCAGGGCTCCGGAGCCGAGCTCCGAACTTTGAACTGCCTTGAACGTGTGTGTTTCTTAACCAAACTTGGGGGCGTTCGCGAAAATTTCGTTCGCGTTTGTTCCCGTTCACTTCTGAAAAAAAAACGTTCGCCTTTGTTTGCGTTCCTTCATGAGATTGCCTCCGTTTGCGTTCGCGAACGAACAATAAACCTTTGTTCGCGTTCGTTTGTTCCGTTTGTTGCGATTTTAGCAAACCTATGAAATACAACTGCGGAACGACAACAATCGGCTCCGGAGCGCAATGATCCGACTCCGGAGCACAATGAGCCGGCTCCGGAGCAATACCAATCAGGAGAAAGGGAATTTTCCTTCACCTCAGTGGCGTCATCTACAGTTGAACACAAAAAGGGTTTTGTTCTACGGAGATCAAGACTTTTTGCTTTTTGGTTTTTGTTTCTCAGCCTTATTAGTTTAATGAAGGCTTTCAGCTTTCTTCTTATCAACCGTGACCACGACAACGCCATTGGTTGTATCACGCGAATTAATGATATTAATATTCAAGAAGGAAAATGAAAAAATTAAATGAAAAAAAGGCCGAGAACCAAGAACGTTTAGTAAATTTGAATTAAATCAAGAAGCAAAATAAGCAAACGCTAGATAACATTGTCATTTTGTTGTCTTTTGTGAGCTCCAGGGCTCCGCTCCGCTCCGGAACTCCGGAGCCGCGGAGCTCGATGTCGGAGCTGGCTCCGCTCAGCTCCGATCAAAAAAAAAATTGGCTCCGGCTCCGGCTCCAGCTCCGGCCAAAAGTCGGAGCGGAGCCGCTCCGGAGCCGAAAATTGGCTCCGGCTCCGAAGCCTTGGAAGAAACACGATTTTCCACACCTCGCTAGAGCTCTACTAAAATTCGTCACTAACACGCTCTAGCGGGTTAGCGCTATCAACTTCGATCTCGGACTGAAATAATACATTTTTTTTGAAAACATGAAATGGTAGCACTGCTCGACTGGTCCATAATATAAACAAAGTAATATTATCACAATCGAAAATCTGCATTATGATTATAATAACTCAACTCTCAAGCACTCATCCTTCGTGTAGTGCCTCTTTTTCTGTTGAAGTATCTTAACCTGCTCTCGATTTGAAATTTACCTTCTCATCCATGTCTTGATGCTCAATATTCGCGCAGGATTTTGAAAATTTTCCATAGTTCTCGGAAATTGTTGCAAGCGGTTCCTTTGCACCTGTCTGGATCGAATGTAGTTTTCCGGGAAAATGATGTGACTACTGTTCTTTGATTTGACTCAGAAAGTTATCTCGCAGTCGCCCAAATGAATTCTGCCACCTCTTCTAGCACCTACAACTTCAAGATAGTCTTGCTCGGAGAAGGTGCTGTCGGTAAAACGTCTATCGTCCTACGTTATGTCGAAGATAAATTCAACGATAAGCATATCAGCACATTGCAAGTAAGCTTTTCGAATTTCTTTGGCTCTTCTCTACATAACCAGTTCTACTTCTAATTACAAGTTTTTACCTCGCAGGCGTCTTTTTTGAATAAGAAATTGAATATTCAAGGTAAACGAGTAAATTTAGCCATATGGGATACCGCCGGTCAAGAGAGATTTCACGCCTTGGGCCCTATTTACTATCGTATGTCAAATGGTGCTGTCTTGGTGTATGATATTACGGACGAAGACTCATTTCAGAAAGTAAGTTCGAGCATTGAGTCCTCGAATAGTTGATGTAGCTCGAATACACAGAAACGTTATCATCCTCTTGTTACAGGTGAAAAATTGGGTAAAGGAATTGAAAAAAATGCTCGGTAATGATATTTGTATAGTAATTGTTGGGAACAAAACAGATCTAGAGAAGGACAGGACTGTGTCTCCTGAGCAAGCTGAGGAGTAAGTATTCTTTTCCTCTTTATCTATATCTACATTCAACTTCGTTTGCGGCGATACAGATTCAATCTATTCAAAATGTATTGTAATGATTGTCGAAATTGACGTCCGCTCTTCCTGCCTTTTATCGCTTAACAAACATTGTGCAATGAAGATTCTCGTTCCTAATCTGCCGAATAGATCTAATACCTTCGTACTGTTTTCTCTCAGGTACGCGAACCAAGTATCGGCCAGTCATTTTTTCGTATCAGCCAAATTGAATCGAGGTATCGAAGAAATGTTCCTCGAATTGACGCAGATGATGCTTCAAAAAGCTGAAGAACAAAGTCGCGCCAAAGAGCACGCGCTGAGTCGCAGCAGCAGTCTGAAACGTAACGTTCTCATTGTCAATGACGAGGACGTGGACGACGTGGGCTGGCGACGGGGTGGGTGCTGTTCGGGGCCATCAAATTATTCGAGTCATTAGACAACGTCGAGTGTCACCGCTCCCATTTTTACGTTAGCGTTGCGGATGCTTCTTCGTTGTCAGTATTTCATATCGTACTCGTCTCCTTTGTTCTTAATTTTTAGCGTAACTCTCATACACTCTTTTTTTTTCCCAAACCATATTGTTCTCTTTTCGTTTTTTTTGCATTCGCGCAATATGGGAAATATGTTTTTCTTTTTTAAGTCATGTATCCTAATTACGTATCTGAACGAGGTCTCGAAGCAATAATTCCTGTTAATCGATAACGTAATTGAATGATGTACCGTGTACATAGTTTGTTTTCTAGCCATGTCTTTTTCAAAACGTGTGGTCCTAAAAGGCTCCCCGTGTGGAGTTCTTTTTTTATAATTGAGATTTTTCCTAGTGGAAAAAGTTTTATTCAACAGCCGCTTTTTATCGTATGTATAATTTTTGAATGTCGTACGAATCCTTGAATTTGTCGTTCCAAAACGACGTGAACTTTAGAATTCGGATCGTATGATGAGTACAAGCCACGTGTGGCATGCTTACCTTATTTTGCGCTATATTTTGGCGTTTATTGAATGGGTGCAATTTTTATAATATTGTTTGATAGAGCGACGATAGTTTTTGATAGTGCTCTAAAACTTTTTGGTTAACCGCTGTTAATACATCGTTATCATTGTGATTTTTCCTATAATTATCATAACTTAGAATTCATTTCATTAATTCATGTAATTTAAATTGAATTAAAATCATCTTTCGAAGAGAATATGTGAGCAAATTTTGTCGGAACGAAAGAATATTATAGGTATTTTCAATATTATAGTTCGTTTCATTAGCTTCTTAGGTAATGTTGATTACATTGAAGTACGTCGAAATAATTGTTTACTTCATTAGCAAGTATATTTCAACTTGATTGTAAAAATATTTTCAACACAGGAAACAATACTGTTTGCGGTTTCTCGTCACCACGTTTGGTTTGTGGATTGTTACTCGTACAATTTGCGTTTTCAGTACGAGAAAATTTACACGACATCGAATTGACTGAATGAAGTATAAAAATGGACTTAGCATTTCGAAAAGTTTCGATGTGACAGAATGATAATTCTGATTCATTAAAGCGTAAATGAACGTAAAGATTTTTTGGTAATTCTTCCGCATTCGAACTTGGAGTATTGAACCATCGTAATACTTTTTGACGTCATATTTCCTACTAGAGTTCAAAAACGATCGTGTTACTGAAGACCTGTCGGATAATGTTACCACGTTCATGAACCTATTACACTCAACTGTGTCGGTATTTTCGTGTTTCAATAACTTTATTCGACTAATTACGTTTTGATATCAATCTATTGCCGCTTTTGTTGTCAAGACAAGACAGCAAAAAATAGAAGGGTCGATTTGTAGTCCAGAAACAGACTTGGAAATTCACGCATAGAATGATAGTCGAAAACTATCCTTCACGTCATCTCCCGGATCTAGAAAACTCATCTTTTAATTGTATTATCGTAAAATATTGGTTTCCGAGTGGAATCGGAGAGCACGAGATTTTTGAAAACGGGCGATATTTTCTATTTTAGTCCTAGGGTCAATATTTCTTGATTTTCTTCTACAATAATGTTCTCGGGTACGAGGAGAGTAGGAATAAATTCGCAATCTAAGATCCTATTATAAGATGGCGTTTTCATCGGTAAATATTGATCTTAAATGTAGAGGTAGTATTTTTCTGTGTATAATTTTTTGTTCCAACATCGACCAGAAGTACTCCTCAAAACTATTATACTTATTTACGTCGATAAAATCGAAAAATCGTTTTCGCGTGTTTTGGAAGTGGCGTACTTACTGGAAATGAAAAGAGTCATGTATATTGCGGAGAAGCAATCATAAACACTCAAATCAAATATTTCTCAATTCAGCGAAACATTCTACTTACTTTCCATTTCTTAATATAACTTCGCTCGAAAATTCCACGGTTCCAATACAAAGTGAAGACCAATTTGATATCAAGTCGTACTTTCGAATATTTACTGATGCATCTTCGAGCTACTTGCAATTCGTGTACAAGAGATTGAAGTTTCGATCCTCTTTATAATGGAATTACTGCAAGTTTGTCGCAGTTTCCTCAGGTGGGAGGCTAGTTATTCAAATTTATGAAGCCAATATCAGTATTCTACGGGAGAAGGGTTGTTTCTTAGTATCTAGAAGACTTTTACAGGACGTATTAACTATAATGTAAAGGAGGTTGAAGATCGAAGAATAAAATTTTGGAGTGTGAAACACTTTTTTTTTTTTAGTTCTCAGACAAAGTTGAAACCATTTTCAGACCTACGCACACAATAATCGATGATAATTTGTAAGAATATCTGGGAAGAATGGTTTTTGTATTTCAATTTGTTCGTTTACGGTGATTTCTCTATTAAATAGGTACTTATAGGCAGGTATTGCAACAAATCTTCATCTCTCACCGGTCTGTCACTTATTTTGCTGCTAAACATGGAAGTCATATCCAAGAGGAATAGGCCTACGTGGATTGATGATAGCTGTCAAATTCGATGACGTAGATTACTAGGTAAGCGATATATTATTCGAATTCATTTATAGTCTGTTCCAAATAAGAGCAGTGTAATCGAAATTACGTTTCACCTCCCCTGTGCCGTCGAATTGTCAAGTGACGTCATTTCGATTACACTGCTCTTATTTGGAACAGACTGTAGCACCCTGATACAAATCTTCTTCGTTGGGTTTCATAAGCCTTGCACGAACCGTCATCTCAAAATTTGTACGCCCAAAACAGTGCCCATTTAGAAAAGAATCATAAAACTGCGACTGTGACGTTAGATCAATGTACCTACGTGTTTTCAATTCATCGAGTATACCTACGATTTCATACAATTAGTTCAGAAATTGATAGAATGCTCGAAGTCATGAATCGCAGCTCATTATTTGATTCATACCACGGTTTCGTACTGATACTTAATACTTACGATACCTAAATTTTACGGGAAATAGTAGACTCTAGATTGTACAATTTATTGAGAATATACTCTTCGAACGCGATGAATCTTGTAATACAACAAATGGCATGAGTACAATTTCCTCCGTATTTTTTCCTTTTTTTTTTTTTTCGACAAAATACAAGAGTACCTATAGCCTAATATTGGGCAATTTTCAAGACAAAGCAAAGTTGACCGCAATGTAAAAATGGCTTTGGCAAGTAAGAGTAATTCGAATGACGATCCTAGGAATATATCCTCTTAATGGGAAGGAAGTTCTGCATAAGTATACGTCTATCTAAGTGAAGCAATATTTTCGAGTTTTCATAATCGTCCATTAATGATGACAAAGAAGGAGAAAAAAACGCATAAGTAGGCTAATACTTACAAAACTTCTCGCGTATAGAACATAATCCTGCTTCCAGACCGCTGGAAAAATTTCAATCGGTACTAACAAGAGGAGAACCAAGTCAAATATAATTATTTTGATTTAAATAAAGAAATTTCATTTTCCTACGTAAAATAATTTTCCACTTTTTTCAATCAAATTTCAACAATAATCCTAAATCGGTGGATATAATCTACGTGGGTACATCGGCGTCAATGAAAAATTCAAATAATTAACCTTCGTACGATGCGGAAACATGCATTCGGAGGATTAGGTAGAGTTTCAAGTTATGAGTCGTTACTTCAAAACTACGAGACGAACTTAATAAGAGTAGAAATAAATTACGATCACGTAACGTTATGATTTTTTTTTCTTTTACAATTTTTCATGACGTTAGGCTACGTGATTGTAGTTTATTTCTATTCCGGAATAGATTTTTTTTTTTTTTTTTTTTAAATCTCAATTTTCAAGTAAGTCGACCTCGTGATGGGCATCCGAATTGTAAAAGCGATGTGATATTAAAGGCCAAGGAGCGAAAAGCAACTAGTATTGTAGAGAGTGCATCTTTGAATCTTCTAAAGAAAAAAGGTAGGCCTAGGAAATTGTGAGAAATATTATATTTTACGACCTTGCTTGCATTACGTTGTAGTAGCAATTAATATTTCTCTTCCCATTTTCCTAGACTGAGAATTGTCCGCGCACATGCGTCTATGTTTTGAGATTTCTGAAAGGCTATTCAAGAAAGATAGGAACTATCAATTTTGAGGAGGTAAATGTAACTTTCATTCAAAAGAAAATAGGACGAGAATCGGTTCAATAGAAGTAGAGATCCTATACTGACAAAAGATTTTGGAGTTTACTTCAAATATTATACAGATTTAGTAGAGAAGCATTACAAAAATGGTGAGATGTAGTGACATTTTGAAATAGGGGGAGGATTCAGCAAAGACTTAAAATATGTCAGAAAAAGGAGAGCATTCAACTTGATCGATTTACTTCGCGTACGAATGTAGAAGATGTTGATGAATATCATGATTTTAATTAATAATTATACATCCATCACAACATATGATTGAGAATGTTGCTGATATGAGTACAAACAGGTTCATTTTTTCCCCTGCTGCTGGCCTCCACCACCGTGGTTGGGATTTAATTGATTTCCATGGTTACTCAGATCCGAATGCGTGCCTTTACCACCATAACCGGCGTTATGCCCGGGTCCTGTAGGACCGTGGTTGGGGTTGCATTGGTTGGTGCGATTACCGTTTCCGGGGTTTGGCATCTGAAATGAATAGCATAAACAACCTTGTGAGAAATGTTTTAGAAATTAACGGAAAAATTTTCAAACACCACCGAACACTATTCTCATGAGGAGTGACTCTTCCTTTCACTAATTGAGGGGGTATCCGGGAAAAGGGCAATTTCCTGGAAATTGCCTTTTTTCCAGAAATCGCGTTTTTGGATTCTCTGACTTCAATACTATCAGTCCTAAAACTATATTGAGGACAAAACCGGTCGGTAGAGTGAGCTAGAGACGCAAATAGGATGCTCAACCGTGGTTTTATTTTCCTTCTGTATTCTAAGATAGCAGCTTCATATTCGAAGTATGAACAGTTATAATGCAGTTATTATGTAGTAATGCGCAAATATTCCTGTGTGTACGCAAATCACAAATGTCAGGTTTCTACACCGTTTGAGACCGTTTTCCGTTTCCAAAGAAAAGGGCATTTTGTTGGTCTTTCCAATCGCGTACCATCTCTAGTTACATAGCACTTTTTTCCAAAGTTTTTTTGACAAAAATGAAGTTGAAGAACCATCGCTACAGATTCTATATTATTTTTGGCATACACAATATCATTTTATTGGCAAACTTCAAATCGCATTTTGAGAAACCTTGATACATTAAAAATTGCCCTTTCTCCGGATACTCCCTCAATTTGAATGGGGAAAGGAGTGAAAATTTAAACATCATCCCGCAGAGGTGGAAAATGGTCGCGTTTTTCAAACAGATTTCATTAATTTTCAATTTCCAGCGTAAGAATAAGTCAACTTTCAAGATCCAACCGCATTTCAATTCCCCATTTACAAATTTCTTCGAGAATACAAAAAAGAATTACAATTTTTATCACTGGCTCAAGAACATCGCACGAAATATATGATGTCCGAAGAGGAGAGGTCAAGTATAGATAAAATTTGCGAGTATTCATTTCCTCGCAATGACGTCAAAACATAGATGTGGTCGTACGGAAAAAATCTCTTGTATATCAATTGAACTTGCAATACTGAACTTTGAGATCTCAATAATTCTAATGAAGTATCGATTAAAAAAAAAAAATTATGGTTTCACGGATGCATAAAAGGGGAGAAAGAGACCCGATTTGCCTCTCCTTCCGAAATTTCCGCATATCCTATCGCAAAACAGCATTCATAGTCTTTCAGAAACCACGTCAGCGACCCATTAAACGTCCTTTTTTCGCAATTGCCAACAAACCCATCCTACAAGTTGACTTTACAAAAATTCTCGGCCAAAATTTGTATACGCGTCATTCTCGAATCCCTGTATCAAACTAAAGAAAGCAAAATGCATCTCAGCCTCTTACATTCCGAAATTCTTTTCTCACCCTAAAAACGGTTGTATTAGCAAAGTTCTGTTCCCTCGTACCACAGCTTAATCCGCTCAATTTATGGCGTACCAATCTATGGTCTAGCAGTCCCTTCTAAGAAACTGTCCGAAAGTCAGTATCCAGAATATCCACCAATTTCGAACCAATTTCGCTGACAGCCTCTGCGCAGACATAGGTATTTCCTTTTCAAATACCGCCGCCTCAAGCTAACCACCCATCTGCGTACTACGCACCATCTACAATACTTTCAAATCCTAGTTCATCAACACATAATTATTTCACTCTCTTCCGAACTGTTTCAATCTCGAGGATTTAACACCTTTCAATTCTAATGACTTAACCTCATCATTCCTTCAATCTCTCTGCGGCTTTTCTCTCTGAATAGTTCACGATCTTATATGGCTCCCTCGTCCAACAATCACTCCCTCAATTTGCCGAGCACATTAAAACGAAATTCTAGAGAACTTTGACAATCTTACCCTGTGCTTCATTAATGGTTCTGAAAACTGACTTCGCGTTAGGAAATACTATAGTCTCTCACAGTTACCGCAAAATCGCTTCAATCACCATCTTTCTACCCTCTTCTCCTATTGCTCCATTCTCGATCAACTTCGCTTCCCTAGAGTTACTTAGTTCTATCTCCAGTCTCTCGTTTTCTCATTCACTCACAGGTCTTATTCATGCTTTCATCGCCACATTCTATACCAACTCCATCCCAATATTTTTATTGAGGTACTCGGCCACAAGGGCATTCCAGGGAACGAAAAAATCGACAAAGCACCCAAGAATTCAACCAATCACTCATCAATCAACCCTCTTTCCTTCCCCATTCCTCAACCGCTCAGATACATTAACAAGTACAACAGCCAAGCTAGTTCACTCACTCACTCAAACCAGTAAACACGAATTAAAAACATTGGCATCCGCTGGGACTCTTTGAATCAGTTCACTCGCAGAGAATACAGTAAATAATCATCACTCGGTCACACTAGACTCACGCATAACCATCTCATCATTTATCCTGTGCCTCTTTCATGCTCTCTTGGCGAAAATGATCCGCCCACACCCAATCAACCCATGTTTTCTTCATCCAAACTCAACACTGCCTTGCCAAGTTCATAGCCCCAATGACAGGCTGAGAGATTGAAAAATAAAAAAAAATGAAAAAAAAAAAAAAAAACGAACAAATACATTGTTTGAGCGGTCTCCAGTCATTATAAATGCTGTTCTTAAAGCTTTTAAATTCTTTACATATTCTAGAAGGATCGAAGTATAAGTAAGTAGACCTATTGAAAAAACAATTAAAACTGAGCAATTTTAGGCACCTCCCGTTTTTCATCATGTGCCCGAATGATGCTCAAATAATTTGCACGTGAAATATAATAATATCGTATATTCTCTTTGGTGCTCAAATAGATATGTAGAAAATTCAATCCTAATGCGTTTGGGGCCCTATTTGCGATTTAGAGACGAAAAAAGATCGTAAATGGGGAGGTTTTTTGATTACAAAATTGGAGCTTTTTTCGCGGTTGGATCCTAGAAGCAACGAATATTCGTTATTGAGAAAGACGAAATGTATGGAATCCACCCCAAGAACGATGGAAATGGCTCAATCTCGCATTATAACTGAAGAGTTGTTCCCTATTACGGATTCCGATTGAGTCCTCACTCCAGAAATTTTGTTTCTCTAGATTTCTGAAATCCACCCCAAGAACGATGGAAATTGCTCAACCTCATTTTATGCAGATTATGATAACTCAAGAAATTGTCCCATGTTTCCTATTGCGAATTCCAAGTGGGTCCTCATTCCAAAAATTCTATCTCTTCATGCTTCTATCACAAGTGAAGCCACTTTTTTACAGCCTCACCAAACTATATCCCCGAACTAGCCTAATATTTCTCTCTCTTTTTTTTAAATCATCATATGGTACCATTTACACTCCTTTCACTCTATCTTTCCCATTTACTTTTTTCTTAGTATCTTTCGCTCACGACTTTACAAAATTTGTGAAATACTCCTTCCCTTTTGGAAATATCGGGTTACCCTGGCAGATTTACATCCAAAATAACACATATCGACTCAGCTGAACAGGTTTTTGTGACTCATAGAAGATATTCGAAATTCAAGATTAATTACGACAAAACTCACAGATTTGAAAAGAATTAGGTCTACAGTAAAAAACGTCAGGGGTGGATTCAGATGATTTTAAAAAAGTCCCTCTTCCTCATTCAATTTGAGAGAAACTCGCGATCCCTCGAAAATTTTCACCGATTAATAATAGTAGAAAAAATATATAATAATGTTTATCAAAGAAGAGGAATAAAATTGTCTCGATTAAAAATAGATACGTATAAGAACAAAATTGACACTCGCACGATTCATGTCCTCGCATAATGTTCATTTACTCGCCTTCACCACTGTGCATAGAATACGAACTCCTACGAAAAAATCGATCTGACAAAAGATTTGGGATTTCCCGAAAATTCCTTGTAATTTTCAGTGACCAACGACCGCTCCATCAGGCGAACAAAATATTCGTCAACTTCCTCCAATTTGTATTACTGATCAAGTTAAAATATTCAGGATTTGGATAGTGTGTGAATCAAAGTAATGAATATTCATCATCTCTTTTGATAACCTATATTATATCTTACTTCAAATATGAACTTATTCAAGCTAATCAATAATGAAGAAAAAATTGAACAAAATTTTTTCAATTCAGGACGAAGCGATTGTGACCGATTCTCTTAATCGAGAGTCCCTTAAACTGAAGATATGGAAAACCAGGACCTACATATCCTCTTGCTGTATCAGAAACTTCTGCAAAACACTCCGCAGATATCTCATCAAATTTCAGTTTACAGATGAACTAAAATCCGACTCTGACCCAATAAATTACAAATCTCCTATAACCACTCTATTCCTCACAGTAGACCCTTTATCCACTTGGAACTTAATTACATTCATTCATAAGAACCTCGAACACCTCAACGGTACATCTAGAAGCGATCTATTTCAATGATAGGAAACTGGTCCTCCGAAAACTTAACATGGATCCATCATTCTCAGAGTTTGTAGGCTCTCTCAGAGCTCAACCAAGCTTTTTCTTTCTACCTCAGATCCAAAATTTTTTTTACCTCAAACAAGCATACCCACGAGTTAGGAAACACTATTTGTGAAAAATGCATTATTTTGGACACGAAAGTAATTTTCATCTAACAAATTTTCCTTCAAGATCAATACGCATACTCATCAGTAAAGAACCTAAGATCAACGGTCTTTAGCCATTGAAATTGAAAATGGAGGAATGTCTTTTAACCAATTTCCCAATGAAACTCTCGACAAAATTCTAACTCGGTCCTCTAAACGCGATTCCCGAGAAAAACAACTTTCTATCTTCCGTACAAAAACAAAAAAAAAGAATACATGTACAGAAATTCTTAAGTCTTCAAAATTTTTCAATTACAACCATAAAAAACTTCAAAATTTCTCTGCCTTCTTTCCAACCGCGAACATTCGTGGTCCTCCCGCCCAATAAATTATTCTGATTTATGCAACAAAAATGAATATTCTGAAATACTTTTGTCTCATACTAAAACAGGATATACCTAATCGGAAACTGACGCTAAATTAATGCAAACGCATAATTTGTTCTCAACTCGACTGTGGACAGCGCTAACAATATTAGATTCAATCGGGTTCAAGGGCTTTCAGTACTTATCCCCAAGACAGAGTTTTCCATAATTATTCCTCGCATCAAACCAAACTTTTAACGACACCCGAACAAACGTGATTTGCGCACGTTTAGAAGATTCTCTCATCCGTAAATTAAAACAAAATTTTCGAACATCCATCCTTCCAACGACCTTCCCATGATCCTTTCCTTCTTGACTTGACCGGAATCCGTAGAATTTACGTGAAAATTTTTCGACAAAAGCTCATGCGTGAAATAAATGCAAAAACAAATTTAAAAAAGAAAGGAAAGGAAGCAAGTTTAGAATTTGTGAAAAAATCCAGAATACGAATCATTTAAAGCCTAGGGCGATATTTCATCTAATTAATAAATCCAGCCTCGACAAATCACTAAGAAAATTAATTAATAAATTGAGAGAATACAGGTACTCACATTGCGAATTTGGAAATAACACGTACGAAACCGTAAGAAAAATCACGAAGTAAAATCTCGTTATTAAAATTTAAAAATCGGAAAACTGATACGTAGCAACGAGTAAATACGACTTAACGTTCAAGCTCAGTAATTCGTTTGCAGCTATAATGGGATACGAACTGTACTTAAAAGAACAAGATTGCATCAGGGCGTGACAATTACAAAATTACTCCCCATCTCAAGCTACGTCATTTGTGGTACTACATTCCTCCTACCAACCGTTTCTCCTCAACCAATAATAATTTTTTACCGATTATCGAAATGTTTCTAGCGCGAAATCTGCACACGAATGTCAACTTATTACAACGATCTGTAGAAAAGACATCTCTCCCTCGGACAGGTAGATCCCTTTTTATGACGTCGTTGTTTGCGGTAGATGCATACAACGTGCGAGAATTGGACAATAGTACGTCTGTTTGCGGCACCGTCCCAAATAAGCAGCCGCAAATAAATGAATAATTTATAATTCTACTTTAACAAACTTTTAACGATGGCCAACTTTCGTTTGTCATGTAGAGTCAATTACGAACCAATAATTAGGCGAGCCGCGAGTCGCTTAAAAAGCCGCGAAGCACAGAAAGCTATATTACCAACGAGTTTCAATGATCACGATCACACCAAACTTGAAAAAATTGCACTTCTGTATCCGAATGAAAGTTAATACCTGTATTATGCATTCCTTTTTCGAGGTCGATAGATCTTCCGCACTTACAATTTTTAAGAAATTTATGAATTAGACTGAATTTCTTACTTTGGAAGTCAATCGCTCGAATTAATCCTACATGCCAATTTTTTCAGAAAATGCAAGACTCCCTGTATAAATTCCATCACAGAATGTTCCTCACGATCTTTTGAGTACACTCCAATCCCTCCAAAAATGAAAACAATAGTAAGAAAGAGAATTAAGTCAAACTAAGAGTTCTCTCATTGGAAAAATGGAGTAGAACAAAATACAAAAACACGCTCTTCCCCGCTGAATTGTCAAAAGTTACAATCCGGAGCAGGCGGTATCGTAATCCTCTTGGTGCAATAAAGAAATCCCTTTTTGTAATACAATGTGCACGAGGTATCTTTCTTTTTTAAAGAGAGTACGAATATAAGGGAAGACTTTACGAGTATAAGCACAAAAGGCTTCGAAAGATAACTTGTGATAATAGATAATTAAATCGTTCAAAAGAATGTAAATCAGAGTAATACGAGTAATCTTATGAGCACGATGGGTGAGGGTAACGAACGTCGTCTCTTCAGCTGTGAATATTTTCGAACAACCTGTGAAATAATAAAAATCGCGTGTGAGCATTTCCTTCTTAATTAACCTAGTCAGATTGTCATTATTTTTAAGGATATCATAATAGACGTGTAATAGAGGAGAGAGACTTAGAAGACTTGGAGGTCAGAACAGAATGTCACAGACAAGGCGTGTCTTCGAAGCCATGTTGGCCCACAAAGCTCAGAGGCCGGTAAACTCAGAGATCATAGCAAGAAGTCGCAAACGAGGCATATCTCCAAGGCCACGTTAGGCCCCAAAGTTCAGAGGCCACATAAACTGTTATATGACGTATCCTCTGATAGTGACCGAAGGCTTAGAGGTCAAGGCAAGTGTTCATTAAGGACCGAGGCATGTCTCCGAGGTAATAAGCCATCTCGAAGCTCAGAGGCTGGGTCAACCTACAAATGACGTGTCCTTCGATAAAGACCGAAGACTCAGAGGTCGGAGTGAGTACTCATCGATGATTAAGGCATGTCTTCGTGGTCGTGAGGTACTACGAAGCTCAGAGGCAATTACGAATTCACAAATGACATGTTCTTCAGAGAGTATACAGGATTCAAATTAGGATTAGATTGATCATCTCTCATAGAGTTTTCATGCAATTAAATTATAATACGTAATCTAAACTTAAGTGGTTATGCTCAGTGGGCATTCGATGACCAGCATCCAATTACTCACCTCAGATGAGGAATACGTCCAATAAAGTAGATCTTACAGTTCACAAACAGGACTCGAAAGCGCGAAATAAACAGCACGACACGTGTACGTAACTCTAGTCATTAATACAGAGTGTTCTAGGACGACAGGGCTCGTGCGTAGTTCAAGAAACCGGTAGGGTAGTTTTTTGTCGTATTTTATTATTTGAGAGAGAGAGGAAATACGTTGAGTGTATTTTATACGAACTATATGGTTGAACATACAGTATCTCCAAACGTGACTCCAAGTAAGGGTCAGTAGGGGAAGACCACGCCTTGTAAAAGGTAAAATAAATGTACAACATACGCGAGAATGTGACGATAGCATGACAAATTTTATATTGAAGAAACACATCTAATTATTAAAACTATGTACAAAATTTATTTTTCCACACTTTTAAACGTTGATTTCTTATAACTAGAAGGAAAAACAAATCATAACGCCAAACCAGACTTTACCAATAGGCGAACTGCGGCCAAATTTAAGGGATTCCAAAAAATTTGTTTTTCGAAAAAGACAAGTACAAAACCAATACAGATGTAACGAAATAACGAATTGCGTAAGAAGTGAGAATGATCACAAAAATATGTGCTCTGTGCTATAGTCGACATGTCCATGTCTTAACTTGTTGAATCTAACCACACATGGAATGGAATGGTTCGCCTAGGGCGGAAAATTGGGTAAAGACGGCCCTGTATAACGCCCCCTCCCAATAACGGGAATGTGAAAAAAATCTTCTGGCGGAGCCAAATAGAAAAAGATCATGTCTCATGTCTTCTATAAGGTAGCATGCTCCGATCGTTTGCCCCCATCTTGGTCTGAAAAGGCTACCTAAGTATATTCCGGGCTGATGAGATTAGGGGGCCTCACTCACTCCGCTCGTTCGCCCCGCTTCTTGGTCTAGTATAAGTCTACTTCAGTATTTCAGGCTGATGAGATTAGAGGGCCTCACTCGCTCCGCTCGTTCATCCTGCTTCTTGGTCTAGAATAAGTCTACTTTAGTATTTCAATAAAGGGTATTCCTTCTACTTCAGGCTCAGTATAATGAAGGCTTCCGACGCACGGATGTACACAAGCAAATTTCAAATTCAGGGTAGGAATCTGGCTTGATCTAGTATAAATCTAGTTTACATTTCAAGCTAAAATATGTATATTAGGCCTTTATAATGTAGGCTATTCCTACTACAGCATACTGATTCAGGCTTAGTATAATGAAAGCTTCAGAGACCCAAGGTCATTTGCATACGGCGAGGTGGTACTCGCAAACGCGGTGAGTTCACTGCACACATCAAAGAGAGATCTAGCCTAGCTAGTAGAGACTAATACAAACTTCCCCTTTTTATGAACCTATGGTATAAAGGAGCTTAGTTTGGAATGAGCCAGTGGTATTCCTAGTATAAAGCTAGTTTAAACTAGCATGTAAACTAGGCAAGGCGAACTATGAAGCTTCAGGTTTCGCTAAGAGTCAGACGAATTGAGAAATCTTATTATAAAGCTAGTATAAAGCCACCATAAAGCTCGTATAAAGGCACCATAAAACTAGTATAATGAGGCGAACTATGAAGTTTCTCTAGGAGTCAGAAGACTTAAGCCTTCATAAAGTGTATATTAGGTGTAGTATAATGAGGGTTTAAGCCTTCATAAAGTGTATATTAGGTTTAGTATAATGAGGGTTTCGCTAAAAGTCAAACGACTTGAGAAATCTTAGTATAAAGCTAGTATAAAGCCACCATAAAGCTAGTATAAAGGCACCATAAAGCTAGTACAATGCTCGAATATAAACTAAGCAAGGTGAACTTGCGGGGTGAACTCGCGTTAAAAAACTCGCAAATTTTCGAATCACCCACGGGGTAAGGGGGTGGGGGGGGGGGGCCACTCGCATTCAAATAAAATCCTAAAAGGGGATGGGGGCGTTAGTTTACAACTAGTTAAACTTCAGTATAAAGCCACCATAAACCTAGTATAAAGCTAGTATATAAACCAGGCAAGGCGAACTCGCGGGGTGAACTTTAAGACCAGTAAAATGCTAGGGAGGGGATTATTAGTCTAGTTTAGGACTAGTAAAATACTATCATAAAGATAAAGTTCTGCTTTTATAATAAAACTAGGATGAGGGGGGGGGACTCCAATATAATTATCTAGCCACTGTAAAGCTAGTATGAAGCTAGTATATAAACCGGGCAAGGTGAACTCGCGGGGTGAACTCGGAAATTTTTGAATCACCCACGGAGTAACCAGTGGGAGGGTGAAGGGGGGGGCGAACTCGCGGGATGAACTCGCAAATCTTTAAATCACCCACGGAGTAATCAGAGGGGAGGGTGAAGGGGGGCACTCGCGAACTCGCAAAATTTCAAATTGGGGGTCAGGGGTCAGGTCAGTGTAAAGACATGAAACATGTCAAAATTGTCTTCATGAAAATGGCCTCACGTCATTCTTGCTCAGAAGACTCGGAAGTGACCTGCCAAAACCACTTCAGAGTTACAGTTCCTGAATGCTTCCCCGGGACAAGGATCAATGCACTTGTTCCTGACGCAGGCCATACGTGAAGAGCAACGGGCGTTCAATTCGCATCCTTTTTTACAACCACTGTGTGGGTCACCGAAGAACCCGGGCAGACAGTGACACGAAGCAACGCTGTTTTTATTGATGTATTCTGCGTTCGAGCCACATGGACTTGGGCCCGGTTTCAGATATGTTCTAAGTGTATCTGTGAAATAAACATATTCAAAATTAGGCATTTTGTGCGCGTGGACTGGTCCCGCGGAGCTTTTTAGTGTGTTTCTCGTTTACTTAAACAGCCAATACCCTTCCAAAAAACTTACACTGGAAGATGGTAGCTCCTCTATAAACTTTCTGAACTTGACCATGTCTGCCATGGACGGCGCCTATGAATTCGTTATTTATAGAAAAGATACTTTGATCAACATTGCTATCCGCTTTCGTGCCTGTTGCCTACAAGATAGCCACTTTTAATGGTCTGAGGCCGCTTTCCAGAAAGAACTTGGTGACAATAAAGCGTCTTGCCAGAGTAAACCAGGTCAAGTTGGACATTGACCTCATGGTTTGTAGGAGGCTCACGAGGAAGAGTCTAACTCTACAGCCTCCCTTCCCCGAGATTTACATTCCGGTAGTAGAAAACGGTGGATTCTTGGTAAGTTTTTTTCGGAATTGGGCCGCGTCCTCCGTTCCTATGGTTTTCGGCCGGCTTTTTATAATAATAATACTGTTAAGAATTTATTCGTTGAATTAAAAGACCCAATTACGATAACCGAGAGGGGAAGTGTTTATAGGGTAGCCTGTAGGGATTGCCCCGGTGTATACATACAGATGACTAGATTAGATGAGCACCAGGAAGCTTGGAGTAAAAGAAAAATAGGTGAGTCGGCCCTTGCCGATCAGTTAATCGAAAGTAGTCAAAGCTTCAAAGAGAGGTCTGGAGTTCTCCACAGAGAGGATACGTATTTGAAATGATTGGTTTTTGAGGAAATCAAAATTTTTTGGCATCGGAATAACGACGTCATCGTGTTGAAGAGGTATATTTCTGAGAAGGGGGGATGAGAACGATTCAAATTTTGATGACTCGCTGGTTCAGTCATGATCACCTTCGATGTTACTTATCGTCTCATTGGTGTTAGTTTCAGTCACTTTCTACAATGATTGCGGTTCTAGTACCTATTTGTTTTGTGTCTTACCCGTTTAGTATATCGATTTATGGATGACTGTAAATTACAAAAACGGATTACTTCTAAAAATAATTCGCTCATTTCAAAATATTCTCTCGGGCAAAATGAAGAGAGGCGCCCTACTAAAGTTAAGGAATTACCCTTGTGTTGTCTAGATTTCGAAAACAGAAAGGCCTTACCCGGTAAAATTACGCAACCCGTGAGAGCATACCCGATGTAACCCTTTTTGCATGGGTATTGTGGCGTATGATTGACCGTAACGCAGTCTATACGTTCGCCGCCAGGCCCGGATACCCGGGCCTCCACAAAGTTTTCAGGAGAGAGGCAAGTTTTGAGAGGAGGGGTAAGAAAAATTTTTCGCGCTCGACCAAAAAAGTAGGGTCTTCACAAGATTGGGACCCGTACCTTACATCTCCTAAGTCCGGGCCTGTTCACCGCAAGATCTTGGACAAAGGTCGTGACATTTTCGTTTGTGGCAAGTTAAGTTTCTATGGCATTCATCGTTGATTTGGCCCGCAAGGAGACGGTTGACATGGATTTGTTTCTGTTTCGACTAAATCAGTCAAGAGTAGTAGGCATTATATCTATGGAACTGGGTACTGAGTCTTTTTGTGGTAGAAAATATATTCATGATGACTGGTATATTCTGCAGCAGGAATGAAAAGGAACTTGAGTACTTATTCGCTCACAAGTTTAAAAGGTGCCAAACTATCCACTCCTGGGAAGAAATCCAATTTTTGAACCACACCAAGAAAGACGGATAAATTTTTGGGGAAGTAAAGCACCGTAATTTATTTGAAACGATTTAGTTTCCCCTTTTTGTGCCTCTCGATCGAATTGCTCTCTTCGAGCTGAATTTCATAACCTCCGAGTAAATGCGTTTCTTCTTGCTGTTTCATAGGTACCTATTGTTCGAATTCTTATCTCGCTGCGCCAGACGAATTCCTAACCAAATCATGATTCTGGATGTTTTTCGAACATTTAAATCGCAGTTTCTCATTTTTTAATATTATTTAGAAGCAAAATATTACTCATTCCGCTACTCAGCACTTCGACAATTTCGTCTAACGAGATAAGAATCATATCAAACGCTTTGTACGAAGCGTGCAATATTTTTATTTTCGAACTGAACAATGCATATCTAAGCACAACACGTGTGATAAATGCAGCCCTATGCCGATAAAATGAAGCAAGGAAACGACGTATAGAAATTATTTAGAGGAAACTAATGTGACTATCGAGCAAAAACACGTCATGTAGACGGCATTCACGAGTGATACTTTTTTCTAAATGAAGATATTATAGAACTCGGTGTACACGTTATCGATCAGACTTTCTATCGAAAACTCGAAGACCCAGCATCTGAGCCCCTCTTTGTGAATGTAGCTTAATAGGCGAAATTCGTTTGGTCAATCATGTACACCCAAACTTGAACCCCATGAATTAGGTCTCTTGCTCTCCCCAATCAACTCCATTGATGTATTTCATTATGGGTCATATCTTTTCTGAAAATTTTACTCGAACTTTGCGTGCGTGCACCCGATGTAAATAAGAATAATTGAATCCTCGAAACTACGAGCCATATTGATTTGAGAGAGGTCGTAATTTTTCCTTTGTATCTGATTATCAAAGTAGTTGTAGTTTGTTATCGCCGCGATTCTCACTACGCAACCTTGTGATGAATTTGGACAATAGTGACGTCATAGAAGTTGAAAAAGAGAATTTCTTAAGCTTTTACGGTCAAAATTTCTACAACAGTTGATTGAATAAATAGCAAGAATCAGTGAGCCTCATATTTAAAAGATATATTTCTACGGATTGTGTTCCATTTTAACTTGTGTCATAAGGTGGGTGTTGTGATCTGTGTCTCGTGGGTTGCCGTGGATCGTACGAGATTTAAGATTAGACCTAGTAGGGAGATCACAACAAGACGTGAGGGAATTTAGGAAAGATTCAATTTTAAAGAAGAAAGTCATTTGGCGATTAAATTTATTAAATATTACAATTTATTTCTATACAATGATTACTAATTCGAAGATGGTTTTCTCGAAGTTGTGAAGGTGATGCTTCGTTTATCTTGGAACCCCTAACGGACAGAAAAACAAAGAAGTCCGTCAGTTGAGTCTACGCTTGGTAGAGTGAATACTAATTCGAGGGAAAAGAGATTATTGTAATCTAAACGGTTACTTGAGGGTCAGAGGCGTTTAGTGGAGGTTGCTTTCAAAGAATATTCGATCTCGACACGACCAAAGCTATCTTCTAGGAAGACGAAAGTTGTCTGAGTCGGATTTGCTAGGTTTGAGTTTAGAGATACACGACAAGGGCTCGCAGAAGTCCTTCGAGGTTGGTAGATCAAGTCAAGAATTCAGTACTTACCGATTCATCGAGAGCCTCCCCGTTCACTGGACGAACCTCGGAAGTCGACACCCTATTCAGCAATACAAAAGACGAAGTCGACGAAGAACTCGATGAAGCAATAGAAACAGCCGGTTTAGGAACGACCCGATACCGTATAATATCCACGCGATAACGCTCTTCACTATAATATTCATGCAATATGGCGCGAAAAAAAACGATCTTCTCTTTCAAGTCTAAATCCGAATTATTCTTTAATACATTACTAACGCCCGGATTTACAGAAGCACCACTAACGACAAACTCGAACTTCGTCACCTCGTCCAGCGACCTTGTAAGGCCGTGATCGAATAAGGAAAAAAGAAGTTCAAATCGGACATAGAAATATATTGATAACAAACAAATAAGCGTCGTGCTAACGAAGACGATCGAAACGGTACAGGCTGTGTAGGCATACACGCCGGGTCGCATAAGAGATAGAAAGGTGAAGATAAGCTCGATAGTGGCGGTGTTGCCACGAACCGTTACAAGGTCCCCCCTTTTTGAGAGGGGAGCTCAATAAATCATACAATAATTGACATTGAAATATACAGCGAGGAAATACACATCAAAACAAAATATCGTAGGTACATTCAAAATGCAAAAAATCGGGTAAAAAGCCTCAGGCTAGTAGGCCACAACCTTAACAATATCTAAATAAACAGCATCAGTCAGTTCGAAACTTATACATTAATCGAAAGTATTTTGGAAAAGAAAAAAAACGATAGTTCATCGGGAAACTCATTTTACGAGTCGTCTGAGATACAATTTAAAATCGAATTTAAAATCCTCAAATGAGGAATTTCAGTCAAGCTTGAAATATTACATTCAATCGATCAAATACAAATTCATCAATTAAACTAGTTTTTAACTCGTTCTATTTATTATTTACAAAGATCTAGCGGGTGGTTTACCTTTGTTTAATCTATTCGAGCGACGTAGCAGAGGTTCGGCTATTTGAACTTTTTTAGCGGGAGCAACGTTATCAGAGATGGGCAGTGGCGTAGATAGAAGAAGTTTCTGGGGGGGGGGGGGTTATCGAAAAAAAGAAAAAAAAGTAACACCAACTTCTGTTGTTGAACGACAGTACTAATTGAAAATAAACATTATACAGTTACATGCACGTAGATAAATAGGTATTCCTGAAATAATAATAATTAATAGGCCTAATAATAATAATAATAATGAGTGTGCAGTGTGGCTATTTGAGTTGTAGTTTTCGTGTACATCCTGCAAATTTATCCAACACTTCTTCCGCTGTTAAACTTATCCTACGATTAATAAATAGAGAAGCCAGTCCATTCAGCCTTTGCTCTGATGTCGTACTCCTTAAATATGTTTTAATCAGCCTTAGGCTGGAAAAAGACCGCTCATTTGTGGTTGTTGTGACAGGAAGGCATAACAAAATCCGAAGTAATTGTTTTACATTTGGATACATATCCTCATCGCATATTTAGCAATTCAGAAGGATTCATTCTTCCAGATCCGTCTCTAGCTCTCCTCCACAATTTAATTTCACCGAGAAGTTCTGTTTCCCCGGAACAACGCAAAAAAAAAAACCATCAATCAAGGTATGACAGGTAATGTGGAGGGTACGAAAAAAATGTTTCAAGAAAGAATGACTACCGTACTAAACAGGTTACGTCAAGAACTAGGAATTCGCGAGTCTTTCAAAATACGAAGTACATACAAACGTGCTTCGTATTATTGTGAACGTGAATGAGTAAAACCTTTCCTTCGTCTTCCTACTTGACCTACTTTTTTTCAAGCTCTGGGGGGGGTTTCAACCCCCAAACCCCCCCCCCCCCGTATCTACGCCACTGGAGATGGGGTTTGAGGAAGTGGTAGGAAGCAAAATATGATTTTCGCTAGAATTCGGAAGTAAAACCGGTTCTGGATAAAGAGGTAATTCATGGAAATAATATTTTGGCGGTTTTTTCAATATGCTCACAGGTTCGCTTGTCTCCCTCTTCCGTTCAGAAACCGGAGGATCATTACTCAACTCTTCGGCGTCATTTTCCAATTCGTAGGCTGCCTTTAGCCTAGTTATGTGGACTGTATCTTCCTTGTTGTTTTTCAAGATTCTGAAATAGTTTTTCGAGCGATGTAGCACTTTGTAAGGACCTTCGTAGGGCGGTTCTAGTGATAGCCGTACCCTATCGACGCGTAGGTATACTTTGTCGGTTTTATATAAATCTTTGTACACAAAAAATCGACCTGTGGGTTTCGTATTTTCGTTACCCGGTCTCGTCGCGCGTATAGCTGCTCTGAGTTTCCTTACAAATTCTGTCTTGTCGCTAACTTCAGTCCCATTTTCAAAAAATTCTCCTGGCAACCGTAGTTTTTCTCCGAAAGTCATTTCAGCTGCACTGACTCCGGATTTGTCTCGCGGGGCGGCTCGTAGGCCTAGTAAAATCGTTGGTAGGTGCCAGAACCATTTCTCTTGATGACATTCCAGATTCTCCTTGAGTTTTTTATGTACTCGTTCGACCTTGCCATTGCTTTTTGGGTGGCACGCTGTTGTCGTAATATGGTGAACTCCCAATAGCTTTGTAAGTTCTTCAAAGATTTCTGAGGTAAATTGTGAACCGCGATCTGAAGTTAAATTCAAGGGGACACCAAACCGTGTGACCCATTCATGAACAAACACTTGAGCCACTTTTTCAGCTGTGACATTGCTTAATGGCCTGACTTCCATCCAGTTGGTGGCGCGGTCTATCATGGAACAAGCGAAAGTGTAACCATTCGAAGGCTTTAGTGGACCGATTAAATCAATGTGTACGTGTTCAAATCTTTCGGAGGGTGGGAAACTTCCATCTGGTACTTTGACATGGCGGTAAATTTTCGTTTTCTGACAATCTCCGCAGGCTTTGGTGAATTCTCGCAGTTCTTTGCTCATCTTAGGCCAGAAATATTTTGCCTTGACCAATCGTATTGTTGCTTTAGTACCTGGGTGAGCTCAGTTATGAATCTACCGGAATACTTGTAAACGTAAATTTTTCGGAACAATTGGTCGGTCGCCTACACAAAACAAGGTGGTGTCTTCTTTTATTTCCACGCCGCGAACATTTTCGCTATTCTCGTTTATCCATTTTTGGGTTTCGTCATCCATTGTTTGTTCTTCGGCGATTTTTACGTGATCAACTGTTACGATGGATGCTATTTCAGGGCGACTGAGCGCGTCCGCTACTATATTCGAAGAGCCTGCGATGTGCACAATGTTTGTAGAAAATTGCGCAATATACTCAGCAAAACGGGCTCTGCGGTCAATTTTTCCTCTTTTCTTTGTCGTGAAAAGGTGCGTCAGCGCGCGGTGGTCGGTTAAAATGACAAAATTCCGTCCTTCGAGAATGTATTCGAAATGCTGGATAGCCATGTATACCGCGTATAATTCTTGGTCGTATGGTGGCCAATGGGCTTGTTGTTCCGTTAACTTGTGTGAGTAGAAACCAATTGGTTCGCGATTCCCATCTTCGTCTTGTTGCTCCGAAACAGCGCCTACGGCGATACTAGAAGCGTCACATGTTAGGTATAGTTGCGCCTCTTCGCGCGGGTAATGTAACAAAGTATAATTCGAAAAAGAGGTGCGCATTTTTTCAAAATCTTCGATAAGTTTACTGGTCCATTCGATCTTCGTTGTATCATTCTTCCTAGGGTGTCCTTTCAACAAGTCGTTAAACGGGGCTAAATTCAGTGCTGCTTCTTTATTAAAGTGTCTGTAAAAATTGAATATTCCAATAATTTTCCGTAGCGCTTTGATGTTGGTTGGGCGTTGCATAGATTCAAAAAACTTGACTCTGTCTTCTGTGGGTCGAAAACCTTCTAATGACAGGTGGTAGCCTAAAAATGTCAGTTCGGGAACGCAGAATATGGATTTTGAAATATTGATTGACAACTTAGCTGCTTCCAGTCGCTGAAATAGGATACGTAAGTGCGAAATATGTTCTTCACGACTATTGGAAAATACAAGGACGTCGTCTATGTAGCAGTATAGGAAAGGTAAATCAGACAGGATAGAATCCATGAATCTCTGATAAGTTGCTGCCGCATTTTTCAAACCAAAAGGCATTCTTAAATAATGAAAAAGGCCCGCGGGGCAAATTACAGCAGTTTTAGGGACGTGTTCTGGGTACACCGGAATTCTATAATAAGCTCTAACCATATCTATTTTAGAAAAATACTTTTTATCTCTAAGATTTACCGTACAATTTTGTAGTAAGGGTAGCGGATATCGGTCCGGAATCGTAACGCTATTTAAAGACTTGTAATCTCCAATGAGTCTTGTGGTTCCATCTTCCTTCTTCCGCGTCACAAGAGGTGCTGCCCACTGCGAGTTGGATCGTTCACAAATGCCTTTTTCCACCAAGTCGTTAAATTCGCGTTTCACTACATTTGAGAGGTATGGGTTGAGTTTACGTACCTTGTCGTGTTGCGGTGGTCCCGTTGTTTCGATATAGTGCATCACCGTTGCTGTGGATTCGTCGATTTCCTTGTGGTATTGAGGGGGTAACGTGAGGCTCTTGAATTCCGTCAATAACTCCGTGATCGCTGTGTCGGGATTGTTTCCCGGTGCTACTGCTTTGATCGATAGTTGCGTACTTTCTTTCCAACTTCCCGGAGAGCTGCATAAATTTCTCGCGTCAATCAATTTCCGTCCATTCAAATCGAGCAATAAGTTATAATTTGCTATGAAATCCGCTCCTAAAATTGGACAGCTCACGTCGGCGACTAGAAAATTCCATTTGTACTTTTTGGGTAAGCCTACGTCGATTTCCATTTCGATCATACCGTATACGTTGATTTTGGAACCGTTAGCTGCGTAAAGGGTGTAGTCGAGAGTTATTGTCACGGCTTTTCGGTACGATTCGGGAAGCGCGGATACATCGGAGCCGCTGTCGGTGAGAAATTCGATTCCATTAATCCGATCGTGAACAAAAAGGCGGTACGACGCGAATTGGATATCTGAGAGCTGCTGCGTCGCGGAAACAGTCCTCAGTTGTCGTTTCCCTTCCCCCACCGTTTGCAACCTTTACGACATTTGGTGGCTTTATCGGCGAAGGTGTGATGGTACCAACATTGATCTTCGAAAAGTTCTGTTTCGGGTTCGGATTCTCGTTTGCCTCTGTACGGGGTAGTACTTCGCGATCGGTCTCTTTTCCCATACGAGTACCTATCTCCTCGACTGACTCTGCTTCGCTGCGTGGCTTCTTGATTTAGCTTGTCTACCGATGCAGTTAATGCTGCCACTTGCCCATTTAACAGTATCATCGACTTTGCCAGCTGTTCGGTGAGGGATGAAGATGTGTTCATGCATGGTGCAGGGCTAAATTTTTCGAGTGCGTGGATATTGACATTTGCAAAATCAGCCTTTTCAACTTCATGCAAACGATCGGCTATTTTCGCTAGTTTTTCGAGTGCGACGTCCTCGCTTGCTGCGAGCGCTTTCTTAATGTCCATGGGTAATCGGTTTATCCATATTCTTCTCACAACACTGTCTGCTTGTGTGGTGCCCGCTCGGCTTTTAAGTAGGTTAAGAATAGCTGACGGTTTTGATCCCGCCGGTATATCGGTACCTGCGAGTAATTTATCTAACTTAGCGTCTTCGGATTCTCCGAATGTTTGGATCAGTCTAACTTTCGCTGCTGTAAACCGGTTTTCTACATTGGTCGCGTTCGTGATAATGTCTTCGATATTTTCTGCTTGGGCCGTTGATAAGGCTTGCATGAGGAACGAAAATTTCTTTTCTTCGGTCGTGACGTCGTTCGTAGCAAAAATTATTTCGACCATATTGAACCATAGCTCCGGGTTCTTTGTCGTGAAGTCAGGCAAGATAAAGCGTTTCAGGTTTTCACCTGGCATCGTGTGATTGATTTTAAAACCAAAGTTACCTGGCCAAAATGCTTGCATTCACTACCGCGTTTAATTAAAAGTTATTTACGAACACAAATTACGATTCGTACTTGTCAACGGTCGCCACTTGTAAGGCCGTGATCGAATAAGGAAAAAAGAAGTTCAAATCGGACATAGAAATATATTGATAACAAACAAATAAGCGTCGTGCTAACGAAGACGGTCAAAACGGTACAGGCTGTGTAGGCATACACGCCGGGTCGCATAAGAGACAGAAAGGTGAAGATAAGCTCGATAGTGGCGGTGTTGCCACGAACCGTTACAACCTCATCATGAACAATGAAACTTATTCTCATTACCTCTTACCTCATATAGCATATTTTACTAATCATTCCGTCAACCTGACACCTAACCAAACTCTCAAATCTTTGCACAAAGCCTTATCAACAATTACTCCGTTCATTCACTTCCAGCAGCTATTGAAATATACAAGTACATTTCACACTTTTTGCGCGGGGGGAGTGTCGAATTCTTCGATTTCTTCGATCATTCGACTTAGCCTAGTTAGGCTAAATCAATACCTTTCTTCTCCGAAATACTCGGCCTACATAAATAATTCCTTAGCAATTTATCATTAATATCTTCCGGTACCGATCTATTCGAAGACAGACAGGAAAACAAATTCAGTCAAGAGATACAAAGTAGTATATTTCCGAAATTACAACCATCGTCCAGAGAATCCTTAGTAGTTATTAGTAGGCTTCGATTCCAACGACCATCGTCCAGAGAATCCTTAGTAGTTATCAGTAGACTTCGAATCCAACGACCATCGTCCAGAGAATCCTCAGTAGTTATTAGTAGACTTCGATTTTATTACCTACGATGAATCCAGAGGAAGAGGTAATCATTGTCAGACTCGATGAATCGGTAAGTACTGAATTCTTGACTTGATCTACCAACCTCGAAGGACTTCTGCGAGCCCTTGTCGTGTATCTCTAAACTCAAACCTAGCAAATCCGACTCAGACAACTTTCGTCTTCCTAGAAGATAGCTTTGGTCATGTCGAGATCGAATATTCTTTGAAAGCAACCTCCACTAAACGCCTCTGACCCTCAAGTAACCGTTTAGATTACAATAATCTCTTTTCCCTCGAATTAGTATTCACTCTACCAAAGCGTAGACTGACGGACTTCTTTGTTTTTCTGTCCGTCAGGGGTTCCAAGATAAACGAAGCATCACCTTCACAACTTCGAGAAAACCATATTCGAATTAGTAATCATTGTATAGAAATAAATTATAATATTTAATAAATTTAATCGCCAAATGACTTCCTTCTTTAAAATTGAATCTTTCCTAAATTCCCTCACGTCTTGTTGTGATCTCCCTACTAGGTCTAATCTTAAATCTCGTACGATCCACGGCAACCCACGAGACACAGATCACAACAGTGGGGTTGAATAAATTTCGCAAAATGACGTAAGCAAAAGTCTTATCTTCTCTGGCTATACAAATCAGGCAGCGTTAACGTTGCGTTATAGCGGAAAGAAAATATTGCGAGAGGAATCAAAGCTATGCTGTATAGGAGAGAAAAATGAAAAAACTGAAATAACGTTTTATAACAAAGCAGATTTGGCTTCTTGATATCCCCTAATAAAACATATGTACACAAACGCACGTTCTACAAATCAGATGAGACGACAATACCTTCAGTTTTGCCTCATTCAAGAGATGATATCAATTTTTCATTTTTCTCCCATGTACAGTACAGTCATAGTTTTGATACCTCTTACAGTTGATTGGTCGGGTATAAAAAGAGCCCTAATACAGAAAGTAGCTTTTGAGAAAAACGCATTTGAAAATTTAGTCTCATAGAAATGCCATAAATAAAGACTCAAATGTCATGAAAATTGGTAGGATTGTAGATGGATGCTTGATCTGTAAAATCAGTGATGCAGCCGAATGATACGGCTAAGGCTTTTGGCTTAAGCTGATAACCTTGGAAAATACGGCTTCGGCCTACGGCTGCTCCAATTTTTTATAGATGAGGCTGGCTTTAGGTTTTGGCTTAATGGTGAAAAAATACGGCTGAATACGGCTTTCGACTATCCATGCTATCATGAAGGTGAGAGGTGAAGGGAATGGAAGAAATCAGCCAGCTAAAAAATATGTTTTGGCGGGAGACCCACCGCATCCGTTCAGTTACTGGGGGCCCTCAGAGGAATTCTGTCCGCCTACGCATAACGCTGTGGGGCGTAGCGCTGGCGGGCGTAACGCTGGGACTTGAAAAATTCCGAGACCTTCTATGGGCTAGTATAGGGACTTCGAGAACTTCGGGCTCTTCTATACCCCTCTATTGGCTAGTATAGCGACTTAGAACATTTTCGAGCTCTTTTATGGGCTAGTATAGGGACTTGGAGAAATTCCTGGCTCTTCTTTAGTGAACTCTCCGCTATGAGTCGCGGGTCTCCCGCAACTCTTGCTTCCTGAGCAAGAGCCTGTAAATTTTTTTTTAGCTTTCAGCCTCCGAGAGTGTACATGGAGCTGGCTTATGGCTTTTGACTGAATGGTCAAAAATACGGCTTCTGGCTTTTAGCCGGCTGCAACACTCTGTGCAAATTGCAAAATTACTAAAGAGTACACAGCCAGAGTGCGTCATAGTCTGTAATATTAGGGCCTTTCTTGCAATTATTGATTCTTCATATGTTCTAGCAATTGTTTTGTATCTCAACAAGAATGAAAATCATGAATAAATGAATTTAAATTTTAATTACAAAACCCGTGCTTGCAAGGATTTATCTGCAATAATAATGGGTATTTTTGAGTATGCAGAAAGCAAAGCCAGGATCCGGTTCCTTTCGGTTCCGGTTCCACAAGCCAAATCCGGGATCCGGTTCCTTATTTTGGTTTCGGTTCTAGAAGCCAAATCTGGGATTCAGTTCCTTTTGGTTCCGGTTCCAGGACCCAAATCTGGGATCCGGTTCCTTTTGGTTCCGGTTCCGAGGCTTGAAAATACAGGAGGAGAACTGCTTCCTGTAGCGGTATTTGGTTCCGGTTCTTAGCCCTGCGTTTTACCCAACTCCACAAAATGTTACATTAACCCATGTACTTGAACTTCAAAAAACTAGTATCTTTTTCTCCATTATAGTGACCAAGTTCTCAGTTTTTGAAGAAACAACCACAATCACCGCCATTTCATATTTTTACAATTACCTACTGAGCCTTGAATCATGGTGGACGCTATACACTTCAATGTAGTTTTTTGCGCTCTATAGACATAAGAATGATTAAAAATTTTTACCAGGTGAAGAGGAAGAAAAGTACTAAACTCAAATCATCAAAAATTGAAAAAAGGGTTCTAAATCAAGCTAGGGTCCTTTTTCTACTCAACCATTCAATTCTGGCAGAAATACCACTACTGAATACTGTTGAGCAGATCGCGCGCGTTGTTAGCGACCCTGGCGGATGCCTGGCTCAAATGATCATTGATTACAGTAATGGCGCTAGACTTACAGGATTCAAGTCTGGCTTCCACCAGTTCCACCTGTCTTGTTATGATGATAGTGATACCCACCATATTCACAATGGTCAAAGCCTCAAAGGTATAAGTTCAAGTTTGATTAATCTTGCATCTGGTTGAAGCAATTGCAGTTTGGTTAATGAAAATGAAATTTATGATACTGACAATCCAACGTCCGCAATAATTACGTAGGTAGGTAAGCTGCTTCAATAAGGTCATTGCTCTTTTCTATTGTTCATAATCCAAGTACATCTCAATGCGTGTTGACTCATTCATAGAAGATGAATTCTAGTCTTTTGTTCTGCCCACTAAAACAATATACTGATCTGAAGTCTTGTCATTTCATCTTCTTCTGATGTTACTTCGCATTTTGTAGTTGTTTACTGTATACTCTTACTCTGTGTTCCAGTTGAAGAAATAACTATTTGTATCTTGTACGGTCACTGCGGAACTGTGTTCACCTTGTTTTGAACTTCATTACATCAGGCTATATTTGTAAGTACGTTGATTAGTTTGAATCTGATGGACCGCTTTATTATTAGTATCAAAGTTGTAATTTTTGCACCATCTGTGGCTTTTTTCACTGCTTAAAGCGCTTCCAATGGATTAGTTTGTGAGCTATGAGTAGTAAAAATGAATTACCACGTTTTATTTCAATCATGATTAGAAGCATCGCCTTTAGGGCTTTTACAATGTTTACATTCTTATGTCCTGCAAACTGATAGTACCAAGAGTAAGAAAGATAGAATGAGAGTTACGCTATCAATTTATCTTTCTTGCTCTCATGCGGTATTTGTCCTGCAAACTCATAAAAATATAAATATTGTAAAAGCCTTATTGAACAAAAAAGTAGACCTATCTCCCATCTATGTGAGTGGTTGAAAGTTTCTAGAATTCAAAATATTCAGGTCAAGGGCGCCTTATAGATTGATTTAGAGTACTTGCGTGCCATTCAAATCCACTAATTCAAATCGTTTTTTCTTTTCTTCCTTGTATTCATTCAGCAAGATGCCTGCTAGGCGACGAAGACATGGACCGTCGTGGCCATTCATTATATGTGACTTCTTGAGTAAAAAACCAGAGAAAAGCGCGGAACTTGAAGAATTATTAACGTATTTATTAAAAACACATCCTCATCCTTTATATAAGTAAGTAGTTTTTTTTTTTTTTTTTTTTTTATCAGACGTGACCATGGAGAATTCCTTGTTTGTTCATTTTGATGATCTTGATCTATGGTTAAATTTGAGCCCTGGAACCCTAAGGTACTTGGGTGTCAAACCTCTCCAAAGTTTCAATAAAACGGAGATTTCAAATGATTTTAATTTTTGGAAAAATCCCGAACCTAAAATCTCTAACGAGAAGAGATTTCAAAATATTGTGAGCTTGGATTGCTATGGGATCAAATGACTTGAAATATTTTCAAACTTTTATTCCCATTCCTGTGATGGTAAAATATTTTGAGATGACTTGAAAAGAAGCTTTGATCCTCAAAATGAAGGGGAAATTGCCATGGACGTCATAGCGCAGAGCTTAGATTGATGTGACCTATTTAGGAAAAATCTGGTAAAGGGAAAAAATTACCCTACCAGATTTTGTTTTTCGGCAAATTATTCGTCGTATTTGAACAGTTAGCCGCCTAGCCTTTGCAACTGCCCTGCAATGACCTCAAACCAATGCAAAGTGTTTGAAAATAAGTGTTGTGAGGCTCAATGTGAACAACCAAAGCGCTGTTCACAATCAAACTGAGCTCACCTCTAAATCTAATGTATAAATTTTGTCAAATTGCAAGTAAGAAGCGTGCTCAGTATGGTAAAGTTATAGAGCATGACGTCATTAAAGGTGTTCAGAATTGATTATGACTGTCTGTTGGAAACTGAAGGAGAAAGAATGATGTAGATCATCAGGAAAGGGACAAAAAATTTCAAGAATCTACTTATCTTGTATCTTGAAAATTTACTAGCTAAAAATATATAAAAAGCCATGACAGTTGATATCAATGTTAGGCCTACTGTTTTCAATTTTTCAGAAAAGTACAGGATTTGAGAACAATTGTGCTCCGCTCTGCCTATCATGAATCGTGGAAGCGAAAATCTCCCCCTCGATTCATACGATGTCCGACCACCGACAAGTTGCTTCTCACTGATTTTCAATGGATTAAGGATCAACAAAACAATTTGCGTCGATCTTCAAGTTCTGAGTAGGTGGAAAATCTATGATTTTACAGATCTGAAAATTTAAATTGCCTTCATAGAATTTCTTACCTATGTTATAATTTTGTGATTATTATTTGTGTACAAATGGTTTTACAAACCGATCATTCAATTATTTATTATTTTTTGACAGCTGTAAATCGACTCTTGTGAATAATGTGCCAAACCACAGCAATTATGAGGCAATCGTTCATAGCACTAATGAAAGTATCATGCCGTCGCCATACATTAAAGCTGATTCGTGCAAGTCGATTGATTCAAAAAAAGAGATCCTACCGAAATTGCAGTTTGAAAAAACTCGAGTTCGAGTGAAAAATTCGTCCACGTCGATTGATTCGAGAAAACAGATCCTATCAACATTGCAGTCTGAAAAAACTCGAGTTCGAGTAAAAAAAGAAAAAGGTAAAGTATTCGAATTTCTCGAAATTGCTTTTGCGCATTCATTATAGTTTTAAATTTACTGTCCAATCAAACCTTAGCAGCTTTTCTTCAAAATTCTTTTACGGATCGTTGATGAGGTTTTTCAACTGTCTTTTCTCGATTTCGGGGCTTCGGAAATAGGATTTTGAAGTAAACGTGAGACTATTCAAATTTTATGATGCAAGAAAGGTTTCAAAAATTGTAGTCAATTTCTTCGGAAGAGGATACGACCGTGATATTTCTAACGAGAAAATAAACTCCGAGCTGGAGGTTGATTGAGAAAATCCAACATCACATCAGATTTCAAGATGAAATTATGCAAGTACGGCGAACAATTTGTTTTCCTACAGAAGCACTACCCTAGAAACTCCCATATCTAGAGCCCGTTAATTGATTTCCCTTGTTCCCGCTTTGCAACCCTCCTAATTATTTTGTCCCAGACTTCAAGTAGGAAAAATATTCGCAAAACTCTTTTTTTGAAGCCCCATTCCCGCTGTAACTATCAAAGCTTTTAGGGTTCCCGGGCTATTACTTGGAACAATGTTTATTGACCTCTCTAGCGAGCAAAACAAACTTATATCGATTCAAATACTTCAGTATTGAAAAAAATCTCGACTATCGTTATCAATAATTTGGATAGCCTATACTTAATTCATTGATTTTGTATTAACAAAAATTTATTGGTGATGTTTATAGGCACTTCAGGATCGACATACGCTGTCATTAATTTGATATCTGACGATGAGGACGACAATCCTAACTCATCAGTTGCTGAGTGCAAAATCAAGTGTCCAGTATGTCAGGCCACATTCTTGACTTACGAAGGAGTAGGTGTGCACGTGCAAATGCACCGCTAGAAGTTTCGTGCCGTTATGTACGTGCTGGTATTATTTCGGAAAATGTTTCTCGACAACAAGTGTAGTCGTAAATGAATTTAGGTTATTCGTTCTCAACAAAATTTTTTTTTTTTTTTTTTGTTATATTTGTTGGAAGTAACTCATCATTGTGATTTAAATGTTTTTCTCTCAACCGCCAAAGTCTCTGTATGAAAGATAGTTCCTCTTAGTTGTTAATTTACAGCAATTGTAATTTTTACTTTTCTCATTTTTCGTGTCAACTCAACGATGAGAGTATTTATTTTGTTGTTATTTCAGAATTTTTTCTCGGTTGAATGAAATATAGGTTTTGATATATTTTGCGTAAAATTTGATAATTTTATGAGAGTCGAAAAGGTGTAGTCAAGATAGGACGTGAAACTCTCGAGTAATTTGAATAGAATTTTGAAAATTGAAGTACATATCTTATTGCACTGTCTGAACGGTTATCCAGTCATTGCATTTGGGCAATAAGAAACCGGATTATTGCCACTCTCATCCAACTCGCTCAGAGCGTGCTTACCGCTAGAAATCGGTTTCCACAGGCTCTTTGGAACGAGTATGAGCGAGTGATAATTTTAAAAAAAAGTTAGAGGCCATTGCAGCCTCGCGATCACGTAGGTGCGAGAATGCGCCCTCAGGAAATGAGTTGGCTGGGCTCTTCTTAGTATACTGCATGCTAGACCTGATATAATGAAGGCTACAAATATAAATATTCCCAAGTCCCTTACGTGAGTGTATTTTTCTTATTCACCATCCCTAAAGTACGTCAAGGTCAATGTCATTGATTACGTCATAAAGCATCGCAGCTGGAAATTGCAATTTTTCCACCCCTAAAGCAGGTCAAGGTCATTGATGACGTCATGAAGCATCCCGACTTGAAGTTGAAATTTTTCCTCCCCTAAAGCAGGTCAAGGTCATTGATGACGTCATGAAGCATACCAACAGGAAATTGAAATTTGTCGAAGTCCCTATAGCAGGTCAAGGTCATTGATAACGTCATGAAGCATCCCGACTTGAAGTTGAAATTTTCCCTTCCCTATAGCAGGTCAAGGTCATTGATGACGTCATGAAGCATACCAACAGGAAATTGAAATTTGTCGAAGTCCCTATAACAGGTCAAGGTCATTGATGACGTCATGAAGCATGCCGACTTGAAGTTGAAATTTTTCCTCCCCTAAATCAGGTCAAGGTCATTGATGACGTCATGAAGCATACCAACAGGAAATTGAAATTTGTCGAAGTCCCTATAGCAGGTCAAGGTCATTGATGACGTCATGAAGCATCCCGACTTGAAGTTGAAATTTTCCCTTCCCTATAGCAAGTCAAGGTCATTGATGACGTCATGAAGCATACCAACAGGAAATTGGAATTTGTCAAAGTCCCTATAGCAGGTCAAGGTCATTGATGACGTCATGAAGCATACCAACAGGAAATTGAAATTTGCCGAGGTCCCTATAGCAGGTCAAGGTCATTGATGACGTCATGAAGCATCCCGACTTGAAGTTGAAATTTTCCCTTCCCTATAGCAGGTCAAGGTCATTGATGACGTCATGAAGCATCCCGACTTGAAGTTGAAATTTTTCCTCCCCTAAAGCAGGTCAAGGTCATTGATGACGTAATGAAGCATCCCGACTTGAAGTTGAAATTTTCCCTTCCCTATAGCAGGTCAAGGTCAATGATGACGTCATGAAGCATACCAACAGGAAATTGAAATTTGCCAAAGTCCCTAAAGCAGGTCAAGGTCATTGATGACGTCATGAAGCATCCCGACTTGAAGTTGAAATTTTCCCTTCCCTATAGCAGGTCAAGGTCATTGATGACGTCATGAAGCATCCCGACTTGAAGTTGAAATTTTCCCTTCCCTATAGCAAGTCAAGGTCATTGATGACGTCATGAAGCATGCCGACTTGAAGTTGAAATTTTCCCTTCCCTATAGCAGGTCAAGGTCATTGATGACGTCATGAAGCATACCAACAGGAAATTGGAATTTGTCGAAGTCCCTATAGCAGGTCAAGGCCATTGATGACGTCATGAAGCATACCAACAGGAAATTGAAATTTGCCGAGGTCCCTATAGCAGGTCAAGGTCATTGATGACGTCATGAAGCATCCCAACTAGAAGTTGAAATTTTCCCTTCCCTATAGCAGGTCAAGGTCATTGATGACGTCATGAAGCATACCGCAACAGGAAATTGGAATTTGTCGAAGTCCCTATAGCAGGTTAAGGTCATTGATGACGTCATGAAGCATCCCGACTTGAAGTTGAAATTTTTCCTCCCCTAAAGCAGGTCAAGGTCATTGATGACGTCATGAAGCATACCAACAGGAAATTGGAATTTGTCCAAGTCCCTATAGCAGGTCAAGGTCATTGATGACGTCTTGAAGCATCCCGACTTGAAGTTGAAATTTTCCCTTCCCTATAACAGGTCAAGGTCATTGATGACGTCATGAAGCATCCCGACTTGAAGTTGAAATTTTCCCTTCCCTATAGCAAGTCAAGGTCATTGATGACGCAACAGGAAATTGGAATTTGTCAAAGTCCCTATAGCAGGTCAAGGTCATTGATGACGTCATGAAGCATACCAACAGGAAATTGAAATTTGCCGAGGTCCCTATAGCAGGTCAAGGTCATTGATGACGTCATGAAGCATCCCGACTTGAAGTTGAAATTTTCCCTTCCCTATAGCAGGTCAAGGTCATTGATGACGTCATGAAGCATCCCGACTTGAAGTTGAAATTTTTCCTCCCCTAAAGCAGGTCAAGGTCATTGATGACGTAATGAAGCATCCCGACTTGAAGTTGAAATTTTCCCTTCCCTATAGCAGGTCAAGGTCAATGATGACGTCATGAAGCATACCAACAGGAAATTGAAATTTGCCAAAGTCCCTAAAGCAGGTCAAGGTCATTGATGACGTCATGAAGCATCCCGACTTGAAGTTGAAATTTTCCCTTCCCTATAGCAGGTCAAGGTCATTGATGACGTCATGAAGCATCCCGACTTGAAGTTGAAATTTTCCCTTCCCTATAGCAAGTCAAGGTCATTGATGACGTCATGAAGCATACCAACAGGAAATTGGAATTTGTCAAAGTCCCTATAGCAGGTCAAGGTCATTGATGACGTCATGAAGCATACCAACAGGAAATTGAAATTTGCCGAGGTCCCTATAGCAGGTCAAGGTCATTGATGACGTCATGAAGCATCCCGACTTGAAGTTGAAATTTTCCCTTCCCTATAGCAGGTCAAGGTCATTGATGACGTCATGAAGCATCCCGACTTGAAGTTGAAATTTTTCCTCCCCTAAAGCAGGTCAAGGTCATTGATGACGTAATGAAGCATCCCGACTTGAAGTTGAAATTTTCCCTTCCCTATAGCAGGTCAAGGTCAATGATGACGTCATGAAGCATACCAACAGGAAATTGAAATTTGCCAAAGTCCCTAAAGCAGGTCAAGGTCATTGATGACGTCATGAAGCATCCCGACTTGAAGTTGAAATTTTCCCTTCCCTATAGCAGGTCAAGGTCATTGATGACGTCATGAAGCATCCCGACTTGAAGTTGAAATTTTCCCTTCCCTATAGCAAGTCAAGGTCATTGATGACGTCATGAAGCATACCAACAGGAAATTGGAATTTGTCCAAGTCCCTATAGCAGGTCAAGGTCATTGATGACGTCTTGAAGCATCCCGACTTGAAGTTGAAATTTTCCCTTCCCTATAACAGGTCAAGGTCATTGATGACGTCATGAAGCATCCCGACTTGAAGTTGAAATTTTCCCTTCCCTATAGCAAGTCAAGGTCATTGATGACGCAACAGGAAATTGGAATTTGTCAAAGTCCCTATAGCAGGTCAAGGTCATTGATGACGTCATGAAGCATACCAACAGGAAATTGAAATTTGCCGAGGTCCCTATAGCAGGTCAAGGTCATTGATGACGTCATGAAGCATCCCGACTTGAAGTTGAAATTTTCCCTTCCCTATAGCAGGTCAAGGTCATTGATGACGTCATGAAGCATCCCGACTTGAAGTTGAAATTTTTCCTCCCCTAAAGCAGGTCAAGGTCATTGATGACGTAATGAAGCATCCCGACTTGAAGTTGAAATTTTCCCTTCCCTATAGCAGGTCAAGGTCAATGATGACGTCATGAAGCATACCAACAGGAAATTGAAATTTGCCAAAGTCCCTAAAGCAGGTCAAGGTCATTGATGACGTCATGAAGCATCCCGACTTGAAGTTGAAATTTTCCCTTCCCTATAGCAGGTCAAGGTCATTGATGACGTCATGAAGCATCCCGACTTGAAGTTGAAATTTTCCCTTCCCTATAGCAAGTCAAGGTCATTGATGACGTCATGAAGCATACCAACAGGAAATTGGAATTTGTCAAAGTCCCTATAGCAGGTCAAGGTCATTGATGACGTCATGAAGCATACCAACAGGAAATTGAAATTTGCCGAGGTCCCTATAGCAGGTCAAGGTCATTGATGACGTCATGAAGCATCCCGACTTGAAGTTGAAATTTTCCCTTCCCTATAGCAGGTCAAGGTCATTGATGACGTCATGAAGCATCCCGACTTGAAGTTGAAATTTTCCCTTCCCTATAGCAAGTCAAGGTCATTGATGACGTCATGAAGCATACCAACAGGAAATTGGAATTTGTCCAAGTCCCTATAGCAGGTCAAGGTCATTGATGACGTCTTGAAGCATCCCGACTTGAAGTTGAAATTTTCCCTTCCCTATAACAGGTCAAGGTCATTGATGACGTCATGAAGCATCCCGACTTGAAGTTGAAATTTTCCCTTCCCTATAGCAAGTCAAGGTCATTGATGACGCAACAGGAAATTGGAATTTGTCAAAGTCCCTATAGCAGGTCAAGGTCATTGATGACGTCATGAAGCATACCAACAGGAAATTGAAATTTGCCGAGGTCCCTATAGCAGGTCAAGGTCATTGATGACGTCATGAAGCATACCAACAGGAAATTGAAATTTGCCGAGGTCCCTATAGCAGGTCAAGGTCATTGATGACGTCATGAAGCATCCCGACTTGAAGTTGAAATTTTCCCTTCCCTATAGCAGGTCAAGGTCATTGATGACGTCATGAAGCATCCCGACTTGAAGTTGAAATTTTTCCTCCCCTAAAGCAGGTCAAGGTCATTGATGACGTCATGAAGCATCCCGACTTGAAGTTGAAATTTTCCCTTCCCTATAGCAGGTCAAGGTCATTGATGACGTCATGAAGCATACCAACAGGAAATTGAAATTTGCCGAAGTCCCTAAAGCAGGTCATGGTCATTGATGACGTCATGAAGCATCCCGACTTGAAGTTGAAATTTTCCCTTCCCTATAGCAGGTCAAGGTCATTGATGACGTCATGAAGCATACCAACAGGAAATTGAAATTTGCCAAAGTCCCTAAAGCAGGTCAATTGATGACATCATAAAGCATTTGCGGCTGGAAATTGAAATTTGTACAAGTCCCTAAAGCAGGTCAAGGTCATTGATGACGTCATAAAGCGTCACACGTGACGTCACCAGTTCACAGAAACTCGCGGACGCGGACGTTTTCTGAGGATTTAATCCCCCTCACAAAATGGATAGCGGGTTCTCCGCTAAAAAATTTTCTGGTGTTGACAAATCTATTATAAGGTACGTTTTCAACCTCGTCCGAAAGATACTCGAACTCATCCATAAAAACTCCCTCACTCTGAATTCTCTTTAACCCATACGGCCTTTTTTCCGTGCACCCTATACAATAGGCTGAAATTTGACTCAATCTCTTAAATCTTCCAAGATCAACCAAATCCTTTGGTCATCAACATATTACAAATAACGAAGGGCTCTAAATGAAACAAAAGAATCGTTCTCCCCTCTGGATCCGTAACACGGCTTTAGTCTTAACCAGTGAATCAACAGCGACTTACGCATGCTTTCTTAAATGCATTCAGTCCCCCCTCAATGACAAATATCTCTTTTTTTCCTTCCTTTATTCGCTCTCGAACATCTCTTTTCCAAATCCACTCATCTTACTTTTCACTCCTTCGCCTCAATTAATACTCAAATCAAATATCGGGACCCATAAATTTGTTCGAACGAGATACCATTGACTCCGCAGCCAAACATGCATTAAATTTTGCGGAAATCGCCCATATATACCCTCCTGGCAATTAACTAGAATACTACAGTCATGGAACCTCTGTTGGAAAAATCAACCAGCCGAAAAACTTCGGCTCATCAAAAAAAACTCACGGGTTCTTCAATGATGGAGTTAAATGAGGGGAGGCAAGGAATCTGTTTGATGAGTTTGATGGTGTTTGAAACGTTATATATCCGGCTCATTGAAGGGGCTAGGCCAATTGGTGAATGGAGTATTGCATACCTAGTTACTTGAAGGAGCTATTTTAATCGGGCTATCAGTGCTGCCAGATCTACGAATTTTCAATCCCCCAAAAAATTGGGTTGGATTTTGTGTAAAATGCGGATTTCTCGGGCTCCAGGGAATAGTACCGCAGTCGCTTGTATAAAATACTTTTCTTCGGAAGAGAAAAGAAGTTTTTCACTGCGTAGCCCGTATATTTTTTTATACAAAAACACATGAGACGTCTTTCGACAAAGCTGTCATCATCAGAATGACAATCTCTCGTAAACTTTTCTTCGGGTCATTACAGGCTAATACTGCTCTTCTGTAACATTGAGTTGTTCAAGGGAAAAGTACCTCAGTTAGAAGTATGAGAGATACCTACCATTCTCATGATCGTTATTGAGAAATCATCCACCAACATTCAGTATACTGGACTTGAACTAGACTTGGAATCCTCCTTGTATTATACTAGTATATATGATAGGAGGCCGAGCTATTGGAGAGGGATTTAGAAAAAAGAGGGAAAAGTCAAAAAGAATTTTGACCTTCGAACTATACGTGATAGTTCGAGCTATAGGTGATAAGAGAGTGACTTGGGAAAATTTCAACATCCAAGCCCCTTAGAAGAATTTCATCCTCCAAGCTATAAGCGATAGGACGAAAACAAAAATTTTTCCAAGTTCCATGGTCATAATTAAGTATGTTAGGTTAAGTAGCCTCCCGGACGGCGTACGGCAGACGTTTTTTTCGGGAGACCACCCGATAAAACAGGTCCCCTGTTAAAATTCCCTCACTCTAATCATTTTCCGTTAGAAAATTAAAACGAGTGAGATTGATACTTACTCGCCTCAGATAATGGAACACACTCAAGTGACCCAAACCCACTCGCTAAATTCGAATTTCCTCTCACCCCCCTCTTGTTCTCGCTGCTTACCTGAAATCGCAGCTTCCGCAAAGGCCACAACAACCTCCGAGCCATATCTGACTCGAATCTCCAAATTGAGGAAACTCCCTGCTCAAATTCAAATCTCCAACCCCGTTGTCTTCGAGAGATTGCCAATTTGGATGATGATATTAGAGTTGTTGGTTTTGGGCAATTTAGTGAGATCGAATCGTATGTTTGGTGGTGGCAAGATCCAAGGAGGAGTGATGATGTCGATGGGGGGTAAGGGGTTTGCATTGAAAGGGATGTAGAGGGAGTTATTGAATTGGAGGAGGATATGTTTATTGGAAGCCGATGGAGAGGTGGGATATTGATGGGAGATTGCGTCAAAAATTGGTAGGTCAGGGTCTTGAGATACGGATGATAAAAAATTGGAGCTCAGAATGAATCTACAATAGGAAAAGGTAGGTTCACCGGACTCTGCGCACAAACTTAATTTTGAACGGATAAGACTTTTGTAGATGAGTAATAGGAGTTTTCTGTTGCAGCCTCCAGAAGAGTGGGATAGAAATTTCATTATGTTCAGGGCTCGAGTGCATTTTGCTTTTAAAATTTTGATGTGGGGAGTCCATGTAAGTTTTTGATCGAAGTGGAGACTGAGAAGTATGCGAGAATTAATTGCGAGAGGGAATTTCGAAATTTTGGAGATAATATAGAGGTTGGAGTAATGGTATGGGGTTTCTTTTTTTGAAAACGACCGAGTAGGTTTTAGAGGGAGAAAATTTGAAGCCGGTTTTCGAGGTCCAACTAGTTATTGAGTCTAAAGTTTCTTGAAGAATTCTGTGCGCTCGTAGGAGGTTAGAGAAACAGATGGAGACGTTGAAGTCATCAGCGAAAAGGCGTTGGGTTAAGGGAAATTTGACTAGTTTAGTTATGTTGTTGATGGCTAAAATGAAGAGTAGAACGCTGAAGACTTCTCCTTGGGGGACACCGTTTTGGACTGGGAGAGGAGAGGAGGTAGTGTTTTGGATACGGACCATTAATGATCTGTCGTGAAGAAAGCTTTGGCGTATGTCGGGAAGGTTGCCTGGAAGGCCGATTTTATGTAATTTAGAGATGATGAGGTGACGCCAGACCCGAGTGAAGGCGTCCTGAAGATCAAAAAATATGGAGTAGAGGCAAGATTTGAGTAGCTAGGCGAGTTATTAATTTGTGATTGGAGGTCGAGAAAAGGGTTGGGAGGTGTATTTTTATTTTATTTTTTTCAATGTTCATACTGCATGCCAGAGGCATATCCAGGGGGGCTGGGAGGATAAATCCGCCCACCCCCCTAATATCCAGCAATTTCGTTTCTTTTGGTAGGGTTGTAAGAAAGAGGTGAGACAAGATTGAATTTTCTTTTAAGCTTACAAGCAACATCCCCGCTCATATCCCTCCCCTTGTCAAAATCCTGGATACGCCACTGGGCATGCTAAGAAGTATTGTTAGAATTTATCGCTTCATAGCAACGCCCCTGTTCGTCTTAGCGCTTATAAACAAGAGACACTTTTTGTAGTAAATTTGATACCAAACATTTTGTTTTCTATAAATTATCTCGAAAAAGTTGATAGTTTTTGAATAAAATTGAAAAAACGGGGGGAAAAAAAACTTGATTCCTCAGATTTTGCGTATCTACAAATTTTATACCTGCGAATTTCAAACTCACTGTCAAATACATACAATCTACCTTCGAAAAATCGTTAAAATGGTTATTTGAGCTTCATTTGAGAAAAACACAATAGGCTATCTGAGTCGCTGAGAAGAGGCGTAAAGGCCGGCCATAAAAAATCTTTTGGAGATCTGACAAAAAAAAAAGTTAAAGAAGAGAAGAAAAGGAAGAGGTACCTTTGATTCTTTGTTTCAATTAAGGAGTTATTGAATCTAAATTTTTCTCATAAATCATTTGCTCTGTAGAAATGTGAATTAGCAACGTGTTTATTAAAGGATCTCAATAATATTTTGCCTATCAATGGACGCCGGACGGATGGAGTAAAGAAAGCGACACTAGCGCTGCTTGATCCGAGAGACCAACCAAGTTTCTACAGGTGTTAAAAAAAATAATAATAAAAATAAATAAAATATGAATTACTGATAAGCAAACAGCCAAGAACTCTCGGAGACTCAGTGAATTTTGCAGTGGATTGTACGAGAAAATACTATTTTACGATTTCGATTGATCTCTATAACCTAATAATAATTTCTATTTCCAGGGTATTAACGAAGATTAATTTGCTCTTTTGTTTACTCCATTAATCAATTCAACAATGGGTATTTCTGGCTCGTCCTTTTTATCTCAGTCATCGGCCCAACCACAACCTATACCTAGAGTAAGCAGCTATTTACTGTAGCTATACTGCTCTTTATTTTCTGGGAATGAAGTAAATTTCCGAGTTGCCGATTTGATTGAGAGAAACTTTCGTGTAGCATCTCGTATTCGGGTGATCCTTTGTGTCAACAATAACTATCGTACTCGTACCGATCAAAGGGCACTGGAAAAGTTTATTCACATTTCGTCAACTCTTGAAGTCAGTTTCAATATCTCCGTAGGGTTTTTAATGATATTCTTACGTTCCCACTATAGGTTCCAAGAGATGAAGATGATTCAGAAGAAAAGGAAAATCATGTTTTTCTGTACGTTTACGATCTGGCGAATGGATGGGCTGGCTTTTTGAGCTCTGTTTTTGCAAGTAAATTCTCGGAATGATGCGTATGTTGAAAATATACTATTGTGACGTTTTTCTAACATTAATTTCTACCGATTCTTCTTAGGATTCCATATCGATTACATATGGCATACCTCTATCGTCGTATTTGATACGGAATATTCGTTCGGACAGGCAGGAATTACAGTTCGTATTTAACGATTTTATTTAGCTCTTCTTCAAATTCATTTTAATTTCAGCATGATATTGGATCAAGATTGGTTTACAGGTTGAAAAACCCGGACATCCCAAAACATTAGAATTTTTAGGACGAACGACGATGTCCAAGCGACGTCTCCACAATCTTTTGGATCAATTGCAAAAAACTGTTTACGAGTGCGTGAGTTTCGCTCTCTTATCGAGGGTGATGCATCTTGTCTCTTTCTCTATCTTATGTATTATTTGTTCGTAGCCATCGAAATTACAATCCATTCGAAACAAACTGTCACACGTTTTCCAATCATCTCAGTAGAATTTTAACCAACCATGAAATTCCTGCTGAGTATACTACCTTGGGCGAAAAAATAGGCCGATTGTAAGTTTTATTGGTTTATATTTTTAGGTACTGTATTAGCAGATAGGTCATGTCGCAACTTCATTTGTGTTTTGGTAACCTAGACGGAAATTCCTTTACTAATTTCCTCTCTTTGTGAGGGAGAAATGAAAAATTGAAGTATTTTATATTATATATGCTCTAAAACCCCGTTGTTATTCGCCAATATAGCGTGCTTAAACCGCTATTTTATTGACCAATGGGATAAAAAAAAGAAATGTTCAAAATAATGTTTATTCCCCGGGGTAATAAACCAGGATCGTGTTTATTGCCCCGTGACGTTGGAAAACAAGCAAGTATTAGTGTACGCACGTAATAAGGACGTATTTCGCTCTTCTCACCGAGTTGCTGTGTTGGCCGAGTGGTGTGAGGCGCTGTGAATGAATTTTGCAGACCAGGGTTCGAATCCTCGCTCGGTAACTTTTTTTGTCGATTTTTTTACGCTGAAATTTTTTTTTTCGTCATGTTCGTTTTTTTTGCCGTTTTATTATTTCTCTATCCGGCTATCGCAAAAAGAAGATTCAAAACTCACGCTCCTAGAATATACAATAAACAAAAAGTCCGCATTCCGTCCGCGTTTCTTAAAATTACTCCGGTTGACCTTAGCTCACAGTGGAAATATCTTAAGTATAAGTTTCGCTCATAACAACGGGGTTTTAGAGCATATAATATAAAGCACTGTATGCGACGCGGACCAAAACTGCGCGTTTGACTCGTGCTGCGTTCACTACACTCGGCTTCGCCTCGTTTCGTGAACTTCGCACTCGTCAATAAACGCGCAGTTTTGGTCCAAGTTGCATAATATACTATTCTTAAGCAAATTGCTGGAGAGGAACAAATCAGAATAGTATTGCAGGAACGTACTTTTAGGTTGACGTCCTAAAACAGAAAATACTTGACTTAATTCAGCTGGTAGTCGTAGAAAGATGGAACTATGTACTGGTGAAATTACATTAAATGAACTTCATTCTCACAATAGGCTAACAACAGCAAATTGCGAACGAGTGATGACTAGGTATCCTTTTTTGTGAAATGTAATTTTTGATCGACCATAATGTTTTAAAGTCTCGATTTCGCTATACGAATGTGTAGATAAACCTCGATTACGCTATCCAAATTGATTAGAAATGTGAAAAAACAGATTGCCTGAAATAATTATGTGGTAAACTTTTTGTATGTGGAGAATGAGCGGATGATGCTTGTTTCGTTCGAATTGGAAACTTTTACGATTGACTTGCGCATGAGAAGTACGGTTAATAGCTTTTCAGTAATACCTTTGAGTTGTCTCAATATTCGGGGCAGAGTTCTGACGGGGAAAAAAATGAAAATTTCTGCCTTGTGTGAATTTTTTGTTCGATAAGATAGACATAATGAAGTAATGATTTATCAGAAAAAAAACCATCGACTTTGAGCTAGAACGAAATTCTTTCAAAGCTGATATTTTTGGTAACGAAATTGAAAAGTAGAATTTTCTTAGATCTGAAAACACTTTAGTTTATTCAACCTGCAGCTTTTCTGCGGGTATCAAGAGTATTTTAAACGATGCTAGAGAGGGTACTAATTCGTGATTTTTTATTATTTTTTGAGACTGCCGAATTTTCGTGAGAGACTCTTGTTTAGATTACGTTCTGCTATTTCGATCTTATTTTATTTGGTTGCTATGTATGATCATTTTCAACTGTACAAAGATATTTCTGAATGTATTCAATATATAATTCAATTGAAGCTAGAAAAACGATCGGAAAAATTTCTTTACTCTTCTTTAATTTTTTCGAAGTACAAAATTTTGTGTAGAATATTTTCTTCAAAATACAAAGGTATCCAAAAACATTAGTACGCTAGCAAACAAAAGCGTCCACGACCAAACTTCGAACATCGTTTAAAATATTCGTTTACTTAATTGGAATTTTCAAATAACTTTTCATCTTTATTGACGCTGAGTTAAGTCGTTCTTAGAAAACTGTAAATCAAACAGGCAACACGATCCTTTTTGTGATTAAAATGAAAATGCTTGAAACAAAAGAAATTCGAATTCTATCAGCATCTGTTCTATCTATTAACTTTTTGTTTTTTCATCAGGATTCGTTTTCATTATCCAAATCTTGGTCGCTCTCCGTTAACTTCTGGATCTGGTTCTAATCGATATCTACAAAACTAGCGAAACAGTCTCGGTATGTTGAAAGCTTCTTCTGGCGAACTGTATTTGTGTACGAATTTTGGTTTACTTAATTTTCTTCTGTCATCAGGTTAAGGAATTACTGTGTAATGTATTTAAAGACGATTGTATAAGTAATATGTGAGTGATATTCGAAGATTTGGAAAGTTGTTTATTCCGAAACGATTTTTACTGCCATATGATTCGAAAATCTCAAAAATATTAGTCCATTAATTTATAATATCATTTTTTAAATATTTGTGATGTTAACATTATAGTTTCATGTCTTCTTTTACAAATTCTTCCCAGCGAAGTTCTTTACTACACTGTTTTTTATTGAGATCTCTTTGCGAAAATCACATGTATGACTTTAATATCGGAAGTTCCTATCGCCATTAAAGTTGAATGTTCGACGGAACTCTAAAACCTTTCATTTCGTTATGATTAATGATTCAATGTGAGTCAATATTTGTTTACAGTTTATATCCAATTTTAAATCGTGAATTTATTTTAATAATTTATTATACGGTTGACCTTTATAACGTATCTTAATTTAGGTTGATAAGTGAAGAGTATTTTTTTTTATTATCAATTTTCCGAAGGAACATAATTCCATCGAAAATTTTCCAACGCGGAAAAAATATCGTGAATATAGCTACTTACTAGGTCTGAAATATTTACTTATAAAAAACACAATTTCTTCCGAGTCCTTTCTTTCGTCAGTGTAAATGAGTGATTGTTATCCAATAACCGCGCAGCACTGTTAATTATTTTAAATTTAAGTCAATTAAAATATTTAGTTATAGATTCATTGTTCATAAAAATTCATCATAAACGTTGACCATCGATTTTGGTTCATGTGATACAAGAATGTTCAATTATGTATTGCTATAAAGTCTGTTCCATTTTTTCCTGACGTTTTAACTTCGTGCTTGATGTGATATTCTTTTGATAAAACTAGATGAAGAACATGATTGTTTTCAACTTCAATAATGCGTTAGTGTTGTAAATTGTGAAAATAATACGAAAACTAAACAAATTCTAGCAATCATCGTAATTGCAAAAAAGAGAATAATATATAAATTATATGAATCACGTTGATGCTGTGAACGATTCGCTAAACTATGATAGAGTGGGTCGAGTTCATTTTCCGTGGTTAGATGACTCAAATTTTTCTTCTTCATAATTTTCTACTCTAACGGTCCCCACAACTTCGGTTTTTTGTTGATAATGACGTTTACGATTCAGTCGCGTTTTTTTCTGTGAATATTCATTATTGAAAACAAGAACATGACCGCAATGAAACCAGATTGGCAGACTCTAAGATCGAACCGTTAATTTCCAGTGAACTAAGAGTAAACAAACAGAAATTAATCTTCTCTTTTACCGCTTTAAATTCTTCAAATTTTCTATAAGTTGATTTGAAATACATGGGTACAAACATGCGAGGGTAATAATCGTAAAAATACAGAGCATCTAAAATGAACGTGTGGTCTATAATAATACAATTCTAAAATTCTTCAAAATTCTCACTACTCCAAGTCTTAAGCTAGCATGATGACAGAATTTACATCTCATCTTTAAACGGTGTTTATTTGAGGCACATAGTCAAAGAAAAGAGGATATAATAACCTATGTGCAAAGGGTTATGAAATTTACATCAGAGTGAGATGAAGGAGGGCGTGGTTCCCATCAAGATGTCCCGTCATCATAGGATTTTGACGGGAGAGCTGAGGAGAAGTTACATATTGTACAGTGGCATCCTGAAAAAAAAAGCCATGGGGAAGTATGAAAATTGTTAGGGTGATCTGATGTCAAAACAAAATTTTCGAAGCGAAGCAAAGAAGCCCTCGAAATTTCCTTAACTGCAGCCACCACTAATGCTAACGCCATCTATAGTAGAACAAGAACAGGATTAACCGAGAGACGTCGACAGACAGGAGACGCCAACAAGTCATTAGTCGACGCTTTCCAACCAAGCCGCAGATCATCAATGACGTTTTTGAGGCGAGCACTGTTTTCATTTTCATCAGCCTCGCAGTCGTCATCAGGGAGGAGGTGGGTGCGAAAACTTCTTCCTCTCGAAGTTCGACCCTTTCTTCTCGCGTCTGAGAGGGTTCAGCCCAAAATCATAATCAGGGAGGACTTAATTGAGGACGAAATTTCCGTATTTAGCCAAATGTTAGCCGATCTTGAAGTCCTCAATTGCTTTTCGACGAAGCGATTTAGGGTTGGCATTTGTTGAGGTCCAGCCACAATTAGATGCTCTCCGAAAATGGACTTCCTGGTTTTCAGGTTCGTTCCAAACACCTTCTTATGCTCATTGGAGTGGACGGAGAAGTTAACGGACGACTGGTTCAAAGACCTTACCCAATTTAAACCCATACGATCAATTTCTTCCCTTTAGACCTCGTATAAGAAATTGCCACCCACTTTTCATTGAAGAATTCGACTCTTGGAAATTTGCCTCTCCTCTAACTTCTGTATCTCTGAGGGTGAAATTTTCAACTTCTTTGAGGGTATTGGGGTTCCTTGGATATTGGCCCATCTTTGGGTTTCTTAATGAATGATCCCTTTATGGATCTTTTGGCGGGGCCGGTCTTCAATGTTGGGCTTCCCTTCACTAGGTACGTCTCTTATTGGTATTGATAAGTCGATGACGCATTGTGCTTTTAGGACGGGTCTGGAGGACGCCTTGCATGAGTTCCTTTCGTACCTTAGAACCTAAGCCCAGCATCAAGTTTCTTCAGGAATAGGGGAGTCAGCTATTAATTTCCTGGACCTTGGTATCGCTCTCACTGTTGACGGATACCAGTAAACCATTTACCGAAAGCTCACTTCTTGTAATATTTATATAGATTCGAATTCCTTCTGTCACCCAAGTTATAAACAGTCCCGTATATTTATATGATTCATGCCTCATGTTCCTCCCTCTCAGCCACGACCCGTTCCACACTAAATTGTGTCTGATAAAGACTATGACCCGGCAAAGTAGTATCACCCCGGTTCTCGACCGCAGAGTTGACTTCTTCGTCGAGACAGTCCCCCCTCCTCATCAAAAACTTCGAATAGATTCACCTTTTCAAAAGCCTCGACCGAAGTCTTCAAGTCTCATAGTCATAAATCTGGCTATTATAAACTCCGCCCTTTAGGTGCTCTCTTGGGTCCGCCCAAAGACCCCCCCCCCTTCTTAGGCAAGTGTCGAGTTTATAAATATTATCCTGCCCTGACTACCCGAACAAGAAGAGACTGAGTGAAACTTTTCCGTCCGCTTCAATGAGCATAAGGTGGAACAAACCTAAAAACCAGAAAGTCCACTTATTGCCTTTGAAAAAGAAACGGGGATGTTTGAGCGTGCACGCATGCCCAAAGTGGTCTCCATAAAACCGCACCTCCGGCATCGGTATATTGCGTCGGTAATCCAGAGGGCTTAAATTGAGTGTGGCCTGGCTCCATTTTCTACTCGAGTTCCACGCGCTGTGCAATGTCCGTCAATGAGACCACTACAGGGGTCTACCCTACTGACCGAGGGAGTGCTCGGCACTCAAGCTGGAATTCAGGTAGTCCTGTACCATGGACACAGGCGTGCGTCTACTTCTTTACCGGGACTTTCAGCCGTCTTTGGGAGCCTACTAGGGGCTCACCAGCACGCATCGCAACCCTTGCTTCTCAGGTGAGAGATCCTTCTTCCTCTTTTCTTTCTTCTTGTTTGTTTTTAGCGGTAAACCCGCTATCCATTTTGTTAGGGGGATTACATCCTCAGAAAATGTCCGCGTCCGCATCCGGGAGTTTCTATTAACTGCTGTGACGATACAAGAGTACAAGGCAGCGCAGGATACCATGCACTCCAGCGTGCAGACCGTCATCATACAGATTCAATGAATATAACAGATCAGCCTGTGGTTGTGTCACTCTGTTGCAGCCGTGAAAAGGATGGAACAAAAAGCAATTTTGAATGAGATAAGGGAGTATCCTATCTACCTCACTGACCTCCACAGCCAGAAAATCAAAAGATTGCTAAGCGTCAGATGTAACACTAACTACGGGCTAGGTGTGGGTCCCTGACTAGCTCAAGTCTAAGAACACGGGGTTAGAGACTGCTTAGCTCAGGGAAGTGGAGAAAGAATCCTATATAGAGTTCACTCCGAAGCCGAGACCATTAGATGAGGGAAAAGAAAAAGATCACCTCATCTTCACACACTCCTCCCCAGGTTGAAGTGGATCTGGACTCAGCTCCATGGCTCACCCCCCTCCTCCGAAGATGGAAAACTAAATCACGCCATCATTTTACAGGCCAAGGTTGTTGGGAAAAGTTCCCGTTGGCGCAAAGGTTCTCGCGCGTCGAGTATACGTTACTTCCCTACTATAGAATAATTGTTCAAGAAATACCTTAGTTATAAGCTAATCCAGAAAACTATTCAAATAGCAACGCCGACTCCGATGTAATTGGAACGATTGGAGGTAACGCACCCGATCGCTGAAGTCCGCCACAACCTTGGAACCACCAATATGGGTAGAACTAAGTTGACTAGAGCTAACAGAACTCCCGGCTCAAAAATTGTAAATTAAACAGAAAAATTTTCGTAAATATTTCGTCGAAACGAGAGGAATGAACAGACGTTCTCCGAACGTATAGAAAAACGAAGTGAAGCGCCACGCGGTAGATATGGAGAACACAGAGGAAGATAAGGAATAAGATAACATTGAAACTGTAAAGGAGAGGAAGGAAAGGGAAATAAAAAGAGAGAGAAGTATAGAGAAGAAAGAGAGAGATAGATAAAGGAAAAATTGTAGCGTCTCACTCCGTTCTGCGACGTATCGATGCATCACCACATCTCGCCCCCTAAGTTTTCTTCAATCCAACCAAAGTCAAATTGAAAAAAACTTCCAGACAGACACGATGATGCAGAGAGACGCGCACCTAACCACCCTAACCCAGCCAAAAGTCAAATTTAGAAAAAGGTGCGTTTCCCCCAACCCTGCTTTTTATTGGAACACATGTACATACAATTGAAAGAATCAAAATAATGAATAAACAACTAAAAACAATAACTTCACCGAAAGGAAAAAAGAAAGAAAAAGTAAAGTAAGGCGAAATGAAATAAGGGCTTACTGAAAAGAAAAAGGAAGAAAAAGTAAAGCTCCTGCGTTCGCAACGCTTACGTTATCAAAATAGTTTTTTCCGAAGTCCGATTTACATAGAGAAAATAAGCCCATAAATAACATTTAGAAAACTCAGTATTAAATAAAAATAGATTCTTCATATCAAAACAAAAAAAAAACTTTGCTTATTGATGATCACATAACACAGCTTCTTGATTCGAATTGAGCTTGGTCGAAGCACATCACAAAACTACAAAAATGATATAAAAAAAAATTAAAAATTTTACAGGGGTTTCTGACAATCGTGCGAAAGATGCGGAAGTTTTTTAATGAGTTTTATCATTATCGGATCGTCACAAGGAAACGGGAAGGAATCTGTTGTATTTACACTCGCCACTAATAACTGTGCAAATCTTTCAAGCTCATGCTCTTGCATCCCACTTATGACTTCTGCGAAGTATCTTAGCCTCTTCCTCTCTATCTTGCATCCGTCCTTAATCATATCTTCTATAGCTTTTTGACGTTTCTTATGACGGCAGACTGTATGATCGACAGTCGTTTTTTCCTGTGTTTTTATTGTGGCCGTCAGTCCCAGAATAGCTTTGGCCATTTTATCGGCCTCCAAATTACCTAGGTCATTTTTGTGACCTCTAGTATGGGCGAAAGAGACTGATTTTATTTTCGAAGCTGCTTCTTCTAAACGCAGCAAAACCTTTAGGTCCATCTCGCCTGAGTAGTCCGACCCTTTATAACTTTCGTGAAGTTTTTTTCTTCGATAAGTGGAGAAATAGTTGACTAGCCATTCTGAATCCGTTCGGATTTCAATGTGGTTCATATCATTATCTTTTGCTATTTCTAAAGCTCTGATGACAGCAATGATCTCCGCTATATTGTTTCTAATGGCCCCACTGATCAGGTATTTCTTTAGGTCTAGAATTCTTTCTGCAACGTTAAGTGGTGAGCTTGGTGCAAAGAAAATTCCTATTGAGGACTCGGCGTTAGGTCTTCCATTTGCCTTAGTAGCAGCGTCAGTATGTATAATGATTCTATCCGCCACATATCTACACATAGGAGTGATGCGTGTATATGTGTTTGTTAAGCTTTCATCAAGCCAGTAGGTACAATACTCCTTTTTTGACCAGAAGTCTTGGAGAGTTCTATAAATGAGATGGGTATCTTCGGTATCGATGTACTGCGAGTATTTAATCTGTTTTCTTGGTCGAAAATCATATCTCTTGTTTGAGTTTAAGTCTTCTTCATTGGGTAATGACTGTTGACCTTGATGTTCGCCTTTCTTTGTAGCGATAGACTGTTCCGAGATTGTATTCTTCCTTCCTAATGGTCCAGATGTACTATCTGTTGATGAGTCTAACGGATTATCTTTACCTATCTTAATTTCTGATGGTATCCAAGACCTAGCTGGGTCTTTCTTCTTTGAAGCTCTTATATACGGGTCTTCTTCTTTAATGATTTCATTGAAAATTTCCTCCTTTTCTGGAAACTCATCAGTCGCAGGTAGTATTTTAGATTTTACCATATGATCTTGATACTCCTGTTTTTTCATTTCAATATATTTTTTCGACTCTTCAATGATCTCTTTTCTCCAAGCAATGTATCGCTTTTGGTGCGGTGTAGGCTGAGCCGCATCAGGTAATTTTTTAATATTTTTACGATTCTGATAGATGATTTTTGTGGGGTCAGATTCTGATCTTAACTCGAATCTATTCTCCATGGTCACATTGGAGATTCTGTAAGGCTTGGACCAAATAGGCATCATTTTCTTAGCCACTCCCTCCGCTACTGACGACCTTGGATGCTTCCTGACTCGAACTCTGTCACCTATCATTAAGACAGGCTGGCTTTTCTCTCCCGCAACTCTTTTATCATGGAGTGATTTAAGCGTAGATTTAATCTTATTTAATAGTTTTTCCTGGTCGACACTTTGTAGCGGCAAATTTAAGATTTCCGGTATGTCATCCGGAACGGCTTCTCCCGTCATCGCTTCATACGGTATAGACAATGTGGCGCCATGCTCTATTTGGTTGATCACACATTCAATATCGTGAATGGCATTTACCCATTGATTATGAGCTCTTTTCTTGTTTTCCGCCATGTAGGCTCTGAATAAATCCCCAATCTTCGACATTATACGTTCGGCCAAGTTTACATGGGGAGAGTACACTGATGTTCGACAAGCTACTATATTCCGTTTTTCCATAGCCGTTATAAATTGTGGCGATGTAAAACATGGCGCGTTGTCAGAGAGAACATTTTTAACTTTGAATTTTTTTCCGAAAACTTTTATGTACTCGTCTAAGGCCGCAATTACAGATTTGGTCGTGGGACTTCGACAAGGGACTATCTTGACGTGCTTAGTCAAGCCTTCCATGATGACCAAAACATATTTATGTCTATATCGACCGGTGACTAAGGGACCGTAATGATCAATGAACAGCATTTGATTAATCTCCTCGATTAATATATGTTTAGAAGGCCCTAAAGTTCTCAGTGAATGACACTTAGTAGTGCCGCAGATCTCGCAGTTGGCAATGTACTCGTAAGTCATCTCTGCCATATTTACCCACGTAAACATTCTCTTAAGAATAGCCAGCGTCTTGGCCGCTCCACAGTGACCATACCATCGATGATAGTAGTCAAGTACGTGCCACTGTATATTGCGTGGAAGGTAAATTCGAGCTCGACCATCCTTACCAATCCTATAGATGTAGTTCTCTTTTACTGAAAATTGGTTTGGATGAGCTTTCATTTCTGTTTGGAGCCTGGGGTCTTCTTCTTGATGCTTCCTCAAATCTTTGAGTCTCTCCTCTAGCGTAGGTGAGACGTGCACATCGAAATAATCTGCTGAAACTGTATCAACCTCAAGTTTAGGCACCTGTTTTTCGTTTGGCGCTAGTGGAAACTCTTCTAAATAAGTCAACATTTTTTTCATCTTAGCTCCAATGGGAACTACTTCCGCTCCAAATTCACGGATTCTAAGGGTCGCCTTTTGCATTCTCTTACTTAGAAAAGGCCATAACGTGGCCAATTCTGGCCACATGTACTGAACATGTACTCGTATCTTTTTACCATATAACATGTATGCGTGCCTCTTTAGTATGTCCGAAATTGAATGAAATTCTAACTCCGGAGGCGGATAGCGGGTTTCGGGGTCATTGAATATCTTACCCACAAAAGCTAATGGTTCATAAGTTTCTTTATCGTTGACATTCTCTCGATATGGTTGCATTATTACGGCGGTATATGAGCGTTCTCTCATGCTAAGTACTATATCAATCGGCTTATTGGAATCCACATGTCGATTGTAAACATGTCTACGGAGTCCTTCTTTGATACCGTTAAATGCGTCTTCATGTTCCTGCATCCAGACAAACGCTGCTCCCGGTTTATCATAGCAGGCTTTAGTCAATGGAGTCAATTTACTGGCGAATTCCGAGAAGCATGGTATGAATTTAGCGAAATATTGACAACCGCCCAAGAACGAGCGAACATGTTTAGGCCTTGTAGGTCGTGGGCATTTTGCTAGCTGGATACTCTTTTCTGGGTCAGCCCTGATTCCTGCACTTGATACCAGATAACCTAAGAAGGAAATTTCAGTTCTCATAAACTCACATTTCTCTAGTTTCAGGGTCATGCCACTTTTTTCTATGATGGATAGCACATGTTCTACTTGTTTCTTGTGCTCCTCTATATTTTCTGAACAGATGATCACATCATCTACATACTGTATGACATAGTCCAAGCCCTGAAATAGTTTAGAGACGGCTCCCATAAAGGCTTGCATGGAGCAAGACAGCCCAAACGCTATACGTTTAAATTGATAGAGTTGTCCACGGAACCCAAAAGCAGTGAACTTTCGACTTTCTGGAGCAATAGATAACTGTGTAAAGGCATCTCGGAAATCCAACCTTGTGAAAATATTCTTATTCTGGAAATAGCTCCTAAAGGTATCAATGTTATCGACGCGATTTGTCGGATCTTTAAGCTTAGTGTTAAGAAGTCTGAAGTCAGCGCACACTCTCCAACGAGGCTTCCCATCTAGGGACTTTCTTTTAACGACTACAATATTGTTATAATGGCACGAGTTTGAACGTTCAATTATTCCCTGCCTAAGCCATTCATTCACTATAAGCTGTACAGCGTCTAGCTTTTCTTTACTGTAAGTGAAAGCTTTATTTCGAATGAGAAGCTTATCTGGATCCTCGACAAATTCTAGCTTATATTCGAAATCCTTAAGATTGCCTACCTCGTCAGCGAAGGCTTTAGGAAATCGCTTCATTAACTCTTGTACATATCGTTGCTCCATCTGTTGGGATTCATTCGCTACCGATGACATGATTTCAAAACAGTCCACTAATATTGACTCATCGACTCCATCATCAATTCCTTTCGAGTGTTTTTCTTTTGCTGCTTGTTGATTCACTGCTTCACGCACTTCTCTATACATATCTAGGAACATCTGATTAGGGTCTTTCCTAGCTCCCTCTAAAGCTATAGGTGTTGGGGGAGTGGCGTTCATAAAGACAGCGAGTTGTTTTTCAAAACAGGCTATAACTTTGGTTTCCATCAATTGTTTCGACCCAAATAGGCAATCTACCGCCAGGTCGTCAACTACAATGAGAGTCGTTTTCACACAGACTTTATTGGTTCCAATGGTGCTCACGATATCAAAGGTACCTGTCCAACGCCCCCTAGCATTAAGAGATGTTCCATTCGCTGATAAGAATTTGATACCTATTATGGGTTCTAGATTCATTTTTTCAGAGTCTGGCAGCGTATCATTGATCTGTTGAAACAGAAGGTAATTGATCAATGTTAGGCCGCATCCAGAATCTACTTTAGAGCGTACTAGGTGCTTCTTTAGTCGGAGGTGGAGTGTATGATCACAGCGATCTGGAGAATCATCTACTTTAATCTCGAGTACTTTATCAGAGTACAATTCCCTTTGTGTCTTCACAGCATTGACAAACTCGACATCTTCTTCCGGGCTCATATCCTTCTCATACCCATCGGATTGCTCTTTCTCGAGCTCTATCATTTTTTCGTAGTAAATATTTGTTTTAACATCCCCAGCGCCTAAGCGTACGTGCTCGAGATAAGTATCCAGCCTTTTAGAAATTTTCTCAAAGGCGTCTTTACTCCACTCTAGATGTCTATAAGCGGGATTCAGGCAAAACATACCGAAACGATGACGTATTTCGCTGGGACTGGAAACTAATAGTTGCCTTTGACCACTCTTACTAACTGGGTTGAGATGAAACACTTCCGCAACCGAGAACAGTCGAACAACTCCAGTTAACGAGGGGTATTTCTTTATTTCGAACAGGGCTTTATTCATGTTTTTGACGTTTTGAAAAGTCAACTCGTCAACATCATTCGGATAGGGTAACATAATTAGAACTATTCTTTTAGTACCGTACTCTTTTACAAACACGTCGCATATTTCTCTAAGCGACTTTTTATACTCAGAAATATTTAGATTCTCATTTCTGATCTGATCGGCTCCTATACCAATACAGACGTATGGAAAATCCTCTTTCAAATGGGCGTTTTTCTTTACGTGCAAGAGAAGCCTTTTAGGATCTATTTTCTCTATAAGAAACCGTTTTGGTCCTCGTAGTGAGTAATCATAACCCGAGAGTGTTTCACACAAACCAACTGTAAACGTATCTCCCGCAAACAAGAATTCGTTCCAGCATAGATGCTCTGACGTTTCATTTTCATCATCTCGTCGGGCATAGTCTACCGATTGGACTACGGGAACATTAGTTAGAGGGTCACTTTCGTAATTTTCGACTTTAGTAATTCCAGAACAAGTCACATTGTGAGCAGCCGTTGGTACCGAAAGAATTTCGCACAAGCCTCCATTTTCACGTTTTTTGAATACTCGTAGTTCTTTCCTAGTTCGATGACGACTCTTTTGTGTGTCTGTGGCAAACCTCGCAGTGGCTGATTTTGATTTTGACGCCGTTGAGCTCACTATTTTTGAAGTTTGTTTTGGCTGCTTACAGACTAAGTTCGCGCCGACTTGAGGTTCAGCCTCGCTGCACTCTGTTTCTGTTCTGGGACAAGAACTGCTTTCGTCACTCGACTCACAATTACTTGTGCTATCTGTCTCGGAAATTTCTCTAACAATTTCCTCACTCTCATACCTTACTTTAGGAGAGTGCTTCCTAACTTTCTTACAAGATCTATCGATGGTTTGGGAGTGGTTGAATTGAGTAATACTAATACTATCGCTATCATTATCTAAATCTTTAATAGGATTATGTTTACCTCTTCTAACGATGCCATCCTCTGAGTCAGAGTAATAGATTTCTCCGCCATCGTATTCCTCCACTCGAAGAACGTTGCCTTGCGTCAACTCCTGTTTTTGATCAACTTGGTTGACGATCTCAGTCGCCTGGTTGACTGTTTCAGTAGTATTGACAAGCTGGTTGGTGGTGGATATCGATTTAGGCACGTCGACATGTGTAACTTTTCTCGAACCATCCTTATTATGTTCTACGCGGGTTCGTCGGGTAAAGATCCTTCTTTTCTGTTGAGTAGCCGAGGCTGATGAGTTTGGCGTCACCGAATGTACCGGCTTTCTCAATCCGGCGGGTTCTTTCGAATATCCTCCAAAGATAAAGGAGTCGTCTCCATAGTTAGATTCAGCTGATGTGTCGTAGCTGACAGCCTGGGATTCGTAGGTCAGAATCCACTTTTCTAACTCTGAGAAGTCATAGGGAGCCGGTCTATTGAATCTACCGACTGCCCAAGCTCTAAAATATTCCGGTAGTTTATAATATATAGCGTTAGTTACATTACCTGGGCCAAAGATCCCAATCTGTTTTAACCGAGAGTTCCACACTGTTGCAAAACGGTGGAATGTGGCTTTCTTGGGGTCAAAGCGCAGAAGATCGAATTTTTTTGCTTGATACTGCTGATGGTCAACAGTCCAGAATGCATTGCGCAACTCTTCTTCGATCCATGAAAATCTCGGTATAATTTTACGCGTTCTACAGAATGAAAGATAATCATCGATCTTTCTACCAAAATTTTCGGTCGTTTTGGAGCTTATTAGGACGATCTTGAATTTTATATAGCTTTCAAATATATTAGTAGCGAAGGCTCCCACATTGTCCCAAAATTGCTGAATAAAATCAACGATTGTTCGGGTCTCTTTCAATCCCTGCTTGCGAAAGGGAGGACATGCAGATAGTATGTCGGCCACTTTAGGATCTTTCACTTTATCACTGGTCAACTGAAAGAGACCGATTCTCGGATCGGAGTAGGTTGTATTCCAGGCATTCGCCTGACCCTGGAGCCACTCTGCGAACGTCTCGTTCCTTCGATTCGGTTGGCGTCCACCACCGCCCCCTAGTGTAAATGATTGCCCTTGACTTTGGTGCCACGATGTTTCGTTGGCGTTCGCGCCGTTGTTATAGGTTGATTGCTGATACATCGGTACATGCGTAGAGCTGGGCGCCTGGCCATCCATGAACGTCGATCCAGAACGGAGTTCCGGATGGGTATTAAAGAAAGAATCATGCTCTCGGACGTTAGGTAAATAAACATAGTCAACATTGTTGGATCGCAGTTGTGGCGCAGACGGATTGATTTGAGGTGGGCCGCGAGGAGAAACATTGTACGGTTGTTGACTAGTATGTACAGACGGTGGAGGGACGGAAGTGTTAGGCAGATTCACACTTGTATTAAGAGGCTCATTACTTTCACCAATAAATCTCTGAGCGTACCTCTTCTGTCTGTCCTCTCTTTTCTTAACCTCGCATCGAACCAACTCTGCAGCATCCGTGAGCAGAAGGTACCATTTTTGAGCTGTCTCGAGTTTAATTTTAAAGTTGGTAAATGCGGCTTCCGCCTCATTCTTCGTTTCCGCGGATGCATCTGGGTCGCTCTCGATGGTTTCATGCCTTCTTTCAGCCTGCTCGTAGGCGGCTCGACACATTGATAGATGCTGTCGAGCATGTGGCAAGTGAACGACGACGGTTGTTTCATCCTGAAAGTGTGCGGATAGCTTATTTGGTACTGGACAGTCTGATAGCTCAGAAATCGTGAAGTCGAGATTAATGAGTTGAACTTGACGATTTATCGTGCCTCCATATGGAGGTAGTCGTTGAGCTTGCTGAAATTCCGAGGCGTTTTCAATAATTTCTTGGATTTCACGGGTCTGGAACGTAAAATCGTCCTCGGCTAAATCGGTCATCATGGCTCCTAACTCTTGTGTATTACTTTCTGCACAAATATCGAAAACACTATCTCGACCTGGAGTACCTGCGGATAAATGAGGATAATGTAATGACTGACATTCCTCTGGAGTGCGACATACAGCCATACTCCTAGGTCTAGATTGAATACCATGACGATCTAACATTCTCGCTTGTAGGTCTTCTAAGACAGACACTTGTTCTCGTAGTCGAGCTGAGCGGGCTTTATCAATAGTTAATTGTGAATGATCTTTAGAAGCTAGCTCCGTATCTTTTTGTAAAGAAGCGGGGTATTTTGTGATGCCTACGACTGGGTCAGCTGAAGGACTGCTATGCGACATGTTGAAAGTATCAGAGTTACGAACATTTCTATTTTTTGAGGGGCTTTCAACTGTACGTGACGAGATATTATGAGTAATCTGATCCTTAGGATCATTTACAGTAACTTTTGGAGATATAGATACTCTTTTTAAAGTGGATTTATCTGATTTATCGAGCAGCGAAATTGCTCTTTTCAATAGAGGTTTATTAACATTCCTCACCCTTGAAGAGTCGACTTTACAGGAAGATGAGGATTGCGAGCGTGAACGAGTTATAGCCCCTGGGTAAGGCGTTTTTCTAAAGGTTTTAGTGGTTTTCTCGCTTTTCTCTTCATTTACTTTAGAATTAAGCGATGGGTTCGCTGACGACTTAACTTTTTCAGTAGTTTTCTCTGCCTTCGCGCTATTCCCGCCAGAGGATTGGCCTGGGTTGCCATGAGAGGAGGCTTTTACGTTTTTAAGTGGGAATTTCTTACGCGTGAACATAGCTTATTATCTGAGAGCTTTGAGCTGGCGTATAATCTCGAGATAGCGTAAGGTACTGATGATGAGAGACGCGGGAGAGGGCGAGGAAAAATGGATACAAATAAACTCGTATATGCAACAAATTATAAAGACGGAAAAGATGACGTAAAAAGAAAGAGAAAGAAAAAAAAATCTATTATCAATATGGACGATGTCTTCTTAAACTAACGTACAGGCAAACTGAAATAAAAGTTGACTTCGGATTATTGAGAGCAGAGGGCTCTAGCAAGAATATTTTGCGAGAACGCTGCACGAGAATGATGTGATAAGCGGTAAATGCGTATCGAAATGTATGGTGGTTTTACATATACTTACGAAAAATAAACCGAAGGTAAAGATAGAAAGAAAAAGCTGATGCTTCTCTGATAAATGGAATACGGGTTGGTGCTTCGACAAAGTAGTATTAATTGGTAGGCACGTACAGTATAGCCAAATGGTAGGTCAATTCAGGAACCTCAAATCTTTTACGGATACGAGATAAAATCGCAGGTAATATTCAATGCAAAATTCACTGTAGCTGGTTCGACAGAATATACTGCTGATATACGTGTATAAAAATTCAAATACTGTATAACGAAGTGCAAGCAGAGCGCACCTCTCTTCGTCTTCCGTGCGGTGGTTGAGATAACACAGGTTGTATTGTACTACTCCTTGATGAAGTTCTATTATCGTCGTATGGTATACCTGTCTTGAGGTTGAACGAATACAACAGAAATATTGCGGAAATACCGCTTTCGATTTACCACCATACAAATTCTTACGTTATGATAAACGTCGCTTTCAGAACCACTCTGGCTCGAGAAAAAAAAAAAAGAAAAAAAAGACAAATACAACAAAATAAGAAAAGAAGAAAAGTACGAAGAAAAAAATTTCGATGGACTAACGATCTCGACGTGGCCGTTAGTACGTAATTTACGTTATTAAAATCAAAGATTAATTAGCGACTTGCAGTGCAGTTTGCGCCGAAGAGAACGATAAGTAAATACCTAAATAAAAGGGGAAAAAAAAGAGAGAAAAAAAAAAGGAGAAAGAAAAAAAAAGTATAGTAATAAAAAAAAATGCGATTAATATCGCGGCGTGATCGACTATATGAATGGGATAGTTTCAGAAGTCGAATTTAGATATCAGAGGAGTTGAGTAAACCACGAGGCCAAGCCAAAGTCCAAATCAACCGGATTGAAGAACACAAACACACTCTCAAACACACTTACTTCTCAAGCATAACTAAGAGAGAAAAAAAAAAGGAATAAAGAGGGAAGAGAGAAAAAAAAAAGTAAAAAAAAAGAAAAGAGTGTTCCTCAAACAACTAGCCTCATCTTAGCTAGTTAACAAAGTAGAATATCATACTTGAACCTTAAAACAACTCAAACCTCCATAACCGAGAATGTAGATAGGAGGAATAAGAGGATGCCCAGAGGGCAGACAGAATCTAAACAGCGGGAAAAACTCAGGATCACCCTAATAGCCTTTCCAACACTATAAAAATCTAAACATGCCTTAGACGCCAGGAACCGCTTCCTAACGAGGAGAACTGAGGCCCTCACACATTAAGGACTATTCCAAAGCTAACTTGAACAGTTCAAGGAACACAGGGGGAGGGATTCTTTCGGAGTGAACCATAGATACGAATCTAGGGGCAGGGAGACAAAGCACTTTTCAGCAACAACAACAGAGGCAACACAAGAACACAGTGTACCCTACTTCAGTGGCAAACCTGACCACCAAAACGTAGTACAACCTTCATCCGTGAGAGATCCACGAGTCCTTGGTTCGCGCAACTGCTCCCTCAGCGCGGGCTCTGTGCCGGTGTCACGCTTCACTAATACTCCCTAGAGAGTACTGCGCAGAAGACAAGCTTCCAACGCCCCACGTTGGGCGCCAATTTGATTATATCACTGGTCTCTATGTGACGATACAAGAGTACAAGGCAGCGCAGGATACCATGCACTCCAGCGTGCAGACCGTCATCATACAGATTCAATGAATATAACAGATCAGCCTGTGGTTGTGTCACTCTGTTGCAGCCGTGAAAAGGATGGAACAAAAAGCAATTTTGAATGAGATAAGGGAGTATCCTATCTACCTCACTGACCTCCACAGCCAGAAAATCAAAAGATTGCTAAGCGTCAGATGTAACACTAACTACGGGCTAGGTGTGGGTCCCTGACTAGCTCAAGTCTAAGAACACGGGGTTAGAGACTGCTTAGCTCAGGGAAGTGGAGAAAGAATCCTATATAGAGTTCACTCCGAAGCCGAGACCATTAGATGAGGGAAAAGAAAAAGATCACCTCATCTTCACACACTCCTCCCCAGGTTGAAGTGGATCTGGACTCAGCTCCATGGCTCACCCCCCTCCTCCGAAGATGGAAAACTAAATCACGCCATCATTTTACAGGCCAAGGTTGTTGGGAAAAGTTCCCGTTGGCGCAAAGGTTCTCGCGCGTCGAGTATACGTTACTTCCCTACTATAGAATAATTGTTCAAGAAATACCTTAGTTATAAGCTAATCCAGAAAACTATTCAAATAGCAACGCCGACTCCGATGTAATTGGAACGATTGGAGGTAACGCACCCGATCGCTGAAGTCCGCCACAACCTTGGAACCACCAATATGGGTAGAACTAAGTTGACTAGAGCTAACAGAACTCCCGGCTCAAAAATTGTAAATTAAACAGAAAAATTTTCGTAAATATTTCGTCGAAACGAGAGGAATGAACAGACGTTCTCCGAACGTATAGAAAAACGAAGTGAAGCGCCACGCGGTAGATATGGAGAACACAGAGGAAGATAAGGAATAAGATAACATTGAAACTGTAAAGGAGAGGAAGGAAAGGGAAATAAAAAGAGAGAGAAGTATAGAGAAGAAAGAGAGAGATAGATAAAGGAAAAATTGTAGCGTCTCACTCCGTTCTGCGACGTATCGATGCATCACCACACTGCGTTACGTGACCTGACATGACATGACATGACCTGACATGGCATGGCATGATATGACGTGACGTGTGGTGCCTTATGATGTCATCAATGACTTGGACCTACTTTAGGCACTTGAAAAAATTTCAACTTCCAGCAGGGATGCTTTATGACGTCATTAATGACCTTGACCTACTCTAGAAGCTTGGAAAGATTTCAATTTCGAACCTCCATTATTTCAGGCCTAGCATGCAGTATACTGAGAAGAGTCCAGCCAACTCATTTTCTGAGGAGCAATTATCGCGCCAACATGATCGCGAGCGCAGGAGGTTGCGGATTCCCCACTGCCATTACAAACCTGCACTGGCCTCTAATTTTCTTTTTTCTTCTTTTCTGGGCGCTCCCTCCAGAGCGCCCAATTTTTGATGGTGGTGCTGATGTTGAAATAGTAGCAGCAGCAGCAGCAGCAGCAGCAGCAGCAGCAGCAGCAGCAGCAGCAGCAGCAGCATAGGGGATGGTACACACTCATGTGAGAGGCCACAACGTGATTCTACGTTAGCCGCTCCCATTTTGCGTTCATTCTCTTCTTCATTACCTTAGCGGCAAATGTAGATATGTGGTTCCATGCCTCCGTCGAGCGTAGCATGCATGGAACCAAGTTACTAGGGGTGAGTTCTTCATCTTCCCCAATCTCAAAGAGAGACCGTTTTAGCTCACCCCGCTCACGCCTCCACGCCTCACACTTGTAAATGGTGTGTTGTGGTCCAACATCGCGCTCGCTCCTGACAGTCTGAGCCCGACGGTTGCTCAACTTTTCCCATTTTGCGTAGGTACTTATTGAAGCACCCGAGACCACTCATCATTTGTGTAAGATGAAAATTCAACCGACTATGGTCTCGGTCCATCTACTGGTCAAGATCACGTATTAGCACGCGGGTCCACTCATATTTGCTGTTTGGGCGAGTTGCTCTTTCCACTTGGCAAGCAGGAGCGTTCCTGCTTGACCCGCAAGGCTTGTTTGACGATCCTTGCCTTCTTCTTTGCCTCGAACTCCGCTGCTCGCTCTTCTGCAAGCCGTTCATTTGGCGGTGTAGAGTGTACGTGCTCATACGCAAAGAGCATCCGTCAACACAGTGCGGTAGGCACAGACACACCTAAACGCAGCTTTTTGTTAGATTTTTTCCATTTTTTCCCCTCCTGTACATAATCTTTATGGAGTCGGCCCAATTTGGGGCTCCATAAAGGAGGACAGACATCACAAAACTCTTCAATAATCTTCTTCTTGATTCTCTAGGTGGTCTAGGTCCTCTTTAATTAGATATTAGGTGGGACAAATGCATCACCATCTTTGAAGCTTTATCCGCTATCTTCTTGAAATGGTAGCGGAGCTGAGCTTACTGTCAAACCAGAGCCCCAGATACTTGAGAGTGTTCTTGATTTCAATAACCACACCGTGTCGGCGAAAGGTGGGTGAATTAAACTTTTGACTGGTTGTGCCACCGTCTCCTCTACTGCCAAGCCTAATTCGGCCAACTCGATCCAACGGGTCACAGTCTCTAGTGTCTGATTTTTTCTGGTCTCCTCCTCGCCAACAGCATTGGCAGTGCCGACCACCAGGGCATCATTGGCGTGGCATATGAGCTGCACTCCTGGTGGCAGCTTGATCTTGAGTAAGCTGTTGAATGCGATGTTCCATAATGTAGGGCCCAGAACAGAGCCCTAAGGAACACCGCATGTGATCTTTTTTTCACTGTGCCAGGGGTAGCTGTAGATGATCCTTAGCAGATAAGGAAGTCCACTTATGGAGAGCATCTAATGAGGCTGATCACTAATTTGACCTCGGCGAATACCACCCCCAATTCGCTTCGAACACAGTTTCCGTCGTCGAAAAGCAATTGCGAACTTCGAGATCAGTCAACATTTGGCCAAGTACGGAGATTGGGCCCTTAAAGTTCTCGCTGAGTATGCGCTCATCCTATCTTATTTTGGGCTGCATCTTATTCCTCAGTCGCGAGAGGAAAAGTTCGATGATGGTGAACGCACGTGATCACTTCCTCCCCCCCCCACCCTCAAAGTATTAATGACAACTACTGGGGTGATGAAAAACTAGACAAAGCTCACTTCAAAAACTTTGTTTTATGATCTGCGGCTTGGTTGGAGAGCGTCAATTAATGACTCGTTGGCGTCTCCTATTCATCGGTTTCTCTTGGTTAGTCCTGTTTTCAATAGTATTACACACTACTGGCGTAAGTACCGGTACAAAGTTAAAGTGACGTACTTGAAAATCTACGATTGGGTGAATAACGCCTTTGGTATTGCATTCTTCAGATAAGTCAATTCACTTGTAAGTACGAAAAACTACTGCCCAAAAAAATCTCACAGGTATGTGTGCGCTAAAGTGTCTGTCCTCATCTGATTATCGTCTCACATTGTGTCTCGAAATCATCGCGATTCATGTAATTACAGGGACCTACCTACCAACCTTGCTTGGGTTGAGTTCAGGTACCTAATACAGGTGGTGATTAAGATTTTCGTTAGGCATCAACAGTTTAAAGATCAGGCGCGAAAAATTTCGAATGAAAATTCGTAGGCTATAATAAGTGTAATTATTGAGAATGAGTTCATCCGCAGACGCAGATATGCACCAGTAAAAAAATTATTTCTTTGCCGTTACCGAACGATGAGTAACCAACGTTTAGAACGTTAGGTCACTATCATATTTTTCCAACAATTTGATAGTCTATTCAAATCAGTCGGTAATTTTCCAATCATAAATTATCAACTCTACAAGTAGAGAACAGTTAGCCTGCTAGTGCCCTTTTCTTTCGAAATTTTTGAACGCCGTTTACAGTTGTGATTCTAACTAATTGAGTTCACTTTTCTCATGTGTCCTCCATTTACTTCGAAATGAACTATGTCCCTGGAGAGGAGACGAAGTTTTGCACATTATGATATTTGGAGTTCATATCAATGTTACAGAAGTTCGCGTATCCTAAACCGGTTACATTCCTTATCCACCAATCCCACGTGAAGGTATATACTGATGCAATCTATGGGACACCCCAAAATCCGAACGTACACGATCGCTCCCTTTCAAATGATCTAATATATCAACATATTCGCGAAAACCAGAAACAAATAGAAAGTTTGTCATTCGCGCGAACATTGACATCGAACCTCTGACCTCACCTTTACAACAATCTGACTCATTAATAAGGTATCCCATTCCGAGTCCGTTCTACTTCATATTATAATTGGAAATTCCCGAAAAAAAAAAAATAATAAAGCCCGATCTAAACTGTTATTTATTTTAATTTCCTTCCAGGGTACAGCTATACGAAGTGCGGAAGTTTCAGTGCGTAAACGTGTTTACCACGTTGAAATCTAACAGCTAATAACTGGTTTAGCCACGCGTTCTAGTTGACGTTGGTAACAACGTCATAGGTGTTAATTTACTCTTCAAAATATAATGTGATCTTTCTAGCCGAGAGTTTTTTTTTAATCTATGCTTTCAGTTAGCGATAGTACGTTCGAGGAGAACAAAGTAAATTTTGCTTAACGCGTGATTTATTCGCGATTTTCGGAGTGCCCGCGCAATTTTATAGGATTGAAATCCTTCCTTCGACACAGGATGCGAGTCGAACCCTTCTCAATATTACATGTTCCCTTTTTCTAATCGCGAACTTTCGCCTTTTCTTAACGTAGGTTCCTAAATTTGTAAACTAATTTATAATGTTATTCGATTTTATTATATTGCTAGTCGTGTACGTGAAATTGGACTTCGCCTTGGCGGATGAGTCAGATGACGAGGTACATTTTCGACCAACTTTACGCCGACCATCGGGTAAGTCTCATATTGGGCAGTACAGCTAGGTCTCATATCTGTGACATACAGGAGGGTGCTAGGTATTATCTCTCTCATAAAAAACTCATGTTTACGGAGGGTAAGCCTGTTTGGTATAATATATTTGCCAAGCGACCACCCAGGGTGGACTCTCTCAGGTTTCTGATCCGTCGAACCAAAGATCAAAACCTTTCCCTCGCTTAAACCTCACCGTGGTAGGTGGTAGTGCTGCCATCGTATACCGTTTATTTCGTGGGCATTGTCATCTCTTCGGAGTGAAATATGGGTCTACATAATTCCAAATTGGTCGACCCGAAGTGATAACATCGCTGGTATTAACGACCGGGCTATCAACCCCTGCAACTCCAGTTCAACATGGTTGGAAAGATTCCACCAATTAACCAGATGAGCTGGCACCTAAAATAATGTTGGTGTTTGATTCGTTCAAACGGACGAATTAAAAAGTTGAGTTTATGATTGAAACTGTTGACAGTGTTTGGGGGAGGGGTCAAGGTTCCAACCTATTGGCGTCGTTCTTTATGTTTTTGTGTGCTTCCCTCTCTCTCTCTCTCTCTCTCTCTCTCTCTCTCTCTGATGGCAGGTTACATTGTTGTGATTCAGTGAAAGTTCATAGTTGATTAAATGTGAAAGAAAATAAGGAATGTATCCAATTAGTCTACATATAATATTCAACTATTTTTCAGTATCGTTGGTATTAGGATATTAAACCATCATAATCGAGTAAATTTGTAATGTTTAAATCAAGACGCCAGACAGACATTGCTAAGTGAATTTCTATTACTTGTGGTATTAAACTTGCACAGAGCGCATTCTTAGGAAAAGGTTATCCATTAGATAGTAGCAATTTCTATTTCACGCTCCTAGAATTTTAAAAAAGTGGCACGCTTTCACTCACCAATAATCTTCTCCACAATAAATCTAGAGCTCTACAATGAACCTTTTTTTTCTCTTTCTTGCATAATTAGTTCAAAATCAGATTTGAGGACTCTACAAAATACAAAACTATTTCCAATTCAGAAATTTTGGCACTTCTGTCTATTCAAAAGTTCAAAGAAACTTCAAAAATGTCTACCAAGTGATTTTAGAGGTGACGATCCGGCCATTTTTCGGCTTGATAGCTCGAAGCCGGATCCTGGAAAGCATAAAGCCAAAGTCGGAGCTGGAAGTCAAAAAGGTCGAGATTGAGAACGCAGCAGCTTCTCAAGAACAGACGCTGATTTTTGGAAGTAAAGTGGCTCTGGCAAAAAACTCACGGCTCTTTTGACTCCTTTGCTGTTCCTGGTTTCACCTTCAATAGTCATCTTATTAGGCTTTCACTGTTTTTTTTTCTCAGCTTTGCAATGAACTATGTTATTGTGATGTCACTTATTGCTAACTCCCTACCAACAAGACGCAAACCATTTGCAAACTTACTCAAAAACCCTTGAAAGTAAAGATTGTACTGTTTTTGGCCATTCTTTTTGCAAAAGATACCGTTGAACAGATTGGCGTACTATAGATACGCCAATTCAACTTTGTAGGTCAATTCAACTTCGTATGGCAGAGCTGATCAATAGCTTGAACTCATCAGTCATCACCCTCTTAATCACCCTGAAGCGCTAGCGAGGTATTCTTGCTTGATACAAACAAACATGACGCAAGATAAAGCCATCCAGAAAATGGAGTCTAAACTTCACTTCATTTTTTTAGCTATATCCTGTGTCATGTTTGTTTACATTGAGCGAGAATAACTCCAGCGCCTTAAAAAGCACCCCAGGCTATGACTACAGTAGATAGATTTTCCCTGAAATCACAGCATTGATACCTGTAGGTTGTAGGCAGATCAGGTACCCAAAAGGAAGTCGATCAGCCTCCATCAGCAGCTCCTTATTCTCATCACTTGCGCACCTCTGACCTATCTTATTAGTTATAGTTCCTTACTAACGCTGCCTACAGTCTCTTGCTGCGCCTGGAATAATCAATCAGCACAGCGTACTCAAAAAATCAGTTTTACCTTCCCAAAGATTGGTTTTTTGTGAAAATGGTACAGAAGAAAAATTGTAGCTAGGAAGGAGGATTGTTGATATATGAAAAACTGAAGCGAAAAATTTTTATCTGTCTGATCATCATTTCCATGAATTCTTCCTATTTTCTTTCTCACATTTTCAGACAGATAAAGCAGAACTGTGATAGTTTTGCTCGTCATCAAGTTTGTGGGATGGTAGTTGGGCTTATGGCACGCTTAGGTAATTTGTAAGCATTGGTTAGTTTTTGAAAATTCAATACTTTTAATCTTGTTTTCCTCAATGTGACAGTATAGGGAGTTGATCATGTTCTTTTCTTACTTCGCTAATAATGATATTTCGTGCTTTCATTCACTGATGTGTTCTTTTATTATTTTTATTCTTTTTAGCGTACCTGGAGTGCCTGACACCGGACAGTGTGCCTGGAACTTGCTTAGAATTGACAGTCTGCTCGACTCTATACAATCTAATGCTGACGCGAGGCAAAGAATTATCGGTAGCCACATTTCTAAGAAAATCACAATGCGGTCTCACGCTGGATAAAACGCCGAAAGTGTGCTGTCCTCCGTACAATCTGCAGAATCCTGCATCTCGCGCTCCTCCTGTACCACCGCATCAGCCCCCATCGAACCTTGGACCAGAAACGACAGAATGTGGAAGGACGAATCGTAAAATTTCAGAGAAGATCGTAGGCGGTCAGAACGCCAGCTTAGGTACCGTGGTGTACGTTCAGTAACTGTTTACAAGTAGAGTCCAACATTATTCTAATTACCAACAGAAAATAACTTTAAAAGTCTCTTTTTTGCCTGGTAGGTGATTGGCCGTGGATGGTTGCACTAGGTTACACTACTTATTACACACCTCGTAAGCCGGAATTCAAATGCGGTGGTACGTTGATTTCGAGCAGGTGGATAGTGACTGCTGCTCACTGCGTCACCAGCTTAGGAACGTACGACGTGTAAGTAAATGAACTTAGGCTGAGAGATTTTTGGATTCATTTCATGGGGACATTATGATCTCTTTTTGTTGCAGGAGCCTCGCTCGATTAGGCGATTTGGATTTGAATCCGAGCGTTCAAGATAACGCCCATCCAATCGACGTCGACATCGAAACGATCATCCCGCATCCTGAGTATTCACAGGCTCCGATTTTGAATGATATTGCCCTCATAAAACTGAGGCATGACGTCGAATTCTCGAGTATGTACATCGATCATATAAGTGTTTGTTTGTTGCGACGAACGTACCTATGTAATTAGAGGATTAGAAGGATTGCTCCTTCTCTTCATCAAGAGAGAGAAAGAGATCCATTGGATATGTAGAAAAACTCCGAATTTAATTTGCATTGTATTATGAGGTGAATTCAGTTTACTTCGATGATTACGAGAAATCGACTCCTCACTTTGATCTCAACAATCAGTTCAACTACGAGTACCTGGGTGCAAGCTTATGAATAAAAATATCTTTCAAATACTTCTTTCCTCTCCTACTCGCCTCATCATTTATTCCTGAGAAGACCGATGCTCAAATTATCATCAACGAATCCTTCATGTAATATAAATTTATACCTACTCAAAGTCTTATATAATTTTTTTTACCATAGACCTACCCACAAAAAGTGGTTCAGACAGCTAAACAAGTAAATATCCGTCCCCAGGATTGAATTTTATCTCGTCTGTTTTGATTTCACTATCGTTCCAGACCACGAACGTTGTTAGTCAACCCTCCTCAATAATAGTTTTCATTAGATTGATATACATGGGAGTACCAATCATCCACAAATAAGTACTTCGATTTTGTTATAGAATATATTCGTCCCATCTGTTTGCTGGAGGGTGACGAGTTCAGAGCAGATACATTCTATCAAAGAAAAAAACCGTTCATCATCGGCTTTGGAGCCATACAATGGCGTGAGTTCTATCTAAATACAATATCTGCCTGTTGATCATTACATCATAAATTTAAACTCATCTTTTGTTGGGATAGGTGGACCAACTGCTACAAAGTTACAAGAGACAAGTATATCCATAGTAGAAGCGAGTAAATGTGCGAAAGCTTATTCCACGATAAAAAATGCAAAAATTGACGGAACCGTTTTATGTGCTGGCGAGCGTGGTAAAGATACGTGTCAAGTGAGCGAAATTTTGACGTATATTTGGTCTCTCTTAATTTGCTTAAGTGAAAAACAATTCAATCGCCTTTGCAGGGTGACTCTGGAGGACCACTAATTTTTCCGATCAGAGATACGGACACCACTTTTCAATACTTTTTAGGCGGTGTTGTTTCCTATGGCATTCGATGCGCGGATCCCAACTTTCCTGGAGTGAGTTAATTTAAATAATGCATAAAAAGGTTGCTGGTATCGTGATTTGTAACTCATCGTTGAATTTTACAGGTATACACGAGGATAGCCGCTTTCACTGACTGGATTCGCGAAACGACAAGACCGCCAAGATTTTAGAAAACGATGGAATATTCACATTCATTTATCGATAATTTATGTATTTTTCTGTTTGTTCCCTGTCCTTATTCCCAAAATATCATTTTTTTAAAAAAAGGAAAAACGAGAACTTTTTTAAAAGCCGCATATTTTGCGCGATTTTCAACTGTTGCGTAAGATACTATACATGAAAAAAATTAGGCTTTTTCTAGTTTCCACATTCAAGTCTTTATACAATAAGCAACAACATACATATATTAAAAAATTTACACAAAAAAGAGGGAGGAAAAAAAACGATGTCTCATACTTACTAAAGATAAGACGGAAGTTCAACAAATTTTAAATAAGTACTACAAAAATTACTTTTAAAAATGCATACAAATTCCTTACGATTATACGGTTCATGAAAGTCCTGGAAATGGTAATATGAGCTTCATTTCTAAATAGGAAAAAAAAAGCATTGCTGTTATCTTTTAAATTTTATGGTATTTAAATCAAGGATGCCATTTTTTTCTCGAAAGTATTTCCCTGACTTGATGGACGACCTGTTTAACAAGAGGTCCATGTGGTCCACGGTCTAAAAAGGGGCGGGCTTGAGAAAATATCTCTTGGAAAAATGTATAGAAGTTCCGTGGGTTTGAAAAATGTCGACTTTTAGCCCATTTTAGTGCACATAATATGAGAACGGGAGCAGAAAAAATCCCGATTACCGATTACGTATTACAGACTTGAAGTAATTTTGACTTTCGAGTTGTACAGATGAGGGATTGAGGTTCCGAAGAGGCGGAGGTTATTCGGAAAAATATGTGAAATCTCTCTGACCCACTTAAGAAACTTGGAATTCGTGAGGTTGGTTGATAGGGAAAGTATCACATAAAAAAATTCATGAGGAACGGGAGACTTTGGCTTCAAATTTTGTACTTGGAGAGAGAGTAGAAAGTCTCGACTAAAAAAGCAGACCTATTATCGCATAAAAAAAAAAAAAAAAAAAGTTTTCTGCTTGCCTCATTTAACGTACCTACTGAATGAACGAAATTTCTCGAGCGACAAACGGAGTGAGTCACGAGTTTCTGATGATTTTCTCGGCGACTTTCTTTCCTTCACTTCTTGCGGTTTAAAATTTCGTTCCGAGATGTTCATCAACTTTTTATAAAGTTTCTGAAATCCCCGGACTTCTTCAAGTCACGTCACATTCTCCAAGTTCTTCTTGTTTTTCGATTGTTTCAGGAAGCAGTGCTGCAGATTTGACTTCAAACTGTCAACATGATTAATCATAAAAATTCTTTTAGATACTGCTCCTGATCGTCGCTACACGTCTCGAACATAGATTCAAAATATTATGAATAATATCGCCATTGGATTCTTAAGAAATACGACTACCAGTCAAATGCATGCCATCTTTGCAAACAAGATTCTTAAGAATATGATTTCGATCGCGTGAAGTCTTTTCCTTGAAATCCGCATTGTAGGTCGTTCAGAATATTCTGTTACAGCGAATCACACCACATTTCAACTTTTAGTGCTCAAGGTAGTTGTTCTACGCAGCGGCATAGTTTCACCGTGATCGGTTACAACTGTGTCCACTTTACGAAGCCACCTGAAACGAGATAAAAAATTCTTCAAATGAAATAAATGATTTCAACAAAAAAAATAACAATGCGGAATACATACCTTACAAACGACACTTGGTGGCCCATTGGACAAAGTTCGTCAGTAGCGCCTACAAGACAACGAAATATAAAAATGTAGTTTTTTTAAAACACAAAAAAAGGTTTATTTAATAATATGATACAAAGGGCAAAATTATTCTCGGAGACTTCATTTGCTCATCCTATGTTCGCGGGCAGGATGCCACTGTTGAAATTTCTTCACTTTCCAAAACTAACTTCTGTACGGCTTTGACATTGCACTGCTTAAATTTTGCATTCATCTTCGACTACCGAAAAACTAACTTTATCGTCAAAATTTCTTCAAAGTAGGCGGAAAGGAAAATTTTGGAGCAAGCTTCCAGGGAAATTGTAACAATTTCTAGGATGGGAGGAAAAATTTCTCGGAGAAACGATCACGAGAAACGGAATTTCCGCAAGGATACAAAAGATCCAATTATCCAGATCGTTTCCTTTGAAAATTCTCTCTTCCCCTTTTACCTTCGTACAATGTGAATGATTAACAGAAATACACGCGTTTAAAAAGGCTAAGGAGGAGTTTGGGCGCTGGCTCTCTTTCCCATGTGGCAAAAAAAAAAAACAGGATAGAAAGAGAAGATGGAAAAATACGAAGTTCCATCAAAACTGATCTCGTGTTGATGGTTCTGGTGCAAAATGACGAGTCTTCTTTTTCATAATACAGAAAAAAAAGATACACATCTTCATAGTTGGGATCTGGTAATGCGGCTAATTTCTTATAAGTAAAAAGAAAACGATAAACTCTATTTTATTACGTGCGGGGGTAATACATAATTATTAAAGAAGAAAGGTTGTTGGTGATCACCTCGTCGGGATCCAAACCCGAGACATTTCTTACTGGGCGACTGCTTGGTTAGTGTCTACCCGCGGCCGCATTCAAGAGGGAGTTAATCAGATGGAAGGTGAAGCGCCGTCTTCGTCCTCCGTCAGACTTTCCATTTTTGAAAGATTACAACTCGTTTACTTCTCTCAATCAATCTCAACGTTAGGAAGCTTAATAAAATCGAGAATCGTTGATTCAACTCCTCCACTCATTCGATGTACTCATTCTTTTTCATCTCACGATCAAATACAATTTACAAATAAACAAAGATTGACGTGTCTTCCAGATTTTCTTCCTATAGAAGCGTGTGCGTAAACGCCGGCCTGCTATTTGTGCAAGTGCAAGTAGAGATGTCCACGAATCAGTGATCTAAGTCAGCTGTGTTTGTAGAAGAAAAGCTGTTCCTTTTACGGCCAGAAAAATTTTTATTAATATATCGCTAGTAGGTAAATATAATTAATAATGAGAAATGACAGCCTACAAAGAAAAATACAAGTGCGCTTCAACCTCACCAAATGAGGAAGCTGGGAAAGCACTTATGTTTGACGTTTCAAAGTAGATCTACCTTCAAATACTTTTAGTTCAACTTTTCTATTTCAATTTTTGGTTTTGAATTCTTCAGATTATTGTCTTTTGGTACCTACTATTTTGCATTATTATTTTTTTTCGTTCGTAATTTTTCAAATCGGACTCAGTGTCGCACAATAGAACAATTTTTTAGATCTAAAATGTATCATTATTAAAGCTTGAATCTTTATTATCATTATCTGTTCAATGTCGGCTCCACCTATAAGAAACACTAGTCAAATCATTAGGTTTTTAGTGAAAATTTTTTGCTGGCTGAGCCAATACTGAATAGATGAATATTTTTTCCTAGCACGTACTAATCTTCGTTTTTATTATTCAGCTTGAATCGTCTTTTAACAATTTTCTTTTATCTTCATCTTCATAATCACGATTCTCGTCCCGGTGCTTCATCTTCATAGAAGTTGAAAAAAAAAAAACATAAAATATTATAATTCTTTTAGACAATAGGTACCTATTTAAAAAAAAAAAAATGATGATGTATTAGACTCTAGAAAATCGCAACTGGTTTTCTAATAATGTATTTTACAAACAATTTTCTTTTCTTCTTGTTCCAGTTTATAACTCTCTACAATCAAAAACAGATTCCTAAATTGTACTACATATCACAAAGTGACGGTAGGTAAGCACACGTTTCAGTTTATAATTCGTTTTGACATACGGACCGTTTTTAACCAAATCAAACCAAGCGACAGTTTTTTTAGTTTCGCGAGTTGTATAAAATATTATCTTCAACTCTTCCAGATGCGCTTGTATTTTCAAAAAACATTATATCAACGCTGCAAAGGTGAACAATTTTTTTTTGTCACCGAAATTCGCAGAAGAAGAGTTACATATTTGTTTCTACAAATTTTCAGAAAAAAAAATAATAATATAGAAAAAGATAGATTAAACAACAGTTCTATTGAAATGTCTAAGCTTTCCACTATACATCAATTACACATACCTCAAACTTTAAATAGAAAAACGGGCTCCTCTCAGCTATTCCTGAACTCACAAAAAGCATCAAACGATACGAAAGAGCCAATGCAAAGGAATCTGAATACACTTCTTTGAATATTTTTTCGAGGCACCGTATCAATTCTCTTTCTCACAGATTCGAACCACTGGTCTGGAGTATAAGAAATGGTAGGAGTTCAAAATTTAACACTCGGAACTTCGATTTTGTTGATGTTCATCATCAAACGTGGAAGCGGAATATCGTATTTGTACGGTTAAAGTTTCAGAGGTCGTTGAAAGTACGTAAGCCAAGTTTTAAAATTCTGCGCAAGTATTTCGTCAACACATTAGTTTATCTTTACTGTGAGCGAACGATAAAATTTAGCAGCTGTTTTTGAGATACCGAGGCCGAATTATTGTTGTAGTCAATTGCATATAATTAATCAAGACAGAAACCACAGGGACAACGATTAATTCCCTAACGTTCAACTACCTATATAGGTAAAGACCTTACCATAACAGATTTCCATTGTAAAGGAATTCAGTCGACTTTCGAGATAAACAGTCAACTCCTAAAAGAGGCCGCAGAGAAGATAAATACAACATATGAAAATGGTGAATTAAGTCCATGCAAAAAAAATACAATTCCATTTCCAGAAGTGAATAATTCGTTCCCGTTTTATGGAAAAAAAGTTCCAGTCAAAGAAGGAGAATTTTGGCTCCAGTATGATAATATACATATTTACCTAGGTATAACGTTTATTTTCAACCTCATATGGCTCCGAGAGTCGTACCCGAGTACATTTTTACATCATACGACGGAAAACCTACATTGTTTTTGAACCCTGAATCAAGTTCATCGAGTTAACTGTTATTGTATCGACCGTTTCAATTTCCCGATTTTATAATTTAATACTGTATTCATAGCGATGTTCATCTACGGCACAACAGAGACTTTTTCCACAGATAAAATTCTTTGTTCTTGTTAAAGTACAATAATTACTCAAAATACACAAAAAAAAAATATGTACCCATACTTTATCATCAAGACTATAAGGTATTCAATTATCGAGGAGACCACGTTTCTTGTCGGTTTCTTTCCCACTGTCCCTAGTCTGAAACATTATTCCCTTTTGAAGTCCTTGGAGAAAACTACCTCCGACGCTTCATTTGTAGCTCGATTTGATTCCCTCGGATCCCATCTGATGAATGACTCGTCTCACCCTCAAGTCTTTGTCAGAGAGGGTACAAACAAGACTTCATCTAAAGCTTTACTCTGAATGCTATTGTCAGAAAACAGAATCAACACTGCTGTACAAAGTTTAATTAACGTGTCTGCACGATCAGGATAATCAGGTTTTTGATATAGCCACTGGAGGCAAAAGGTCTCACTCCGCCGATTGTCGTTTTGCGGATACGTCGATTGAACTTCGTACGGCAGGACATGGCTTCAACCAAAGCACACGTCATTTTACTTCTTTTTATTAACACACAATCCGCGGGTTTCAATTGGTAGGAGGCGACCATCTTTAGGCAAAGTAAAACTAAGAGATCGAGAAACAGGAAACACAGCAATTAAAAAAAAAAGAAATAAACAAGTGCAAGTGTAAACACTAGAAAATCATTCCACAACGGATAGAATGAACGAATTGAAAAGAACGTAAGAAGTATTATTATCTGACGACGACATACTCAAAAGATTAACACGAACGGAGTACTCGATGGAGTATAAAACGTACGGAATAAATTGAATAAAGCCATAGCAAAATACACACACCGCCGGAGCGCTTTCGATTAAAAAACCGTTGACAACGGAGACAAGAAAGCAACTAAACCAATTCCGGCTGGAAACAAGAACGACCTAAGAAGTAGGTAATGACTGAACTAGCGAGTCATCACTATGTGAATCATTATACTCGTATAAACTAATTCAATCAATCCCTAATCAGGAATGTACCTGTTAAGCACATTTAGGTCGTCGTTTTCCAGATGGCGAATAATTTTGATGTGTGCACTCCATTGAACAAACCCGAGAAGAATCTATCAGCTTTGGGAGCAAAATTCTGCCTTCAAAAATAAGATTACCGCAATTGAAGGCTATACGGACGGCCGGTGTAGTCTCCTCAGTTGGCAACGATACGCACTTCAATTTCCCTAGGCTGAAGAAGTCATTTTCCAGCGCTCGTCGACTGACACCTTCTCTCTTCACCATTGTCCTCCATTCGTGAAAAGCTGAAGAAAAATTACCTCGTTACTTCTTTCTCGTGCTGATAAGGGTCAGGCTTTCGATATTATTCCTTCCAACCTATATGTTGGAAAATTAGCTTCATTCCTGGGAGTTTGCTGGAGCCTCCCCGCGGTCAACTTCATTTTGGTATATATCACAACGAGAAGATAAGGAAAACCATCCGTGTTTCCAACTATGTGATTCCTGATCAAAAGAGAGTTCATTGATCAAGAACCCAGCGACGCTGAAAGCAATGCTGCCAGGTGATATTTTCAAAAATTCGTACGTATCCGCCATTCTTTGTAGGCTAAGACTTGAAGACAGATTTCTACCGACTTTGACCGATCTATCAATAACGATCAAAAGAAAGGTATCTCTTGTGACAGTAACTGAGGTACTTTTCCCTTGATTGGCTCAATGTTACCAGAGACTGTAGTATCAGCTCAAAACAATCAGGAGAAAAATATCTTTCACTTGATTATCTATGGTACTTTTCCCTTGAGCACAAAAAATCCGTACTTTACGCAAAATCCGTTTTTTTCCGAGGACGAAAAATCCGTCGATCTGGCAGCACTGGCTGAAAGTATACGGCCTAATCGAAACCAATAAAGCTGACAAATTCATTCGTCCCATGGTTTTGACTCGACGCAATAGATACTTCTCCCGAGCGCCCTTTCCTTTGACTCCAAGCACCCAATTGAACTTTTCGAAGATCATCGTTTTCATTCACTTCCAACCTAATTTCTTATGACACTAGGAGCACCCAGAAATAATGTTTCTTGAAAGGTTCTTCCAATATTTTTTTCTGTCAGCTACTTTGTTCTTTTACCTCTTCCAATTACACCATTCAGGAATCGTTGAATCTCCTCTCTTCATATTCACTAAACACTCGAAACCCAAGATTTGAGAACGATTCCGATTGCCCGCAAGAGTCACAAATTTTTCTCTCGAATAAATCCTTGGCGAGGAAAAGGAGGGGGGGGGAGGACTGGTAAATCAGCCCAAAAATTGTTGCACTTACAATCAACAGTATGATCGTACGATTTCGCCGACGAATCGTAACATTTTCGACGGGCGTTACGCGAGAACGATCTCTTCCACAATTTGATATTTCGTCGAGCCGGATTCATGAACCGCGTGGTCGATAACGTGTACAGCACCGGATTCACAGCAGCATTCAACGGAAGCACAAATACAGCGATCCACGCATATACCTAAGAAAAATTGAAGAGTCTTATGTATTTTCAGCAACTATATCATACTAAGATTCTACGGCGATATGTACCTGTGGCGGAACTGTATAGCCTGCCAGCGACCAAAATCCAAGCAAAATGATTGGTACCCAACAAGCAGCGTCCGTAGCAACTAATAAAGTCATTCGGAACGCCATAGCCGATTCGGAAGAGGGGCTATCACGCTGTACCGCTCTTTGGGTGTGTCGTGCCGCCAGGTACATCCATAGATAACTGACGGCGATCACGCTGAACGACAAAAAATTCAAGACTAAAAGCCAAAACATAATTGCGGTCAATTTTTAGAGGTTTGAAACCACGACAGACGACGTAGGTAACTTACACAGGAACACAAATACCGAATACTCCCAACCGCTAGGTTTGTCCGGAGTAATATGAAGAGGAAGACACACTCCGGAACGGCCGTAAAAATTACTGCGAATAAGATCGTATTATTAGGACAAACATAGAGAAAGCTGCACTGGTAGATATTGGATCAACTTACCGAAAATAATCGATCCTAAAAAACGGTAAGGGTATTATGGAGATTAAAGCTGCTAGTATCCACCCCGCAAGCATCAGGAATCGAGTACGATTCATTTCAAGGCGGTGCGCTCGGAATGGGAATATAATGACTAGAAAACGATCCAACGTAATGACTGGAACGCAGAACAATCGAATAAAAATTAGTCAGACTCGAAGTTCTTGGAATTATCAAACTCTAGGGCGCTCTTCCTGGCCTTTTAAAGTTCAGGACGAGAAAGAATTAGGTATTCGATCGATTTACCCACCCGTTAAAGTAAACACAGTCAGCTCGCTCGAAAACGTACTGATAAACCCGGCAATATTACACGCGGCGCTGGCTCTCCACTCGGCATCGTGAACGGAGTAAGTGCCTCGATAATGCCAATCAGTGATTGCGATTATCAACAAGTACGTACCCATTAGAAAGTCACCGAGCGCGAGGTTCTGAATCAGGAACGAATGCACCTGCAACCGCGTAATTCGTCGGTGATTTACAATTCGTGCACACTTGACACGAGAAAAAATTACGAAAAATAAAATTCACCTTATTTGTGTTATTTTGGTACAATGAACGAAATATTATGACTAATATGTTGGCGAATGTAGCCACGATACCGAGAATCCAAACGCATATACGTAAAACTAGGTTGGTCATCAGATCCTCGCACGAACTGAACTCATCGGGCAGCGGCCGACAGTCGGGTACGTGGCGAGCCAAACAACAAAACCGAAACTCGTCAGTCTTCCTGAAAACGTAAGCCGAATTCACGCGATATTCGAGCACAATAATTAAAATTTGTTAGACGATCATAAACTTACAACTTTTGTAGAGCAATAGGCACTCGAAATACGTTCGGTCCAATATGAACCAACTTGTTATGACTTACGTCCCTATTGAACATACAAAAGCAAACATAATTATATGGATTAGCCAAGTGTAAGATCGATGGTGAAGGAATGAAATTTGAAGTAAATTCAATGGGGGAAAAACCAGGAGTATGAGAAAGACAGCAAATAGGAGAAATTTTGAGACTAGTTATTTTTTGAGAGATATCTTGCATAAGCTATGGAGAATTTGTTGATATTAAAAGAGGGCCCAGACTTCGAGTCACGTTTTCTAGTCTTTTTGAACAATAGTCAGCCTCACCGCCTTCGACTAGGTTTAAAATACAGTTGTCGTATTCATCAAAATTAGTAGCTCAATTAAGCATGATTAATAACGAGATTCGGGTAGAAAATTAAAGCAATAGTACACCGGATGGACCAGAAAGAGGAATGGGAATTTGCGCTAAATCCACTCAAGCGCGAAAACGCAAAACGTCCACTCAACTTTCTACGACTTTTATGGCCTGAGTTATGGACCAAAATGAGCCAAAAAATGACAAATTTGTCAAAATTCTCAAGAATTAAAAAATTTACTTGATTTGGAAGTGAAATTTAACGCTGATTCCGAAAAAATACCTGAATAAACCCTATAGGAAGCTTGAAAGGGTGAGAATTTTCAATTTCTTATTTTGTAAATCTTGGCAAATTGATCAATTTTAGGCACATTTTGGTTCATAACTGGGTTCATAAAAGTCGTGGAAACTTCACATATAGCTCAAATTGAAGATGAAATTGAGATACAAATTTTGAAATTTTGAAAAGCCACGAGTCTGGTTTACAATATTATGGTCTTCATTTGGCGACAAAAGATATCAAGGTAGCTTACAAGGAAGATAATTGCTTACAAATGTCGCAGTTTAGGCATCCCAACAAATACAGTATCGTCGAATTTTTCCATCTCGTTCCACGATAGATCTCTGAAATAAATTACACAGAAATTTTATCCCCAACGCATCATACGTGTACAAGATATTACATTCCTAGTCTAAATTGAACTCACAACGAATAAAGGCTTTGCAATCCCAAGAATGTTTTTTGCTGGATTGTATCTATTTTTTGCCCGTGCAAATCTCTGTCAACAAAATATTGTAAGATGAAATAAAGTAATAAACACTGGCCAAAATCACATTCAGAATGAGATATAATAATTTCCAATCTTATTTGAATTGTACTTACAACACAGGCAAGGATGAGAGACCGTAAAACGCTCCGCTCTGCAAAGTCCTTATAGCGTTATTTTTCAAATGCCTGCATACCCAACAATAAATTAATCACACTTATGAAATTGTAAAGAAATTAGCGGTCTTTTACAAATCGGGCCGGTCAGTGCCAGTATCAGGCACTACGAAAACGCGACAATCAATAAGCGCGGCGACGCGAGTGGGTGACTGGACAGAAGCTTTTTCACATACAATCAAAATTAATTTTCACGAGAAGACGGAAATTTTCCGCATTCTAAATTTTATTCTCTTAATTTTTCCCTTATTATAGTTTTGTTCTCGACTCATTTTCGAGATAACACAATGAAAAACCGTCCGCGTCCTTATCCTCTTTTCAGATTTATCTATTGTAGCGCTCCTGGCGGATGACCAGCCCGAATTTTACACTTACAATCCGGTCAAACCAGATAAACCAAAAAACGTAAGATTCTTCAAGACAGTGATTTGATTGTTTTCTAAACTAAGAGATTTCAGTCGGAAAAGATGGACAAACGTCAACGGTTCCAAGTCTGTAATACTGTTGTTACTCAGATCTCTGAAAAATAATACAAGAATGTTTCGTTAGACTCACATTGTACATAATTGAATGATGCTGATTAATGAAATTTGCAGCTAGCTGAAGGTCGAAAGCCAAATTCAACCAAATTGCTACCGATAAGGACAAATTTGAAAGCCAGCTTCATTTAAATCTTTCTAAAGCTAAAGTCAAAACAAGTAAAATTTTTTCAGTTTTTTGAAATAATTTTCTAATATTTCGCAAAATAGAAAAAAACACTCTGGTAATGCAATTAATACGGTTCTCTAAATTGTGACCAAAGACACCATTCAGCTGTTCAGTGTAACACAAACTGAAGAATAGGTATCTTCTACAGAGATAACGAAGCCCCAGTTCTCCTGATCAGGGCCGTGCCGAGCTATTCTGGCGCCCTGTGCAAAATTCAGGATGAGCGCCCCTAAAGACAAAACCACCCTATCTAGTGTACTTGATAAATTATTTCAAAAAGTCCTGAATAAAAGACTCCTCTGATTCTTGGAATCAAAGAACCCCCTCTCTCCTTTCCAATATGGCTTCAGAAAAAGACGCAGCTCTACGCAGGCCCTTTTTTATTTCCAATCCAAAATAAACGAATCTTCACCTACTAAATCATCACTGTACTCAGTATTTCTCGACCTCCAGGAAGCCTTTTCTCGAGTATGGAGGTAATACATCGCAATAAAAATGTTATGATTACGGTCTTCGAGGATACCTCCCTTCGATGTTACCCTCTTAAAAGCTATCAACGATATCACTAAATTCCGTTCATTTTACCCTCACGCAACGTCTCTTCGCAGATGACTACAACATTTCCATCCGCTCAACTAATCCTCTTCAAGCCCACAGACTCCTCCAAGAAACTATTGACGCCATTACCCCTTGGACAAGCACAAATAGGTTCCGTTTTTCATCGCAAACTTACTTTGTCATCTTCAGAAAAAAGAATCCTATTCCTACCCTTCCACCTCTTTCTTTACAAAATTTTCAAAGTCTCTCCCGCAACGCCGCCAAAATTCTTGGTTTACATTTTGATTAAAAACTCACCTGGACTCATCACATCAAAATTCTCAAAGCTAAATGCACTGGTGCCTTAAATATATTGAAATTTATCTTTCACCCTTCCAAAGGCTGCAACAAGAAGCTCCTTTTTCATCTCTACAAAAGTCTTATTCGCTCGCGACTAGATTATAGAGCACCGGTTTATAACTTGGCCAATAAATAGGTCCTCTCCTTGCTAGACACCATTCAAACCTCCTCCCTGAGGATGGTCTTGGGAGTCTTCCAAACTAGTCCTAAACTTAGTTTACTCGCCGAAGCTGCCGAACATCCTCTTCACTTTCGCCGATTCATTCTGACATCTACAGCATCTTCACCATCCACGTAAGAAACCTGATCCAAGAATATTCAGATCACACTCTCTGTCTCAAGGATGGCTCAAAAACAGAAATCAAAACGGCTGACGCATATTCCATACACGGATCCATTGTTTCTCATTGCATTCTGAACTCCCTTCTTGTGACCAATTTCTCCTCCTCGCAGATTCACTTTCTTCACTTCACTCTCTTGACCCGAATAAAAAAAAATTCTCATAAACTTTTCAAAATTTTATGTAATTTTAGTGAAAATTCCCATTTCTTGGTACGTTTCTGGCACCCCCCCCCCCCCGGAGACTTGGCGCCCCGGCAACTTGCTCATGTCGCCATATGGTAGGCACGGCCCTGCTCCTGATCCTTTTAACCAGCCCAATTGAGCCAAAAATCCGCTAAATTTTGATGAAGTCACCCACAGCCATCATAAAATTGAAGAAACGTTGTGGTCCAACAATTACAATACCAAATTTGGTATGTGATATAAAGAACATATTCTATAAGTAGGTATAACCTTATCACTCACAGAAAGACGGTTCGATTAAGATGAATAAATGTCGAGGCTGTCAAATTATTCAGGAAATTTCCGCTAAAATGGCTGTAAAAAAGAAATTTCAATGTTTAGCATCAATAATCAAATAATTTGGCTTTGTAGTTTAATAGCTTGATGTGATGGAGACTTGATAATATTATAATAATTCTGATTAATTTGGCACTGCTATATCATTTAAAAAAATTAATTTTCTGGCGTAGACAAATGGGTAAAGATCATGTTTCATGTCTTTCTGAAAGGCTAGTGGCTTTTTGATCTAGTATGAGTCTATACTTTGGAAAATTTCAAGCTCATACTTTTTGGGCTCACACATGGAGGTCCAGTTTAGAATATTTCAAGACTAGTATAATCCTAGTATAAAGCTAATACAAAATATTTCTAGCTATTAGCTTTTGGGGGCCACAAGTGGCTTTCAAAGAAGGCGAACGAGCGGTTGGCCGGACGGACGGACGGACGCACGCACACACGCAAATTTCAAAATCAGAGGTCAAAGCAAAAACATGAGTCAAGGCAAAATTCTAAGCCAATAGCTTTGTGGGGGTCACTAGAGGTTTTTGGGGGGCTCATACATGGAGGTCCAGTTTGGAATATTTCAAGACTAGTATAATCCTAGTATAAAGCTAATACAAAATATTTCAAGCTAATAGCTTTTGGGGGCCACCAGTGGCTTTTTTTTTTTGGGGGGGGGGGAGGGCGAACGAGCAGTTGACCGGATGGATGGACGCACGCACACAAATGTCAAAATCAGAGGTCAGAGCAAAGACATGAGTCAAGGCAAAATTCTAAGCCAATAGCTTTTGAGGGCCGCTAGTGCCTTTTGGACGGTAAATGAGCGGAGCAAGTAAGCCCTTTCTCGTGATCTTGAATAAGTCCAGTTTAGAATATTTCAAGACTACTTGTATAATCCTAGTGCGGTATAAAGCTGATATAGAAAATTTCAAGCTAATAGCTTTTGGGGAGCTCACTTGCGGAGCTCCAGTTTAGAATATTTCAAGACTAGGATAATCCTAGCATAAAGCTGGTATAAAAAATTCCAAGCCAATAGCTTTTGGAGGCCGTTAGTGGCTTTTGGGTAGAATATTGCAGCCAGCTGTAAGCTGAAAACCAAAAGCCTAATTCAGCTGCACTTTTACGGATAAGGGGGGCGCTAAAGCTGACTTTATTCCAACCTTCCTCGGCCGAAAACTGAAATAAGCCAAATTTTTAGGTTTTTAGGTTTTCCAATTTTTTGCAAAATCATTTCAACAATATCTCTTATTTTTACCAGAGTCACAGACTGAAATACTGGGGATTCAGCGTTGAAGTCTGCAGTCATTAGGTGATTATGAACACGAGCTGGAGAAAGGTATCTTTCACAAGTGCTACAATGCTCCAATTCTCCTATAGACTCAACTTGCATGACACTGATCAGCCAAAAATCAGCTAAATTAAGGCAGCCGAATTAAGCTAAAAGCCTGCTGTATTTTTCAGAAAGCAGAAAATCATATATTTATCTTAAGCCGAAAATGGAACTTTCAGCTGCAATGATCCGCTTTTGCGGGGCTCGTTCGCGGAGGTCCTCCAGGTCCAGTTAAGAATATTTCAAGATCCTAGCAGTACAAAGAAAGTATGAAATCTAGAATAATGAAGGCTTCAGCCGACTACACTGCGTATTTGGCCGGACGACGGACGCACGCTCACACGCCAATTTCAAAATCAGAGGTCAGGGCAAAGACGTGAGATATGTCAAACCAGTTAAAGATTGAAAATTACTCCTTGCGTTATACTCTTGAGCATGCCTTTGATCGGTATGTCTGGCCCTAACTTTGCAAATCCGATTAATCCCGCCATTACAATCTTCACAAACAGTATTCCACAAACTGAGCCATAACAATGGGATCTTTGAGCTTTGTGAGAAATCTACTGTTTAAATTAAGTCCACTGCAAGTAGTACAACAGTACTTTTCATTTCACCTCGTTAGATTAGATTAGTTTTGTCTCAATTTACTCCTCAATATGACACAAAGAGTAATTTTTATTCTTTAAATGCGTTTCAAATGACGGCAGGGCCAAATAAATAAAAATTATAATAACTTGGATTTGAACCATATGTCCCCTTTGAATCGGCATTCCATAGTATACTCACAATTTTGTGGACGCGAGCTCAATATTATCGGGAAAATCGACCAGTGACATTGATGTACAGTTGATGTGAATATCGTGACATTGGCATTTTTGATCGGGGCAAAGATGAGCTGAAAAAGTAAAAAATGTCTGAATGACTGAATGAATATTTCAACAGGACATAAAATAGGAACATAGAAAATCAACGATTTGGAAGCTAGAAAAAGTGATGGTAAGATTACTCAACGCTAGAGATCTTCACCACGAACATTTTCCGGGTAAAGTACTGCACGAAGAAAGTTACGAGATACATCAATACCTTACAATAGAACTAACTTACGTTCAATATAAATTACATTGGACTCGAGAGTCAGGGTAGTTCTGTTGCAGGGTACCAAATTATGAATTGGGGCGCTGCAATCAGAACGATTTAGTCGAGAAAGAAGCCATCTAGTCACAGCTACAACAACGGAAGTCGGAAATCAGTTACAGCCAAGATCCTTGACCAGGAAGTAAGAAGTGAGAAGTTGGAAGTCGAAGTCGATTGTAAATTACTTATCATCGACTTCCAATTCCAGAAATGAACGCCGAGTAGATAACTCGTTAGGGCGATGTGCTGCTACAAAAGTTTGAACCGTTGTTAGAAGTCGATAATAGCCACTATTTGAAGTGTGCAAATTATAGGCAGCGCTAGTGGGTAGATGCTATTCATCACCCTCACCAATTATATAAGATCGCATTTGTCACCCTTTCCGCAACAATCACCAATCATGAACAATCGCAAGATATTCATGATTTTTTTTTTACATCGCTGTTGTTCACACACTCCAACTTTTTGATTGGGGAGTTGGACGTCAAAAGTTGGAGGTCGAAAGTTTGAAGTGGAATTAGCTGGAATTTTTGTTGAGGAAGTTCAAGTGGAAGCGAAAGTTCTTATTCCGACTTTCTAATCCTGTATCTAGCGAAAAAATTACGAGAATGAAATTCCGATTTGCTACAAGTTTCCTTCCCAAAAAAATCGTGATCATGCCCGATTTCAGAAACAGTACCCCAGCACCGCCCCTCGATTACTAACGCTGGTCGGCCCCAATAACTGTCAAAGAAAATTGCATCACAAAGAATTTAAAATACTACTGATAACCAACAACGTTGAAATTTCTAAAGCATGACAGAGCAACAAGTCAACACGCGGTCAATGTTCGCTCTGATCGTTGAAGGAGTATTTTGAAGTAATTCTAAAGATTTTAAATGAAATTATTTATTTTGTAAGCACTTACTGCACTTGTCTTCATCGTCCCATGTATTCGGACAATCCAGAAAGTTATTACATTTCAATGATTCGTGGAGACACGGTCCTCGGTAGCATTTGAAGAAACCTTCCGGGCATACTTTCTCCGCTAAAAACATGCGATTAACACGAATTTATTTTAAATCAGGTTTCCATCTAAATTACGGAACATTTTAAAATTTAATGAATCTAATATAATGATAACCAATCTCCCCCTATGAAAAGGATGTCAAGGGTACTATTCTACTTTTGTAATCTGACTAATCTTGAGATCCTTTTCTTATGCTTTACTTACATCCTATCATATTCAATTTATGAGTTTTGATGCTACTTCTATAAGTGAATGGGTTCCGGAAAGACAATGGTCTTCCAGATGTTTTCAGATAATTAAACATTGATAACTAGGATCAGAGAGTAAGCCCTGTCTATTCTATATCCTCTGGGGTGGCGTCTGCCCAGCCTGTGACGTCATCAAGTCTCTATGCAGTTTAGAGTCCATCCGGATTGTAAGCGCGATATCAGGTCGAGATCATGGCGCTCACCGACGGAAGACGAGACAGATCTCTTAGCTAATTCCAACTCCGGATCCTTTGGGTAGCATATACTAATAACTACTCGGCCTACAACGTCATCTCGGGAGTTCCTAGGCAGGTCAAGTTAATTACGGGCAAGAAGTGTGACATACACAGCCGTGTGGACGCTACGGATTAAAGGAAGGATGCTGACAAGATATTTGTAGGCCAACAGAGCTGGTAGCTTCGGCTAAACAAAGGTCTCGTAGGCACGATTCAGGAATTAGAGCCCAAGAAATATTTTCGGTAAAGCAAGTTTCCTCAGCCTCGATCGCTGCCGCTGAGGATAGCAAACAACCAATTGACTATTGATAGAATACTCAGATGATGACTTACCACAATTCAGCAAGTGGGATCTGTCAACACATCCGGATCCGTTTTTTCCATTATTCATACAATGTTCTACTAAAGGAATACACTGCCCATTTCGACATCGAAATTCGTCTTCCATACAATCACGGATTACTAAAAGTAAGAGTACATAAAATCAGTGCAATTATCACAACACAACCAGTTTTGTTCAACAAATAGTTATTTTCAAAGCATTCCTTCATAATCTACTCTCTTTTGTCTAATGAGATTCATAAAATAGGATGGGACCCGGACATGGCATGAAGGTAAATTAGATCCGATTAAATGAGGCGTAGGTGGGAGACTCTACAAAAACAAACAGATTTTCACTGCTGGGTTGGGGTGAAATGTTGCTTCTAAAATACGATCCATCATAAAAGGTAGAATTTCAACTCTAGAAACCGCATTCTACAGGACGGTGATAAAAATAAGTATATGCGCCTCCTCAATCAGTATTCTCCTACCTATCGATAGAAACTGCTTCTTTCTCTACTGAGATAAATTATTATTAGCTTATAAGCAAGATGGATTATGAAAAGGTACCCAATCGCCAAAACACAAAACGCGTTCAAAAACCATGCCCCTTTTTCCACGTTTACAAGTGGCTTTCTCACACCATTCATCATTTGAGCGTGTTGTCTACCTGCTCCACTTCCATTTTGCTATGGTAGCACGTGATGCTCAAGTTGGTACCGTAGAGTATAAAGTACTTAATGGGATCGCCAACATGATAATATTGATGATTCTATGCGGTATATTTTTCTTGAGATTTTCGTCGTATTTGATTTCATCTATCAGGAAAATGCTTAACAGTATTTTCTAATTCCTTTGTTCCAATCAGATTTCTTCAATAGTGAGTGAAAACGCAGAATTTTTGATTTTTGGCGACTAGGTATAGCTTTTCACAGTCCTCAATATTTTACATCCATTTGTAATTACCGCAATCAGCTTCGTCCTGGCCATTCAAACAATCTTTGCTAAAATCACACCATTTTTCTTCCGGAATGCAATGGCTACCACCGCATGATCTCCATCCCTCTTGACAGACGATATTACCTAAAACCAAATAAAAAGTTTTGAAAATAATTAATCAATCTATAGGTATAATTAATGACTATGTTTGTGAATTCAGCCTCGGATAAAGGAAAAAGGAACATGTGAAGCTAGCACGAAAGGGTTAAGAGACCAAAATTCAAACTGAAAAAACAAAAAAGAAACAAAGAGGGAAAAGAAACTTTCTTTCATCAGTTTGAAATTTAGGTAGGCACTTATTCCTACGTCTACAAAGTCTACACGAAAAGGTCGACAAATGAGTACAAGAAATTCGTGTTCCGTAGATGAAATTCGATAGGCTATATTTTGCAGAAGATTTCAAACACGCTGAGCTAAAAGATTATTTGCTCGTAACTCGCATTGAAAGTGACCTACTTCTTAAAAGACTATTCAATTAACTTATTCTTGAAAATGGATCCGACAGAATTAGAAAATACTTCATCTGGTATACCAAACGGCGAAACAGTACGACAGTTCTACTCAAGCACTTGAATTTCGGATCGGAAGATAACAATACCGCAAAATTTCTTCATGTGTACTCGAATACCTATTATTAAAAGATTTCCGGTGCCGACGCGACGCTCTCGATTAGACGTCAACTTTTCATTCTACAATACGCGGGAGAAAATGAGATCGACTAAACCGCGGCCGCGTGAACCACATATTTTGACTCGAATTTCCAAGCGAGTAAACGTAATCCAAATCTAATATATAATCCACTACGTATAATATTTTCAGAAACAGACGATATTGAAGATGTATTATAGAAATAGTTGAGCACAAAATACTTACTGCAATTCATTTCATCGCTCTTATCGTGACACTGGTATTTATGATCGCATAAGTTTTCTCTCAAAATACATTCCCCGCTACGACATAGCGGTTCTTCATCCTTCTGACAAATTTTCTGATAATCATCTGAAAACATACAATATTGAAATAATATAAAGTGGAGCTGTTTACACATATTTTTACCCTGAATTAGAAAGATCTTATAATCTTCCTTCAAAGACTTATAATTTAGAAGAGATCATTGAAATTCGTTTGCGATTATAAAGGCATGTTACTTCATGCAAAATCTATGGGGAAGCGTAGGTAATTAGAATCAAGAGATGCAACAGGTATCATACCTGGGGCAAATTTTTGTAGAAAGTCGACCAGGCGTCTTAATTCTCTTTGTCTTCACAGCAAAAAATCCACCGTTCTCCTTTCAAAACGGTTTCCTCTTCAGAACTTCATCTTTTGCTCTGACCCCCTCTGAGCTACTGAGGAAACCCCCAAAAAATCCCACAACTCGCCTCCCATTTTATGAAAAGATGTAAAGAAAAAAAATTGGATCCCCAAAATTTCTACTGAGGATTGCTCCTGAAAAAAACATTGTCAAAGCACCCTTGAATTTAATCTTTAGTCATAGCTTCACAAATAACTTTTAGCCAAGCATACTGAATTGAGCGAAAGATCTTCCGTCACAAGAAATTTTTTCATCGCTTTCCCCATCCTACTCGCTGCTTCACCAACAACTCAAAATTTAGCAGGCGCACTACTCACAATTATCTCATAAGTGATAGGCTACCAAAACCAATACATACATATATTTTTTTTTTCAAATCGAAAGTAAGCTTTTGTCTCTACTGTTGAACTTCAAGACGAAATTCTACCAAGTTTATTCAAGATCTATGCTCTACCAAATAAACCCCTCCCTTTTCATCCACAAAATATTCAATTCTCTTAGACTTCCTCTTTCCTTCCGAGTCAATCTCTAATTGTCTTGACATGAATAAAATGTCTTAGGGCTAAGGGTGAGGCGAAAATCTGTCAGACGAGATCCTCTGACGTCGTGACCCTATTCAAGGACTTGCTACTACTACCAAGTTAACTGTCTTATCACGCTAAACTAGTTAGAAACGTGGCCTAAGATGAAGAATGCTAGGCTCAAGAAAAGCTGACGGTGGAGGGAGGCAGAAGTCGTCAGTAGGAAGATGTGAGGGGGCACGAGTAAACCGAACTAGTCAACAAAAAATCAACCATCAGGTCGTAATCGATTTCTGTTCAGTGGAGAGTACTTGAACGTCATTTAGGAGAAAAGAGTCCCTAAGAGTTTCATATGCTTGTATTTTGCAATCAAATGCCAGAAAATACGAGAAAATTCACAAATGTGACCAACAGTACAACAAAATTTCACTGCTGTGATACCATAGCTCGATGTCATCAGCAAGGTTTCCTCTTTTAAAAACACGTGCTGCCTTTCTCCGGAGCTGCCATGCATTGGTCAACGACCTCAAAATCCCTGACCGGTTGACTCTACTAAACAGATACACAGAGCAGCTACATGACGCGGACCGACCCTAAAAACAATCTTTGTCGACCGCTCGACAATTAAGCAGGGCTGAAAACAGTTATTTTTTCAGCGGTTCCGGTTATAAAAGCACTTGACCTGAATTGTGGGACCTGGTTCCTTGTGGTTCCGGCTCTAGAATCCAAATCTGGGATACGTTTTCTTTTAGTCCCAGAATTTGAATCCAACATTTGGTACCTTTTGATTCTGGTGCTAGAACCCAATTGCCAGATTCGATTCCTTTCAGTTCTGGTTCCTTCTGGTTCCGGTTCCAGAACCCAAATTCAAGATCCGGTTCAAACCGTTTCCTGTAGTAATAATTGGTTCTGGTTCTAACCCCAGTAAAGAGAATGTCGCACGTCTGAGGTCGAGAAACCGACAGTCAAATTCTCACCTACTAAAAATTTAGATGTCTCTGGGTATAGGGCGTTTTTGGACACTGCCACTACAGCCAAAAGCAAGCTCAGAATACTTTTTGAAGTTATGGCGCTTTCGTTTTTTCAAGATTTGGTTCTAGAACCAAAATCCAAGATCCGGTTCCTTTCGGTAGAACCCAAATCCAAGATCCAATTCCTTTCGGTTCCGGTTCCAGAAGCCATACCTATTTGGGATCTGGGGGATCTGTTTTTCTTCAGTTTTGGATTCAGGGGTCTAAAAATACAGGAGGAGAACCAATTCCTGTAGCGGTATTTAGTTCCAGTTCTCAACCCTGCCATGAAGTGAACCAGTTTTCACAAACATACCAAACTATACTTTGATTTTACCGTAATGGAAAAATTGGTTATTCTTTACTGGGTCAGTTTTCTCGTGCACGCTCACATACAATGGGTACCAGTTAGAGTCGTGGATGTCAAAAAAAAATCAATCTGCACTATTGCATCTCTCACACTGCTGAAAAAGAACCGTTTCCCCAGATTATTTCTGTTATACATTCACCATTTTTCTGCTGTACCCTCTATATTGGAGACAGAGTGAAACGCGTCCACATGAGGGCAAACGAAAGCGCGGAGGGAGATAGTTCAGAGGCGATCAATGTCCTTAACCTACTTTGGAGATTCAAAAATGATCGCGCTACATATTTTGCCACCGCTATGGCGTACCATGTCACCCATATCCCGTTCAACACCCTAACGTTATACTTACTCAAATAGAATTCCAAATATGACCGATCGGATTACTGGCACTCCTTGCGGATGACCGGTTTGACTAAGCTATACGAATATACGCGTATGTTGGGTTAAGAACGAAGGGAGGAGGCTGTCATACTATTGCATATTAGACAGTAAATCGATAAGTCGATACCGATTTTATTTGGTCGTTAGTTTTGACATTGACGTAGAAGTCGATACATCGATGTAGTCTGTATTATTTGGCTCGATTGGTCCCTTCTCGATTGCGACTTAGTACCAACAACTTTTAAATCATTTGAAGAGAAACAGATGCTCATATGAGCTTCCAAAATTTTTGAATTATTGTATAGTTCAGAAGTATTTCTATCAATTTTCAGTTGAATAAGCGAGTGGTCTGAGTCGCCCTCCCGCATAAAACCTCTTTTTCGGACTCTCCACGAACCAGTAATCAGAAACCGTTACTATAGTAAAGTTACAAAAGAATATTTCGAAATGAGAGGTGGGAAAAGATTCCTCGATAATTAGATACTCCAAATTCGTGAACCGAAATTCGGAAAATGTTCTCATTACCATTTGCAAATTCATTATTTTTCAAGCATTTGTCAGATACATGCGTTTAGCCTCAACTAAGTATAATTTTTTGCGCCAATTCTTTCCTCAACTCACTAAAAATTATGAATCCGGAATCAACACAGATCAAAGTCATGAAGCGTAAACTTCATTCCCCTACAATCATACGTATTGGAGCCAGTGGCGGCTCGTGCAGGAGGTTCAAGGTGCATTGAACCGCCTGAAAAATATCCGCCAACAAATTTTTATTCAATTTTCTCAATTATTTTTTTCAAATATTCATAATTTCAATATCATGAATAAGAAAAATAAAAAGAGCAAATTATTGCAAGAGGAAAAATGAAAGAGGCGCACATACAACACATGAACTTGTTTGAATGCAAAGCGCGTACCGCGCCGACCCACCAGAGGGTTCAATCTCGGGGCAGAACCGGTGCGTACGGGTGAAGTGAGGGGAGCGGGCAGGAGCATATTATATGCACCTATAACGTTGCGGAATCGCTAATGCAGTGGGTTAGCGATTTTTGGTCTTGTTCGCATCGGAAGCAACCTAACTGCTGGGTTTTTCTTTGTTATCTTTTATCACTTGACGTTTATCTAACTGATTGATGTGAATTGATCGGAAACTTTAATTATAAAATTAATATGAAATATGGTAATTTATTTTGTTTGTTGAATTCTTCATTTAAATTTGTGAAAAGCATGAGTATTATCGAAGGTATAAAGTTGATACATTTTCTCCACATTTTGAGTTACACTCTTGTTGAACCGCCAGTCAAAATACTCACGAGCCGCCACTGATTGGAGCAGAAAATTGAAAAAAAAAAAAGTATAAAATGGCATATTGACAAGTATTGTACCTAAGTTTGTGTGACGAAGAAACATCGCAGTCCAAATTGTCTTTAGATTTGCACGCTCTGCTACTCCCAATTTTCTAGTATTATGAATAGAATATTATAGGCGGAACGAAATAGTTTTACTTCCAGCTGACAGTCTTTTACTTGCAACCCAAAGAAAAGGAAAAAGAAATAGAGAAACAAAGTAAACAAAGTTTACAAGCGATAAGAATGCTCATGAAGATAAACAAAGGAAGAATAAAAGAATTACAATTTTTTCCCTGTTTCAAGAGATTACTCATTCAAAATGCACCAAAGAGTAACTTTCGTCTATAATGTCGTAAAGTTTTTCCCCGGAAAAATTGAGAGCTCACGATTTCATGAAGTTGGAGATGTATTCACTTTTGAAGAACAAGAAGATATTCATTCAAGCAATAAAATTTGTGTACACTAGAGCTCTTTTAAACGAACAAAAATTGGTCTATTCACCACTTCATTAAAAACAAAGAGGAAAAAGATAACTTTTCTTTATTACCAAGGAAATTGTATCTTAGAATTTGAAAAAGAAAACTATTCATTATTACAACTAACAAAATCTGATCGATAGTACAGTAAATAATTGTTACAAATTAAATGAGGGTAGCGCCGACAAAGTAACTGAATTCGAAGAAAAGAGTCTAATACGCTGCTACTATTTGTAAAAGTGAGAAAACACTACGTGAACACGTGATTTGAACGTGATTCAAACGAGAAATGAGTCGCGAGTAATGCTAGCGAATCAGAAATGGCTGTCGATTTTCGTTGATCGTATTATTATATTTTGAGGTATACGCCGAGATGGTAGATGTGTACAGTACGGCACTACCTTCCTTCATATAAGTAGGAGAAATCGCTAGCAGTTTCACTGTCTTGGTTGCCAGCAGTCATTTTTCCTAGTTCGGTTGCCGACTAGAGTGTTTAACGTTGATCGTGTACTATTTACGCAGCGTATATATTGCGTATGTAATCGCTTATTGACGGTCGTTGATGGTCGTTCTACAAAATAACGATCCGGCAGATTCTTGTACCAAGGAAGATCATCACGAGTGTTTGGTCGCCAGCACTCGTGGTGCACGTTGTCGTTATATTAGCCAAATGTAAATATCGGCTCTCAATCGATGCGCTGAGTCCTACTAGTAAAGCAGGTCATCACAAGTTCTTGGTTGCCAGCTCTTGTGGTGCCTGTCAGAATAGCCGAGTGTATATACTGGCTTTAATCCGTCATATGAAATCATTGTCTATGGAGGAGAAAGGTGGTGGTTGGTGGGACTTTCGGGGGTTGCCAAACACCCCTCCTTGGCGTTGTCAATTGCGCCTCAGATTGTATATCAAGAATAGTACACGAGAATGTACTGATGAAAATATATGGTCGTAACATTATCAACTTTTTAATGTTTGAAAGCATGATTTTTATGAGGGGAAAAATGCGATAGAACATCAAGTACTACATATCACTAGTGGTTTATTCTTGAAGAAACCTTTGAGCTACTGTAACAAAAATACCATCATCAAATAAAAAGGAAATCAATGAAGTTTCACACCAATACACCGTAGAGTTACTCTACCATTCAGAAGATGACATATGGTTTGAAAAACGAAGAATCTGACAAACGTATAAAAAAGTGGGGTACTCCGGAAAAATTCGAGTTTTATTGACCAAAAAAGAAAATACAAAATGTGGAGCATATCGACAATACCTCATTTATACGTATATTTAGATGATACACGATTTCCTCCCCCAACTTTGGATTGTTTATTTCAAAGACAAAAATGAAAAGAATCGGACTTTCTATAGGGAAGGGTTTTTAGAACTATTTTCATAACACGATAGTCTCAACAGCATAGATACTCATGATTTAATGGAATAATTTCTAAAAACCGGAAAACCTTTCAATTAAATACTATTATTTGCGAGAATTATCACCATCATTTTCAGTATTTTCCACAAAGATAGAAGCTCACATAAACATGATAAGTTGGACGTATCCGTCATGCGTTTGTTATTATTGCCTTTGGATGAAGCTACACTATTTTACGTAGATCGTTAGAATCAACAATACTCGATTATTATTAGGTGCTTATAGTGCTTTTTTGGTGAGGACGAACGAATATTAACACATCCGGTATAAATGTTTAGTGGAGAATAATATTTACAAAGCTGCGCACAGCACCGCACCACTCCCTGACGGGAAGCGATTAACAATTTTTGCGGCGCACGAGGTAGACAACTATTGTGACGAATATCAAAATCAATCCTATAGTTAACTTTATTAGAACGGCAACCTTCTAACGAAGACTTATGCGATGACAAAAAATAATAAAATTTTAATACTCAATTTATAAAGTTAGGGGTTCGAATACGACTTTTTGGCTAATCTGGTAGTCTTTTCTTGGACGTGTTCGACTGTTATCGGATTTTACTCGTAGTTTTACTGATGCTCATTAAACTTCTTGGGTTCAGTAGGGGTTACTTCAAATACATGCTTTAAACAGAAAAAATGCGTAGCCTACTTACATGTGCAGTTTTCTTCGTCTTCGCCATCCAAACAATCTATTTTGAAATTGCATCGCACGTCGCCCGAAAGAAACCGTCCATCGCTACACGAAAACTTGTTTTCCAGGTTAGTTTCGTCTGGAAATGAGGAAAATAATGTGAATACATATTTACAATTTGGGTAAATTCTATTTAGTGACACTTGCGAGCAAAAAACGCTAGATTTTCGGATAGCTTGTAAACGACTTCTCAGTTAGAAGAGTTCGTACCCATTTCTTATTTTTTGTTTTTATTTATTTAATTTGATTTTGTTTTATCTGAGCGGTTTGTTCAATAATAATATTGCATTTTTTACTTTTGTGATCTATCATGTCCCGCAACGTATTTCAGAGATTGATTCTAATATAATTACGTATTTTTGCGTTCAGTGAAATATTTTGTCAATCATATTTTAGACTGTACTAAAAAAAAATACTTATATATATACAATTATTTTGTCTTAGCGGCTTCGAAAATTGTCGACAGAGGTAGAGATACTTGGTTTTGATCTATTTCATGGATTTACTAGGCTGACCTATTTCAGAGACTTATCGCTCAGGTAGATCAGAGCCTTCGCCCCTTTGAGAACCACAATTTCTCAAGTCTGACAGTTATATTATGTATAGGTCAAAAATCGAAAATTTTTCACATTCCCAAATGCAAAGTCAAAGCCCCCGCTCCATCGAAAAAAAAAGACCTGTCACAAAGAAATCGATCTCATAAGATTTATGCAGTAGAGCTGCATTTCTGCAGGGCTGAATTATTGAATTATTCATACTGTAGAAATTTAGCTGCGCATGAATCTCTTGAGGTCGATCATAATTCCTTTTCATTTTGTTTTTTCCAAACAAATGTTTCAAAAAAGGAATATCGACCATTCCCACAAGGAACCTGTATTTCAGGGAGGTGGAGGTTTCTTTTTTTCAAATTTTGGCGTCTCACCCTTAGCCTTCCGGCAAAAACAGGGGCGCGCAGCCCAATTTAAACGTTATCTTACGTTTAAGGGTAACATTTGTCAGTAACATTTATAGGCAATATCTTCGGCAACATTTGTTGATAAGGTCTGTCGGCAACATTTGTGGCACGCTGTCAAAGATTTTGTCATTCTTGTCATGAGGAAAGAATCTGTCTGACCCATCTGTAGGCAACATTATTAAGCAAAAGTTGTTGGCAATATTGATCAGCAACATTTGTTGACAACATATCAATGTATAGGTATGAAAACCTTGTACGTTGAAGAATAACAATTTTTCAGATGATAAAAATGTTTTAAAAATTCATTCTTGCCCGAGGGAGGGATGAAATGTTTATCATTATTTTCTAGGAACTAATGACTCTGGTCTACAATATTTTTTTTAGCGGGGAACCCGCTATCCATTTTGTCAGGGGGATTAGATCCTTAGAAAACGTCCGCGTCCGCGTCCGGAAGTTTCTGTGAACTGCGTGGCGTGACGTGTGACGCTTTATGACGTCATCAATGACCTTGACCTACTTTAGGGACTTGGAAAAATTTCAATTTCCAGCCTTCATTGCATCAGGCCTAGTAAACAGTATACTGAGAAGAGCCCAGCCAACTTATTTCTTGAGGGGGCATTTTCGCGCCAACGTGATCGCGAGCGCGGGAGGTTGCGAGTTCCCCGCTGCAATTGCAAACCTGCAAGTACCTCTGAATTTTTCGTTGCCATGTATCAATCATCAGTTGTAATACTACCTAAACTAACTTTTTACCCAACTCACAAAACTGTTGCAATTACCAGACGCGACTGAACGCGACTTACAAGGTTTTGCCGCTCGACTTGGTTTTTGCAGATACCAAGGGTGATTTAATACAAGGTTTTTGCATACCAGAGGCGACATATGAGAATTTCCATCTGAACAATTGTAATCAACAGATATTTTTAAGAATTTCAACCAAAACTTTTCTAATTGACCGTTGGTAGCGCTATGAGGGGTTACCAACTTGTGAGGTTATCATACTAAATTCCTCGGTTTTTTTTTACATGTAGAATCATAAAACCATTTTTGAAGAAAATTGGACTTACAAGGTTTTCATACCAATAAGTTGATATGATGACATTTGTCGCCAATACTTGTTGGTAAACATTTGTCGGCAATATTTGTTGACTACATTTGTCGTCATAGACAAATATTTTGTCGATCTTTGCAACATATTTATTATACATATGTCGACATTTTTTGGCCCATCAACAATGCTGTTGATAATTTTTCCCTATTAATTGACATGTTTCAAGTCTTTTCTCTACCCCCTAATTCTTGAAAATTGTCCGGGCGTCCGGCAATGACCTTGGGACTTGGAAGAATTTTGGTAAAAAACAAAAAAAGAAAAGAAAAGAAATAATAAAAGAAAAATAAAATGAAATAAAATAAAATAAAAATAAAAATAAAAATAAAAATAAAAATAAAAATAAAAATAAAAATAAAAATAAAAATAAAATAAAAATAAAATAAAAATAAAGATAAAGATAAAGATAAAGATAAAGATAAAGATAAAATAAAAATAAAAATAAAATAAAGATAAAAATAAAATAAAAATAAAAATGTAAAATAAAAATGAAAAATAAATAAAATAAATGAAAAAAAATTTTTAAAAATAGAATAAAAAAATAAATAATAAATAAAAAATACATAAAATAGAATAAAAATAAAATTAAAAATAGAATAAAGTAAAATTAAATTAAATTGAAAATAAAAATAAATGTCTGGGCGGTCATTGACAAATTTGCGAGTATGATCCTCTCTCTCAAAAAAAAATATGTAATAGAAAAAAATTAAATAAAAAAAAAATAAAAAAATTATGAAAAATCTCATCAGCCGGAAATATACTGAAGTAGACTTACTCGTACACTAGACCAAGAAGGCTCATTAGCCTAAAATATTCCAGAGTAGACTTATACTACATCAAGCGAGTGCCGCGAGTGAGAACAAGAAAACAGTCAGCCTAAAATACTCTAAAGTAGACTTATACTAGAACAAGAAGCTGGAAATTTCGGAAATTTTTGAACTTTGAAGAGCTCAAGACGACTGGCGAAAAGACATGAAACATGATCTTTATATTTTTGGCAACGTCAAGAAATCCTTTATACTTTTTAATGCCAATTTTCATTCTTGGAAGTTTGAAAATTGGATGGTGGCACTTTAACGCCAAGTAGTTGACTTTCCAAATGTAAAATCTTTCTTTGCAGTTCCATCTTGTCATCGATCGCTTTATTTGTCTATTTTTGTCTAGAGAAAAGGATCGCCTCGCGATTTCTGCTCACTCCTGCATATGGGGGCTTAGTAAGTATAAGCAAATCGGAAGACGGCGTAGAACGTTATAAACCGATATGATGATGATGATGATGATGAAATCGTATACAGTAATACTTTACGTTATAGGTACTCGGTACTCACTACAACCAAGTTCATCTCGGTCCAGGGAAAGTGGACAGTCTACAAAGCCATCGCATATAAATTCTTGTCGGATACACCGATCCAGTTTACGCATTTCCAAATCATGATCGATGTAGCACGTCAAAGATGCGCCTTTCACACATTGTGTTATTCCTAGATGAAGAGTTGATGTAATAATAATACACGTAATAAATAATCATAGCAGTAATATTGAGAAACGAAAGCATTGTTATGAGGTAGAACTAAAAACGTAAGGTCAGGTCCAGGTAAGTAGATGGTATTCTGGTTCTCCTGTGAATTCTAAGATCGGCATAATCAAAAAACCATTTATAATCAGCCCCGTGGTGAGAATAAGCGGACCCGGAAGGAATTTTGACGGGCCACCTTCCTTTCCAATTTATTTTTCCCCTCTATTGTCGAGTGGGGGAAGAAAGCATGCCTTTCACAGATATCAGGCTCATTAGAAAGTCCGGACCCGGGGAATTTCGACACCTATGCCCCCCCTCTCCCTTCAACATCTCATAGTGTTATTCATAATCTGCTCAGGGATAAGAAACACACCTAACTTTTTTTGCATAGATATTTTTGTCCCGTGCTCTCGCGAAAAAAAACGAATACCTTCAGGCTTGATAAAGATGGTGGACAACTATTATAGTGCAAACCCACTCACCGTTTTCGACTGTATAAAATTCGTCGCAATTTTCTTCATCTTCGCAAACGACTCTCGTCGAACTGTTAAATCTATCCTGATCCAATGGAACGCAATCACAAAAAGCATCACATATATTTGCTTGTTTTATACATCGACCATTCGCACATTTGTAGAATCGCTCGTCTATGCAAGGTCCACCTAAATACAATAAATTTCATGTCAAGTATTATTAAATTCCGGTTTATGAGAAACGTGATAGGTGATACTTTTTTTTGTTTTTCTCTTCAATCAATAAATATTACTGTTTTGCCTAGTACTATCAGGCACGTGCAGATGATTCCTCGTGATTTAAATGCATGGTATAGAAAAGTAATATGAATTTTCAACGAGGAAAAATCGACCTACTCTAAAAATAGCAACAGAATTGATGAGAGTACTCGTACAAGTTATTTCAATATAGACATATTACACATTACAATTTCAATCCGTCGTGTTGATTTGAAAGTTGAACAGCGGGGGAAAATCATTATTATGGTACGAACTTTCAACGAAACAGCATTCTCTCTGAGGCTACTCAAAATTATACTTAGATCCCTCCAGGGCTTCTGGGTAAAACTTCATCACAAGGAACGAAAAAGAAAAAAAGAAAATTTGCGGTGTTTATGAGAAATATAGACAGAGGATGATTCTTTTCATTTACACTTGTAATACGTACATTAAACGACCAATACCAGAAACTTCACAAGAGATACATCAAGCGCTATTCGAATCGGGCAGCGCTAGCCCTGCGTTGCAGCAAAGAGAAATTGTGTAAGGTATCAACAGTATGGCTGTATACGGGAGAGAAATGAAAAAATTGAAATAACACAAAATAAAGCAGATTTGTCTTCTTGACGTCTCATAAAAGATGTCCACATTCTACAAATTAAATGAGATGGCAAGACGTTCAATTCGGCTTCATTCAAGAGACAGTGCCAATTTTTTCTCCCATATATCGCCATAGTTTTGATGCCTCATACAATTCTGGTATTGCTGAACAAATTGCGCGCGTTGTTAGCGACCCTGGTGTATGCTCGGTTTGAATTGCTCGTTGCTGTTTCCCATTTAAGTTTAACGCAACGTTGAAAAATAGTACTATAATCTCAACCGCCACCGCCACTAGCGATTTATTAAACACTGCAAGTTAGGGATAATCTCTGCCACTAGAGTACAATAATATTCAGCAAAGTTTTTGGTATTGATTGTTTAGTGTATTGGGTCACCTTTGCAAATGAAATCAAAGAAGACGCTCTCTATGTTTTCTGTGACGGTCATTTTTGCTGGCGTGTTGAAAAGGATAGGCTTATGATCTGAAAAAACTTGATCAAGACAATTGAAATCACATTCAGACGACAACAAATCAAGAGGACAGCAATTTCTGTTCAATAAGCATTTTTCACACAAAATAATATTTGAGAAGGTGCAGTTGATTTTATTAATTTGCTGTGTCATGGTGAAAAACGTCATGATCAACTTCTCAATATCAATAACAGCGTCCCTAAAGATTCTTTCACATACAAATGCCAAACCATAATACCAGAAACTCTCGGTGAGTAGGTGCTTACAATTTACATATAGTAGTGATCAATCTTTACTACACTGAACTTTGTACACTACAATCAACATCCAAAATCAGTTTCTCCATGCTGCTAGTTGTTTGACCAAGGCAAAAATACTCTCAGATAGGAGTTTCCGGTATTATTGTTAACATAGTACTCCATTTGGTCGTATATTGCATTATAATTGGCTATTTCCTTTATTTTCACTAATCAAGCATAATAAATTTCAGTATCACCTGACACTTTACTACACAGGATGACAGAGGTTATTTTGTTCTTCCACACCCTTCATCCTGTCCTTCAATTTTCTTTCTTGTGTCACTCGCAAAAGAATAGCTCGCTAGGTGCGCTAGTGTACTGGACAGGAAGACTACAGTTTGTTAGACTGCAGTTTGTTATTCACTATTTCTCTCTTTTGAATTCCAATTCTCTCACCACTATGACAGCGCAAGGAATCTAGACAACATGGTGCTAATACAAAATAGAATTCAGTCTCTGAAGCTTGAAGTTGGCTACAACTCAGAAACGTATTTTGGGTTCAAATCTGTACTACACCAAGTTTGGTTCGAGCATTTCTTCTTAGAGTTCAAAGGTTCTATAAATGAAGAGAAGAAGCTTATAAAGTTCAATACTGTATCTTACTTACAATTCAATTCATCTGCATGATTATATGCACAATCGGGATGACCGTCGCAACGAAGGTGATGATGAACTGACGTACCATCACCGCACTTGACAAAATGTTTATCTGTAAACCAATTTTTTCAATTATAAGCAAGAGAAATAGGCTTGTTCCAGACACTTGCGAGAATCATAATGCAATTTTCAATTTTCTTTCTCCTCTCCAGGAAATGATTCACCTTCGTCGCATTCTGCTTCATCGAACCCATCCACACAGTCACGTTTTCCATCGCATATTGAACTTAGTCGTATACATTGACCACTTTTGCATTGAGCCTCTTGATGCCAACACGGACGAGATGCTGAAACGAAAAGAAAAACCAACTGGTCAATTATTTGTACAGAAAATTCATCAAAATTATACTTTGATACTTTTTGAGTAAGTCTCTCAATTGCAAAATTTTCTATTACTCTACTCCAATTAGAGCCCTATAATAACGAGTGAGGACACGCGCCGCCATATTTAGTCGTTACAGCATGAACTTCCCTATTCCTGTTACTGATAACAATTTATCAGTACAGCAGGAATGCCAGGATTCAAAAAGCTACATCAAGAACCATTTGTTTCAATCCTTGCCATTTAGCACGAGCATGATTTTTGAAAAAAAGAAAATTTCCTCCAACAAAACCTCCACACATAGAGGAATCATTCTTTCACACCTTGGAATCAGGTGAATTCGTTTCATCCCTAGTCACTTCGCACCCATTTCATGCCTTCTACTTCTCGATGATATTTATACGCAAAGGGCTCCACAACCGCCTCCGTATTCACCATTATATCTGTAATTACTTCTAAACAAACGTAAATTTCCACGACTACCTGCCGCCCCAAATTGATGGACTGCACCCATAAACGCAACAACCTGCAGTTTAAAAAACCACGTAAATAGATGAGAAAAGACTTAGAAAGGATTTTCTCAGTGATAAGTTGTGCCCACAATTCTGTACTTCTATCGTTATTCGTTCTCTACATCTGAATGCTCTTAATAAAGTCAATTTTCGAGCGAATCGAATCGTTGTTAACTTAATTCAGAGTACGATCTACACCTTAAACGGGAAAAATTGAATACAATCGAACATACCAACCGCTAATCCCGCTCTTCCTTATTGCTTCTCCAAATGTGTTCGATCCCTTTCCTCTCGCCCAGCGACTGTTCGCTGATGATTACAGCATCTCCCTCCTATCTTCATATCCCCTCATCAGAGCAGCGCGTCTACTTCAACACACACTAGACACAATATCGACATGGGCTTCTGAACGTAGATTCCGTTTCTCTCCAGGTAAAACGGGACTAGTAATATTCCGTCGACACCGCCGTTCAATAGTTCCTCTCCCTTCACTACATCTCCAAGGTTTCACCATAAATATTTTTACTCATTACTTTCTGGGACTAATTTTCGACCATAAACTCACTTGGACCCTTCACATAAAATCTCTTCAAGCTAAATGCCTAAATTCAATTAATGTCCTGAAATACCTATCTCACCCCCGCATAGGATGTAACCGCAAACTACTCCTCCAACTATATAGGAGCCTCATCCGCTCCCAACTGGATTATGAAGCCCCAATATACCAACCGTGCTAGTAAATCAACAATCAAACTCCTAGACACTGTTCAAACCTCATCCCTTACACTTGCCCTCGGAGCATTTCTTACAAGTCCTCACATCAGCCTCTGCGCTGAAGCAGCTGAATCTCCACTCCTCTTTCGTAACCTTACATTAACTGCAAACTTTCTTGCCTCCTCAGCTATATTTTCTGATCTCCCCATATACGCCTCTATACATTCTCCTCGTAACCCACTTCTTCTCTCTCTCAAAACTCATCTCCATTATCTCCCTAAACTCAACCCACTTCTCCCAATCAAATCAGCCTCTCCACCATGGTCCATCTCCCCTACGATCCGACTTGATTCAACTGACACCCAGAAAACAAACTCCAGCGTATATAGAAGCCTCATCTCTGAAATCATCGCCGATTACCTTCACCACATGATATGCTACAAGGACGGCTCTAAATCATCATCCAAAACGGGTTACGCGTATTCAATCCAAGGAGTTATCTTTGCAAAATGAATGAGAAACTCAGCTTCAACATTCACCGCTGAATTAGCCGCTATTTACTCCTGCCTCACTCACCTCATTGTAAGAAATAAGAAGTAGATGCTTTTTTCGTGCAAGGAAATTTTGAACATATTATTAGATAAAATAACGGAGTTAGTTTATTCCGATGAAGACTGCTGGTCCAGTCGAAACGTCAATTACACGATATTTTTTTACAAATCTGTGCAGGCAAAGCCGTTATTTTATCACTCACCTCACTCAACGTCCTCCACGACTCAAATATCTCCTTATGACAGACTCGCTTTCCTCTTTGATATCCTTACAAGACCCCTATTCTAACAACCCCCTCACTCAGCGTATTCATATTACTCTTCAGTCACTCGCAGCAATCCAATCATCTGTAACCTTTATTTGGATCCCTGGTCGCATTGACCTCCACGATCACGACCAGGTCGATCAAGCGGCAAAACAATCCCCCCCTCCCCCTCTCCTCCCAAAATCACCGACCTCACTTCTTCACCATCATACGACCTCAAAACTTACCACCGCTCATTAATCTCCAAGGCCTGGCACAACCAATGGACAAAATTATCTCAAAACAAACTTCGAACTATCAAAAAACAACCATCACCATGGTCCTCCTCCAATAGAAACTCCCGCCACGAAGAAGTCGTCCTTTCTCGCCTAAGAATTGATCACACAAAACTAACCCACACATACCTACTCCTAAACATTCATCCACCATCATGTAACTACTGCCAATCAGAAAACCCAACAGCTCACCATCTCTTTTCATGTCCTTCCCTACTCAACCAACGTACTCGGGACCTTAAAGATTAACCTCCAGACCAGAACTGAATCCTTTTCAGTATACCTACACTTGCACTATTAAAATTGTACGCGTAAACCATGGAATAGGACGTGAGACTATAATTGAGAAGTCTGAACCAAAATTGGGAGAAAACTGTTGATCATCAAGAAGAATACGAAGGAAGGTTACAAATCCAGGGAAGAAGATCCGATAGTAACAACCTGATCTTGACCAAGGCAAGGAGATTGTGGTAATGGAGAAAGACGAATACACACTAGAGAATCGATATCAAGAGCTGAAGACAGACTCGACTAACCCACGCTGAAAACTGTGCTGAAAAAGAACAATGGACTCGGCAGTGGAAGGAGGCTTTAGATGAACAGGTGGTACCAAAATACAAAAGGCTACCAAAATTCGACGAAGAGAATCGTCCAATGAGACGACTGGTCGACAGCCTTCAATCACCACGCTACAAAATAGCCAAGACTGCGGCCAGCTCGCTGGACATCTTACGACGTATGGTAAATTTTTCGAAAAACCCCCGGTTGAAATTGTTCAAGACCATGTTCTTCAGTAGTGATTCAACTGATGACAAGGTAGCTCCCGAAAAAGGATAGAGGAAAAATTCTCAACATCAAAAATGGTCTCACGGACACTTGTGTTAACTGACTTTCACACGATCCGAGGTAAAATCATTAGGCTTCTTTGGCGATGATAAAAGAAACCCATTTTCGTCAAAAATTCAATTAGCACAAGTGTCTTGGAGGTCATTTAGTGGTAAATCATCTCTATAAGCTGATTCTCGGTTGTTTCAGTAAATATTTTTGCACATTTTCCTACTATGCGAGGGCACAGTTCAAACATTAAGAAGTACGGTGGTTCTGAAGTCATGGTTAGACCTATTGGAATCGATGAAAGTTCTTCAAAATTAGACTTATGCATCGCTCCCTCGACTAATGCATCCTTGATGAAACTTTGAACAATCAATCTTCGTAAAAAATGAAGCAGGAAAAACTTGACTATAGATATGAAAGCTCAAATTTTTCGTATCCTGGCTAGCTTTACAATTTGAAAACCCCTCGTATGAAGAAAAAAGGCTCTCAAAACTCGAAAAGATAAAGAAAGAAATAAGAATAAGATAAATCCACAGAGATACCATTCCTATTAAGCAATTTTGACTCCGCTGTATTATTAAGGAAACCGTGACGTACGTAACCTCATCAAGTGTCATGTAATTGACGGTAACTTCACAACGTAAACTAGGAGCTCAAGAACAAATTACAATTTGTAAGCCTCCGGGTATTTTTACACAGAAGTTTAAAAATATATTTCGTAGTTCACAAAAAGAACAAAGCAAGAAGGAAAGAAACAAAACCCATTTTTCTCTTGGGGCGTACATGGTAAGTTTAGCAATTTGAATAATATTGTCTCTGAGGAATGGGGTGAAGAAAACTCGCGTGAATATAACTGCGTATTTTTGGAAGTAAACATTTCCAGGTGTAGACAACGCAGGACGAATAATTTTCTCGAATACATTTACCACGCTAGTTTTATCTACGACCACTAAAATAATCGCCGAGAAAAAGTATTCCGTCGTTGCTTTCCTCCCTTTTGTAAGCGGCTGTAACCAGCTATAATATTATTATAATCTCGCTTCTAGTGAGAAAAGTACAAATATGAACGAAGTAGGTATTTTCTCTTGTTTCTACTAATGGAGGGAAAGCTGTGATCGAATATGACTATACAAATTACCAACTGTTGCGAAATGATTCTACCGAGCATACGTTCGGTATTATACTTATCAGCGTTGGAAAAAATGAGAAAGCGCTATGGTACCATTCGAACTGACTGCGAAAAACGTGATCACATCATGTGCAAGAATATGAACAGAAACGCGTTTCTTTAACAAGTCACAAGAGGACGTATCCGACCATCAAATACATATACTTTCACAAGTTATAACAATCAAAACTATGCGCGCAATCGAATTGACGGGCTTCTGTTATTTTGAGAATGAAAAAACGTTTTATTCCACCAGGACGCGACCACCGTCGCAACATAGATGCGGTTCTGAACTACACAATAATAAACTGTTCTATCCTCATCAGAACGTGAACTCACTAATCGATGGATACAGCAAAATTGAACAGAGAAAGATTAAAAGAGGTCACAACAGATGGATTCTGGATAGGTAAGGATCGGGCCATTGGGCCCGTCTTCTTGGATACGACAGATGTAGTCATAGATTGAACTTTGTGAAGCTTTTGAATATCAGACAGACGGTTAAACGTTGTAAAGAAAACGTTTTGGAGAATTCGCCGTGTTGAGAGACAAACGACGAAGTCGAACAAAGAACGCAGAAAGTCTGTTATATGGGTCGAACTGGTTTTAAAATCTTGAAGAGTCCCAAGTTTTTCCTCGTTAAATTGAAAGACCTCATAAGCTGAGAGCAGTGGCGCATTACAGGGTAGCTTGTGGAGACTGCCCTAGGGTCTTCATAAAGAAAGCTTTATAGCCATCAACTCTAAATCAGAGTGACCGAGGGTAAAAAAACGCCAAATGGTAGACATCAGACTTCGCCGATCATCTAATCGGAAGTGGTGAAAGCCTTAAAGACGAGTCGGAAGTCCTCATCCAAAGCAAGAATTCGTACTTCAAACGTATGGCCCCCGAAAACGTGGAAATCACTCCACATCGGAAGAGTGAAGATGTCACCGAATTAGACGGGTGCATTCCTAAAGGGGGATTGATTGAATTAGTTTACGAGAATAGTTCACCTGGCTCTGTCATGACCACGACGGATGTTCTCTGCTTTTGTTGGCAAGAAGCAAAAAAAGTCTGCTAAATGAACGAAAATAGTTTTTTAAAAATATTTCTAAAGAAAATCGGACTACACTTTTCGCACCTTCGGTGTCTAGTCACGAAACGAAGTTCAACCGTCTGTTAAACTTTTTGCTCATTAGTAAACTGTATGCTGTTCTTATAAGATTCTAATAGTTAACGAGTGCGCATTGTCCAACTCACACGATGATTGAAATATGTTTTCAAAATACGTTTAATACCAAATAATAGACTACTTAAGTACGTATCTATTTCGCAATACTTCCAAGCCGTTCATGATGATCAAGGTGAATAGAAATAGTAATTTTGTTGTTCTGTTATGTCTCCACAGTATTTAAACTAACTAAAATAGAAATGACTGCGACAAAATTGTACGTACGAATTCTCTTATCTATCCTAAGCCTGACAAAGTGGGAAAAAAAGAAGATTTCGATACAAAGTCAAACTTGCTAAGAACTACCGATGACTACTTCTTGCAGAACATACTAAAATACCCGGTTCCTGGAATTTTTGGATTGGACAAGTTCACGGGGAATTATCAAAGAATGAAAGTTCCCCCGTTCGGATATTTTCTGCTCTGATGGTTACAAACTACAAAGAGCCGCGACTCAACCGCTCGCGGTTACCGGCGCAGCAACCTTCCTTCACAGACCAAAAAAGAAAATCACTCTAAAAAACAAATCCATACATGGGAGGCCTCCTGTGGAATTTGATGTTGCACGTATAATGCATCAATGAACAGGTTGGACTCTTCTAAAGGATTTCTTGATTGTGCATTTGCGGTCAATTTTCAACATTTTCAGCCGTGTCTGGTCGTTTTTGGGTCAAATTGAAATTGGTTCTTTCCTGTTTGTTTGTTTGGAATCATCTTTGGTCATTTCATAGTCAATTTCAGCCGCTTGTGCTACATATCGAACATGTCGACGTTCCTTGTTCTGGGTCAATTTTTGTTTGTTTTGGCCATTTTTGATTATTCTTCGTCATTTTTTGGTCACTTTTTGCTAGTTTTCATAATTTCATGCGGGGTCATTTTTCATTCAATTATTCAGAATTTTGGTCAATTCTGGCCATTCACAGGTTGTTTTCTCTCGAGTTTAGTGATTCCTCTCATTTTTTGTCATTTCTCTGTTTTGATCGTGTTTTAGTCGTTTTATGCCGTGTGCATCATTTTGTGGTCATTTCTGGTCGCTTTCTAGTCGATTTTGATAACTTATGTCCTGCAGGTGTTTAGATTTTTATTGCACGTTTTTATCGCCTTATTTAGCGTTTGATCGAAATTTACTGCACGGACATCCCAACTCTAGAAATGGCTGTAGAATCGCCCTACGGGAGGCAATACTCCTCGGGAGAGATGTGTTCTTTAGCGTAGGAAAAAAAGACAATAAATCCACTTTCATTAAACAAAAAACCCAAAATCGATACAATGTAGGCCTATTAGTAATTCGAGAGAGATCATAAATATGCTCACCATAGTTTTGAATGAATTTTATTTTAAAACACCTGTCGAAATGTACTATGTAGTTTTTTTTTCTCTCTTTTTTAGCCGTACTATTATGAAAGTTGGTAAAGACAACAGTAATACGTATACCTATCTATTCTTCAAAGTAAGTGAAACATGATGCGCGCTAATGCAGAGTTAACCAAGTCAATCACCAAGATATTTGTGATAGATCGTCTACTTCTTCAAAGACACCTAAAAATGTTTCAAAAACTAAAGAAATGGTAAATGAGAGTGAATAGGCTCCTCATTAGACCTACTTCAATAGACTGATTTTCCTATGACGTCATATCTATCGATAGCATGAATGTTTCAGCAAAACGCGTACCAGGGGAATGTTTCGATCACACATTAATGATTGAAACAGAAGAATAAGTAAAGAATTAAAAGTTAGCTTCCTATGACTGAAAATAGATTTTTTATTCTCAAGTTCACCTTTTTTTTTCGAGTATGAATGAATGATCGAAATTTTCCTATGGACCATGAGGAGCTACTTGAAGCTGAAGTTTTTTGGGTTCTTTTGCCTACAGTTATCGAAGTGGTGACGTAGAACATTTTCTTCGTATGTACGAGCCATGGTATCAAGGTGAAATTTAGGAGTTCACAGGCACGTAACCAAAAGCTCCGTTACCAATACAGCTGTGCCGGAAGCTGAGAGAGTTGAAAGCTGCCAGATCAATCAAAGGGGAAAGACTGGACAGTAACGAGTAGATGTAAACATTTAATAAACACACAATTTTGGTCAAAACATAAAAATTTTGGTAGAAACATAAAAAATTTTGGTCGAAAGTGTTAGATAAGTTATCTTTATTAAATACGTCGGTGAAAAACCGCTTTTAGTGCTCGCTTCGGAGTCTGGTGAAGGAATGAATGTTTCCTTTTTTTGTGATTACCAAGTCACTTCCCTCATGAGTAATAATAGGGCGACTTTCTAATTTGTATTCTATTGTGTTTCATTTGATGATAAGGTGACGTCATTTCATAGTTGTATTGCATGCTTTAACGGAAAGAGAAAAGATTAAGATTAAAGTAACACGAAATAGCAGAAAAATCAAATTTTGAACGAAACAGAGGTCGAAAATTGAAAATGAAGTTGAAAAAGAAGGAAAAATTTTGTCGAAACTCGGCACAGTTTGGTTATTGGTCGCGGGAACAGTATATTACAACCGGTTTCGGAAGGACCGGGCCTACCATCATCAGGTATAATACTGAAAGACGTGAAGAAGAACCAGAAGTCTAGATGATTAGATTTTGCTATCGATGATTCACGTTGTTGCTTGGCAATTCAGGTGGAGTCGACAAGGAATCGTACTATAGGATTTACGTATGTAGCTTCCATATCATTAAGGGAGTGGTATTTATCTCTGCTGTAGGCTCGTAGCGTTTCAATTTCTTCCAACCTGTTGAGTTGTTGGCCCTTGTTACAGACATGAAGGAGAGAGGTGGAAAGTTTGTGCGGGTCATGACCGAATGCAGCACAATGCAGACCAACAGCAGAAGTAGGACGTTTTGAGTAGAAAGAGGAGACGTGTTCTTTTAGCCTGGTTTTTAATGATCTGCCGGTTTGGCCTACGTAGAACGCCGGGAATTCACCGCATTCTATTCTATAGACACCCGGTTTGTCCTCTTTGTCTATAGGGTCCTTTAAGGCACTGAGAGAAGCTAAGGTAGTGACCGGATAGAATCCGACTCGGTAGTTGTACCGGCGTAGTTCTCTAGCCAACTTGTCGGAAGGTCGGCCAAGGTATGGGAGGCGTAGTCATCTTTCACGGTTAGAGCGGTTATCGAGGGGGGGAGGGAGTTGAGATGAACTCCGGGAGTGGGCTAACAGGGACCGTACGATTTTCCTGTTGGCCATAGGCGCCGACTTTTCAAAATGTCCGTGGGTTAGTACCTAGGCAAAAAATTTTTCCGCGCTAACGCGCAAAATATTTCGCACTCTGCGCGCACCCGCCTCCTTGTTTTGTGGTTATTCTCCGTGGGTTAATTCACCTACGTAAGTCGGCGCCTATGCTGTTGGCTATTAATCGAACATTGATGTTGAGCCCATTCAGGTTGGCTATCTTCTCGATCTGCGTCAATTCACGTTCTCTGGCTGCGGAATTGAGGGGAAACGATACCAAGCGGTGGATGGCGGATATAACGCTGGCCTGTTTCTGCGAGCGTGAGTGGAGAGATGCCTCATGTATGTTTTGACCAAAATTGTGTGTTTATTAAATGTTTACATCTACTCGTTACTGTCCAGTCTTCCTCCTTTGATTGATCTGGCAGCTTTCAACTCTCTCAGCTTCCGGCACAGCTGTATTGGTAACGGAGCTTTTGGTTACGTGCCTGTGAACTCCTAAATTTCACCTTGAAGTGGTGACGTCACGAAAAATTGGTCTATGGTCGATATTCGAGACAGGCAAGTCAAAAGACGAACAAGAGAAAGCGTGACGCTTATGATGCTTGAGCTTTTGTACGGGCTCTTTCCCTCCTTCTTCATGGGGTATTTCCATATTTAGGGTCTTCCAGGCCTGAGATTGGGTTTGACCAAAAGATTTGCAGACCTAACCCAAGCCAATCCAAAAAGAGGGAACTTGGACGGACCGGTTCCGAGCGAAGGACGCATGCTTTGAAGATGGGTAAAAAAAAATGTCCAAAATGTAATTTCCAACATCAGACCTGGGTAGCCAAAAGATCGGGACCCGGCCTTACATGAAAACTCCCAAATCCGTCCCTCAGTATTGAGATTGAGGACCGAACTATTTCAGAGGCCCAAGATCACGGCAGTGCTGTCAGAAGATATTTTCAAAAATCCGAATCCGCCATTTTTCTACGCCCTAAAACAAATTTCCACCAATCTTATTGGTAACAATCAGAAGAAAAGTATCTCTCACACCGCCAACTCAGGTACTTTTCTCTTGATTGAATCAATGTTACATAGGACCGCGATATCAGCCTATAACGACCAGGAGAAAAGTATCTCTCATATGAATGACTGAGGTACTTTTCCCTTGAGCACAAGAAATTCGCAATTTACCAAAACTCCAATGAAAAATTTCGAGGAACAAAATCCGTAGATCTGGCGAGGTCAGGTGGACACTGAAATTTTGCTTACAGTTCAGAAAATGTTTACACAGGAACCCGTTTTACTGAAGGGGGGAGGGGGAATTTAGGAAAAATGACGGACGCCATTTGGCAGACTTGAGACTTGGAAAAAGGGGTCGTCAGGCAAAACGTGGGACTTGAAGAAATTTACATCTCCGATCTATGTATGATAGGAGGAAGACTTGGAAAAATTTCGATCTCGAAGCTCTACGTGATAGGAGGGGGACTTGGAATGATTTTGATCTCCGAGATCAAGGTGATAAGAACTGCACCAGGTAAAACATCGACTCTCAAGCTGCATATGAAAGGAAAAGGACTTAATTCGAACATTGAATTGTATCTGATGAGAAATCCCCATGAAACAGGTTCTCTGCTTGCCTCGATTAACACAGTTAATGAAGGCAATTCCGGACAGCTAACGAAGTAGGCTGCGAGTAATTTAATGTTCATTAATGTCATTTGTGAGTAGAAAATCATCAAAACGTTTTCTCCCCATTCGTCATATCACAAAACTCAAGCCGTCTCCCGTCTCCTAATACCGAATAACCTCGGCTTACTACAGGGAATTGAGAAAGTTCGAACTTGGAACTCACCAGTGGCGGATGCTCAGGCCCAACCGCTGATTGTATGGCAGGGGTGCCAATTTTCAGCCCCACCCTTCAAATTCCTAACACGTTATGGGTGAGGCGCCATACCCCGGGGAGCAACTGACGATCGCTAGGTAGGCAGATGGCCAATCCGCGAAACTCGACCTCTGTATGGTCCTACGGGTCTAGGAGTAAACTGCTTCAGCACCTCTCAGGAGCCGAATGAAATTCATCTAGAAGACAATCCAACCCTGACTCATACCAAGGACTTGAAACATTTCCAACTTTGAAAATCGAGCCATTCATGATGGACTCACTAGATCACTGGGGAGCCGAGTTGAGGTTCCTGTAGTGAGCCAGAAAAGCTCGACCTACCTTGGGAATTGAAAATTGATTTACCCATGTCCAGGAATTTCGAAGAACTGACAAGCCTCCGTCTAAATAACATGATGAAACTCCTGTGAAATATGGCAGGTAATATTTTTTGGATTCGAGTCCATTTCTTAATGTTCTATTTTAATATCTAATAGAATAGAACGGAAAACTCCATCTTCATAGAACCACGTGACGACCTATAGTAGTATAATTTTCATAGAATCTGTTTTGAATAATTTTCTTCTCCCAATACGTGCTACGAAAGCGCGCTCTTTCTCAAGTGAAAAGCGCTGGCAAAACTGGTGATTGCCCTACCGTGCGTCACGCTATTAAGCGTGCTTTGGAACAGTGGGGAAAATCTCATTTCTTCACTGTTTATATGTTAATAAACAGTCATTTTAATTCGCAATAATCTTTTCGGAAGATACGCTTTCTCGCACGTATTAGAAAAAAATAGCGTTGTATACACATTGGAAAAGTAGGTAAGCGATTGCGACTCCTTGCGATTGCAATCGACGATCGCTTTACTTTTCTGATTCTTACATTATTTCTAAAATAAGAGATTAATATCTTAGTTAACGTTTCAACGAAATAAGTGAAGCCTAATTGCGTCCTCGCATAAAAACTGAAGTCACATCTGGCGTACTTCGCACGACTGGATCATTCCAACTTTTTTCAAAAGGGACTTGATTGTCTGTACGTAGTACGTACTCTCTTATCGCGTAGAACCTCTTGTATAAATATCGTTTCCAACTCGTATAACGTTTCAAAATCGCCAAGAAAGCTCACCGCTTCACTCTCAAAAGTGTAATTTGCATTCACACCAATCGGCAATTTTTATTTTCTATTTGGAATTTAGTATCGCGGATTTCATATATTTAAGAATGAATTTTATCATGCGCGCTATCGTCCTCCTAATGGTCGGAGTCAATGTTATTACGGAGGTCTGCGGTCAATACACCTACGAAAAAACACCAGTGAGAGAAACTGATTGTAAGTCATTTTATTCACTCACTCGATCAGTTTTATCTAGATAAGTTTGACAAATTTTGTCCTACAAGATAAGACTACAAAACATCATTTGAAACATTCGAGAGTGGCGAGCAAAATTGGACCTAGAAACTGCGTCAATTAGGAGAACAAACTCTAAGCTGAACAAAAATTTTTTTGAGTGAGTATGGTACGTCGCGTCGCTGTAATTCTGAGTAATTACTTTTACCGATTCATTTTTTTTTTATTCATCCGAAATTTGAATACCCTCAATCAATTATCTGTAATTATTATGTGACTGAATTCCTCTCCCAATAAGAGAGCAATAACCTAAGGTTTCCCGGCACATTTTCTCATTGAAAAACTGCGGTCACTCTTTCGTGGTAATGCTCACCATGATGAACTTCCTGGCCTGGCCCACTGACCGAGTCACGAGTCTTAATTACTATTTCCTGCGGCGTCCCATCGACTATACTGGCTCAACAAAGAGGAATCTATTCATATCTCTCAGCTCAACAGGTACCTCACCTGTCAAACGAAAATTCGCCTTCTTAGTGCCTTCATAATATTACATTCACAACACCCGTAGAACAACAATCACCTCCTCAGGAGTTTTCTTCAGTGTTTTAGCAAAGATAAACCAAAAACCAATACCGACAATACAATCTACGATTTGGGCCACTTCCAAACAACCACGTTAAAAACTAACAGACCTGAGCTTTGTTTCACTTTATAGAAATGACTCATCCTCCTGCAAAACTTGATCTACGAGAAAAATAGACTCGAGGAAGAGCATTATTGATTTCATGTTAGAGATCTGACAAAGCCAGGCAAATATTTAGGGCCATTTTAAAAAACCTTGCGAGAGGCGGAAAGAATATTCTGTAGGGTCATTTCTTGAATATATTTCTAAATTATAGTTTGAAATATTTGACGATACGATTTAAAGACAAGGTGATCTTGAGAAAGCTAATTTCATTTCAACCATTTAGTGAAATTATTTTTTCTCTCGATCAAAAAATGAGGCCCGTTTAATACACATGAATTGTAACTCGACATGTCCCATGAAGGCTATAGGAAGGGGCCATGTTTATTTTCTTTATAATCACGAAACATACTAGCCTCAGAATGTGAGGAATTGAAGACTTTGTCGAGATCATCTCTGGGTTCCCACAAGACACGTGACAGATAATGAAAGAGAATTTTATGCGCGAATTTCGCGATTATCAATTCCAATCATGTATCAGTAATGATGGATGATCGTAAGCGCGAAACAAATCCATACAGAGTAGAAAATATTTATACCAATTTTATTTCATTTATAGTGCCATTGCCAACGGACAAGGTGGAAAATGTAACTGGAGACGATCTGTCAAACACAGAAGAATACACGGCCGTAAGACTTTTAAATTTGTGCCAACTATTCGTCGAGAACAAGTTCAATGGAAAATTGACAATGACACACACGACGAGTGCTACCATATACAAAGTTACAACAATGGACATGAAAATAGAATACAAATCAGGTTTTAGGTGTATGGCAAGTCAAGGAAGTTTCATCTTACAGGTATTCGAAAGCTGTAAGATCTTGCATGGATTTATAAGAAAAAAGGACGAAGATAAACTATGTTAGGTAACTCCAAGACAATCAGAATGAAAATAGAAGGCTAATGATACAAAATTATTTTAATAATATTATCTGTTTGTCTTTACAAATTGACTGTCAAGCAAGCCATTCTTATAGAATGCCAAGTTCATTCCTGGAATAACTATTTTGTGTTTATTTACCTACTTGTTCGTTATTGAACCAGTCAATATTAAATAAAAGTAATAATTTACGAAAACCTATACAATAATTTTTAGAACTTCTTGAGGAAATTCGAGTCTTTAAAAAATACGAGTGAGATTGAGTAATTTAAAACTTAGGAAAGCAAAAAGAAAGTACCTATGTTTTATTTCATAAATACTGATCATCACTTAGATCACCTTCAAGGGCAAGCAAGCTTCAGCGAAAAGAAAAGTCATACTTATTACAATTGTATTTCCCTCCTCCTCCGAACCTAGCACAACTGTAGTCTCCTACTTCTGTACAGTGTAGCCACACACGTTCAAAGTAAAGAAAAAAGGCAGGTAGTTATCTGTCACAGGGTGCATATATGTGTGCCTCCTCCAGCTCGATTAATCATTCTTGCTTTTGTGTCATGTAGCTACAACACGTGCAATACGTAATTAAAAGTCCATATAAAAGAATCTACGGGAAAAAACGACGGGAATCCTGGTCGTACCAAACTGGCCAGGCCAACCTTGGTTTCCACTCTTTCAAGAACTTCCTGTCTCCAAACTAATTCTTATACTACCATCAAACATTACACAACCCCTCGCGAATCGACTCTCTCTGGTGGCTGGAATTGTGTCGGGGATACTTCAGTAAGGGACAAATTTGAGTTCCTAAGTCGGGCAGATCGGACTTGGTTCAATGAGAACAAATTAGAAGGTTTAATTTACTCAAATTAGATGAAAATCCAAGTTAATTAGTTGAAAGAAAAACAAGATACTGCGCAAAGAAGAACAGATTGCGGAAAAAATAATGAACGCGTCTCCGGAAGAAGGGCCCAACTTGAAAAAACCTGTTTTGAGAAAAACGTGCTTAAAGATTCAAAACGCTACCCCGAGAAAACTATGGCTCCTGGCGGATTGATTCATGAATGAAATGAAAGAGTGTACACTCTAAATTCAAAATCAAAATAGAAAATGGAACTTGCATCAAGTTATTGACCATATATATGGACCTGAAAAGTGCCAAAGTTAGGCCCTTTTTCAAACGACTTTTTTTTTTTGTTATTTTTGCGATAAAATCTCTCTCTGAAGTGACGAAATGCAAATTTTTCATGTGAATTTATTATTGGGCTAAATGACAATGATGATATACAAAAATGGGAAGAAAAAAAAAATGGGTGGAAAAATTTTCATAATGCTTTTTTGGGCCGACATCTTTATTTTCTAGTTTTACAGTAGATATTAGAGCAACGACGCTGTGATTGGTTCTTGAGGATGCAAAATCAGGTGGACAATGACTTTTCATTGATTCCTCAGGACGACCAGTTCATTTTGGAGAGCTATTGACCAGTTGGACTTCACTGGAAATAGTTTTCTCTTCCTCTTTCCTTCCTAACTCCATTTTTTTCACTACAGGCTAATCTTTAAACCCCTCTTTACTCCTCTTTTACGATAGATAGCGCTTTGTAATTTTACATCGTGATAAAAAAATGAGTGTAGAGTAACAAAAAGCAAAAAAACAAAAAAGGGCTCAAGTCAAGTTAGGCCCTTTTTCTGGAGACGCGTTCAATTTAATCTTTTCCTTTCAACTCTTTCCTCGTCAACTAAGATCTTTCAGCGGTTTTGAAGGTAGGTACTAATGAGTCTTTCTGCTCCGCAGTCAATAAACTCGGGGCATTGCTGCGAGTAATTTGAACTAGCTTACCGATAATGCGTTTCCTCTCTTTGTCGACGTGACTTTAAACATTTACAGTTGTGCTAGGTTCGGAGGAGGAGTGAAATACAATTATGTAATTGAACTTACCTTGGTGTGGTTCAATTAAAATTGTATGAAGTCCTCCTCTGAACCTAGCAATCCCACCCAATCAGAAATCTCTGCTCTTTCTGGTTTTTTCCTTCCCGATCTGGAACACATCGACAACTTTGAACAAATGGTTAATCGAGCTGGAGGAGGCACACATATGCACCCTGTGACAGGTAACTACCTGCCTTTTTTCTTTACTTTAAACGTGTGTGGCTACACTGTACAGAAGTAGGAGACTACAGTTGTGCTAGGTTCGGAGGAGGACTTGATACAATTTTAATTGAACCACACCAAGGTAAGTTCAATTACATAATTTTGATGATAGACACAATACTCTACATGCATTGTGTACTTATTCTTTTATATCTTATCAACCTAGTAGCATCTCCAACATACTGAAAGAGCTACTCAGTCTCCAAATACTTGATGCTGTTTTGTTGAACCCCTTCCAATCATACTCAAAATACAATCGAAATAAGGATACTTTGAGGAGACATTTTCGGTATCAGTCGAACATCGATCATCTTTCAACACACACCCCTTGATTTTCATGCAACCACAGAAGCTTAACTGAAAACTTCGAAAATCGGCACAAGTCGATTTGTCGAATGACAGAAAATTTGACAGATCGGGCTTCTGCCAACGTTTTCCGGTACGTAATTCAAAATACCTCACTTTTCTATCCTGTATATGAGAGAGAAAGGTTATCATCTATTTTAGTCAGTTTCAGAGGATCGAATTGTTACATGAAATATTTTTGAGTGGTCTAATAATTATACGAAGTGATTATACATTGGTACAGTACCGGTAGATAAAACGTTGTAAAACGGTACAGTACCAATTAATGAAACGTTATCCGGTACTGTACTTTAAGCCGATTTGACACGAGACGATACTACTTTTCTATCTGCTAGCTTGCCTTTCATTCATGATACACGTGTATTTCTCGTCATGACCAGTCAACTTACAAATTATAGATTCTGTGCATGCCAAGCATAATATATAACTTATTCTCAGTCCCCGCCGAAAGTGAAAGTACGAGATCGCCCGAAACGTTCTCGAAGACAGCTGTACTCTTTTGACAGGAGTACCGCTGACAGGGAGGAAAGGAAACGTATAAGGCGACTGCGGCAGTACCAGGTCCAAAGAAAAGGAACGACAGCGCCGTTCTATTCATCACTGCCCTGTCTGCGCTCCCGCAGTTGACGAATCGGAGACTAGTGTAATATCCACAGAATGCTGCTGCCTTTTGACTCACAGCGCGCGCTTGCTTCCTTGAGGTAGAAGTGTGTCCAGACTGTTCAGCGCCGTGAAAGGCCTGGATGACAAAACCCTTCTCAGGGCGGATGAGACAGGTGAATTATAACAAAACCCTTCCCGGGTGGATGGAAAGCAAGTACGCTAACCTCCATGTGATGCCTTCTGGGTAACCCTAATCGGCTTACAACTTAAGGTACAACAGTACCAGTAAACAAAGCTATCCATAATTAAGAGGGTCTTATTGGTAAACTCACCTATGAGCTGGTGTTATGTGAATTGATGAAAATAAAAATGTTATAGCTGCAAAGTCAACGACATCTTCATTCAGATAGAGTATATAATTCACTTTTTTATTTCATCACTATCACACTGAAATAACTCATACAGAAAAAAATCCTACTTCTCTTGAACGGCATATTGCTAGCGCTCACTGCGATGACTTGTGGATGACCGGCCTACATTATCCAAGGATTTAATAATTGAGGATTGAAGGGAATGATATTGAAAACGTTTCTACAATAATTTTTGTGACTTTCTGAGGCAATCAACACCTAGTGACAAATCTAGAAACTTATCAAGGTGCAGGAGGGAGCAAGATTTTCTCGCTGGGGTTTCGAACGATATACTCCAACATTTGTCAGTAGGATGCGCACTTTCTTTCAGAGTTTTGCAGCCAGCTGAAAGCCAAAAGCCAAAAGCCAGATCCAGCATTTTTACTGATAAGAGGAAAGCTGAAAGCCAGCTTTATTGAAACCTTTCAAAGCCAAAACCATGTACCCCTCATATCATGTACAGATCAAGGGTGGGTGTAGGCCCTTCAGTTAACTAGATACGCAATGCTTCTCACATATCGATTGGCTTTGCCCCTTCATTGAGTCAGATATGCAACACTTCAAACACTATTTAAGACTGAGAACGCACTTCCAAGGTATCCCATACACCAGGTTCACTGTTTTCGATTTCCAAGCACATCGAAAGAGGAACAGAGGTCGACAGTGGGCAAGATGGAAAGACGACTAGGCGCAAAAAACTTTGGGAGGGTAGCATTAGATAGAGATGAATGGGATAGGCTGCAGAAAACTTTTGCTCTTGTTGGGCCGAGGATATGGAGCGAATAAGCGTCGTACGATTACATAATACATCAATTTTACAAACCTTAAACAATACTAATATCCTCAACAAAGATAATTATTGTTCTAACCACACAAAAAACTGCTTCTTCTCACGTGCATTTGAAAAGCGATTCTACAATTATCGATTTTTGAGACTCAGACAAAGAAAGATTGAGAGCGTGTTTGAATTGCCCGATGAAAATAACCAAACATTAAAATTTACAATAATACAGCGCTTGCAAGTGGCTCTTACCTCTTGCGAAAATATGTCTGATAAAAAGAAACGTCTCACCCAATTTCCATTGTATCGGACGACAAAATTCGTGATTCGCGAACGCAATTTACACATAAATTACATCTCGAAGATTTTCGTCTTTTTGAATGAACGAAACGGAGCGAAAACGATTCCATCTTTTCAGAGAATTTTCGCTTTAGGTATTCTGTAGCTGGTTATTAAAAACTAAAATAGACGAGCTATACGTCTCTTATCGGCGCAATAACAACTTATTACAAAATTAATTTTACTGGCGCAAAGACTACCAGATGTTAACTGGAAAATATTAGGCAATTTATTCGGCCGATTTCTGCTTTTACTGTTCCGCATGAGCGCGTAAAAGGATAATTAATCAACTCTTCAAACAAGAAAACATACTTTACATTTTGAGGAGTCTACAATAAAGATCGGAATTTCTCAGTATTTTAGAAGAACATGGAGAAAATTGTGAACTGTTCAGAATATTTCCCAACCAAGCTTAATACTGCAGATGCGTTATTGACTCTTTTTTCCTTGTAAGTTACCAGCCCAACATTTTGAAAAAATGATGCAGGATCCCGAATTTCATTCAAAGAATGCTGTGGAGAGTTTTTAAAACCCCTTCTAGAAACAACAATTTTTTTTGAACGACTGATTGCTTACCGGCAACGATTAGCATTCGTGACAGAATAGAAAATTGAGACCATTTCGAGAGCAACAACTCCTAATGACCTTGCCCGTTGTTCGACTTCAGAATGGTCACATTGTGTGTCCACTGAAAGACAGGTTGACAAATTGTAATTTCTCAACGAAAGCTGATATCACATATCACCAGATTGTTGCTCGCTTATCACACAAGTCACAAAGAAAAGTTATTAATTATTGTGACCTCGTGGTCACACATTTTGTAGGCAATGTGATAAGCGTTGGGTGGAAAGAACGACAAACAGGCGACTAGGTTGATATTTGGTTTTCACTGCATCATCCACGCACGGTGGACTAGAAACGCGACAAGCAGAGTTAAAGAGAGTGAAAAACAAGCGATTAGGGAGACAAGCACTCATGTCACTTCGGTTTTCACTGAATTATCTCTCACAGTTAAGAGAGATAACTTGGCGTCATTATGCTAGTCATTGTCACCCAACAGGTCTCATGAGATAAAGAATAATTTTTGATTTACACAGCTAGCTCCGAACTCTTACAGAGCCAACATGGCGAACAGTGTAACAAAAGATGAGACTTGACAAAATTCTGCTGAAGGAAGGAATATGTAGACGGTATACAAAAAGACTTATTATTGTAATGTATAGCCCAACACTACCAGAAAAGGAAGAGATGAACGAGCTGAAAGTGGATGAGCCCGGTATCGGCAGCTAGTTTGCCTCCGCGATTAGCATGTATAAAATGTTACCGTATATATCTCTGTATGTTACCTTTGGCACTTCCCTTTTCGTTTGGGAAATATTACGACTGATTCATCATTCATACTGCGAGGAACTCGAAAAATTAGAATCAAGTAAGGGCTGAGAGATTTTCAATTTCAAGCAAACTGTTCGAAAAAAGAAGAGCAGCAAATACGATAATAACGTGCCATGATTGTCACCGAAATAATGCAATCCAAAAAGCAGTATTTGAATAATGCAAGTCGCGAACAAATACATCTTTCTCGGGACACATTTAGCGCGACAAGATCGTCAAGTGAGATCGAAAATTATTCTATTCTTTTACGTTTTTTAAAAGGCAAATCATAAAAATCCTTTGCCAAATTTCCTAATTCTACAACGAGACCACATGTTACTGAAACTTTTACGCCGATTCGATTGCGGTCTTAGAATTTTCGAAGGTCATCTGTATGGAAATTGTGCAGCTATACAATATAAAATTTCCGTTTCCAGATAAATCAGCATTCTTCAGAGCGGAGACATTACGTTTTCAACGGAAACGAAGGGAGAAGAAGTCGCCGCTCCGATCTTTCCCTCTTTTTTTGTAGGCGTTACTACACATCTGTAGAAAAACATTTTCATTTGATGTTTTTCAAACAAGCTGTGTACGACGCGACGGAGGATGGAAGAAAAATAAAGAAATTGTAATTTGAACGAATAATATAGGAAGTAACTTGGACTTTCTTTCTTCTTTGTAAACAAAAAAAAAATAATTTTCATCGCATCAATTCACTAAAGCATCACAACTATAATATATAGGCCCACAAAACAGTGAGTAAGTACTTCGAGTTACCAGGAATGTAAATATGTAGTCTTCCTCGAAAAATTGTAAGTAGATGCCATACAAAAAAAAACTATAAATTGTACGATTCATAGAAGTGGAAAACAATAGCAAAACATTTCCTTTCGAATCATTGAATTTTATCAAAGAAAATAAAAATTCGGCTATAATTTGTTTAGAAATTGGAGAAAATCTCGTTCGAAGGAAAAAAAAATCAATTTTATTTTCAAAGGCGAGAAAGATATTCCCCAAGTTGTTTTAGTTTTCATATTTCTTCGCATGGAAGTTAATGTTTTTCGCATAATGTTCGTTAACATGAGTCCCAACGTGTACTTTTGATCAGTTATTCACATTACACTTTTGAAATCCAAAATCATACGATTCTAAAACACACTGTGAATTCTATCATTAGAAAATTTTCTCTCTCTACGACTTATTAAGCAAATTTGCTCCAAAATTTTGCTGAACGTAACAAACAAGTCCACCACTCAATTCACGCGCCGAAGCTCAACTTTCCTTCCGTATACTCACTCTAATCTTCAACTAATTGTCAAAAGTCTTGAGAGTTCCTGACCTCTTCATCTTTAATGTTATCTTCAACCCAAACAACAACCTTTCTTCGGTGTTCACAGACAAACAAATCCGACTACAATTCAGCATTTTTTAAAAACATTACCCCTCCTCAAAGACTCGGAAGTTGTGTGCGGTACAGCCCAATCTGGATAGTGCCATTGTAAGATACTCAAAGAGTACCGAAAGCAAAAAATTGCAAAGACCGCAGATATACAGAGGAAGACGCGAGATCTTTCGGTTAATAAACCATCATCGGGCAAAGATAGAAAGCCACTAACTCAGATGTGAGATGCAAACAGGATATCGTCGAAGACGAAGTTCAAGAAAGAACGAGCTAGCCCTCGGAAGGTGACTGTGACTCAGTCTCGTAAATCAAATCAATGAAACCTTCGTCAGGAATATACCTGTTGAGGACAGTAACATCATCACTGTTCAAATGCCGCACTATTTCGATATTTTCCAATGCAATGCGTTTAAAGTAAGAGTTTTCCTTATGGAGAAGGGTGGCTGAATCCTTTCTGAAACTATGACCATTGGAGATAAGATGGTCCGCAAAGGCAGACTCAACCAATTTTCCTTTTTCTAAGGGCTTGAGGTGTTCCTCCACTCGGATTTTGAGCTGGAGACTCGTCTCGCCTATGTAAACGCTGTTACAATCCCTACACATCAGTCTGTACACCCCTCTCCTCTCCCTCCGCGGGATGGGGTCCTTAAGTCTGAACAACCCCTTTACCGTAGTGAGATTATAAAATGCAGGTCTGAAGCCGAAGGGGCGAAGGATACAAGTCAGCTTATATGAAAATTCACCCAAATAAGGGAGCCTGATCCAGCGCAATTTTTTATTATTGTAACTACTCGCATCGCGAGGGAGAGAAGAAAGTAGAATCAAGGCTTCTCCTTGGAAGTTTTTTCTGGACCATACGGTCGATGTCCAAGTTGACACCATTCACAAAGGCCAAGTGCTTAATGGTCGCAAGTTCCTTATTGAAAGCTGGCTGACTCAACGGAATGCTGGTCAATCGATGAATGTAGCTGTTAAAGGCAGCAATCTTATGAGAGAATGGACAAAAGGACGAACCATGGATAAGAGTATCGGTCGCCATATTTTCTCTGAATATTGTAAAATCATGGTTCCCATCTCTATTAGAGATATTGAGATTCAGAAAATTTATAGAGGAACCTCCAATTTCTAGAGTAAACTTTATGGAGAGATCAATTTTATTCAGATATTCAAGAAACTCACCAAGGAGTTCTTGAGAACCGGTCCATGCACATAATATATCGTCCACATATCGATGCCAGTAATGGATGTGACTCAGTAGCACTTGGCCTGAGGAAAACAAGTCACCCTCAAATTTGGACATGAATATCTCAGAAACGAGAGAGCCCAAAGGCGAGCCGATAGGAATACCTACCTCCTCCAAAAATTCATAAAATTTACCGTTCAACTTACAGAAGTTAGGGGACCAACAGATGTTAAGGAGGGTGAAAAACTCTTGAAGCTCATCATGAGGAGTATTAAACTTGAAAAGCAAGTCCCCCATGTGCTGTATAGTTGGGACCTTTGGAATATCAGGAAAAAGGCCCACCACGTCAAAAGAACAAAGGATAAGGCACGGAGGAAGGGTATCTTGTTTAAGCCTATGAGCTAGAAACAGAGAAGGGCGACTCATACTCGATTCGAGATTTGAACCAGCGATCCAGATGCTTAGCTATAGAGTAAGCTGGGGAAGAGACATAACACACGACCGGACGCATAGGGATTCCCGGCTTGTGTACTTTGGACAGCCCGTAGAGGAGGGGGGAACGGGGTTTGGTTCGAGGAGAATTTTCTTCAGCTGATAACTTTTTATAATAAATTCGCAATTATGGACAACTTCTCTGACCTCTTTGACATACGTAGAGAAGTTGAAGGAGCTATTTTCAATAGCCCCACATTGAGTAAGGACTTCTTGAATCTTGGATACGTAAGAGGATTTCTCCAAGATTACGATCGCGTTACTCTTATCAGCCTTAGTAAGGATTAACCCCTGCTCCCTGATCCTCCTCCTCAAGTTATCAATCACTTCACATGTGTAATTATTTATGCGAGGAAGGGGGGTGCTGCGGACAAGTTCAGCGCAAGCAGACTGGATATTCATACCAGGACCAATTTTCATAGTAAGGTCGGCAACAACGTTAGCGAGAGTGTCACTCTTAGGGAGGGGAGGGAGCCCAAATTTTAAACCCTTTTCCAGCAAGTACGACTCAGCTTGCGAGAATTGCGCTTGAGAACAATTATTATTGATAATCCGAGGTTGAAAAGTTTGAACAACAGCATTGTCAATACAAAGTTTTTTTTATGGGCAATGGCCTTGGAGTGAAGGAGGGATGAGATTTTCTTTTCTTTTTTTGCTCCAAGCTCAGCCTCAAAATCCTGACAATCTTCATTAACGTCCCGAATAAAAAGATCAAACTCACCCGGCGGGAGCAGACTAGAGAGTCTGGAGTGGACCAGGAGATTGAGACGAGTCGTAATATTCAACTTGCCGTACCACCCCTCGTCAACTCGGAGCAAATCCACTTGTTGGTGATCGATTCCTTCAATTTTTTGGTGGCGTGTTTGCAATCGGCGTACAAGCGGAACTTCACAAATTTTGGTCTCAAGCGCAATTTTAAACACTTGCGAAGGAACGAAATGTGAGACGAGTAAGACGAACGTTGGGTGCGAAATTTTGAGAAAAGGAACCGGAGGTACGCAGCACTCGCGTTATTAATAGAATTAATACGGTCCATTCCGGATTGTGCCTGCTATGTGGCAGGAACTTGTCAACTTTGAAGAAAAAGCTCTCTCAACACAGACATGATGAAGAAGGCTGCAACGACCATATTATTCTTGTCTGTCATTCCAAAGAATGTGACAATCAGTTTTGTCTTAAGAATACTTCTGTGTTACCTTATGTAAGAGTTCTCGTTGCACGTATAAAAAACTCTTCAATTCACACTACGACGTCTCTTAAATTTTCTTTTTTCTTCATTAAAAAAAAGGAAAAATGGATATGATGAAGACTAAATGAGATTTCTTCCCTCAAGATATGAAGTCTCCACCAAAGGTTCGACATCCGTCCTCACAAAGGCCTAGTACGGGCCTACATCATACGCGTAGTACCTCCATGCAAGGTTACCAGAACGACAGTTGAAGATATTCTATTTCGAATTCGGATGGTATACTATATAGAAAATAAAAATAAAGTGAAGACTCACAGCAATTGGATTCATCTGAATTATCTCCACAGTCGTTAATGAAGTTACAGGTCCAATCCGTAGGAATGCAGAAATGATTTTCACATTTGAAGTGGGTTCGAGGACACACATGGGCTTCTGAAACACACATAAGAAAAATTATGAATACTTTTAGTATTAAAATTCGGCTAGACACTCAAATTTCGATCATGTTTCAAGTTTTCAATAATTTTTGATTAGCCAATTATAGAAGTAATCATGAAGTACATGGTGGAATCTTGCAACTCGGATAATGAAATTTGATCTTTGTTTCTTCTCAACACTCTCGAAGAGTTTCTTGCGCTGGATAGCAATTTTTCTGCGAGAAATTCGTAATCGTGTACTGAAAACTGCGTTTTATAAGTGCGAAATTTTAAGAATTGAATAACAGTGAACGCCAAAGTTGCTATTCCACGAATATTTTAGGTACACACTGAAGATATTTTCTCTAAATCCTTGCTTTCCAAAGCTAATAAAGTAAATATTACATGGTAGGGGGTATTTTAAACTCAGGTATCGTACATTAAAGGGAAACGTGATCTCTTCTTCACATCCTCTACCTCTTCTTGCTGCAATTTTTCCAACCAAAATAAAGAAGCAATACCGTAGACGATTCATTCTCAAAATGAAATTCAAGAAATTCTTCGGTACCCAGTGAAACAGAAAAACGATGGTCATTACAGTTGTTTGTGTACATCTTTCACAACCGGACGACCTTGAACTAATTAAAGTTCCGCTCTTTCCTCTTTGGCGAAAACTTAGTACAGGAATAGGGAAGATAACGCTATACGGAAAACTTGAAAGAATATCGAATTACAATCGAGAGAGGGAACTTCTGACTCAACAGCTATATACATGCATACATATACGAGTCGTTGGGCAAGAAAAAATTTTGAGTTACGAAACTTTCTTCTTTTTTTTTCCCACTTTTTAATACCAAAGAGACCTAGACATATATTGAAGGGCCTGAAGTTTGAAATTTTTCGAAGTTTTTGAGTTCGATCACAAAGTCATCGTAAGCCCGAGTCGACGAAAGATGACCACCGGAGTCATCACACAGGTCAAAATCATTGATGAGGTCATAAAGCGTTACGTTACCCAGATGTGTGACTGACCCCCAGCCCAAAGACATACACATACCTATTTAAATACTGCGTCAATGATCGAGAAACTGCAGAGGTCTGGATAGACTGCATACAAGAATTACACAGGGCAAAAGCGACCGGCTCAAATTGAAGTTACATGCTGTGATAGTGTAGGCGAATAAGGAAAAATAAAAACATTTTGGGCCATAAAAGCTTTGATGACTGAAAATGGTAGAGAATGATGTCTGATCCCACTAAATCCCCCTGGAGCATTTTTTTCTATGAGGGTTTGAACCCCTCCCCCCCCAAAAAAAATCAGTTTTTTGCAAATATCTCGCAAAATATGCAGGTTATGTAAAAAATACCTCAGTTCAAAATTGCTCCTCATGAAATTTCCTATAAAATAGTGTATTTTATCTTAAGCCTAGCCCTCCCCCTTGGCCGACAAAGTCATGAATGTACCCCCATTCTTCAAAACCTGCGTAAATACGTAGCACTCTATACAGTAAAGTAATGGCTTTTCACGGGCTCAACAACGTATACAAGTGTGGTAAGATGTATCGAAAACATTTTCGATGAAGTAATGGGGGGGAGGGGGGATGGCACCTTTCACGAGGCTCCTATACACGGAAATTCTTTTGGAATCATGAATGCACTTGTTATGTTTTGTTCATCACCTACAATATAAAAGTGCACTAGTACTGAGTTTTCATTATTCGGCGATCTGCTAGAAAGTGGGCTGGAACATCAGCGGACGACGCCATAAAAAGTTTGCTGATGGAATCAATGAAAGCAAGAAGGAGATTAACTCATGGGAGAGGCATTCAAGACAGTGTGATAAACAGATGGTTGCTATCTACTCCGAGCTGTGCCAAAGTTTCCGATTCAGTGGAGGATTTTGCCGGTAAATCCTATGAGTCGTCGTTTGATGCTATTGGTACGAGAAAAACAATGAAATCCTTTATGTACAATTGCTTTTCTCCTCTCATAGTGACTGAGGATGAAATTGACGGAGAAGTGCACTATGTGATTGATGGAGGCTTCTTGTTGCATCGCCTAATTTGGCCAAAAAATGTAACCCACGGAAAAGTATGTGAAGAGTACGTGACCTGATGTAATCGTCGTCTTCGATGGCTATGAAGATAACGCTAATCATACAAAAGTGTCCGAGCGTACTCGACGTAGTCGGATAAAAGGGGCCAGCGTACGATGCACAGAGAACGCGGTAGTAAACGTGAAACAAACAGAATTTTTGTCGAGGGGCAGTAATAAAACGATGCTCATTAGAATTCTCCGTCAGAGACTTGTCGACAAAGCATGTACAGTCCATGTAGCTAAAGCTGATGCTGACAAGCTTATTGTTGATACTGAAATTAGCCACTCGCTTTACTACAGTTGTTGTAGGGCAGGATATTGATTTGATTGTCCTGCTAGTGGCTCTAGCTCCTGAATCGGCACCTTTGTATTTTCTGAAACGTCGCGCAGGGAAGCAGTCGGAAGTTCTGTACAGCGTTGTAAAGGCAGAAGGGGTATCTAATATGAAGGAAAGTGTACTCATAGCGCACGCTATAAGCGGCTGTGATACAACTTCTTGTCTCTACGGACGCAGTAAGACAAGAACGTTGAAAATAATTATTATGTATGCCTAAACTTGATAATGTTAGGAAAACATTTTCAAGTCTGGACGTGACGTCAGGAAATGTGTTCAAAGAGGGTTGCGCTCTCATTACAGCTGTGTACAGTGCCACAAAATCCACCTCCCTCTATGAGCTCCGGTTCCAACATTTTGCCAAGGAAATCCGGAATAAAGTAAATCTCGCGGCTTTGACACCCACAGAAAACTCGGCCATGTACCATTAGATGTTACCATCAAATCCAAATTTGGCTGGGCGATGAGAAAAACCCAACCGAAGGGGGATGGAAACTTATTAATGGAATCTTGGAGCCAATTGTCTTGACTAAACCTGCAGCGCCGTGCAATTTCCTGCATCTAGTTGAAATATGGCTGCAAAAAGGGATGTAAAAACGCATGCAGTTGTCGAAAAGCTGGTAAACTATTCAATCACTCAAAAAAAATTCCCTCGTAGCTTTGTAATATTGTACTTATTTTCTTTCTACAAGCTTGAAATGTTCAACGGTGTGCACTCTATGCCTTGGACTCACATGTTCCAACGCGCAAGACGAAAATATTGATGATGGCGATGATGTTCCAGATTTGCTCTCAGCTTCAGACCAAGTGGCCTCGTGAAAGATACCACCCCCCCTCTCCCATTGAAAATGTTTTCAATACATCTTACCACACTTGTATACGGTGTTCAGCCCGTGAGAAGCCATTACTTTACTCTATAAAGTGCTATTTACACAGGTTTTGAAGAATGGGGGTACATTCATCGACATTGTCGGCCGAGGAGGACCGGACTTTGCAGAGTATTTGGGCATGTATATCATGCAACTTATAGTACACAGCTTCGGAGTTTCTCAACGGGCGAAGCCTATCCTTGAATCCCTCAATGAAAAATATTCAGTTGTTTGGACCACAAGGTCAAGGTTTTAAGATTTCAGCAGCCTTTTTTTCTTAGAATAGATTTTAGGCTTGTAGGTAACGGTATTACAGTATACAAGAAAGGAAAATTATCATTGTACGGCATTTCTGTTACCAGAGTATTCCAGACCCCCATGATACCGTACACCTACGGCGAAACGTTGTTAAATTGTTTTTTTCAAAATGAAATAAATTTTGATAACGGAGGTATTAATTTTTCTTTCTACTTAGGGACATGGTTCACATCAAGACTCATTTGCATCCGAAAACTTTTTTCCACCGCGAAGGAATGAATATTACGCCTGGAGTTGCCGCCGACCAAAATGTCCTACACGAGACACACGTGTGAATAATTGACATTCATCTCACACGCGGAGAATTTCGTGCTCGACGATTAAAGGTCCAATGGCTAATGACTAAAATTATTGAACAATAACTACGCAAGATGAAAAATTCCCAAAGGCTTGAGGTCTATATTGATTCCCTACTCGCACACTTTCTTTTTCAAAAACGTGCGAAGAATATTTTTGATGAAGATTATTTTCGATTCGAATTGACGTTTTTCTAAATTGTGCAGCCAGTATACTCCGCCAATACATGCTAATATTATTTTCCACCCATAAAAAGAAAGAAACAGAGAGTGAAAACATCAGCAAGCCTATAAATCAATTTACCCAACAAGTAAAATAAATTAATTCTTTCCCGATTCTAACGTAGGAGGCATAAGTTGGTCGTGGGTTCATATTAGGTACATTCTGTGAAACTAAATATCCCTCGAGATCAGAGCATTTCGATGAAGGTCTGAATTATTTGTTCATTTTTTGAGAAATTTGGTTAAAATATATTATTTTCACAATCTACGAAGAAATATCAATTTTCCGGGCTTTGTAACGAGCACAAACGCTTCTAGCTGCTACTCTTTATTTATTCATGCGATGACGCGACACAGATTGAACAAAATTTGGTTCTTTTATATAATCGATAAAAGAGAGAAAGACTCCTAATAAGATGAATATCGTCTTTTTCGTTATATTTTCTAAGTGTTTGTTCAGTTTTTTCATATTTACTTCGAAGGAAGATACGTGATTCACTACATAATCCTGCGTTGTTTAACAATCTTTGCTCGCATACGTGCACAAATCGTGTTCCGGAAAACAGCCCATTAGTTTGGATTAATAGGTTTTCCATATGCTGTATCTCGGGAGAGAAATTTCGGAATTTCCTACTTCAAGCGCATACGTAGAGGGACGAAGTTCAAACATATGAATGTCCACAAAGTTTGTACAGATACTCACTCCTGTATATCACTTACATTCACATCTTTCATGATTTTTAAAAAGAGAGAGCGACTCGGAAGAAAAATTTCGAAGGTTTGTTTGCGAAGCTGTTCAGGGAAATTTAATCAAATGTTGTATTCTTTCTTTTTAGACAATGTAAAAATGGAAAGTTTGACAGAACAATGAGAAAGCCTACTGAAGCGGCCAAAATTTTCTCGTAAAAAAGCGAATGAAAAATTTTCGCTCGCCGCCACGATAAACTTTTTTCAACGATGATTCCAAAAAATTCTATGCGAAAAATTTGTGCATCCTGACAACAATATGAAAGATGATACGAGGTTCTTCAAGCCTAATTCTACAAACTCTTCAGTACCTCAACCGGAGAATATCCCAACACAAAACTGATGAAAACAAAAATAGGGATAATACTGCTCTGGCTTGCCATGCCTCTAAGAAAGGTCACAAATTTGACTTTAAAAAAACTCGTATATTAGCTTATGAATCTAACACTCGTAAGAGAAAAATTCGCGAGTGCATCGAAATCATCAAAAATAATACTGTGAATTTTAAACAGGATACACAGAAGCTGAAATCGACCTACTCTACAATTTTTATGACTCACACTTCCTGATTTTTCATGTTTTGTTCATTTCTCTCTATCGATAGCGCGTCGTTCTTAGATTATTTTGTTCAGTTTTATACTCATCTCGTTCCGAAGAAGACGTCTAGAACGTCGAAACGTCAACGAAAAAAATTTTATGTACACTTTTGTATACTGTGCGAGTAAAGCAATTTTATATTTCATTTAATTGGTACCTAATCTCTGCACGAATAAAATTCATCTTATTATTATAAATTATGGAGAAGGTTCATCGACTACCAATCGAAAATCCAGAGCGTAGGGAACGCCAGAAATTAATTTCGAAAAGTTTTCTACGGTATATCAAGAACAATATTAGTCAAAATTTATTCGAGTGCGAATTTTTGTACTCGCACCCGATGAAAAATTCTCACCAGATACAGCGGCTAGACAGGAATGGCCGATTGAGATCCAATTTCTGCTCGCGCTAATAAAAACGTTAATTTATTCTCAATGTTATTAACATCAGCATAACAAAACTCATACAACACAAAAAGTGTAATTAAATTCATATAGGTAGGTATACCCTTCCAAAGATCTACAAAGTATAAAGATTGAATGGGTATACGTTCGTGATTCTGCAGAATTTTCATCTCGCAAGAAAAAAGTTTAACCTCCAGTCGAACAGATCCGAAACTTACTACAGTACCGGTACTGGTAATGAGATTTGTATTCATCCACCGTAATAAAAAAAGAAAAACGCCGAATACTGTATACCTTTTTTGAGGCTCACGAACATGAATGCCTCTCAAAATAAAGCATAATATAAACCAACATGAAATCGTATTTCGCGCAAACCAAAAGTATAATACTGGGAGAAAATGTTATTTACCGTCGCGGTTGTAAATCATTTCTCATTTCCTTTGTTATTGGTCGAAATCGAAAATCGAAAATTTCTTTTTGCAAACGACGTCTAGATAACTTAGTTTTAGGATATAGGCACCGAAAGCAGTCCGAATGACATATACCTATTTGATTGAAAAAATTTTCCCTGCGAAATAATTTTACGTGCACTTACGACATATACGAGCAGCCATTCACCGCGGATAAGCTCTGCAAGAATTATTTATTGTGCCCGTGAAAAATAAATTTCATTATCTCCCCTTACGTTCTTAGGAAACGAGAAAAGCTAACTGGTAGAGATAAGTTCGAAGTGTGTTTGTGGCTGGTTGTCCTGAAAACGGCGTGATTTTAATCTGTCCAACTAACTTATTTACTTTTATCGCTCTGGTAACTTTACAAAAACGACAAAGCGTTCGACCTGAAGCATATTTTCTCGTACGCGACTTCGCCGCAATTTTGCCGTTTCCATTTATTTAAGGAAATGACTTATTAGTTGGTTTTAGAGGATTAGCGATGTTAGGATTTTTGTTGAGCGATTTTCAAATGGTATTACAAAAGCGCCTTCTGCAAGACCGCATTAATGATGACTAAATAAACTTAAGAGGTAACTTCAGAGTTTCTCACAACGTAGGTTATTTACTTGGGTAAACGAGGATACTCGGAAGTTTCCACACTACTCATAATCAGACAACGTATGATGTACGGTAGAGATATCAAGAATCAATCGTCTTCAGCATAGAGAAATTGTGAAAAGTTGAAAATATGTCATATCTACGTGTTGACATATTCGCTGATTTTTTGATAAATCTTCTTCTCATTCATAAGGTACTCACTTGCCGACAGCCTACGAGGACATCATTTCATTTTGTAGACAGTCCTAAAAAACCGTTGATTTTTGTAAGGGTATTGGAAGATGATTCTCACAGTAAGATTACCGCAGTACACAAATTGCTAATTCACATTATCATAGGTATTACAATTCCCAAGTTACAGCAGAAATTATTTGAATGAAAATTTTGGTAAAATAAAAATACAAACAGAACACAGTGCACTGAACTAGGTTAACTAATAAACAAAATTGCAGACGACAGTCACAGTGAGTAATCAAGTATGACACTGACGCCGCCGCCATGATGCTGATTAATGCATGCAGATCACAGATGCAAATGGCCGGCTGTGTGACTGATTGCTTCGCGAAATACATCGAGTGATGCGCTATCTATCGGCGGGCTCTCGGATTGGTGAATTGAGAGGAGAAGGTGATGGTGATGAAAAAAGTTCTGAAAAAAATTCCAAATGGGGTTATTCAGAAAGAAGATTTTGACAGCTATAATTTTTGCTCTCTGTACTTTTTGGTAGAAATTCATATTAAACGAGTTAGAGCTGATTTTATGAGTGTATCTTCTTATGGCAAAAAATACACAATCACCTTCTTGTCCAGTTTCTGTAAATCGCCACCTGCAGCGCCACCGCTCTGTATTTCGCGAAAAGGCCGTTATGTAGTAAATGACAACAGCACGCAGTGGATTGTTATCAGTGTTATCAGTTACATTTGGGGCGGTTCACGTTCATCGGTGCGGTGTACCAATGATGAAACTGTACCGCACTTTGTCCGTGTAAATCTGTATCCACTTCTTTTCGAGTGCGATGTTGTGACATTGCTGCATTACAGCCTTGTATAAAGTAGGCCGTGGCTAATGCCCTTTGAGCCGACCATCCGCTAGGATTGCTAACTACGCGTGCCGCGTGCCGTCAACCTTGTAAGAGCATCTTGCTGCACAAACTTGTTAATTTTCTTAAAGTCAATCATAATATACCTTGCGGGTTGCAACAATTTTCAATGAGAAGATTTTTCTAGATCAATTTTCTTGGAATTTCATATAACAGACCAAATCTAACACAGCACACCATAAAGAAAGCTCAAGACATTACCTATTTTAAGAACTTCGAATTATTCCAAAAATGACAGAATTTTTAAAAATGAAATGTATTTTAAAATGATCGTTTTTTTTTTTTTTTTCATAAAAGGCAGATTCTTGTGAAGCCAAGAATCTCAGTTTCATTCTCTATCATATCTCATAATTCTCAAGAAAAGGAATTGATTTTATCCCATAAGAGGGCAGTATGATTAACATGACAACAAATTAAATGAAACTGAGACTCTTGGCTTCACAAGAATCTGCTTTTTATTAAAAAAGAAGGAAAAAAAAAAAAAAAAAAAAGAAAAAAAAAACGATCATTTTTAAAATAATTTGAATTTTCTTAGGTCTCTATAGTTTTCTTGTGAGGTTGACTTGGGCTTTGGAAACTTCAGTCAGCTAGGCCTATGTGACATCATGGGTCTATTTTCAAATTATAGTCTCAATGAATTTGAAATGTCAAACAAGACTAAAATAGAGATCGAGTTTGTTGACTTCAGTCTTCCAACAGTTTAAAATAATAATTCGGAAAATGTTTATGCCAAAAAAATGGCTTAAGCGTACCTAGTTGAAAGTGCCATGAAAAATACAATTTTGTTTTATGCAGTATTGTTGTTTCCTTTAACATTACAATAACAAGCAACATATGAGGGTGTGTTTGTAAAGAACTAAAGATACTACTTGTACATAAATAAATGTAAGTATAGCATATGGAATGCCTGCTATAATACATAGATGTCAGCCTTTTTATGGACAATTCTGATGAGTATTTCAATTCAGGCAGTGGGTGGAAAAAGGGCGATATTCAAAAACCTGAATTTTGAGAAAATTGAGATCGAATTTTACCCTTTGTACGTTTAGATTACCCACTTTGCATCACATTTTCACTTCCTTTACAGTCAGTTTACATCGGAATGCTTTCAAAATTTTGTGAGAGATACCTGCGGTCATGAAGTATTGAAACACAAGATAATCTGAGAAAGGGCGATATGGCCATATCGCCCTTTTTCCACCCACTGCCTCAATTATATATTTGTGCCAAATTTAAAAACAAGAACACTGATTATTATGTTGGTATGGGAGAAAATGAAAAATGAATAATTTGGATCAAGTCTTGAATGAACCGGAGTTCAACTGACAAATTTTATTATCTCACCTAATTTATACAATGTGTGTTGTAGATATCTTTCATGGTACGGATGTTAAAAAGCTAATTTTGTTTATTTCTCTTCCATCCTATTATATCCTACTTGATTCTGATTTTCAGGAAATTGTAACTCTCAAATTTTGTGTTTTAATTTAGGTGCTGATGGTTTCGAGTTCTCCTAAAATGTAGGAGGAACAGAAGGATGGATGAAGTTCTTGCAGATTTGTTCCCTGCCTAGACCAAATTTTCTTGTGCATGTAAGACAATAATTTGTTAGGCGTTTTAATTGATATTGATTTAGAATTAAATATAAGTAATTGTTTTTCAATAAAAAACAAAATTAAATCTGGAAAGAAAATGATATGAATGAAAATTGCCAATTATTTTAGGTATTAAAAATCCAGATGATTATCAATTTTGGAAGAATACTTCAAGAAGTAAAACCGGAAGAATAATTTAAGGAGTAAACAAGAGGAACTACAGAAATTGTAGAAAATTTAAATAAGCTGTAAGCGCTTCTGGTTGAACAACCATTATCAAGTAAAGCACCAAAACAACTCAATTCTTCTAATAGGGATAGTTGTAACTTAGAAGAATCAAACCAATTAAATAATAATCAATTTCTTAGAAATTTATTTGATTCAATTGCTGGTATATTTTAGAATCTGAAGGTATGGACACGGCATTAAAATTGTGTCTCTTGAAACATGATAGATAATGCAGACTTGGCAAGGGTCACAACGACCTTGAGATACTTAAGCATATCTTTCCACTCCCCGCTAGTACCACCACATTTCGGTAGGTACTCTAGTATTGCTGAATTCATCTACAATGATGAAAAATTGAGAAACTGACTGAGAAATATGATTTTTTTTTTAGACATTATATAGATTAGAATAAACTGAATTTTTATGCAAAGTCCCAACTCTCTGCGTTGATTCCTGAATTTTTATCCACTTTCAAGAAAGCAGTGCGTTACTATAAGACTCTGTACAATATACATCTCTAATTTGCAATGCAATCTAGAGTTATGTTGTGCAATCATCACTAAACTGTAGACAACATTTTACTGTAGTAGGCTATACATAGATTCAATTATTCAATTGATCTTGCAGTTTAAAATTTAATAATCAGGTTTTACCTCAGGCTTTCTGTTCATCTCCATAGTTGTCCCGACAAGAGTAAGCAACAAATTGATTTCAGGGCCGAGAGCTCCGGGGAAAGGAATAAATAGGGACTTAAAATAAGTGCAACAGTACACATGACTCAAATTGGAGGTTTCTTTATGCACGGACAGTAGAGTGCCAGCTGCCAGGCAACTCACTGCCAACTCTTGAAGACCAACTGTAGTGTTGAATGGTGCCCTCTCTAGTGTGTAATAGGTGCATAAGCTTCAATGAAAGAAATACAATTTGCTTTGCTGATCAATAGATTCGGCCTCGGGGTTCTTCTGTTTGTGCTCTATAGCAGTAGTCATTTGCTAGGAGTGCATTGGAAACCAGGGTTAATTCACACTGAGTATAGAATGAAGCCACTTGATAAAGAAAATTGAACACCATGCTGATACGTGCCAGCGGAGGGACCATGAGTTACACTAATAAACGTGCCTCGTTTCGGCACTTTCCATTAGCAATAGATTCAATAAATAGACTATTTAATAGCTAGATACAACTCATCTCATACTTAGTCATAATCAAAATCATAGGAGTACGCAAGTAAACGTTATTGGTACGGTTAGGATATACAAAGCCCGAAGACAATGTGGTCCCTTTTATTGCAATTAAATGCTACATTATTGTTATAGAATTAATAGTACCGTACGTTATTCTTCCGAATCCAATTCTCAACTCAGTCTTCATCGCATTTTACGCCCTTCCAATCATATAATGGATTCTAAGTAGGCACTTCATACTATAAAATTACAATAAACATGCGTGAATGCTATAAAATTGCGTTGGAATTGTATAGGTAATGCCCCGAGGAATGTTTACTTATTTATTGTAAAGCTCTTCAATGACGTAATCACGAAATAAGAAAGAGTATTAAGTTACGGTGTATTTATGGCGGCGGGAGGAAAATAAAATCAAAACTTTCTTTATAGGCAGTCGTAAGTTACAAGTTGTACAAAGTAGAACTAGCACACGATCATTCAAAGTCTCCTAATTTAATGAGATATCTTTTTTTTAGAGGGGCGAGGTGAGGATACGTGATAGGCGTATCTCACCTTCTCACTGTCTATTCAAAGAATCGAGGACATCGCGACTTCGATAAACGACAGAGGAAAATAGAATTAATGAAATCAAAAGTAAGAAATCAGATTTTTCAACAATGCAATGCATGGGTAGTTTTCACGCTTCATGTGTAGGTCTATGCGAACAAAAGTTTCCTGACAAATTGATCGTCAAATCGAAAATGGCATGGCCATTGCGCCTTTTCGAAAACTTACGTAAACATAATATTTTAATTTTCAACGCAAACTTACCGCAGTTCTCTTCGTCTTCGCCGCCTTCACAGTCGAAAAATCTATCACAACGCTTCTCTAGACTAATGCAGCTGTTTGTACAAGGAAATTCATTCTGTAAGCAACCTGAAAACAAAAAATAAAAACGGTGAAATTTCAGAAACAATACTTACATTCAATTGAATGATTACCGATTTAAGGGAAAAAAGAGAACGTAGGTATATAACACACCGGAATTCTGTGTCACCAACAATTATTACGGCAATTCAAAAACTACTGTAGAACATGAAATGTCTAGGATGATACGACCGATACCCGAAAGGATCTTACTCTACAGTAAAGTCATGGCCATGGTATGGTTATCCAGAAAGTGTGATTAGATCGTCATCCTTATTAAAATTCCCATTTGTAAGAAGTTTTTAAAAAAAAATTCCTTCAAGCTATATTTATCGAGTTCTATCAATCTTTCTCCTCATAAAGGTTGATGACCCGATATTCTCACATTGAAGAAACCTACAAAAAGAATCTCACGGGACTTGTTCCTATATAGGCCTACTATAAAAAAGACCATTTCCAACGATAACCAGTAGAAGAATTGAACATGAATAGGCAATTATGGAAAGTTTTTACATTGCTATAGGTAGGTAAGTATATTTTTGACTGGGGGTCAGCTGAAATTTTTCGTGATGCAGGGAACGATATCAAGAGTATAACGACTTTGAAGGCTTAGGCTAGGCATCAGATCGATTATGCACATTAGGCCCGGAGAGGAGCCTCAGGTACGACCTGGAGTCAGACCAAAACGTTTCCGTAAAAAGTTCTTATCCACTTGTAAAGTACCTACTTATTTCCAGTCACTACATATTTTCTTCTGATCCCATTTTTCTCCCTGACTACGTAGGTACTTACCACAGTAACGAACATGTTCATCTTCCCCATGTTCACATTCAGGTATGCCATTGCACTTATTCAACTTTGGAATACAATCTCCATTATTGCAACGAAAAAAGATGTTTTCAGTGTCATTGCATTTGAATGGTATTGATCCTAAAACAAAAATTGTTAATAACTATCAGAGCACTTCATCGTGCGTACAGCGAAAAAAATGCTTTCCTTTGATTTGGAAATTTGTACGGACCTGTATTTTCATTGTATTTGCTAGTGAAAGAAACATTGCTCGCTGTCAGTTCTATCACAGGTGCATCGCACTGAACAAGACCAATGCCAGCAATAACGACCACTAAGATCCAGTTCAAGATGTACCTTCGCATCTGATCAAAGCCGACTGCTAATCGTCATGTAGTATGGTTTTATCGAAGTTCTTTGGAGTTGGAATCGTACGATTTTTCGCCTAAAGTCAAAAACAATAAATAACCTAGGTAAGAAGGATGATTAAATTCGATCATTCCATAAGTTTAATAGAAAAATTGAATTGAGGCTCGCTTTAACAATTTGGCTGTTGAAGGGGTGGCTATAATTTGGTACAGATTTTATAGTCAAACAAAAGTTTCATATCTGATGTATTTACTTCCAAAAGATTGATTGCGGTTCAATTCATACAATCACTCTTTTTCATCAGCGCTGTCATTTTCTGTAACGAAATATCCATTGCCATTTTACCAGAATTCATATCAAGGGATAGATAGATTTCAGGTTATCTTGAACAAATCTGAAAGCAAAAATAGACACACCTATGTTAGTAATTTATTTACTTACGAAGGTAATATACTATAAAGCTCAATTTCAAACTCCGCATCACCTCACTCGGCCCTGATTTGAGGCAAAAGCCTCCCTCAATCTGTTCCACTCGCTCAAACCCATGCTACCTTGTGGAATGGGCCATGTCCCAGGAATTTGTTTATGTCATCACTCCAGTTACATTCCATGGTTGCCACAACGTTATTTTATTTGTCCATTGCTTTTCAGATATTCTTGCGACATATCCCGCCCGTTTCGCTGTTCATTCTTCCCATTTTAATCATGTGTGTAGCACTATAACTGTCATCATTACTGATTTCTTTAACCTTATTTCTAAACCTGCTTACTGCTCTCCCTCTGCCAGATCTTCCACCGCCCTCATTTCTGTCAAGTCTACTGGATTCTTCGCAACCAAGATATCATCATCCGTGAAACTGAAGTCACTTCATTTTTTCCCATTTATACGTATTTACTCCCTTATTTCCTTCTTTCAATTTTCGAGAAACTTCTTGACGAATGAAAGTTGAATAGACTACATTTCATCTAAAGTGAAGTGCTTCCCTTTTGTATACTCAGCTTCTGCTTCAATTGTTTAGATACCAATTTTTATAGAAGTTCACATACGTGTTAACAATAGGTACTTCTGAATACTAAAAAGAAGTCCAGTACTCAATCAGCAAAATCCAGCGAAAAAATTCACCTTAAGTATAGCAAATTGAAGTACCGGAAGATTCCATACCTTGGTCAGAAACTATAAACTTGGCACAAATTGTCCCTCAGAATGATGAAATCAATGCTCTGATTTCGCCACACGGATTTCTGGTAACTCTGCAAAGAAAGATCTGTGACAAATTTCGGTGTCTGATTTCAGCACAAGGGAAAAAACTCGAATTTCTAAAAATGGTTGGAAGGTTAAAATTTTTCCAAGTCTCCGTCCTTCCATTTATAAATACAGCTTGAGGATTGGAATTTTTAACAGGGAACCTGTTTTAGCGGGGGGGGGGGGTCTTTCCAGAAAAAACGTCCACTGGCTGACAAACTTCAGAGGTCGAAACAATAAACCATGTTGACCGTCGATTTCCCGCCGATCTCGCGTTGACCATCAGTGTCGACCAAAAATCGACCGAGAATTCATTGTTTTCAAAATCTTCGTCGGAGTCGCGTCGATATATTGATGAAATCAACCTCACTTCGATGTCAATATTCGGTCGATTTCGAGTCGACAAGTCTATATTGACTCATTTGCCACAAATTTTGGTGAAAAAAACGGTCGATTTTGAATCGATTTGACGTCAAATTGACATCGATTTCAAGTCGACATGATTCAATGGGGTCTCTCTCCTATTATATGTAAAGAGGTGTACCCAGGTAGGGGGATTGGGGGATGAATCCTCGCTTCGATGGAACTCATTTTCGACATTCCCTACCCCCCTCCATCCTTGGAATGAAAATTTTCGTCGCACAAAGCAATTTTCGAAGGATTTGAAACCATCTTCAAAACGAATTTAAATGAGCCTCTCTTCTTTAGACCTCCTATTTGGAAATCCCCCCCCGCAAGAAAATCCTGAGTACGCCTTTGAATGTAGAGCTCAGAGATAGAAAATTTTTCAAGTCTTCTTCCTATCATATTACTATGACGATCATTTTCCTGAATCTTTTACCCTGAAAACAGAAAACCTGAATGACATTCCCCTGAAAATTTTCTCCTGAACGTACACTTTCCTGAAAAAATCATCCTGAAAAAAAAATTCTCAATAAAAAAGAACCTGAAAGCTATCCAGAAAAAAAAAGTTCCTGATTGGACATGAACCGATTTCGGCCAGTTAAATCTCTTGATTTGCGGTTTAACGGTCACGTGATCTCACAACTGGCCCTCACAAACCTGCCTGAACGCTACAAACAACCCTTGGCAGGTGAGCGCTTCCTCCTGTACGACTCTCAGCCATGGGATGGAGGTAGCGATAATGACGAGGAAGACAAAGACAATTTTCAAGTTGAAGAGGAGGGAGATGAAGTGGAAGATACTTTCGGTCCAGAGTTACTTGAAAACGTGTATCCTGGATTTTGGATTATAGGAAAGGGAATCAAGGCCAAGCCTAAAGTGGATTGATCAGCAGGACCGAATCCAAGTTCAAGTGGCATCGTACTACGATCACAAAAATTACAACACAGTAGACGAATACCTTTGTACTTCAGCACATTCTATTAAGATGTCGTAAAGCTTGAGTATACAACGTACCTACCATTGTTATTGAATGTACTTTCAAAAAAAATTCATTCAGTAGAAAAAACTTTGTTTTTTTTTTTTTTTTTTTTTTTCAGGATTTTGTTCAAAACTTTTCAGTTTTTTTTTCAGGATTTTTTCCGTTCAGGTTCTTTTGTTTTTAAGATACGAAGTGGTTATTTGTAGGTACGGTACCTACGGATAAAACGTTATTTGTAGGTACGGTATGTTTCAAAAGTATTTGATGATTGACGAGAGTACTCTGACAAGACAGAAGTCAGATTAACCGAATGAAGGATGTTCAAGGAGGAAATGCTGATGCGGTGATGATTCATGAACAAAGTGACGTTCTTTCAGATAGGAAGATACAAATGGTGCAGGGTTGAATGTTTCACGTCTAATAATGTTGAAACTAGTGTATATGATGGTACTTTTTTGAATGCAAGAGCTAGCTCATGTGTACCGCCCAATGAAGGCCTGCCAAGTGCACAGGCTACCTCACAAAGCAGAGACACCAACGATGGAACATTATTTCTTCCCTGAAATCACAGCGAGGGTGCAACTGAGGAACCACGCCAGTTGGTTTCCGAAAAGAGAGTGAAGGCCAGAGGTCGCTCAAAACTTTCATCAAAGCAGTGGTCATTTAACAGAACCAGAAGGAGGAAATCTGTACCTGCAGATGACAGTAAGGACGATGATGATGATAGTGATGGAAAGGCCACTTGCCTTGTCTGTTACGCGAGGATTGCAGGAAGGAATGGCTCGACCTTTACTTTTACCAAGTGCTGTTCTATGAAAGTTTACACTGCATGCCTGCAAGGAGACGGCTGCCCTCGCTGTGATGACTTTGGAGACGGCTGAGGTAGATATTGAAGACAAGAACATACCGTACCTACATATAACGTTTTATTTGTAGGTACCGTACCTACAAATAACGTTTTATTTGTAGGTACCGTACCTACAAATAACGTTTTATTCGTAGGTACCGTACCTACAAATAACGTTTTATCCGTAGGTACCGTACCTACAAATAACGCCTACCTTTAAGATAACTTTTTCAAGATAATTTTACGTTAAGGAACAAGTTTTCAGGCAAAAGCCATTCAGGCTTTTGGTTTTCAGGGTAAAAGATTCAAAAAAATGTCCGGGAACGATCCTCCACCTTTCTCGTAAGGTCGGTGGACGTCAAATTTTGTTCCTCCCGTAAAAATAAAACAATCACCTAGTTCGCCTACAGAGCTTTCCCAGTTTTCCATACTTCATACTTATTCTCCTTCGAGTTGTCAATCTGGTGGCGTTTCTAACGTTGATCCTATAGTGAACTCCTTGGGATGAAATAAATATGCAGACCAGAGTCACCCATGAAATGTATTTGAAAAAACTTTACCAGATTGACTCGTAGGAGAATGAGTATGCAATAAGGAATACTGGAAAAGCCTTATAAAGAGACCACCTCATCTTCGTGATAGTTTATTTTCTAAAGCTCTTCAATCTTCATCCGGTTGCCAGTTTTGACATGTTTCATGTCTTTACGCTGACCTGATCCCCCTGACCCCTATTGAAAATTTGCGAGTTTCTTTAACGCGAGTGGCCCACCCCCCCCACCCATTACCCCGTGGGTGGTTCGAAAATTTGCGATTTTTTTAACGCGAGTTCACCTTACTTAGTTTATATTCGAGCATTATACTAGCTTTATGGTGGCTTTATACTAGCTTTATACTAAGATTTCTCAAGTCGTCTGACTCTTAGCCAAACCCTCATTATACTAGACCTAATATACACTTTATGAAGGCTTAAGTCTTCTGACTCCTAGAGAAGCTTCATAGTTTGCCTCATTATACTAGCTTTATTGTGCCTATACAGTATACTAGCTTTATGGTGGCTTTATACTAGCTTTATACTAAGGTTTCTCAAGTCGTTTGACTTTTAGCGAAACCCTGATTATACTAAACCTAATATACACTTTATGAAGGCTTAAATCTTCTGACTCCTAGAGAAGCTTCATAGTTTGCCTTGCCTAGTTTACATGCTAGTTTAAACTAGCTTTATACTAGGAATACCACAGGCTCATTCCAAACTAAGCTTCTTTATACCATAGGCTCATTCAAAGGGGAAGTTTGTATTAGTCTCTACTAGCTAGGCTTGAATTCTCTTTGATGTGTGCAGTGAACTCACCGTGTTTGCGAGTACCAACTCGCCGTATGCAAATGACCTTGGGTCTCTGAAGCTTTCATTATACTAAGCCTGAATCAGTATGCTGTATAGTTGGTATAGCCTACATTATAAAGGCCTAATATACATATTTTACCTTGAAATGTAAACTAGATTTATACTAGATCAAGCCAGATTCCTACCCTGAATTTGAAATTTGCTTGCGTACATCCGTGCGTCGGAAGCTTTCATTATACTGAGCCTGAAGTAGAAGGAATACCCTTTATTAAAATACTAAAGTAGACTTATACTAGACCAAGAAGCGGGACGAACAAGCGGAGCGAGTGAGGCCCCCTAATCTCATCAGCTTGAAATACTGAAGTAGACTTATACTAGACCAAGAAGCGGGACGAACGAGCGGAGCGAGTGAGGCCCCCTAATCTCATCAGCCTGGAATATACTTAGGTAGACTTGTACTAGACCAATATGGGGGCGAACGATCGGAGCATGCTACCTTATAGAAGACATAAAACATGATCTCTTTCTATTTGGCCCCGCCAGAAGATTTTTTTTCCCCTTTAAATTTGCAAGTCGGTATTCGTATCAATCTTATGCATAGTGTTTCGATTTCATAAGGCTCAAAACTAGCTTTGCGTGAAATTTATATGATTAATAATTTGGTAAAAATATCGGGATAGTCAATCTGTTTGTGGGCGGATAGTGCAAATTTCATTGAAAAGTTGTATTTTTTTGTTTTTGTGAACCTAGAATATAATTGCACATGGTATAGGTAGCTCATTTTTCCACGATGAGTACAACGGTATACCTACGCTGCGCACTGACCACACTCAAAAAACACTCACGCAGTCGCGTGAGTAGTACACGACTTTTCCTTTGACTAATGAAAACTCACTGAGAGGATCACTGCTAGTAAGGACTCATAAACTCTAATTATTCTCGCGTCACCTTTTTTTTTTTTCAAAAAAAAAGTCGGCAAATGTTCCGAAATTCTAAAATCTAATCACTGAACAAAATTGTCCATCATTTCAATCAGAAAACCATAGATGAATTACTATCAATTAAGCTCATTTGATTCTCGAACAAATTGTAGGCACACAAGAAAACACTAAAAAGCAAATGACATAATCAAAGAAAAGAAATAAGAGCAACGTCAGCAACATTTAAATCGTAACGAGAAAAAAAAAAAATTGCGGAATGAAAAAAATAAAAAAATTAGAAGTCCCAGTTATGGGATGAGAAATATTAAAATGTAAGAAAACTCCAGTTCTAATTACCTAAAATTCATAGAAGAAAAAAAAAAAAAAAAAAAAAACTACATGCAGGAATATTCATTGAGTCAATAAGGCACGTACGGCATTTTTCGGACGCCCGCCGTTTTCCATTTTGACCTAACGGTAGAGACCGTGCTTCGGCAGGCCCTCGTTCACTCTCGTTTTTGAGGAACATTGCCATGGATCTGATATCTCACTGTTTTAGCTAGAAAATTCGGTACAAAAAAGAGCTTTACAATTACTTTTTCCTACACGATATTCTTAGCCTAGTATTGGTCTAGTATACGGTATATTAGGGCTCCAGCCGCTCATCTTTTCATTCGTTCATAATTTGTCTCTCATCACCACCATCTTCCACAAATTCCATCCCAATATTCTTCATCTAAAAATCCAGCTACAAAGCAATCCGAAAAAAATTGATATTTCGAGAAAAGTCGAGGAAATAACTGAACCTAACCTAACCTAGGCCTAAAGAAGCCCTAACTATGTAAAATCATTCTCCTAAACTAATTTAATGAACTCTTTGTCAAGAATGAACCTGTCGAATAAAAGGTTCTTCATAACAATAGACGTACTGATAACAAAAGGATAGGGTTTGCTTCAGGTAATGTGAGCGACTATACTCCTAACGAGTAAGAAATTAATTAAAAAATTGCAAATTTCTCAAGAACTACTCGTCCGATTCTCAAAAAAATTGCGGGTGCACATCTTCAGATATACTACTAAAATATGGCCAAGTTTCAAGAAAATCCGTCGGGTAGTTTCGGAGGAGTTCGACGGACAAAAAAATCTTATAATAAATAATAATAAATGATAAATACATATATAAGGAAACCTGAACGGGCGGGTGTAATACCTCACTTTTCCACTAGGAAAAGTCGGTAAAATAAAACGGAAGCCATACCCCAGGTCATGAAATCATTTCATTGAAATAATACAATCTATTACGGTTAATACACTAGATTAGGCGAATATAGAGAGATATTTCATAATAGTACAAGTGCATCATCCGTCGCTATAGGTCAAAGGGGGAATTTCAGTAGTCATTTTCGACTTTTGATTGGCATATGACAATTGAAGGCGCGAGAGTTGAAATAAATGTACCTGAATTATAGATTAGAGGTATACGAGAGAATCAAATTATGATGGGAGTCGGTGAAAATGTCGATAATATTTTCTTTTAACGGCTATTTTCCGACATCTGTACTCGTAATACGTCCGTAAATGGTTGTTGATTATTCCTTCAAAATATATTCAGAAAATAAAGAGTGCTGTGAAACTTGTACATAGGCTCTTTCTCTAGTATCTTATTGCAGACTCGTTTGCCTACTCTTATTGTAATGGTACAGTATATTATATTTCTTGTTCAAATGACAACGGAAGAGAGGGACCGGATGCCTCATGATATACCACATAATGAAAACCTGTGAAGATAGGCTACGCACCCTTTTGTTTGCGAGCTGCCAAAAGCTATGGCATCTCTTCTTCTCGATTCAGGTGCGGACGTTTTACTTTACTGGTATCAGTGTAGCTTGTGGTAGAGACAGATTAAAAAGCTCTGCTGATAAGCGTTGACATTGTTTCGCAATGTTGACACGCGAGTTTATAACTGAAAACAATGTACTTGAAGGTGAATGTGATCATTTTATTTTGTATTAAGCAAATTTTGAGTTTGAAGATTTTGACTCAATTACAATGCATAGTGATCAAAACTCAACTTTCAGTAGACGAGATTTGTCAGGAATTTTAAATTGCCGTACTTTTGTTCGTCTCTACTGTATTTCCTATACGGGAAATAAAATTGACACGTATGAATGAATACCGAAAAATATTTTCTCGTCTCGAAGGTCTTCTCTCTCCACCAACTTCTTGCCGTTTACTCTGAAAGCTGTCATAGCTTGTTTTGAAATAGGTATCGCACCTTTTGACAGAAGGGATACGGATGTGAAAGAAAAATAAATTTTCGATAGGTAACTGATGGAACCATCACCGAATACAACTGAGGGTAAAATACGCAACGGATACCTACTGTAGATACATGCTGATAATTATTTTCTTTCCGTGGCTTTATGTTAATGCAGAGCTTTATTTGTTGAGGAGGAAAGATAGTTAGAAATAAAAGACATACGAGTATTCACACTGAAGACAACTTTTAACCCACGTTGACAATGATTGATTGAATTCGCTCCAAACATGGACAGAAGTTTATTCAATGGATACGTTTTGTTCTACAAATGCAAATTTGGTGACTCTCGAATCATTAAGCGGAAAAATTTGAATAAAAAGTTGCGAAATCCAAATAATGAAAGGCAATGTTTACATTCCATTTCCTTCTTTTTTCAAATTATTTTTCAACTCGTATGTACCACACCGAACTGCATTGCAACTTGAGAGCAGTTATGAGAAAACAGAGAAAGAAAATTATCTTCGTGTACGAGTAAATTTCGATGCCATAAGTAAGACTCAGGAGGATAATCAGATTACGCGAGCGCTAACGAAAAATGAGGAAAATTACTACCTAACAAAATTATTTATGAAACGAAGAGAGTGGCTCCGAGATTCTTTGGTAAAACTTTTTAGAGGTAGAAAAAAAGTCATCATGAATTATTGTACCTACTGAGAGTATCTTGTTCCACTCACAACTTCAATTATTTATTCGAATGTATTATTTTCGAATAAGTATTTTTTTTCTCGCGTGTCAATTGCTTTTTCTCCCTTAGTTTTGGCCTCGAATGCGAGCTGTACGTAAACTACCTTTGAATTGAGAAATCTTGTCTCCTATACCATCATCTCGCGCATTTCGCCCTTTTCCTTGCTCGAGAGAGCCTTATGCAACCAAAAATCATTTTTCGTAAACTCGGACGCAGCTTCGAGTCTAGCTTCTCTCCAGGTTTCTTTTGTTCACACGCTTCTCCCAGCTTTTTCTCATCCTTCTTGCCTTCAAATCACTCTTCTCTAAGCAGTATCTAGCTTCAAGTCCTGCTTCTTTCCGGGTTTTCCCGACTGATCTTCGCTTTCCTATACATCTCGTCTTCTCGTTCCTTACGTTCCACATATTCTTACCGTCTTCTCCTGCCTAAATGTCCGTTGTACTATATTTCTATGTTATTCTATAATATTCAAGGTTTTTAGCCGGTATCGGTACCAGGTCGTGAGCCAAATTCTATTTCGACGATTGGATGACGAGAAATTTATGGAAAAATTCATCACCAAAAAGTGGTTGATCTTTGAACTCAGACGATGGTATCGAGGAACAGGGGAGGACACTTGGAGAACATAGAATTTTTAGCTATATTATAATATAGAAGAAGGAGGACTTCGAAAAATTTCGACAGATGATAGCCGCGATCCTAAAGAATCAAAAAATCTCCCATGAAACAAGTTTCCTCGATAATAATTATGATTGTAGGTTAGAATGGGTACGGCTAGGGTGTTATATACGCGTGCTCGCGTTTATTTTCTGACCTTATTTGCTAGTAGTTTTCTGTTTATTGCGCCCGTGATGCTTATGAACTTTTCCACCTTGTTGGCTATGTCAACCTCTTCGTTATATGATGTGTTCACTCCAAGGTATTTGAATGTATTGACCTGGGGGTCCTTATTGGGTCGCCAAGAGGCTCCCTTTACGAACTTTCTAAAGGCCGAGGTTCTCGATGTTAGGCACCCTCTCGCTGGAAACGTTGTCTACCGCCACGTCGATCATCTTCGACACGATCTGGAGACTGCAGTCTTACACACAATGTTTTCCTTCCTCAATTCTCATTACTCCAGCGTGCAATACCCGTTGACGATAGATAAAACGGAGATTTACTTTCTGGACCTCAACATTTTCATCACTCCTCAGGGACACAGTTCCGCCATACACTGAAAACTCACCTCCTCCGATTGACATGTCAACTTTTCCTCCCATAGTCATCCCTGGCACAAAGAGTCCCCATACATCGCTATGATGTATTACCGTGGGTCTTCCTTTCTCACTCGTGTATCCTTCTTTAATAAATTGCATACCATTGAAGTCCTCGTCATCCGTAATGGCGTATACCTGGACTCTATCGAAGATTGTTGTTTGACAGCTGCGAAAAAAGTCTCCCGGGAGGAGATTATTGACTTCGCTTCACTCGAAGATACAAAAATATACTTCGACGACGCCCAATCTCGCACACCTCAATCGTCAAACTTTCTCCGGGAAAATTAGGAATCTACTCTTTATTAAACCACGATGATATAGCAAAGGTCTGGTTCAAATCATTTTATTCCAAACGCCGCTCTAATTTTGGGAAATTTTCCAAGCTCTGTACCTTATGTTACAGTCTCTGATAGATTCGCGCGTAAAATCAATTCAACTTTGAACTTAGAAAACTTCTCCTTATTTTCTGAATGCTATGTTTATTCGATTAACTATTTCTCGCGAAGTATTGATGCATATATTTCTCGTATATATATTCGACAAAAGCTGAATAACAAAATGTTGCACATATGGTACACAGATTGTATTTACGCTATACTTTATTCTCTCGCGATCGCTCGTGAGTCAAGTTTCGAATTTTGCATTCGTACCAACTCACTGGTCCTTCGTGCATTAGGAGAACTTTCAATCATAGCTTTCCCAGATGAAAATCGAACACCGTCATATTTGCTTTAGTCTTATTACTGCGAGCTATTGTCGTTTCCAAGGAAAACTGAAAATACGTACGTACTACTCCATCTGAGACAAAGAAAGTTCTTGAATACGAAATTATTTCCACGGCAAATTCTTGAAAGTCGACATCCATTTGCTTATTCTTCACTTTACACTCCGAAGAAGTTGAATAATGTGTTTCGAAAATAACGAATATTTTGTACATGGAGAGTGAAAATAGAAGTAAATTGGTCTTTAAGGTTTTAAAACTTAATTCAAGTCTTTTGTTTTATTTCCGTAACTTTTTCATTTTAAAATTATATCTCTGTCGACTGTTTCCGCGACATTTGTCTGGTTCGGACGTATATTAGTTTGACATGGATGGTGCGTGCAGCCCTTTTTGTTTTGTAAACCTTTTTACAAAGCTTCACGCTCTATTATATTAATGACTCCCGTCGGATTTCGTGCTCTATAATGTTATCTGAAAGTCCCTCAACGTGTGATACCCTCCGCCCTCGTATAGAGAACTTTTCCATCTTCCCTGCGTTTTCTCATGTATAGTTAAGAATATTTGTGCGACCCGCAAATGATGGTCACAGAGCACTACTCCGTGCAATCTCTGTTTTTCTTTCGCAGTTCAATATTAATTACCTCTGCGCTATCCTCTAATCGCGCGCAATATTTACTGTATTCGAATGGAATAGGAGAACGGCAATTTGAGAAGGGACACTTTGGAACTTTTTCGAAACAAACGCTTTCGAGATTATGGGTTACTACAGTTTTTCAATGATGGATAGAGAAAACTGCATCAATTGGCAATCGCTTCAAAACGAGAAGATGGATTTATTTCACTTATTATAATTGAATTATATGCTTACAGACTGGAGAATGTCACACTGAGGACGAGTTTCACATAATCGAACTTTCAACTTGTACAAAATTAGAGGCGCGTAAAACGTAACAATCGAGCTCAACATTATCTTCATAGATACGAGAATTCGAATTGATATTCGCGAGAAATATTTACTGAACGATATTTTGTAAGGGTGAGAAAGAATTTCTCGGATGCAACAGACACAATAACAATTTGGCGCGAGATTGTACGCGAGGTCAAATCGCGTTTTGAACTTTGTTTTTCTAGTCTTTGCAACGGTCTCTCATAGTATTTTTCTGGATCGTTTAATTTTCACGCAATTTTCTTCTACTATCAGGAAAAAATAAGATGCCTTAGCAGATGATTTATAAGAAATTGGAGATTGAATAAACAATGATGTTGAGTCCTCTTTTTTCTTATTTTAATTCTCATGTAAACATTCAAATAAAATAAAAAAAGAAAAGTACGAGAGAAACTGATGTTACATAGTGTGGCTCATTTTATATGCTTCCACCTTTTTTTAGTCTAGCATACAAAATAGATATGTATCTTGATACTAGCATGGTATACGGACTTTCACGTTATTATATCGACAGAAGAATGAGAGGAATAAATCTAGTCCGGAGAGGAGGGTCATGGATTGTTCCTTCCCTTATTCTTGGCCCAGAATCGCCTAACCGAGCTCCTTGCTAGGAAGAGAGCAGTGATGTTCAAGACGAACACACAGCTAGATGGTCGCAATTTTTCCAACTTGACACCCCCCCCCTAAGGTTTCCGATTAGAAGAACAGGAAGAACAGAACTGAAGCGGTAACGATCATCAAAATAGAACATAGAAACGGAAATCAGGAACAGTGAGTCATTCATCGACTTGTGGCGGAGGAAGAGGCAGAGGCTGGGTAAAGAGAAGGGAAAAGGGAGAAAAGGATACGTCGAAAAGAAAAATTGTTCAAGATAAGAAAACGTGATGGTCAAGAACGAAAAGTGTCTCCATCAAAATGAACTTCGCGCAGGGGTGATAGGCCAAGGCTTCTAAAAGCTAAACCAGAAACAGTGGTCAAATTTTGATCGATTTCGAAGCCATCAGCAATTCAGCCAAGTCAGTTAGCAGTTAATGAATAAAGAACAACTTTTTAGCGGGGAACCCGCTACACATCCATTTTGTTAAGGGGATTACAGCCTTAGAAAACGTCCGCGTCCGGGGGTTTCTAAGAACTGCGTGACGTGACGTGGCGTGAAGTGTGCCGTTTTAAGACATCATCAATGACCTTGACCTACTTTAGAGACTTCACAAAATTGAAAAATTGTAACTTCCAGCCTTCATTATTTATCAGGCTTAGTATGCAGTATACTGAGAAGAGCCCTGTTGAATAGAGGAGATTGCGTGTTCCTTGCTGCCATTGCAAACCTGCAATGGCATCGGCATCTAAATTTTTTCTGATTCCTCTCTTCCAATTCTTTCCTAAAATCTTGGAACTTTTTCAATACTTTTTGAGTTTCTATTCATTCTGTATAATATTTTAGCGGGGAACCCGCTATCCCTTTTCTTAGGGGGATTACATCCTCAGAAAATGTCTGTGTCCGGGAGTTTCCGTGACGTCACGTGACGTGTGACGCTTTATGACGTCATCAATGACCTTGACCTACTTTAGGGATTTGGAAAAATTTTGACTTCCAGCCGGGATGTTTTATGACGTCATCAATGATCTTGACCTTCACCTTGACCTACTTCAGGGACTTAGAAAAATTTCAATTTCCAGCCGGGATTCTTTATGACGTCCTCAATGACCTTTACCTTGACCTACTTCAGGGATTTGGAAGAATTTCAACCTCCAGCCTGGATTCTTTATGACGTCATCAATGACCTTGACCTTGACCTACTTTAGGGACTGAAAAATTTCAACTTCTAGCCGGGATTCTTTATGACGTCATCAATGATCTTGACCTTCACCTTGACCTACTTCAGGGACTTGGAAAAATTTCAATTTCCAGCCAGGATTCTTTATGACGTCATCAATGACCTTGACCTTGACCTACTTTAGGGATTTGGAAAAATTTCCTCACGGTATCCGGCTCCACTCGGCTCATTGTTGAAAGGCCCTTCAACTTCTCCAACACTATCTTGTGGGACTTACCAAATTATGCAAGATAATCAATCTCTCATTTTATGACTTCGATATTTCATAATTTAGGTACGCATTTTAGCAGCCTAACCAATACGGATTCACGAGTCTATCTTTACTGCACGTACTTTCAATTTAATGTCGATTCCACCCAATTAGATGGGGTAATAAGTATCGTCAGTTCTTTATTTCTTTATATTGTAGAAGATTTATGCAACGAATCAAATCTCGAAGTGAGTATGGGTAGACTTATTTTAAAGATCCATGATTCATATACCTAATGGTGCAAATTCATCGACAGATTAATCTTCAAACGGAATGCAAAATCATGAATTCTGAAGATACGCCAGGATTTTTCATCCTGACATCAACCTCTACGTTTCACACTTACTACGAGATGGATTTGAAAGTGGAAAAGTTCTTGCAAAGTTCACACGTAAATATAAAAAGGCATGCACTTAATAGCACTCAAGACATACGATAATAGCACAGAAGGGTTGTTTTTGGAAAAGAGAAGAGCAAAAAAATACCACATTGAAAGGCTAAAATTAGAATTTAATATCCAATTATAATTCGAAGATTAGTTGATCTTCCGACAGGTGACCAAAATCGATCTTTTAAGTACATCGTGACGCTCCGAATACAAGATAAGGATTTGAAATTATGAGGATCAATCATTAGTCATAAGATTCTAATGTAATAAAATGTGTCCAATTTCTTTCCGTTCTTTTGAAATAATTATTCAAATTTTCGTGTATTTTTCATACCCCAGCATAATGTTAGGACTTGAAGCAATAGATAGACTTTGGAACTGAACAATCGTCAGTAAATTAAAAGGAATAATCGCATGTATTTTTAATCTGTAGGAAAGGCTGAAAAATTTAACCGAACAAGAATTTGAAGTTCACCGAAAGAAATTGGAGAAAGAATACACTATGAAGAATCGAAATATGACGACACTGTCAGAGGCTTATTGGAATGAGACTTCGGATCGAGTATACGATTTTGAAAGAAATCGCGTGAACTTTGAAAAACTCATATTTATGCGGTTATCAGATGTTATGACGTTTTACAAGGTTCGTTGATTGGCTATTTATTTATTATGTGACTAAAATACCCGATTGAAAGTCTAAAATTGAAGGAGAGAAAAGTAATAACAAATAAACAAGTGATTTTAGAGATAAAATTCAATCTTGGATAATTTCAATGATAAAATAATTTTCACGTGATCCCTTTCATCGTTCAGGAGAATTTTGATGAATCATCCGGAATAAGGCGTAAAATAGTTCTTCTATTAATACCGGATGGTAAACGCGCAGATGTTCTCGATAAAATTCCAAGCGGAGTACGTATATCGTCAACATTTTACTTGCTTTATGCTCGTCCTTCAAAACATAGAGAAAAAATTTGGTGTACGTATCAATTTCAGGCTATCGAAATCAAAGATATGATCGCTTTTAACGCTGCTTCCAGTTTACTTCCTCTCGCCATTTCATTCGAGACTGAAACAGTTTCCCCTGGATTAGTATTGTAACCTTCCAGCTACGTACCTACGTAAATCATTACGAGTATTGTATCGAATAAAATTTTGTGTCTTTCTCGTAATCTTTTTCTCTTTCCTGCGGAGTAGTTTATTTTGATCTCCTTCAATCCTCTCAAATACTAGATGAATACATACTCAAAATGTAAAACAAAGGAGTACCTTGAAAAGTAGCCACAGAAACGAGAAATTTGCCGGAGCGCTTTCGATTAAAAAACACTCACGCAGTCGCGTGAGTAATACACGACTTTTCCTTTGACCAATCAAATTTCATTAAGAGAATCACTCCTCCTAATAACTTATAAATTTTATTTATTCTCTCGTCATCATCTGTATCTAAAGAAAAAAAGTCGGCAAATGTTTCAAACCTAACCTAACCTAACCTAACCTAAAGAAGCCCTCACTGTGTAAATAATTCTTGTAAACTAATTTAATGAACCCTTTGTCAAGAATGAACCTGTCGAATAAAAGGTTCTTCATCACAATAGACGTTCTGATAACAAAAGAATAGAATTTCCTTCTCGTAATGTGAGCAACTACTTGTGATAGTGAGAAATTTCTCGAAAAAAAATTTCAAATTTCTCAAGAACTACTCATCCTATTCTCAAAAGAAATTGCAGGTGCACATTTCTAACCTAACCTAACCTAAAGAAGCCCTCACTGCACTGTGTAAATTCATTCAATGAACCCTTTATCAAATGAACCTGTCAAATAAAAGGTTCTTCATCACAACACAATAGACGCACTGATAACAAAAGGATAGGAATTCACTTCAGGTAATGTGAGCGACTACTTGTAATAGTGAGAAAAATGCAAATTTCTCAAGAAATACTCATCGGATTTTCTGAAAAAATTGAAAGCTTCTTGAGAACTACTCGTCCGATTCTCGAAAAAATTGCGGGTGCACATCTTCAAATATATTACTACAATATGGCCAAGTTACCGGAAAATCCCCCGGATAGTTTCGGAGGAGTTCCACGGACAAACACATACTCAAAATACTGAAAAATTTCTCAAAAAATTGCGAATTTCTCGAGAACTACTCATCCGATTCTCACAAAAATTGCGGGTGCACATATTCAGATATAATACTACAATATGGCCAAGTTACAAAAAAATCCACCGGATAGTTTCGGAGGAGTTCCACGGACAAAAAAATCTTATACATACATACATACATACATACATATATATATATATATAAGGAAACCTGAAATTTTTTTTTATGCTAGTTGTGATCTATGACCTCTAAAACGTCGAGAAAATTCATTGCCCCCTCCCCCCATTCACCTTGCTACGGGTGTAATACCTCACTTTTCCAATTGGAAAAGTCGGTAAAAACCATTGTCAAGGACGACATGAAAGCAACTAAACAATCTAAGTGAACAAAGGTTATCGTTTTCGTCTCACATCTGGTTTCTTAACAAGTGTTTAAAATTTTGTTTAAAACCCAAGTTTATTAAATTTCGGCTGTTCTCCGACTGTAATGAGACCATCTCAAAATTGGAGAAATTTCTAACCGGAAAGTGGATCCGTACTGAGTTGAGGAGATGGCACGGTAAGTTGAACGTCACTACAAGACTTAACTTGCTGGACCACTCTAGGCTCTCTGGTCTACTCCACCCGCGTGAGTTGGATTCATTCATTAATTCCGTTAATCTTAAATGCCGTTCTTTTGAGGCTAAATTGAAACGGAAGAAAAATAAGAAAATTTCTTCCCTTCAAAATTTGAATGCCTCCGCTGTCCAGGAAGTGAGAACTGACGCCAGCGATATCCAAAAGTTTCACCCCCGTATTATAAACTATACTAATGTTGAGTTCGAGAGCGATGAGTTAAATCTTTTGGAAAAGGGGTTAAAATTTGGGTTACCCCCTCTTAATAATGCTGATACACTAGCTAATGTGGTTGCGGACCTGAAAATAAAAATTGGGCCCGGGGTCAATACCCAGGAGGATTGTGCCGCTTTTATCCGCAACACCCCCCTCCCTCGAATAAATGATCATGCCTCCAAGGTGATCAAAGGGATTAAGAGGAAGAGAGAGGAGGGCTTAACCATTACTAAGGCTGACAAAGGTAATGCCATTGTTGTAATGAAGAAGTCCTCCTACGTCTCCAAGGTCTACGACGTTCTTAACCAGTGTGGCGCTAAGGAAAATGCCGATTTTAACTTCTCTAGCCATGTTGCTGAGGTCAGAGAGGTAGTTGGTAATTGCGAATTTATTATTAAAACCGATAGGCTTAAAAGCGGCTTCTTGAGCCTAATCCTGCGCCCCCCCTACTATACGGGTTGCCAAAAGTTCATAAAAAGGACATCCCAATGCGGCCAGTCGTTTCTTTTGTATCTTCCCCCACTTATTTCCTGGCGAAGTTCATAGATCGTTGGTTTAAATCTACAGTAGAATTTGAATCTTCCTACTCTGTAAAGAATTCTGTCTCCTTGGCCGATAAGCTTAAGGATGATATTCTTCCGCCAGGTTCCATCCTATGCTCCTTTGATGTGGTGGGTTCATTTCCTAGTATCCCGAGAACTACGGCCATGAAACACATGGGCGACCTCCTCGTTCAATCTAATATCTGCTATGAAGAATTGGCTGAATTTGTTACCTTACTTAATATTTGTTGGTCACCCAATTTTTGCAAATTTGACGGTAAATTTTTTGAGTTTCCTGAGGAGGTAGGCATCCTAATTGGTTCTCCTCTGGGCTCTCTCATCTCGGAGGTTTTCATGTCTAAATTTGAGTTCGACCTCTTTTCCTCTGGTCAGGTGCTTTCAGACTATATTTATTACAAAGTGATTATTTGTAGAGACAGTACCTACAGTTAAAACGTTATTTGTAGAGACGGTATCTACAGTTAAAACGTTATTTGTAGAGACTGTCGTTATACTCGCAGATACGGTAGGATGTAGGTATTAGGTATCAATCTGTACGTGCAGATACGATAACTACCAACCTGTATGGACATGTAAACGTTGTACTCCCATTAGGTAGGTATGTTATCAACTTGTATAGAAATATCAAATGCAGATACTGACAAAATGATGAATATGATTGTTTTCTTCCTACTTCTGAAAAGGGAAGCAACGTAAGGTTCACTTGGTGCTGTCTTCGATGTCTCTATTCCATAGACGATATCACAGAGAAGGAGGTGCAGAGAGTGTAATACCAAGTACTTCCACAAGTCAAGATGATGCATTGTCTGATTTTGTCGACTTTTCACCTACTGTCGAGACTGCTACAGAAACACGAACATTGACTACGCGTGAAAAATACAACATGGTTTTGCCGATCACCCTCAGTCTCGCTAGTCTCGCATCAAATCACGGCACGACAGCTTCCTTCTCGTACCTGAGTACCTTGAAGGAATTTGAGAAGAGTATACGTCTATAGGCAGAGCTCTTCCTGTGAGTGAACAACAAGCAGTAAATGACAGCAAGACACTCGAAACCGACGTTAGTCACACAATTACTCAACCTGAACCTCCAGTGAAAATAGTAGACACTCAGGAAGAATTGCCAACAACTTCTAAAAGTCGATTTCATTTCACGTTCCGCGAAAAAGTTAGAGTAAGAGGTAGGCCCAAGCGTCCAGAAAAACAGCTGTGTTCATTCAATAAGATGTTGGCGGACAGAAAGCGCAGTAGAAGTACCGACAGTAAGATAGAACCACCCCCTAAAAAAGTTAAGAAAGGTCTCTGTAGTGGAAGTAGCGACGAGGACAATGCCGATGTTGGGCCTACGTGCTTGTATGTTACTCATCCATCCGCAATGTCACTAGGGCTACAGTAACTTTCACCCCTTGTTGCATGCAGAAAGTGCATAAGGCTTGTTGGAAAGATGATGGCTGTCCAAAGTGTGATGATTTTGGTGATGAATGAAAATACGTAGTGTGAGTTGACATGTTACTTACCGTTCAATTGTAATGAATATAATCATGTAATTATGTACTAGATGTGATGCCTGTGTTCCTGTAATTCAATAATTATACATTATCAAAACTGTTTTACCCTTTTACAGACAATATTTTTCGTGTATCTGCAAATAACGTCTTCCATATGGATATGGACATAGTCTCTACAAGTAACGTTTTAACTGTAGATACCGTCTCTACAAATAACGTCTACCTATTTATTATTGGCACAGGTACGTCGACGATGTGTTGTGTACGTGGACCGGTCCTCAGGATCTCCTCTTGGAGTTCCTCAAGTATCTAAATATTCAATATCCTTCCATTAAATTTACATGGAAGTAGGCGGTTCATCCATCAATTTTTTGGACCTTACCCTCTCTAATAGAGACGGTGTCCATGAATTTGCCATCTACAGGAAAGATACTTCGACCGATATTATGGTCCACGGCAGTTCTTTCTGCCCTGTTGCTCACGAATACGCTGGTTTCAATAGTCATATTCATCGATTGGCCAGTATTCCGTTGGGTCAGCTCGCCTTCCATAATAAGCTTCTAACTATAAAGCACTTGGCCAGAGTGAACGAGGTCCGTTTAGATATTGATCTCATGGTTCGCAGGAAGCTAGCTAGGAAATGCCTTGACTCTACTACCTCCTTCCCCCGTAATCCGACAGCTGTTGTCCGGAAACGGTGGATCAGGCTCCCGTTTTTGGGTAAGTTCTCTTTCCAAGTAAGTCGTATCCTCCACCCCTTCGGGTTCCGCCCAGTGTATTACAATCTCAATACTGTAAGAAGCCTCTTGATCAAGCTGAAGGATCCTATCCCTTTGAACGAAAAAAGTGGGGATAAATTAGAGTGTAATGATTGTAATGGAGTTTATATAGGCGAGACTAGCCGCCAGCTCAAATTTAAGAAGTGGGAGTTAAAGAAAATAGGTCCTTCTGCATTTGCGGACCACCTTTTGGCTAGTGGCCACGGTTATAAAGCGGGATCTGAGACCCGCCTCCATAGAGAGTCCTCAGAATTCAAACGTAAAGCTCTCGAACATATTGAAATTATTCGCCATTTGAATAACGATAACCTTAACGTGCTCAACAGGTACATACCTGATGAGGGGTTGATTGAACTAGTTTATGAGTGTGATTCACATCGTGATGACTAGCTAGTTCAATCACGATTTCCTCGGTGGTTTATTGTTACTAGCCGTTAGATTGTTTAGTAGCTTTCATGTCGTCGTTGACAATGGTTTTTCAATCGAAAGCGCTCCGGCAAATTTCTCGTTTCTGTGGCTACTTTTCAAGGTACTCCTTTGTTTTACATTTTGAGTATGTATTCATCTGGTGTCTCTGGTCATAATTTAGAGAACCGTATTCATTGCCTTTCAAATACGTTTTATTCGCCAACAAAGCAACTTCAGTTCACTCATTCCTACTAATCGTTGCATGTGATTACTCCAAAATTATCTCAAATCTCTCTTTCTTGGTCAGTTTTACAGTCTAAGAAAATATTTTAAAAGGAGGAATTTGACGTCGCGATTCAAGGGCAAAATGTTGTGCTCTTCCGCCAGAAAGAGGTTTTAGAATTGAGGCATTGATCATACGTTAGATAGTTCCGAAATTTGTACCTTAAGACAGCCTACACAATTTCAAACTACAGAAAATACGACTAAAGCAAATATACGAGCATCACCTACCTTTTTTTACAGAAAAGGCAGTCTTGGATCATTATAGGAAGGCATTTGCTTTATCCTTCGATATCTTAATATCTTGCAAACTCTACTCCTCATTCTTCAATCGTTTACATTCTGCTTAAACTCTTATAAGAACAAAACACACTAATTTTCATTCGACAAATACCGTACAACTCATTACGTAGGTACACCGTGTTTAGAATGCTGGAAAACTTGGATCTGTGTTGGAGTGAATAATAACGAGGAAGTGAGTCCACTTGAAAAAATATGTTACTCTATGAGGAAAAACGTAAGATATTCTCCTTTTCACATTCTTTCCTTTAGTTAGTTTCGATTTCGTACTCTTTCTTCAATGAAAAACTGTTTTCAGAATCTACTTTCAGACATTAATGCGTTCTTTCCACTTTAGCTATATTTGTCTTAATAAATTAGAGAATTTCCTCTTTTTTTTTATACATCATTTTGCTTTCTATCAGTTGCCTAATTTCTTCTCGTTTGAACTTTTTCCTGGCACCAGAAAAAAAAAACGGACAGGTAAGGTGATCTAATTAGATTATTTCGTAAAAAAGTTAAATTTGGAGATGGCACGTTTCTTTTTCTTGAGGACATTTTGTAGTAAACAATCATCGAGAACGAAAAAGAATGGCGCGCAAACTTTCTATCACGGCTCATTATTTTCTTGCAAGATATACAAGTGAAAGACAAATATTAGTCGAAGGCGAAATACGGAAACGCGGAGGAAAAACTCAATTCTTTTCAATGATAACGAAATTTAATATTTTATTTTCGACTCTTGATTGATGTTTGTTCGGCAAACAAGAGGAATTATTCGAAAATTCCAGAAAAAATTTCCTAAAGAACTCTCATTCAACCGCAAGAGATAGGAAAGAATATATTTTTCGAGTTTCTGGATCGTGTATGGCAGAGGTCGGACTGTGGAATTCAGGTCGCGGGGTAGTTTGTCTACGCACGCATCGTTCGCAGGGGAATATTTTAGTTCATTCCCTCCAAAGTTTCTAAGTGTATTTGTATTTTATTTTATTCAGCCACTCGTAGGAATAAGACGAACGAGTAATTCGTAGCTAGATGGATTTATTTCTAAATTTAAGGAACTTGAACAACGTTTATTAATGTTTTAAATGGGAAACTTCTCACAAGTAGATGCGGCGATTAAAACGGAATTTGACTACGGAAATATTTTTGTGATATTCCCAACCTAAAGTTTATCTGCAAGATGATCCTGCTTTTGCGTTTGTTAAATGTATACTTTATACGCAATCGTTTTGGAATTGAAGTCACAGTATTAGAGCGCTTGAGAACGACGAAGAATCAAGAGAAAATGACCGGCTGATCTTTGACCGGGTATAGAAGATTGTTTCTAGGTTGATTGTTGGGATACACTGTTCGACAAATCTATCAACTGTTCTAAAATAGAGGGTATGCTTTTAATAGGGGCCTATCTGGTGAGAACATCCGCCATTCACCGTACTCCCAGGCATTTCAATCCTGAAAGAGTAGGGGTTCTGATCTACTTTGAGAATTTGAACTTTCGACCCTGAGCTACAAACACTCCACGAGCAAAAAATAAAAAGCGCACAGGATTATCAAGGATCTCCCTCGATTATGGGTTAGGCCGACAAGAACGGTCTAACTCCTTCCAGTCTAGCATAAATTAGTATACTGCCTCATGGGGCATGAAACTTGCAAGCTTATGCAAAGTAGATCGAAAGGACCCATAGAAAAATGCCTTCTCTGCTATGGACGACTATACCGCAACGTCTCATATATGCCAGCAACAATAATAACAAAATAGGTTTCCATACAATACGAAATAGCACCCTGAATATATGCACTGAAGAAAAAATGTAACTAGATGGGGCTTGGGGCTAAGGCTTGTCATCACGTCTGCAGACACCAGACAAGAGCTGGAACATAAAGTGGAAGACTGCACCACCAAAGTCTCAGGCGCACTCAACGTTTCCGGATTACTCCTGAACATTGGCAAGACGGAAATCTTGTTCAAGAACCAACTACCACTTTACCAAAGAGGAAATAAGTCAAAAGATGTTCACCTTCAATGTGCTTAGGTAATAAACAACAAGCTAAAGTTCAAGGTGCACTTCGAGTACATGGAGGAGAAAATGATGACTCGCATCATTCTCCTCCAGAAGCTAGCCCGCAACCTGTATGGATACCACTTCAAGGCGCGAAAAGTCATGTTCCAGGGACTAGTCTTCTTGACTGCTAAGCACTGCTCATCCATAAGGTATCACCGACGACTCCGCCTGAAAACTTATTGGCAGCATCTCATCAAAGTTCAATGCAGCAGAAGCTACAAGGACGTTAACAACCAGGTCGGTAGCGTACTCGCAGCCAGCCCACCATTCCATCTTCAAGTAGTTGAGAGGTCAGTCAAATGGCTTCTTTCAAAAGGCATGCCTGTCACTCACTGGGGACACCTTCCTACAGTTGATACCGATGATGAAGGCGGCTTTGTGCTTCAAGGCGAACCTGTCTCCCCCCCCCCCACAGTAGCCAAGGCCTTCAAGAACGGCACCACAGAAGAATGGAACAAAGACTGGGAAATTATAAAACCGAAGAAGTGGCCCCAGCAGTTGTTCCTAATTGTCCATGAACGACTAAGAATCAATGCCCTGCCAACGTTCTGGTCGTCGCAAACAATATCTGACCACGGCTGCTTCGTAGCCTACACAGTTCTTTCCTTCGCTTGATAATGGTTAAACCCGAAAGCGCGCTCGCAAAAAACTGTTTGTTTACGGTGATAGTAAATTTATTTTAGAAATCTGAATAAATATTGAAACGCGTGAAATTAAATACGCCAGAAATTTATGAACTCTGCCCAGCATGTGGATCCGGGTATCCGGAGACAACCGAACATGTGCTGACAGAGTGCATGCGATTCATGGTCGGTCGACCGATGGACTGGGACAGACTCCAAGAGCACCATATACCCCATATGCAGGAAGTGATGTTGAAGTTGTATAAGATGGAGAACCCACACTTCCGCATTATCAGCATAGATATAAGACCACAGTATGTCGGCGGACTAAGCGCGAACAACTGTGAGCAACTAGGTAGGGCTTTTGCACCAAGCTTCAAGATGCCATCGGGCGGTAGCTGTCTATTTGTCAAGATGCCATCTGGCGGTAGCAGTCTATCCATCAAGATGCGATCGGGTGTAGCTGACAAACAACAAAGACCCACCATGGCTCTAGGTATTATATCTAGATATACATGATTCTAATCACTTCACTCCAACCTGCTGTTGCGCCTTTCAGCCTGGAAGGACAGCGACTTCCTGTAACCCCAGCTGAATGTCGGAGGAGGTAGACAGCGCAGGATATCATTTTCTCAACTATCCCAGCCTAGGCTAAGATGTAACAAATCATATTTATCACATACATGTACTTTGTTTAAAACACACCACACCGCACCTGAACGGGATTTCAGCTATTTCCTGTTACCATAGACTAAAAGTGGAGTACTGAGCAATCAGCGTGGATCAACATTTCTCTTCTATTTCAGCATAGAATGAGATGTCGATCACTAATATTCAAATGTATACGTATGTATGTGTTATAATATTGCCCACTTAAGTCTCTCTCCTTGGACAATTGCGTGCGGCACATATGTTAGTATAAGTTTTTCGCTCCCTCCTCCTACTTGGGGCCACTGTCTGGGCCGACTCGAGCTGGAGAAGGAGATGACTAAACCACACGTTTCTCTCCTCCAACTGTCACCTGAGGTCACTGTTTAGACTGATTCAGGCCAGCTGTGGAAGATGACTGATAGCCGTAATGCGATGGAGGCCTCGTTCAGTGCCTAGATCATCTTGATAAGTCTCTGCGGGCGATCTTGGAACACGAAAGCACGCATTTAAATAACCTACAAGATGTTAAAAACCCTTGTAGCGGGTGATTTCGCGTTTAAAAATTCCTTCATTATAATGTCTTATTTTGTTCCAATAAATTTTCCCCACCGGGTCCGTCCGGATTGGGCAACCTAGAAAAAAATAGTGGGGTTAGGGCTGTCAAGTATCCCAGGTGAAGTCTCGGGGGCGTGGAACAAACTGGAAGAAGAAGCAATGAAGAGGTGACCAGATGAGAGGAAAACAAGCCCGAAGGGTAAGTGGGCCACGACCCGAACTAGAGCAATTTATGAAAAATGCATGACCAAGTGGCAAACTAGGTATGATAATGGTGACACAGGACGCTTCACACACTCCCTTCTGCCTAACATCAATGAGAGAATTAAAATGAGGTACTTCACAACTGATTTCTACTTCACTCAATTTCTTACAGCGCACGGTGCATTTGCAGATTACCTCCTGAGATTGAATAAGGTCAATACTGATACTTGTGTAGACTGCTCCCGTGAGAAAGATGGTGTATTACATAAGATCTTTAAGTGTGATAGTTTTTGCGAAATAAGAAATAAGAATATGCTAAAACTTAATAAGGAAATACCTATAATTACAGCTTTAAATGAGAATGAGCTTGATGATCTAAGGAAATTAGCATCCATAATTTTAAAAAATAAAACTGTAATTACTAATGTAAGCTTGTAAATTAGTAGATGCACTATGTAACTTTTTTTGCAGGCTGAGGTGGGCTGATAAACCACTAGGTACGGTTCCTCCTCAGTCTGTTATATGTTCTGTATCCTTTTATTAAAATATATAATTGAAAAAAAAAAAAAAAAAAAAAAAAGGGTAAGTGGGCAAAAGTAGTAATAATGCTCCAACCAGGCTTGCATAGAAATAGAGTCTCAGTAACAGGATAAGTCGTCACCGAGTTTCGTCTCAAATAGACGAGAACGAATCCCGTTGCAGACCAGAAGATGAAACAGTCAAGCAATTCTCACCAATTGCAGCAGATACAGCAACAGAAGACCAGCGATACTGAAGGCTGCCAAAATTGAGAGCAAAGATTACAGCTGCGGGATGAAGAAACAGCGATCAAACAATGAATATTGAAGAAGTGATGAGACGATACTAGCCCAAGTTAAAAGTTTGCAATATTGTAAATGGTGGATGGGGTTTTGAAACACCATTCTAGAAGAGGGTAAACCTCGCCAAAAATGTGTTCATGCTACACTGTAACATAATGCAAGTGCCCGGAAGCAAAACCTCCTCAAATCTTACTGTAATTTATCTTTACGTCAACCTTATTCTCGTTTGTGAGACTCACGAATGGATCAGATGAATATACATGGATGTTTTATTTTCTGTCCGTTATTAGCTTCCACATAGAAGAAACCAAAAATTCCGGTGCCGACAATTCCTCTTTTTGGAACAAATTGTATACGATGTCCAAATTATTCCGCAATACATAAATATCTCTTTGTAATTACAGGGAACTCCGATTATCCGGGACCTAGTCAATCGGAAACCCGGTTATCCGGAGTGCGAAAAATAAAAAAAAAACGTAAATGTTGTACTGTACAAAGAAAAAATTTTTGATTTTTTTCCCCGTGAATGATGCATGGATCGCGTGTATACTGCATGTACAGTATGTATGTACAGTATTTACTAGGCCTACTGTATCTAAGCTCCGCGTCTGATTCGTAGTTAAGAAAATTAATAAAATGAGATACTGCATTGTATACGCGTTTTTTGAACACAATACGGACTATTTCGATTAGCTGGAAAATTCGTTATCCGGAAGACCGTCTATCCCATTTACTCCGGATACTCGGACTTCTACTGTATTTGCATATAGTACGATATTTTTCTCTGAAGTCTCAGCATGACTTCCATTGCTTCTGGGCCACTCTAGCTATTCCCTTAAGTATTTCTATTTCCCACAAAATCTGCATCGGGGCAGAAATAGGGTCACAAAATAACTTCAGACAAGTATGATAGGGCTAATATGAATGTAGTACAGAGGGCGCTATCAGTTCCTATATTGTATTCGTATGAGCCAAGCCTAGTTTAAGCCTAGTATAAAGCTAGCTTATAACTATAGTGAGGAGGAGTGACTCTTAGATTTTCAAACCGATGGACAGCTCCTCGGAAATCATCCCAAGTCCAACACCGGGGAGGGGGAGGGGAGAACTCGCGGATTTATGGATTGGAGAGACATGAAACATGTGAGAAAGTGCGGCTGACGCAATCCAGACCACAGAGATACACAAAATTATACACATCTGAGCAGCTAGGGACTTGAAGGAATTTCAATCTTTCTGTTGTACAGGTGAGGATTATCTTTAAGTCTCTCTTTTCGCACACGAAGCTCAGGAATCATAATATTTTTCCAAGTATACTTTTTTACACACAAATATTCAGATCGAAAGCCAAACTTTTTCAAGTCCAAATACAAAAAAATTAAGGTCAACTTTCCACGCTAATACAAACGCTTGAAAACGAATAAATTGCTGGATTTCATGTCAACTTAATAGCGTATAATATTCTGTCTGATACTGATTCAAACGTTTTAATATTATCCGCAATCTATATAAAGTACTCACATTCCAAAAAGCTTAAGTAAGCCGATAAAAGGTAATACAATCATATCGTCCAGCCTATATATCGAGGATTACGATAATAAGTAGATACGAGATGGATTTTTTTTCTCATACATTGCCGTAACAGCAACTGGTAGGTCGGAGTAGGTTGACTCGAACGAATATCAGAATTATTGAGCTCTTGCAACCCACACTCGAATGAACGAAATTTGAGAAAGAGAAAAAAAATTTTCACGGAATCGTTTATAAATTTATTCTCGAAATTGCCCACTTACAATTTTCTATCCCGAAAATTGATAAGAATTTTGTTTTTTACGTCATCCTTCCATTCGATATCGCAAGTATAGCTCTTCCATCCACGAAACAATAAAAAATGTAGGATAGTCATTATTTCGCACGATAAAGCGATCATACAGTATTATATGTATAGTAAAAAGACGCACTAAATTCTAATGTTGGCTATATCAAGTATAGTAAAAATTGATTGTTTTGGTTACTATACCGTCTGTCCATAGGCTATAGGATGTAAAAACGAGTCTCAAAAACGATATAATATGAAGAAAAAATTCTTAAAACAAAAAGAAAAGCAGGGAATTCCTTTCTTCTTATAGTAAGGCTCGGATCGTCTATTTTTTGTAACAAAGGTGGCTGAAAAATCAGAGTCAAGGTCGGAAAATTGTAAAATTTTTCATTTGTTTGTGTTCTTTCAAAAATCTTTCTAATGTCGACAATAGCCTTTTACATTTCGAAGTCCCGCTATTGGAAATTTGAAATCTTTTCAAGTCTTAAAAGTAAGTCAGAGCTTGCGCTTTCTCAGAACATACTTCTTCTCCCATTCATACATTATGCAGATCAAAAATTGAAATTCTTGCGAGCCTTAAGGTGGTCTGAATTTTTCTTCATTCTTCTATCTTCTGAGTCCTCTTCTTAATGTAAGTATGAGTTATGTAAATGCTGTCTTCTCATGCTCTCTGGACCGAAGGGGAAGGCTTGGCAGCGGTGTTAAGATGTAGACCAGTCAGCATATTTTTGCCTCTTGATGGATTTCCATACAAAAACACTATCGCTAGGCCTATACGTATTTTCTATATTTTCACTAATGAATATTATACAACTCTAGTAACTTTCTTCGTTTGTGAATTGTGACTTCATGTGTTGTAACACGGAACAAATAATTCTCGGTAGAGAATTTAAGAGTAAAAGATACTAGAAAGTTTTGGCTTACAAAAGTTATCATGATACAGTAACGTTAACGCTAATTTTTCTGACGTTGAGCAAGGGAGAATTTAGCGTTAGCGTTTACAATAACGTTCAAACGCAAAAACTTTCTACTATCAAACATGAACGTCTTATTTTACAGAGACAAATGCACCAAGCACGACCCTCTAACGGTCGCATCAGCAAGAATATAAAACTTCCCAAGAGGATGGAGACAGCCGGTGTTTGTCGCGTACAGAGGAAGCAAGACAAGAAACTAATGACGCCAGTTGATGAGAGTAAACACAAAGGACTATTTGTGATGTCCATGTAAATAAAGATCACAAAAGGGAAACAAAGCCCTATATTGAATTTCAAGACATTGACAGAAAGTTACAGATAATGTGGAGTGAGAAAGTTGAAGAAAACGTGCGCACGTGGCGTCAACAACTATGGAGGCTTGCCTGATGGCCCTTCAAACGTTAACTTCTCTTGACTGAAGAACTCACGATTCTTTTGATAGAACACCTCGAGCGTTGCAATCTGATGATAGGCACAAATTAAGAGCTGCTATTAGCCGAGAATTGGTCTCTTTATGGTCTAAGACAGTTTACCGCGGTACCCTCAGTCTCAAGAGTGTATGAGCGGACGTGTAATTAGAAATGTCGTAATTGTATGGATACACGAAAAACTGGACAACTAACTGGAATTAGGGATTGGCTTTGTTCAATAGGGAAACCTTAAAGATGACAATCTACAAAGCTATGTTCGGCGAAAAAGCAAGAAGTAGGTTTGACGACAAGCATTCATGGAGAATTTGTAGAGGTGACCTCTGGTATTTACTTGAAAGCAACCAGAAGTTCAAACTAGAGAAACAAGTTATGGAACAATTGAATAAGAATGAAAAATTGCTCTTTGCAGGGTGGCCAGTTTTTTCTCAAGATGAAATTCTCCAACTTTTCCACGTTTCAACAGGGAACCTATTTTTGGGGTTGGGGGGGGGGGGTGAGGTAAAATCTGAGAAAATGACGGGCGTCGCCTGGAAGATTCCGAAAATAGAACTGTCTGGCAGAAAGTAAGACTTGAAAAAATTTCGACCTCCGAGCTATAGGTAATAGGAGACAGGGAACCTGTTTTATGGAGGGAGGGGGGTGTGAATTGAAGAAAAATGACGGGCGCCGTCCAGCAGACTAGGGATTTCGAAAATAGCACTGTCTGGCAGAAAGTGAAACTTGAAAAATTTTCGACCTCCAAGCTATAAAACGGTGATAGGAGAGAGACTCAGAAAATTTTCGAAGGGTAGGTGAGGAACAGAGTACAAGCTTCATTAAAACCCTGCACGCTCATGACTCCCATAAAACAGGTTCTCTGTTTGCCTCAATTAACAACGTTGATGAAGGCAACCCCAAGCAGCTTGAGCTGCAAACTTTCTTCGGACCATAATTTCACCAAAAGGCGAAAAAAAAAACAAAACAAAACAAAAAAGGAAGAATTGGGAGAAGGGAGGCTTTTTAGCTCGAACTAACTCAAAAAATTTCCTAACCCTGGGAAAAATTCCCTGACTTCTCCTGGTTTTTCAGAGTCTGGCCGTCCTATCTTATTGCAGAAGTATTCAAGAAGTAATTACTGGTATAGGAAAAGAGTATTAGGAGAAATATTATGCAGACAGAAGAGCCAAAGGAAGAGCCAAAGGCGTCCGCATTCTCAGTATTGAGGTGGATGTGACGCAAAAATTGCCAGTAAAGAATTCAGATTGGTGAAAATAAATGGCAACAGTTGACCAATTTGAGACAATCATTAGCGATGTTTAAGGGTGAGACGAACCACTTCAATAACCTGAAAATGGTAGAGCGTAATTGGCCTCAAAATACATGCATTCACAAAGAAAATGGAGAAAAAACCCCGCAGTCGCAGTCGTTGTGGCTTCCTTGCTTTAAGACCTTGGGCAGGTTGACAAAATTTTGGATGGTATGCCAGTTAATATTTCCTAAATAGTACATATTTATATTCTCTTCGAATTGACAATAAGCTGCATATTTTTCTAGGTCCTATAACTTACCATAAATTTAGAAGATTAACCGAGTACATAAATGAAGTCCCCATTCAATTTGATTTGCTGGAAATCGATAACGAGTTAAAAAAAGGAAGGATTTCTTGGCGGTGCCAAAAATATAAAGATCATGTTTCATGTCTTTTCGCCAGTTGTCTGAAACTCTTCATCGTTTCAAAATTTCCAAAATTTCCTCTCTCCGCACATTCGTACCGCTTCTTGGTCCATCCGAATCACTTCTCTCTATGCAATCTGTGATCCGTGATCTAAACTTGTTCTTCTATTGCAAATCATGATCCGTGATCCGGATCATTTTATCGTGATCCGTGCCCTCCCCTCACTCTACCCCAGAGGAAGATTCTGGAACTTGAAAAATGAGTTGTTTTTTAGTTTATTAATTCCAAAAAATGCTCTTTTCCCCCTAGCTCCTTATCTTTCGATACAAAATTTCTTTTTTGGACTAAGCACTTTTTGGAACTGGTATCTTCTGGGTATATTACTATACAATTTGATAATCTTAATTTTTCTCAGTTTCCCCATTTTATTTTATTTCTATCATCTAGAGGTCGCAACTTTCTCAAGTCTTCTAGCTGACATGACTTGAAAATTTACCATTCTCTAGAAGTAAGTCAAAGCCCAGCCGCTTTCCAGCCCCTTAAGAACCGGAATTTCCTGGATGAATGGCGGAAGTTTTTTCAAGTTTACTCCTGAACCTAAAACTCAGAGAGACATCAAAATTTTCAAGCGGATTTTCTTCGTCAAGTAAACTGCTAATGAACATGAGAAGCTTAGGTCAGTTCAGTATGGACATATCATAGATGTATGACATTGAGGAAACCATCAAACTTGCAGTGACTGAGAGGTAATTCAGCGATTCCAGTACAAGATTCTGAGAGATACCACCATTGTACCTGGTACATCTACAACAAACAACTCCAGGACAATCTGGCGATGGGCACCGAAGAGGAGGCCTACCATCAGCGTAATATTGGCCGGTACGTAAGGCAACTACATAACATTCTCAATATAGCAGCCGTACTGCTGCTAGATTCAACTATCCAGACGCAAAGATTTTCGATATCCTGTTTTCATCTTTCTCATAGAATTTTAACGAGTCTCCATTTATGTCACATTTAGATGCTTTACTTGCCTTCTATTTTCTTGAATGTTTGCCATATCTAAACCTAACGGTGCACGATGCGGGGACCGTATGGTTGTTTTACATCATGAAAATTTGACTCGGCACGTGAGGAAATAATAACTCATCTTTATAAGACATAGAAGAAAGGGAAACTTTTAAACATCATTCAAAAGAAAAATAAGATTGAACAAGAAACAGGAAACAAAAAATAGCAGCGTAGATATTTAAATAATTCAAGCAAACTTCTGCTTCCATATAGAGTCGATTCTTTTTTCCTTATGTGCGTCTATAATGACGTGATACGTTTAAAAATTTCGCAAATTCCTTCCTCTCTTTGTACTTCTTTCCCAAATTGGAAATTCAATTTATGACGTCTAGAATTGACTTTATATTTCTGAATAAAAAACGTTGTTGTTCTTATTCAAAAAGCTAGACTCATTTTTAAAAAGAAAGAATTAGCCCGTTCCTTTTATGTTCGCCGTCACATAGCATAAAATCGAAATTTGTTTTTAATACGCTTCATTATTATCAAGCCAGAAATTTCAATCATATTGACTCGCATTTTATCAACGACCCGAAAGAAATGAGTTTAAATTAGACAAATACAAGTATGGTCTTGAATTTCATAAGAGGACTCATCGTTTGAAACGACGACTTGAGTTAAGCCTCACTCGCGGAAACTGTAAATAGCAGAAATGTTTGACCTTTGCTCTTGATGTTTGTTTCAAACTAATTTTACACTCCTTCACCGCATACGGGTTGAAGTTACAGCGCCACAGTCTCGTTAATAAAAGGCCGGATTGATATACGTACCTCATAGTGTAAAAAGTTGTTTATCATGTACTATATAGGAGGAGCAAAAGCAGAAACCGAAATTGAAAACTAGCCCATATTTCATCGAGCAAAGCGTTGATAAATATTAGTTCGCGTTACGCTCAATTTTGGAATTGAACATGAAAGAGAAAGAACATCAAAAGATGACGGGTGATCATAAATTAGTTCGTATTATACACGTTCGAATAAATATTTCGCTACATAGATATCGGTTGATAAATTGTTGAAAACGTATTAATTTTCATTCGGGTCCTTACAAACCAAGAGTTTACAAACATCGTTCACCAGCCTTGTAAAACAATATCAACAGTCGACGACACTTTCGTACAAAAAGGTTTCGCTCTTTTAAAGATGTTTGTATGCCTAATGATGCGGCTTCACGTAGACAACTTTGCTGATTAAATTTCAAACTTGCAAGATTTTGTAAGTAACAAATGTAGAATCCTGACCACTAGCAATCAATTTATACGCGATATTCCTCTAAAGTACTACAATATTATCCAGCGACAAATTATACAAGCAATGAAGCTAGATGTCGTGCGTAATATTAATGTTGCCAATGGTCCCGAGAGAAATTTCTGAAATAGTGTGAGTCAATTGAAGTGGCCTAGATTTTTCAGAATATTTATTCCTTCTTTAGACTAAGCATTTTCATCTGGTACCAATAGTATTGAATTTTCGACAACATTAGAATTCCAAGCGCAGAAGAAGTGAGCTATACGCCCAAATATTATAGTGTAATGAAGGCTAAGGATATACAAATCCCAAAAGACCTTATTATGAACAATGTACTCCGTACATCGTGAATTTTGTGATTGGTTTGTTTTACATATTATTAGTTCATGTTGAAGTTGAAAATAGTCCTTATCATCGTCTAAGGGCGCGCGTATCCTCAATCTATCTTTTTGTTCAGTCAAGGTATTGTTCTCTCATTCAATTTTTAGTTGCTCATACAATTCACCGCGGACAATACGCCGCCGGTTACAACTCGCCACCGTTACAATACGCCGGGGGAAAAGGTCTAGGCAATACTTCGTACGCGTCTCCTCTCTATCCAACGACGCCGGGACGCAAGAATCAATTTGCATGCAAGAGGTCAGCGACAAACGATTTCTCGAGCAACAAAACCAAAATCTATTGGTTTGTTTGCTCAGTTGCTGAAACCGTCACTATTTGATGGGTAGTTGCCGATTACTCGTTGCCGGTCGCCGCTTATGTAGCTGAGCTCTAAGAATGATCGTATCCCTCGCCTTCGTGCCACTCTATGACGTACCAAATGTGTTATTTGAAGAGCTGCAAGAGTACCTCGACCCACGTTTAGAGAAACTTCTTGATTACCTGGAAGATAATTACGTAGGTCGACGGACATGAAGATCCAGAAAAGAGTCGCGTTTCAAACGAGAGTGGTGGAACGTACTTCAAAGGACGATCGATGGTAACGCAGTGAAGCACGGACCAACATCTGTGCTGAAGTAGGTCACCATAAGATACAAGAGGAATTCAATTGCGCTCATCCGGCGATATGGATGTTTATCAACACGTTGAAGAAATGCCAAAAGACAAGAGATGTGGAGTACACGCAAGGAGAGACCGGTCTCCCTCCCCCCACAAGAAAAAGATACGTCGCCTCAGACGATCCGATTCGCGCCGTCGTCTTAAATTTCGAAAATTGCGACATGATATCCTACTTATGCGGCATTGCTCATAATTTGTAAAAAATTTTTATTTATACGTACAATTTGTAAATTCTGCCATTAAAATTTAATAGTATACGCGGCAAGTTAGCTTCGCGGTGAATATCGGGGTCTCCCGCCGCGGACGGGCACGCAATTTTTATGAGTTAGTACGAATTTTTATGCCTTTCAAAAGTCGTTATTGATCAAAGCCTAAGAGAAAAGTCAGGTGAATTGGAAACAGGGCCCAAATACCGCTGCAAGAAACGGTTCTCCTTCTTCTTTGTAAGACTCTGGAACCAAAATCTGGGGGAACTGGAACCAGATGGGACCAGAGTCACGCGATTGAGTTTTAGAACAGAGACCAAAAGAAACCGGATCCCGCAATCAGGTCAACCTGATCCCTAGAACCGGAGCTAAAAGAAGCCGAATCCCGAAAACAACGATAAGTGTCTCGAAATTCACAAAAAAATTGTATTGGAAGAGTTGAGGAAAGCAGATGTGCTGAGTTTGCATTCAAAATCAACTAATACATATCCGTACATCAAGTATTGGTGGGCTTCTCGGCACAGAGAGGGGATAGGAGCGAAGAGAGGCATAATCAAAAAAAAAAAAAACTTCTGGCGGAGCCAAATAGAAAAAGATCATGTTTCATGTCTGCTGTCCTTTCGTGAGGTTTTCACTCGTTTCTTTTCATTGTTAACCTGGTTTGCTTTATAATTAGTTGAGTGGCTCACGTGTCAAGTCTGAGGGCCAGTTTTGTACCAGTTAGGGTATTTCAAGCCAATAGCTTTTGATCGAATTGATGCGAGACTGTAAGTTACGGCTATCCATTACGACAAAAAAAAAAAACGATAAAGGAGTAACTAAATACAAATTTTTCCAAGTCCCAAGGTCACGGCCGGACGCCTGAACAATTTTCCAGGTATAAAGGGTAGAGAAAAGACATGAAACATGTCACAAAAGGTCCATTATTTGAAAGTGAAGAGGGTGGTACTCGCAGATTTCTGAATCACCTACCAGGTATGAAGATTTTTCTCGAAAAATTTTCCAAGTCCATAATTTGAGAGTAAGGGGGTGGTACTCGCAGGAGGAACATGAAACATTTCAAAAAATAAAAAAGGAAGGATTTCTTAGCGTTGCCAAAAATATAAAGATCATATTTCATGTCTTTTCGTCAGTCGTCTTGAGCTCTTCATCGTACAAAAATTTCCAAAATTTCCAGCTTCTTGTTCTAGTCTAAGCCTACTTTAGAGTATTTTAGGCTGACTGCTTTCTGTGACCGCTTCTTGGTCTAGTATAAGTCTACCTACGGTGAAGGGGGGGGGACACTCGGAAAGATAGTATATAGCTATCAAAAAGCCAGTATAAACCTAGTTTATAAACAGGGAAAAAAAAGTTTTCAAAATTTTGCCCAATCAGATATGTTGTGGATACTGCGAGACATAAATATTTGAGAGTTCTAGGCTAAGGCTTTAGAGCGGCACACTCGCTTGATGTAGTATAAGTCTACTTTGGAATATTTCAGGCTAATGTTCCTTCTTGGTCCAGTACAAGTCTACTTTAGTATATTTCAGGCTGAGGAGATTACTGGGCCTCACTCGCTCCGCTCGTTCGTCCCGCTTCAGTATGTTTCAGATGTTGTAAGCGGACCAAGATTAACGACTCATGACGTCGCCGAACTTATGACGTCACCGAACCTATGACGTCACAAGCTAATAGCTTCATAATGGCTCTCAGAGTTCTCTTAGCCTAGCATAAATCTAGGCTGCATGAAGGGCTACTTTATAGTATATGTAGTATAGAGAGAAAGAGTAAAGGGGTAGTACTCGGAGTTTTCAATCACCCACCAGGTATAAAAATTCTTTATAAGTCCTTAAACCTAACCTAACCCAACCTCACCCAAAATTTTTCCAAGTCCATTATAAATATACTACAGATAGTATATTAAGAAGGATGGTACTCGCAAATTTCTCAATCACCTCCCAGGTATTTTTTTTTTTTTTTTTGGCGGGAGACCCGCCATCCGTTTAGTTACTGGGGGTCATCAGAGAAATTTGGTCCGCCTACGCATAACGCTGAGGGGCCTAACGCTTTTTGGGACAAAACGTCGGAAAGCGTAACGCTGGACTTAGAAAAAAATTGGGGACCTTCTATGGGCTAGTATAGGGACTTGGAGAATTTTAAGGTCTTCTATATTCTGTATTAGCTCAGTGGTTCCCAGCCTTCAGAAGATGACGGACCCCTTCAATCCTTCGGCTTTTTTTGCGGACCCCCAACGAAAAAATGTTACAGGAATGAAGCAGAACTAATCAGTGGCCTATTTACAAAGAGGGGAGGGGGGATTTAAGGATCGACCCCCCCCCCCCGAGTTGACAAAATTCAAAGGTGCGGAGCCGGTGAAATGAGCCGGAGCCAACCCAATCCCAGCTCCGCAAACTGCGCAGCGGAGCGAGCCCTTGGCTCCTAAATGACAAAAATTGAGGAGCGGAGCCGCTCTTTTGGCTCTTATAGCTCCGGCTCCGCACCCTTACGGTGAAATGAGCCGAGGCCGACCCAATCCCAGCTTCGCAAACTGCGGAGCTGAGCGAGCCCTTAGCTCCTAAATGACAAAAATTAAGGAACGGAGCCGCCCTTTTACCTCTTTTAGCTCCGGCTCCACACCCTTGAAAAAATTGCCCTAAAATATCATAAAATCTTATTCAAAACGCCTTTCAAGAACAATTTTTTCTCGGACAAAAATGAAAGAAATTATTTTCAGAACTTCTGCGGACCCCAGGTTGGGAACCACTGTGTTAGCTAGTATAGGGACTTGGAAAAATTTCGAGCTCTTCTATACCCCTCTATTGGCTATTATAGTGACTTAGAAAATTTTCTATGTGCTAGTATAGAGACTTGAAAAAATTTCGAGCTCTCTTATACATCAGTATAGAGCTCTTCTATACCCTTTATAGGCCAGTATAGAGACTTGAAAAAATTTTAAGCTCTTCTATACCCATCTTATACCCCTCAATGAGCTAATATAGAGGGACTTGGAGAATTCCGGGCTCTTCTATATCCTTCTATTGGCTAGTTTAGTGACATAAAAATTTTGAGCTTTTTTTATAGAATTTGGAAAAATTTTTTGTTCCTCCATTGCTATCTCTATTTATTTCAAAATATCCCTTTCACATGTTTCCAAATTTATTCTGACAATCGTCAACCCTGAACCGTGAGTCGCGGGTCTCCCGCAACTCTTGCTCCGTAAGCAAGAGCCTGTAAGTTTTAACAGGGAACCTGTTTTATCGGGGGGTAAACTGAAGGAAAATGACGGGCGCCGGGCGCCGGCCGCCGTCCGGCAAGAAAAAGGGACTTAGAAAAATTTTGATGAAGTGATAGGAGGGGGACTTATCCTCTCTGCTTCATGCAGTATATTATACTAGGTTTATACTACGTATTATACTAGGCGTATACTAGGTCCAATCCTCCTTTATACTAGGTTTAGGCATCCTTCATACCATAAGCTTACAAGATCTTTATAATAGCTTATAGTAGCAGTTTGTCCTAGCTCTGTACTAGGTCTTAGGCTTCCTTTATACTACTGTATTAGTGGTTTTACTAGCTCTGTGACGTCATCAGATAGTGATGGCACGATGATAGTGACGTCACAGATCACGTCACCAGATCGTAACGTCGTGTGACGTCATCAGATCTCCGAACTGATAACAGGATAGGCCTACCGGGGGTACCACACAGGCTGTAAAAATAAATAGCAGGAAACCTGTTGCATGGGGGCAAGCTGTAACATTTAGTAAATTATAATTGGAGAATTTTAAGCTATAAAAGGGGGAATTTTAAAAAATTTGTATATCAAGCTACAATATTATGATGGGAAAAGCACGTTCAAAATACAGTAAAACTTTACAGGGGAAACCACAAAAAAAAAAAACGCGCCTAGAACTTGACCTAATGAGAGGAGATCTCAAGGTGGTGAGGAACAAAGTTCACGCTACTTGAGACGACAAAAAGCAAAAAATGACACTCACATGATTACTCCCATAAAACAGGTTCCCTGTTTGCCTCAATTGCCACAGTCAATGAAGGCAATTCCGAGCAGCTAAGTGTGTGGGCTGCGAGTTTTTTTTCTTCATTTTATTTATTATTATCATTTTTTTTTTTTTTTTAGAAAAAGAGTAACGGTGGTATTCGCAGATGTCTCAAATCACCTCCCAGGTATTTTTCTTTTCTTTTTATTTTCTATTCTATTTTATTTTATTATTTTTATTTTCAGAAAAAGAGTAAGGGTGGTACTCGCAGATTTCTCAATCACCTCCCAGGTATTTCTCGAAAATTTTCCAAGTCCATTATTAGAGGAGGGGGAAGGGGAGAGGGGGTGGTACTCGCGAATTTTTAATAATGTATAAGGTGTCAGAAAAGACATGAAACATGTCAAAAGAGTAAAGCGAAGACTTTATTGCTAAAGCCTCACTAAAAGGTCGTCCATATGTTGGATGACAGTTGCTCCAGGGATGTTGGGAAATAAACCGACCACATCAAAAGAAGATAGGGTCAATCCGGCGGAAGAATATTATCTTTAAGCCTATCAGCCAAGGAAACCAAATTTTTTACAGAGTAGGTAGGTGACTCATAATCAATTCCAGATTTATGTCCAAGAATTTTGCTAAGGAGTAAGTCGGAAAAGACACAGAGGAAACAACATGGACACATGGACCTTAGGCAGCCCGTGCAAGATGGAGCAGAGGGGGGGGGGGGTGCTTCAAGCGTCGAACTTCTTTCACGAGGTCGGACAAATTGAAAAGGTCATTTTCCTCTGCACCACACTGGCCGAGAACGTCATAGACCTAGGAAACGTAAGAAGACTTCTCCATTACGACAATGGTATTACCTTTGTCAGCCTTCGTGGTTCGCTTCAATTGCAAGATTACTCATATGAGGGAGAAGGGTATTGTGGACAAGGACAGCACAATTTTTGTGGGTACTAATCCCAGGCCCAATTTTCACGCTAGGTCCGATCGCTGTCTGAGAAACATATTTTGCTCTAATAAATAAAAAAACTGAGGAATTTGCACACCAAAGAACCTCGGTGAAAAGAGGAAATATTGTGTACAATTAGACGAAGAATTGCACGATTAAAATGGGCGCTAAGACCTGAGCAAAGATAGGCAGCTTAAACACCAAAATTTGGGTAAACTAATTTGAAATACGAGACGGGGGTACAATGTAAGCCAATTCATTTTCATCTTAAACTGCAACGCGCGCTATACGGTATGTTCCGCAGAGGAAATTCAAAAACTACAATTACCGAGCTCTGCTCAGTTCGATACGACAAATGCGTTGTCCGAATGAGTGGTCGAACAAAAGGCTTTCATTGATCGTTTGTATACATAAAATTTTAACCTGACAGAGGATGCTTCAACGGACCTTCGTCCACATTCATTAGGAAATACTTAGTAATTATCTATAAACCGCAACCACGCCTCTATAGCTTTTCGTCGAGCCAAGCTAGGATATGACAATTCAACGAGTTCCAAAAGGTGCCTCAATGATTGTCCTATCTTCGTACACAGAAAGTACGACGCAATCAACATCCCCCGCTATACGATATAGACCTAGCGAGAAAACTTGAACAGCGATAATAAATTCAACAATATGGAAAGATAACGCCTGGTCTTCGCATTGTATTCGTAAAAGCGCTTCACAAAGCCTCTAAGGAGAAAAAAATTTGCGAAAGGTTTCAGCATTTTTTTCCCTTACCTCCGTGTCTATGACTATTCCATAATAAATTTTCGGATGCTTCGAAAAACTGAGCGTAGACAGACAAATTCGAGCGAGCCTTCGGAATATCAAATTAATACTTCAGCGAGTATACTTTCCACCGGACGAACGTGTCAGTTCGCAGTACTTCAACGGGGGATATCGAGTGTACCGTGACAATAAGAATAGTTATTAGAATGCGAGGATTTCTTCGGCCGGTCGTCGAAATCGCACGTGTACACACTTTTCGCCGAGTCTCTACGGTAATAAAATGTAAATAAATCAACTCTATATAAATTTGTAAGAGCATTATCTTGAGAACAAAATGTTTCGCAGACGAAGACAACGCCTAGCCCAAGGGTTTTCGAGCAAGCATTATAGAGTAGATTGAATTGGAAGAGTAGGCATCTTCATGGAGTTTCCAAAACACAGTTCATTAGGTCGGTAAAAAGAAGCAATACGTTGATACAGATGAACGTGAATTGATGCAATATTCTAATTCAAAAATGGGAATGATAGCCAATTGTCTTTGATGGAAAACTTGACAGCTAATTTTGGAAGTCTTTTATTTCGATAAAATATGCCCTATTTTGAGATAATATTCTCGTTATCGGTAGAGCACCGTTTCAATTTTCTGCGGTGATATTTTATTTATGTCATTTCGATGCTGTGTACGAGATGCTCTTCCCTCCTTCGACAGTATTTGCAAAAACAAGTGACCCGGATACTGAGGCGCACAGCGACTCAGTTTTGTTTCGTAGTAAAGACCAGAATAGTGACAAACGGAAAAACGATTGAACGAGTAAACATGTTCATATATTTTGGTACCGATACTTAGAAGAGGTGAATGTCGACAAAAAAATCATGTATAAGGGTTAATAAATAGAATATCGCCGGCAAACACCGTACAACGCAAAACGTGACTGAAAGTTTACGACACTTCTGCTAAACCAATACATGACATACGGCAACGAAACTTGGGTGCTGAAAAAAAGATATAAACGAAGAATATCTGACACAGAAATGCGCTTCCTACGGAAGACTGCAGGGTACACTCTACTTGACTGAAAGAGAAACGATAAAATACGAGTGAAACGAACCTTAACGTAACCCCAGTGATCGAAAGGGTGAAAGAACTGAAGATGACGCTGACGTGAAGACGTCAGCAGAATGGAAGAGGATGGCCACAAAATATACCGTGGCAGGCCAAGAAAAAAATTGATACACACATAGTGTAGGCGAATTAGGAAAAAAAAAACATTTCTGTCTATAAAAGGTTTAATGACTAAAAATGGTCAAGGATGGCGTCCACAACAACATACTAAAAATCCCACCCTATCCCCCTGGAGCTTCTTTTTTAATAGGGGTTTCAACTACCCCAAAATCAGTTTTTTGCAAATATCTCGCAACATATGCATCAATGAGCCAGATATACAACGAAAATTGTAGCATAAAGCTATCATAATTTCGGATCTTCTTCAAATTTTCTAACAGAGCCAAATAAATGAAGATCATGTTTCATGTACTTAACGTTCATCTCTATCATTTTATTTTATTTGGTTTTGTTCGCTTCTTGGTCTAGTACAAGTCTATTTGAGAATAATATGTTAAGCATAAGCTAATGGCTTTTGAGAGGCTCACTCTCTCCGGTCGTTCGCCCCACTTCTTGCTCTAGTACCAGTCTACTTTAGAATATGTTGAGCTGATGGCTTTTGAAGGGCTCACTCGCTCCGCTAGTTCGCCGTTCTTGGTCTATTATAAGTAGGGTGTCCATTAGAATTCAAGCCAATAGCTTCGGGGGGGCTCACTTACGGCCTTTGTGGTCTAGTATGAGTGTAATCTACAATTTTTTTGGGTACTGGCTTCCAAGAGCTCACTTTCCTAGGTTTAGTACTGTATATTGTATATGTGATGAAAGCTGAACTTACTATAGTAGCCTAGGATGGGCCCACTTCTTGGTCTGTTCTTAAGCTTTCATTTTACTGGACCTGATATACTGTATACCAGGTCTAAAGTAGCTAAGCTGTAGCCTAATATGGAGGACGCTTAAGAAAGGATAGAGTATACAGGTTTCTGAGACCTAGTATGAAGCTAGTGTGTTAGCTTACTGCATAGATCAAAGAGAGACCTAGTTATTTGCCCCCTTCTCCCTCTAGTATGAGTCTAACTAGTAAAATCCCAGGGAACTTGTTATATGAGGTATTTTTGAAGTGCCTTTTCTGAATCACATGGTGTTTGAAGCGTTGAATATCTGGCTCATTGAAGGGGCGGAGCCAACATACAGTATATTGGACGAACTAGGCTAGGATTCCTAGCTCCATACTAAAAATATAAGTAGGAGGGGCCTTGAATAGTTGATAGGAGGACTTGGAAACTAGCTTTATACTAGCAAGAACTGTCTTACGAGTCAAATAAAGATTGGTCGCTCCCCTTCTAAAGCCACTTCAAAATTAGTATAATGAAGCTTAACCTAGTATACTGTATGTTATGGAACCTCGTATACTGTATATTAGCCCTAGTATAATGAAGGCCTGTATACTGTATATTACGGAACATGGTACACCGTTTATTTAGACTTGCCAGTATAAGCCTAGTATACTGTATATTAGTATGCAGCAGAAGCCAGATGAGATGGACGCACGGACGCAAATTTCAGAATTAGGGTTCGATGTCAGGGGAGGAGGTCTGCAGCAGAAATTCCTCCAAGTGTCAAGGTCATGGTTGTACGGACGCGAATTTCGGAATTAGGGGGTAGGATCAGGCCAGCGCAAAGACATGAAACATGTCAAAAAAAAAAAAAGAGACAGGAGATGAGACTAATACATAGCTAGGATAACAAATGATTGACTTGAACTTCTGTACTCTGTAAAGAACAATAAGAGTAGATGACCGTTATTGAAATTTAACGAGGAATAATTTTGGCAAGAGGTAATTTTGTTGTAAAATGCATATTTTGCAAGATATTTGCAAAAAACTGATTTTGGGGTAGTTTTAACCCCATGAAAGGACTAAGGGTGAATGTTTTGCAAAATAAAAATAGATGATCTTATACGAAATTTCACGAGGAATAATTTTGGTAAGCGATAATTTTGTTGTAAAATGCATATTTAGCGAGATATTTGCAAAAAACTGATTCGGGGTAGTTGAAACCCCCATAAAAGGAGTAAGGGTGAATGTTATGCCAAAATAAAAGTAAATGACTTTATACGAAATTTAGCGAGGAATAATTTTGGTAAGAGGTAATTTTGTTGTAAAATGCATATGTTGCGAAATATTTGCAAAAAACTGATTTTGGGGTAGTTTAAACCCCTATAAAAAAAGAAGCTCCAGGGGGATAGGGTGGAATTTTTAGTATGTTGTGGACGCCATCCTTGACCATTTTCAGTCATTAAACCTTTTATAGACGAAAATGTTTTTTTTTTCCTCATTTCCTTCTAATTCGCCTACACTAACATCCACTTAAAGCAACACCGCATGCGACTCATTAGGCGAATACCGGAACGACGACAACGATAATAATGACGTCGCTAGTTAAGTCCCTTACTCTTGTCTTATCCTCTTAATTCATACCTGTAAAGCTTTGATGACGGTCTTCGACCGCAAGCACTTAAAACCTTCCTTTGTGGTGTGCAATATACTCAAATTTCATACTAATTCTTCAACTCCGCGCGAGCCGAAGACTCAGTCAGGCAATCCAACAGCTGGGTGAAGAAAAAGATAAAAGAAAGAGAAAGAATAATTTTTTCACATTTTTAATTTTTCTCGTTTTAATTTCCTTTGTTCTACGCAGGCTAATATCCGGGTATTGGTATGCTTTTTTCCGTATCAATCCCGAGGTAAATCTACGAATGATTGCAATTACGAAGCACTTTTCCTCATTCTCAAGCTATTTTTCAGTTTAGACAAGAATCAACAATAAATTCATCAAAATTGAGAACGCGCAAGGCGAGAAGCTTTCGCATTATTTACACGCTGATACTGTTGACTTTATTTGAAAAACGGAGTTTAAACACAATCATTTTACATTCACGATGCAATTTTTCCTCCAAAACCAGAAATATCGCTCTCTATTTTAATTTCGCTCAAAATCAACCGATCGAATCAAGTTTTCAACAAAATAATGTAAGCAGTTTTTTCTAATTTTTTCGCGTTCGTGGTTTTTTGAACCCCGTTTATTGACATTATTAATATTCTACAGAAGCTCTTTCGTCAGCATTGTTCATGGAGGAAGTGATCGCGATTCATAGTTATTGTATAAAAATGTTATATACACGCGAATATTCATCTCCGACTCAATTATAAAAGAGAATAAAAACGCATTTTCATTATTTTCACGATCCGATAGCATTGCATAGTGTTTTTTTTTTCTTCTTTCGTCATTTATGACGATATTACTTTCGCGTAATAAACTCAAAAGTAAGTTGACTTTATATCACGAATTTCTGTCTAGAAAAGACTATTAACGGATTTATATCCTTCGAAAAACAAAGATAAACAAAAATGGCCTAATAAAAAGAAAGATTAATGTTTGTTGTATTTGGAAGGGAGAATGAAATGCTTTTTGAAAGTTTCTTCGTATCAAATCTGACAGACGATCGGTAACAATGAATTGGTTTTATTCTTCATTGACCAGGGTCATGAAAAATTTCGCCTTCTGATGCAATCTCACCATCGGTTGTAATGTCGAAGGTTTATAAAATAATGGCAAAATCAGAACATCAAATCAAAACACTATTCGACAAAATAATTTGTCATTGCATTTTGTCCTCCTCAACAAATGATATAAGTTGATAAAATAATTTTTCTTACCTTCTAGATGAATCGAAAAATATATATTCAACGAAATCGAGCCGGCCTTTTTCTTCACTCCATTGGATCACCAGCTGAAACAGAAGAAAAATTAAAAAATGAATCACTCGAGGAATGAAGGTAAATTATTTCACAGATGTGATACTAGAGAAACTCGCAGTCTTTTTGACTCACTGCTCGCGGGATCATCGAAATTTTTTTAAATTCTCCCCACCCTTTCAAATACAGCTCAATGTTGAAGGATAAACTTCTTCAGCTTAGCTTGAAATTCAAAATTTTTCAAGTCCACTTATATTATACCGCTTCAAAATCAAATTTCATTTGCTTTCCTCGTATACCTGGATAGTCGGAATTTTTCTGACCTCTCCCTTCCTCTATTATATACAGCTCCGTGGTAAACATTGATCCAAAGTACCTTTTCACCGTGATATTATGGGTTCCCTTCTTAGACTCCTTCCACCACACCTCTACGGTAGCCATTGGCTTCTGCAATCTGCTTTACTATCGCGATTTCTTTCCTCTTCTCTTCATTGTTCCTGAGTACAGAAATAGTTCGATAGGAGTAGTTCTGAATTGCCGCTAACTTGTGCCTGGGGGGGTGGTAGGAGTCGTTTGGGATGATGGTGTCTGGATGCGTCGGCTTTCTGTAGATTATGTATTCTATCCTGTTGTTTTCCAGTGTGAGTGTAAGGTCCAAATAGTCGGTGGTCTTATTTCTTTTTTCCACGGTGTATTTGATGCTCTCATTCATCGCTTTCATTTCTAAAAGCAACAAGTCCACCTGTCCATTAGTGCCCGTCCACACAATCAGGATATCATCTACATGCCCAGTGTTTGATCGAGTTTCTGAACTTGCTGCCCTTCAATATCATGTTTTCCATATCATTCATGAATATCTCTGTCAGGATTGGTGACAGCGGTGATCCCATCGCAAGTCCTCTCTCCTGGCTATAGAACTTGTAGTTCTGGGTCAAGATCTCTTCCTCTATGTTGGCGAGGGTTCCCGTCTACGAGTCTTTTTGAGCAGGGTGAGAAGTTTCTCTTTCGGTATGGTACCAAAGAAGTTTTGTCACATCGAATGATATCAGTTTATCGTTACTCTTGATTTCTAACTTGTCCAATTGCTCCATCAGCACACCGTTGTTTCTGATGCTTTTTCTCAGTGCAAATTGCTCGTTTTCTGGTGACTACGATCTTTGCTATCTTGTAGCATAGTGACTGGATGCTATTGACCTGTGGTCTCATCGGACGGTTTGCTTGGTGGAGTTTTACAAGCCCCTTGAATTTTGATGTTAACGGGTTTGTCTCAAGCGTCCTTCATTGTTCCGTTTCAACACAGCTTCCAGGTCTTCTTGGTATTTCTGTGTTGGGTCCTTTGTCAGCTCATGGTATCCTTTAACTGCGATGTTTTTAAGTGTAGTCCTCCTTCTCCATTACCACTACCGTGTTTCCTTGTTCACCTCGATCAAAATCAGGTTGTTCTGTCGGATCTTCTTTTGGAGACCTGTCACCTTCCTCCACATTACTTGCGTTCTGTCAAGGGTTCGGCACAGATTCTCCTTGATGTCCAACTTTCCCAATTTTGGTTCGGGCTTCTGGTCTTACGTTGTATTCCATGGTTTGGATTACTTTTTCGGAGCTAATGGATATACTTTCTAGCTGACAGTGGTTGAATGAAAAAGCCGAATAATTGTGTTTGTTTTAGACACTGGTAGCTAGTCAGTTTTTGTTACACAAGACCATGCCACAAAAAGCGATTAGTTTTTTTTTTCTTATTTTTTGACGGGAGACCCGCTATTCCTTTAGTTTCTGAGGGCCCTCAGAGAAATTCTATTCGCGTACGCGTAAGGCGGGGTTTTACAAAAATCCCTGGCTCTTCTATTGTTCTCTATGGGACTTGAAGAAATTCGCCATCCTCGGAGAAATTCCTGGCCGGTCTATAGCTTTCTATGGGACTTGGAAAAATTCTTGACCCTTATTGGCAGGAGACCTGTCATCACTTTCGTTACTGGGGCCCTTTCAGTAAATCTTGACGCTGGGACTTGGAAAAATTCGAGTTGGTATCATTTAGGCGCGGACGATTAGGCGCAAAGAACTGGAAAATCAAGTAGGCGCCCATTCAAGTAGACCCAAGAACAATTGGGCGAAAATTAATTTTTTATATTTAAATAAAACAATTTTTAGAAATTAATTGAGCCATTTTATCATTACCAGTATTAGCAAGGGGAATCACAATAACTCTAACTGATATTAATTTTAAAACAATATTTTTCAACCCTAGAGGTAATGGAAACCCTATTATATTCCAACATTTATTCTGATTTTTTGGTTACCCTGGAGTTTATATTTTAATTTTACCAGGATTTGGAATTATATCACAAATAAATCAAGAAACTAATAAAATTAAAAATTTTAATAAAATAATATCATTTGTTAATAAAATTTTCCAGGAAACTAATTCATAATTAATTTTAAAAATTAATACTTTAGGCCTAAATTCAAGTTACTTAGAAAAAAAATATATTTTTCAAAATTAATATTGATAGATTAATGATAAAATCAATAAATTATTCCAATTTAAGTTTAATAATGATAAAAAATCAGTTTAATTATTTTATTTTTGATATTTTTTTCTAATTAATAAAAATTGAATATTAATATTTTCATTTTTTAGAATTATCTATTTTTATATTTTGTTTAGATACTTATACTTTTGAAAATTTTATAAATGTTTTTTTTTTTAATTTAAAAAAAAAAAATTATTATAGTTATAATTTAATTAAAAATTTATTAAATTTAATTTAAGAATAAATATAATTAAATAAATAAAATCTTTATGAAATTAATATTTATTCAAATAATTTTATAAATAAATTCTTTATTGCAGAAGGAATAGGATTTAGGCGAACCAAGTTACAAAAAATACGTCACGGCGTCCAAATGAATGCGGTGTCTGAATGATTGTTGCGCCTAATTGTTGGCGCCTAGATGACCGTAACCCAAAAAATTCTTGGCTCTTCTATAGCCCTCTATGGGAGTTGGAAAAATTCGTGACCCCCTTGACTCTTGAAGCTGGGACGTGGAGAAAAGGAAAAGGAAAGCTGAACACATAGAAACCAGTATATTTTTCTGTATTCACAACCGAGGAGGGATAAATTAAAGGGTTATCCGGAAAAAGGGCGATTCACCTATTTAAAATGTACACAGAAATTGCCCTTACAACCAATAAAAACGCTGCTTTTACTTAGGATTGAACGCTCCTATCTCATCAAGAACGAGACTCAGCTCAACAAATCAATGATCAACTCAAGGTGTGTCCTCTGAACGTAGCTAGCTCTAGAATGGAACAAGGATCATCTCAATAGATGGGCGTGGAAACGGGTTCTCTCGGTATGGTGCATACTGTCACCAGATTATAGACTATTGTGGACTTACCATGGAACTTAAAATGACTGAATGGACACCATGACTCTTCAAAGGGGAGGTAGAAACATTTCTTGTCTACTCACCTACGATCACCTATGGGAAACAGTTTCGACAATCAAAAAGATGGGTGGTCAAACCAATAAACAAAAAGACAAGAACAACGACCAACTAAAAAGAAGATTTACAGCCGAAACAAAGCTAACTATTGTAGACAAGATGTAGACCCTAGATTGGTTACTACGATGTAATTATAGACCAATCAATACTTGTGGTACAAGGTACGGAAATATCTAACAAGTAAGACACATTGAAAAAGTCTTTTCAAATGTACAATTCTACTTTAATAGTTGCTTTTACAAAAGGACTTTCGGGTGTTATCCCATCATCAGTTGTGTCGCAACTGAAGAAAAGGCCTTAAACAAGAGTATTTATAGTATAACACTGTGATCTTATTGGCTGTAACAATGCTGTGCTGTGATTGGTTCACTCAGAGACTTATTCTTACACTATTTAGACAAAGCGTTCTTATTGGCTAAAACATGCTGCTTAGTGATTGGTTCTCATTCTAAAGCTAAATACGGTGTTCCTAATGTCTAACTGGTTTCCTGCCATCTTATTGGTCAACTCTGTTCTTCTTCTCTCGTCCAATCACCAGGCTAAATAATTTTTCGCTGTCGAATGTGACTACATTGTTCAAGAGGAAGGCTTTCTTTTTCTTGGCTTTTGCAATCACCATTTGCTCCCAGAGTTTTCTACTTTTCAAGCGATTCTCTACACGTACGATTTCAAATATCCCATCTCCATTGTGGTGTTCCTCATTACAGTGTTTGCCAAACAGTGATTTGCCATCTTCTTTCTCCTTTGACTTTTCGTGCTCCTTCTTCCTGATCTCAAACTTTCTCCCAGTCTCACCAATGTATATGCCCTCGCACTGGTCACAACTGAGCCTGTAAACTCCACTCAAGCTCCCCTCGTCCTTGGCTTCCGTCTGGTCGTTGCTAATTCTTTTCACCATGGGTAAGTTATTCTGGATACCCACATTTACTTCATAGCCATTGAACGCCTTTATCACTTTATTTGTATACTTTCCTGTGTATGGTATTGATCCGGAGTACTTTCTCACCGTGCTCTCATGGGTTCCCTTTTTATTTTCCATTTTCCTAAAGATTGCCTCCACCACACCACTACGGTAGCCATTGGTTTTTGCGATCTGCTTTACTACCTCTATTTCTTTCCTCTTCTCTTCATTGTTCTTTAGTACAGAAATAGCTCGATGGCAGTATAGTTCTGAATTGCCGCTAGCTTGTGCTTAGGGTGGTGGTAGGAGTCATTTGGGATGATGGTGTCCATGTGCGTTGGCTTCCTGTAGATTTTGTACTCTATCCTATTACTATCCAGTGTGAGTGTAAGGTCCAAATAGTTGATGGTCTCATTGCCTTTTTCTGCTGTGAATTTGATGCTGTCATTCATCGCATTCATTTCCAAAAGCAACAAGTCCACCTGTCTGTTAGTGCCTGTCCACACAATCAGGATATCATCTACATATCTGGCCCAGTGCTTGATTGAGTTTCTGAACTTGCTGCCCGTCAATATCTTGTTTTCCATGTCGTTCATGAAAATCTCTGCCAGGATTGGTGACAACGGTGATCCCATCGCAAGTCCCCTCTCCTGGTTGTAGAATTTGTTATTGAAGCGGCAGTAGTTCTGGCTCAAGATCTCTTCCACTATATTGGCGTACTTTAGTCCATCAGGATTCCCATGAATGATCTTAATATTCACAGTCGTATCGGAATTTAATAATATTAATGTCATAAGACAAAAAAATATACTGTACATTACCAGATGACCCATATACTTTCTAATCGTAGAGCTTTTCGTAGTGTATCTTCCGCCGCATCGCCGTTCAGATTCTTCCCTCTGTGTAATGCCTTCTGGCGCATGGGTTGACCGAGGGTATCTTCAACGAAACCATTGCTCAGAGCCCGTTTGGTTTCCACTCCTCGAACAATAGGATCCCTCCCGGAAGCAGAAAAAATAGTTTGAACTTTTATCCTCGAACTTCAGTCGAACAGATGGATAGGCTGTCGAAAGTAGCAGAGTCTTGTTGTGATCACGTGTCGGATTAAATGTTACATTTCTGATCGCGAAACAGGAGAGGTAAGCACCACACGCACAACAAATCTTAAGGTGGTCGAAATTGACTCGAAAATGGCCCAGACGCAATACTTACGACCATTCCGTAAGTACAAAAGAAAAATTGTAGGTAACTGAGATCATCTTGAACACGTGTGGGGGGATAGATTATCTCTACACCCGTACGTCGTACAACGCACCTGGACGCACACTGAAATTCGTGGCGCGAACTCGTAAGGTCGAGTACCGAATTAGCAGCCTAAAAATGCATGTAAGTTGCCCCTCCACTACAAGATGATAAGGAAACAGACAGACAAGGAAATATTCACCACCTAGAATACAATGTAATCTAAACGTGAATATTGGGAGAACAAAGGATGGTCAAATACAGCAAGCAGGAAATTTCAGGAATTTTTTTACAGTTGAAGAAGATAAGAAAGAGAAGGGGAGGAAAAATAGAATAAGAACAAATACACACATTATTGTCCAGTGCGTACCTCAACACACACACATACAACAACAAAAAAACAAAAGGGAATTAAACCACATGGCGAAAGCGACGTATACACCACACCTACTTCGAATATAAATTATACGCTTACATTCTATGTAAACTAAAAATCCTAAACCTTCCGCCATGAGTCGCGGGTCTCCCGTAAGTCTTGCTCCCTGAGCAAGAGCCTGTAAATTGTTTTACTTTTCATTTTTATTTTATTTTGAAGCTATTCGACTACACTCTAGGTCATCAGTTTGCGAAAAAGTGTTAGAGGAGCGGAAAATAATGGGTAGAGCGCAAGTATTGGAAAAACTTAGTAACTGTTTTTGTTGCATGAGGCAGAGGATAAGGAGGAAGAGACGTTGAAAGTTGGTCGTCGGTTTTGTAGACCTGGACATCGTAATCGAGTTGGGAGCGAATAAGACTTTTGTATAGCTGGAGCAAGAGTTTGCGGTGACATCCTGTGCGGGTGTGGGAGAGGTACTTGATGATATTAATAGTGTTTAAGCATTTAGCTTTGAGTGACTTTATGTGAGGCATCTAGGAGAGTTTTTGATCAAAGAGAGTTTATAGGAGGAGAGAATGTTGATTGTGAAGCCTTGAAGATTTAGCCAATGAAGTGCGGTTATGAAGCGTCGGTGTTTGAAATATTCTAAAATAAATCAAGGAGGGGATGCGTCCACGAACTTATGTAGTTTTGTTAATCTCTCTCCGTAGGCCTACTTCAAAATAATGCTGATGTTAATACGAAAAAATATGGCAAGGTACAACGATGTAACAAAAATTTCAGACGAAAAAAATTAAATTGTCGACACCATAAAATATATATCGAGATCGAGTTTTGTGAGAACTGAAATAACAACCTCGTAACAAAAAATAGCATAAATATAATTCTATAAATCATTTTATCGAGTTCGAACAGATGAGCGGAAAATAAAGGATAGGCGTCGGTGTCTAGTTTTTAGTGGTTTAGTATCATGTATTACTCGAAGGCTGGAACGTAAGTTAAGCCCCGAGGATTTCATGTTGAAGGGCGATAAGCAGTTTTTTTTTTTTCTGTCCGCTTAATAGGGCGATGCAATATTTTATTTAACCCGCTTCGTGAAGGTAAATTAATTTCGAGATTTGAAAATTTTCCATACAACGTAGGTACGTGAGAAAAATTTTTTCTCACGAGGTGAATACGAATATAATATGTCTGAAAGCAAAAACCTAACACGAAAGCTCGTCACAGCAGTGAACTTGAAATCCACAGGTACGCGTATTTCTTTTTTCACTCAGTTCGTACGTGATACAATGGACTCCATTTCGACGAGAAAAAAAAACGCCCTACAATTTTAGAATCGTATCAACAAACTCGAGGAAGTTTTAATAACAACAATACGTATTCCAGCAGCTTTACGAACTACGATTATGGATGAAATTTTCAAGTGTAAAGTAATTGCGTTTATACAATAGTGACTGACGTATACGAGCATTATAGGAACAGAAACTAAAAGTTCGCAACATTAGAGGTTTACCGAGTATTACTGTTTAGAACGTTTTCTCGGTTCGAATAATTTCATTCGCGCCCGCTGGAAAAGTAGTCACAATAAAAGACAAAAGTTTGAGGAAAATGTTTACTTCCTCGATTTATTTATTCTTCTATTCAATATGCACATTAGGTACACTTCTCACGACTCGTGAAATGGAATTTTTTCTTCTTGAATACAAAATAGTCCAGCTTTTTTTCCCCTCCGATTCGAACATGGAACATCCGCTCATATTTTCTTCTATTCGTACTATCGAATATAAGAAGTTTTGGTTCACTAAGCAAATTTCTATTCGTCATCAATTCGGAATAGAATATTCCACACTCTCATCGAATATGAAAATTATCTTTTAAAATCACTAATACGATATGTATACAGCAGCGCTGAAAAGCTTGTAAAAGAATACATGATTCGAGTTTCAGTTTTCGTTTTCCTCATGTACCGCTACCAAAACGCAAAATCTAATTTCCGTAAATGAAACACGAAGCGTGAAATCGAGAGGGAAAAGTATAAGAAGCATCCGTTCGTACATGTATATCGACAAACAACAGCATGAAAATCCAAAAGGACGCAAACGTTGGTCGTAGATTTGACAAGGAAGACAGTACAAAAACTTTGGAAAATTAGATTTCAGTGTCAACAAGTTGTAGTGATTTTTGTAGTTTTTTTCTCATAGAATTCAATATCGCCAAGATAACCTAACTGAGAAAAAATCGTGAACATTTATTTCTATTGTCATCGTCGAATAATGGTAATAAGAAAGGCAATGATTTCTTGTTTTTTTCCAAGAAGGAGCCAACATTTTTCTTTCCGCAGGAATTTCCGTCATTCTTTTATATTTTCCAACTATCATCCGATAATTATAATGGTTTTCATTAGTTGAAGTGTTGATATTTGGCTCCATACCAAAAACCTCAACTTCTTATCTCGTCGCTTAACAAATCCTCAACAAAAATTTCACACATTCCAACCACTTACCAGAGGCACTTTTTTTTACGATAGGAGGGAAGTTTCAAAATTCTCTTAATTCGAAATTATGGAAACCAAAAACTTTCCATCGGAATGTAAACTCGTTTTTCTTGAATATAGCAAACGATAGTTTAGTTTGTCTCACTTTTCAATAAAACGAATATCTCTCCTGTGGCATTGCTTTTTCCATTTCAGATTTTTTTTGGCAATCTTTCGAATATATAATAAGAATAAAATTGTGGTAAATATTTTAAACGCCAAAATTTCTTTCGCATTGTTACTTACGGCCGTATTTCAAGATGAGCGTAGGCAATTTCAAACACACTCACTCTTTTCTGTCTTTTCTTTCGTGGTTTTCTAAATATTTCACTCACCTCTTCAGTCATAACTCAATGCATTCCAAACATGGTTCTGGTTGATCTCAAATCTGGCGTAGCTGAGTAAATTTTCTCAGTATAGTGCCGTTGAAAATCATGTTAAGCTACTCTTTCACAATCATGTTTACTATAAGTCTAACATACAATATTTTAAGCCAGTATGAAGGAGAGGTAGAGAATCATGTGTATTACATGGATGAAGGAAGCTGGATTACACTTGCAAATTTCATAATCAGGTTTGGGGTTGGTGGCGTCACCAGCTAATAACGTCATAGTTGAAGAGGGGCTCAGGGTCACAAACGAAGGACGAGAAGAGAGGTCAGAAATACATACGATACAAAAACAATAATTTTTTGGAAACGTCAAAAATGGTAATTAATATTGATCGTACCTTTGAAGATTCTGTACAATTTGTCATCTGTACGCACGCAAATTTTGAAATTAGGGTAGGAGTCAGAGCAAAGACATGAAAGATAGAATTAATCCGATTCACAAACACCGAACGACGACATACTCAAACAAGTAAAACGAAGGAGTAATTTAACAAAGCCACATGAATACAGAAATACACCGGAGCGCTCTCGATTAAAAAACCATCGTGAACGGGGACGTGAAAACAACTGAACCAACTACGGCCGGAAACAAGAACATCCGAGGAAATCATGACTGAACTAGCGAGTATACTCATAAACCAGTTCAATCAACCCCTCATCAGGTATGTACCTGTTGAGTACATTTAGGTCGTCGTTATTCGGGCGACGGATAATTTCGATGTGTTCAAGCGCTTTACTTTTGAAGTACGACCTTTCTCTAAGGAGGAGAGTTTCAGACCCCTCTTTATAACTATGGCCACTGGTTATAAGATGGTCCGCAAAAGCTGAATCCCCCAAATTCTTCTTTTCCCACGCTTTCCTATGTTCCTGTATTCTAATTTTGAGCTGGTGGCCAGTCTTCCCTATCTAGACTCCCGTACATTCGTTACACTCCACCCTGTAAACGCCGCTCCTTTCGAACAGTGGGATATGGTCCTATAGCCTGACAAATAGACTTTCAACAGTGCAGTGTTAAGATTATAATACACTGGGCAAAACCCAAAGGGGCGGAGGACACGACCAAATCGAGAAGAGAACTTCCCCAGAAATGGAAGCCTTATCCAACGCTTCCTGCTATCTAATGGAGGATTACGGGGAAAGGAGGTAGTAGAGTCGAGGCATTTACGAATTTATGAGGTCAATATTCAAGTTCACTTCACTCTGGCCAAGTGCTTTATAGTCAATAGCTCCCTTTGGAAGGCAAGCTGACCCAGCGAAATACTGGTCAGCCGATTTATGAAGCAGTTAAAACTCGCAAATTTGTGAGTAACAGGGCAGAAGGATCTGCCGAAGACAGTAATATCGGTCGAAGTATCTTCCCTATAGATGGCGAATTCATGGACGCCGCGCCGTCTCTATCAGAATTCGCCAGGTCCAAGAAGGTGATAGATGAACCGACTACCTCCAAAGTGAATTTAATGGGGAGGCTGATTGTTAAGATACTTGAGCAACTCCAAAAGGGACCAGTTCACATACAGAACACATCGTTGACGTACCTGTGCCAAATAATATATGTGACCCAAAAACACCTAGCCAGAGGAAAAAAGATCGAGCTCAAATTTAGACATAAAAACCTCTGAGATGAGAGAACCCACAGGAGAACCAACAGAAATACCAACCTCCTCGGGAAACTCGAAAAATTTCCCATAATTTGCAAAAATTGGGAGAACAACAGAAAAAAAAGGAACTTGAAAAATTCTGCCAATTTTTCCTGGCAGATAATTGAATGGACCAAAATGTCACTCATATGTTTCATGGCAGTAGCTCTAGGGATTCTGGGAAATAAGCCGACCACATTGAATGAGCCGGTCGAACCTGGTGGAAGAAGGTCATCTTTAAGCCAATCAGCCACGGAAACTGAGTTTTCTATATTTCTGTGGGCGTAACCGAACTGAGTCCCGGGAGCGGGGAGTACCTTTCTTTCATAGCCAAATTGAGTCCCGAAGGGTGAGGGGACGGTAAAATAATATCCGAATCGAGTACCGAAGTGTCGGTGGTACTAAGTCTGAGAAGATGAGAGAATTCGTTCATTTTCCTTCGTCCTCTGCTGTAGGCAACTTGATGTTCATCATTCAATAAATAATTTTCGCAAAAATACGATGGAATGGAATTTCCTTCGTTCTCTGCCTCTTAGACACTCTCCTTGAGGTCCAATGCGACACCTACGCCCTTGCGATATTCGCAATTTGAAGAAACGTTTGAGCTCAGTAAAACAAAAAAGATTTCTTGACGCAGCCAAAAAGATTAAGATCAGTTTCATGTGTTTTCAAAATTTTGCCCAATCAGATAATTATGTAGTGGATAATGCGAGACATAAATATTTGAGAGTTCTAGGCTAAGGTTTTAGAGCGGCACACTCGCTTGATCTAGTATAAGTCTACTTTGGAATATTTCAGGCTGATGAGATTACTGGGCCTCACTCGCTCCGCTCGTTCGTCCCGCTTCTTGGTCCAGTACAAGTCTACTTTAGTATATTTCAGGCTGATGAGATTACTGGGCACAGTATGTTTCAGATGTTGTAAGCGGACCAGGATTAACGGCTTATGACGTCACCGACTTATGACGTCACAAGCTAATAGCTTCATAATGGCTCTCAGCGTCTTCTTAGCCTAGTATAAATCTATTCATTATATTAGGATAAGCTAGAAACTGCCGAGCTCGGACTCGCAGATTTTAGAATCACTGCCTAGTATAAATCTAGCATACGCCTTTTCATTGTATTAGGATGAGCTGGAAACTGCCTCGGACTCGCAAACTCGGACTCGCAGATTTCAGAATCACTCCCCTGAGAAAACCTCGAAAATTTTTTAAGTCCCTTTCGAGGGGGGGGGGGCTCGGATGCGTTGATTTGAGAATCATTGCCAGAGTGAAAATTTCCATAAGAATGAGACCAGAGCAGAGACATTAAACATGTCAAAAGAGGCTGAGGTCGCAAAACTCATGACGCGGCGTGATCTTGGCGAATTGTCGAGAATTGAATTCGGTAAGAGCGTATTCTTCAAATTTCTGCCTCCGCCTATCAAAAAATGATTACACCAGATTACTTTCAACGCTCAGTACCTTCCATGGGCACTCATGTGCTCAAAACATAGCCACATGCTATAACTCCTTTTTAATCGCACCGATGCATACATCGACAGTCAGTCCTAAGTCTGTTAAAGCGAGAAGGAAAATGAGAATCATTCGTGAACTTGGGACTCAATTCGGTTGCGTACCGCCGACACGTCATGAAGACATTCCCTTTTGACATGTTGCATGTCTTTCCTCTGCCCTAAATCTGGAAAATGTGCGTCCAGGCGTCCGGCCGTGACCTGGGGATTTGAAAAATTTTCAACGTCGAATCTCAGACTTACCCCTGATTCCGGAATTTGCGTCTGGGCGTCTGGTCGCGACCTTGGGACTTGGAGGAATTTTGATTTTTTCTATACTCTTCTGTCGAAGTCCATGTCTCTATTAGCTAGTATAGGGACTTACAATTGAAGAGATGGATGGAAGAAGGGCCTTAGAAAAAACTGTAGTTTTCGATTAAAGAATTCAAAGTGGAATATCTTTGTTCGTACATTATAACTTTTCTTGAAATTTGAATATATTGTTCGTATGAGACTGAAGAATAATTTCACATCAATATTGCAATTCAAAAAAGCTTACGCAGCAGCGTAAGCATCACACGACTCTTCACCTTCGCTTGCAACTGAGCATTTCAACCGAAGCACCGTTGTGTAAAGGCCATCTCTAACTCACTCTATAAATCGTTCTCTTAATAAGACTTCCATATTTTCATCATCTCTCGCTCTTCTAATTCATTATTGATTATCACTGATTTTTCAACAGTAGTCGATGTTATCTATAGTCACCTGGCTCTTTATCTATGCATAAGCTATTGAATTAATGGTGTAATTGTTTTCTTATATTCCAACTACATTTTAATATTCTTCATGTGCATACCCGGCCAGAGACGCTTTCTAAGAAAGCAAGTGATCTTGACCTTGATGACTGATTTAATGCTCATATTGCTTTTAATGTGAAAAAAGAGAATCACTCACAGAGGAGAAATAATCATCACTAACCTCAGAATCAGTCATTCTAGATATTGTGTTTTACAATCATTAAGCACCGCAACGTATTCCAGCAATACTCACAGAAGAGAAATAATCATCACTAGCCTCAGAATCAGTCATTCTAGATATTGTGTTTTACAATCATTAAGCACCGCAACGTATTCCAGCAATTGACTCAGATTCAGTCATTCTAAAATCACACTCATCCCTCTCATCACGTATCCTTTCCTGCAACCCTCATCGGACTTCGTTTAAGAAACCGTGAGTTTTTCAAGTATAGACCAGTAAGCGGGGCGCTACTTTGATCCCGCCTTTCCTCCAGCAAATTTCATATGATGAGGGAAATTATGATAGAAAGAATAGAAATTCCATCTGATGACGTCGTTTGGTGAGCAGTTCTGTCGTCATCAAAGAGACTTTTGAATGATCGTAGAGTAAACGTTTTCTTCTTCTAATCTGAACCCTTGGAAAAATTTCGAATCCTGACAATGAGCTACACAATGAATATATATCAGCCTGTGTATGACCTCATCGAGGAGGGCAGTCGCTCCTATAAATGTTGAAATTTTTCCTGTACTACTTACGATAATAATAGCCTCAAGTTCGGCACTTCATCCCCAGGGAGACAGCATTGATAAAAAAAAAATAAATAAAACTAGATCAGAAGGTTGATTTACAGTTAGAGGCCTTGATAAGTTGGCTAATGTGGTCAACTTTCTTGACTCGACAGTTATACCAAAAGTCATCACTTCTAAAAAAAAAAAAAAAAGAGTCGCTTTCTTCTATTCCAAGTCCATTTTAAAATTCTTTATCTGCATACTTGGCCTAAAGAACATCTCAAGAAACGAAAATACCGGAAAATCAGCCGAACAGGCAAAAAAAAACCAGTCACCTCTCCAATCACGTTTACAAATACATTATCCATGTCTGGTTCAATCATTGGTCTAACCTCAAATCTTCTTCAAACAAGCTATTCAAAATTAAAAATATTCCAGTTCCCTACTCCTTAGCAGAGAAGAAATATTCATCACCCTCAGAATCAATCATTCTAGAATCACACTCACCCATCTCATCACAAATCCTATGCCTCTTTGATATTCTCATTGCAATTCTGATGCCTCCCTCCAGAAATCAAACATATCTTTTCTTGCCGCAAATTAGCCTCACTACGCAACTCCTTACTCACAATTACATAGAAGCACTATCAGATAAGTCTCAACGTCTCTTTAATTCCTTCAACGATCAAATTCCCTTTCCCGCATCTAAACTCAATAACACCGCCGTGCGTATAACCCTGATGACAGGCCCGTAGTAGTAATTTGAATAAAAGAAAATTGATAAAATGGAAAAAAAAAAATAAAAAACAATAAAATGAAAGATAACAGGATTGTCGCACGAATACTACACTTACACACAAGATTCATTCATAACAAACTCAACAAGAAAGAGCATATCCTTACGTGTGTAAACAGGTAACTCAAAAAATGAATGAAACTACAACTACACTGAAAACCTACATAATATCAAAGGTTACCCTTGGCTCTTCATGACAAAAGCGACTACCTGAAGTGTTATACTACAAAAAAATATTGGTAGCTCGAGTAGTTGCAAATTTCCTCAAATCAGTTTACGCTTCAATTTGAGATATCTCAGGAACCAGGCATTGTATCAACACCAAGTTTTCACATTTACATTTTTAAAGAAGTAAATTACAATTTATCAACATTTGAAAAAAAACTATCCAGCCATATCAGAGTTATGGGGGTAGTAAATTTTTTCGAAAATTGAGTATATCTCAAGAACTACTCATCCGATCCTCAAAAAAAAATGCACTTGCACAACTTCAGATATAACACTATAACTTGGCCGAGTTTCAAAAAAATCCACCAAGTAGTCTCGGAGGAGAAGCCAGGACAAATTTTAGTGTATATATATATATATATATATATATATATATATATATATATATATATATATACTTGTTTGAGTACGTCGTTATTCGGACATGAAACATTTCAAAACCACACTGTTTGCACTATGAACTCCATTCATCTTGTTTTATTCACCGAGTTGAATGGAGTGTACATGCTAAACGGCGAACAGTGCGAAGGCATCTACACAGATAGGAAGGAAGATCAACATCGGGAGAAGGGAGTCCGAAATGTCAAAATAAAAATGGGAAATCATTGTCAGGGAGACACTGCAATGAAGTACAGCTCTGTAAGGTTTGAAATTGAGCTGAGGATGCGAGGAAGTTAGCAGTTAATACTAAAAAGTGCGAAAGTGGAGAGGAGGTTAGGCTGCTTCAGCCCAGAGGCTAAGATTTTGACTAAAGCGAAATGCCCCAAGAAACATTCTGAGAGCTGTTAGTTGAACAGTTTTTAATAATTGGAGAGATGAATTGTTAGACTAAGAGTAGATTGAGAAGCCGTAGTCTAACTGGGAGCGAATGAGACTTCTGTATGGTTGAAGAAGTAGTTTTCGGTGGCATCCTAGGCGAGGCCGAGATGGATATTTGAGAATATTGATGGCATTCAGGCATTTGGCTATAAGAAGTTTTATGTGAGAGATCCAGGTAAGCCCCAAGAATTTGTAAGAGTTAAAAATTTTGATTGAAAATGCTTGTTGGAATGGAGAAGATGGTGAAATTTGTAAACTGTTATGAACCTGTCGTACAGAAAACTCTGCAGAAGTTTCAGGAGGTCGCCAAGGTTGCCTCTGAGGCCTATGGAGTGAAGTTTTTGACAAATTTAATAACGCTATACTCGGGGAAAAGCCTGTTGAAGGTCAAAGAAGATAGTGTAGAGGGTAAAGTTTTCGTTTTTTGCGCTGAATGTCTAAATTGCCGCAAGCATTTCCAATCTATAGTTCATAGTCATTCAATTAGGCTCCTCGTATAAGGCTGATTCAAAAAAATGGGTCGAAACATCGAAGAAATCAATTATAAGTAATCAGTTTCCAAATTTCCCTAAAAAGAGTCTATACTAATACGAATCTATCTCCGAGGAACAGATTGAGAATTTACGTAGCCTTTTATATTCAAATCTATTGTTCGGGAGAATGATTAGACCATTTCATTAGGAGCATTTCTGTACTATCGCGTACTCGGTAGCCTATTTGTACGACGTGAAAAAGGAAAAAAAAAACTGAAATCTCCGAGACGGGATCTTATAGCATCTTTTTTCTTTCAAAGAAAAGGTCGGTAGTCGAGAGGATATCGTATTTCAAGAAAACGATGCCTCGTTTTTCCGGTCTATTGAGAGCCTAGTAGATGATCGGAACAATTAATTTCGAAGTCAGTTTATTCGCGTAGGCGCCATAGAGTGGATGATGTTATACAGACATCAAACGCCTATCAAAGATTGATTTTCCATAACTTGATGCAGGAATGCGAGTTTTCAAATATCTCAAAAATCAAATATTTATAGGTCTCGTTTTACCCTCGTTAGCAAAATTCACGCATCATATACTATCGCTTTTCTTCTCCTCGTATTTATTAAATACGTTCACCGAATCGGAATAACTCCTACTTTTATTTACCGTGAATCTCACTAACGTAATCCCAAAAATGGTAAACGAAAATCTTTTAGAACTAAAATATTGACCCTCTGTCGACACCGACGTCTTATGTTTTGGCGGGCTCACCAAGACAATAAATTTAGCTTCTGCAATTTTGTCAGCGGAAGAGATGAAATTTCCATTTTCCCTGAAACCTCTTACGCTGCAGAAGTTACCGAAATTCATGTCGACTGTCGCGAAAATTCGTGAAATTTCCAAGACGTAGTACTTTCCTCAATTGAGTAGGACGCCTAATGAAGAAAAATAACACTATAGGAGAACGAGAAAGTCTCTTTCTTTTTGGAGGCGAATTGGGCATCGGTATAACGAATTTTAAAGAAAAAAGATTCATCGGCCGTGTCGCATCTGAAACTAAATAAATCACGAGCGCTTTTTGTGAGAAGAAAAATGGCCATGTGTAAACGAAAAACCCTGAAGATGATTACGTGGCTCGAGAATTAATCGCGGAAGCTTCTTGTAAACGTACACGGACACGATGTAAAAGCTAAACGGTGTTTGAATAAGAACCTATCGCAAAGACAAATTTCATTGAAAATCCTGGATAAGCTACCTCAGCTGGCTGACCACTTCTGTAATGGGAAAATTAATGTTCAAACGCTTACCGCTTGTCGTCGTATATCCTGAGCCTCACAACAGAGTAGATTTATTCGGTTCAAGTTGGCTCGCGAAAAAAATTTTATTTTCGTCGAGGTCAAGGACTCCTTACGCAATGTGCATTTTTTCATTCGCCGACAATATCACCGTTTAAACATTATCGTTTTGACGGAGCTGTTTACGAGTGCTCCCACAAGTAGTCTGGATTATGTTTACGTTTATAAAAAGCGGTATAACTCGCTTTCACTTTTAGATAATATTTTAAAGCCTGTGCAACGTTATCGCGAATGCTGTTTCGGATAAAAATAAAAATCTTTATTCGCGCCTCGCTATTATGGGAGCCAACGCGAGCTACTTAAATTTCTCGATCGCGTCAATATGCAGATATATATTTTCTGAAATATTGTATTCCAACTCCATTTGGTACCTACTTCCAGCGCGAACACGCCGTTATAAGGACGCCTATAGGGTGACTTTTACATTTTCTCGTAAAAACATTCTCGTATCGGATATTACGCGAAATGGAAAAATATTTTTAGAAGAGAATTAGAAAATTCAAGGACTTTTTGGATGGTAGGTACCTACGTGTTGAGAATGTTGGCTTCGCAACTCTCCGCACGTTCGAGCGAGGCAATTGATTGAGAAATTTACTTCGCGAAAGAGAACAGAGAGCAGAAAAAATTCAAGTTTAAACGTATGAATAAACAATGACCAGAAAATCTGCATTAAAAAATAAGGAATACATCGTTTTTCGCTTTCTAGCTTATTCGATCTTGGAAACCCGTGAAATTCTTCGAAACATCCAACGTTCCCATGCGTCAACGTCACAATGAGAATTCATAACTACTCGGCTAACGACGTCGAACTATCATGAAAAGAATATTTTCCCTCGGGCTAAGTATGATACATTTGGAATTTCAATTGGATAGTATCTTCTAGATAGAATTTCTTCTTTATGGATGATCCGAGCGCTGCATCTATACAATCTTCTTTATTCTTCATTTTACGAAAATGTGAAATTTACACGTAATATTACCAATTGAATAAAACGAATAAATCGACTCTAAATATTGCTTTTTAATAAACGGAAAGGACCCTTATTTTACTTTATAAACGCGCTGGGGCTGAGGAGATCCCTGGCGTCGCCGCTCTAACCAGAGCGTTCTAGGGAAAATTTTTAAAACAAGTCTCAACGAAAGATTAATGAGGTATTTTGAATCGAACAACCTCATCTAACAATATCAATTCTGTTCACGTACGAAAAGAACTCAGTGAAAAATATTTATGGTGGGTCATGATGGCAAATTCTATCTTGGCAATTGTCACCTGTTTGTCATACAGCAAGATAGAAGCAAAAGGGTAGCATATGCTATGTGTGCATGCAGCAGCAAGTGCTACTACTTTCCATGTATTGGCAACTTGATAGAAAATGCCACTGTAGATCAAGTCTAACAAATGAAAATATAAATGCGACAAGTTACAAACCACACTACCTCTTAAAATTTGAATTACAATCTCGAGAACTTTCGGCTGAACAGCCATCTTTAGATGTTTAACTCGAACTGAGATGAGAAGTGAAAAGAAGAAGAAAGAATAGGAAAGGAGAAAGGCTATCACAATCAAAGCCGTTGCCGTTGATGACAAAAGTTTTCCAAAAATTCTTTCATTTTCATCTCAAATTTTTTTCATTAAAAGATGCATCCACGGTTAGACTTCGTGAGTTTTCGGCTACATTCTGATCGCAATTATACGAAAGAAAAACTGGAAAAATGGTTAACATCCGCTCGCCTCACGATGTACACCATGGTAGGCTGAGCGATAATTGAAGCTCTTTAGAAATTCCTCCGATCCTCCGCGATGTGAACCAAGAATGCAGGTCAGTTGCCTCGAAACTGAGTATCCGGAAAGACCAGAAAATCGCTGCGTTGAAGAAGAAAGGAAATTCTAATCGTTCGTCCCTTTCCATCCTCGTCGTTTGAACTTCAATAACGTCAAATTTCCACTTCCTGGGGAGAGTCTTCTCCCAAGGGTTTGCGGCACAGCCTCCTCCAATGGATGAAGCCAGAGCTGTTACTAATTTAGTCACCGATCTTTCCAAAAAGTCAGTTCCAATGATTCTTGTCAGACCTCCTTTGTCAGTTTTTGACTTCTTGGTAGAATTGAAAAAGAAAATTAACTATCATCAACTGGTCATTACGAAAGCCGACAAAGCTAACACTGTTGTGATTTTACGCAAGGAGGAATACAATAAGGAAGTCCATGATTTGTTGGAAAGTAGAAATTGTACCGTAAAAGGTGTCGCTTCTCGGTTATGTTCGTATAAGAAAATCAAGTCGTGGCTTTTCCTGCACAGTTTTTATTTGAATATGAACGCGACGTTTCGGTCTCATTGAGACCTTTTTCAAGCGAATACTGATGAAACCAGTAAACAGAGTGCAAAAATTATGATGATTAAGAACAAGACAACAAGAAAAAACTAGATTACCTACCTATATCTCGAGCGCGGTTATAACAGGAGCGTATACCGGCGTGAGAACCTTACGATCGGCGTGAGAACCTTACGATCGTCTTTAAAATTAACAGAGTTTCGTTTGATAATCTCGATCACCTCTCTTATTTTACGTTTCTTAGAGTTACTTTCGTAAGCTAAGATAGAAATTTTCTTGAAATTAAAAGTATGATTTTGTTCTTTAGCATGACAGGCCAAAGCAGTTTCATCATTGAGCTTATTCTGATTGGTAGTGTGTTGATAGACCCTCCTCTGTACAAGTTGAAGAGTCCCCCAAGTGTATGTAGGAGAGACTCTTCAACTTGTACAGAGGAGGGTCTATCAACACACTACCAATCAGAATAAGCTCAATGATGAAACTGCTTTGGCCTGTCATGCTAAAGAACAAAATCATACTTTTAATTTCAAGAAAATTTCCATCTTAGCTTACGAAAGTAACTCCAAGAAACGTAAAATAACAGAGGTGATCGAGATTATCAAACGAAACTCTGTTAATTTTAAAGACGATCGTAAGGTTCTCACGCCGGTATACGCTCCTGTTATAACCGCGCTCGAGATATAGGTAGGTAATCTAGTTTTTTCTTGTTGTCTTGTTCTTAATCATCATAATTTTTGCACTCTGTTTACTGGTTTCATCAGTATTCGCTTGAAAAAGGTCTCAATGAGACCGAAACGTCGCGTTCATATTCAAATAAAAACTGTGCAGGAAAAGCCACGACTTGATTTTCTTATATTTGTACATCCTTGCACGAATAAATTTTTCTATTCTTTTGAGTTACAAGTAATGTTAGAGGGCTCTTTTTAGCGGGAACCCGCTATCCATTTTTTAAAGAATATTACATCCTCAGAAAACGTCCGCGTCCGGGAGTTTCTGTGAAGTGCGTGACGTGACGTGACGTGTGGCACTTTATGACGTCAGCAATGACCTTGACCTATTTTAGGGACTTGGAAAAATTTTAACTTCCAGCCTTCATTATATCAGGCGTAGTATTGTTAGGGGGATTACATCCTCAGAACATGTTCGCGTCCAGGAGTTTCTGTGCACTGCGTGATGTGATGTGCAGCGCTTTATGACTTCATCAATGACCTTGACCTACTTTAGGGACTTGAAACAATTTCAACTTCCAGCCGGGATGCTTTATGACGTCGTAATGACCTTGACCTACTTCATGGACGAAACAATTTAAACTTCCAGCCTTCATTATATCAGGCCTAGTATGTATATGTTACGCCGAATTCGTGAAATCGCCGATTTCATGAAATCGGCAGAAAAATTGCTGATTTCATGAAGTCGGCAACCCCTTTGCCGAATACATGAAATCAGCATCCTCTTTGCCGATTACATGAAATTGGTAGACTTTTTCTGCCGATTACGTGAATTAGGTAACTCATCTCCTGCTTATTTCGCGAAATCGGCTGCTGATTTCATGTATTCGGCAACACATTCTACAAAGCTTTTCACACCGTGTCTTTCTTTTCCTGATTATTCCTAAAGCTAGTGATTACTATGTAGGGAGCGTATAGGTGAGCTACTCGTCAAGGCCAATATTCCTCACAATCAACTTCAAAAGTTCTTTGATCTTTCAAATATCTGTTGTTGCCCTAACTATTGTAAATTTGAAAAAAAGTTCTTTGAGTTCTCTGATGAAATAGGAATCTATATTGGATCACCTTTCAGCTCTTTTATCTCCAAAATTTTCACGTCCAAGTTTGAACTTGGTCTCTTTTCCTCGAACCAAATGTCACTGAGTCATATTAACTATTGGCAGAGGTATGTGGATGATATTTTGTGTTCTTGTACTGGTCCTCCAGATCTCCTTGGTGAGTTTCTGAGGTATCTCAATTCCTGCTACTCTTCTATTACTGTACTAAACACGCACATTCCGGAAGATGGCCTGATTGAACTTGTATATGACTCACACCGCGACTTCTCGTTTGACCTCGGTCTTGTCAGTTGCCTTCATTTTGTTCATGATGATGGGTAATTAACCAAAAGCGCTCGTCGTCAAATTTTTTCTGCAGTTTTTTGCATCTCTTTACTTTCCCTTTTGATGTACAGCCAACGTAAATCCAGCAAGATTTCATAATAAGAAGATACAGATACCACACATTTATGTACTCATTTTTTTCATCATTATTCAATTACACGAATTCGGCAGCTTCATTTATAAGCCTTTGCCGATTTCACGTAATTGGCTGCCGAATCTGTGTAAGCCTGCTGATTTCATGTATTCGGCAAAGGGGTTGCTGACTTCATGAAATCAGCAATTTTTCTGCCGATTTCATGAAATCGGCAATTTCACGAATTCGGCGTAACATATACAGTATACTGAGAAGAGCCCAGCCAACTCATTTTCTGACGGGGCACTTTCACGCCAACGTGATCGCGAGCGCGGGAGGTTGCGGGTTCCCCGCTGCCATTGAAAACCTGCAATGGCCTCTAATTTTTGCAACAATCCTAAATCTATCCTCGTTCCCAATCCTGTGCCTTCCTTGCCCACTCTAGCATAGAATGCAACAGTCGGAGTTACCAAATGGAGTTTAAGGAAAAATAAGGTATTGTCAGGGGAGGAGGAAGAAGTGTAGGTAGGGAGTTCCGGAAATTGAGCTGAAGATACGAGGAAGTTGGCAGTTGATAACCAGTGTGCGAAAATGGGGAGAAGGTTCGGCTGCTTCAGCGCAGAGGCTGAGATTAGGACTAGTACGGAATATTCCTCGCACATTAAAAAATGTAGACGACGACGACATACTCAAGAGAGTAAAACAAAGAAAGTAATTTAAATAACGCCACAGATATGCAAAATACACCGGAGCGCTTTTAATTAAAAAACCCTTGTCAACGGGGACGTAAAAATAATTGAACCAACTCTGGCTGGAAACAAGAAATGCCGAGGAAATCATGACTGAACTAACGAGTCACTACAATGTCATACTCATAAACTAGTTCAATCACCCCCTCATCAGGCATGTACCTGTTGAGCACATTTCGGTTGTTGTTATTCAGGTGGACAACAATTTCAATATGTTCTAGCGCGGTACGTTTGAAATACGAGGTCTCTCTGGGACTCGGAACCCTCTTTAAAACTATGGCCAGTAGTAATAAGATGGTCCGCAAATTCCGAATCACCCAATTTCATCTTTTCCCACGCTTTTTTATGCTCATCCATTCTAATTTTGAGCTGACGGCTAGTCTCACCTATGTAAACTCCAGTACATTCATTACACTCCACCTAGTAAACACCGCTTCTTTCAACCAGTGGGATGGGGTCCTTTAATTTGACGAACAGACTTTTTACAGTGTTGAGATAGTAATACACTGGGCAAAACCCGAAAGGGCGGCGGAAACGACCCAACAGGGAAGAAAATTTTTCCAAAAACGAGAGCCTAATCTAACGTTTTTTACCATTTGAGGTCGGATAGCGAGGGAGGGAAGTAGTGGAATCAAGGCTTTTCCGACTTAACTTCCTATAAGCCTTATGTTCAATATCTAAGCTGACCTCATTCACTCTGGCCAAATGTTTTATAGTCGAAAGCTCCTGTTGGAAAGCGAGCTAACCCAACGGAATACTGGTCAACTGATGGATATAACTGTTGAAACCGGCATGTTTGTGAGCAACAGGGCAGAAAGATCTGCCGTGGGCAGTCATATCGGTTAAAGTACCTTTCCTATAGATGGCGAATTCGTGGACACCTTCTCTATCAGACAATGTAAGTCCAAAAAGTTGATAGATGAACCGCCTACTTCTGAAGTGAATTTAATGAAAGGATATAAACTGTTTAAATACTTGAGAAACTCCAAAAAAAGATCTCGGGGACCAATTCACGAACACAACACGTCGTCGACGTAACTGTGACAATAATATACGATCCTAAAACACCTGACCAGAGGAAAAAAGGTCGAGCTCAAATCTAGACATGAAAATCTCCGACATGAGAGAACCCAGAGGAGAGCCAATAGGAACTCGAAAAATTTCTCATCAAATTTGCAAACATTGGGTGACCAAGAGTTATTGAGTAAATTGAAAAATTCTGTCGATTCTTCGCAATAGATATTTGAATCGACCAAGAGGTCACCCATATGTTGCGCGTGGCAGTAGATTTAGGGATGCTGGGAAATAAGCCAACTACATCGAATGAGCATAGGGTTGAACCTGGCGGAAGAAGGTCATCTTTAAGCCTATCAGCCAGGGAAGCTGAATTCTCTGTATTTCTGTGTATGTCGTCGTTCGGATGTAAAACATGTCAAAAACACACTTTTCGCATAATGATCTTCGATGCACATTCATTTTGTTTTATTCCCCAAGTAGGAGAAGCTACTCTCTAGCTTTAGGAATACTCGGAAATAAGCCGACGACATCAAAAGAGCATAGGGCTGAACCTAGCGGAAGAATGTCATCTTTAAGCCTATCAGCCAAGGTGACCGAATTCTTCATAGAGTAGGGGGACTCGAATTCTACTCTAGATTTGAACCATTGGTCTGAAAATTTCGCCAAAAAGTACGTGGGAGGAAAACACAAAGGATCGGGGTATCTATCTTATGAAAAAGAAAAACATTTATACGTGCAAGGATTGCTAAGATCGATAGAAAAATTTTTCTTTCTATCTTATGAACCTTAGGTAGCCCGTACAAGAGGGGAGGCCCAGGCTTAGGCTCCAGGAGCAATCTTTCAAGCGAAAAGGGTTTTGATAATAAGTTCGCAGTAGTTAATAACACGCCTAACTTCTTTCACGTAATTTGGAAAGTTGAAAGCTGTATTTTCCTTAGCGTCACACTGGTCGAGAACGTTGTAGACCTTAGAGAGACGTAAGAAGACTTCTTTATAACAACAACGGCATTCCCCTTATCAACCTTAGTAATGGTCAAGCCCTCATTTCTGACTTTCCTCTTAATCCTCTCGATCACCTCAGAAGCCAGACCATTTATACGATGGAGGAGGGGGGAGGGGGGTGTTACGGACAAGGGCAGCACAATCTTTCTGAGATTTAACCCAAGGCCCGATTTTTATTTCGAGGTCCGCAACAACATTGGCGAAAGTATCTGCAATATTAAGAGAGGGTAACCCAAATTTTAAACCCTTCTCCAGGAGATTCAACTCATCATTCTCAACAATGTATAATTCGCGATTGAAACTTTTGGATAACGCTGGCATCAGTACTCACTTCATGGACAGTGGAGGCATCCAAATTTTCAAGGGAACGGAGTTTCTCATTTTTCTTACGTTTTAACTTAGCCTCAAAAGACCGGCATTTAAGAATAACAGACTTAATAAACAGATCACACTCACCCGGCGATAGTAAATAAGAAAGTCTAGAATGGACCAACAAGTTCAACCGTGTGGTAACATTCAACTTCTCGTGCCACCTCCTCAACTCAGGACGGATCCATTGTATTTTGCATTTCTGAGGCATTATCCGTTTGTTTTACTCTCTTGAGCATGTGGTCGTCGAATGTAGAGAAAGAACTTCTTTCATTTTCATTTTTTCTTATCGTGTCATTTCAAAAGCTCTCAACTGCACTCGGGTTGTCAGCTTGGTGGGGAATCGATTTTAGATTCATTGGATGTACAATTAATTAATGATGTGGTGGAGAGAAGCTGAAGATAGGCATTTGAAATGGTCGGTGACTGTGAGGAGGAGTGCAGGTCACAATGTTTGCATGAGAGCGGGAAGAGCTTGGAAAGAAAGTAAGCAAGTGTGAGTCGCATGTGACTAATTCGGAGTGACGAAAATACAGAGGTGAATGACCTGATTCGGCGGCTAGACTTAGAGCAGGGCTACTGCGAAAAGCGCCCATGCAAATACTATAATAGCGGAATTTTGAAGTGCGTCTAGTAGTGAGAGATGAGATGAGGGTGCGAGTTCTTTCATAGATGATCCATAATCTAGGATTAATCGAATTAGGGTAGAAGGGAAGTACGACTGCAGCCGGTGGAAGTATGGATGGTATCTCAAGACGCTTAAAGTTCCGAGGTTTTTTGCTTCACTTTCGTTCATGTGCGGCAGCCATAAGTGTTTCTAAGTGAAAGCGGAGACCGAAAACTTTTCTATGTTATCGAGAAAGGCGAGGGGAAGAAATGGATTCTTAGCTCGTTTGTTGCAAATTACGATAGAGGATTTGTTGGAGCATGTTGGGAATCCGCGGTATAATGGTCAGTTAAAGATAGACAGGATGGAATTTTGTAGGATTATGCATGCGCGAAGTTCATCATTGATTTGCATGATATTATTACATTGCGAGGCCGTCTTTTAGGTACAACAATGTCGAACATTGAGTTGTATGTGAGGGTAGAGGGGAGACTCGGGAAATTCACGACCTCTGATTCATACACGTGAAATGGAATAATTACATAAAAATTAAAAAATTCCCTTGAGAAACAATTTTTCTGCTCGCCTCAATCACGAACGAGTCCTTACGCGCCGCGAACGAAGTGAATTGGGAGTATTATGTTAATCCGAGGCTGAAAATCGATTCCTCGTAAAAGTTAAATTGGATAATCGCACAATACAAATTCGAAAAATTACCCGTGCGTCATTACTAGGTCTGAAGAGCAATTTTCTTTTACAAGTATTTGGTGAGCTTGCTTTCAGGTTGTACATCCGAAAAAAAAGCCCACGCGATTTTTGCTTTCGAAAGTTTTTCGACTAGAATGTCATAAAATTTCAACTTGCATTCTAAACTGTACGTACATTATTCACGAACGACAATTTTCCTTCGTCTGCCACAAAACAGGCTCATCATTTGAGGGAACGATGTCGCGTCGCGTTTGTCGGGCTGTTTAACATAATGGAGGTTAACCTGAAATTTATTTAAGTAATGCGTGTAGTCTCGCGTCGCCTCGTCTGAAAATTTGAGCTAATCAAAAACAAATTTCAGCCCTCGTCGAACTGTAAAAAACTCGTTTCACGTAGATAAAAATATCATTCGCGGAGGTCGAAACGGCTTATAAATATATAAAAAGTGTTGGCTGACTGGAGAAATGTTTCTCACGTACTGTGAGTATTTCTGCCTAAATGTCGACGTAAACCGATGAATGCTCATCTTTCATTTTTTCTGACGCTTTCCTTATTATTCATCCGCATTTTTCTATTTTTCTACCTCTCCCTGTCTTTGTAGGGGAATGAAAGTTCGAAAAGTTGACGTAATTTCATTCGTAGAATGTTGAAACGAATTTGGTCAGCAGACGATGAAGTAAAGTGAAATAAAATGAAATGAAACCTTTGATTGCAAGATACTTTGCTTTTGTTGAGAGAGTTTGGAAGGAAGGAAATTGGACGTATCTTCACATGTTGCCATCTGTGCGCCCTTCCTCGTCATAAGGATCATCGTGTCACGAGTCATTAGCGAACGAAATCAACTGGAATTTTTCTAATGAAAAGTGTAGGATGGCAAGAATAACCATAGCTCGAAAATAGGGTCTACAATAGGTACGAAACTAATAAGCGAAAAAAGGAAAGCGCTCCTTGAGAATGCGTTCATTTTCGTTTTATTTTCTATTATTCCTCTCTGACAATAATCAAATCAAGTCACTCAAGGCAGTTCATATAACAAAATTTCTGTACTTACAAAATCGAAAAATTCATGAATACCGACCCTGATATAAAAAGCTGATTTCTGTACATAAACTTTCTTCTTTCTCTCTGTATACTCTAAAAAGTGCCCTACGCTAGACGAAGTGCTGCTTTTTGAATTGGATTCAACTCTGAGAGGTTTGATTTTTTTGGCTAGTCCATAAATTGAACGGTAGAGCTACATTAAAATACATTCCCACTTTCAACCCTCTCTTTCCTATTTGACCCGGCACTGCTCGTTGATGCATTCAGTGCGGCTGTTGATGAGGGACTGTTCCCTGTGCGATGGAAAACAGCCAGGCTAGCGCTAATCGATAAGGAGGATAAAACACCTAGCCGGCAATCCTCTTATCGTCCACTTTGCCTGCTTGATAACGTGGGCAAACTCTTGGAGAGTGACAGCCAATCGCCTTGAGAGCTATCTGAAGGAAAAAGATATAATCTCAAATAGCCAGTCGGTTTTCAAATTGGACGCTGTACGTCAGTTGCTGGGATCCGGCAGAAGAGGATAGCAGAGTCAGCGATAGCTAAGCGTCAGTTTTGTGCAGCCGTGAGCCTCGACATAAGAAATGCGTTTAATTCGATACCTTGGGAGAGGATTTTGGAAGCCCTCAAGGACGCAGAGGTGCCTGCATACCTGCTCAGGATGATCAGCAGCTATCTTAGCTGTCGAGAAATCCAAGCAGAGACGTCTGCTGTTACAATGAAGCGCCCAGTTACTTGTGGGGTGCCGCAGGAGTCGGTCCTTGGGCCACTGTTGTGGTGCATCGCATTTAAAGTGATATTTAAGGTGAAGCTGCCGCCGGGTGTTAAGCTTATCTGCTATGCGGATGACATTGGTGGTATGCACTGCTGAAACGACTGTAGTGGTGGAGAGCAGGGTAAACCAGGCCCTAGAGGTAGTGACGCGTTGAATCGAGTCGGCCAGACTTGAACTTGCAGTGGATAAGACGGAGGCCATATCATTCACCACCTGTTGAAAGTTTAGTCGACCCACCTTTCGCCTGTAAGGTTTGGAACTTGGAACCAAGAAGACTAAGAAGTATCTGGGCCTCTGGGCTGACTCAACGTTGAGCTACAGGCACCATTTCCTGATGACAGAGGAAAAGTCGGGTGGAGTAGTTCCATACTTAGGCCGCCTGATGAGGAACCTAGGAGGGTCGAGAGAAGCCAGGTTAAAGATCTTATGTTCACCGCTATGTCGATCCTCCTATATGGTGCCCCAGTATGGGCCGGCTCAATGGAATTACCTTATCAAAGAAGAAAAATGGTAAAGATCCAACGAAGAGCTGCGCTGAGGTGTGTTAGTGCCTACCGCGCTGTCTCAACGGAGGCTCTTTACGTATTAGCACGTTCACCAACAATTGTGCCCCTTGCTGAGGAGAGAATGGTAGTGTTCAGAGCAAAAAAAACGACAACGACCAACCGTGAAACTTTATGGATTGAGCAGGAGTCCATACGCTCCTTGCTTAAGAAATGGAAAGCAAGCATTGCCCAGAGTGAGATGGGCACATAGACAATCCTTGTGTTGATACGCAACCTTGATGAGTGGATGAAGCGACATCATGGTCAGCTAAACTTCTACCTAAAGCAGGTGTTTAGCGGCCATGACTGCTTCAACAAGTACTTTTGCGAGAAGTTAAGGAAAGTTGAGCAGGCGACGTGTTCGCACTGCGACCAAGGGCGACATGATAGACCAGAGCACACATTATTTGAGAACGAGGCGTGAAAGCGTGAGCGAGACAAGCTTGGCCGGTCTCTTCAAGAGATCGGGATAGATGGAGCGCTTGTTTCTAGTAGCCTGGTACCGACCATGCTACGTTTTGAAGAATTATGGAACCAGATGTCTGCATCTGCAGCCATCGTCATGAAGAAGAAGATGGACTGGGAATGGAATAGGCAAATGCAGAACCACGCTATGGCCTACTCGACACCTGTGTACCATCGACATCCAGATGTGCACGAAGAAGAGGAAGATCATCCCTAGAGAAGAGCTAACAGCAATCCAGTACATCTGAGATGATGGTGGTGTTGTTATTTGTTCTAATGTTTTTCTGCGTGCCAGGGGGGCACTGGAACTAGGCGGTTGCCAAATTAGCTTGGCAGTTGCCGAGTAGAAGAGGAGGTTCGCCTAAGAGGTTCTTCCAACACTGCTGCCGTACAAAAAATAAATGACGTATGCCCTATGTTATTCAAATGGAACATACGCCCCTTATTTTTTGTACGGCAGACTGAAGTCAAACCCAAAATGTTCGATCCCGGTGTTGGAGGAAACAAAATCAAATGTTTACGCAACCCATGAGACTACTCAAATCTGTTGACACGCAGAGAAGTAATAGTCATCACCCACCTCAGAATCGGTGACACCAGACTCTCACATCCGTTGAACCATGTCGATTCTCAATCGACGTCATATCGACCCATCATTTTGATAAGTAATCGACGCAAATTCGACGTCGATTTCCTGTCAAAATAGTTCCGGGGTATGTCGACCGTAAATCGACCTCAATCGATGTCAAATCGACTTGCTGGTTTCCAATGTATGACTCGAAGTCGACGTCCTTATCAAGTCGATTTAAGGTGAGCGGTTTTCTAGGACTCTAGATCGATGTCGTTATCATGTCGATTTTGGGAGGACAATCTGCTATAATGCTCAAAGTCGACGTCGTTATTGAGTCGATTTGAGGTGGACGGTGGTCTTCGACCCAAAATCGACTCTCCATCAGGGACGGATCCGGACCGTCATTTTTTCCCTGATTTTTAGGGAGGGGAATTCCCCCCCCCCCGTGGATCCGCCCCTGCTCTCCATTGACGTCGTTATCGAATCGATTTGAGGAGAACCTTTTTCTACGACTAAAAATCGACCCACAATCGACGTTGTTATGAAGTCGATTCCAGGTGAACGGTTCTTAGTATGGCTCAAAATCGACGACGAAACCAAGTCGATCACGAGTGCGAGAATTTCATGAACTTTGATTTGACGTCGACAAGAAGTCGATTTGGAGTAATATCAACTTCGAAAATGAATAATTATGAATTCCACTTTCCCAAAATGGAGCCAATTTTGAGTAATGAATTGACGTCAAAATATAGTCGACTTGAAGTACATGAGATTTCGTTCGCTGTACATTCGACGTCGATATGAAGTCGATTTCGATGCTCGACCGTTTTAATCGGTAGCTTGCTTCTCAATAATATAGTAGATTGATTCCTCCTTAAGTAACTATGAATGCATAACTCATCCGCGAGTAGTGAAGTTCCAGAAAGAAAACAGGTCGATGTGGAGTCGAAATCAAGTCGACTTCATTGAACGGAGCTCAAATTTCTTGTAGACTAAGAATTTACATCGATCTTAAGTCAATTTCGAGTAAACACTCTCAGTTCCGTGATCGACCAAGAATAGACTCCTTATTAACTGTTAAGTGTACGTTATGTGACAAAGTTCACACTTTTTGTCTATTTTTTAGCGACTAGGAGTTGACTCAATTTCGACGCCGACAATGAGTCTACCTCTAGTCGATTTCGAATCAACAATAAAAATATGGTAGTCGACCGAAAATCGACCTTTGTTGCCGTTGACAATAGGTGTACAAATTGTTCACATTTTTCTCATATCAATTACATATTTGGTAGCCTAGAAGTCGACGTCGAAATGCAGTCAACATGATATCGAACAAAATGTTTTCTGAGTCAACAATATTTCGACTTCAGATCGACGTCGTCATGCAGTCGACGTACCTTTAAAATCGACTGCATTTTTCTGGACTTTAGTTAATGTCAAATTGACGTAGAAATTCTGTCGATTTCCAGTCGACATTGCCTATGACTCGAAATCGACGGTCGACATGGTTCAACGAGACACACTCATCTCATCTCTCATTATATGCCTCTCTCATGTCCTCACCGCAAATCTGACCCCATTGCCTATTCGTTCAACACATCTTCTGCTACCTCAGCTTAACCCAACTTCGCCATTCCTTGACCATCCCTCGAAATCATAAAGAAGCATTATCAGACAACTTTCCCTCCATCCCCAACATATCCAACTTCCTCTCACGCATCTAAATACAACTTCGCCGAACTCATAAACCTGAAGGTAGGCTGCTAGCAGCTCGTAAATTAAAAAAAAAAGAAACTGTGAATTCAAGGCTAAAAATACCCAAAAACTAATGATTTTCATAACAGTATGCAACCTCCTTCACGCGACGTCTTTTATAGCTTTTGAGAAGGGTTTTAAAGATGCAAAAAAAAGTTTACGAAGTTTCGTGATTACCTAATAAAATGAAAGGTTAGACTGAAGTGCACCTACGAACTAATTTGATAAGCTTAGGTACCTAAAACATACTCATTAGAATGTTTCACATTGACCGAGGGTGTAAGACGGAAGCCTATAGGGAAGGCACCTGGACCTTGAACTCCGTTTGTAAATAAATAAAAAGATAATAATAACAATAATTATTATTACCAGTCTAGGACTTTCCAAGCTTACTTCGTTCACCAGATGGGTTAAGAGTAATTTTGGAAATGATCACGAATTTCAACGTTCTCGCCATTGAATTGCGCGCCCCTTTTAAATAACGGTAGTAGCTTCCACATCTATAGTAAAAAAAAATCCATTAAAATTTCCTCTGCCTCTATTGATTTGTTTAGGCCACTTCTAAGTTCAATTACAGGACTCCTTTCCAGTTCATATCGAGATTCTATTTGTGTCGCAAACCAAAAAGATACAAAATTTATCTTCGAAGAAAAAAATTTTCAAGAAGCAGCGTCGCAGTATTTTAAACGTAATTATTGACTCTATAAATTCTTAGCGACCTTTCGCGTTCATTTTGTCCAGTTTTATTTTATGTATTCGAATATATCCTTCTTTTTTTCTAATCATAATACCATTCAAGAAGATGGGAAACGAAATTTGAAACCGTTCGTTACAACCGAGTAGCTTTTTATAGGAAATTTCTTCTATGTATTTTTTAGGTTCTACGATAGAGGTCTTTTGTAAGATGAAATTATTTAGTTCCTCTTTCGAATCGAAGAGGAAATGACGAAATACGATGTAGTACATTACTTTGATCAAAAGCTAACGAGAGGGAGAGAGAAAAAAAAAGTCGTACATTTGTACGCACTTCCTTATTTTGAAATTAAGGTTAGAAAAAAAAAGAAGTACTGTAGTATCAAGCACAGATCGAAAGTCGAACGATATTTTGCGATTAAGTATATTTTCCTATAAAATTACTACAAAAATAAAAATGTTCTACGTCTCCCATGCATTCTGCTTTGCTCGACTCACAAGTTATATTGAATTTGGAACTGATGTACTTCAAGAACTATAAGAGCAAGACTAAAACAGAATTCCTGAATATTGTTCCATTCTTTGGAAATGATTCTTTTATAACAATACACTCTAAAATAACGCTTACCTTCTTGGAACACAGAAATTAAAATAATTTACTCATAGTTTCAAAACTTATGAGTTTATAAAAGAGAAAAGCGCGAGTTTTTCAGCACATTTGGATGTATTGCTCGCAGAAAGTAGAATAATTCTATTGACTTCGAGTTTGAAATAGTATAGTTCGAGGTAGTTGAAATTAAAATTTTCTAGCGATGAAAAAAAATCGTACTCCGAAGAATATGAAATTCCGCTACTTTTTTTTAATACTTGCATTCCCAGGTGTGTACATTCAAGAAAAGTAGCGATATACAAATGAAAACCCGCGGATAAATTGTGAAAACTTTTCTTTCTTCAGCATCACAGGTAGTAATAATCATATCAAAAACTCTCTCTATTGCTACATCACTCACATTATTTCTTATTTTACCAAGAAGTCGAGCACATATTGCCGACAGCAACACAACCCTACAAGATAAGGAACTGCAAAATTATATTTTCACGCCAATGAGAGAGCACATACATTACATAAGAAGGTGAAGGTGTGAAATTTGCGAATATGGACTGGAATTATAGCCATTCAGAAGGTCATTCAGTTAAGATTTCATGAATGAGACTCACCTCGTCTTTATTGTCCGAAAAACGAATGAAAACATCCCGTCGAAATGGTTTTTTTCATTTTCTTCGTTGTACGTAGGCCGTACCTCGAAATTTTCATAACTATAGCTTCACATTCCACAATGTAAGAAGGAAAATTTGGAGATTTTTTTGCACGCTATACACCATTGTAAACAACATGAAATCTGTTTTCGAACACTCTCGGACGCGAATGCTGAAAGCCGTTGTATTTTTTCGCTGTTATTATGAAAATATTTTTCTCGATTTTTAAAATGAACTTATCGACAATCTTTTTTTCTTCGCAAAATATACATGAATGCATTTTATGATTCGAGGACTCTCGAATTTTCCCCAACGTCCTCTCCTCAATTGTATACAGCATTATTGACTGAAATTTTATTGTGGGTGTATTTTTATGGTCCGTATATAATTAGAGCCGTCAATAAAGAAGAAAAATTTGAATCGAATAACAAAACCAGGGTTGCCATACAACTCGTTTATACACACGAATACTTTGCTTTGTTTGATCTCAGAAAGTTCCCATAAGAAGGAAAAATATCGACATTTTTTGGCGCTATCGCTATTCAATTGCAAATCATTGATACTTGTAGCTTTACTTTCTACAAACTGAATCACGAAACGGTATAGGAATTAACTATTCGGTGTTCGAAAAATTTTATGAATCCAGTCTTACTTGTAGCTAGGTCAACTTTATCGTGATTAGGATAATTGATGTGACCGGAAATCCAGATGAGAGTTGATGGAGCGAGCGTCGTATGAGAGGGTGTGAGTTGTGAAGGTCGGAGATGGAGTGGAAAGAAGCAAGAGAGTCTGTCAGGAGAAGAAAGTTGTTATTTGGGAGAAGTTGTGAGAGGTGGAATAGACAAGAATATATACCCATGAGTTATCGATGCGATGTTGTGAATACGAGGGGAAGTCACGGAACCATTTACGGAGAATGCATAAGATGCTCGGTTGTTAGATTTAGAGCCGTCCGAAAAGCAAATAGAAGAATTGGGGTATTCCCTGATTAAGAGATTGATATTCTGGATCATAATAGAGTTGTTGGTTTTGGGCAATTCAGTGAAATCGAGTCGTATGTTAGGTGGTGGCAAGATCCAAGGAGGAGTGGTGATGTTTATGAGGGTAAGGGGTTTGCATTGAAAGGGATGCCGAGGGAGTTATTGAATTGGAGGAGGATATGTTTATTGGAAGCTGATGGAGAGGTGGGATATTGATGGGAGATAGAGTCCAAAATTGGTAGGTCAGGGTTTCGAGATGCGAATGATAAGAAATTGGAGGTTAGGATGAGTCTACGATAGGAAAGGGGAGGTTTACCGGATTCTGCGCACAAACTCAATTTTGGGCTTGTGCGGTAGGCATCCAGGGCCACCCCGAGGGCGGAAGTTTGCATAGTGTCAAGTGAAGAGAGAACAGTTTTTGCTGGCAAGCAAGATCGTAGATCCCAGAACCATAATCTAATTTTAAACGGATAAGACTTTTGTAGATGAGTAATAGGAGTTTTCTGTCACAGCCTTTAGAAGAGAGGGATAGAAAGTTCATCATGTTTAGGGCTGAGTACATTTTGCTTTTAACAATTTTAATATCGGGAGTACACGTAAGTTTTTTGACGTATGTACCGACGGAGGAAGATCGATGGTAGGAAAGACTGCTGGAGCTGTTTCCAGGATTAAACCTGTCGCGAGGAACTGTAGCAGTAGCCACTGCATTATTCATCGCCTGGCTCTGGCTGTTAAGAATATGCCACAAATGCTAAAGAATGTGCTTGATGACGCAGTGAAGATAATCAATTACATCAAGTCCCGTCCGCTGCAAGGACGACTGTTCAAAATCCTTTGTGACGATACGGGGAGCGAGCACTCAACGTTATTATTGCATACTGAAGTGCGATGGTTATCTCGAGGGAAGATACTAATTCGGTTATTTGAATTGCGTTCGAGCATTCTTGTTGGATAGTACATGCTCTATAAAAGATGAACTCAGCGATGAGAAGTGGCTGCAACGACTTGCCTACTTGAGTGAAATTTTTACCAAAATTAATGACGTCAATCTAGCTCTGCAGGGTAGAGGAACCACAGTTTTTTCGGCCAATGAGAGAATCCAAGCTTTCAGAAGGAAATTAAATCACTGGATCAGTACAGTTCTGGCTGACAACTTCGACTGCTTCCCCGCATTGAAAGAAGTTTTAGAAACTTCAGAAGCCTGCGAAGTGCCTCCTGATATTGTCAATGAAATCGTCGACCATCTTCGCGCATTACAGACTAGTCTCGCACATTATTTTTCTGAGCAATGGGACGTCACGGTGCAGATAAATCTGTGGGTAAAAAATCCGTTTCTCGTCTCTGAAAAACCAGAAGGTCTTTCAGCACAGGAGTATGAAAAATTTATTGACATGACGTGTGATTCCACCTTATGCGAATCATTCAAGAAGCAATCATTAACTGACTTCTGGTGTAGTCTTGAAAATGATTACCCTGAAGTGTACAATAAGGCTTATTTTAATTTTACTACCATTTTTGACCACCTACTTGTGTGAATCTGGGTTCTCTTCATACACTGCCATGAAAACAAAATACAGAAATTGTCTTCACGCAGCACCTAACCTCAGATTGAAATTGTCGAGCATTAAACCTGTTGTGACTAGCATTTGTAAAGCGAAAACGCATCATACTTCACACTGATTAATAAATAAATTGTGAGGAATTAGTTTTTAACGAAGCCTGTATTAAATAAACACCAAAAAATTGAATACAGAGACTGAATTTTTTAATGTTTAATGCAAAAATTTTGCGAGATCTTTCGGCACACATTACACGGCCATTTTCAAGCGAACGACAACTAAGACTAAACGAATTCGTTTAGTCTTAGTTGTCGTTCGCTTGAAAATGGCCGTGTAATGTGTGCCGAAAGATCTCGCAAAATTTTTGCATTAAACATTAAAAAATTCAGTCTCTGTATTCAATTTTTTGGTGTTTATTTAATACAGGCTTCGTTAAAAACTAATTCCTCACAATTATTATGTCCTGTAACATAGAAAAAACCATACAACGTATAATAAATAAATTGTCAAAGTAGAGCCCTATAATAACGAGTGAGGACATGGGCCGCCATATTTAGTCGTTACAGCATGATCTTCCCTACTCCTGCTTTACTGATAAATTGTTATCAGTAACAGGAATAGGGAAGTTCATGCTGTATCGACTAAATATGGCGGCCCATGTCCTCACTCGTTATTATAGGGCTCTAGTCAAAGTTTTGAATTATAAAGTTTTTGGAGATTAGAATTTTTCATGGGGTTCCGCGAATTTTTTTCTTACTTCCAGGGGCTCCGCGAGCTGAAATAATTGAGAAGCGCTGGTCTAGTATAATTCTACTTTGGAATATTTCAGGCTAATGAGCCTTTTTGGTCTAGTGTAAGTCTACTATAGTATTATTTCATGTTGTAAGCAAACCAGAATTGATGACATATGACGTCACCAACTTATGACGTCACCGACTTATCACGTCACCAACTTATGACGTCACAGACTTATGATGTCACCGACTTGTGACGTCACCGACTTATGACGTCAATGACATCATCAACCTATGACGTCACCAACTTATGACATCACCGACCTATGACGTCACCAACTTATGATATCACCGACCTATGACGTTACAGACTTATGACGTCACCTGACTTATGACGTTACATACTTATGACGTCACCAACTTATGACGTCACCAACTTAAGACGTCACCAAAATATGACGTGACATACTTATGACGTCACCGACTTATGACGTCAACAACTTATGACGTCACCAACTTATGATGTTACCAACCTATGACGTGACAGACTCATGACGTCACCAACTTATGATATCACCAACTTATGACGTCACCGACATATGACGTGACATACTTATGACATCAACAACTTATGACATCACCGACATATGACGTCACCAACTTATGACGTCACCGAACTTATGACGTCACCAACTTATGACGTCACAAGCTAATAGCTTCATAATGGCTCTCGAATTTTTCTGAGCCTAGTATAAATCGAGCCTACGCCTTTTCACTATAATAGGATAAGCTAGAAACTACGAAGGGGGGGGGGGAGAGCCCTCGGACTCGCAGATTTCAGAATCACTCCTGAGAAAATTTTCTCAAAATCTTTCCAAATCCGTTTCGAGGCATGTCAAAATCTTGACGTGTCTGTAAGTGTTCTTCTTCCATTTCGGTGAAACATGACTCGTACCATTGCCGATAGTTCAATCCTTACGCAAAATCGAGCTGATTCCAGAAAAAGCGTTATATTTCAGGCGACTTTTAGGGTTATATTATTCATGATGACGTATACAAAAATGGTTATAGCAAGAATAAACAATTGAATAGTGAAGATTTGGACTGCGAAACACGCTGTTTTACAATCGCACAAACGATGGCGATGATCGTTTCCTAGTGTTGACGATTGCCGAAGAAGGAAACAAAATGTAGTCGAATTACGCGCGCGACTGAAATTCTCCGCAGTATTCAACTCACTTATACAAGAATCTCGAGTTTCCAAACTTTCGAAAGCGCGTCAAATTTTTTCTCTCCCTCTTCTAATATCTTCATCGCGTTTATGGTTAATGCTTTTGCAGCCTATTGTCCGGCTTTTGTTCGGCCGATGTTTTGTTCCGTCAAGAGTCCTTCGCAATTTTGCGAGGAATACGACGATGTGGGATGTTATGTCAGAAGAGCACGTCACTCGACGAATTAGCGATATTTTCGGTAATTGTTCGTACCGTAAATTAGAAGATAGGTTGTGAAGTTGACCTTTGTCGTAAAAATCGTATACGGTACAACGCAATATTCTCTCAGAAACGCAGACAACGACTCGATTATAGTTTTTATACCACTCATTGTATCGCGAATTGACGTACTAATTAAAAAAAAAAGAAGAAGAAAAAATGTCTTACACTATAGGGTTGTGTGGGCATCTGGAAGGGACAAAACATGTTTTTGCGTCATAACATCGTGCGTGATATACAGTTCGGAAAATGTTCAAAGTTAACAGCTTTTTACTTCATAGGAACGCAGCGTAATTTCCTTTATAGAACCCTTAAGCCTAAAGCTCAGTTGTATCTTTGCCTCGATAGTGGCAGGCGCTTCTGAAACGGATCATTTTCGTAGTTGCTTTTCGCGAAGTACGAGAAAATAACGAAACCACAATTGTACCTTTTGTAGTTACGTCGGATGAGCCATAACTCTTTACAACGCAGTGGTTCACTGAAATTTTTCTTACATTACTTAGTTTGGAATGTGTACTTCGTCGTCGGGAAGATTGACAGGGGGTTTCATTAACTGATATCCCATTTTATTACGCACGAGGAGGAGTCGTATGTGTAGTAGCAAAATTACCCTTCGTGACCGTGAAAAATGGACGCACAATTTATCAGCCAGTCTCTAGAACATCTGAAATGTTTTCTATTCAACGTGTTGTCTCTAGTTCCGACTTTAAAGAAAAGTATTTGGTCCGTGCGGCGTCATCTCGAGACTAACGGTTCACTTTAGATCAACTTACATTTGCTCGTAATTAACAAAGCAAGGTCCACCAAAGAAGAGGAGAGCTGTTTACTGGTGGACCAATAATATTGCCGAGTTGAGGAAGGAGTGCAACCGTCAGCGCCGGACATACCAGCGTAGTAGTGGCCGCAAAGGGGTGCAGGTGGTTGCACCTGAATACCAGCCGGCTCGTAAAAGGCTGAAGAAAGCCATTAAAGACAGCAAGAGCGCTGCTTGGAAAGAGCTTTGCGAAATGGCCGAGGAAGACCCATTTGGCAAGCCTTACAATATTGCGCTGAAGAAGCTGAAGAGCCTCTCAGCAATGGGTCGAATGGAGCCGGGTGTGGTACAAATCATTGACGGATGGTTTCCGCAACACCCACCACCAATGGTGACGCTACCAATAGTAGAAGAGGATGGTATATCCCTCCTAGGTACCGAGGAGGTGGATGCAGCAGTCAATAGACTGCGGGTTAAGTATTGGAAAGCTCCTGGCCCGGATGAGATTCCAAATCCAGTCTGGAGCGCCATACACTCAGTTGACCCGGCACTGCTTGTTCATACATTCAATGCGGCAGTTGTTGGGGGACTGTTCCCTGTGCGATGGAAGAGAGCCAGGCAAACGTTGATTGATAAGAAGGATAAACCACCTGGTCTGCCATCCTATCACCCACTTTGTCTGCTGGACAATGTTGGGAAACTCCTGGAAAGAGTGATAGCCAATCGACTGGACAGCTACCTGAAGGAAAGAGATGTAATCTCTAGTAGCCAGTACGGTTTTCAAACTGGACGCTGCACATTAGATGCTGGGATCCGGCTGAAGAGGATAGCCGAGTCAGCGATTGCTACGCAGCCGTCAGCCTCGCTATTAGAGATGCGTTCAATTCGATTCCTTGAGAGAGGATCTTGGAAGCCCTAAAGGACGCTGAAGTGCCCGCATACCTGCTCAGGATGATCAGCAGCTATCTCAGCTGCCGAGAAATCCAAGCAGAGATGTCTACTGGTACAATGAAGCGCCCAGTTACTTGTGGGGTGCCGCAGGAGTCGGTCCTTGGGCCGCTGTTGTGGTGCGTCGCATTTAACCGGATATTTGAGGTGAAGCTGCCGCCGCGTGTTAAACTTATCTGCTATGCGGATGACACACTGGTAGTATGCACTGTCGAGACAATTGTAGCGGTGGAGAGCAGGATAAACCGGGCCCTAGAGGTAGTGACGCGTTGGATCGAGTCGGCTGGACTCGAACTTGCAGCTAGTAAGACGGAGGCCATATTATTCACGACCCGTCGGAAGTTTAGCCCACCCACCTTTCGCCTGCAAGTTGTGGAAATTGGGGTCAAGAAGAAGATGAAATACTTGGGCATCTGGTTTGACTCGACGCTGAGCTTCAGGCACCATTTCCTGATGGCAGCGGAAAAGGCAGGCCGGGTAGTTGGATACCTAAGCCGCCTGATGAGGAACCTAGGAGGACCGAGAGAAGCAAGAAAGGATCATGATGAGCACCGCCTTATCGATCCTCCTATATGGTGCACCAGTAGAGGCCGACTCCATGAAGATACCATACAGAAGACGAGAGATGGTAAAGATCCAAGAAAGAGCTGCGCTGAGGTGTGTTAGTGCCTACCGCACTGTCTCGACGGATGCTCTTTGCGTATTAGCTCGTTCACCACCAATTGAGCTCCTTGCTGAGGAGAGAGCGGTGGTGTTCAGAGCAAAAAATACGAAGGCGACCAACCGTGAGACTCTACGGGTTATGCAGGAGGCCAGGCGCTCCTTGCTTGAGAAATGGGAAGTAAGAATTGCTCAGAGTGAGCTGGGCAAGTGGTCAACCCGTGCGTTAATACGCGACCTTGATGAGTGGATGAACCGACACCATGGCCAACTAAACTTTCACCTGACACAGGTGCTAAGCGGCCATGGCTGCTTCAACAAGTACCTTCATGAGAAGTTAAGGAAAGATGAGCAGGAAACGTGTTCGCATTGCGATCAAGGGCGGGATGACGGACCAGAGCACACCTTATTCGAGTGTAAAGCGTAGAGACGTGCGCGGGACAAGCTTAGTCGGTCTCTTCAGGAGATTGGGGTAGATGAAGCGCTTGACCCGAGTAGCCTGGTATTCACCATGCTAGGTTCCGAAGAAGCATGGAACCAGGTGTCTGCATTTGCAGCCACCATCATGAAGAAGATGGATCGGGAATGGAATAGGCAAATGCAGAACCACGCTGTGGTCTACTCGACACATGTGTACCATCAATAACCAGATTTGCAAGAAAAAGAGGACGACGATCATCCTTGAAGAAAGAAGAAGATGAAGAAACTCCAACAGCAATTTACTATATCTTAAAGTGATGCTGTTGTTGTGTGTTCTTGTGTTTTCTGCATTCCAGGGGGGCACTGCAGTTTGGCGGTTGCCAAAGTAACTTGGCAATTGCCAAGCAGAAGAGGGGGTTCGCCGAGGAGATTCTTCCAACACTGAAGTTATACCCGAAAGGGTCGATTAATTCCGGTGCTGAAAGAAACAAAATCAAATGCATAAGCAACCCGCACCCACTCCACCATGGAAAACGGGGCGGCGCTGCACATGCGACATAAGCGAATTAACAAAGCAAGTTCTAATCAAGCCGTAAATGGTCCTTTGATGAAAGGTAATTAAGGCAGAAAGCAGATGAGGTCTGAGGACAAATTGACTCTTCAGTTTTGGAACAAACCTGAAGGTACCATTGCCCCAGATGTAGTCTATAGGGATGACGGGTCGTTCACATGAACGACATGATATAACCTTTGATTTTCTCCAGCAGACGCATCATTTCCACGGAGGACAAACTGAGAGGATAAATCTGAAAGTATGAGGAATTTATCTTGAGAGTGCCTATTTCAATTATACCTGGCGGTATTGAAACAATTCTGTTGACAGAAGTTGGAATACCCAATCACGATATTGGAACGAAAGTCCGCGAGATTTTGAAGACTTATCATGAAAGATTTCCAAATTTGATCCTGAACTGATCCAGTAATGTACATAAGAATAACGAGGAACGTATGGGCACGTAACAATCATGACGACCCGACACTTCCACCTCTCTGGAAGTACCAATAAGCAGAGGATCGTCGGGGGACTCAACCAGTTCTTCACCGGGTTCTTCAGGTGATACATCGTCAGCTCACACGCCTTTTCCGAAAAAAAAGTCGCCAAAACGAATAGCTAGTTCGTAACGTATATTCAATGACTATTCTCTAGATAATCTTCCCTAATTAGCAATGCACTGGTGTCGTGAGACCAGATTATTTAGGCTTTTGATATATTTTCAGCTAAAATGTCTTCCCTTTCTGTAAAAAGACCTAATTTTAGTTTAAAAGCAATATTTCAAGCTAATAGCTTTCGTGTGGCTCATTCGCTCCCCTCCGTGATCAAGTATAAGTCTAGTTTAGAACATTTCAAGCTAATAGCTTTTTGGGGACAAAAACTGACTAGCTCCTTTCATACAGTATACTAGTGTACGAGGGGGAAGGAGGGGTCTTCTTCGTCTGTTATTAATTATAAGTGTAGTTTGAGGGTAGTACAGTCCTAGCATGAAGATAGTATAATGCTATTATAAACTTAGTATATGAACCAAGCGGGGTAAACTCGCATTTTTGAATCACCCACGGAGTAAGGAGGGCACACGTCTCCGAACGGTTAACACGCGACTCACACACGCCCACCAAACTCTTCCAGCCTCGACTCCCACTAGACTGTCACCCACATTTTCGCATACCCGTCTTTAGCTTCTTTCCGCCACATTCACCAAATTTCACCGTTCATCGAAAAAACCCTCGTCGATGGCCTCCCAACCGCATCTAGCAGCAAATCACATCCAATAACCATCAAGATCATAATCCGAGAGCAGTTTGAGTGCAGTTAAGAATTTGTTAAATGAAATAAAGAGTAATTCAAAAAAGCTCTCTAGTCTCAATAGCAGAGAAACGTCCTCGGTATAAAATTTTCAAAGTTGAATGGAAAGTATGCTGATTGTTCGACTCGACTGTAAGAATGTTGCGACTGTATCAAACTTGTTCTTCGGGAAGGAAGAAAGGTTGGTTGTGTTATCTAAGGAGGAGAATATTAGTAGAAAATGTTCAACAAGTAGTCGTGGGAATACCCAACCTTCTTCTTTTCAAATTCTAAAAATAGTGCTGATGATAACCGACTAGAAGAATTTTACTTTTGATATCTTTTTCCCTGTACAAACTGCGAAGTTTTCACTAATCGAAAAGTCTTCGCATGTTTTCACTTATTAGAGGCATTTTTGTTAGAAAATTGTTCTCATCCTCGGGCTAAGTTTCCTCGAGAACGACGATGTAAAGAGGGGATAATGAGGCTGAAGTATGCCTTCCTCTTCTTGAATAAATTAATAAGTGTAAAAACTATTTCAGCCTTATGCAGTATCACATGATTTTATTTCGCTCGCATTGTTTGAAATGCGCCTTTTTAAAATTCCAAAATATTTTGAGATCGTGTTTTACAAATTCTCTTCAGACGTCCTTAAGTTTCGCTGTACCTCGGCGTAGGTTGAAAATGACGATCATTTTCGATGAAATACCAAGTTACAAAATTCCTTCATCGTATATCAACAGTTGGTATTGATAAATTTTTCAATTTTCTTCTCGCCCTTTTTTACTTTCTTCTGCATACATTAATTTGTAAACTCCTGACAAGGGAAATATATGTATACGTGTGTTCGTTATCTGTTCGCAACGATAGCACACGTCTACCGAGCGACTTTGCATTTATTAATAAGTTAATGAAAAAATAGCGCGTCAAGAACACGTGTTACTATCCGAATTATCGAGCCAAATTAAACCATTCGCGAATTTACGATTTTCTGCTTTTCACACATTGCCGAGATATTTTGATGCAAATTCGTTCGAAATCATTCTGATTGAAATACCTCAATAGGTCTCTCATCGTGACGGCGTGATACGTATTTTCCACATCGAAAAAGTTTTAATAAGAAAAATTTGATACCCGATGGATGGTAGGCTTTCGATTCTGTAGGCCTATAGGTACGAGTTATATTTCCATCAATTTCGACAGCGATTTATGGAAAGCTAAATTTGGACGAATTCTTATAGTATACAACAAAAAATAAAGCAGAGTTACGGTATGCTTTTGATCCCGGGCGAGGAATTCTTTGAAAATTCTTTGACGATATTCGAAAATACCGTTGGTGACCCGGAAAAAGGCGAGAGCTTCTTTGAAGCGCGTTGAGTAGTTCGTAAGTATATTTAAATTAGTTGTGTTTGTCTTTTTCCTCCCTTTATTCCTTCAACTATGTATCTACGCATAAAAGGTGAAATCGGTGTCTGCAATCAAACGTCTATGCAGAAATTCCAGACTATCATAGTGTATATGTTACGCGTAATTAGAGTAATCACGTAAAACTTCAGGAATACGCTCATGTAACCACTTGGCTCAATACGCGTAATGAGCAAGAAACCTGTCAGGTTAGGTGTCCGAAACAACGTAATTTTGGGTAAGGGGGTTTCATTTTCTCAAAGACCAACACACTTTCACCAGTTCATCAATAACGATCAGGAGAAAAGTATCTCTAAGACGTGTTTCTGAGGTGCTTTTTCCTTGATCGACTCAATGTTTCAAAAAACTGTAACCCAGCAACATTTACTAGCGATGACTTCGTGGTGCCGACCGATGATTTTTAGTACACTGCTTTAGTATTTCCACTTCAAATTATAATGGAGACGACGCACAGTCTATATGTATTGGCTACATACATACGATATTTCACGGACCTACGGTACCTAAATATTTACTTTGTTGATCTTCCATTTACAGGTAGCATCGACCTATAAAGCGAGACCATTAAGATAAGAGTATTTCTTATCACTCCTACAAATGACGAACATCATAAGTCATGGAAACCTTTTCCGTTATTCAATCTAAGCACAAGTTTGTAACAGATGTTTTCCAAAAGACGAGCGAATGCGGAATCGAGTTCGTTGGAAATTCTATAACACCGATACGAGAACAGGAAAACTTATTACTCGCGCTGTTGACGATAAACATGAGAGCGTGAAAAATTCTACGAAAATAGGAGTGTTCCCAATCTGCACAAGTTTTTCCTGATTCCGAATGTTCGCTTCAGCGGTTGCACCATTTACTAATTGAGCCTCCTTCGAAATTTAATCGTTACTTTCATGCCTGGCGTGGGTGATGACATTCCGCCGTCGTAACTTATTCTGAATATTTGGCTCGGAATAATATATTGGCGTGTTCTTTCAAAATATTGTATCTTATTTATCGTATTCTATTGTAGATTTTCAACATTACTAGGCCTAATGCTTATAAGGGTATAATGGAAGACTCGCTGCGTATTTAAATTCTCCTCTTAAAAAGTTCCTGAATTGCGTGATGTTGGTGCACAAGATGAAATTTGAATAGAATGTACGTTATTATCTTAAACACATTTTATGGATGAAAAATTCCATCAATTGGTGCGGTTAATAATTGAATTGTTCTCAGTTTTCCGATCCTACACATTACTTTCGGCGATTTTAACCAGCCGCGATCAATAAAAACGAGACGCTCTTCAGGGTATATTGTTTCAAAGAATAATTACGAGAGAGAGGGAACAGTCTCGTATTCGACGTCTAATGAAGACGATAGAAAAGATATTTGCAAGGACTACACTGTCTACTTGGCGGGGCCATGGTTGCTTCCATAAGTACCTACACGAGGAGTTAAGCGAAGTTAAGCAGGTAACGTGTTTGCGCTGCGACCAAGGGTGGGATGATGGACCACAGCGCACCTTATTTGAGTGCGAAGCGTGAAGGCGTGATCGGGACAAGCTCAGTCGGTTTCTTCAAGAGATAGGGCTTGAAGCGCTTGTCCCGAAAGGCCTGATGCCCACCATACTAGATTCCAAAGAAGCATGGAACCAGGTGTCTGCATTTTCAACCCCTCATGAAGAAGAAGATGAACCTGGAATGGAATAGGTAAATGCAGAACCTCGCCGCCTACTTGACACCCATGTACCATCCACATCCAGATGTGCAGAAAGAAGAGGGAGATCATCCCTGAAGAAGATGAAGAGACTCCAACAGCAATCCAGTATATCAAAGATGGTTGTATTCTTGTTGTATGTCCTAGTGCTTTTTGCGTATCAGGAGACCCTGCAACTTGGCCGTTGCCAAGTAGAGAAAGGAGTTTGCTGAGGAAATTCTTCCAACAATAAAGTTGTACCCAAAAGAGTTGATTCCAGTGTTGGAGGAAACAAAGTCAGTTGCATACGCAGCTCGCACCCCTTCTGATTATGGAGGAAGGGCGGTACTGCACATGCGACAAAAGCGATCCAAACCGGGGAGGGTGCCGTTATCACCCAAGAAATCAAACTAAGACTACTACGCACACTAATGGATCAAAACATAGATCACAAAAATAGCCGCCAAGTAACGGATTGAGAACTGAAATATCCGCGGACAAGAAAGCACTGGTGATAATTCTAGGAGAACGGGTTAGATCAAGAAAACTGCCGGAATGAACGACTGTCAAACCAATGTACGCAGACCAGCTACTGGAACAGGCAGCTGAAATCGAAATGAACAGAACTCCAGGCTGATTGTTTGCCCTTCAGTTCACAGGCTCCACAAGTTGACTTGTAGGCATTTTGTTTTTCTCAACACCCACCTCTTAAGCGCGTGATGGCTTACTGATTTGTAAAACTCCCAACGTTTGACCTACCAACATGTTTCTACACCGCTATTCAGAGTAGCTCTGCGGTGATTCACAGTCACTATTTACACATTAACAAAAACGTTGAATCAATGAGCATTGGTGCTATGACCGGAGCTGATAATACTGATAACTCAGAATTCTATCTGCGAGTTTTTGTCCAACAGAACTTACAGAACGCGTGCGTTCTTACATCTCTCTCACTCATGAAGCCCACCGTCAGAGAAGAATGCCACACTGATTATTCACCCTTCAGTTTATTTGGAACTTTACTTTCAGATATTCCGTTTTGGCGAACATTCAACTCTTGGGGGCCTGATGGCTAATTGATTTGTAAGACTCAAAGGCGCCATCAAGTGAACTTGTTTCTATATTCACACAATATAATATAGTTTTTCTTGACGGAAATATAATTTTTAATTTTTAATTTTTTAATTTCTCAGTAGTATCTTAGCCCTCGAAGAAGATGTGAGTTCTCATCGAAACGTCGGCTTGTTTTATGTTTTATGTAAATAAAATTGTGACGGTAGTGCCGTGAAATTAAAAAATTAAAAATTGTTTCTATATTGCTACTACATAGTGACTACAAGATGACTCATAGTTACTTTTTTACACAACAACGAAAAAATTAAGTCAATAAGCATCGGCGCAATGCCCCTTGGCTGCTCATGTTACTTTGTCATTCAAAATTCTATCTGCGAGTTTGGTACAACGCGACTTACACAAAATGGTTGGGAGTGCGTTCTCAGGTGAAAAGAAAACAGGTAATTTTTTAAAATGTGACTAAATACTAAATCTGTCCGGGTAAAGTCCTCCTTCAGAACATCTTGCCCATGTCACCCCGGTTGTTTAAACAGTATTGTCTTTTCACCGCTCTTGTCCAGTCGAGTCGCATATATTTTGACATGTTTCATGTCTTTGCTCTGACCCTACTCTTATTTGAAAATTTGCGTGCGCGTAATGTGTAACGTGTAACCTGTAACGTGTAACGCGTGCGTGAAGATGACCTTGGGACTTATGATTTTTTCTATCGTTACTCTCTGAGCCCTACCTTTATTTGAAATTTGTGTGCGCGTAACGTGTATCGCGTAACGCTGACCCTACCCTCATTTGAAAATTTGCGTGCGCGTAATGTGTAACGTGTAATGTGTAACGTGTAACGCGTAATGCGTAATTCGTGCGTGCAGATGACCTTGAGACTTATGATTTTTTTGAAATTTGCGTGCGCATAACGTGTAACGCGTAACGCGTGCGTGCAGATGACCTTGAGACTTATGATTTTTTTGAAATTTGCGTGCGCATAACGTGTAAGTGTAACGCGTAACGCGTGCGTGCAGATGACCTTGGGCATTATGATTTTTTCTATCAATTACTCTCTGAGCCCTACCTTTATTTGAAAATTTGCCTGCGCGTAATGTATAACGCGTGCGTGCAAAGCAGACTTATACTAGACCAAGAAGCGGGACAAACGAGCGGAGCGAGTGAGTCCCAGAAAGCAGTCAGCCTAAAATACTCTAAAGTAGATTCATCCTGGACCAAGAAGCGGGACGAACGAGGGAAGCGAGTGAGTCTGAGAAGCAGTCAGCCTAAAATACTCCAAAGTAGACTTATCCTGGACCAAGAAGCGGGACGAACGAGCGGAGCGAGTGAGGTCCCCTGATATCATCAGCCCAAAATATACTACGAAATATACTAAAGTAGACTTATAGAGCTACCTTCTTATAGAAGACATGAAACATGATCTTTATTAATTTGGCTACGCCAGAAAATTTTTCAATTGTATTTCACACAACGCTCTGCCCAAACCTATTTCAGATTTTCTGAACGTTATCTTAAATTTAATTTAACTCGGTTTTGACTCATTCTAATAAGCCCAATCATAATGCCATTCACACTACTCAACGTCCCTCCTAAAATCCAACATTCGTGCTTTGAACAAAATGCTTCAGTATTTTTGTCCTATTTTTCCTTCGAGTTTATTCGCAGTTTCTAGAAACCATCCCGTATCTTGTTGATTCTCCTACTCAATTTTCAAACTTTCTACCTAACAACACAATGTTTTTTCTTTTCTGGGGCATTCTAGATACGTCATCATCTACCAACCTAGTATACCTGGTAAATTTTCCTACTGATATTTCATCTTCCAATTTAGAGAAAAGGAATAGGAACGTTTTCTTGAATAGGATGAACGCAATACCTCAAACTAACAAATCCAAAAAGTGCAATTATATTTCACTCGTGCTTACTGCTGAACAAGCGCACACATTATCGGTCCGCTTTTCATACACAGTTTGTACGCTGTCTAGTTTTACAAGAAAACTTTTAGGTGTCACACATAAATTTAAACTTGAAGACGAAAATTCATTTTAATCCAAGGTGATCTATCCATATGCTAACTAATTTGCATATCTTGTGGTTACAAGGCGTCTCACACTCCAAAATAAACACCAACGTGGTTAGAATACTAGGTATATGTCTGTTACACGAGAAGAAACTGAAGTCACTGTCCACAAGTTTAATTTCGATTATTTTCCGTAATTATTAAAACCGAGTTTACGTTGCTTGTCTCAAAATTAGACGTTCTTAAATAAACTTGCGCGGGTATTTAATGTGTTTTCTACCAACTTGTCTTCTCTAATTGCAGTTTTTGATTAATGAAACGAGAAATTTCGCAAACAATAATTGATACGATTATCATCTTCTATTTCACAGAGTTATACGCTTGGAAGGGGGAAAAATGAATGAAGTAAATAGTGATTGCGAAACATTTAATTTGAACAACTCAAGGAATAAAAATTTAAGACGCACGCTCGCATAATTACCGGATTCATTTTCGCGAATAACAATTACTTTGAAGATGATAGGGATCCCTAAACAACTTCAATCTGAATCTTTGACTGGTATTACCCTCTAATAAATTATAAAAATTTTAATAGAGGTTCATCTTCAGAGAGCTATTTAGTAAATAAGCTCGCAAAAAATTTGGATAACAGAATCTCTTCTTAAAATCGAAAAATTTTTCCGGTCAGACTGAAAAATTCTCTCGAGTACATAGTACCAAGTTACACTTATTACTGTAAGCATCCACAAGATGCGTATGGATCCCATTACAAACACCTCTCTTCTTAAAATCCCTAAGCTATTTGTATTTATTTGACTCAATTTTTATTTACAGATTTTGAGGATCCTACGGCTGTCAAACTTCCAAGATAGAGCCTCGCAGTCAAGAGTGAGTACAGTCGAATTTGAATTCACGATTCAAAAGCCAAAATGGAAAAACGTGCGTTCTCTCTGAGATGAATATTGATGCATGGCATGGCTGAAAATTTCAAGGGAGAGGTGAGGCAAAAAATAGACCATCAGAGTAACCAATTGTTCGTACAAAAAAAAGAAAGAGCTGTAGGGAAAATGCCATCATTCTTACGTGGAAATATTACCCCTGAGATCCACAATTCGCGATCGGCGAAAAAAAAGTTCTATTCCGTTCTTATGTCGCCTCGAAGAGAGAGGAAGAACAATGATAATACTCTCTTTTTTAGACGTATATTTTATTTAATCCACTCATCTTACTCATCATGTTGAGTAGACTTGCCGAAAACTACCTATAGCCTCACAATGTAAGGGAAAAAAGGATTGAAAGAATTACGTTTCATGAGACACGAAGACAGTTGCCATCTAGGTGTCTGTATATTTAGCTCGCAAATCCGCAGAAGTTTTATGGGTCTTCGCATAATGCGGTGAAAATTTCGTACATCATTAAACACCCCGCAAAAACTTTCAGGTTCGTAAAATGGAAGAAATGAAACGAGTCTCGAACAAGCCAACTTTGTTAGTTTAAAAAATCGTGCCTACTATTGGTTTATTTGGAGACAATTTACGTCAGATGACTCGCACTATTATCATACATAGTAGACTGCGCACATGTGTACCTACCTACCCTTTTGAATTTGTCGGCTGTAAATTTGCAAATAAGATTACTTTCATCGTGAAAAAAAAAGTTACCAAGAAAAAGAACAGAAAAAGAAAAATATTATGCTAGTTACGAGGACGGAATTTTCAAATTCACTCCTTCTCGCCCGGGCTAATCCTAATAGAAGATGATTGTATTTTTCGATTTCTATTGTTCTTCAAATTTCAATTCTTACGATCTACCGCAAAATTTTACGTCAATGGTTATGATCAATTTATTCCTTTCGAAAGAACGTAAATCAAACTTTTTAACGTAAAAAATCATTCATCTTCGGACAAACAATATACATAAAACGCAAAAAAGATTACAGACAAGAACCACACATTTATTCATTTAAGGACTGTACTTAGATACTTTTTCAGTCAGTGATTTATTTATGAAATGAGAGGTGCCATCTCGACATACCTAATATGAATAAAATATGTTCAAGAAGATAAAATATTTACCTATACAACGCGTGTAAGATACGATGCTGAGAAATACACCGGAAAGCACACTGACAGAAGAATTAAAGTTTTTTGTCGTACTTAAGAATTTGGATCCGCGCGGGAATGCAAAAAATATTAAAGTTTTTGTTCCACTTTTATGTACCTAATTTTGTATCTTATTCGAGTCTTTCATTCCATCGAGCAAAAAATTTTATTTTTCGACAATTCATTCTGCGGTATAAAATTGTACTCGGTTATATTTATGTTTACTAGACTTCATCATTCTCGCATTATCGCAATTCTCATTTCATTCTTTACTTCACTCGCAATGACGAATTTGGAAATTTTGTTTCTCTCATAGGTACCTAACCTATCTTTTCATGAAGGATAATGGTGAATAATATGTCAGTTTTACACAGTATTTTGGATTACTAAATTTGATATTTCTCAATCGTCAACAACAATACAAAAGTAGTACGACCTGTTTCAGAGATTACGGATTAGACTGCACTCAAAATTTTATTAAAGCGGAGTCTTAGTGATAATTTGGGTAGGTACAAAAAGAGTTTTTTGGACGTTAATCACGATAATTGTTAATGACTAAAGGAATCTACAGGCTCTGTATGATAAGCATGCAATACAATTATGAAATGAAGTCATCTTATCATCAAAAAATGAGACTCAATAGAATACCAATTAGAAAGTCGCCCTATTACTTACTCATATAAGGGAAGTGACTTGGTAATCACAGGAAAAGGAAAGATTCAGTTCCTTCACAAAACAAACTCCGAAGCGAGCACTAAAAGCAGTTTTTCACCGACGCATTTAAAAAAGATAACTTATTTAACACTGTAGGAAAGGATCTGGGATGGATCGTTCTTTCAAATTTATATGGATCAGAAGTAAGGAGCACGCGCTGTAGAAAAAATGTAGGTAACTTCTAATACAAATGCGCAGACAATTAAACTTATTCTTTGATTGGCATCTCCTCAACCAATTATTATCAGACCAATAAAAAACTGGATTCCATACTTACAATCGTCAACTCCGCGAAATATTCTCTTAAGAGAATCCCTGGATATGATTTCACATCACGCTAAACTTGCTATTCTTCAGGTATGAAAATCAGTGGTTTGGAAACACAACGTTGAATTATGTGATTTTGTTTTTGGTTCCTCACTATCCACATGTTTGTCATTCTAACGGGATTATTTTGAGAAAATAGTAAACAATGTTCAAGAAAAAATTATTAGATGATCAATGATGGTATACCTATTGTGAAAAGATAGGCTAGCTCAACATCTTACCTGACCGCAAACTTTTGGAAAGATTGCACAACATTGTTCCTTGAAAGAGCAATTTGTAATCCTGTCATCGCGTTCTGGGCTATCAAAATTTAACCTGGATGTGAACCTGTTATTTGATCTGAGCAATAATATCAGAGTAGAAGGTACAGTTTTGTGGTAGAGATTGAAGACCACTGGGAAATAAGAATAATATTTGCTTGTACAAAAGTATATTCCTGTGCAAAAGCCATCCAATATTATTTTTAATACCAGTAATGACAAAGAAACAGAGACAAAAGAAGGAATGGTTACAATACCATGATTGTCATAGGTACTAGGTCTGCACAGTCCGCACAAGAAGCGCTGGCATTGCTGATAACGCGCATTAACGCATATTAAATACACAGAGTACACCCGTCTGTAAAGATAGGTATGCGCAAGTGATAAGACGAGGACCGTCGCCATGTTGATAAAGTCGAAGGAGGAGCTGTTTCAAGAGAATTAAGGGATGCCGTGAGAAAAATTTAAATCACAAAATCAAATTTTGGTTGATTTTAGATAGATTATATGATTAGAAACAAAACAATAAGCGAGTTTCACTTTATTTTGGAGTGAGAATTCTTGTATTTTGGAGTTAGAATTCTTGTATTTTGGAGTTTGATGATTTGAATTCTCTTAAGATGTAACTGAAATTGCTCCTCCTGCGACTTTATCAGCATGGTGACGGACGCGTTCTTATCACTTGCGCATACCTATCTTTATTTAGTTCCTTACCGTCCGCCATTGTGGTTCTGAGAGTGTACTATAGTCGGTTTCAACTTATAGGATTACAAATTTGACGTCACCAATGGGGCAAGTTTTTGGATCGATACAATCGAGCGATATTTTGATATCAATACTTCCTAGAAAAAAGTAAACAATTTTTCTTACATATAGGGTTTTCCATAAGGAAAAAACAGTACTCGGTTCCAAGATAATTATCTTCAAAATAACGAATAAATAGGCCTAAGAACATTGATGTGCGTAAATATCAAGAGGAGACTTCGAGCTTTCTTTCAAGCCATTAACCAGCTGCCTATGTTTCATATTTGTCGAGAAAATTCAAAATACAACTGAGAATACGGATAAAACATTATCAGTTGCGGATGTATCTGGAAAAAGGACATTTGTTTCATAAGATGTATGATGAATGGACGCTCTTCCTCCAGATACATTCGCAACTGATAATGTCTCATCGTTATTCTGAGTTGTATTTTGAATTTTCTCCACAAATATGAAACATAGCCAACTGGTTAATGGCTTGAAAGAAAGCTCGAAGTCTCCTCTTGATAATTACGCACATCAATGTTCTTATTTATTTGTTATTTTGAAGATAATTATCTTGGAACCGAGTACTGTTTTTTCCTTATGGAAAACCCTATATGTAAAAAAAATTGTTTACTTTTTTCTAGGAAGTATTGATATCAAAATATCGCTTGATTGAATCAATCAAAAACTTGCCTCATTATTCAGCAGTGCTCTGATCTTAGTGCGTCCATTCATGTTTATAACGCACCAACACTAGAACACTACTGAATAATTGGTGCCGTCAAATTTGTAATCTTAGGTTGAACCGACTATAGTCAATCGAAAGCCAGGGATCTAGAACACCCGAGTATTGACACGCGCCATTTTTTTCTAGAAGGAACGTACTTCTTTAAGAACGTTAAATTTAAGATATTCACAATATAGAGGATTACTTGAGAACGGTTGAATGAATTTTTTTGCAATTACCCTCAAAGGAAATAATTTAAGAAGAATAGATCATGTCCTCTTCATTTTTATTTTTTACTGGCTGAAACTTATTTCATGAGTAATTGATTGATGAATGGAACTTGTTTTTTTTTGTGTGACAACGTGCAAAAGAGTCTTACAGACGCAGTTGCACCAAAAAACAAGTTTCATTCATCAAATGGATTACTCATGAAATGAGCTTTGGCGAGTAAAAATGAAGAGGGCACAATCTATTCTACATATAGAATTTCTTTTTTAATGAGGGTAATTGTAAAAATTCATTGAACCATTCTTGGGTATAATCCTCTTTTAAATATCACAAATTTAACATGGGCTCTCATGGGGGTATAATATGTTCTTTCTAGGAGTTTTTGAGGAGTTGAAATGGCACATGTCAATACTTGGGTGTTCTGTAGATGCTCTAGTCAATCCAGGCCGAGGTTAATTATGGTATAACTGCCGTACAAAAAAATAAAAATGACAAGAGTGCAGAACAGCAAATTGGAGGGGAAAAATATATCTACCCCTTAGGAGAAGACAAAAGAGCGCTTGTATCTTCAAATTGCTATTCTGCACGTTCATAATTCTTTTTTTGCACAACAGATAAGATGAAGAGGTAGAGTGACCCAAAAAGAAAGTGGTGCCCTTAGTCCTGAAATAGTACGCACATTATTGCGCTAGGTTTGTAGCAAACGCTCAAGCTGTTCCGCTCCCCACCTGTGCCGCACTGGTACTGTTGGTACCCTCATATTGATGAAATTTCAGAAGATTATAAAAAATTATAGCAAATTTCCATAAGACCTTGTGTATTGTTTATCCCATTCTGCCCCAAGTGCTGCGCTAGGAATGTGTGGAACTACTTCAAAATTGCAGACAACGTTTAATTACCATGGACCATGGCAAGATACATTTGTGTCACAACCTCTCCATATTATACTGTGGTTTGAATTCAGATACATTAGGGACTCAGATTTGCAAATCATGAACCTTAGTATATTATAATGTTCCTTGTAATTGTGATTGACAGGATTATTAGGTACTTGGTTGCCGCATGAAGGTGATGATGTGATTTGGCTTGATAATTGTATCAGATAGCCATAGAAAACGGACTGGTCAATATATTGTTCCCACTTGAAGCCCTTGCGGTTGCAAAGAGCTTCTGGGATTCAAAATGGAATTGAATGGGTAGTTTTTCCTAAATAAAGCTTTGAGATCCAAAGGGCTTAAGCCAGGAAGAAAGCAAGACCAAGGGAATCAACAGGGCTTCAAATGGGAGTTAAGAGGGTAGTTTTTCCGTTTTTTCAAAGGCTCTAAAGAGGAGACAAGTTGTTTATTAGGATATAAATTCTGATCAAGTTTGAAGATTAGCTGAACTGAACGTTACCAAAAAACTGTGTATGAGTTATGTTTCTGCTGTGAGAAAGTATCTTGTGCAGAGTTGGAAAGCCAAAAGATAAAACTTTTGCTTTTGGCTTTAGCTGTTAACCTTCGAACATAAAACTTTTGGCTTCTGGCTTTCACCTTATTTTTTTTTTTGGCTTTTGTCTTTTAACTTTTGGATCAAAACTCCTCCGGCTTTCAGCTTTTAGCTTTCACCTTTCAACTTTTTCCGTCTTTTCATGGGCAGGTCCTAACCGTGAAAACGTAAAAAAACTGAATAAAAAAAGCTTTTGGCTTTTGGCTTTTTGGGCTCAAAATTCTTCGGCTTTCGGCTTTCGGCTTCAAACTTTCAGCTTTCAGCTAGCTTTCCAACTCTGATCTTGTGATTCTCTATGACAGTCAGTGCGGTCCCTGATCGCAATCACCGTCTATAGGCCAAGCTTCACACAACCAGCTGACGCAGCAATTCTATACCTTCCCCCATCCCTAAAAAAGTACAAGACTTTGATATGTAGGAGGAGTGAACTGATTTCCTGTGACGTCATAATTTTCAAGTCCAGCAGCAAAAAAGTATCTACATCAGATGTGTCTGTAGATACTACGCTACATACAATTTGAGTGCACATTCCCTATTGTTTATCTTATTGAGATATTTCATGACACAAATGTTTATCTTTAGTTATATTTTTGTTTAGAATATCGCAAAAGCTCAGTACTTGAAAGGTTTGTCTAGATATTTTGTTCTCCATACACCTGCACGTCACAGGAAAATCAGTCCATTGGAAAAATCAACAACGGGGAGAATTGGGAAGAAAATACGTGATCTAAAGATGATGTTAGAGATTGGACACTGCAGTTTGTAAATTTTAGGCCTTTAATAAATTCTCATCCTCACGTTTTCGAGTACGTAGGTGCAGGTATCTTACTCAGGAATTGACAGACAGTCATCAATAGGATGATTATCACAAGAAAACTTTTCCAATATAAACGACACGGGTACGGAATAATTTAGAGTACCAATAACGATGTCGAACTTTCGGTAAAATATTACAGGTTAGAACATTTTTAGAAGTTTTTTGAAGGTGAATTTCAAAATTAGACTACATATTACGTTTGAACAAAATTTTACGGGGGAGTTGGACGAAAGGTAAGCGTCATATTATGAAAGGAAGAAAAAGAAAAAAAATTTAAATAAAAGTCTTTTGAACGAAAATACAATCTTCCGTAGGCAGCTGCTTTTGTACCTATATTGAACAGTTGACGCTATTTTCAATCTACTTATAACTTGGATATGTTTCGAAGTTCTCGAAATACTTATTCATACCTACTTCCTTCGGACGAGTTATTTTAAAATCATTAGGTTTTTATTCATGTACGGTCCAAAAATAGGAGCGCATAGGCCTACATTCCCTCGATAGAGAATAATTCGACACACGTTGACGATTTGAATTTTTCTGCATGATTTTGAAAAACATATTTCTAGCCCTATTTACAGGAACATACTGCGTCCCGGTTTCCTGGGCTATCGTCTTACTGTTTATCTGAGCAGAGAGAGAGAGAGTGTGTCCCATCCTCAGAGTTACAGAGGTATGAAAATAATGAAATTATTGTAAAGTGCAATAATGACTCTAGTAGGTAGTTTTCTGGCAGTTAAGTTCAATTGTGTACAAAATTGCTAACGGTCTTCATTGAAAATTTTATAAAAATTGGCGGTAGGCTATTTTCATTACCTAGGTACTCGGATTTGCTTCCATGAAGTACAGAGCATTACGACGATTCAATACCTGCAATAACAAAATCAAAGAACTCGCAAAACACCGACCTACTACATCATTATTAATAAGTACCTAGGTACTTATTCACGATGTACATATTGACAGAATACAAATACTGAGAATTCGTGCAGCGTTAAACTCAATGCTACTTTGTCATTTATGGTTTTAACTGCTGCATTTCAATTACCATCAAGTATGGAAGCCGACAGGAAATTCACAAGACGTACCGATGAAAACAAAGTGGATTGTCAATTCGTTTGACTTAATGTACGTTTCGAGAAAGATAAATGTGATTTTTCAACGACAAAAATGTCTCTAAAAAATAAGCAATAGTAACGTAAGACGTAGGTACTCCTATTTCGTTTGATGAAACAATTCGATGACTTTGTATAAAACGAGAATTGTGTTTTCCGAATGTTCAACTTTGAGAAGGAATAATCCCAAAGAGGGGGTGAAGATTGTCCCAAGTAGTAAGATTCGAGCACACCCAAAATATTATTTCCTCAACAGCTTAATTGCTCGTGAATGACTAACAATTACTGTCACCAAAGGAATTTTCCCTAAATACTTCATCATCAGTTGAAAAGTAATAACAGTGACGGGATGATATCATTTTATTGCTTCCAAGTCTATAAATTCAACTTAATTTGTATCTGTTTTTAAAATTATTCAAACATATGGTTCTATGTCGCAATTACCAAAGTTCTCTGAGCATGATTGCTCTCCGCATGTTGAACGGCGGACAGTAATGGGGGTTCACAATGAAGACACGCGCGGACGAAGTTTTGAGGAGTGCTTTTCAGCTAAATCTCACCTACCTATGTAATAGACTCTTTCTTTTATATAGACCTTTATCCTGTGACGTCGTTCAGCAAATTACATTAGCAGAAACCCTATAATGATTTGGTCAAACGCACCATTGACTCCCATAAGAAAAACTCAGGGAGTCAGGGAGCTGAGATCATTATTATTGTAAGAATTGAAGAAATTTCTCAGTGATTGATGTTGTAGATTTTTAATAGAACTACAAATCGTCCTACTTATCGCAATGCTTCTTTCTCCCCCATTCTCTTTACAAAAACTCGCAGTTCACCGACTAAGCTGCTCGGAGTTGCCTTCATCAAGGTCGTTAATTAAGGCAAGCAGGGAACCTGTTTTATGGGAGTCATGAGCGTGCAGGGTTAACTCTGTTAATTTTATTTGATAAAGCTTGAACTCTGTTCCTCACCACCCTTCGACATTTTTCCGAGTCCCTCCCCTATCACCTATAGCTCTGAGATCCAAATATTTCCAAGTCCCACCCTCTACCAGACATTGCCTCTGCCAGACGGCACCCGGCGCTCATTTTTCTGCGATATACTCCCCCCCCCCCGTAAAACAGGTTCCCTGTTGAAAAATTCACTTCCATTGCCTTGTCTACGTATTCCTCACATTAACCCCTTGGATCTTGCCTGCACCCAAAAGAATATCATACGAACTATGTCAACAACCCAAAAAATCTAACAACCGCACAATTTATCACTCCCTCTTCCTAGAAATACTTGACTCAATTCCCTACACCCCCTATTGCTCCACCAACGGACCTAAGATCGAAAACCAATGCGGTTTCTCATTTCCAACTGGTAACATAGCTCCATATGAATTTGAATGACCGAAACCCAAGCCATCTTCCGATGCTTAGAAACAATACCAACCCTTCCTTTCCTACCAAATTCCTTTTTTCTGATCGCCACTGACTCCTTAACAATGTACCTACTCGTCTCCTGTATCCATTCTCCCCTCAAATTACAACATAAATTTCATTCGGGTGTCCAGAACTGCCACAAAACTTCCACAAATCAACTTCCGCTCACCCAAACCATCCACGTCAAAATTAAGGATGATTGTGTGCGGCGAAATCAAATCTCATCAAACCACTTGGACCAATTAAAGTCATTAATATTCACGGGAGCTTCCTCACACCAAGAGTCCCGCTGTCATAAAATCTACCTTACATGGCTCCACCACCCTCGATCGTCGCACGAGGGAAGAAGATGGCAATAGCGAAAAGAGAGAGAAAAGAATAGAGGAAAAGCCTGGTTGCCTAGCGTGGTAGGTGATGGAGAACGTACGAGGATCGAAGAGAAAAAAGAGAGTCAATCACCGCAGTCATACGCGACTTACACAGGCTCACCTTCTTTTCATGCTTCCCTCGCTCTCGTGCGAACATTGTGGACTCGACTCCCCCTCAATGTCATCCACATTTTTGTATGTCCAGCTTTAGCTTCATTCCGCCACCCCACCAAATTTCATCATCTATCCAAAAGATCATCTCTTATCTTGGAGCAGAAAAATACATCCAACACATCTAAAATTGATTCACCATCATGCTCATGACTCGAATGCAGTTAAGAGCTTGTGAAAATGAGATTAAATTAGAGGTTATTGAAGGTTTGCAATGGTAGCGGGGAACCCGCAACCTCCCGCGCTCGCGATCATGTTGGCGCAAAAATGCCCCCTCAGAAAATGAGTTGGCTGGGCTCTCCTCAGTATACTGCTCGCTAGGCCTGATAAAATAAAGGCTGGAAATTGAAATTTTTCCAAGTGGAGTAGGTCCAGGTCAAGGTCATTGATAACGTCATAAAGCTTCTCGGCTGGAAATTGAAAATTTTTCAAGTCCCTAAAGTAGGTCAAGGTCATTGATGACATCATAAAGCGCCACACATCACGTCACGTCACGCAGTTCCTGAGGATGGAATCCCCCTAACGAAATGCTAGCGGGTTCCCCGCTAAAAATCGCAGGCATATGTACACTCTTGGTGATTAAAATATTGGTCTAATGATACATAATATTTGCTTCTTGTGTATTCTGCTCGTTTCTGTTGATTAGAATAAAGGTTTATTGAGATGAGATTTTTGAAACTTTCCTTCCTCTAAATTAAAGAGAACAACATTTCTGACATGTTTCATGTCTTTTCTCTACCCCCTAATTCTTGAAAATTGTCCGGGTGTGACCTTGGGACTGAGAAGAATTTTGGTAAAAAAAAAGAAATAATAAAATAAAAATAAAATAAAATGAAATGAAAATAAAAATGAAAATAAAAAATAAATAGAATAAATAAAATGAAAAGAATGAAAAAAAAATCAATTTAATAAATAAAATAAAATGAAATAAAATGGAATAATAATAAAATTGAAAATAAAATAAAATTAAATTGAATAAAATTAAATTGAAAATGAAAATAAATGTCTGGGTGGTCATTGAGAAATTTGCGAATATCATACTCTCTCTCTAACAAAAAATGAATAAATAAAAAATTAAATCAAAAAATACTTAAAGTAAAATAATATATAAATAAAATCAAAAATAATTCTGAAAATACTCATCAGCCTGAAATAAATAAAATAAAATAAAATAAAATAAAGTAAAATAGAATAAAATAAAATAAAAATAAAAATGAAAATAAAAATAAAAATAAAAATAAAAATGAAAATAAAAATGAAAATAAAAAATAAATGGAATAAATAAAATTTAAAAAATGAAAAAAAAATCGATTTAAAAAATAAAATAAAATAAAATAAAATGGAATAATAATAAAATTGAAAATAAAATTAAATTGAAAATGAAAATAAATGTCTGAGTGGTCATTGAGAAATTTGCGAGTATCATCCTCTCTCTCTCAAAAAAAATGAATAAATAAAAAATTAAATCAAAAAATACTTAAAGTAAAATAATATATAAATAAAATCAAAAATAAATCTGAAAATACTCATCAGCCTGAAATATACTGATATAGACTGGTACTGGACCAAGAAGCGGGACGAACGAGCGGAGCGAGTGAGACCCAGTAATCTCATCAGCCTGAAATATACCGAAGTAGACTTACACTAGACCAAGAACGCTCATTAGCCTGAAATATTCCAAAGTAGACTTATACTACATCAAGCGAGTGCCGCGAGTGAGTCCCAAAAAACAGTCAGCCTAAAATCCTCTAAAGTAGAGTTATACTAGAACAAGAAGCTGGAAATTTCGGAAATTTTTGAACTATGAAGAGCTTAAGACGACTGGCGAAAAGACATGAAACATGATCTTTATATTTTTGGCAACGCCAAGAAATCCTTAAAAATTTTTTCAGGCCCCTCATAATGGATTAGCCAGCCAACTTCCTTCAATCGACATTTTTCTAACCCACTGATGATGTCATCATTTCATCAATCTTCAAAGATACAAGACTGCAAGATAGAGTTTTTTCTACTGGATGATCAATATTTTCCCAAGTCCTACGTGTATAGCTCGAGATCCGAAATCTCTTCAATTTCCTTTCCTCATATTTACAGCTCGAAAGTCAGAATCTTTCCGCGTCCTCCTCCGTCTACGTCTAGCTTGAAATTTGAAATTTTCCACCCATTTTCATTCTTCACATATCGACAGTCGAAAATTCTTGGGGTCCCTCTTCCGAATAGAGAAGTTCGTCTAGGTCAGAGAATAGGAAAGACCTGACGCGGGTGCGGACGATTTCTGAAAAAATGAGCTTCGAGATCCTTGTTCACTCCTCTCAATTTTTGTTCTTCAATCTCCCCCTCCCCGTTCGGGAAATTTTCTAGATGATACGCCACTGCTACGAAGCTTCACTAGAGATAAAACGCAGCCATTTCAATGATTGAAATTTCCTTATTGTGAGAATCTTCGGTTTCCTTTAACGTGGCTGTTTTTAATTACTCCACGAAAAACGATTTCAATTACTGCATTTGCATTATTTTGTGGTTTCAGACAAACGTACAACTCTGACCATCACGAGAGACGGCATTGCAGGGTACCGTACACAATTTCGACTCGTCGAACACAGTTTTAAAATTTCGGTATATTGCAAGGAAAATATAAAGTAATGGTGATGGATTACATTGTATACACTATCGTAAAAGAGAAGATCGTACGTAATAGTCTCGAAACCGAAATATCGACACACGTCAATCAACAATTTTATAATCGACGTAAATGTACCATCAGTAAATTTCACATAAAAATATATCCCGATATTGTTCTTTCAGTCTAAAGGCACATATTACGTTTGTACTCGCATGTAATTCCGTTTAGGAGTAAAGAGGGCTTTATCGCGAATAAAAATAACTCCCAACCATGTCATTTTGTATAGTTATTACCGGACTGCAATATAACGGTGAAGAATGAAGGATTTATGGAGAAGACGGCTGAGATCTCCGACCAAATTAACTACACGGGTGGTTGTCTGAACTTTGGCAGAAACTGAAAAACCATCCTATGAAAGTTACATTTCGTCTCTGTGATGAGTTAGAAGACATAAACGTAAACCTATAAGGCAGAGAAATAAGTGGGCTAGACTAATCTCGATAAATAATTGGAATTTTCAGCCAATAAAAGTCGAGGAGGATCAGATCTGCAACAACGCTATCATTTTTTTGATGGGTATAAATCTTGATAAGACAATTTTTCCAAAATTTTATCGCTTGTGAATAAAAGTATTTGCAGTAAAAATTTTTAAATCGAATGAATTTGCATTCTTTTCACCGTTACCATTTCTTTCCCCCACGGAATCTACATCGATATCCGTTTTGTCCGTAGAGAATAGGAATTGGCTTGAAATATCATTGCTGTAATTTGATAGAGGAAACAGCGGTGGTATTAGAGAGTCTACTAACTGATAAACATAAAAAAAACTCCTACCGTCTATGAGCAGCATTTGCACTGAACTGATTAGATGAAAGTTTTTTGGCTGCTACGAGCAATGGCTTTCCGATACGGGGGGGGGGGGGAGGCAGGCTTTTTTGGATCAGTCGGGAAATGTTGACATTTAAACTTCACCAATCCTCTTGAGCGCAGACTGAAGCTCCTAGTCACTTGGCAAAATATTGTTTTCACCTCCTTCAATAATTTCCTCTCGCAACGCCCCTGTCTACGAGTTTACTTCTCGTGTAAATGCACTTTAATAATAGGAGGAAATTTTCTATATTCAGGAATAGGAGTCCACCAAAAACGTATTTCAAGACCTTGACCAGCATTTTAATTATGAAAAGGATTGACTTTGAATGTACTTCAGCCTGTTTTGTCTGGAGCTATATTTGAAAAAAGAAAAAAGTTCGCTGTCCGCTGTCCGCTGTCTGTCCATCACTAAAAAAACTGAGGTTCCAAAGGAAGAACAACTTCGACCTCTGGTTCCAAAACTTGAGAAACTTTTCGAAGGTAGCTGTCAATTCTAGACTTTGAAATTTGTAAAAATGCCTACTTTTGAGCAAATGTATTCATGAATCATAAGACTCGGAAGGATTTTAACATTCACGACTAACGATTTCAAAATAATCGAAATCAAACAATTCAAACTTTTCACGAGTAAAAAGCTAATGATCATTGAAGAACGGGTTCGATTTCCTCTTATTTACTCGTACGAATGTCTCTATAATGAAGAATTTCGAAACAATGATGCTGCAACACAAGTAACGAGGCTAAACCAGCCTGATGGATTGGAAGAATGCTTATTCTAGATCATATACGGTAGCACTCACTAATTTTTGTCCAGTCTCTGCTTTGAAGCTAGCACCTAGGTAAGTCAAGGCCAATCCAGATCACAGGCGCGACATCAGGTCGAGATCATTGAGCTGATGGTACGGTCTAGGTGATCCTACCCCCGCTAATGGCCACTCAAGATCCCCCAGGATAGAATATACTGAATTTCTCAGCCTATTAAGTCATCAGAGTAGTTCCTATGAAGGTCAAGGTCAATCGAAATCAGAGACGTGACGTCCCGAAATGGATTTTCTTATTTAATAGGTGTCATTTTCACACTATGTTCTCCTTTTCTCTCTACTTCTTCTGTCTTCTCATGAATGCTAATATGGGTTTATTTACTCTGAGCTGATCAGAAGGATACTCAAGTATTATTCTTAGAATAAGAAATGAGAGACTCTTGAGGATTTTACGCGTTTCAGCGATAGGGAGAAGCGCCCAAAATGGGTTTTTGAAAAAAGTTTATCGACTCACTAAGACTCGAAATTTTTTCGAAACGACCGATGAAATTCTTTCAAGTTTTAGTTGTCAACGAAAAAGACTCATGGGAGAAGCTACGTATTGCGATCGAATAGAAGTGCGAGGAACTTCTTTTCTCATGTTCTAGCTGCCCTCAGATAACTTATTTTCCCTTAGAATTCATTCTGCCCTAATGATAGACATTGTGATTATAGAGAGGCCTGAGGGGGTATTGAATTAAACCTTTGTAAATTTTAATTACATTTTGAACGCAGGCCTCGTATTTTTCGCGACGATGCTGTCGATTATAATTTATCGTAATTCGTTCCAATATAGGCTGATTTAGTTGGTAAATTCATTTGTCGTAAAGGTGATGTAGGCTGAGGTTCTCCCATCTATCGAATTATCAACCTAAGATAGCCGAAATACGATACCCTCATTAAAAATGAATGAGGAATTTGCGAGATTTTACGATGATTTTATCTCCTTGTAGAAAAAAGATTTCACAACCCCTCCTCATCAGTCTTATTAACCCAGGGGGCACAATACTTTTTTATTCTTCAAGGTAAATATCGAGAAACGTCCTCGCTGAGATAAACGCATAATTCGAAAGCGAAAATTATTTCGTTTACGAAAACGATCACAAGTCCGCGGCATATAAGTATTTTTTGGACTCACATAAAATTTATAAGCATACCAACAGCATGTAATAGGTATTGTTTTAAATTGTCAAATATTTGTATTACCTGAGGAAGTTGATAATATTCTACTCTTTTATTTCACTCGACTACTGACGAATATATTTCGCTCGTATATTTACGAGTGGAAAACCATATTCGAGGGGAGACAAGCACACGATCTGCCGAACCGAAACGAAAAACAGCACTGAGGATGAATATGAAATACGCGTGTATACCGCCAGGACACTTTCACTGTACTCATGCGTTCTTGCAAATTTTCGTTTACCACGCGGACTCGAATCCACAAGTGATACCAGCAATGAGAATCAACGTGGTCTACCGGACACGTACCCGGCATGTGCTCTTTTGATCGCGATTTTATTGCTTGCCTAATTTATGGCAGCTTGATAGATTACACACTTCTTCTATCAATTTTTCTGAAGGGTGAATCTCGTATCACTGACGTATGTATTTCGATGTGTGGAAAATTCTTCTCAAATAAAACCAAAGCTCTACATACCTCCAACTTCACTCGTTCCTACAAAAGAAAAAAAAAAAAAAAAAAAAAAATTGGAAAAATTAGGTAACTAGAAATAGTCTGAATAATTCTGAGTCGTAAATCATCTCTATTCGTCACCTTCATTTCAAAATCGACATGCATAGACATGAAACTTGAGAGAATTAGCGATAGGCCTATTACCGAAGCTACCAATTTTTTTTTTTTTTCTGTATATTATTCACGAGCTATAAACTACAATCAAGCAAAGATTAATTATGAGCTCGACTCATAGATTAATAAAATAAAATAAATTATCAGTCTAAAATGTATTAATTTTTTATTTATTATTGTTATTATTATTTTTATGTGAAGAATAGAAGTAAAAGTAGTAACTTCGTACAAAAGATAGATTGTCGCTGATTTTTACTTCTTTGGAGTCTTTGTTTATAATCCGCACCTCACATTTTAGAAGTCGAATTTCTGAAGAAAAGTGCGGCTTATTATTATCAAAGTTACATCCTAGGTTGTTCAATCAGGAACAACTGAATTCGATGTTACTTCGATTACGCAATGAAAATTCATTTCTAGATGAATTAAATAAGAAACTATGCAGGTGAATGTTTCTTAGATGTCTATCAGCCCTAAAAAATTGGGAGATGCCAGTAGAATTTATTTCCTACCTTATGAAATAATCATTTCCCATTCTCATTCGTGGGGACTATAGAGCCTGCAATCTTTTTGTAGTTCCGAGCTACGTACTAAAAAAAATTGCTATTGAAAAGGATGAGATTTTATTCATGCACGTATTTTATTAAGATTGAAACTCTGCTCACGTGGAAAACAAAAGTAAACAAGGTCAAACTTTTTTTTTTAATTTTTATTTTACGAGTAGGTCTATTATAAAGTGCACTAGGGTTATTCTTTGGGTGTTACTAACTTTTAAAAATTTATTTATTTTGGAATAGTACAAATGATAAAGTGAAAAATCAACTGAACAAAAAAACGAGGCAGAAGAAAACGTGAAAAAACGGGACGATGAGTACTTACTTTTTGTTTAATGATTATAAGATGGTGTTATTGGAACGACGTTCGTGAGATAGAATTTTGGAAAAAAACGCGTCGTTCTTGTTCAGTATGAAAATAATACTTAACGAGTAAAAACTGAACTAGGTAAATCGTGCAGAGCTCATTTATAATTAATTATACGTAGGTAACTTATACGTGCTATTAAAATTTAAAGAATCTTATATAATATTTATTATCATATTCGATGACATCCGCAGCTAGATCAATATTGATTGGAAAGAGTATCCCATTCCTCTCTCTGCTTCTGCTCATGATAATTTCAAGTTGGTGATAATTATTGTAACCCTATCTAAAGGTACGCTATTTGTCTTGCTTTCTCAGAAAATGTTGCTTATTTCTTTGGAAAGTACCTAATTTTTTGCAATTTTTTTCATAATTAAATAATTTTAATCAATATTTCAAAATTATAATTCTGTGCTACTCTATCGAGAGCAAAATTTTAGTTTCCAACAACAAAAGTATTCTTTCAGTCTACAGACCATTCTCAAATCAAAAATAGATAAATCAACCCCCTACATCAATTATTTCATCTTTAAAAACCCATTAAATCCTTTGATTAAATCTCGTTACAGCCATAGCTTACCACCATCTCTGAAGGATACGCGGGTCTCCCGAATAAAGCTCTTTTTAACCGATCATTGTTGTTGTAAAAAAATTGTCAATACCTGATCAAGAATCGAGGCGCCTAGAGATCGAAATATTGAGCTGAGATTTAAAATACTTACCTACTTCTTTTTTGTTCTTATGCTTCATCACTATCGACAAAACGAGGAAATTTATTTCACAAAAATAATAACGAAATAAAATGATATCGGGAGACACAGATAATGGGCATTATATTGATTCTTCATTGCGTCCTATAGCTTCAGCTTTTTGTGAATCATGAAATTTGGAACGAAGTACTTACTTAGAATTAACGAAAAGTTGAATTCAGTACCTATCTCTTCGAACTAATAATGATTCTCAGTAAAGCTCAGTGTTGGTAAATAAAAGTACTGTAAATAAAAATTATTTTTGATGATCGTACTTAAATTGCAACCATCAGGTCTAAATCACTGCCATAGGTAGGACCTTTGTTCCAGATCCTGGCGTCTGGACTCAAGATTAAAAGAGGAGAAAGAAAAGGAAGACACAACATATGAGGAGGCTTCTACCAGGAGAACACTGGAAGTCTACAAACAAATATTGACTAGAGCTGTGTCAAGTCACCAGAGCTCAATCTAACAGGAAGTATACATCTAAATTACATGAATTCTAACAAGATCTTGTTTTATGGGAGGCTCTTGGCCCTAGAGGTAGTCTTGAAATCTTGAATCTAGTAGAGTCAAGAATCGATACAGCTATTTTGATTTGACGATTTAGAGCAGAAATACCTCAGTACAAAAAGATTCCCCATAAAATTTACCATCGAATAAAGTCATTACTTCTTCAGTTACGATAATTTAACGCTGTGTAACAATATCTGCAAATTTACTATTTTCATAAATTTTCGATTTTTCGAGTCTTTTCCTAACGTTTTTCTGATTTTTCTCAAAAAGTTTGGTATTCAGAGAAAAAATATCTCAGTACAAAAGGATTCTCCATAAAATTTACCATTTGGCCATGCCTCACTCACTCGGTTACAATAATTTGAAGCCATATAACAATATCTGAAAATTTACTGTTTTTGGAAATTGTCAGGTTTTCAAGTTTTTTCTGTATGTTTTTCTGATTTTCCTGAAAAAGTTTGAGATTTAGAGGGAAAATACGTAAGTGCAAAAATGTTCTCAGTTCAATTCTCTACTGACTGACCTCATCATTTACTCAGTTACAATAATTTGAAGCTATACAACAATTTCTTGAAGTTTAAAATCAGAAAAACGTTAGGAAAAGACTCGAAAAATCGAAAATTTATGAAAACAGTAAATTTGCAGATATTGTTATACAGCGTCAAATTATCGTAACCGAAGAAGTAATGACTCTATTCGATGGTAAATTTTATGGGAAATCTTTTTGTACTGAGGTATTTCTGCTCTAAATCTCAAACTTTTTGGAAAAAAATCGGAAAAACGTTAGGAAAAGACTCGAAAAATCGAAAATTTACAGTAAATTTGCAGATATTGTTATACAGTGTCAAATTATCGTAACCGAAGAAGTAATGAAAATTCGAAAAATCAAAAAATGTGCCAAATGAGCCCCCTTTTTAAGAGGTTCCGCAAAGGGTGGGTGTGATGGGTTTTTACCACATAACAAGGACACCAAGGCCAACACTTTCCAGCAATAAAAGCTTTGATGGACATGTAATTCTACTGGGCTATCGGACATTTTAATTGATAGATAATTTAAAGCAGGCATCATTTTATGCGATCGAAAATTAGGTTCTTTAGGTAAGTATCCTTAATTTGCTTCATATTTAATCGAAAAAACTTTAGCATACCTACCTATAATAAAAATAAACGGAAATTGATGAATCGAGTTTTTTTCGTTCCCAGGTCTTCAAAAAAAAAAAAGAAACAAAAGCTACGTCGAGTCACTAAAACAGTACCATCAAAAAAGAGCATATTCGTTGAAATAGAGCTAGCTAATTATTCATGATAGATACGAGTTCTATTTTGTTTAAGGAACCCAAAAGAGCATTTTCCTCTATGAAGAATATTATTTGGGCAGCTGAAAATCCATTAGCAAATCTCAGCGTAAGCGTTTTCAAATACAGTAGCCTTTTGATGGTTGGCAGTCTTTGCTGATGCACGAAATTTTATCATTCAACTCCAAAAATTTGTTTTTTCATGCTGGCAGCCCGCATGTATTTGATAGTATAACTTTCCTAAGAGCTTTGCCTACCTAACAGTACTTTCTTGAACAAAATAAAAACCTAAAAATGCGCTACATCACACCTTATCTAGAAGGTAAGTAACTCTTTTTTCGGAAAACGAAGACAGATAAATTCAATCCGCGCCTCTCAAGGTGAATTCTTTACAAGTTTCTCGTGCAATTGGATCAATCATGAACAACCCACGAGAAAAAAACTCTATCGTCGAATATAATCTGTTGCGCGAAGTTAACGCGACTGTCAATGTTGATTCATTCTATAAACCATCAGGCATCCTTCATCATTTTCGGACAGAAAACACTGGTACCTAATTTTAGAACAAGAAATGAAGCGTCTACGTTTCGAAAAAGTAACCTTAATGAAGTTTTCGGCTGATTGAAACTTCATTTTCAATGCAGAAAAAATACCGCAAGTTCCTGCAGCGTCACGGGAAAGATTTTAGCAATTTGATCAGATTGATCTTCAGATTCTTGTATAATATTCCTAGAAACTGAAGTAAAGAGGAGTTTCTGTTGGCTCGAGTACGATCAAACAAACGTACTCACGAAAATGAATTAGCACAAAATATCATTTCATCGTACACGTAAAAATTCAAGGATATAAAAATTGAATAGAATTCGTCGATAAAAAATTTCGAGAAGCCAACAAAGAACCGAGGATAAAGATCGTTGTTTTGAAAAGTATCACCAAAATAATCTGGATTTCGATTATTTTCATGTTAGTGAACTTGATTACGTAGTTATTTACGCTACAAATACTTCCAGGAGATATTTTCTCAGTAGAACATGTACGGTAGGCAATTCTTGAATAATACGCCAGTACCATGAATTTCCTGTAATTGAAAAAAACAATTGGAGAACAATTTATATAAAATAAACCGAATATATTCCAACAAAATTCGTAAAAAAATTAGAAATACGCGAAATTCAGAAAAATATCGTTCTGTCAAAAATAATGGACTTATATGACATGTAGAAAAGTAAATCAGTAAAAAACAAATCACTTTTTATATCATGATGATTTTTGAGTTAATATTATCATTTCGTTATGAATTTTACAAGCATTATTACATAAGTTTTCGCTTACGTGTTCTTTTCTATTCTTGTTTTTCTTTTTTTTTTTTCTGACTCTTAGATATCTAGAAGATAAATTTTTCTTTCCCTTTTCTCAAGTATACAAACAATAAAGAAAACTTACATCATAATTGAACAATATAGGAGGACTGTAACAACTATTTGTACGTCGCCCATTAACAATAAACAAAAACAATGGAATCAACGTGAACAAACAAAAAAAAAAAAAAGGGAGAAAACGAAAATATACAAAGGTAATTTAACGACTTGTGCACCTATGCGTATATAATGTTTCTTAGGAAAACTTATGCGAATAAAACTACTCGGTTACAAAAGAAAACTAGGAGTAACAAAAATAAAATTTGTAGAGCTATATAAGAAAAAATCGACAGGAAAATTGAGAAAAAAAAACAAAAGACTTCAAAAATTAATGCGCCCTAATGAAAATAGCAGTAATTCATCATTTTGAATCATCCCATCATACTTGAAATCTCACAAACATCTCTACGTTGGTCATTATCTGAAACAAAACAAAAATGAACTTTATTACTTAAATAATCTCAATCAATGTTCATGGTACAACCTCTAATCCACGTTTCTTGTCACTTTATCAATCAGAGAAAAGAAAACACCTAACCTGAACTTAGATCTTTGTAGGAGCTCCAGTGGCATAATGCTTTTTGTAAATTTCAGTACTGGTAAAAGTTAGTTAGTTAGAAAATTCATCTTGAAATAAAAAGAAAGAATGAAAGAAAGCAACTTTCCTCAAGTCATTTTTCACTACTGTCAAATGTTCTATCAATTTTTGCAGATCATACAAATTACTTCGTTCATTGAACAAGAAATTCTATGAAAATTTGCCTCACCAACTATCGTCTGCTCGGCCTCCTCTTACTTTCTTTATAAAAACGGTCTGTTATGAATTTCGAATAAAATGGAAGACAAGAAGCTTATTGCTAGAAATAATAACACTAAAGCTTTGATCACCACTATGCATTGAAAAAAATCTATTTATTCAACTACCGTCCGAAAAATTCAACAATAGAATTATTTGATATGATTTTCAGCAAAATTCTGCTCAACTATTGTACTTCCAAGAAAACAATTACAAATTCGTTCTATATTTCAGCGAATGACGCTATTTTTCGAGATTTTTACAACCATGTTCCAATAGGTAGTTCATCGTTCTGCTCGAAAAATAACGTCCCACTGTAAGATAATGGTAAATAACTCACCAGTAAGATAAATTATTTGACAGTCTTCCCTGTCTACAGTTCATCAGATTTTTGTGTTTCTTCCGGTAAAGGTATTGGAGAATGTTGTTCAGCAACTGGCTCCGTCGTAAGGTCATGTGATTCAAGTTTCGGTTCAAGTTCGCTCTTCTCTACGGAGGCGTTGATACTTAATTCGATTCGCAATTCATGGGAGGCTGATTCCAATTCAACTTTATGGTTTGATTCAGGCGAACAAGATGATTCTTTAGGCGCTGTTTCAGTCTGTTCCTCGGTAGGCTCCGGGTTATCACCGTTTTCGGTGGATTTTGACTCAGAAGAACACGGCGACTTTTCGAACTTGGGTTTTTCTTCCTCTACGACTTCGTCGGACGGGCTGAGAGCGCATGAAGATTTCTCGGGAGTTTTTTCAATTTGTTTCTCATTCAAATTTGGTTCTTCTGCCGTGTCTTCGACTTTCATCTCATTACCGAAAGATTCTTGGTTTTCAACATTTTCGCAAGTTTTTTTTTCTTCCTCTACGACTTCCGTCACAACTTTTTCAGACGGGCTGATCGCGCATGAAGATTTTTCCGGAGTTTTTTCGATTTGTTCTTCATTCAGTTCCGGTTCTATCACCGCGTCTTCGACTTCGACTTCCGAGGATGACTCTTCAAGCGTTATCTCAGTCTCCTTAACGGAAGGTTCCTGGTTTTCAACACTTTCGGTAGTTTTTAATTCCAAAGAACATGTAGATTTTTCAAAAGCTGCCCCTAATTGTTCATCTTCGAGTTTTTCTTCGTCTAGGACATTCTTTACGACTTTGTCGGATGGACTGAGTGAGCATGAAGATTTTTCGGGAGTTTCATCAATTTGTTCCTCATTTAGTTTTGATTCTTCGGACTCAACTTCCGACATTGGACTAGGTAAATGAGGCGACTCTTCGTAGGAAATTTCAGCGTGTTCCCCATCGGATTCTGAAGTCTCTAAGACTTTTCCTCTCGCCATTTCGATCTCCGTCTGCGTAGCACAATCGAGCAAGCGCGATTTGATCGTTTGTTCGGTTACTTTTTGTACTTTACGAAGACAAGCGGACAAAAGCGTTGACATTTCGGTCACACTCTCCATTGATTCTTGTTCTTCGATCGGAGATTTGATTTCTGTCTCAAATATCGGCACTTCTTTGATTCCATCAACTGAGTCCGAGAGTTTGGCATCCTTGTTATCGGGTTCGAGCTCAACAGAACATGTTTCTGTCGATAGTTCAGTCAACGCTTCTTCTTTTTCGATCGTCTCTGGTTCTGAAGAGGCACTGGTAGCGCTAGGTGGTTCTTCCAACACTGGTTCTGTTGATATTTGCACAGCTCCTGGCTCTTCGGTTTCGATTTCTGATTCTAGTTTCTCTTCCGCTCTCTCTGTCGATGACGCGATTGTTTCCGTTTGCTCTTCAACATTGGACTCTATTCCCGAGGAAGAATGAGGCGAGCTGGAGGATTCTTCGGACACGGACTCTACTTCGATCTTGGGCTCGTTCTCCTCAAATTCAGCGGATTCCATCAACTTGAATTCTGCTTCAGGAGAACAATCAGGCTCGCTGGGTAGTTTTTCGGAAACTGGCATTATACACGCGTTTTCAGCTTCTTTCTTCTCAGCAGACGCATCCGTTGACTCGTGGTCATCATTTTCGAATTCTTCTTTCTTCTCTTCAGATGGTTCAGCTTCAGGCGGGTGCAGTAACTTCTCACTGCCGCCATCATAGAATGGTTCGATTACGTACTGATCGTTCTCCATCTTTATCACTTCGACTTTCATTTTCGAGTTCTGAGCACGAACGAATTCGTCAACTTTTTCGTTCATCTTTTGCTTATTCCCATCGCACACACACTGCGTACAATGATACGCTAGTGAAGGCAACGAGTGCAACTTTTCTGGTAATTCGTACAAGTCTTCCGACGAAAAAACATTGCCATGATCGATACAAAGCACGGAGCTCGAGTTGGAATCTGATATTTCGAGAATTTTGACGCGGTACCATTTGTCATCAAATTTCGCTGCCGCTAAACTGCTGACCACTGGATTCGTCAAGGGTGTTAAACTACCGCCTTCGACGATTGCTTTCAGCGATTTACTGATCAAATCAACGCGTTTGAGGTCGTCGTACTTCTGTATGTAGAAATCGTCGGCACCGGACACATGAGAAATCTGAAATTCGTGATTCTCGAACGACGCCAGCTGCTCTGGCAGCGTAAATAACTCGGCGTACTCGGGCGAATCCAGGATGGACAGCGCAGAAGAATAACTGTAACTCGTTTCCAATTCTCCGGACGCCGAAGACTCGTCCATCAGTCTTTCAGGCGTCGCGTAAATGTCATTATCGATACTCTTTGACGGCGGGGTTTTGTAATCAGCATCGTTATCTTCTTCTGCGAACAAATTTTTAAATTTACTCATTAAAACTAACTTAAAAATTAGTATTTTAAATCGTAATTTCTAGCAATAAATAACTATCTTAGTCAATATATCAATTACCCTCTTCCTTATTGCAAAGACATCTTTATTTTAATCATTAGAATCATCTTATAGTAGAATTGTCATCTTACGAGTAATTCTTAGCTAATAACCCATTAATTTCTATTATGAGCTCATTCAGTCAAGATTTACCTTAAAAAATAGGCATTATTTTAATATATCATTTTTTTCTATAAAATTACCCCTCTTGTCTATTCATCCCTTATTTTTTTTTTAAACAAACTAAGTCGCTTAAATTACGAAATTAATAAGTTTATGAAAGTTCTTATGAGACTTAGTGGTCCTTAGGTAAAATTTATCATAGAACTAATATAATATTAGAATAAGAGTAAATTTTTACGTCTTAATAATTACCGGTTGAAGCTTCGTCGCCGCCATTTTTCGCGGAATTCGTCTCGACATCTTTTTCATTCAAATTCGTTGGTGCTACTGATTCTGTTGATTCAGCAGGTATTTCAACAGTACTTTCCACTGGTGAAAGAGTTACAGTTATTTTTTCAAATTCTTTACTGAGTACTTCTGCGCCGTCAGCAGTTGATGAAATCGAATTTTCAAGTTCGGCGGGGACCGAGTCCGTGCTCGGTTTTACACACGCGTCTTCGACAACAATTTCAGCATTCAAATCCGTTGCAGGTTCAATAAATGTAATGTCTTCCTCATTAACAGATTGCGTAAGAGCATCTCCAACAGTCACTTCAAGGGTTGTATCGTTTTCGTTCACAGATTCCTCAACTGCGACCTCTTCGGCTGTCTGTGGGTCGATTGAATCATCTTTGGTAACATGATCAACACTCGATTCCGTAGGTGCATTTTCGGCAGTCACAGCGACTTCTTCGGCTGCCTGTGGGACGAGTGAGTTCTCTTTGGTAACGTGATCAACACCTGATTCCGTAAGTGCGTTTTCGGCAGTCACAGCAACTTCTTCGTCTGTCTGTGGGACGAGTGAGTTCTCTTCGGCAACTTGTTCCACTCCCATTAGATATTGTGACAAGATTTTACCATCATTACACAGACTCAGAGATACAACATTCAGACCCTCGCTTTCTACCAACTCGTCCACATAGAAGGTACTACTTTGATCAACGAACTCTTGTAGTTTTTCTAGAATATCGGGTACTGTAGTTTCAATATCGGCAGGAATATCCTTTAAACGACAACACTTCGCCAACGGAGTTAGGGTCGCAAGATCCTCTGGCAGAGACTTTATCATCGAGACATCAGATTCATTACCGTAATCGATGAACAATACTTTATAACCGGATTCCAATTCTTCGAGCACGCTAGCACGATACCATTCCTCCTCATATTGAGCGGCAACCAACATTCCAACACTGGCCGACTCCAGATCATCGAAAGTTTCAACATTAGCCATTTCGTTAACCATCTCGTCCAGTTGCGGGCTTTGAGACTGAATCCATAAACCATCCAAGCCGGCTACATGACTCAAAATTACTACTTCTTTGCTAGATTCTCGCGTTGGTGCGGTCAGGTCTGCTTTGCATATTGTAGCCAATTCTTCGGCTACGCTGGTACCGTGATCGAATAAGTCAACAACAGCAGGATCGCCGTCCTCTTTAATCGTAACGTCAAATACAGTATCTCCATCGCAGTTCAACTCAGCGAATCGATCGCTAGCGACATCCGGCCACTCTCCTTGTTCGGCGGGAACCGGGAACGAGCAATGCTTCGCTGAGCAAGGTGTCAGCTTAGCGCCATCGGGCAACGATCGTACTTCGGTCACCTCACTGGTATTACCATAATCAAAGAATAAAACAGTCGTACTTTTTTCAACGACTTCAATGACTTTCGCTCGGTACCATAACCCATCATCGGGAAACTTGGCTGCTACGATATCGTCAACCGCGAATTCGGTCAAAGGTTCCGCACTATCCAGTTCGGCCAACGCTGTTTCCACTTCTTCCAACGTCGCTGTTTCATTGCGCACGTAGAAACTAGACGGTGAATTGATGTGAGAGACGACAACTTTTTCTCCGATAGTAGCGGGTTCCAACTTCCATTCCAACAACATTTTCTTTTCCGTCAGTATCTGATCAATATGTTTACCGTTATGTTCGAGCATGACCATCATTGGTTGTCCGCCACTTACCACGTACGCCGAGAAATAGCCTTCAGCCGAATCGATGTATTCGATAAAGAGCTCGTCTAGCTCGTCAGCATTATCGGGTGTCGTATACTGACAACACTGAATGGCGTATGGAGGTAACGTTTGTAAATCATTGGGCAGAGCTTTGAATTGAGTAGACGAACCCTCATTACCGTAGTCTATGAATTCAACAATTTTGCTATCGTCTTCTTGGGTGTTCGTGACAATCGCTCGGTACCATTGTTCGTCGTCGACAAACTGAGCGGCGAATACTTTGTCGGCTTCCGGCTCGACAGGTTCCCACGTTTCCGCCTCCTTCAATTTTTCGAGAAGGGCGTATATTTCATCTAGATCTTCGCTGAATTGTACGTAAAAGTCTTTGATCGAGTTAGGGTGACTAATTACTACCTCGTGAGCTTTGTACACAGCAATACCGTCGGCGACGAATACTTCGCTGACGCTGCTTCCATCCGTGCTTATGTCGACGTACTTCACGTGGTGTTTTATAAATTCTAATTTGGCGGTAACCTGGGTGGCATTCTTTCTCAAGTCCACAAGTCGAGATATCACCTCTTGACTCCAACTATCGCCCTCAGAAGGTTGTATATTCAGGGCACATGATACGATGTAGTTGCTCTTATCCTGTTTGAAAGAATTGGGAAGTTTCTTGACTGCTAGTGGTTGGAACGTGAAGCCGAAATCGATGGCGAAAACTAGGTCTCCGGATGATGGTCGCGCACGGTACCATTCTTTGTCGTCCTCTTTTTGCGCAGCTATCAAATCGTCATACGGTCCTTGGAGAGGCAATATTCGTTTCAACGACGCGCGAAGTTCGTCTTGTAGGGTGACTAGTTTAGGTTCGTCTTCAACGGACTGTAAGTGAATACAATCGGGCGAATCAACGTTCGAAATTTTGACTATTTTCTCTTCACTGAGATTCCATGTAGGGAAAACAGAGTATGCGGGGGGTTCTTCGACGGAAGGTGGTACAGGCTCGCCGCAACCAAATTCAACGGCAAAATCGGCCAACGTTTTCGATGTGCTCTGGCATACAAGATCGACGTGCCATTCGCCAGATTCGATGGGTTTGAAAGTACCATTGAATACAACCTCGGCGACGCCATCGATAAGCGGCGTTAGATCTTCAGCGGTGAAGTGTACGGACGTTGAAACTCCAACACAGAACATGAACGAAGTGAAAAATTCTTCTTCTAACGGTTTCAACGCGATTAATTCGTCTAAAGGTTCGGTGTTTCCATAGTCGATGTAGAATACTTCTTGACATTCGGAGTCGGCCGCTTTACATCTGAAAAAGAGAAAATAAGATTGAGAACTCCGAATGCATCTGAAATATGTGCGATGGTGTTTTGCTTTCGTATCCTTACGGGCGTGGGCATCGATGAAGAGAAAGGAGTTAGTAAACGGTATTATCAGAAATCGGTTCTAGAAATAAGTAATTAACGAGTTACATTTTCATTCGCAACGTAGAAGGGAAGAAAATTGACTTTTTTGGGGGGAAGAGGGTCTCCAACCTTCGACTAGAAAAATTTGTACGTAGCTCTTAATGTCGTCACCTTTTCCTCCAGCTGCCTCTGTAGCTGACGTCATCAGAAAAAACATTGATCGCTTCAGTTCCTCCCCCTCCTCCCGCTAGTTGATATTTTCACATGAAAATACCCCTCCCCGCTTCCGTTAATAACACGCAGACCATGCATTTAAGAACCAATAGATGAGGCAATTTATAATTAGTTCAATATCAAAAAGGCGCTACTCCCCCCCCCCCCAACAAAAGTCTCATTCACAACGGTGCTCCAGAAACTTCGAAAACCTTAGGCAAAAATATGACCTGTTCCAAGAAAAGGATAGCAGCAAAACACCAACTTCCCAAAGAGGGGAAACAAAGTTCAATTGCTTGCTGCTAAGTATCCTTCTCCAGTGCTGCCAGATGATGTTTTCAAAAATCCGTATCTGTCATTTTTTGTGAGACCTGAAAACAACTTCTGACGGACTCCGACCGATCTGTCATAACCGATCAGGAGAAAGATATCTCTCATATAGGTAACTGAGGTACTTTTCCTTGGATCGACTCAATGTTACGGTTACGGAAGGCTGCAGTATCAGCCTATAACTACCAGGAGAAAAGTATCTATCATTTTAGTGTTCAAGGTACTTTTCCCATGAGCGCAAGAAACTCGTGTTATACGCGAAATTCGTAGAAAAACTTGTATCTTCTTCAAAGACCAAAACAGTGCTGCCAGACCAGATTTTCGGTCCTCCAACTACGGATTCTGAATAAAATACGTATTTTTTTGTGCTCAAGGGAAAAGTACCTCAGTCACTTGTATGAGAGATACTTTTCTCTTGGTAGAAATGGGCTGATATCGCAGTCCTTTGTAACATTGGGTCGATCAAGGAAAAAGTACCTTAGTCACTAGTGTGAGGGATGCGGTTCTCCTGATCGCTATTGTTAGATTACTCAGTTTCAGGTCTTAGAAAAAATGGCGAGTACGGACGACGGCAGTGGAACAGGTAGTTGATGCTTATGACCCTTTTCTTGGAACAGTTCACAAAATACAGACGGATGATCGAGTTTAGTGAAAGGATTGCGAAACTGACCTGTACCACGTCTCGAATTTTCCCGATTTGGCGGCGTAAAACTTGTCCACCTCGAGAGCGACTTTCTCCACTTCTTGAGCATCGTAAACTGCGAACATGCGGTCCGAAAACGAGGTGAGGTAGGATTCATCAGCGACTCGTTGAATGAATACTTTTTCGTTTCCGATGTGCGATACGGTGACTGCATCATTCAACTTCAAAATTGGTAGAGCGCACAAAGGCGCGACTTTTTCATCCGTCGCTTCGGGGAAAGGTAATCTGTCGCCTGTTGTGACATCGTACAGAATCACGTGTAACCTATAACAGTAAATATTGGGTCGTAAAATGAAAAATAATCTCCTTGATCAACATGAAATTTAACATGAAGGACAGAGAAGAGATGGCTAACTCGAATAGGGCAGCTTGTTTCAAGTTACGCGTTCGCCGCTCACTAGTAACGCTTCATTGCCGTAAGAAATGTGTTGCTTCCCTCTTCCGTTGCGCATCACTGCTCTTCGCCTGTACAATTTCAATGGAGAATGTGGCGCTGTTCGTGGGTGACGAACGCGTAACTTGAAGCTAACTTCAGTATGGGGGTTAAATATCCCTTCTCTGATGAAGGATCGCTGAAAGGAGGAAAGGGTTTACTACCTCCCGGACACATTTAAGAAATACAAATACGATTTACACAGAAAATATGAATCGTCACCAGTCGATTTTTCTTCCTCACATCCATCTCTAAGAAATGATTTCTACAATGATAATAGGATAAGTCGAAGGAAAAAGTAAACGAGTAAATTAAAGCAATAATCAGCGAACAAAAAAATTTCCGATAAACCGCCCATTAAAAACACTAATAGCTTTGGCAGCAAATTAAAGTTTCAATTAGGCACAACCATTATCAAAAAATGATAGGAATATTACGTTTGATTAACGAGAAGAGTGTTCCAGCTCGGAGAAATTCTTTCATTAATTTAATGTCGTATACCTATTCTAGAAATCACGCAGTCACGTCATTAGTTGACTCTAAAAAAAAGTGAGGATTTCTTGGCGTTGCCAAAAATATGAAGATCATGTTTTATGTCTTTTCGCCAGTCGTCTTAAGCTCTTCATCGTTCAAAAATATCCAAAATTTCCAACTTCTTGTTCTAGTATAAGTCAACTTTGGAGTATTTTAGGCTGACTGCTTCCTGGGACGAACGAGCAGACTGGGCCTTACTCGCCCCGCTCGTTTGTCCCGCTTCATGGTCCAGTACATGTCTATTATAGTATATTTCAAGCTGATGAGGTTACTGGGACTCACTCGCTCCGCTCGTTCGTCCCGCTTCTTGGTCCAGTACAAGTCCACTTTAGTATATTTCAAGCTGATGAGGTTACTGGGACTCACTCGCTCCGCTCGTTCGTCCCGCTTCTTAGTCCAGTACAAGTCCACTTTAGTATATTTCAAGCTGATGAGGATACTGGGACTCACTCGCTCCGCTCGTTCGTCCCGCTTCTTGGTCGTCGAAGGTATAAATTAGCACGCGCAGGGGAAAAGTATTTTTAATTTTATTTTTATTTCATTTTATTTTATTTTTATTTCTAATTCCATTTCATTTTTATTTTTATTTCATTTTCATTCATTTTCATTTTCATTTTATTTTAATTTAATTTAATTCTATTTTTACTCAAAAGGTGGTACTCGCAGATTTCTGCGCACGCGCAAGGGAAAAGTATTTTTATTTTCATTTTAATTCTTTTTATTTTATTTTTATTTTATTTGATTTTAATTTATTTTATTTCAATTCAATTTAATTTAATTCTAATTTGATTTAATTCAATTTTAATTCATTTTAATTCAATTTTATTTTATTCCATTTTATTTTTATTTAATTCAATTTTAATTCATTTTAATTTAATTTAATTTTATTGTATTTCATTTCATTTTATTTTATTTTAGTTTATTTTATTTTTAGGTTAATTTTATTTAATAATTCAATTTCAATTTAATTCAACTTCAATTAATTTTAATTTTATTTAATTTCATTATATTTTATCTCATTTTTATTTTTTTTTTCTATTTTATTCTATTTTCATTTATTTTTATTTTTGTTTCAATTTTAATTCTATTTTATTTTTACTCAAGAGGTGGTACTCGCAGATTTCTGCGCACGCGCATGGGAAAAGTATTTTCAATTTCATGTTATTTCTTTTTATTTTATTTTTGTATTTCATTTTATTTTAATATTATTTCATTTTCATTTTTCTTATTTCTATTTTAATTCAATTTAATTTTAATTTCATTTCATTTGGATTTAATAATTCAATTCAATTTTAATTAAATTTTATTTCATTTTAATTTTAATTTTATTTCATTCTAATTCAATTCAATTCAATTTATTTCAATTTTATTTTATTTGATTTTAATTTATTTTATTTTAATTTAATTTATTTCAATTTTAATCTTATTTTATTTTATTTTATTTCAATTCAATTTTATTTTATTTCATTTCATTTTATTTTAATTTAATTTAATTTAATTTTTTTCATTTTTATGTTTATTTTATTTAATTTAATTTTAATTTTATTCAATTTTATTTTTACTTAAAGGGTGGTACCATAGATATAATATACTATAGAAAGGCTAGATGACGCACTCGCAGAAAAACGCGTGGGAGTTCATTGCCTAATCAGCCCCTGGCAATGAGGTCGATCTTATCAGCTACAACGAACTAATAAAATAATAATAATTCTTGATACGAGTGATATTGTACGTGTGATCGGTGATTGTAGGCTTTAACACGACAAAATGTAAATTGTAGTACGATAATTCGTTTTTTTGAGATTTATTGGTTAATACTAGGAGTGAATCTTGAAATTATTGCCATTTTATCGTAAGACAGAGATTGTTACGTGTTGTTTTCAACCAACAAAGCGAAATGCCGGTGTCATGTTGTGCTTACGGTTGTGTAAATCGGAATGATCATAAGAAGGATCTTCATTTTTACGGGTAAAAATAATTTGATTCATCTTTGAAAATATTTAATTGATTACACGCACTAAGTACCCTAGTACATTACCACGTTGCGGTGCTAGGAATGGATATTTTTCTCGCATGGTAATTCATTGTTATTCTTGTGTACCTATCAGATTTCCTCTAAATGATAAAATCCGATTGAAGAAATGGGTCCATGCTGTAAAACGTAAAGCGTTTACACCATCAAAATATAGTAGAATATGCAGCGATCACTTCCAAGAAAGTGATTTTCTAATTATCGAAGGTTTTCGACGCAAACGATTGAAGGAAAACGTAGTACCATCTATATTTCCTGAAATTCCGGAACGTCTCCAAAAAAAGCCTTGCAATGCTAGAAGTACAAAAACCTCGAACAAAACGGTAAAAGTTTATCGAATTACTGGGTCAGTTTCCATTGGAAGCTGAATTTAAACCTAATTTAGAGTTATTTTTCTTACGAAGGAATTGGTTGATACTGATAATGTTCAGTCGGAGGTCGTCAGTTCGCGAGAAATGAATGTTCAAACGGAAGTCACGATGAACATGATTATGGAACGCGAAAAAATGTTATACGAATCGAAGAAAGTGTTGGAACATCAAAATATGAGAATGGAACGTGAAAAAGTATTACTAAAGTCGATAAAAGCTCTGAAACTTCGTGTTGACCGTCAAAGGAGTAAAATTTGTTCCCTTCAGCGAGCTTTGCGTTTGGCAATGAAAAAGAAGAGGCCGAATAAATTCGATAAATCACAAGGTATGAACGCACTAGCAGTTTCAATTATTTCAATATTTTGTGGGTATATTACCCACTTTGGACTTCACCCAATTATTAATTGAGCTATAGCCTTGAGTAAATAACATTCAATTTCAGATAGTGTGTCAGTATATCAGTTTCCTTGTGAATTCCTATGAATTCCTGTACTTTGTACTAACAAAATGACACTTTTCTTGTTGTTTTATGGGTTTCATTTTCAGTTACGTTTCCATGTGTTCATCTTATTTTATTTCTTCATACAGGAGACTTGTCAATTATTTTTGACAATGAAATAAAGAATCGAAATAAAGCTGACAAACGTGGACGTCGTTATGACGAGAGAATTAAACAACTTGCATTAACATTTCACTATGCTTCTGCAGCATCCTATAAAATCTTGAGGTTTTCCTATTCATTTATCTATAAATGTGTAGCCTTGATTCCATGTTGTACCTAGATATCCTCTAAAATTGTTATATGTCCATAATTCTTCTGTGTTCTATCTCTTTTGCCAGTTTTTTCTTGGTGTACAGTCAAGCATAGCTTTTGGTTACCAGTGTTTCTACATTCTTCATACGTGTCCTTTTTATCTTCTTATATTATTTGTTGCTTTTTATCTGTGTTGATTGGTGTTGCTTTTGGTCGATTTCTCAATTCTTTCAATAATTTTCTGTCTTTCAGCATATGTGAAGCAGCCATTCTCTTAGTTACTTCATCTCTGCTGATTCTAACCATCTTTATTCTTTCGCATGTATTGTGATAACCGTGAATGCTGTATGCGAGCTCTACAAATTTCAGAGGCGGCTCCCACCCAGCATTTTGTGGTCAATAAACATTGTTCCCAGTTTAATCTTTTGAATTTTAAAGGCTGCGGCATTGAAATGAAGAAATAGGGCTTGAAATAGGAACTAAGTATGTTGTTTTTCTCAGGTGAAGCTTTGAGGTCAGGATTGTAGAAATGCAAAAAGGGCGATACTTTTATTGAGGAGTAACTAAATACAAAACCAGGCGGGTTTGTAATTAGTTACTCTTCAATGAGAGTATCACCCTTTTCGTCATAATGAATAGCTGTAACTTAAAACCTTAAAATCTCGGATTAACTTGATTGTAGAAAGGCTTCAACTGGGGAAAGAACAAACTTAAAAGAATCAGAAGGGCTCAAAATGGGAGAAATGTGGAAATTTTAGGAAGGGTAAAATTGTATAAGAAATGGAAATAGCGTGTTTTTAGCTCTGTTATTTGGCTCTTTCCTAACCCCCCCCCCTCGCGTTTATAGATCCTCCCGTGCAGGTTCAGCGAGAAGTAGTTTTGAATGCTTTCAAGTACCATGACGTGAAAAACATAATTTTTTACATGATTCATTCATTTTACAGGTCCACATTCACCTTACCTCACCCTTCCACAATTGCTCGTTGGTCATCCTCCATAGACGCTGAACCTGGCATGTTTGAAGAAGTTTTGAACATGTTATCCAAGTTTCCAGATTCTAGTCGAGATGCTAATTTAGTTCTTGATGGTATGGCCATAAAGAAAGGAAAATTCTACGATTCAGTGCTGAATAAATACGTTGGTTTTATCGATTATGGACCTTATCACATTTCGCCACCAAACAGTGAAGCAACTGAAGCTCTATTTCTCATGTTAGTAGCATTGAATGGGAGATGGAGGCTTCCCATAGGTTATTTTTTGATCAATAAAATTACGTCAAAAATCCAAGGAGAGTTGGTGAATACAGCTCTAACCTTATGTCATGAGAAAGGTATTTGTGTTAGAAGTCAAACGTTTGATGGAGCTGCTGCAAATTTAGCCACTGGTAGATATTTGGCAGCGGCACAAGACTCTTCTGCATTTGAAGATGAGTAGGTACTGGATGAACCGGAATTTGAAAATTGGGATGGATGCCTTGAGCCTGAGGCTCCTGTCTTTATTGACAGCGAAGCTGAATTATATCCTCATTTCTATCGTCACCCGTCCACTGGAGATAAAGTTTATGTCATTCTCGATGCGTGCCACGTGCTTAAATTGGTGCGCAATGCATGGGGTGAATAGTTTATTAATCATTCATTTTTTCTTCCTCATCCAACTTATTTTAGTAGTGACTCACTCCTACTTTTTTCAGCTGCATATCAAGTATTTAAATCGGCGGATGGTCGTATTGAATGGCGATATATTAAAAGTTTATTATTCACTTTGCAAGAAGAGTTGGGATTGAGATTTGCAAACAAGTTGACCAAATCGCACGTAAATTTTTTTAATAATCGGATGAAAGTGAAGTACGCAGCTCAATTATTCAGCTTGTCAGTGGCGGACGCAATTGATTTCTTACGAGATGCTGGTGCTCCTGAATTTGTTGGTTCAGAAGCAACAGTTCGGTTTATACGAAAGATTGATATGATGTTTGATTTTCTCAACAGTAGAAACCCATATGGAAAAGGGTTCAAACGACCAATTTTTAAAAATAATGTCAACTCCTTCCAACCAAGAATAAACGAATGGATTCAATATCTTACTTCTTTGACAACGTTGAATGACATTCCTTTGTATCTCACTCGACGAAAATGCTTTGTTGTAGGTTTTATAACCACTGTGAAATCTGTCCTGAGTGTTGCAATAGATCTTCTTAATACACCTTTTTTCAAGTATGTTCTAACATACAAATTCAGCCAAGATTTTCTGGAGCAGCTGTTCTGCATAATTCGTCTTCGTCTAGGTTGGAACAATAATCCTACGGCGTTGCAATTGAAGCACATAGTACGAAAAATTTTGCTGAAAAATTCAATTTCAGCTTCATCGGCCGCTAATTTTTCAACGTTTGATAATGATGGTGTTGGCAGTCTATTTCAGATTTCTGGTCGTACGGTCAGACGAAGAAAAACTTGTGTAGATGAAAGCACAGAAGAAGAAGATGATTTACATGAGATATGTCTCATGCCAGAATTTGACGCTAATTCGTTTTTCAAAGAAAACATTATTTTTTACATTGCCGGTTATATAGTTTATAAAGTTGTACCGCGAGTTTCATGTAAAGACTGCGCTTCGGCTTTACTTGGTTCAGATGAAGATTTCTACGGCAAAGGGGTTCACAGTTTTACTGTATTTAAGAACCGTGGAGGTTTGTACATACCATCTGATTCAGTATTTAGGATTGTAAAAGAAACAGAAAGATTCATTCAATTTTATTGTAAAGACTTACAAGCTTTGCGTGGAGGAGAAATTCTTTATAATGTAAAGAAGCAGTTTTTTTCGGATCCTCCTGTAACTTTATTTAAAAATCTCAATTGTGATGAATACGATATTCACAGTAATCCAAAACTTGTACTTTTTAACTTGATTGCGAGGAGATATTTAAAAATACGTCTTTATTCGTTGGAAAGGAATCTAAATGATTGAATAAGTATAAGGAACAAGTCATTAAAAAATGTTATCTTTAAAAATTTATGAAATCAATAAACTCAGAAATTTTTTTCCGGTACCTATGTATGTTTTCTTTCTTAATAATAAGATATTGACCAGATATTGAAGTTGTGACTAGTCCAATTTACAATATGATACAAACCGTGAAGAATAGAAGGGGAAAAAAAACACGTAGAAATGAAGATTGAGTTTTGAAGGAACGCAAAAAGTAAGTGACTATTATAAACTTACCAGCTTTTTAAATAATTTTTAAGGAAAAGGAAATGGCCAATACATAGATGACTTCTTAGAAAAAAAAAAGTAAAAAGATGTTGCGGTCTTCAAAAACTTGCTCAAAACGCAATCAGTACTGAAAAACTTGATGATTAAATACGTGTTCTATGTTTCAAGAAAATTATACCAATGTTGCGTTGGCTTCCAAAGAATAGACTCGACGGGCGAGATTCAACAGTTTTCCCCCAAATTACTCGGAATTCGCAAAAGAACGATAAAATTAAGACCAAGTTGCAAAGTTGACAACATTTCCCGTTCTTTCAAGAGCATTTTATCAGTTGAATTTTAATTCCTATGCCGTTCTCCTAAGAATATCTGATCGAATAACATAAAAATGATTATACCACCAACTCTAGTACGAGTATATTCATCCCATGAGACCGCTCCCTACAAAAAGTGCATACTCGCCCATCTTGGAGAGACTCGTCCTTCATGAAACGCAGAGCAGAAATAACTATCACCCGTCTCAGAATTGGCCACACGAGACACACACCCATCTCATCTCTCATCTTATGCCTCTCCCTCCCGTGCCCTCAGTGCGAATCTCTGTATCCGTTCAACACATTATTATTAATTTTTAGAGAATAAAAAACTAAAATTACAATCACCATATACGAGTATTTTTACAGAAAAGGAGCGCCGGCGCTTTTGACTTTTTTCGCTCGTCAATTGCTCACGCCAAAAGCGCTCGTGCTTTTATTCTGTAAAAGTAAAAATAATAACGAACTCGAACCGTAATTTTATCGAGGATACATGTTCTGCTGCCTCAACTGAACCCAACTCCGCAATTCCTTAACTATCCCTCACAATCACAGAGGCACTATCAGACAACCTCCCCTCCATCCCAATCTATTCAACTTTGTACATGAAGCCAACTTCCTCTCATGTATCTGAACACAATTATTCTACCAAGCATATAGCCCTGAGGGCAGGCTGATAGCAGCTTGTAAATTGAAACTTGAAAAAAATAAAAAATAATAATTGGAGTGTGTTTACAGGATAAAACTTGTCAGGATAAAACTTGTTGTACCTATATCAATAGAGGAGTAGACCAGGAATGTGATTCTGGATTCTTCTCAGAAAGGGCAACATATGTATAATAAATTACTCTGGGGTAACCATCCTTTTTTCTCACAATTGTTAATGGAATGTACCTCTTTTACTATTTGTGTCAGCACACAGAAAATGTTCTTGTATATGTACTCATCAACTAGGTAAATTGCACTTTTCACCATAACTATACTCGAAAGCTTATTCAAACACTCTCACATCTAAACTCAACCCTGCATAGAGTTCATATAGCTTTAATGACAGGCTTCTTGTAGTTTGTCAGAGAATGTTTCCCTATATAAAAGAACATATGACTTCTATATATCTTTTTGGGATCTTAAAATTAATCTTTCCTCTCCTTCAAAAATACTTGAATTTTTTGCCTCCTTTGCGGCTTTGCTTCAAAAGTTTTCAAGATCACTCAATTTATGAGGAAAATGATGGTTTGTCATTTTGTAAATGAATGACTTATCTTAAAATGAGAGTATAGTTTGGTACAATAATATTTATTCTATTTCAAATTTCTCATACTTTATCTTTATACAGTTTTATGATTTCCTTTTTTTGTAAAAGTAATCTGAAATGTATATCAGTAGATAGGAAATTACAAGGGGAATAAATTCTGTTCTGCTCAAATTTTTGTTTTCGTCAATAATTTTCAAGATAAATTGATTTATTTGAAAAATACTGTATACGGTGAATGCGCGTTATGCGTTGTACGCGGTTGTACGTTGCTCTCATTGTCAGGCGCAAGTTATACTATCGTTCGGTACATTTTTTTAACACGCGTCTTATGGAGAGTGCGGCATCTAGCCTTTCTATAGTATATTATATCTATGGGTGGTACTCACAGATTTCTGGATAACCTCACAGATATTATCCAAAAATTTTCCAAGTCCATTAATGAGGGGGGGGGGGGGGAACTCGCAAATTTTCAGCAGTGCACCCGGTGTCAAAAAAGACATGAAACATGTCACAAAATAAGATCTACGTTCAACGAAGTGACTGCGATGGTATGCTAAGTAATACTCGAGAACTATCGAGAGAGAAACAGAAGTAAAATTAGAGATATTTTTCAATCAAAAATCCTGAGTCAAGAGAATGGTCGCCAAGGGAGAAAAAACAAATAAAAATAACAAAAGACTGGTCACCCGTTTTCGGACGATCATCAATACTTGAGGAACATAAACGAAAATTATTAGATGAATTTTCATCATTCGCATTCTAAAGAATGTTGACTCACTTCTCATCGATGACATCGACTACTTTGATCAAAAGATCATTGCCAACGACAGCTTCACTAAAGCTATCTTCCTCTTCGAAATTTTCTCCACCGTGTAAGCAACATTCCGCAATTTGGGCATTGTATACGCACAAATAATCAGGCAATACTTTCACCTTAGAACAGAAGAATCAGTTCATCATGATGAATTTGAAAATGTGAGAAAAAAGAATACGGAGGAAGTTTCAACCATTACCAACCTGACTGAAAGGAACATCCATCTCGTCTCCATAGTCAATAAACACAATACGAGCAGTTTCAGCCGCTGATTCGACACTCAAGATGAGAGCTCTGTAATATTCATCATCGTCGGAGCACGTGAGGCAGAATTTACCCTCTACAATCTCCTCGGCGGATAATGACACCAAGTTCTGAAAATTACACCAAATTGGTCAGTTTTACACTTTTCTTTTCACTGTCAGTGATTTGGATTCTAGAAATCAACTCGAAGGGTTGTGGATATTATTCCTGAGAAACAAGATTTGAACTTCTTCTTGTTGCTACTTTCTGTCTCAATCACACTAACCTCGGGAACTTCAACTAATTCCTTGATTTTAGCACCAATGACTTGCGCGGTTTCGGGATCGAGATGCAAGAAGAATTTCTTCGACGAAATGACCGCTCCGGGGAACACAGCCAGAACTTGGTTTTTCAATAGACTAAGGTCGAACAGTTCTTCACCTACAAGCAAAAAATTCAAAAAAAGAGTGAATATTCCATACTCCAGCTACATCAGAGCTAGAATTCAATCAATCGAACGACACTCACTCTTCAACACATTTTTACGAACTGCCAATCCGTTCTCGACCATCAAATCGCCGATATTGGCACCCTCGGCATTCGATAAATGCACGGACCACGTTTTAGAAATACCATCGTCGATGCATTCGACTACAGTTAACGTATAGCTGTCTCCTTCGAAGAATTTATCCACGCCTTCGACCTGAGACCACGGCGTATTCTCATCGACAGGCGAGATATCGTGTAACTGACAACAGATCGCTTGAATAGGTATAGTGCAATGTTCCTGACTAACGGCCCACACTTCACCTTTTTTCACAGTCGCAGTATTTCCATAATCCACGAAAGTCACTATGGCACCTATCATCAAACCACAATGCAGAATAGTTTCAACTTCATTCGTAATCGACACAATAAATACAGAAAGGAAAATCAAAATTACCTCCCGGTCTACCACGTGAGAATTTAGCTCGATAAATTACTTCGTCCTTATCACGCGCAACAATACATTCGTTCGCCGTGAGCGAATTAAGATCTATCGGTTCGCGACGAGAATAATCCTCTTGAAAACTGTCCATCATAGTACGAAATTCGTTGTTCTCAACCGGCATTACAAAGAATTGACTCGGACTGACGAACCACGTTGTCACCACTTGAAGTTCTTGACCAGGTTGGTAATCGGGTTCAGCATACGTCGCTCCTCGCTCATACGCAGGCTCTAGACTAGGTGTTCTGTAATAAAGAAATCCATTAGACGTACGATTCAAAATGCACAATAAAGAATATGCGTACAAAAGTTTACTTCGGCGCGCCCCAACTGCCCGAATTACTATCGTTCTTCCAGCCACCGGACCTGCTGCCTCTATCGTTGTTCCAGCCGCCGCCGCCGAAGTCACGTTTCTCTCTAAAACGATTTTCACCTCTATCTTCGCGATTACCAAAGCTTGGCTTCGAATCTCGATCTCCGCCACGACGATTATCACCCCAACTACTATCACCGCCACGACGATTTCCGGACCAGTCATCGTCCTTCTTTTTGGCGCCCCATGAATCGTTCTTCGATTCAGAATCATCGTTCTTGCTCCACGTATCTTGTTTCTGGAACGACTTTCTGCCGTCATCGTCACCACCACGGCCTTTATTCCACGAATCTCCGCCTTTGTCACCCCAACGATCGTCTCGATTGAATGAACGACCACCGTCACGATCGTTATCCCTTCCTCGCGATTTAAAACCATCATTATCACGACTCGGCGGCCAACCATTATCGTCTCGACCACCATGCGGTTTGTAGGAGCGACCACCGCCGTCATTATCAGCATTCGTACGGTCATCGTGTTGCGACCAACGACCCGTCGATTCGGAATTGTTCCACGAGTCGTCTTGACGGGATGGTTTCTTCGACCAAGAGTCAGTTTTCTCGTCGTCATTTCTGTTATACCTCTTCGGAGCTTGGTCGTCGTATCTTTTAGGAGCTGAATCGCGAGACGAGAAACGGTTGTTTATGTTATCAGTTTCGTCGGTGGCTGCGTAATTGTTTCTGACTTCTGGTTTGTGACTGGAAATGAAAAAAACCGAGACTATTAATTGTAATACGCTTGTGCGAAATTGAAAGGTCTTTAGAATGACTGAATTACTCACGTTTTAAACGCTGAGAAATCGCCGTCACCGCTCGCTGATGAATTTTGTCTTTCTCTCCAATTACCTACAACAGCAGAAAGTTGATATGAACACTACTTAAAAGAAGGACTGTCTTACAACACATTGCCTAGCTATTCGATTCTAAATAATGAGTCTTATACGGCTACGTTTTCAATATTTCCAATCTTACACAAGAATTAGGGACGTGTTCGACGATACAAGCTAGTAATCAATATCGAGGTTCACTCCTTATAATAGACCAATAAGATCGTGTCCCTGAATATTAATTCCTTTTCGATCTTCATTCTGAGCAAAATATTCGCTTCAACTAACTTAAAACATGAATTTTTACAATACCTTGTGATCCACTCTGAGGTCGGGATTGGCCTCGCGACCTGGTATCAGACGGCGGAGATACTGGAGGCGGTTGGAAAGTTTTTATGAGGATTTCTTTGATATTCTGGTTTGTTTCTTTATCGACTAGATCAACGAGCAATACTTTGGCCGGGAGTACATTTAAAACGTGCATCGCTAATTCTTTTCCCTCGAGCAACTCGTTGAAAAATTGTATCACGTCATCTCGTAAGGATAAGTCGGCATCAAAATCAAGACGACATTCAACAGCTTGCATCGGGGCACACGAGACCATTTCATTGGTCATGATCCGCAGATTTGAGAAGTGTACCTGAAAAAGTAAGTAAATTAGGATGATAGAAGAAGTGAAAAAAGGTGAAGAACAATGTTTCCCCAACACTTAGGTACTTACGGCCTCGTGGTTTCCATAATCCACAAACAGCACTTCAACTGCACCAGTACTGGGATCAGGCTCATTCATCACAATGGCACGGTACCACTGACCATCCTCTTCGTACAAAGCACACACAGCCATATTTTCGTTTACATCCTCTACGTACAGCACTTCTTTGTCGTCGTTTGTAGCGCAGTAGCGTTCTACCTCTTTCATCACATTATTTAAAGCGAACTCGTTGAGCATAGATTGTACGAAAAATCGAGCAGGCGATTCGACATACGGAACGACAACATCTGCTTGCGAATTTCTGGAAAAAATGAGCACATATCATCGATTATTAGAAAGGATTATTATACAGGCTGGATATCAATTACGCACGGATTTTCTAAACAAATTCTCATTTTGTCGTCACAATGAGATTTGCGCGAACACGCGTTCTTTTTGATCGTCATATTACATACCTTAATTACAGCCAAAGTCTTTCAGATCACTCAGCAAAAATTCGTTCATTCATGGTTACTTTCTCCATTCAACATATGTCATCACACAATTTCCTTCATGAACTAAGAAACTCGATTAATACGTAATCTTGACATGACCCGCTTTAGAAGTCAATGAAGGCCGCAATTAGCATTTCAGACTACACTAGAATTCACACTTTATTCGCATTCCGCACACCAACATAAATTGCTACAAAAATAAGAGTGAAAAACGAACGATAATTTTTTTCAGTATTTTCATCCCAACTGGTACAGTGAGAACGACCGAAGATCTTCCGCTAAATAATCCTAAAATATCATTCGCAATCAGGGGATCCATCGGAGTGTTTACTGTTTCAGAATTTTTTTCGCGACTTCTTCTTGATCTCTTCAGACCAGGCAAAAAAACAAACAAACAAACAACAAAAGTTGTTCAACCCAATAATATTTCTTGATCCTCATAATTTCTTGACTTTTTCACTGGGAGAGGAGAGGAGGTAGTGTTTTGAATAAGGACCATTGATGATTTGTTGTGAAAAAAGCTTTGGAGTATGTTGGGAAGGTTGCCTCAAGACCGATTTCATGTAATTTGGAGATGATGAGGTAACGCCACACCCGGGGGAAAGCTTCCTAAAGGTCAAAAAAGATGAAGTAGTAGAGCCGAGTCATTAATTTGAGATTGGAGGTCGAGAAAAGATTGGGAGGTGTTTCGTCCTTTTCCGAGGCCGTATTAGAAGGTGAAATGAGGTTATTGAATTCGAGGTACCAAAGAAGTCTTTCGTTTAAAATTTTTTGGAAAAGTTGGCCGAGGACATTTGATAAGGCAATAGGGCGGTACGAGACGGGAAGGAGGAGTCCGTATTAGGTTTCAGAATCGGGAGAATGATGACAATCTTCCAGGAAGGTGGGTAGGAGTTGAGAGAGAAGATGGAGTCTGTTGAGAAGCAAAAGGAGGTAGGAAAACAAATTGGGATGAAGATTTTTGAGCATGGTTGCGTGGATGCTGTCAGGTTCAGGAGCAGCACTTTTTAGATTCTTGATGGTAGATTGGGGTTCTTATTTAGATATAGGGAGATTATAAGGGGGGAGTTCTCCCACTTGGGTATCAAATAATATTTTAGATTTTTCTTGTTCAAGTTTGTACTAGTGAATTTAAGATCAGGAGCATTGCATTTCATAATCTTCTTCAGTTGATTCAAACGCGATTCCAAACAACGTTGGCCAAAAAATTGTTAAAATAGACTCAACCTTCCCTCGCTGCTTTCAGTCGCAAGAATTAATTTTTCAAGAAAATTGGTGCTCTTTAGAGTTTTCTACACGACCACCTAATCGATTCCTCTCCTTTAGGATTTGTGCGAGGTTGTGAAAGAAAATCCGATTCTCAAGAGGTCAGAGGATGAAAATTCTCAAACTCGGGAGAAAAATTGCAAAAAAATTCTCCGGGCTTCCAAAAGAGGCTTGGGGTACTTGGATTCCTCCAATTAATTGAAAATAAAAGGTAGGCATGCATGTTTTAGAAAGTCGCCAGGCTTCCTCTGTAGGCGCGAATACATGGCGAGACGGGAAATAAAGGGGGGAGGTGAAGAGAAAATTAGCGAAGAACGTCATAAGTCCAATGCCAAAAAAGATTGTGTAATTCAGTTTTTCCAAAATTTCCTCCTTCAAAAAAAGAAAAAAAAAGAAATGGCGCAAAAAGAGGTGAAACGTTTTTAGAAGTTTGTACTCCCCCCCCCCCCCCTCCAAAAAATTGAGGCAGTCGAGATCCACCTTGGCTCTGAATGGTCCAAATAATTTTTCATCTATTTTCCCAGACTCTACGTCAAATTCCATACGGGAATTCACCAAAACTTACCAAAGATAATGCAACTTGGGAAAATTTGTATCCCTCCAGGGCTCCTTGAATGGCGGTAGGATCATGTTAGTTGTTTTACCAAAGTCTACGGAATATTTCATGGAAGAAGTCGTGAAAATATATCCCATTTAAATTCTACCCTCTTTTTTGGAACCCTCTAGACACCCAGAGCGAACTTACATTTGTTTTCTGAGTGGTTAGAGCTATACAGGAATCCATACAAAGTGTGGACCAAAAGAAATAATAAAGGTTCTCATGCGTATCAACCAACTCTATCCAGAAAGGCATCCATACTTGCGAGGCTCTTACCGTCGTGCCATGGCTCAATTTCTGACATGTTTCATGTCCCCCCCCCCCCCCCTCATAATGGACTTAGAAAATTTTTCGTGAATTACCTGGGAGGTCATCCAGAAATCTGCGAGTACCACCCCCTGAGTAAAGATAAAATTAAATAAAAATTAAATCAACTCAACTTAAATTAAATTAAAATAAATTAAATTAAAATAAATTGAAATTAAATTAAATTAAAATAAATTGAAATTAAATTAAATTAAAATTAAATTAAATTAAAATTAGGTAAATAAACTTAAATTAAAATAAATTTAAATTAAATTAAATTAAAATAAAATAAATTAAAATAAATTGAAATTAAATTAGATAAAAATTAAATAAACTTGAATTAAATTGAAATAAATTAAAATTAAATGAACTTAAACTAAAATAAATTAAAATTAAATTAAAATAAAATAAAACTTCCCCCTGCCCCCCTTCGAATCACCTGGAAGGTCATCCAGAAATCTGCGAGTACCACCCCCTGGGTAAAAATAAAATTAAAATAGTATTACATTAAATTAAATTGAAATCAAATAAAATTAAATAAAATTAAATAAGTTAAATTAAAATTGAATTGAAATAAAATAAAATAAACCTTCTCCCTACCCCCCTTCGAATTACCCGGGCGGTCATCTAGAAATCTGCGAGTACCACCCCCTGAGTAACAATAAAATAAAAATAAAATAAAATAAAATTGAATTATTCTCATCAGCTTGAAATATACTAAAATAGACATGTACTGGACCAGGAAGCGGGACAAACGAGCGAGGCGAGTAAGGCCCAGTAACCTCATCAGCTTGAAATATATTTAAGTGAACTTGTACTGGACCAAAAAGCGGGACGAACGAGCGGAGCGAGTGAGTCCCAGGAATCAGTCAGCCTAAAATACTCCAAAGTTGACTTATACAAGAACAAGAAGCTGGAAATTTTGGAAATTTTTGAACGATGAAGAGCTTAGGAAGACTGGCAAAAAGACATGAAACATGATCTTTACATTTTTGGCAACGCCAAAAAATCCTTCTCACTTTTTTTTTTCCAATGGTCCAGAAGAATCGTACCGAGTTTTTATGCTTTCTACACGAAATGCGAGGTCGAAAATACCACCTTTTGAGCCGAACTCGAAACTTGGCGCCGGAGAAATAAGGCTTAAATTCGTTTCTTCGACGCTTTTTAAGATTCTTGGAAATTTGCCCGCGAACGTCCCAAAATCGACCAACAATATCGAAGCATTCCTACACATACAAAATTTCCATACCCCTCTTCTCTCTTTCAAAATGACATTGGCAAACTGGAGAATGACACGCATTTTTCCTCATTTAGATTTACAAGTTCATCGACCGAAATTCTTCCGACTCATTAACAAGACCATTTACAAAATTCACAAAACTACAACGGAAATCGCAACAAAAACCAAGATAATTTATCTACCAATACCACGACGAGACAAAAAAAAAAAAAAAAAACTTGCATAAGACAGTAGTCAGCCTACTGTTAAGATAAATAACAATGGAAAGCGAGTAAACATGGAACTTATTTGATCCCCATCGACGTTCAATTCTCACGAGTGTGTTCTACTTGAGAAGAGAAAAACAGAATGTTGAATAGGCAACAGCATGTCGAAGGACAAAAAACGCGAGTACAGAGCGAAAATTTGAAGACAGAAAAACTGAACACGATAAGATGTTTAGAATAAAAATTGAAGAAAAAAAATCGCTCGACCACATAGATTTCAGTAGTCGAGCACCACAGAAATCTAGGTCAAATCTTCAAATCTAATATAAATTTCTGCGGTTGTTGGATTTTTATGGTCGAGCAACGTCCTGTCCTTAATCATTCATGTGCTACAACGTATTGAATCGTATTAAAAAGAAGATAAGATATCGGGAACATTTTCAAACTCGGAGACTTTTTAAAACACATCAATCATGAATATTGATATTGAGGAATAACTCTATTCAAGGCACCTACGACGGACTATTTTAAGCGTCAGTCTACAATCCCACATTCATCAATTCAATTCATAACTATGAATACGAATACGAAAGCGAGCAAGAGCTGAAATCTCGAACGAAGAGCAATTTTTCAGCAAAAAATTCATAACAATATCTTTATTGTTTCTTCAGCGATTACATTTCCAGAGAAGGTGCTGAAGAGATGAATACAAATGCTCCACAGATTAAATCCTGGTCTATCGGGATTTCCGACAAAAAGTGACGCGGAAGGAGATATCATGTGAGTCACCATCCGATATCGAATGTAAGGTGAAACATGAATTCGTGGTTCACTCATTCAGGGGAAAAAATGTGAGCTATGTATGAAGTCATCCAAAGAAAGTGAAACAATAATTTGAACGAGGTCCACTCAGAAGCTTCACAAATGGCTCTTCACCGGCTCTCTGAAACCAAAGAACGATTTAGCGTCCGCACTCGACCTCCCGAGAACTCAGAAATTTGCTCTGAAACGATGAAGAATGCACAACATTTTGTTACCTCCCCTCTCTTGAGAAATCGTCTTCAGAACACACTCCCAAATTTTCTGATTACGCTTCTGTCTAAAACCGAAGAAAAACAATATTTTTAAAGCAAGATATTTCTACACAACCTTCTTTTTTCTCGTGTTCTAGACTTGAACAACTTATTGGTCCTCTTAACACACAATTTGTATTTGATGTATTTCAACTCGGAAGTTACGATCTATTATATCTTGCCTCCTACACAATTTGTACCCACATTGTTGAAAAACTTCGTAGATAAAAATGTTTGTAGAAGCGGAGCATCAATGCATGACTCTTCCTATCAATAAAATACCCTTTGAACCTCTCAGCTTTTCCTACTTGTTGAAGCACGATTGAGATATTGCAGATGAAATTAGTTCGTGTATCAGGTTCAGATTCATTGTTACTCAATTTCTTTTTGTCCAAAATAAAATTAATATTAATTCACCAGCTATCGTTCCAATTACTTCTCACGCCTATTCAAACTATTAAACTGATATGCCAAAATCAAAACCTAGATTGCGAGCGCAAAATTCTGATAAATCAGAATTTCGTACTATACATTTGTAAATTTCGCGACAATAAAATCGAACAGGAATTTTAAATTTTTTCTGACAATACCGAACCACCAGCGAAGTTCAGAACTTTATTACTAGTGTACGTCATGTTTTGTACCGCAATTTGCCCTTGTTATTCATAAAAAATTTCTATAACTTCATATTCACGACTTATCGGCCATTGTTACATCATTTTTGACCTGAATGCGATAAACTTGATGTTTCCTACGACATTTCATTGCTTAATGTAATCTTCCGAATATTGTATCCGATGTCGCTTCGACATTATGATGAATTGAGTAACCTAGAAAACAAATCCCGTTTTCCTGCATAAGTCTTTCCCGATTGAAGATAACATGAGCGGAAAATAGGATCATAATCATCCAAAGAACAATAATAATCAATCAACTGCTCGATATATTCTGATAGCGAAGACTGAACTTAAAACGTTAGGTCCGAAGTACGTTGCGTTCGTAAGTTGCAATTACAGTACTTCACTTTTAGAAGATGCGGGTATTTGTTTCTAATTATAAATTCGTCCGTTGTTGCACGGAATTGATCAGAAGAACGAGCAGATGTTGAAAAAAAATTCGTCCTCGTAACTCAGAAGGGATGTAACATTTTTCAGCTAAGTAAATAATGAAAATTTGTCTTCACGATAGTAATCACGTACAATCGTCGAAGAATCCATGGAAACAAAATGAACAAAATAATTTTGATCGATCCCGAGAACAGACTCGTATCATCTAAATAACCGCAAACGAGACAAGTTCGAAGAGGAGAGAGGAAGGAATTCAAACTGTATCAAAAATCTAGTCTCTTATCTCCACCGGATTGGTTTCAATTTCACGAATGATAAGAAATCATAATCCACCTTTTTTTTTCTTTCAATTCTTCATCGGAAAGGATTTCGAAAAATTAATATCGGAGCGAATTCATTCTAATCATCTTTGTTCGATGAACACCTCATTGGAAAGAATTATTTTTGCGAAAAGATGACTGATGAAAGAATTCCGCACAAGAAATCGAGAGAATTCCGAGGAATGAAATATCTGATTAGTGACGTCAGACTCAAGTCTCTTTGCTTCGTTGGCTCATTTATTACATTCGTATCTAAGATGGTGCAACAATGGCCCTTTTTCCAAGAATACCCATCACGTTTTTCTCTACAAGAAGAAACGGCAATATTCTTACAATATAAACTCACTTTTTAAACGGAATTCGGTCGTATTGGGCGGGCTGTAACATTCTCATCTTATCGAGTACTTTACTTTTGATGTTCATCACTTTTCCTTCCGTTTTTATGAACAACTCGCAGAACTGTTTCAAAGGTGTTTCAGGTTTCGTCACTTTCAATAAGAGATTGTCGGCGAAAGTGTTCATGGTTAAATTCGAGAACACCTTTTCGGCTTCTTTGGTCGTGAGCGTGTAATCGTCGGCACAGCCAGCTAGCGAAAATCGAATGGCTACCATTTTCTGACGCATAAATCTACAACATAAGAATCATGAGTCTAACAACGTTCGACGAATAGAAAAATAATAAACGACACTTACTCTGGACGGATTTTATAAATTTCATTGAAAGGCACTATTTCAGAATTTCCAAAATCGACAAAATAAAGGTTCGCGCCGTCAGCCAACACCGTTGAGACGACAGCTCTACATAGAGCATTGTCAGCAGCATACCGACCAAGACAAACGGTTCCTGGTTGAAGAGGATCGGTGAAAGGTTCGGCTGGTTTGTCGTTTAATGCAACCATCAAAGGAGTGAGAATTTTTTCAACACTTGACTACAAAAGAAAATGAGTTCAAAGCAATTAGTTCATCAAAGAAGAAAAAACTATCGGAAAATAACTTACTTTTAACTGGACAATGAAATTTTGCAGCCCATCAATAACATTCGAAACGAACACTTCGTGCTGCGAGCCCACAGGTAACGTTTCAGATATGAAATTTTGAGGAATAGGTTCAGTCTTGGGCAGCTGAAAACTAGGTCTCGGACCATGCAGTCTCGAAAACGTCGGCTGCATCGGCACTGCTGAAATTGTGGGCCGAACACCGTAAGGTTGAAGATTCACAGGTGTAGGAAGAACTGGTTGACGAGGTTGCGAATAGAAGTTATTGGGCATTGTCGATGGAACACTAAATTGATTGAGACCGAGAGGAACTGAATGTGAAGGTCGGAATTGATGATTTGGGGTCGGTAAAATTGCGTATTTAGCGCAAACGGCGTTTTTCACCTGTTCCGGAGTTGCTGCAACCGCGTGGCTTTGATTAACCAAGAAATTGACGTAAGATGAGTAATTTTCACCGTTAGAAGCGTAGTTGATGGTCAAAAGAAGATGCTTTCCGATTGCGCTCGCAACAGAGCAGAGCAAAGCCTGTCCGGTTATTTTGCAAATAGCATTGACGGTTTCTAAAGCTGCCGGCGTCCACTCGCCGGATTTCAAGACATTGGCTAGAATATATTCCGAAGGAGGAACGACGGGTAGGGTCGCTAAATTGTAGGGAGTAATGGCACTTATTAATCGGAGATCGTACAAAGGATACGAAGCTTTTCCTCCGATATCTAAGAATTGAACGACTGCCTTCTTTCCTCCATCTTCCAGGTGTAATATTTCGGCACGTCTATACTTGTAAAAACGTGGAACTAGAACCATATTACCTGGTGTGGCGTCCGCTGGCGTACGAATAGCACCTTCACCAAGTCGCAGTCTTTCAGAATGACTTTCGAGGACTTTTTCGATAACCGCGAATTGGGAGTCATCGCATATTCCGTAAACTTTGATCAGAGGATCATCCGATAGGACATGAGTAATCCTTATTGGCGCTGGTGAACACGCCATTGTTTTAGAACGATTATTACCGAAGAGAAATGAACATCACTTAAAGGCTGGTTATCGATATTACAGCAACGAACTGTTTTAATGAATTTCAGATTGCAACCGGAGAGCTCGAGGTTTTATTTTATTTAATTACCAAATAATCATGAACGTAGAAACGCGGACACTTCACAGGCCCAGATACAGGCTACTACCGAGACCGAATCAAAGTTCAGCGCAAACCGAATTCAACATGAAATACGCGGTATTATGTTACGACACTACATGCGCTTGCACATTACGGTCTTCACCGGAGATGGTGTTCGTGGTTTCCTTCTATTGGAATGATAGCTGAGCAAGCACAGACACAGGCAACGAAACATTCCATACGACAGTCTGGCTGAGTGAGTCGGTATGTGAGTGTTGAAGCGTGAGATGGCGTACGGCGATTGGCATGTAGCGTTCGCATGACTACCTAGCAGCACGGCACGGCACTGATCCACTGGGGTGCGTTCAGCAGAAACGCGTAACTACGCGCAACCGATCGATTCTCTATCCTGGTTGCTCTTCTTACTCCAGTATTAGACTGAAGTGAGAAACAACTAACCGGTGACAGCTCGGTGACGTTGGTTACGCGTTTCTGGACACACCCCACTGAAGTAGCATTCTGACGTGCAAAATAGAATAGACGTATCTGCACATTAACAATACGCAAAAAAGGGATACTTTTTTCGGGTTAAAATCAATAAACAATACCTTTCTGCAGATCGCAAATATGTAGATACGTCCATTCTATATTTCTATTTGGTCATTTGGTACGGCAGCAGTGTTACCTCAGTTACGTAATAAATCATTCACTTTGACTATCAGTGTTACTTTCATGATAAGAAGACCGAAAAAATATAATCAATAATAATGAGAAAGTTCAAAAACTTTTCCTATTTTCAAGAGAAGAAGTAATGGAAAAAGTCAGAAGATTCGACATTGTACCAACTATGCAAGAATTTCTGAAAAAATTATTCAGATATCGTACGTATTCACGACAGGATATGTTTCTGCGAAGTTTGATGATCTCTCAAACATAAGAATATCCATTTATCATGAGTGAGTATTCGAGACTTCAAAACGATATCACCTAAAATAGCGCGCTTTCGGGTCTTTGAGTAATTTCTTTTTTCGATTCTCTACTTACACAGATGGAATTTTTTGCCACTGCAATAATTGTCCGGATAACGAGTACAATAACGAATACAATGATGAGGTTTGTTTCCTGCAACCTGGTGGTCAGTGCTTCAGTGCAATCGAAGAAACGTTCGACGAGGAATCCAGAAGTTTCCAATTAATTCGAAATTTCGGTTGTTTCTCGGCAGATGATCAAGCTCTTCTGCAATGTCGAGGCAATTTAGTTCCTTCCTTTTATCCACGTTCAATCGAATGTTGCAATTACACGGATCTATGCAATAAATATTTACTTCCCCAAATTGAGCATCGACAGAAGCTTCTTTCGTACGAGTATAGGTTTAATATTTTTTTATTAGTAATCATCTGTATCGGCCTGGTGGCTATCATATCGTGGACTTATGTCTACATAAATCATTTCAAGTAGGTGAAATTTGTAATTTTTTAATGTTATCTCGAGTACATGATTTTATCCTTTTTTTTTTTTTTTTTCAAGGATCTCGTTTACGGAAACGTGCTTTCTATTTAGGGCCAGAGATAACGAAAGACCTCAAAACCAATTCACAGAATCGTGCAATATTAAACTTCGAAAATCTCCTAATGTATTCTCTAATTACATAAGTACGTCCGGATCAGGATCCGGAAGACCTTTGCTGGTAAACATTAAGTATCTTGAAATCTCATGTACGCTATTTCAAAGAATTTTCAAATTTTATATCGTGCTTGTATTTTAGATTCGCGCAACAATTGGCCGTCAAGTTAATCGACACCGTTGTTTAGGACGTGGGCGTTTTACTGAAGTCAATTTAGCTCACTGGAACGCGAACAAAATTGTGGAAAAAGTTTTTTTTTCGCAATACGAAGACCTCTGGTTGACTGAGAAGAATGTGTACGAGACAGCACTTTTGCGGCATGAAAATATTCTTGGTAATTTTCTGATAGAAAAATTCTTATTATAAAATTCAGGCTCGAGCAACCTGCGAGCCGTGAAAAAATTGTAGAGAAACAAAGTTAATAGGAAAAAACTGCGAGTAAGACATGAATTTCTACGTTTAATATTAATATTGAAGTATAATTTCTGATATGTGATGGACATGAATCTACAGATACATGAAATTAAAAATAATAATGATAATAATAACGTAAATGTATTCAGTTGCGGGTAAAATCTTTATGAATCTATCTTCAAGTAAAATATTTCGGATTATGAAGGAACTGAGTGTCTTTTTGACTAGCCCGAAAATTGTTTAATGTCCCGAAATTTTCTTGTCTATCAAATTCAGATTTCTTTCACTTAAGTAAGCAATTCAGTTATGTATTTTTTTTTTTAATAACTATCCGTCTTTAGCTGTCATCGGAATGGTGCAGTAAAGAATAATAGCCTGCTTGATGTTAATATTCATCTTTTTCTTTGAAAATTTGAAATTGTGGTAGTATCCCGTTTTGTGATATTATATCAACCTTTCAATATCGATCATGTTCGAAGGAAAAAATGTAGGCAATTCTCCTCTTTCTTGAAAATGTGACTTTCCTTTTATTTTCAAATTTTCTGAAGAACTCTTCTTCATTCCATCATTTAATGTGCCTAATTTTTTCTTTATTTTTTTATACAGGATACATTTCGTCGGACGTGTTGAAGTCTGGATTGAAAGCCATTTATACGGATTATTACGCGCTGGGCTCTTTGCACAATTATTTGGATGAAAAGTGTTTGAACTATACCGACTTTTTGAATCTAGTCAAATCAGCAACGGCTGGTATTGCTTATTTGCACACCGAAATACTAGGGACTTCTAAACGGCCCGCGGTTGCTCATTGCAATATCACGTCTAAGAACTTTTTCGTTAACAACAACAAGGAATGCGTTATTTCTAATTTCGAGATTTCAGTCCTCCATATCAGGTCAGTAAGAGAAATGAGAGTATAGCTTCTAGACTCGCTTTTTTCGAGTTGATAGTGCAAATTCCCATACTAAAACGTAACATTCTGCATCGATAGTTCAACAGTTACAATAAGAGGCTACGAGTATTTTTCATTTTCATTGTTATTGATTCAAAAAACTCAAAAGTCCAGCATTTTGATTTTTTGTTAACTTTCGAGCGGTATTTGAGGGATAACTTTTCTGATGGCAAGTTATTCCGACAAAGTAGAAGAAAAAATTTCTGACCACTTTTCACAAATTCCTTTTGATTTCCACTCGCCGATGAGCTGCTTTTAAACGACATTGTTTCTTGAACTCCTATTCGCAGTATCAACAAAGAATTGGAAAAGAAAGCAGATTTTACTTTCGCCACCCCAAGATATATGGCTCCTGAAGTAGTGAACGGCACGATGCTCACGTCCTCGTTCGAAGCTTTGAAAATGGCGGATATATACTCATTAGGATTAGTGTTCTACGAAATTTGCCAGTACGTATGGAATAAATTCTTCTCTTTTTCTTCATCGGTTTTTGACCCTCTTAATATAAAAGAAACTCGTAATTTTCAGACGATGTACAACTGTAGAGAGCAATCTTTTCTCTGTGGAAGAACATACTTTACCTTTCTCCGATATTCTTCCAAAATATCCTACTGTTGAAGATATGAAAAAACTTCACGCAGAAGGAACTTCTAAAGATCTCCTACATATTCCCACTAGGTGGGAGAACGATCCCGTAAGTATATTGTGCAGTATCATCATCGTAAAAGCAACCGAGATAGATAACAGAATAGGTAAAGAGGTTGACTGAAGAATCGCCCTGGCTTGGAAAAAATACTAATCTTTAAAAAGGATATTCAAAGGTCGATTCAGAAGCAGTTATATCGATAACATTCTGAATAGTTGTATATTACCCACACTGGCCCACGGCGCCCAAACCTGGACAGCAACAAAGAAGATGGAAGGAAAAATAAGGGTAACATATAACTCGATGTTGCGGTCAATGACGAGCGTAAGAAGGAAAGATAGGGTTAGGATAAAAGATATAGATAAAAAAAAGGGTAAAAGTAGTCGGGAATTACGAAATAAGAGAAAGAAAGTGAGACTGGGTGGGATAGAATATGGGCCTGGAATAAAATTATAAGTACATTAATTCTGTATATAGCTTGAATAATAAAGGCTATTTATTATTATTAGATAACAGTATTATTTTGTTTGACATTGTAGAACGTTCTCCGTCATTTCCTCCATTCAATTCTGCAAGAATGTTTGTACGCGCATCCGACATCGCGTCCTAGTGCGTTACGCGTGAAGAAAAATATAGAATTAGTAGAAAGTTCCTATTCTCATCAGAACGACGTAGAAATATTGTAAATCATCAATTCTCAAGAATTTAGTTTTTAAAATTTCTAGAAGAAAAAATGCCAAATATTTACGAAATTCCTATTTATTTATTAATCTCATTTTACCCCTTTTTATTACGTCGATGTGTACCTGATTTATCTGTTGTAAGGATCCTGTTATTACTAAGTTTGGTTAGGCTGTGTTATTTTATCGTTTACTCCTAACTATATATCTTTTTTCGTTTCTATGTTTTCTGTGCATAATCATTAATCGGTGTAATTAATTTGCATCATATCATTTATAGTTACTGTGTTACTTTCCGTGTTGTAGTAAGTAGAGTATGAGTTCAAAAGTCAAATATATATATTTATTTTTCTTTTTCCATTTGCTATTAAAGCAACCAGTTTTCTAGATTGTTAGACGGTAGCTCATCCTTGTCGCGAGTCTTTTTTTTTCTTGTCGTTCAGCTGTCAGTTATACGACACGTTCTCTAATTGCTGCTAATTATTAACACCCTTCAAAGCGGAGGTGCGCCGCAGCCAACCCTTCGAGAGGTCTTGCGTGTTTATTCATCGCGAACGTCTCTAGTCTCGCTTCTCGTGCTCTTAAACTATTTTCGAAGTCCGAAAAGGAAAGAGGGGATACTTCGATGACAACGCCAGTTGTTTCGTGTCACTTGAATCATTTAAATCGTTCCTTCCTGCTGTCAAACTCATACAAATTTATGTTAAGGATTAGATTTCTTTCGTTTTTTTTCTCGAGAGATTGTCTCATCAACGAGAACGAATGACTCTTGATCTCGTTGTCATATTGAGCATTCCGTTTATGAAGAATTCAATCAGTTGTTCTATGATACTTCAATATTTTTTATTTCCCATTTTGGTTCGCCTTCGTTGCAGCTTTGAAAGGTGAATGAACGTGACGGGCTACACGCTTTTCCGTGACTTCTTCAAGTTTATGAGTGCTAATTTGCAAGTAGGTACTTAGTTGAAGAATAGTTTGCGTCAATGAACACGAGGTGTTTTCTTGTTGCAACGGTGATGATAATATGTAATTATCAAATAAACGACGACAGAGTCGTAAATTCTGGAATTTATTTTCAATTTTTATTGATGAAGACATTCCCGATTTATTTCCATCGATTGTACATCTACTCCTAGCAAAATTAAATATTTTTTAACCTTCTGAAAAAAACGTTTACAATATGTAATACGAATTTTCTCGAGAACTTGTTTCTGTCAGCAAGGTAACGAATTATTCTTCCAGCAGCCACTTGCTTTAGGGTAGAGAACTAAGAGTAGGTTTCAGGATTATGGACTGCCCTTTCGGGCGCCGCACATTGGGATGAAATCTTAATCTAGGCGGCAAAAATTCAAATTTTTAGGAAGTGATGTATTATTTTCTCAATTCTTACGTAAAATTGATTGTAGAATTCGAAATAAATATTTAAAAAATCATACAGGCATCTGTAAAGGCTCAATAAAGTCAGTTTAGGTGTACCAAAAATGAGTAATATCTAGGAAATTTTCGTGCTCACCCATCGTTTTACATAATATAAAATTTGCCTAGAGTTTTAAAAAATATTCAGAAAAAAAAAACAAACATACCAGAATGTCTGAAGAATGAACCTGGTAGAAAGATATTTACATCCCTATCCATAGAAAGATTTTTAAATCCCTCTCTATTCTCACAGAAGTTTCCAATTGAATTTGATCACAAAGGTCGAGAGAAAAGGAGTCTGCTATTTTTGAGCGCTCGCAATCAGAGAACCCTGAAAATTGAAATGATTATTTTTTAAATCATCCATTTAATTTCAAACGAAAGAGCTCAGGAGTACTTAATCTATGACCCTTGGATTAAACGCAACAAGGGAATATGTCGTGGATGGTAGTCTGAAAATTGTTTATCATGAGTACCCCTGCAAGAAACTTCAAAGACACTGTGAAAACCCGATCATTCCGAAGAAATGTTAAAAAAATAGGTCTGGACTTGAAACTCGAGCTGAAATAGTCCTCAGAATAATAATGTTCTTCATTGTCTTCTTCCTGTCCTCCTTGTTCATCTTCTTTTTCTCCGCTTTCAATTTCTGCGACCTTCTTTTCATCAATAATCAGCAGACGCTGAACTTCGAGAGAAACTGGCGCAATGGTGGCTCAGAGTGAACAGAAGCACGGAAAGGAAAGGAAACGGAGCTTAGGCTAGATAAAAATACTCAAGCTAGGCGAAAACTCTGGAGGCTTACGCTAAATAGAAACGTATAATCTCATGGCTCGTACAGAGGTGAGACGCAGACAACGATTACAGAAGGAAAAGGAGAACAAGGAAGAGAGGACCGCAAAAGGATTAGAGAAATGTAAAAAAAAAGAAAAGAATCGTTCATGTATCAGGAGACTTGAGCCGAAGAACGATTTGATTTAGGTACTCCAAAAATAAGTTCAAGTCTTGATTGTCGTTAGTTCATTGACCAGGAAGATTATTGACATGTTTCATGTCTCTTCTCTACCCCCTAAATCGCAAAAAAGCGTCTGGGCGTCCGGTCATGACCTTGGGACTTGAAAATTTTTCAGTGTCGAATCTCAGCCCTACGACTGATTCCAGTATTTGCGTCCGGGCGCCTGTATAATTCTGTAGTATAATAGATAGTATTATACAGTTTGTAAATGGTATTATACTATCATAAAGATATACCGTATACAGTATGCTGAAGGTAAACTGGACAGAGCTAAAAGACGGTATAAGGGGTTCTATAGTATACAGTATACTAGGCTAAGCCTTCATTATACAAAACCTGAAGTGGCTTCTATTCTAGGTCCCCTTCTATCTTATATTTTTAGTATAAAGCTAGGAGTCCTAGTCTAGTTCAATTTCAATATACTGCATGTTGGTTCCACCCTTTCAAGGGCTAGATATGCAACGCTTCAAACGCCATGAGACTCAGAAAAGGCATTAGCCCAAAATATTCTAAAGTAGACTTATACTAGACCAAGAAGGGGGCAAACGAGCGAAACATTCTTCTTCATAGAAGACATGAAACATGATCTTTATAATTATTCATTTGGCTATGCCAGAAAATTTCTTCACAATACCCAGCAACCGTTGGAAATACTAGTGCACTCATGAGCGAGTCACCAAATCTGGATCTCATATAGTCCACGCGTCCAAAATCCATTGGACGAATTTGGAGTTTGAGCTTTGGGAAACGGCGTATAGACTGAGACCTCGTATCCTCTCTCCGCCAGCGTTATGAGTAGTGGCTTATATTAGTAAAATGATTTCTCATTCGATGGCAATAGATGACTAAAATTCTCGTAAAAAATGTAATCCGGACACAAATCAACGAAAAAAATATAAACACTTTGACAGTTTTCATTGATTACAAAAATGATGAAAACTTCTTGCTCTGAATAAGACGAGCAACATCAACTTAGGTAGAGGTCAGAAAGGTTTTCAGGAACACAGGAAAACACGTTGTCGGCTCGGCGTTGAGATTCAGATACTATACGTTCACTTGGGCAAGAGAAAATGTTTTACGGTATGAAAAGATTATTTTTACCTTAGACAACCTGTTGAGAATAAATTTTCTTCATACGATTAGATAGGATTGATTGATGCTAGGTACGTCACGCTCTTACAGAATTTTATTTCCGAGAATCAATGTTGGTGATAATAGTGAATTAAAATCAGAGTGCGACTACGAGAACAAATGCGACATATGTTTCTTGATATTAAAAATAAAAATAATAAAAATAAAAATAATATTATTCAGCCTTTAGAGTGGACTGCTCTCTATAAAGTTTAATGTACGTAACTTTTAGGGAATCTATTTTGTGGAAGAAACTTTGAAACGTTCAGAATCATTGAAGACAAAATAGTAAGTTAGGCCTCCGCATTATGATTACAATGAGTCTTATTTTGATGGCAAGTCATCTAGGCATGAGGCTTCAACTAACAGATTAGTAGGAATCAAAAATCAATATCTTTTTTCATATTTTTGATATTATGTGTAATTCATATTGATGATATACTAAGCTGGCTGAAAGATGCTAGGAAAGTGTTTAAACTTGAGGATTGTGCATTTCTTGACGTGATAAAAACTTCTAGGCTACGGCGCTGTTTACTTCCCAGCCATAGGCATGGTTGAACAAATAAATCAGGCAAATTTAGATGCGATGGGGCGAGAACACGTAATCATAAATCAGAACTGTTACCTATTGGTCAGGATGAAAGGGTGATATATTAGGCCTATCGGTTCACATTGAGAACAGATGAAGGTAGAGTGATCAAGTGATCGGATGTGAAGGAGAAGGCATGAATGACAAGAAGGCGTGGAGAAGCGATCATTGATGAGTTAAGCAAGCCAGCGTGAACGAAGGTATGAATCAAAGACGGAATAGTAGTCTTGAGCATTTGAAGGCTGCGTGAAATACCTGAAAATTCAACGGTAGTATCATATGACGGTTGAACTTCAATGCTGGCGTGAGTAGACCTGACCAAAGTATAGACGGAACGACTGTACGAACCATCTGTGAGGCGCAAAATACGATTATAAAAATGATAATTAATCGCACATTCTTTCGCCTTTCTGGAATTTGACTAATCCTTGAAAATCTCTTCGCGTGAATGTAAATCCTTACGACCGAATCGGCTCCTTTTACATTCATGCGTTTAATGAGGTACTCACGGAGACTTTTTACGACCCTAGAAATCATGAACAAGACAAATTTGAATCATCAGTCTCGAATAGTTATTCGCTTTGTAAATCATATAGACCAGCTACGTATTATTTAAACAGTCTCACGCCTACTTTAATGACATTGTTTACAAGTATGCTCAGCTTCTGCATTCTTACGCATACCTTCATTCGCTGAACATCTGTACAGAATTGGAAACGAAACCTAAACGTTATGACTGTAGCCTATATTGCTTATATGCATGCATAAAAAAAAATCCAAAATTTCATCATAGTTAAATATTATTCTACCCTTACGACAGGCACGCCTCCGGTACGAGTCCGATTAATGAAGAGGGTCGTATTCCTAATTTTTACAATTATTACAGTATTATTTATGTTGCGGTTTTCACACATGTCATCAGTGACGCAATATCATCGATATTTCACTTCCCGTCGTGAAGAATTATTTATGTTAGTCGTTTAAGCGGTTCACACTTTTGCTATATGACCCATGTGTGTGTATTTAGGAAATGAATGGTAGCCTAATACGGACACGTTTAAATGAAAAAGGGTAGGTTATGTAGACCTACGTTTCATACCTTACGCGGTGAATATCGGATTACCTCATTTTCTGCTAAATTTGAGCTCTCGTAAAAGATATTAATAAAGGAACGCGCGAGTAGTTGAGTTTCAAAGAAAACAAGAAGTGCCCGTACAAAGCCTCTTCGATTTTGATAAGCAAAAACAATGAGCTTTTAGGCTAGAACGTGTCCTGTGCGTTGTCATTCTACACCTCATCTATGTAGCAGCTTACAAATGTGCGATACTTCTCTCGATACCGTATGTCTTGATAATTAAAATAATGACTACACGAAAAAAGAAATTTTCAACTCGGAATCCGGATTGAAAATGATGAATGTAGGGAAGAAAGATTGCCGTCTTATAGCGCCTATAACGGAGGCAAAAAGATCTGTAAATCTGCGCGTTGTATTCAAATTTCAAAAAGAGTTTTGAGAAGTTTTTTTCTTCGTGTAGAAGTTTTCATGAGAATTACAGACACTCAACATCTACAATAGCGTATTTGCGCGGCAACCCTCACAGAAGGTAAACCCATCAATTTCCAACTAACTGACAGAGCCTTTCTTTTGAGAATTTCGCTCTCAAAATTTTTCCGATCCCCTTCTCCTCGGAGAGCATTTTGAAATACGCTACTGATCATGCGAATAATTTGCTCTACAGAATCCCGAGCTGATGACGTCAAAGGAACTTACCTTTGCCATTTCGGAACCTATATCCTTAGCCTTCACTGTACTACACTCAACATACAATGCTAGCCTAATAATAACCTCCATCAAACTAGGCCTGACATAGGCCTATCGAACAATATACTATGATAGTCTCCATGATACTAAATCTTTTCTCATGACTAGCTTATTGAGGCTCGAGGGAAGAGATTTAATGTTTTTCCCAAAAGGTGGAATCACTAGCATTTTTTTATTCTTTGCATTTTTGAGAAGAAAAAAAATTTGACGCGTCTGTAATTTCATTTCCATAGTGCGTAGACTAAATTTTTTTAGATCAATCGAATACGAGCTTTAAGTCAAGCTTCCTTAAAAACCTGTTGTGTTTAGATAGGAGGGAAGGTTGATAGAAGCGAGGATTTTATAATTTCCCTCCCCCGTCCTCTGAAAAGTTACTGAAGAAAGCTTCTTGAAAAATTTTTCGGCTTGGCCGGATAAATGAAGATCATTTTTCATGTCTCTCGTGGCTCAGAGGATCTGCTCTTCCGTTTTAAATTTATCAAATTAAAATTTATTCATACAATTATTATTTTTGATTATAAATATTAATCTTGAATAATAAGAAATTATTGTATGAATAAAAAACCACAAAATTACATTTATTCGTTCATAATAATATCTATCTATACTAATTATTGAAATGGGCTACTTAGCTTTTTGCTCCTATTACCGTATGTCTCTGTCTCGATTCTCAGTTTTGAGTTTCGAGTCTCAGTCTTAAGTCTCAGTCTCAAATTTCAGTATCGAGCCTCAGTCTCGAGTCTCTGCCTCTGTTCTTACTGTAGATGAACCTATATAAAGAAACATACTTGAGCAGCTAGTTTAGGACCACTTCAATAGGATTTCAAGAAAAAAAACACTCACGCGGTCGCGTGAGTAGTACACGACTTTTCTTCTGACTAATGAAAACTCACTAAAAGGATGATTGTTAGAAAGAACTTAGAACTCATAAAATTCATTTATTTTCGCATTATCTTCTTTTTTTAAGGAAAAAAGGTAGACAAATGTTCAGAAATTTTGACATCTCGCCAATAAACAAGCCAACAAATTTGAAACTGTCCAAAGAGGTACCGGTAACATGCAAACGCGACAAACATCACAATACAGAAATAAGATATTAAATCGAAAGCCACTACTAGGTACCTTTGAAATAGAAAAAGCATAGAATGAAATAGGAAAGTCGGTAAAACAGAAAAAATATTCAATCAAGAAAAATGCTGAAGTGTTCTAGGACCTCAAAAATATCGAAGAAATGCACTACCACCCCCCTGTCAATTTTGCCATGGATAGCGTACCTCATCTTTTGAGCTAAAGAAGGTCAATAAAAATAAATAAGAGCTTCATAATTACTCTTTCCTACTGAACCTAACCTAACCGAACCTAAAGAAGCCCTCACTGACTTTTTCACACATTATATTCTTAGCCTAGTATTGGTCTAGTGTACTGTATATTAGGGCTCCGGCCACTCTTCTTTTCATTCACTCATAATTTGTCTCTCATCACCACCATCTTCCGCAAACTTCACCCCAATATTCTTCATCTAAAAATCCAGCTACAAAGACAATCCGTAAATAAAAATTGATATTATGAAAATAGTCGAGGAAATAACAGAACTTAACCTAACCTAACCTAAAGAAGCCTTTTTTTTTTTTTTTTTTTTTTTTTGGGTTCCTCATTCCGGACGTACCCGGTGAGGCTATTTTATTGGCGCGGAATATGACAGTTCTATATCATAGCCCCTCCAGGTGGGTCGCCACCTGGGGGGGTGGGTTGTCACATCTTATTCCAAGATGGTACCCAGACTTGCTTCCATAGCCCCGACCATAGGGATCAGGTTGAGTCTCTAGATGGTCAGGGTGGCGGGAGTGGGGCTGTTTCCTATAGGGGTACAGATGGATGTGAGCCACTTGTCCTAGTGGGCAGGTGGCTCTCACAGCTTAATGTTAAGTGTTAGGATGGGGAACCTCAGACTGATGGCCAAGGGTTCCCAAGATGACTAGAAATGTTGGGGAAAGCTCAAGCTTAGGGCTTGGAGTTCCCATAGGCGATTTCAACAAAGAGAGGGTTTTCCTCTTTCCATAGCTGCAATATTACCCTACACATGTATTCCAGATGGTAGATGGTGGTGGTGCCGTCCCACATTGGTCGACCGTGGGTGAACCGTTGGCATTCTACAAATATGTGGTCCGGGCTCTCCTTGTAGTGGCCGCAGAGGCAGTCAGCGGTGAGGGTGTGGCCGCAAGTGTTGAGATATGCGTGTAGGCAGCCATGCCCACTGATTTCTTGACTGCTCCTGAAGGTGGGGGCCTCCTTGATCTCAAGCCTGGATTGGATGGTGGGGAAGAGGAAGTGAGTCCATTTCCCGTTGTCACTGAGTTCTGACTCAGCTTGCTGTTCCCATTCAGTATTCCATCGTGTTAGAGTTTCCTCTTTCCATTGGCAAAGTAGGTTGGTGCGAGTAATTGGTTCTTCATCTACCCGTAACTCATTATTGTGATGATATGTGACTTGAGAGAGGTGCCCCCAGTATGGTACTTCTAGTCTGCGGTCCGCTAGCCACCTTACTGATCTGTAGATGAGTCTAAGGTGGAGTGGGATGTTGGTGGAGAGTACACTGGCTACGCTTGAGCTGACGTCAGTATAGGCCCTACTACAGATGACATCGCACCGCCGCTGAACCTTTGTTGCAATGTTTTTGTATGTCACAAGTTGGAGTTTGTGATAGTAGACTGTGCTGCAGTACATGAAGAGAGAATCAACACAGCCTTTGAACATGGTGCGGTGGGCGGAAAACTCGTAGGCGTGGGTGTTTCTGCAGAGATTCTGTAGCATGGGGATCACTCGCAATGCTTTCTCTGCCATATAAGTCATATGGGCTTTGAATGTCAGTTTGGCATCCAATATAAACCCAAGGACTTTGATGGTTTGGCAGCTAACCTGAAGAAGCCTTAACTATGTAAAATCATTCTTCTAAACTAATTTAATGAACCCTTTGTCAAGAATGAACCTGTCGAATAAAAGGTTCTTCATAACAATAGACGCACTGATAACAAAAGGATAGGGGTTTGCTTCAGGTACAGTGAGCGACTATACTCCTAATGAGTGAGAAATTAATTTAAAAATTACAAATTTCTCAAGAACAACTCATCCGATTCTCAAAAAAATTGCGGGTGCACATCTTCAGATATACTACTACAATATGGCCAAGTTTCAAGAAAATCCGTCGGGTAGTTTCGGAGGAGTTCGATGGACAAAAAAATCTTATAAATAATAAATAATAAATAAATAAATAATAAATATAAGGAAACCTGAACGGACGGGTGTAATACCTCACTTGAAACTTGAGACCGTATGCGCACGAGATCGTCGCCAAAAGCGATGTACCACAGAAATGTGCTTTTGAGATAAAAATGGTTCCGCAAAATTGTTTCAGATGTTCACCTATTGAAACTGCCAGTATACAGCTTATTCAAGCTCGGGATTTTGACGTAAACGATAATCTATAGCTCAAAATGTTGGGTTTGCGCAGATCTTTACCTTCAAACCTTCAGTCTGGCATACAATACTAGCTTTATGAGACATCTTCCATTTAGGTTCTAGCCTTTCTCGCTTTCCACCTACAGGTGAATTTTAAGATGAAGACCATTTTATAGAATAAGCCTAGCCGATTGAAGAGGTAAGTTTCCGAATTTTGATTCTAAATTTTTTTCATTTTAGTGGTAAGAGTACTCCTGGAACTAAATTTTAGAACTCACTCATTTCGAACATCAATCAATTTGTAATTCTTTCTCCAGAGCTGAGCATAGTCTTAGAGTCGTTGGTGAAGATAATTTTCGTGGTTCTTCCTAATATAAGAATTCATTCAACTCTGAGATGGTATTTCTAAGTTTGTATGATGAGTCACTGGACACAAGATGACTTTATATAATAGGATTAGAACTACACACATGAATTATGTCATTTCCAAAGACTTCCCTCCCTCCGTTCTTCGCTCAACGTTTCTTCCCATCCTATTCGAGCCTTACGAAACAATTCAGACATTGTCACATGCTCCCTACAATACTTATTCCTCACACTCTTCTGATCTTTGCTCAACTGCTGAATACCGGTAGTTCGTGAAAAGAAAAAAAGTAAATCACTCAAGAAAGAAAAATAGAAAAAGTTGTACAATGAGGAAAAAATAATTACTTCACATTTGTGGATCATTTTATCTATATTATGTGATTTTTTAATTATTTTTTATTACTTATTATTGCAGCTATGTTTCATTAGGTCTCCCTACTCTGAACCTTTTCTTTTTTTCAAAATTAATAAAATTCTCTTCATTTTTATTTTACTTTTATTTATCAATAAAAAATGTATCATGGGTACTTCGAAAAAACGTATTTATTTTACGACATTTCATTCTCAGACTAGTCTTGACTAAATCCCTCATTATAGCAAAAGTATATTTTTCTTCGATGCGAAGAATAAGCGAGATTTTAACGTTTTTCGACCTTGTACGATATTATCCCTCTTTCTTGGTACAATAATTACACCATAGTTAAGGAAAACATGTGAGCACCATCCAATAGAGATCAGACGAAAAAGATTCTACCTCATTATTCGTCGAGATGCATTCACAAATTCCACGCCTGTTACACCCATTCATACCTACTTATTTCGACAAGATTTTTAAAATAGATTTGCTACACTCGGATTAAGGATCGTTGAAGTGCGATATTCATCTCGACTGCGTGAAGTGCGGTATTATAAATTTAATTATTTTTGTGTGTGTGTTTTTTTTTGAATTTATTTATTTGTTCTGTGCTCTCAAAAACTAGTTGGAGGTGAGTTAGAAAAATGTTTATTACGAATAAATTCGTCAAATTTCAGTCAAAAAATAGAAGGCAGTTATGAAAATGAAAGATTGTGTCGAGATACGTATACTTATGACGGATTTGCGAGGGTTTTGTAACTAGCTATTAAAGTTTTTGATGGCGGATTTAGCTTCCGTTTTTAACCGCTCTTTTTCTCGTACTTTCGTAATCGCTTAAAGTATTACAAGGATTAAAAAATGAGGAAATGTCTCATAATAATTTAACAAAAAAAAACAAATTCCTTGTTCGTGAATTTTTAACTTTTATCACCTCAGTTATACGGTGTAGACAGCGCGGGAAGAATTTCGTCCGTCATATTCGTCAGGTCGGTAATTTTTCGAAGGGAAAACTTCATAATAATATTATGATATCGCGTGCTAAAGCAGTAATTTTGAATGAATGTTTTATTTTCTCTTCATTCAGGAAAATGAAGATGACACGAAATTAGGAAATGATGTTAGGCCTATGTTTTCCATCGATAGTGAGTCGTTTCGAAAATATTGACGACTAAATAGTGGAAAGTTTTTTCTCACAGATGGAGAAAATGAAAATGATAGCGTACGGTACACAATTAGAATGTTCCCAAAAAAATCGCGCTTCTAAGAAAGAAAGTAAATTCGAGTACGAATATGAAGACGTAAAAGTTCATTCGAACTCAATCTCCAAGATGGAAAGAAAATTTTATTGGTCGTCTGAAAAACTGTAAAAAAATTTGAAGGAAAATTCCTAGAGAGAATATTTACGAAAATTATATGTAACAGTAAATGAGGAGAACGATTGTTATATACCTATAGAGAGTGCTAACCGTCAGAAAAAGAAAACAAAATCTTGCATCTTTTTCCAATGATTATTTTTGTGAACTTCATAACTAAATAGATCATTAGCTCGACGATGGGTACACCTTGAATGTTGTATAACAATAGGTATAGGAATTACAGCAGAGAAGAATTTCATATTGAAAAGTTATTGGTTTTTAATGAGGAGGCTAGACCAGAAGAAATTCAAGAGAGGAGTGGAGCGTGAGGAGAAGGGGACAGAGAAAAAAGTGGTTGACCGACCGATTTTCAGTTGAGCAGTTAAACAAAGCGGGAACGATAGAGAGTAAGTATAATTATTGGATGTGCCCTACTTCGATACGAGTGGGAATTATTCTCTTTTGTATCAATAAAGAGTTTTTGTGATGAGGTGAAATTTATTGGGAGGTTGCTTTCCGCAGAAGTGGTTCGATGGCTGCAAAATTAGAGAACAATAATAATTTTTGTAGTCAGTCGCCGGTAAAGGTACATCATCAGCGATTTTTGCGAAATTGGTAGCATGTTTGGCTGCTGAGTCCATAAATGGCATCATGTCCCACGAAATCTATGGGTCCCGGGATCAAAATAAATGTAATTTTGGTATTCATTGAGGCGAGAAAATGAGAAATATGATAAGTGTGTTCTATGAATGAGTTTTTAAGAAGAAAAGTTTGAGAGCAGATGGAGGGCGGGAAGTGAGTCGGTAAGGAGACTCGTATTCACCATTGGATGGCGAGCAAGATTTTTTGAAAATCCTGCTGGCCTAGACGTAGGATTCTTACCCTGCACCATACTACTCATTTGTCATGAAGTCGGTATTCACCACAATGTTAATTTTATTGCTGTGAAAATTAAAAGCTTATGGCCAAGTCTACACCAACTTGCTCGCCATCAATGACAAGGGTGGTAATTTTTAACAAATCTAAAGCTGATTCAATGATTTCGAGGAGGCTTTATCGTGGAATTGTCTCGCGATATACTGGCCTATACAACCGATCACTGAACCAACAAAACGGAATGAAAAAAATTAAATTAATTTCACCTACGTGTAACTTAACAGGGAACCCGTTTTCTGGGGTGGGCGGTAAATTAAAAAAAAATGACGGGCGCCGTCCAGCAGGCTTGGAATTGGAAAAAGGGGGCGTCTGACAAAACCGGGGCTTGGAGACATTTTGGTTTCGGAGCTATAGGTGATAGAAGGGAGACTTGAAAAAATTCTAACCTCCGAGGTATACGGATGGGGAAAGAAATTGGAAAAATTTCGACCTACGAGGCCTATAGATGTGAGAAGGGGGACTCGGAAAAATATCGACTTTGAAGCTATAAATATGACGGGAAGAAGACTTGGAAAGAATTCGAACATCGAGTTTTATCTGATTAGAAATCCCCTAAAACAGGTTTCCTGCTTGCTTCGATTAACACAGTTGAAGGAAATCCTGTTCCAAGATAAGGGCAATTAGCATCAAGTACCTGTTCCAGGGAGAGGGTAGCTGTGCTGCCAGATGATATTTTCAAGAATCCGTATCCGTCACTTTTCGTAAGACCTAAAAACAGATTTCGACGGACTTTGACTGATTTATCAATAGCGATCAGGAGAAAGGTATCTCTTGTAAGGATGACTAAGGTACTTTTCCCTTGATCGACTCGATGTTATAGGAGACAGCAGCATCAGCCTAGAAGAGTATCTTTCATATACGTGTCTAAGGTTCTTTTCCCTTGAGCGCAAGAAATCTGTATTTTACGCAAAATCCGTACAAGACCTGTACCTTTTTTGAGGACCAAAAATCTGTAGATCTGGCAGCATTGAAGGGTAGCAATTAGATTCCGTTTTTGCCCTTCTGGGAGACTTGCGTTTTGCTGTCAATTGTCCTTATCTTGGAACAGGTCACATATAATTTTTCTTTTCTCTAAGTTACATGTGACTACTCTCTGGGTCTGCACGGAAGATCGGAAGACAAAGACGTCGGTACGTTGTAAGAAATTCCTTAGTTGTACAGGTTGGGGAAAGAATAGAGATTCTGCATTCTTAGGTTCTCTGTTTGGCCATAGAAACATAATGAGGGCTAGAGACCCAGAAAGAGGTATGAATGAGTTAGTCGAATGTGGCCAATACTGAAACGGGAGAGGACTACTTCTTCATGACAAGAGTTTCCATTTAAAGAAGACCAAAAAGTGGGTGAGTTTTTCATAAACCGAAGGTTGGTTTGTCCACAAGTTGGGCCAGGCTGCAAGAGTTAAGGTACGGTAAAAATTTTTGAGGTCATATATCTGTAATTTTGAGTAGAAGGGTGGATTTTTTGGCCACATATTCGAACTTGTCATCATCTGGAAGGCTGATGTGACCAAGGATCCAAATAATGAAGGTTGCGATTTTATTGAAGCAAAATGATTTGAAAACGAGATCGGATTTGTTGGATGGAAGTTTCGCAAAGATATGAAGGAGGAAAGAGAATCGGTCAGAAATATGTAGTCAAGTCGAGGAGATCATTGGGTTCAATTCATTTATGTGTAAAGGAATCGGTACAATTATAAACTTTTTCATTAAAAGTGCGAAGAGACTCACAATTTTTTCAAAAACTATCGACAAGATTAATAAAATTTCCTTAGTTAATGAAAGAATGGTGCTTTTCAAAAATTACTATCCTCTTTTAAGCGAGTCGTTATACTCGGTTTAGTTATTTTTCCGTATTAATTGGACCTTTTAGCCAATCATCACGCATTCCCTTATTTCACAGGTCGTCTTCAGATAACCCACCATCACGACTCAAGAATAAAGAATGACGTTTCGAGGAAAGGACTCGATTGATATCAGACTCGAGGACGAATACGATGAAGACATGCAGGACTCAATACACTTTCCCCAACAACGAAATGCGGCCAATGCACGAGAAAGAGCCAGAATGCGAGTGCTCAGCAAGGCATTTTGTCGCCTCAAGACTACATTACCGTGGGTGCCACCGGATACGAAGCTTTCGAAATTGGATACATTGAGACTGGCCACTGGTTACATAGCCCATTTAAGAGCGATTCTCAAACTATCAGAAAATGAAGCTCCAGATCCATCGGTGCAACCTTTAAATATGGTGAGTGAGTAATACTTATGAATGATTTTGTCATTGGTTTACGAACTCCAGAATAAGGTGAGAAATCGTGGTAAAAAATATAGAACTTGAAATTAATCAATTCAAAAATAATTTTGAATACAGTTGGAGAAATTATCACCTGATTCAGCCTGGGGGGTAACAAGAAAAACGATGTAGCCTTGTAGCAGAGGCTAATTGGATTTCTTTGCAGACTAGTACAGTCTGTATGAAATATTTCACCCTCAACAATCGTTTTTCGATAAGGTATTTCTTGTTTTGGTAAAAACTATAAGTACAGGGCGAATGTGATTGCTAAGAAATCATTGCCTTATGCTTCCCCTCCCCTCCGCATACGTAACGTCCAGATATCTTTAAATTGAAGATTGGTCAACATTGATGGTAGCCTACCTTTGAGGGTTGTAATCGAGTAGAACTTTACAAGCCCAAAATCTAATAATTTTTTGAAAGTTCTCAACGAAGACACAAAGTATTAATTTATTTGAAGGTTGGGGAGGGGGTAGGAAGTTAAAACCTAAATTCGTACGAAAATATATCTGCACACTATTTACTGACGTCTTTTTCTTCCTCTTTTTTTTTCTCTTCTTATAGGAGGAGTTTGAACCGCTTTCCTCTTATCTAAACGCCTAGAATTTGTCATTTTCGCAACTACGACAAAATTTTAAAAATCGTCATGCATTCTTAAAAAAGTCTAATAATAATAATAATACACGTATATCGATATGAAAAGTGATTGGCATAGTATTTTCGGCTCTTTTCCGCTATATAAGAGAGAAACAAATCGACACGCGTGCGAGCTCTTCAATTTTGGCTTTTTGCCTGTACACTGTGACAGCACAGGTGGCTCTTATCTCAAAAGTTTTATCTTCGTTATCCGATGAAGAAAAACGCGCGTAGGAAAAGACAAGTTGAAAGACTTACAAATAAAACTTACATCGGATTTATGAATGGTGACAGTGACCGCGAGGATAGATCGAATGAAAAATGAATTTAATAAAATTTCGTATGTGTTTTTCATTGCTCCTAACGGGAGGTAAAATCAAAATGTAATATTGTTGTGAACTCCGAACAAAGAAAAGTCGTATCAGTTACTATACTCGTATTAGGAAAAAAGAGAAAAAATTTCAGTGTACTTTCGTTCAGCGAATTTACGATGACAGGAAATATTCTAACGACTTTGTTGGCGGACATAAATTTTGTATGAGAGTTAGTAAAATTCGACTCGAGTAATAAAAGCAAAGAATTCTCAATTGGAGCTACGCACGAAGCTTTTGCGGTGAAAAACATTTTTATAATAAGTAAACAATTCGACGAACAATTTTCTTCCCTGCCGCCCAGACGTGAACTTATTTGCTAGATGAAATATATGCACCCTTCGATTCCAGACAGTTTTATGTTGAACGACCGAAGGCCAGACAGACAGTGAAAATGATGCAGCCTTGCCTTTCTCATTACTCGTCAAATAATTTCACTCGTCGACTTGGACTTGACGGTAGAATTTTTTTTTGGAATTTATAGAAAGTTTAATTGAAAGGAAGAAAAGGGTGAAGAGTGAAAACTGGAAATTTGGAAGATTTTAAAAAGGTCTTGAGGAAGTTCATAATCTTTTTTCCGTTAAATATAGTAATTTTGTCCATTTTTTGCGTAAATTAGGAAAAATTTTAGGAAATATCCCTCCCCCCCCATGAGAAAATCGTACCTACGCCACTGCACTGATTTTGTTTCTTGCAAGGAGATTCTGTTTTCTCATCATTAACTTCTTCGAACGTGAAAAACGAAAGCGAGGAATTGTGGGAATGAGATTTTTTTTTACGAGCAATTTAACAACATTGGTTGCTCGGGAAGCAGGATTGGAATTGGATTCCGAGTTATTGGAGAGGGCAGAAAAGGCAGGAGAGGTGGTTTAGAAAGTACGGACTGGAGAAAAAAAGGAAGACGGATAGGCAGTATTGGTATGAGAGTGGAGTGAAGAGCCTAAGGAAAAAGAAGGAGTGGATCAGGCGGGTGTGCCCAATTCTTATTTGTGCTCTGTTGAATCTCGGCATCTTTTGATATATTTCTATTTCCACAAAATCCTGATTCACTTCGATACGCAAGATATAATTTTCGGTATTTGTATCATTAATGCATGCCATAGAAATGTAATTCATTTATATTACGATACGTTTTCGTTAATAAAATCAGTTCGTGATCAACACGGTTTTTGGTCACGGCTGTACGCAACATGCTCTAACTATTTCTTCATGGCGTGGGAAACGAACTTAGGGGGACCAGAAGATAGGGAATTTATTTAATTTAACAGAGTTTAATGCGGGTTAAGAGAACCGAAGGTTCTACAATGATGAGATGATTGAAGAACCAAAATCTTAGGGTGGAGAAGGAGAGGGATTGGTGATTGAGCAAACGAACAGAGCTTACTTGGCAGCTTAATTCACTGAGTCGTGTTCCGGAGGCCAATGTGACCATCAGGAATCAAGAGGAAGACACTTGGAGATGAAGAAGAAGTTGAAAGGTGCAGGACAATGAGAATTCGCTGAACGAGGGTTGGAAGAGTAGGGGTGGGGCGTGGTTTGGAGGTCGTGAAGGAGGAGGAATAAGGGAGAGACGAGAAGAGAGCCGTGACGAAAGCAGGAATAGAGCGGGACTTGTCCATCAATAATTTCGGAAACCGATTGCGATCCTCCTGTAAATCACAAGTTAAGGGAGGGAGAATCATTAGCAAAAGAGAATTTTTTGCTCTTGAACCTTATTGTAATAACGTAACGCTAACGTTAAATTCTCCCATTGCTCAACATGAGAAAATTTAGCGTTAACGTTACTGTATCATGATAACGTTCAAATGCAAAAACTCTCTAATAATGGCTTTGTTGTGTCTATATAGATTATCTCAAGAAGGAAAGAGTTTGGCACTGCACGAAAAATTTGCTTTAATTTATGTAAATTATGTCGGGCAATTCGGTGAGTTAGCTAGGTCGAGGCGAATGAGTGGCGTCGGAGATTTCCTGAAATGGATGGATAAGTAAATCGAGAGAAGAGGCCTAAATTTAAGATGGTAGTGTGGGTGGTATTCTAATGAATTTTTCAAGTCCTTTCTTTTCCTATTGACATGTTTCATCTCTTTGTTCTGGGCTCATCCTTATGGAAATTTTTCCCTGTGCCAGTGATTCTCAAATCTGCGAGTCCGAGTTCGAGTCCAAGCCCCCCCCCCCTCTCTGTAGTTTCTAGATTATCCTAATATGATGAAAAGGCGTAGCCAAGGCTAAGAAAACTCCAAGAACCATTATGAAGCTATTAGCTTGTGACGTCATAAGTCGTCAATCCTGGTCTGCTTACAAAATTAAGAGCAAACTTCTCCGAAGTCCGAGCCCCTCCCCTGCGCAGTAGTTTCTAACTTAGCCTAATATTCGGGGCGAACAAGCGGAGCGAGTAAGCCCTCTTAAAGTTATTAGCTTGAAATATTTCAAAATAGACTTATACTGGACCAAGAAGTCGCGAGTGAGCCCCCCTAAAGTCATTAGCCTAAAATATTCCAAAGTAGACTTATACTAGACCAAGTGAGTGTGCCGCCCTAAAGCCTTAGCCTAAAAACTTATTTATTCTAGCTTTATACTAGGATTATACTAATCTTCAACTAGACTTATACTAGACCAAGGAGGGAGGCGGAGCGAGTAAGCCCGCCAAAAGCCAACTCGTCCCCAAAAGTCACTAGTCACTAAACAAGACATGAAACATGATCTTTATTCATTTGGCTCTGCCAGAAAATCTTGATTCGGTGGGTGGTGGTGCATGGCTGTTCTTAATTGGTGTAGCGATCTGTCTAGTTAATTTAGAACGTATTTGCATAGCATTTCTTATATTATGGCTTGGATGTCAAAATTTTCTTTGAGATGTGCTTCTATCGAGAATAGAAATTTGTCTTAATAGGTATCCCACCTTCGAGATTTTTCCAAGTCTCCCTCCTATCATATGTAACTCAAGAGGCGACAATTTTTGGTTGACCCTGGTAACACGAGGACGTTTATATTGTGGGGTGAAGGGATCCTACGTCCGCACCTACATGTGTGTATACTCTAGCTGTTTTTAGAAGGACTCCACTTTCTCTATATTAGCTAAGCCTTTATCTGACTGAACACAAGTATGATATGATCAGAGCCCGGATTCCTCGGCATTAGTCGAGTCATTTTTGACATGTTTCATGTCTTTGCTCTGACCCTGCACTCATTTGGAAATTTGCGTGCGTGCGTGCAGGTGACCTTGGGACTTACGATTTTTTTCTCTCCGAGCCCTACCTTAATTTTGTTGGAAATGTGCGTGCGTGTGTGCGTGCGTGCGTGCATATTTGGTATTTCTTTGATCAGTGCAGTAAACTACTGGTATACTAGACTTATACTAGCATTATACTAGGTATAGGAAAACTATATACTGTATCCAGTCCGTTCCTCAAATTACCATAAATTTATCCCAAGAGGTGGCTTGTATTAGCTCTTCTAGACACCATTATACTAAGTAAACTACTTGTATACTAGACTTATGGTCTTGTACTAGGTTTATACTAGATTCTGTTTATGCTAATTCATCGGCTTGAAATATACTAAAGGGGACTTGTACTGGACCAAGAAGCGGGACGAACGAGCGGAGCGAGTGAGTCTCAGTAATCTCATCAGCTTGGAATATACTAAAGTGGACTTGTACTGGACCAAGAAGCGAGACGAACGAGCGGAGCGGGTGAGGCCCAGTAATCTCATCAGTCTGCCTAAAATACTCTAAAGTAGACTTAAACTGGACCAAGAAGTGTGACGAACGAGCGGAGCGAGTGAGTCCCCTAATCTCATCAACCCGAAATATACTAAAGTAGACTTATAGTACACCAAGATGGGGGCGAACGATCGGAGCATGCTTCCTTATAGAAGACATGAAATATGATCTTTATTAATTTGGCTACGCCAGAAAATATTTAAACACGATTTTTGATCTTCTTGATTGTTTCTTCGAGGCGGCAAAAGCGACTTGAGACTCAACAAGTCTTTCAAACGACTTCAGAGTTGTCTCTTTAATAACCGGGGCCAATAAAGGGATAACCGTTTTCAAAAATTCGTTCAAGTTCACAATTCGATCACGATGACATTGATAGCTATAAATAAATTAACTCAAACTTATTTCCTCTCCATTAGGTATCTAATATATTTTCTTCAATAATACATACCGATATCCAGTTGTGATGTCACTGATGAGGATTTTGTCGTTATCGATAGGTCCTATAAGCATTGTGATAATGATATAATTTTTTATAGCTGCCAATACTACATCTCCTTCGTTATGAGTATGTTGTTCATAATGAATTTGTTCATCTGTAAACAGGCTGCTAACTGCAGCTGTGGGCCAGCCACCTTTTCGCTCCATAAGAATAACATAGGACCGTTTCGATCACTTACTTGTATTTATAATTAAAGAATAAATTATGAACCAGAAGTACATTTTGAAATAGTTGAGAACATTTAGTTTCTGAGCATGGAACTTAGATTTCTTATTTATTTCTCATTTTTGAATATTTGAGGGCAGGAAGCATAAAAAGTAGATAGAAGTTCTTTTTAGGGGTACTAGGGCCTAGGAAAGAAATTTTATTTTACCGAAAAATGCCGAAAACAGGGTTAAAAGCCGAACAAGGCCGAAAATGAGCAATTTGTTGAATATCGTCTAATATCACGGAATTTTGAACGAAAAATTGGTGAATTTTGCTCAAAATTGGGCAATTTTCGTAGAAAAAGAGCAGATCAAAAAAATTAAAAATTTTGATTGAAAAATTGTATTAGGATTTCTGTATTGATGAGTTTTATTCCCAGGATTCGTTTATTTTGGTCCAAAATCTCGTAATTTTGGTCAGAAATTGAATAATTCTGACTGTGAGTTTGTAATAGCTCAGAAAACGCGCTTTTTTTCAACTTTCTTGTTTTAATGCCAAAAAATGCTGAAAATGCAACATTAAAGTGCCGAAACTTTTTATTTTTAATGCCGAAAAATCCGGGCTCTGCATATGATGAACTAATCGAGGGGTCCTCATCGTAGTTCATGCATATATTTTTTAAACTTATGTACATGGAGTGGGTTTTACTTTGAAAATATTAAGAATGAAAAAGTTGAGGTTTGAAAGCCGAAGGCGGCGGACTCGAGAAACTTCTTGCGACCATTTTTTCAGTATTCTATCCTGACCTTCCTTTCTCTCTGTACGCAGATGATGATAATCGTCGTACACTCAAACTTCTCTCGAATCGCTCGTCTGTGATGAGGAGAAATGAAGAGTTAGGATGTATAACTCTTCAATCTTAACCAATAATGTTAAGGCTCAGAATTTCTCTGAATTTTTAAGAACTGATAGGCGTCTAATGATTCTTTCAGGAGAAAGAGCATTATCTAACTCGTTAAAATCATTGCAAGACTGTGAAACTATTCATCAAGTTCTTGAGATCATTTTCTCGTAATAGAACTTTCCTTCGAGTCCAACGTCATGCAATAATTTCAACATATTGCGTAATATTTTTCTCTCAAATGTTTCAATTGACACATGAGCATTTTTTAACATGAGAGATAGTCTTGCTTTTGAGGTTCTGGAGGTAGTCTATCCGATAGCCTGTATATGGTAAGGGTCGAAATTTTTCCGAGCCCAAGGTCGACAGACGCCCGCACATCCAGACGCAAAGACTACAGACTCACAATAAAGTCATACATCGAAATTTTCGAAACCGGATTGCATTGATGAAGATTACTTTTTAGTCAGAAAAATTTAATGAAATTTTTGTCAAATTATTATCGCTTTCTCACGATCTTTCTGTTTTTCAGAGTTGGCCATTCAATTTTCACTTGAACTGGGAAAGCCAAGTGCCGATGAAATCAACCATAATCGAAGCCAATGATGCGAAAAACGGTTGGGACTCTTGCATTCAAGATCCAATCAAAAAAGCCTATTACGAAGAAGAGTGTAAATCGAAGACGTACCACGCCGATTTTGACGACGAAAAAAGACTGCATTCTCATCGAAGTGCAAGAAACAGAGGGAGAGACGACTACCAGTATTCCGAACCTACGAGACATGTGGCAATGAACTGCAATAATGAGGAAAGCTGTTACTATAAATCTTGTGCTTATTACGACTAATCGAATTAGTATACGCATTTAAAGAGGTGTCAGTGATACGAAGTTTATCGTCCAATTCTCAGCGCCTTCATCCTCTGTACAGTTGTAAAATTTAGTTTTATAAGTTCGTTCTTTATTTATCTAGTCTAACCTCGTCTAATTCTATCTTCGAACGCGTATAATCGAAAGACTGTAATTAAATGATAATCTGGAACCGCTTTGTTTCAAAGTACAAACAAAAAAAGTGTTTACGCAACGGAAAGTCACTGATTTATTTTCGACGAAATTGAGTCATTGGAAAGAAGTGGTTTCGAGTTACAGCACACGGACCATCTAGAAGACGATTTCAGAATTTTCTGAATACGTGGTAGGGTTACAAAGAAATTCTGAAGAAAAATTTCGCCCCTTTGTCGATTGAATTATGTTGTAAGTACAAGAAATGGCTACAGATGTGTGAGGTATTCTCTAAGTATCATAAAACGCACATGCGTGGTGCGGAACTACCGTAAGGATCGTGAGAATAGACCTACCCCGTTTTGATTGACGTACGTCGTAACATTTTGTATAAACATTGAAACGTATACCGATCGAATTACTCTTAACGTTTCTCCGGATTTCCCGAGAATACCTGCGTGTCGCGCCACACAAGAGGATGTCAAAAATCACAACGTATAATAAAGCTTTTTATTCAACATAATCATACCATACGATGGAAATTTGATTAAATTCGTTAGTATAATATTTTTATTAATCAACATAATATTAATTTCTCTGGTACACGAAAGATCGTTGTTTCAAACAACGTGAATTTAGAAAAAAGGTAAAATAATAAAAATAAAATTGAGTCGCCTCTACAATGAAGAATAATAAAGACAGTATTCTTTCGTTCGAAAATGTACAGTATTAAAATATCATCATAAAGTAAATTTCTTCTTTGAATTTGTACATAAAACATAATAAAAACGAAATTACAACAATTAGGCAACAAACAACAAAGTAAAGCCGACAATAAGAGAACACTACCGACGAAAAGGAAAATCACGAATTTAAATCAAATGTACAACGTGGTCGTTGGAATAATATTATCGTAGAATAGTAACGTAATTATTATAGAAATAGAAATACAAAGAATAGTAATTCTAAATTTATTCGAACAACTGCCTCTAAACAGTACGGTAGTATTTATGACGAAAATTTTCGAATGAACATCCAGCACATATCATTCGCTATCGCTACACTCTACGAGGCAAATATCGTGAAGTTAAGAGCAGAATTCGTTTTTGAACGGCCGTATACTGTAACATAAGAATGAAAATCCAGATTAGAAAAGAGTTTTCGTGTAAAGACGAAATGAACATTTGAGAAATCTTGAAAAATAGAGGCTGGCGTTTTCTGTACAATATGAAAGTTGACACTATATTTGACGAGTAAGGTGAAGAAGTATTGTCTGTAGGCAGTTTCGTTTTAAACTCTGCACTCCATAAAACATTTTAAAATCTTCTTTAAATCTGAGAATGAGGAGAAACTGCTACTTTAGTTTATTGAAGATTGAGGGCACAGGAAGAGATACATAATATTACTTTTATTGAGAAAAGAAAGCTCAGCTATGCTTTTGGAGGTATATCAAATATGAAGAAAAATTCATTCTAAAACCATTTTCATTCTGTACCTATGGCTCTATACGAGATTGAGACATTTCTGGAGGGTTATCACCGAGAAATTACTTTAAGTACTTAGCTTGGCCTTAAGCAGTACTAAGAATCCACATTTCAGCGTAATGAAAAAGGGAAAAAAGTTGAATTAAAAAAGAAAGTCCGTTTGTCTACCGCTTTATTAACATTTTTTTTTTTTTCGAACACCCACGTGTTGGTGCTCTGTGATAGATTTTTCGTTTCGAAAATATTTTACCGCGAATAAATATAAATAAGAAATACATTGACAAATAAAGAGATTGAACAAATTTAAAAAACTTTTCGCTGGTTCCATTTGATAAACATTGCATAATTGCGAGGATTGTCGCATTTTTTTCTTGAATTCAGCAGATTCTTTACTATAAGGTTTTGCTGAAGAAAATTGAAGATACTCGTAGAAGGAATCCTTATTAGCAGGCTAATATGATGAAAATGGGTTGCAAAAGTTACATAATATATTGCAATTCTTGCATGTATAGATGCATAAATAATTTTTGCTTTAGATTTTTGAAAAAACAATATTTTGAAAATCTTAACAATGAGGGGATGGAGATTTAGAAGTCGAAGACGTCGGATTTAAAAAAATTTTCGCACCCCCTTCCCCTATCCTCTCTAATTGTCTCTGATAAGGTGAGGTGAATAATATGAGCTAGTAGAATTAAGTCTCCAATCTCGACCAATAATGTTGAAAAATTTTCGTCAAATTAAAAAATTGACCAGAAATTTATTTATTTATTTAATTAACGAACCTTGCAATAACACTCAGAATTGTGGGCTCGGAGAAGCAGTTGACAAATTTGAATATGATGGTGTTATAAAAGGTAGTTTATCTTGCTATTTGATTGGGAGTTTGAGATGCAGGGGCCGGATTTCGTTGAGAGCTGCACCGAAGAAAGACTGTTGAGCGGGCAGGTCGTGATCATTGTAGTATAGGCATCATGAAGGGGGTGAGAGGCCTAACTAAAAAGAGAGAAGAGTGGGTGCGACGAGTATCGCGAGAAGAGTTGCGATAACTTTCTCTCGTCAAGAAGGGCGATTCGAAGTAGACCAAGGCCTTGGGAGGTCGGAGCTGATTGAAGGATGAGGAGGACCGAAAATCATACCAGGAAGAGACTATGAGGGAACAGTGATAGGATTCAAGATCATACCAGAGGATGGAGAGGAGAGGTCTTTCATGAAAAGTGAACGCAGCGACTGCTAATTGCGACACGGATTTCTTGTGGTCGATGACGTCCCGGTATCCATAAAAAAAAGATGGAGGATGAGGAAGAACTTGACGAATGTATAAGAAAGAGAATTCGATAAACGATAAGATCTTAGAGTTAGGGTCTTGGATAGCAAGTAAGAATGAGAAAGAATCAAATCGTCTGAGAAATTTGCGGTGAGAAGAAGATAAGGGAGAGGAAGGTGAGCATAGCAATAAGTTCGACAGTGAATATGGAAGCGGAATTCATCATACGGAAGGATGCGATGTTATCCTGCATAGACACTACAGGTTCTGGATCCTGATTTGTACCCTTCTCTGCAGCAGAGAATGTGCGAATGAGGAATGGATGAAAAAATAGGGAATAAGGCCTGAGTTTGAGTTGAGATTGTCGTTGGGATTGAATCGTCCGATAGGGTGATTCACGGAGAGCATTTGAAAAGATAGAACGATTTAGGTATTGGGCTGTTGAAGCTAGAAAGTTGGCAATGAGCGCGATAAAAGAGAGTAGGAACACCTGCCTTGACAAAGCCTACACACCTCAGGAAAGCCTTTAGTATTCAAACCTTTTCTTTGATAACTGAGAGACAAGAATCCTCTTGTCAGACCAAACTGCTAAATGAAATTAAACGCAGGCATGAAATACCCTTCAGTTCTTGAAGTTGAAACTCAGGAATAATTCTATTTTCAGGTTCCTAAGGATTCATAGCTCGAGACCCAAAAACGAATTCGTCATTGGGTCAAAACAATAGAAAAATGACATTGTCAAACAAAATCTCTAGTGAACGCTCAAATGTGCAGACAAAGTAAAAAGTATACGATTTTTACGTGCAAGGAGGTCATAATATTAGATAAAAGAACGGCTTTGCCTCCGATGAAGACTGCTGGTTCAGTCGAAACGTCATATAAATATACTCTTTGCAATTTTGTGCAGGCAAAGCCGTTCTTTTATCTAAATGTGCAGTAGACTGCCTCTTATGGTTTGATATTGAGCCTTAGAAATTAATCCATTTCCCAATTCTATTTTGTTCTCGAAAGTACGAACCAGTTTTCTCCTTATTCTCATCTAATCTATTTCCAGTTTCTCAAGGGTTCACAGCTCGACAGAATCTTGAGAATTCAAACTCTGAGCCTCAGTAAAATATTAAGACCTTTCTGTGAGAGAAAAATGCTTAAGCAGTATACTTGGACATCTGCAACTTGTGATTCAGCGAGGAATTCCGAACTACAGAGCATCTCATGTCACGCTAATTCTAGTTGTACTCGGTTAAGAAAGTCTACACACCTCAGAAAAGCCTACAGTATTCAAACCTTTCCCTTGATAACTGAGAGACAAGAATTTTCTAGTCAGACCAAACTGCTAAAGGAAGTTAAACGCAGGCATAAAATACCCTTGAGTTCCTAAAGTTGAGATTCAGAAATACATAATTCTATTTTTAGGTTCCTAAGCATTCATAGCTCGAGATGACCCAAAGACGAATTCGTCGTTGGGTCAAAACAATACAAAAATGCCCTTGTTAGACAAAATCGCTCGAGAAAGCTCAAAGAAGCAGACGGAGACTGCCTCCACCCCTGTGGTTTCAAGTTGGGCCTCAGAAATAATTCTATCCTCAGGTTCCTAAGGATTCATAGCTCGAGACCATAAGATGAATTCGTGATTGGGTCAAAACAATACAAAAACGCCCTTGTCGGACAGAATCGCTGAAGAAAGCTCAAGAGTGCAGACGCAGACGGTCTTTACCCTTGTGGTTTGAAGTTGAGTCTCAGAAATTAAACTGTTTCCAGTTTCTCAAGGATTCACAGCTCGGGAGAATTCAAGCACTGACCCTCAGCAAAATATGAAAACCTGTTTGTGAGAGAAAAATGCTTAAGCAATATTCTTAGACATAATTATGCAACTTGTGATTCAGCAAGGAATTTCAAATTTTGAACTACAGCGCATCTCATTTAATGCTAAATCTAGTTGTAGTCGGTCCACAAACACAGGCCTGACGAGAAGAGGGGGCAATTGGGAATTTTGTCCCCGGGTCCGGTTCACCAGGGGAGGGGGTGAACAATTTGTTGGGGGCCCGCTGTGTTCCTTGCCCCGGACCCGACTGGAGCTCTCGACGGGTCTGCCTGCCTAAGCGCACAAACCAAAAGAAGAGCTGGTGCGTAAAGCGCCATTGGCTAATTGAAGCTCGGAAGATTTGACCGAGTTCAGAAATTTTGAGGTTGTTACAATGATGTTCCTTCTTCTCGCCAAATTTTTTCTCGATACTTCACATTTTGAAAATCTATGATACCTTTCAAGAACTTATCTTCTACATGATACAAACTCACACGAGAAATTGTTTCGAAAATTTGTTCAAAGAATAATACTGAAGTTGAAAACACCGTCGAATAAACATTTCATCGAACAGAAATTTCCCCGAAAGAAATCTAAAATATTTGAATAAAATAAATCACAATAGATAGCTCTATTTGGGAAATTATTTCGAAATCCGATCAAATACAGCCCTTCAAATCATCAAAAAAGTTTAATATTTGTAAAAAGGAGAAGAGGCAAGCAATGAAAATTCTTGTTCCAAAAATTTTATTCTTTCGATACAGTCACAAAAAAAAAAAAAAAAAAATGGAGCACCATACTCATTTTTTTCATCTTCTTAATACGATTTAATCAGTTCAATAATTACTGCTGAAATTTTCAAATCGGAAATATCGTAGTTCTGATGACGAATCATGAAATCGATTTTACTGGTAATCCCAGATGAGTGACTGCTTTAAAATATTTCGTTGAATTTCTCGGAAGAAAAGAAGAAAAAAGTGAAGGGAATTTGAAGTTGAATGCAAATTTCGAACGAATGCTCTTCAATGCAGTTTTCGAAATTAGAAGTAAGTATTTTTTCCTTTCAACGACATCGAAATTTACAATGCAAACCTCGAACAAAATATTCTATCTTCCAGAGAAAAAAATAAATAAAGTAAGCAGGTAGATTTTCTTCACTTTTTAAAAATAAAAGTATATGATTACTTTTCTCAACGACATGAAAATTTACAATGCAAACCTTGAATAAAATATTTCATGTTCAAGAAAAAAAACACTTCTACATTTTCGTTCACAATCTAGGTATTCGATAGCTAAGATTAGCAACTTGACAGGCGGAAGGAGATTAAATAAAGAAGATAAGATGAAAGTATTTCAAGGAATACATGACCTCGTCTGAGTTGTTTTGTAAAGGCTTCGATAAGAGCGGATGGAATGTTGAGTGAATAACAGAGTGTCTTCATTATCTCACGCAATGCAGAATTCAACTCGTCATTCAACAGATTTTCTTCGAAAATAATATTAAACAACCAACACGAAAAAAAAAAATCGAAAAAAGATATTTACAACAAAAAAAAAAGTTGATTCAAGTTCTAATGAAAACTTTTAATCGTGTATTTTGAACATGAAGAGAAAGTTGTGCCAGCTCTCTAGTTTCTTTCCTTCTTCATAATTGAAAACTTACCCTCATTAAACTGACAAGGAAACGAAACTATTATACTGAGTAATATTCCTCTTTAGAATATCAGCGCAAGGTCCTAATACTCTTTCAAATCTGAAATTGTACAACACAATGAATTAGCATAATTTAACTCGATGATCTTAACGTGATGAAACTTAATAATCAAATTTTAAAGAATCATTACCTTGCACGGTCCAGTTTTACACATTTTAATGGTCCTTTTGCAACGACAGTGGCAGCTCTCGGTCGGTCCAATAATAAAGCTATTTCACCTACAAACAGAAAGATCTCGTGAATTATTTGAAGCACTTACATTTCGAATGTGGAAAATTTGATGTTACGATCGTCCTCTAAGATTCTTCTAGTCTTTGAGATTTTCTAAATTCGACAATCCACAAATAGTCTACTCATCTTCATCGTTCTACCTTCCTATACTCATTCTCCACGTTGATTCTCAAGATAATATAGTGAACGTTTCCATCCTCTCCCATTTTTGTTTTCGATACTATAACATTTACGATCGCTCGTACCTTTGAAGTTTTGCTCTCGGCCTCCTACAGTCGACTGGTTTCAAACAATCTCGAGGCGGAAATGGACCACAGATTTCAGGGAGGCTACAATCTCCAAGAGATATGCGATAGATGTTTGAACGTTGAGATGTGAATAATTCCTCCACCCTTCCCCTCTCTATTTGATCTCTCACACTTAATACAAAGCGTGAGTACGATCGCGCGGCCAATACCCTTACTCTCTTGCCGATACTACCGTTCCAAAATCCCAACTACTTGGCATAACTTTTGGAAGAACAGCATCATAACAAACTAACATCAATCAAAAGCCTCCCTATTCCATGGTCTTCTTCAAACAGAAATTCCCGCTATGAAGAAGTCATCCTCTCTCATTTGAGGATTGGCCATCTCCAACTTATCCACTCTCACTCTCTCCTAGGTCTTCAAGCCCTTCCATCATGTAACTACTGTCATTCAGACAACCTCACAGTTAAATATCTCTTCTCATGTTCCGTCCTCCAAAATCAACATTCCGCCCGCAACGCTCCCTCATCGATAACCTCCGTAACATGCAACAATTCCGAAATCATCTCCAATTCCCTCAACTACCTTCGTTCTACCAACTTTTTCCAATTTCTTTAATTATAATACTAATTCATTTACCTCCAACCCTATTTCTGCCACTATTAAAGTCAAGTTAAAAGCCATACAGTTGTCTCTTTTTTCTTTATTCAGTTCCCTGGAAATTCCTGCTCGAGAACCACCCTTCCTAACATCAAATGGCTTTCCTAGGGACTCATGACTTTTTCAAACGATGAAAAGATATCTCTTTCTCCCTAACAACACAATCTCATCATCCACAAACTTCTCGAGTTTCAACACACCCATTCGAGTGAAACTTTGCGGGTCATTAATATGCTTATCGTTCAAAACATGTCCACGCGATCTCCCCATCTATAAAGCTCACGTATCATTTAGTTCAGCCTAAGCATCGATATATTTTTGAGAGCTTTTTTGCGATTAACGAAATTTCAGACAAATTTGGCCTCTGAAATTATAATTACCGAAATATTCGGAAGGACCTAATCGTCCAACTTCAACAGGTTCGTCCCCTTCAGCACGATATTGCAGTACCAGTGCACTACCCTCTACGATGATGTAAAAATCGTCACCGGGTTCGCCTTGCCTAACGATGGTCTCGCCATCTTTGAATGAAACTGGTTCCAAAGCGTCGGCAACTGTGAGTCTCTCCCATTTATCCAGACTTTCTGTAATGTATTAAAAAAATACGATAAGAGGATATTGTTATGCCTTTTACAGATAACAGTTTTTCATAACACTTCACGTGATAGAGATAACTAATATACACATCCGCGATCGTATGTATTTATAACCTCGCAGGTCACGCCATACACACAATTTCTTTCCGCGTTCATCGACGAACAAATTTCTTTTTACCGCACAATAAATCTATGAGCGTATACACGTACTTTAATGTTATTGTTTAAAATCGTGAAACACGATAGCGGACAGAGCGATTATTCATCGTCAACGCACCAAGTTACAGTCAGACGGAAGAGAATAATTTTCGAAGAAAACCTCATAATCATAGGCCCAAGCTGATGATAATTTACACTACGAAAGCACGGTCATCAATTAAATCATCGAACATTCTTCTTTTCAAATTTGCTACAATTTTTTAAAAACTTGACACACGTGTATAATCTTCATCGAAGCTACGTATTTCGAGCCACATAGGCGAGACACGAAAATCGCAATTTCAGACAGATTATATACTTTCGGACTCGAAGATTTGGCTATGTTCTTAATTTATCGTTAGCGTTTGAAGGCTCGTTTACACGCTCGCGAATCTGATAACCCATCGACGCTCGATTAAGAACGAAAGTTCATCGGCTAATGACTATCCAATCATTCTAAATCACGCCTGAGATTAATGAGCCCGCCAATTCTGTTATCGGATGGCGGAACAAATTCAAAAGTTGAGCAATTTACAATAGATTTGGCAAGAAAAAAAAAAATCAGGGAAGCTATTCTCAGATAGAAGGGAAAGTATTCGAAAGCAAACAAAGTAACAGCACCTACCCAATAATCTCATTCATTAGGTACTAATAAAAAAAAAATGCGGCTATCGTAATAGAGGAGACATAAATTTAGCAGACGAGCCTTAAAAAATTTCACGGATGAGGCAAAAACAGAAAAGCTGAAAAACTTTGGACTTTCCTGACAAGTCGATCGGAGTCGATTACACTTTGGAATGAACATATTAAATTATCGAAGATATTTCTAGTGCCTAGTGTTTTCGACGATGAATCCATAATATTTCTCAATATTGTGCAGTACTCATGTTTAATTATCGAGACTTATTGCAACGCGTAACGTATCTTATCAAGGTACAAAATTCCAATGCGGAGGAAAGTACACTCGTCTGTCGCAATGAAGCGCGGAAACTAAACATGAATGTATTGCACCATACTGAAAAGTATTATCGAAATGTTGTATTCAGCGTCGAGAATACATCTAGAAATACCTTTGATAGTTCCTCGTCGTCTGGCCTCCCTGGTATGGGTGGATCCTGTTTCAGCTCTGTGAGCTAATGAGTCCAATTCTTGATGTCATGATTCGACAAGGCCATATTAAGCTATGAAGAGGGGCAAAAAGAGCACAAAAGACTGCGCCAAGAATGAGACAAAGGGAAAGGAGGCGCACAACTTGGGCTACCAGTCGCATCCAGCGTGAGTTAGTCCAGCGGCACAGAGGCTGCGACGACTGGGACGACATGTTTAATATGGATACAGCGGCCGGACAGTAGCTCTTCTGACTACAGCTGGGCCGCCGTCGTTTGGCTGCCTGAGCCTTTGCGCCATCATGTTCTCTCCAAAAGTTTGAAATTTGTTCATGTGTGTTATAGAAGAATTCACGGGTTCTTTAACGGAGTTGAATGAGAGGAGGCAGGAAACATGTTTCATGAGTCTCATGGTGTTTGAAACGTTGAATATCTGGCTCATTGAAGGGGCTAGGCCAATTGGTAAATGGAGTATTGCATATTTGGTTACTTGAAGGAGCTATTTTAATCGGCCTATCAGTGCTGCTAGATCTACGGATTTTCGATCCCCGAAAAAAATTGGTATTTTTCTACGGATTTTGCGTAAAATGTGGATTTCTTGGGCTCGAGGGAAAAGTACCGGAGTCGCTTGTATGAGAAATACTTCTCCGGGTCATTACTGGCTAATACTGCTCTTCTGTATCATTGAGTCATTCAAGGGAAAAGTACCTCAGTTAAGAGTATGAGAGATACCATTCCCATGATCGTTATTGAAAAACCATTCACCAACATACAGTATACTGGACTTGAACTGGGCTTGGACTCCTCTTTGTATACATGATAGGAGGTCGAGCTATTAGAGAGGGATTCAAAAAAAGGAGGAGGAAGTCGAAAAGAATTTGGACCTTCGAACTATTTGTGATAGTCCGCGCTATAGGTGATAAGAGAGGGACTTGGAAAAATTTTATCCTCCAAGCCAGGGGCGCTCAACCTCCGGCCCGCCGAAAGATTTCATCCGGCCCGCGAACACATAACAAGAATAGCACATTTAAAAATAATGAATACATCAACTTTTTTTTTGCGGCCCGCGAGAACTTTTAAATTGTGCTATGTGGCCCTGTGCCCAAAAAGGTTGAGCGCCCCTGCGTCCAAGCTATAAGCGATAGGACGAAAAGAAAATTTTTTTCAAGTCCCATGGTCATGGTTAAGTTAGGTTAGGTTGCCTCCTGAACGGTGGACGATGGACGTTCTTTCCGGGAGACCCCCACTCGCTAAAAGAAGTTCCCTGTTAAAATTGCTTCTACCCCAAAACAGGTTCTCTGCTTTCCTCATACAAAAAGAAGTGGTTGCCCAGGAAAGTTGAATCAAATAAAATTGCCTGCCAAAAGAAAATAAGGATGAAACTCGGATTTAGTCTTTACCCTGCGCACCACCCCTATGCTCAGCCTATGCGCTGAGGTCGGAATTCCTCTCCTACAATTGCACTCATCATCGCTTGCTGCCATTTTTGTTTCCTCAACTACCCATCTTCCACTCCCATAACTCACCATTTCTTCCATTAGAATCCCACCTGGACTACTATCTCGAATTTCAGACCCTTTTCCATTTTTACTCACCCCCCCCTCCCTCGGCGTCTCGCCTCCCTTCCATCTGACTAATTTTCCGAAACTGGTCAAATATTAGACGCATCAAAGACATTATTGCGAGTCATTTTCAGTGTCCCAACGTGAAATCGGGTTCTGAAATTGGAAACGCTTTCTCTGTTGATAGACAAGTCTTGCCCGTTTGAAAAACTCGGCCTCGCATCTATTGCTGCTTTACTCACCACTCCCTTCTCACCCCTCCCCGTCAATTCCTCCTCCTTTTCGACTCTCTTTCCTCTCTCTGATCCACGCAAGACTCTTACTCTTTCAACACCAACGTTCAGCACATTCTCACCCTCCAGCACAACTCAACATCTTCTCTATCTTCAATAAAATTGTATTCTCTGGACTCCTGGTCATAAAGGCCTCCTGGAAGACGCAGCCAAGTGCAAGTCCGGCTCTCCTCCTCAAACTTTGATCTCTCTACTTCTCCAGCCTATGACTCGAAATATTCCTTTGGTTCTCTAATCATCTCATCATTGTAGAACCTTTGGTCCTCTCAACCCAAATCTCTGATCCTCTAGTTCTCTTCGATTCTTCATCTACACCATGAACAAATAGTCGTGGCACAACTAAGAATTGGGCACACCCGCCCAGCCTACTCCTTCCTTATTTTTAGATTTTTACATTCTCCGCTGATCCTTCATGCCAACGCTGCCATGCAGAGGAATTATCCTTCTCCCATTTTCTCGCGGTTAGAGATCGGCGAAAACCCCGTCTTTGATTATTGTGAGCAAATGTGCAGAAATTCTCGTTGTTTTACGCGGTAAAGGGAAAGTTACCGAGCAGCTCGCTTCCTGTAGTCAATTCGTGGGAAAGGTTGGAGAATGCTCCGTTTTGATTCATGCAGGCAAACGTGAGAAATTCTCATCTTGTCGACCTTTAGAGGGAATGATGCTTGCTTCTGTTGTGGACGCGGCAAAAGCCACGAGTATACGATTGAAACGAGCAAATGTGCGAGAGTTGCTCTTTGTCTCAAGCATTGGAGCGACTTTTACCTATAGAAGATCCTCCTCTGTTGTGAGTTCGCGGTGAGAGATTGACTAAGGCCCCGCGTATGATCGGAGCGGTCAAATGTATGATAATTTTTCGTTGAGCCCAGAGGAGGAGAGAGCACTACTGCCAGATGATATTTCATCATTTTTTCTCAGACCTAAAAACGATTTCTGCAACGCTGCTAGATTTACAGACTTTTGGTCCTCGAAAAAAATACGGATTTTGCGTAAAATACGGATTTCTTGTGTTAGTCACTCTTGTGAGAGATACTTTTCTCTTGGTCTTTATAGGCTAACATCGCGGTTTCCTGTAACATCGATTCGATCAAGGGAATAGTACCTCAGCCTCAGGCACAAGAGATACTTTTCTCCTGACCGTCATTGTTAGATCAGTGAAAGTCCGAAGGAGTTCGTTTTCAGGTCGTAGAAAATTGGCAAATACCGATTTTAAAAAATATAATCTGGCAGCAGTGGATTTCTGTCGACTTTCGATGGTCTGAAAATAACGATCAGGAGAAACGTATCTCTCAGACTAAGGACTGAGATACTTTTCCCTTGATCGACTCAATGTGACAAAGGACTGCGATATCAGCCTATAACCATCAAGAGAAAAGTATCTCTCATACGAGTGACGAAGGTACTTTTCCCCTGAGCATAAAAAATTCGTATTTTATGCAAAATCTGTATTTTTTTCGAGGACCCAAAATCCGTAGATCTGGCAGCACTGGGAGAGAGTGTTGCCAAGAAGATTGTCCTCTGTTGTTAGCTCGCGGTGAGAGATAGGCTGAAGCCCCACGTGTGATTAAAGCGGGCAGATGTGTAGGAATACTCGTGGCTTCAAGCGATTAAGGGAATCTCAATCGAGAAACTCGGCGCGGCGTCTTGGACCATATAAGAGGTAGACCGACGATGGTGATAAATTGCAGGGCTGCCAGATCAATGGATCTTTGATCCTTGAAAAGAATACGGATTTTTTCATATTTTCCACGGATTTTGCGTAAAATACGGATTTCTGGCGCTCAAAAAATAGTTGGTCCTATGAGAGATATATTTCTCTTTGTCGTTATGAGCTGATATCACACATTGAATCGATCAAGGGAAAAGTACCTCAGTTACGAGTATGAGAAATACGTTTCTCCTGATCGCTATTGTTAAATTAGTGAATGTCTGTAAAAATCGGTTTTCAAGTTTTAGAAAACATGGCGTCCATCTGGCAGCGCAGATAATGTGAACCAATTTAAATAAAATCGAAAGAATAAATGAACATTTAATAAAAATCGAGAAAAAAAAACCAGCAAAAAAGTTGCCGTTCTTTCATTAGCTGCTGGCTGACTTTAGCTTATTTGCTGAATTGAACGGTTGACACAGAGCGAACCCTTACTGTTGTTATTTTGACCTTCACCGGCTTCAGCTCATCCCTTCCGGGTTACTTATCAGTTCCGGCCTCTTCATCCTTATTTCAAAGCTTCCTTTCGATTGCCAATAGTCTTAGCTCACTCATCGTCGGTCCTCGATTCTCGAGGATTGCAAAATTTTCTCAAGAATTCCTTAAATTGAAGCACTCCTCGTACGTTACTCACCTAAAATGGAAACGCGCGACAAAAACTCGTCGTACATCTTTCGTTTACGTATCGTCGATCCCATTAAAATCCTACGATACGAGTCCCTGTCGATACCCCATAATTTGACGTTCGTCCTCGCGCGTACAGTCGCCGCTCTCGGGGTACCGTAAATTAAAGCTAGTTCGCCGAAACTACCACCTTCGCCGACAGTCGTTACTAATTCGTTGTTAACATAGAACTGTAAACAAAACAAAATAATATTCAAAGTAAATAAATGGGATAGTCTATATAATATAGAATAAGTTAAAACGCGACAGTAAATAATACGAATGGATAATTCTTATCGGCACAACAACATCACGCTCGATTAATAAGCGCGATTTCTTCTGAAATTAAGTCATACGAAGTAGGGCAGGTGAGATAGCTGTGGAATGGAATTTTTCATATATAACCTCCTTAAGTAGACTATCGTCAGGACGATACATCTTGCACTTTATTTGTAGTACTTATTCACATGCGATGTGACGACCGAACGAACGAAACTCGAAAAGCTTCTTTTTCTTAGTCTATACGCTGGCGAGGTTAGAATTTAATTTCCTAGAGCATAAAAAAAAAAATTAAATTAAAAAGAACCTTTGCGGGAAAAAATATGCTATTCAAACCGCTATATATGTGTACAGAGCGGACAAATAGAGTACACGATGCACGCGAACTGCCTAAAATCGATAATAATCCTACAAACTATAAAATGCGGCGAAGGCCGAATTTTTGTGAGACTTTTATTCTCCTAGAGGGATTTTTAGGTTGTACTAGAAAGAACCTTCGAGTCTCATAGGAGCAGCAATCTTGACACATCCAAGCACGTATCTGTCTCCATTCGACCAAATAATTGTGTTTCATTGAGAGAAAAATGACTGGACCTGTGATTAATCTGAAAACTTCGCATCTAAATTAGATGAAATAAATTGTCAAAAAAGATGATAAATTTACTAATTTAATTTACATACGGTTTGTAAATTCAACTAATAAATTTATCAACTCTTTCGATAGTTTATTTTATCTTACTTTAAATGCGCCGTAACAGAGAGAAGCGGATTAACTCTTGTATCTAGAGTTGTGCGCGATAATATTTTTGAATATCAGACATGTAGTTCTCGAGATAAACTCAGGATGTATGTCAATAAGAGGCCCTTCTTTCGTACAGCGATTACAAGTCACTTAATCCTTCAGTAATTCCGACCTTGTGAGTTTCCAAATTTCTATAGTGGGTCGAAGACCTTCAGTTCAATAGACGAATGCAGCTTACTTCATTCACTGATCGCAAAGTACCTTCGGTGGAAGAGGAATCCTTGCACAGAGATAGAGTTCTTCAATTCTTCGGTAGCAGACTGCAAGTCTTCAAAGCGAATCAAGGTCGGTAAACTTACGAAAGAGGCTGTGGTTATATCTCGCACCCACCCTTTCTCCATACGTGAATCCAGACATTAGGCGGAGGATTTCAAAAACTTTTCGGGTCCCTGAAGTCGGTCAAGTTCATAAGACGTAACCACAGGGACGCGAATCCAAAAGTCACGGGAGATCTCGAAATTTTCCAAGTTTTCAAAGTCACTCACTGTCTCCGTAGGGAACCTACGTAAATCTCAATCGTTGCTCGCACAGGAAATTCAGAGTAGTATAGGAATGAAACCCTTTCAATCTTCTTCGACAGAATTCGACATTTTCTGGGTCTAGTAGGTCACCGCTAACGTCATTAGGCTCATTAGAGGCCCTCGAATTAGCCCAAGTCCTTTAGAGGTGTGACGCCATCGCGCCACGTGCCGTATTAGAACATCGTATGTCATGTGTAAAATTTCGAAAAATATGCACATCAATTAACCTTCACTCGAATATAATCGTGATTGGTAATCATAATTTTGCACGCGTCTCATCGAAAAGAATGCGTATATGGAAAATTGTGAACTATAATGTCGATCTTAATTCATGAAAACTTCGAACCTTTATCATCTGCAGCCCGATTTTTGACGCAGGCAGCCTCCAGTTAGTTCAATCTCTTAAAATTGAGCATATTCATAAATCTATAAAAGTATAGCAATGGTAAGAAGGCGAATTCTCCTCTGTACTGGGTGAATACGGAGTGATAATCTTCCTCCGCGAGTGTCATAGCCTCATTGCAGACACCTGTTCTCCTCTCCTCGAAGGCCTATCCCCACCCAATCCAGTGAATCTATTCTAAAATTACCAAACACCGTCAAATTATCAGCTCTTAGAATGGCCCTCGTAGCATTCCGCTTTATTCATCATCTCAGCCTCTGTACAAAAAAGAGCAGAACCTTCTCTTCACTTCCGCTCAATAATATTAACTGTCAACTTTTTGGTAACCTGAGCTCCATTTTTGGAACTACATACCCACACCGTTTCACACTTTCCTCAAGTCCCCATAACTTTATAGGTACTCGATTTTCTTGAATCACATCTCCACTACTTTCCTAAACTTGATCCCCTCCACCTCATCAAACAATTTTTCGATAGTCGAGCTATCCGACGCGACTTTGACATAAAAAGTAAATCTTCATCGACAGATTATCATTCTATGTAAACACCAGGTTGATACGCTGTAAATATTTGAACAAAATAGACAAAGTACAACTTGAAGATTGTTTTTCTTGTGTCGACTAGTATCTTTTCGAAATCAATAGAACCTATGATTATCACCACAAAAGGCGACTAGAGTTCGACAGTTGATGTTTTCTAGTTCCCGTCTCTATATGACGGGGGAGTGGTGGATGAAGCAATACGTAGAAGTGGGGCCTCCCTTGGTTTTTCTCGGGCTAGTTTTCCCATAAGTAATAACCAGAATCTAGAAAGGAACAATAATAGTTTTTAAGGTTTTACGCTGGTGAAGGTGTGGTATCAGAAATTTGAGATAAGAGAGTGGAGTTTTTGCTTGCGCGATCATTATTGGCATGTTTGGGATGGCCGATCGGAGCCAGGACTGATGACGATTGGATAGAATGAGTTGTGTGATGGGGTGGAAGCAGGGAAAAAGAGATAGTCAGATGTAGTTGACTTCAGAACAGGAGAGAATAGCGCTTACTTCAACAATGAATAAGAAGCGGTGTTCTTCATGCGAGTATAAATAATAATTAAATTATGAATCTACTAAGCATCTTTGTTCGATTTCTTATTTCAAAGCTATTTGAGTAACATATTTTATGTTCAGAGAATCTCGCTAAAACCTTAGAATTAAGAAGCGCTATCCTGTTTAGGTACATTTAGGAGGTCAATTCTGAGTAGGAGGAGGAGAATGGATGATTTATTGGCAGTACCGGTCGTTCGATTTGCCAAGCCTAGAGCTAATAGTGGAAGAGCGAGGCTTTTTCAAAGAAGAATTGCTACCTCTCCTGCAGTTGAATTTGGAATACCTTAAAACACCATACCCACAATGATGAAGAATGAGGACATAATTTTAGCTCGAGGGTGGAAAAAGTATCTCTTTGTTTTTGCATGAGGACTAGGGTAATCGACTTTGCCTCACCTAGGGCCGGCGTTGTTTGATGGAATGGAGGGGGTCGAGTTTAGAAACGTAAAGGAGATGTGATTCAAGAAAATCGAGTCAAATGTCATGGAGACTTGGATACAGAGTGAAACGGTGTGGATATGTAGTTTCGGGAATGGTTGGCAGTCAACGTGAGCGGAAGTGAAAAGAAGCTTCTCCTTCTCTTTGTGCAGAGGTTAAGATGATGAATAGTGCGGAATGCTCCAAAGGCCATTCTGAGAGCTGATAGTTGGACAGTGCTCAGTAATTTTAGAGTAAAATCACTGAATTGGGTGTAGATTGCGGCACCATAGTCTTCTTGGATGAGGATAAGGCTTCCTCACAGTTTGGAGAGTATTTTACAGTTGTGGCTTCCTAGGCCAGGGTCGGATAAGTATTTGAGAATGTCAGTGGGACTCAGATATTTTGCTTCAAGTGATTTTATGTTCGAAATTCGAGAGAGTTTTTAATCGAAAATAAGTCCTAGGAAGAATTAAGAATATTGATTGAGACGATTTCAAAGAGTAGAGGGGAATGTGATTTCGAAAACGACGAGTCCTGTTTTACCCAAGGTGAATCGGTGGTCTGAATCGTATGGTGTGATTTCATAGGAAAATTGTTGGAGAAGTCGTGGTGCTCTATGAGGTTTGAGGATTAGAGAGAAATACACTAATCATCATCATTATGATATTCTAGCTTACAAGATCACATCTCAGTCCAAAATCACTGTTTTCGGAGTCTGTCCCACGTACTACGTTATGTCAGGCCCGCAGAAAAACTATTTTACGAATTATAGTTTCTGTGAACCGCGTGACGTGTGGCGCTTTATGACGTCATCGATGACCTTGACCTACTTCAAGGACTTGGCAAATTTTCAACTTCCAGCCGGGATGCTTTATGACGTCATCAATGACCTTGACCTACTTTAGAGGCTTGGAAAAATTTCAATTTTCAGCCTTCATTATATCAGGTCTAGCATGCAGTATACTGAGAAGAGCCCAGCCAACTCTAATTTTGCGCAAACGTGAAAGCGAGCGCGGGAGGTTGTGGGTTCCCCGCTGCCATTGCAAACCTGCAATGGTCCCTTAATTTTTTGTTCGAATTTTTCCAAATGCTCTCAGATCTATAGACTCAAACTTAGAATTTCTTAAAAGCTCAGAAATCTAGATGAGAGTCATCTGAATGCGTATATTCTTCTAAGAATACCCCTCAAAAAATCAAAGGATGATTCCTTGCAAAAATCTCAGGTTGGACCAGTGAATAATAGAACACTGCGAAAATATTTCAAAATTCCTGGAAGGCGTCATCGTGACGTCTTTTTTCAAAGAGTCGAAAAAGAATGAAGCAAATCTTTTTTCAGCTCCAAACGTAGAGTAAGGACTTTTAAAAATCTTGGTTTCATCCGGACTCGACAGAACTTCGAACTCTGAACCCTTCTAGACGAAGGACTAGGAAAAATTACGAGCTTGAACGCGACGGATTTGGAAAATTTTTGAACGCCATGTTCTACATGGGAGAGGTAGGAAACAGGCCTATTAAAAAGAATTTAAAAATATCGAGATATTTATCAGAAAGGCCGTACAAAGTGAAATTGATGTACATCCAAATCGACAATCAGGCAAACTTCATCTGTCGGAAGACTGGCACGAGTTTACGAATCGTGATAACGAAACAATTGGGTGGAGATGAGCTTCATATCTTCGATGATAATGCGCGTCAATTTTTTTGACGTAAATTCAAGTACACAAGTAACCAAAAAACGAACATATGGTCCAGAAAATTGATAAATTGTTCGTATTGTTGAAGTTGATTATGATAAACTCGTTTAAATATAATTTTATAGAGCCCTTTCTAGAAGTATAAAAGTTTCCTTCGCCGTGTAAATCGCGCTTTCTATAGCTATAGAGAGAAATGACTGAATAGTTGCACCTCTTTTGGTAAGAAAAAATTCGTGATTTTCGAGCCATGAGGAATAGTTTCACTTCTCTCAACTGCTAAAATCTCAAAAGGATTGGAACTGGTTTATGAGTGACCCGGTTGAGCTGATTTTTATCCCCGTTTTCTCAATGGTACCAACTTGCCATTAATAAAATGATTTTTCGCCGTCAACAAAGTACCAGGATTATGGTAAAACTTTTCAGAGGCATGTTCTTGTGCACATGAAATACAAACAGTTCACCTATAATCGAGACGGAAATTTTTTGCCGCGATGATTGTCCTTATCTAATTCCATCGTACGCATCGCGTACGTATGTTTGAATGACTAAAAATAGAAACGGGGAAAGATTAGAATAATTCGCGGAAATGTCTCTGGCAATATAAATGATATCACAACAACCGACCTCTCAATCCAAAGTTTTCCTAGTATGTTCGGCAAAAAAGTTACTAATTCGCTTCGTTCTTCGCTCGTAGCCTCAACTTGGTAGTTGAATGTAAAATAACAAATGGCGAGAATATTACATTATTATTTACCAAAAAACATAGGTCAAATCATGGGATGACGGTTTTCAATTCTCGTGTTTTTCTCAGAAAGTCGTTCAATGCTCTGTACTTGCAAACTTTGTAGCGTCAATTTTAACGCCTGTCTTATTCTGTACCTGACTACGTAATCGACAAACTCTCTCGAACGATGGAAATTAGGAAAGTGACAAAGTGGTGGATCTCATTGTAATTGCGTCGTTGACAACGTCATCGTGGCGATGTCATCGCGAACGTCATTCCACCGCGAGACTGAACTGCTTGAAAACCACTTTAAAATAAAGCTCTTCACGAAAATAACTTTTAGTCGAGTAGTTGAAGGCGGTAATTTCTCTCAAAAGGTATCACTTTGTATGAAAGTACTTAGAATTGTACATCACGTAGTCGTATTTTTATATTACTTATTATTAACTGGCTTACTTTCTAAAATAATCGATTTCTCATCCTCACTAGGATAAGATCTTGAAAACAATTATCAGCTCGCTGTCTAATACGATATTTTATCGGTCGTCTCTTGAGATTTTGACGTATTTTACAGTTTAATTATGCGTCACACCTTATTTCCCCCTCGGTACGCACGCCCTTCCTTCATCTAAAAAGTGCCATACAGATAACTTGACAACCTGTCAATTTAATTTTTTCACCTCCTGCTCTGCAAAAACATCGTACTTTCTTTTTTGTATAACTCCAGGGTCAAGGCTATTTCAAATCTGAGCATCGTCTCAAGATTGAAGAAACTCGGAGCGCTGCATATAACATTGGTGAGAGCGGAAGAGGTATTAGGCTAAGACTTGAATAACACTGAAAAACCTGTGCGACAAATTCAACCTAACTACGTCTGCCGGGGCCAAACTCAGGTTATGGTAGGGATCGCTTCACTATCGGACTCATTCATGCTACCACCATAGGTTGATTCATGAATAATTTCGAGGAATTAGAAGTGGTTTCGGCGCCCTGTCATTAAGACCGAACTTTTGACAGGGAACCTGTTCTATGGGAGGGGGAGGGGGGAGTAATTTTGACCTCCGAGCTGTAGGTGAAAGGAGGAGGGCATGGAAAAATTTCACAGGGTGGTAAGAAACAGAGTTCAAGCTTTATAGAACAAGCGGCCCGCGACAGGCCGGAATAGGTTCGTGCTATCTATTAATTGAATCAATTTTCGGTGTGATAATAACCGGGAGCGGAGTTGATGGGCCGTGAAATAGGAATTGCGCGAGTTGGAGTTGGAGAATCAAACATGAAGAAAAGGCTCAAGCGTGTCTGTAAGGAGCAATATCAAATGTGTTTGCGAAGATCTACGTATCTATGAATAAATTTGATTGAATGTTCATAATTGTAAATTAATTTCATTTTACAAAATACGAATGAAATAAAATATTGTACAAGTTACAACGGGTATTGTTGGTTACTAGACTGGAGTTAATCATCAATTTTGCGACTCGTCAAACGTTGGAACGAAGGAGTACACAATGGGATACTGATATGATAACAGCCTATACGACTTTTGTTGTTGAGTTATGGATGTTTGTTTTTATCGAAAAATAGAATGAAAATAAACGGTGAAGATTTTGTAAAATTTGTCCGATCAATATTGATACAGAGTATTGAGACGGCAGCGAGCAGTGAAGATGATGAACAATCGTTCATTATCTATCCTGGTAACCATCCTTATCATCATAAAATTGATATCGAGCTACGATGATTGTATTTAGCCAAATGTACTACAGTATTTGACTTCTTTGTGAAAAAGATGGTTCTGATACTGTTAATCTAGATGTCGATGGAAAAATAATATCAAATCCTTGACAATGTCAGATCTCAGTATCTCATACCTCAAGATGTAATAATCTGATGACCAGTGATCGCGAACCCATGAACGTTCAACAACCGTGAGCGTCTTAAAACTGTGAGATTGAACATAAACAATCTGATAGACAGTGATCGCGTACACGTGAATGTTCAACAATCTAGTAATAAAGAGTGACCGCGTACACGTGAGCGTATGAACAAAACCGTGAGCGTGAGCGTCTTAAAACTGTGAGCACTGAACAAAAAAAAAAAAGCGATTGCAACTGGTTCGTGGCTCGGTCCCGAGCACGAACCTAATAAAATTGACAAGGTTAACCCTGCACGCTCATGACTCCTGAGGCAACCCAGAGCAGCTCAGTCGGTGGGTGGGCGTTTTTTTCACGTCTTTGCGGTCTTCCTCTGTTTCACTCTTTTTATACCTCTGATTCAACTCCTTCACAATTCTCACATTCCCTTCTTTCGTTTTCCTTTGACTAGCTCGGACTGTATCTCACCTATTGATGGGCAACTCGCCAAGTTCAAAACTATTTGCGGATTGTACAGGCCTCCATTGATAAAGTTGCGCGCCTATCACCTCGAGCGATTTTTTTAAACGAGGAACCCACTATCCATTTTGTTAGGAGGATTACATCCTCAGAAAACGTCCGCGTCCGCGAGTTTCTGTGAACTGTGTGACTTGACGTGACGTGTGGCGCTTTATGACGTCATCAATGACCTTGACCTGTTTGAGGGACTTGAAAAAATTTCAACTTCCAGCCGGGATACTTTATGACGTCATCAATGACCTTGACCTTGACCTACTTTAGGGACTTGAAAAAATTTCAACTTCCAGCCTTCATTATATCAGGCCTAGTACAGTATACTGAGAAGAGTCCAGCCAACTCATTTTCTGAAGTAGCATTTTCGCGCCAACGTGATCGCGAGAGCGGGAGGTTGCGGGTTTCTCGCTGCCATTGCAAACCTGCAATGGCCCCTGCAATGGCCTCTTTTTTTTCTTGTTTTAATTTACGAGCTGCCAGCAGCCTGCCTTGAGCTCCGCAAAATTGTATTCAGATGCGTGAGAGGAAGTTGGCTTAATGTAGAAAAATGAATACATTGGGGATGGAAGGTAAGTCGTAGCTGATGGTACCTCTGCGCGATGGTTAAGGAATTGGAGAGTTTGATCAACTTGGGGCAGCAGCAGATGTTTTGAACGGATTGGGGAGAGGGGTCAGATTCGCAATGAGGGCATGAGAGGGACATAATTTGAGATGGGTGTATGAGTCTGGTGTGGCCGATTCTCAGTCGTGTGTTGATCATTTTTGTTCTGCGTATCGACAGACTTGAAGAGTCCCCTGGGATGATGATATTTTTAATGAATGTGATTTGAGATTAGACCAGTGAGTGAAGCACGCTTGAGTGATGAATTTGTTGATATATTTGGAGTGATCGGAGAGTGAGGGGAGGAAAGAAAAGTTGACCGATGGGTATTGGGTAGCTAGTTCGGCTGCTTTGTCTGCATTTTCGTTTCCTGGGATACCCTTCTGACCAGGTAGCTAGATGAAGAATAATGGGATGGGGATGGTGTGAAAGGTGGCAATGAAAGTATGAGTGGGTGGCAGGAGGTGCAGCTGGAGACCGCGTCAAGTGATGAAAGGGAGTCGGAAATGACCAAAAATGGATCGAGGGGAAGAGTAGGTTGGTGAGGATGTCTACATGCCGCCCGATGTCTACACTTCAAATAATCGTTTAATTACAAATCGCAAACAAATCATGGTACACTCAGCGACTTTTGGTTGATAACCCATCATCGGAGCTGATTAAATTACAACTAAAGCAAAACAAACGAGAAATGAGATAGGAAAAATGAGTAATCAGAGAAATGATTCATGATTGTACAAAGTCTCGTTGAATTCTGGAATATACTGGTTCAAGAGTACAATATTTTATTTATGTTTATGCCAAAGAATTTTGATGTGTAGAAAAAATGAGTAATCAGAGAAATGATTCATGATTGTACAAAGTCTCGTTGAATTCTGGAATATACTGGTTCAAAAGTACAATATTTTCTTTATGTTTATGCCAAAGAATTTCGATGTGTTTGAGGGCAGTATGTTTCATAAAATAAGATTTTGTATGAAGTAAGGCAATGGAATTTTCTTTGATCTTATGGTTATTCAAGATAAAGTGATCAGCTACACCTTCATGCTTTGCGATATTCACTCTCTCTTATTTTAAGATGGCGGGTAGTTTCACCTACATAAGCACCATTGTAATCTGAGCACTCAATTTTGCACACTTCACTCGCTCAACTTCAGGACCTTCATGCTACTGAAGATATTCTTGAGAGTAACGGGACTAATAAGCTGGCTTCAGAATACGACTTGACTGGACAGAAAACTGGCCTCGGTAAAGGAGGCGGATCCACTCCTTCAGATTTTCTATCAACAGTAGTTCGAGGGAGGAAGGTGGTTCCATTAAGATATTTTTCAGTAACTTTTTTCCTTATCATGGCATCAAGATCAATATCCAAATAATTATAGACCCCTGGGTGTTCAATAATGGGAACTTCCTTCGAAAATTCAGATACTTCCACAGGGACATGCATAAGTCGATGAATCAAACTATCTTCGAGTGTGAGGCGTGGAGACGTGAGCGAGAAGAGCTAAAAAAGTCTCTTTATGAAATCGGGGAAGATGAAAAACTCACCCCTAGCAGCTTGATTCCATGCATGCTAAGCTCGACGTAGGCATGGAGCCAAATTAAGTTACCTACATTTGCCGCTAAGGTAACGAAGGAGCGCGGAATGAGAATCACGTTGTGGCCTCTCCCATCTACTTATACCATACCCCATTCTGCTGCTGCTACCTCAACATCGGCACCACCACCCGAAATAGGGTGCTCAGGAGGGAACGCCCGGAAAAGAAGGGAAAAGTCAAACAAACCGAAGAAGGAGAGGAAGGGGAAGAAGAATCCCTCGCCTGAGAAGCCAGGGTCGCTATGCGCAGCTGGTGAGCCCCTATTGGGCTCCCAATGGCGACTGAAAGTTCTGGTGGAGGAGTAGATACGCGTGTGTCCATGGTACAGGACTGCCTGAATATCAGGTTGAGTGCCAAGCACTCCCTCGGTCAGTAGGGTAGAACCCTGTAGTGGCCTCATCTTGAGTAACATCGAAAAGCCTGAACGACAAATTCAACCCAACTTCGTCTGCCACGGCCCCTCGAATAGACTAAGTTTAAGGCAAGGATCTTCTGACTATCGGACTTATTCATGCTGCCACCATAGATTGATTCATGAATCATGAATAAACTTGAGGCATCAGAAGTGGGGTCGGCATTTTACCATCAACTTGTCACCGCCTCAACCGAATTTTTAACAAGAATCAGTTTTGAAGAGGGGGGGGGCGTAAATCGAAAAAAATGACGGGCTCCCGGCAGGTTCGAGGCCCGGAAAAAGGCAATATCTGGCAGAAATAGGGACTCCGAAAATTTCAGGTGACAGGAGGGGAACTTCAGAAAAATTTCGAAGTTTGAGCTACAGGTGACAAGAGTAGGACTAGGAAAAATTTCAAAGGGAGCCGCGCGCGGAACGCAAGGAGAAAATGGAGCCAGGCCACTTTCAATTCGAGCCCTCCGGACTACCGACGCAATTTCTTTTTCTAAGGCAATATGCATGGGAAGGGGGACAAAACGACAAACCATCATTAGATAAATCAGTACAAGTCTCTTTCCTAAAGATTCTAAATTTGTGGCTGTTGTTGGTGATGGACATGGTGATACCTGGAAAATTGATATTGGAACTACCTATTTGCACAGTAAAAACTGTAGAAGGTTACAAACTGTTGATAAATGCTAAAAACTCATTCCTTAATTGCTGAGGGCCACTCTGAGGACACAAAAAGTCACCCACGTATCTGTGCCAAAGAGTAAAGTGAGCAAGAGGGGAAGGGAGAAGAGCAAACAAACCGTTTTGAGCCTACTTACGGATACTTTTGGTATTAAAAATCCAAGAGGAGATCCTATGGGAATACCAACCTCAATTAGAAATACATAGAATCTGCTTTTGAACATACAAAAATTAGGTTCACAATATGTGCTGAGTAGAAAAGTTGCAATTCTTAGCTAGTGATAAGGAGGACTCTCTTCTCTTTAGGTAAAGAAAAAGCTTCTTCTGCTGCGACAGAAATTAAACAAGAAGACTTTTCCGTAATATTATTAGAGCATACGAACTAAGGTTCACAGTCGAAAGGAAGATGCCTATGATTCACGATTCTTAATCGACTCACGGGAAGTGTTCCAAACTGACCTCAAGAGCAATTTGTACGTAATATTGCGAATTTACACTACTCGCAATCATTCCTGGTTTCAACATTCAAAAATATTTCGACAAGCAATTCTGTTTTCGATTCGAGTATTAACTCATAATCACTGCCGACAGTATACATAAATTAGCGCTTCGAACGTCTCTCAAATTATACTCTACGTACTCGTAAAAGAGATCCCTAATGAACGAATTCAAAGAAACGTCGAAGTCTTTTTCAAAAACTCTTTCGAAGGAATGTTTATTGAAGGTAAAAATAGACCGATAAATCAATTCCAAAAATATTACAGCTGACCCTCGAATACTTCGGCGATGTTTTTGATGAAATTCGAGAACGTATAAATATGCAAAACCAAAAGCGCGCTTTGACGATCGGTTGCCGGATATAAGCAATTTATTACGAATTTTCTATACGTTGTTGTGAACGTTCTCTTCGAATTTCTATCCAGCTTTCGATACAATTTGAAAAAGAAGTCTTTCATAAAGTGATTCTCGTCCTGCAATGAAGAAAGTGATCCAATTCACAAAACTGTATTACTTTTTAACTTTACACAAAATATCACAGTTACGTTCACAACTTTTAATTAAATCATCACGCATACTTCGTACTCGTTTCATCATCAAACCAATAAGAATATAATCACTTGTTCGAATGATTAGAGCCTGTATGGAAGAAACCCTCTCGAATTCGAAGTTCACTTCAGATTTGACTCGAAAGATGATGTTTACGTGCAGGTCGCGGCGGATGAGATAATCTCAAGACTTAATACAAGCAGCTGGACTATAAACTTCGTGATACAAATAAAAAAAAAAAAAAAAAAAGTAATCATCCAATTCTGTTAATAGAATAACGATAAAATGATACGATACACTAAACATCTAAATTTATACGAGTATACTTGAATATCGAGATAAATAAGTTGTACAGAGAATTATCGCGTATTATCATTGGCCTAAATGCAACAGTCCGCGGTTATTTTTCTACGCATTATTATCGATAATTGTCATATTTTTCGCTCCTTCCTACAATAATTATAATACGTAAACATACTCGCTAAATTCGTCTACCAGAATCCGGTCTTAGGCAAGGGAAATTCCGCGATGAAGGCGTCTCCTATAACGTTGCTTCTTTGTTTCAATAATTCAGTGTACATGGTAGCGTTTTCGCTGAATTTATCATTCAGCGTTTTGAACAAGACCGGAACGGTCACGTTGGCATAATCACCTGGGCTAAATCCTCCCAAAGACGAACTCCTGGAACCGAATTGGTACTTCTCGACATCGAAGTCCTCGGCCAGTTTATTGACAACTTCTTGATAAACCTGATTCACATCGTTAGTCTTCTCCTCTATTTTGGCTAAACGTACTAACGCCTTGGCCAATAGCACAGCTTCGTATTCGGGACTCTGTGGGTGAGGTACATGTTTCAAACACTGCTCGGCGAACAACTTATTTACCAAAAATCTTCTCATTCTTAATTGCGAGAACCACTGTTTGAATATTTTTTTCTCCGACTTCGTGGTCATTTTTTTCTTTTGCGCAAAATACGTACGATGGTCCTCCAAAGTATTAAATTCACTGCTTATTCTAGTCTTAATTTCCGTGAACTTCTTGAAAGTAACCGGGTCGTCTTTCAACTTCGCTTCAGTCTTTTCCAATACCAGTTGAATGATCTTCTGATTGATATCCGGGTCTACGGGCACGTCTTTTAGAATACTATGACCGACTAATTCGCCTACCTCGGATGTAGCTTTTTGCAGCGCCGACTCGACATTCTCGATGAAGGGTAACTGCGACCAAAGTTCTATAACCGCCATGGCCGATCGATGAAGTTCGAGATCCACCTCCGGAGTGAGTTCGGGTACGATCATACCAAAATGTCCGCCGCTGGAAATCGTCAGCAATTCTATACCGATCATCATCGACATCAATTCGCGCAGGAATAGCAACAGCAGTTTGTTGAAAACGGGCGACAAAATGGACGAAATTAACTGGCTAAAAGTTTCCTTCTCTTCCTGGTCATCGGCACCGGGCGAGTCAAAAAGAACGAGTTGAGGGTCGTCATTTCTAGTAATCGTTACGATCGGCGTCGAACACGATTGCCAAATACACAAAGTCGAAACAACAATAAAAAAGCTAACTATAATACGAAACGAAGACATGATGCGCAAATATTATTTTCAACCATGGAAAATACCGAGCGGACGAACACGACAGATTATCAACAGGCGTTACGGGAAATGAAGTTCAGATTAATTTTCCATACATATTCCGATCGCCGCGCACTGTTAGAATATATTTGTAGGCGCTGGTCTGCGCGCGGACATATTCGTATTATTATCAGTAGCGACTTATTCACTACGCCGTCTGCGTTCGATCTGTTTTTCTAGAATTCGATAACTAATCTCATTCTCGAGAGAGGGAGGAAGATCAGAGAGGAGCGAGGTATACGGAAGATGCTGCGGAAAGAAAGTGTACGTCATTTATAATATAAAATTTTCGATTGTTTTCCCTCGGCGGCGAGAAACACGTCAACGTCAATTTCGATGTAGAAAATTTAGCGATGAAGTTCAAAACTAGCGCGAATTTTTCGCGACAGGAAGTTGAATTTGAATCGAGATACGATATAGCGAGAGAGGAGAGAAGGAGCGTCCACGGAGCTTTGTATTCGTCCGCGTTTAGTAGGAAAAAAATTCAGTTCTATTCTCATCCGACATCCGAATCTCTCAAAATTTATTGACACTCGTAAGACATTTGGAAATGTGTCTTTCTTTCATGACTTCTCAAACTCCTCACGCAAAAACAACGAGGTGTGATGTAAATGTACCGACACATTAGTCAGAGACCTGCAATCCAGTTTGGTGAGGTACATTCTGGGATATTTCATATTATTTATCCCACGATAATTTCCGGACGATATGCTTTTGCATACCTAGATTTAGGCTAGACTAAGATAGAAGGAGCTACAGGCTACGTAAATATGGACGACCATGACTTTGAGACGTGTAGAAATTCAACTCAACATGAAGATGTTGGGAAGAGAAGGGATAATGGAATCAGCAGCTACTTACAGATCTTTCCAAGGACATGCTCCCGATTCCGAATGACAGTTGGATGAGAGAAGGCCGGAGATGGACGGACGAATTTGTATACTACGAAACATGTCGACAGGAAGAAGGGGGGAATAGAGGTCATTTCTCACGAGCAACCACCCAGGAAAACGCAGACGAGACGGCGTCCAATTTAGCTCAATACTGACGTGTTCAGAAAGAAAAGAAAACTTAAGATAGATTGCAAACTTTGCAATGAAACCCGCGAGGTTTTATTGGAAACGGCTAGTCTAATGAGTAGGTAGATGCATTAGGTTTTATCGAGAGTTAGAAAAGTACCAAGTCTCTTTGCTATCTCACATGGTTCCTCATCATCATAGCTCGAGAGTCGATATTTTTTGAAGTCCCGTTCGTATCATTATAAATAGCTCGACAATTGAAATTCTTGCTTCTTCTTTGATTTGCGCCCCTACTCAACCTTCAACGAAGTTTCTGAGCCGAGTTATGGACCAAAAAGTACTGAAAATTGACCAACTTGATTTGAAAGTGAAATTCAACGCTGATTCCGAAAAAAAATACGATATCTTCTAAGTTGCGATCTGATGACGTCATAAAAAATTCTCTATGACGTCGCGATATGATGACATCGATCAATCCTAGTCCTTGTTACGTCACGATAATCCCCAGCTTGGAAGTAAAAATTGCAACAGGAAACCTATTCTGTTGTGGAGAGGGAAAGGCGATATTTTGAAAAATTCGCCGTGCGCCGTATAGTATCCAGTAATAAGTCCAAATCGGCAAAAATGGTCCAAATCCAACACCTGTCCAAGTTCCAGCGGCAAAAATAGTTCTTACAACTAACATACATGGCTTGCAGGTCACGATCATCTTAATCAAAGACTCTTTTTCGAAAACGATGACGTCACGAAAGTCGGACGCGGACGCGCTCGCCCCTATTTTCAGAGAATGCCCCTTCAACAACATAACAGAGAGCCTCGCCGAAAAAATGTTAGTGATTGTATTACATCAGGGATTCCTGCAGGCTCCATAAGCGAGTCCTGAAAAGGGATTCAGTATGATGGAGGCTACCTCAGCAGTATACCATGCTAGGCCTATAATAAAGTAAGAATGTCGAAGTAGCGATGATCAACGTTCTTAATTGTCATCAGCTCGTGACGTCATATCATTTTCGTCCCGCGATTCCTTCACGCAAATTTCAGAATAGCCTCCAGCTATAAGACATACTCACGTCAAAAAATCAAGTGACCTTGAGATGAGTGAGTAGCCGATCGTAAAAAAAAAAACACAAAACATCAGATGTGACCTGTTCCAAGATAAGGGAAACTAGCAGCAAAACGCAAATCTCCGAGGAGGGCGAAAATGGAGTTCAATTGCTACCCTTCAGTTCTGCCAGATCTATGGATTTTTGGTCCTGAAAAGTAAGGATTTTGCGTAAAATATGAATTTCTTGCGCTCAAAAGAAAAGTACATACCTTAGACAGTTACACGAGAGATACTTCTCTCCTGGTCGTTATAGGCTCATGCTGCAGTCTTCCGTAAACATCGAGTCGATCAAGGGAAAAGTACCTCAGTCACTTCTACGAGAGATACTTTTCTCCTGATCGGTATTGATAAATCATGGAGTCCGTCGAAATCCGTTCTTAGGTCTTACGAAAAATGACGGATATGGATTTTTGAAAATATCTGGCAGTATTGCTACCCTTTCCCTGGAACAGGTACTTGATGGTAATAGCCTTTATCTTTGAACAAGTCATAAATTTCGCATATTTTGACAGGAAATCTGTTTTAACGAGAGGGGGGAGGGGGTGGTTCGGAAAAAACGTCCATCTTCCGGCAAAGCTTAGACGATGGAAACTTTCCAAGTCCCCTTCCTAAAATATATAGCCCGGAGGTTGGTTTATGTTGCCTGAAAGTTAAAATAGCCCCTGTAAATAAATAGATATGCAATGCTTCATACACCATTCAGGGTTGCCACTTTTTTTTATCGCGAATCGCACGGAAATTGAACCAAACGTAGGCTTTCCCTGACTTTTAAATTTCTCAAAATTTCCTGGCTTTTCCCTGGCAAGTTAAATTCCCTGACTTGTCCAGAAAGGGCAACCCTGCATTTGGCTTAGCCCCTTCAATGAGCTAGATATGCAACGTTTGAAACACTGTAAGGCTCATTGTATGTTCGTTCTTCCTTTTTAAACGGGTAGATTACTACTTCAGTAGTATTCTGTTTCTCGCCCGTCGATGGTCACTGAACCGAAAGCGCTCGCGCATATTGTAATTAAAATTATACGACATTGTAAAACTACTCTTATTTATTATTATGTGTCGTAATATTAAAAACCGCCTCGATGATTTCGAGCTTCCTTCCAAGATACCCTATAAAACAGGTTCCCTGCCTCCCCTCGTTTGACTCGTTAAAAACCAGCGAATTTTAACAGGGAACCTGTTTTATCGAGGAGGGGGGGGGGTCTCCCGAGAAAAACGTCTGCGCGGTCAGCCGTCCGAGAGGCAACCTAACCTAACCTAACATAACCATGATCACTTGGAAAAATTTTTGGTTTTTATTATCCTATCGCTTATAGCTTAGGGGATGAAATTTTTGTAAGGGGCTCAGAGGTTGACATTTTTCCAAGCCCCTCTCTCATCACCTATAGCTCGGACTATCACATATAGCTCGAAGGTCAAAATGCTTCCAAGTCACCCACCTTTTACCCAAGTTCGAAGATCAAAATTTTATTCGACTTCCCCCTCCTTTTTCTAAATTCCTCTTTAATAGCTCGGCCTAGCCTATTTCAAGTCCAGTAAACTGTATGTTGGTGAATTATTTCTCAATAACGATCATGGGAATGGTATCTCTCATACACTCAACTGAGGTACTTTTCCCTTGAACGACTCAATGTTACAGAAGAGCTGTGTTAGCCAGTAATGACCCGGAGCAAAGTATTTCTCATACAAGGGACTGCGGTACTTTTCCCCCGAGCCCAAGAAATCCGTATTTTACGCAAAATCCGTACGGATTAAAAATCCGTACTTGTGGCAGCACTGATAGCCTGATCATAATAGCTCTTTCAAGTAACTAAATATGCAATAATCCATACACCAATTGGCCTAGCCTCTTCATTGAGCCAGATATACCACGTTTCAAACACCATAAGACTCATAAAACAGGTTCCCTGCCACCCCTCATTCAACTCCGTTAGAGAGCCCGTCTCGAAACTCAGTCTATATACTTCGTACATGAACTAATTAAGGGTCATAAGCCCTAGGAAAGTGATGACTTTGATCTACTATGGAGAAGAAAAGATTGGGTTCCACTACCAGAAGATTTTGGGCTCCAGCTACCACCTAGAACAATATTGAGTTCTACCACTTGTAGGAATAAAGTCGAATTCAAACCCAATGTATCTGAACAAGTGTTCCCTTCTCCCTCACTATAACCTTGTTCTACTTGAGCTTGAAGATCTTGATTTTCTAAACGAACTTGGGGTTTTGAGGTTTGCCACCGGACCAATCTTAGATTCTTGCCGCACTTTTTAGCGGGGAACCTGCTATTCATTTTGTTAGGGGGATTACATTCTCAGAAAACGTCCGCGTCCCCGTCCGGGAGTTTCTGTGAACTGCGTGACGTGACGTGACGTGTGACACCTTATGACGTCATTAATTACCTTGACCTATTTTAGGGACTTGGAAAAATTTAAACTTCCAGCCGTGACGCTTAATGCCGTCATCAATGACCTTGACCTACTTCAGGGACTTGAATAAAATTCCAATTTCCATCAGGAGTTTCTGTGAACTGAGTGACGTGACGTGACGTGCGACATTTTATGACGTCATCAATGACATTGACCTTGACCAACTTTAAGGGCTTGGAAAAATTTCAATTTCCAGCCTTCATTGTATCAGGCCTAGTATACAGTATACTGAGAAAAGCCCAGCCAATGCATTTGCTGAGGGGGCATTCTCGCGCCAAGGTGAAAGCGAGCGCGGGAGGTTGCAGGTTCCCCGCTGCCATTGTAAACCTACAATGGCCTCTAAATTTCTTCAGAGATAATTTGCGATTAGTGAACGAAGTGAGCTGCGAGTTTGTCAGCCCACATGACTGACGCAAAGACTTTCAGGAATTTCGATTTTCAGCGTCTGGATTTTGTGTACGAAAAGAAGACTCAGAAAAAGAGTGACCTTGGAACTATAGATGTGAGCAGTTATGTAGCTTAATGGCCTGATTTCAAGTTTTTCGACCCACGGATCTAGTGACGTCTTTAGAACACGATGAACGACTCCACTTTTTTTCTTCCAACAATTTTAAAATCAGCTTCTCAAACTGCAACTAGCGTACAATTTTGCACCTTCAAATCGAAATAATTCCAAATGGGATGAACAAATTTTACAATAGTGCCGACAAATGCAAGCGGGGCGTTCTGAAGACAGTCAAGAAATTGTTGATCCCTCACCACCTCTAATTGATAAGTTTCCTCGTGAGAGATCACATTCTCGGATTATGTCGTGTGACGTCATTGAGAAAAAGACTTGAAAAGAGAGTGGCTTCCTTAATGAAGTTAAAGCTTTTCATCATCCCATGTACTCAAGAATCCCATTTGGTAAATAAATAAAGAAAGAATTAACTAAAATTACTCATCACCGTATAATTGAAAATTTTTTTTCAATTCTCGCTCGTCAATGGCTTACGCCGAAAGCGCTCGCGCTGAAAATTCTTCAATTATACCGTGATAAGTAATTTCAGTTAATTCTTTCTTTACTTATTTACAAAATGGAGAACCGTAACTTTATAGAGGACAGAATTTCCGAAATCCCATTTGGTAATGGCAAACAAAAAGAAAACTAGAATCCTCCTTCCAGGGAAATTGATTCAAAAACGAAGATTTCTTAGTCAACAGCAATTAGGGTAAGGTCCCATACTTCGTAGAGGAAAAAGAACAAGATAGAACTCTCAGAAAAAGTATGCTCGTTCTTTCGTTATCAGCGCGCCGAAAGTAGAACTGACGTAGTTCTGAAACCACCGCTCGGTAAAACTGTACTAGACTCCAGCCAATTTACAACGAATAATTCAATAATAAAGCTCATTTCTCTTCGAGGCATCCGTCTCTCAAATAGGTGCACGTATCTAAATTCACGTCAGTCAGTTTTCGACATAAATCCATTCTGAATAGGAAGTCTTAGAGAGACACCCATGCAAATATATCGCGAGCGAAAAATGAAAGTTTTTCCCTAAACTTCTTATGTTTTTCCTATAATCGTAAGTTCGTAGTTGTACGTAAATTCTCTTTGGTTCAGAGAATTTCAGGTCGAATAGTCAAAATCTATAATTCTGAGTCGTATTAACATGTGGTGCGCAATAGGTTGCGTTACTCGTCGTAAGCAGGGTTCGATATGTACCTAATACGCGAAGCTTTTCAGTGTCGGAAGAATTACGGCTTCGTGCAATGAGTTGCCTACCTACCAAGCTCAAGGAGCTGAGAGCGATCTGATGAAATTGACGATCATGTGTTTAACACTATCTACAAGTCAAGAGGATTGTAGGAATAATGTGGGTCCGAGCTATAATAATATAAAAGACGAGAGTGGCACAGGCACGTAGCAGATATTTTCGAATGCGCAGATAGTCGAAATTTTAAGAACGAGAAAATAAATAAAATAAATGGATATCCACAAAGGGAGCGCACTGTACCATTCTCGGCTTCTATATTTATAATAATATAAATGCCCTCTAAAAGCCTTCGTAAGAATTCATTTTTATAGAGCATAATTTCGGCCAAGGAATGGAGCATACCGTATTAATGAACAGAGCGGCATAATAATAATAAATATTGATAATGGGCTAGCTATAGAACAAACGCAAGGGAGAAATTCAAAGGACTAGAGATGAAAGTAAGAGAAGTTATTAGTTTTTTCTGACGTTCTTGGAAAATTTTGACCAGAGGGACGGAACTTCGAAAAATGCGTTTGTTTCCAGACGTCAAATGAAAAAAAAAGCGGTCAAAAAATAGCCCCTAAAGTAGAATCTTGGATGATTTTGCGGATTAGCTGTGAAAACTCAAAGTGGGTTGTCTAGGAAAAGATATAAATAATCAAAATTTCGCTTATACGAGATAGTTATGAAAAATAATTTTTCCATTCAATCATAGATATGAAGAAATTTCAGGACAAAGTTTGACATGTTTCATTTTTTTCCCCAGCCTTCTTCCTGGTCTATGCTTCTAGATCTGTACATCCGTTGACCTCGTGACTTGTAAAAAACAATTTCGACTTCAATGGGCGCCTTCGTAAACCTAGTGACCTCTTGAACTCTATTCAGGAACGAGGACAAATTTGAAGTATGTTAAGGATAGATGCATGGATTTTATCATCAAGGGGGAAAGAGGACGACATTTCGGCTAAAAAGACGTCAATCTACTGGATAAAATTGGAAGCGTGCTACCGAAGAATATAAAGAAGAACAAAGAAGAGGTGAATGGGAGGCTTTAGCTCCCTACTTCGCCTAAACACCCTGAGAGGAATTCGAGTAAACCGTAACTCGCCGCAGGACAATAGACTGCCCTAATTCCTCAACATCATCATCGAATTCTTTACCATAGAGTCATTCATTCCAAGACAGACCGACAGGCGTGCTTAAAAGTTTGAGAATTAATCGAAAAGTACCCGCAAAACTTTCGCAATACTACGGAAAGCTCAACACAGCTCGAGTCACGTACTCAGCATTAGCGCTGTAAATATTTGTACTCGTAATCTTTTTCGGTACGCTTAATGAAACTCGTAACAGAAATATCGTAATCACGATGGCCTTACATTAAGAAAGCATTACGATTTTGAATGCACAGCACCACTGCCGCCGTGTCTATTACGGACCTACAACAATGCATTCAGCGTATTCACATATGGATGATACTAAATGAACAACATTCTTAGCATAGGTATCGAATTACTTTAGGTGGAAAATATCCATTATTGGTGCTTCCTTTGAGACATAGTTTTCACATTTCAGCACGTTATTTTGCGAGCACATAACCGATATCGCCGCTGAGTTTTTTCGCTCCACTTGAGTGTGTGGTCGTTATCACATTATTGTAGCACGTTTTTACGTAATATACGTTTACGCTGCATTACACATCAGTGCGTAGACGTAACATTTTACGCGGGCACAAAGCTACCGAATATATACAATCTTGAAAGGTTTAAACGGTCATTTTTCTTTCACAACGACTCGTCGCTGACGAACCTATTCTTTACGAGCGTCGATATTGACATTTATCTCGAACGACTAGGCACCTTTATTTCTTTGGGAAAACGATTTTTAAAAGTTCTCCGCGACCTCACGTATACTGCGAACGGTTTACGAACCTTAACATATAAACTTTAGCGACAGACGAAATACCTTTCTATCACACTTAATGGCCGAGGAAATCTACACAGATTTTTTACGACGCTAGGTCTCAACCCGCCATTTTTAAAACTCTCGCCAGTTGGACGATTCAAAATGAAGAAATTTATCACAATTTGACCTGATTTCTCGTCAGTGGCGGCGCTATAGGGGAGGCCGGGCAGGCCAGGCCTCCCCAAAAAAGTTTGTGGCCTACTACTTGGCCTCACCTATTTTTTGGAACAATATGGGTAAAAGGGGAAGGGGAATCTATCCCCCCAATCCCCCCCTCGGGTACGCCACTGTATTTGGCCTCCAATTGGCCTACCCAACTTAAGATTCCTAGCGCCGCAACTGTTTCTCGTGTGTATCAAGAGAGTCAACTGACATGAAAATGAAATGATTTCGAATTCGATTACTTGATAGTTTCATCACACAGGGTTCTCGAGACCAAAAATTTTTACTCGTGGAAGTGGAAATTGTTGACAACTCTCTCCTCGTAGGACTAATGTAATATTCCAGGCCTCTTTATTACCCAAGGGAGACGAAATGGCATTTGGCATGAGATAGTGAGTATTATTGCAGAATAGAAAAGCATAGTCTCTTGTCAACAAAGGTCTTGCAGGTATTGGACGATCACAATATGGAAACAATATCAGCAATAGATGATATTTCAAAAAGACCATTTCCTAGTTAAGCTTCTTCAAGCCTGCATGTTTGATGAAAAATATAGATATAGGTATCAAAAGGGGCGAGCTACGCGCGGAGACTTGATAAAAGTTATTACTTTCGATTTACGTATTCCAGGAGAATGATCAGGGGAAACTTGAAAAACTTTTCCCTCTGCTCTCTAGTCAAAATTTGATGATAAGTCGACGTCTTAATGAGGTCAGATCCCAATATTTTTCCAAATTTTAGAATTCTAGGAGAGAGTGCGGACTCTAGAATTGATATTTTTGTTTTGAAGTATTATACAATATTTTTTCAACAACCTTCTTACGAAAATCTTATAGTTAAAAGTCTCTGGCTACGTCATGTCATTGGCTTAAGATTTTTCTTCTTTTTCACAAGCTTCTAAAGCAGTAGGATTATGAGCATAGTGGATAAGTTCACATGTCTGAGAGGTATTTGGCAGCGTGGAAGAAGGAGAGATGTCATGGATTGAAGGCATAACTATTGAGATAGATCATGAAATTCGGTAGGAACGTATTCACTCAAGACAATTCCTCCACCCCCCTCTCAACTTAAAAAACTGTATTCCCAAAATGTTTGTCTGGATTCGCCCCTAATTTGACAGGCATCGTAGAGAGGGGTGCTAAGCAGGACATACGGATATACGACTCATTGAAAGGGTGCAGTTCAGCTTGCGAAGTTTGTGCGAGAGAGAGAGAGAGAGAGAGAAAGAGAGAGAGAGAGAGAGAGGGAGGGAGGGAGCTAGGATGCCAGATGTACGGATTTTCGGTCCTCGAGAAAGATACGGGTTTCTCTTTTTATATAGATTTTACGTACAATACGGATTTCTTGCGATCAAGGGGAAGGTACCTCAGACACTACTACGAGAGATACATTTCTCCTGTTTGTTACAGGCCAAAATTGCAGTATTCCGTCGAGTCGATCAAGGGAAAAGTACCTCAGCTACTCTTATGAAAGATACCTTTCTCCTGATTGTTATCAATGGATCAAAGTCCGTATAAATCTGTTTTTAGGACGGATACGGATTTTTGAAACTATCATCTGGCAGCACTGGGAGGGAGGGAGGGAGGAAGAGAGATGAATGTGCGTTGGGCTCATGAAGATAAAGCAGCGACTCACGAGGAGACGGTGGTGATTTTGGTAAAACGAGAGTTTTCTCAAGGGTAGCAGTTTTATTTGTGCTACTTTATTCTGTGGGTTCACCCATAGACAGTTTGATAGTCCGTGGTGAGGAGATGGAAGAAAAGGGTGAAATCGGAACGTGATAGTTTCGCGGCTGCTTCGGCAGTATCGCCGACTTTTTGGTTGACACTGAATCCCCTGAACTCCCATGAACCTAGGCGACTTAAAATCGAGTCACTATTTCGACCAAAAGAAGATTCGAAATGGACGTCGATTCTGAGTCAGTTTAGTTCCGCTCAATGTCGACCGCAAACGTACCCGGAGTGATAGGAAGTCGACTTAGAATCGGCCGCTCCTTCTTACCATGGACTCATCGTCGACCACAGAGTTTGACTTCCAGTATCATAGATTGATATCGATAATTGGAAATCGAAGTGATTTGAAAGTAAAAGACACGCAATCTACGATGACATAGCCTCGATTTTGCGGACACAGTTTGGTTAAGAGTTTTACAGTCAAAGTCAGAAGTGAGTTGACTACTGTCGATAGCAAATCCAAATCGAAATTGCGTCAATTCGCTACAATGATTTTAAGCAAAATGAAAATATACAAGAACACTCAATCTGCGAGTATCGAGGTCACCAAACAGATAGAATGCTACAGGGTGACAGAGGATCAACTCTAGATCAACGAGGGCGATTAAAAGTCGAGACGCAAGAGAATAGTCGATTTCAGGTCTATAAAACGATTTGGAGAAGTCGACTCAAAACCGACTTCCGATCTACATCGATTTGGAGTTAACTAATTGACATCACCAGAGAACTGAACATCGACTCAGTATAATAAAAAAATTTGGTACGTTTACAACATCGATTCGGAGTCAACCAGCTCACATTAGAAAGAAAAAAAATTGAAATTGACTCAACAGAGCAGTCGATTACAGGTCAATAGGAGAATTAGAAGAAAACTACTCCAGATTTACATGATTTAGGAGTCAATCAGCTTATATCGCGTCAGGGGATATGTTCCATTGGGTATTCTGGAAGGGCCTCGAGAGTTTGATGGTGTTTGAAGCATTGCCCGGGGCTAGGCCAATTAATGTATGCAGCATTGTACATCGACTTCAAGTAGAGAACAGGACCCATCCTTGTATTATACAAGCTGTATATTATACTATGATGGGAGACGGACAGAAATTTTTGATTTAGAGGTATATTGAGCCAGGCCAGAGTTTAGCCGACAAAAGAGGTAAGCCCTCAACCCTGACGGACGCAAAGAAAAAGCCGGTAGCTTACTGGGCTCAGCAGATTTCCCACAATGGCTTGGCTATAGTGTGTACCAGGCTAACAAGTTCGGTTAGAGCAAGATTTTAGACGTTGTTTGACTCGACTGCGTGATTCGTTGTATTCGCCTAGCCTCGCTTTAAATCTCATTTATTGCGTCATTAATGGACAACAAATCATCATGCACGAAGGGTACAACTTTGGAATTATTTCAGATATGTCTTAAAATCATGGACAACTGTAAACTTCAAATAAGTATCGATTCTAATGAAGTCAGAAATACAGACACGAATGGGACAAATCGGGACCTTCAAAACATGAAACCAAGTATCATGTATGGATACCGAAAGGCGATTACGCTACAGCTGCGGATGCTGAAAACTCGTTCTTAGAGACAGGAAGTTGGAACAAATACAACCAATTTGACTTAATCAAGTCCAATTGTAAGTATCAAATGTATAGCTGTTCAAAAAGACTTTACTAAAAGTGCCCTGTACGTTTGAAACTTGAATATCCTCAGTTTTCCAATCGTGTATACGTGTATGAATATGATACTCCCCATGCAAATCACGTTGTCAAGCCAGGTTCAGAAAGTTTATTGACGAAAAATTTGAACTAGACCACTGGAAACCGGAAGATCATTGGGCCAAAGTGAAACTACATTGAGTGAGCCTGATGAGACGCAGTTTTTAGATTACGTTTTTAAGCTTTGAAAATAGCGAGGAATAGGTAAGTCTCGAAAGAAAAGCCTCGCCCTCCAACCATTTCAGGCCATGAAATTGGACCTTCATGCGACGTGACAAACGAAAACCCTTTTTTTAAAAATACTTTACCCTCATATGGATGTTAACAGTCTTGTCTTTGGTTTTTAGGATGATGAAACTTGTCAATCCTTCAGCTGCAAACATGAGGTTATTCATCTAACCGAGTGAAAATGGTGTGGGATGCGGATGAAGACAAAGCTGGGATGGCCAATCGCGTTATTTCGGAAATATTAGTTCCTTAAAACGCGCCAAAAATAACGCCGACAGTTTAAGATCCGTTTTCCTAGAATTAGAGGGTCCTCTTGCTACGTTGAGAAGTCACGGAGAAGACGTGGACAAGAATCCTCCTCTTCGAGACCAGATAATTAGTAAGTATCCGACTTATGTAATACATTTAATTAATAGCACGAAAATGTTACCGATTTCGGAATTCCAAAGCCAAATGTCAGATTATATCACCATGCAATCTGGCGTGCAAGCTGCGCTCGCATCCACAGGCACAGCAGCTTACGAGTCAGATTCGCCTCGACCGAAATCGGCAACAACGGCATTATTCGCGAAAGCAAATGAACAGAACACAAAAAGGGCTCCAACCTTCAATACCGTCATATCATCAGAGAACTGAAGATCGACTCAAGAAAGCAGCCGTTAGGAGAATTTAGAGAAGACTCCAGATTGACGTTGATTTGGAGTCCTAAAAATCGACTTGAAGGCGACGTAACAGAAAAGTCAATTTTGGAAAATGTCGACTTGAAGTTGACTCGAGATCGACGTCAATTAGGAGTGAACCAACTTATACCATAAGAGAACTGAAAATTGACTAAAAATCGACTCAAGAAAGCAGTCGACAGGAGAATTTGGAGAAGTCCGCTCCAGATTAACGTAGATTTGGAGTCAATCAACTTATATCATTAGAGAACTGAAGATTTACTCAAGAGAGAAGTCGATTGAAGAATGTGGAGAAGTCCACTCTAATTTGACATCAATTTGGAGTGAACTAGCTTCCATCACCAGCGAACTTGAAATTGACTCCAAAGCGACGCAACAGAAAAGTCGATTTGAAGTTCACTCGAGATCGACGCGACGTCGATTGAAGGTCCATTAAAAGACAAACCAGCGAAAATTACCACGGAATCGTCCAGAAATCAAAGTGCCAAATAAATGCGAATGGAGTCGATATTTGTCAACCTGATATTGAGGTTGACATGAGATCGGTTCTAACAATATACTTCCAAAGAAGTAAAATTTCGGTCGATTGAACTTTGATTTCCAGTCGACGCTAAAAGTGGACTCAAGATCGACGTTAAATCGATGGTCGAGATGATTCGTTGGAGTGACTAGAGGTCAAGCCGAAGAATACGGATTAGGAGATGGATGAAAGGGTTTTGAATGAGAGGGTTCGAAGGCGTGAAACGAGCGTATGAGAGGAATAAGCGTTGGAAATATCCGCTAACGCCATTTGTAAAATTAGAAAAACTAGAAAAACTCTTAGGCGTCAAAGAACCAAACGTTGGAGTGCGAGTAAGCTCATTCCGTTGACTGGTTCTTTAACGCCCAAGGGGTTTTCTATTGCGGTGGGTCAAAAGGAAGGCGAGTGATGATGAACGGAGGAGGAGAGGGGGGGAAGCTAGTATTAATTCTTGAAGGATGGCTTAAATTTTGGTAGTTGGGATTGCGACAAAGTTGAGGTGACGCTAGAACCAACCATGACCATTGACTTTTACAACCATTGTGGAACGATGAGTGGCGCTGGAATGGGAGGTTAGTATTTATAAGAAGTGGGAGGGAGCGGTACAAAGAAATATTCGTAGTTTTTTTCTGTAATTTATACAGTTGAAAAATTACATGGGACTGAGGTAGTATGGATGTAAGGTAGATAAAGAAGGAAGAAGGCAGAAGAAGGAACATAAAGATTAATTGCTTAAGATGTCCATCTCTTTTCTCTTTTTCTATGTCGATATTCCACAAAATGAAGGAAATTTTTTGATTACTATTGGGTGAATATGAAACGGTAAGTTCACATTCAGAGGCTTTTGAGCATGGGTATCTCAATGCACAAGGGAAAATTTCTACACAGCACATCAATATGTAAATCATCATTACAATAAAGCATTTTCCAACAAAATTACGGATGAATACGCGTCAAAAGTGCCGATAGAATTACCATACAATTCCGCCGAATATACAAATCAAATTTATACGTACTTCCACTTCTCCCTGGTCAATGACGTAGAAATTATCTCCTTCGTCACCTTGCTGGATTATAGTCTCGCCGGACAAAAATGTAACAGGAAACATGGCGTCGAATATATCGGATCTTTCGTTCTCGTCCAGATGAGAAAATAAAACATTTTTTGCGATTGCTTTAGACAGGGCTGCCATCGTTTTGTAATCTTTCGGTACGACCTGAAAATAAGACGACAAAACTTTCAGTGCGAGAAGACCAATCACGCTGTTTACATAAAACGACCACCCGTAAGTTGGGTAGCGAAGAATATTTACGTGACGCTTGAAATTAGCTCGCGAGTCCCTTCCGTGTTGGAATGTCTTTTCGAGAACACAGACGCGTAATCGAAAATACCTGAATTCATGACAATGACATCATCCTTTTTGCGATTTCCGAGGAAAGATTTTCCTTACTTTCTTTAAAAATCGAGGGAAATAAATTTACTAGCGTCGATTCTCGACAATTCCTCACGCACAGGCTAGGGGAAAGGGAATTTCTTCTTCCCCTTTAAATATCACGCGAAGAGAATAATGATTATTTGCGTAATGTTTGCGTCTTTTGTCGGAAAGTTTCGCGCTCTAATTAAATTATTCGGCTCGTGGTGTACGTGCATGTGCATTGAATGTTAGGAAAACAAAAAGCAGAGTCGATAATGCCTTTAGTTTGGAGAGGCCTAAGTGATTTTACGCAGTTGCGAGGAAGAAAAATTGCCAAAAATCCCGGCATTTGCCGCTAACGCAGGTCAACAGGAGGCGAAGAACAACACGGGAAATGATTTTATCAACAGTTTGAACGCAGTCACGCGCGATCCGTTAGTTCGAGAATAGACTAATATTGACAATTTTAATCGCACTCTCGAACCAAGTACAAGTGTACTTGACGAATACGAATTTGACGCTTCGGAAAGCTTTTATTTTTCTCGAGAAACATTAAATCAACGAGCGTTCGATATCGGACACCCTGTCAGCCGCTTATAAACAGCGAGCGAAAATATGAAAAAAAGCGAATATATTTGCGCGAGCGAGTACGCTTAAGCTCAACAATATACAAACAGAGAAAGAAAATCAAGCCCATGATGAAGAAAAATTGACTCGCTTCCCTCGGAGCGTCGTCGCTTCCATCGTAAACTTTGAGCCGAATCGCTCGTTTATTTCAATCATACAGAATACGTGTGGTTGTGTAGAACTTTGAACCGAGAATATTTGCTCGCATTATTCGCTGTCGTTCACTCGTCCTTCGCGATTGTTTAGTTTACCTTCTCTCGTTGCATCGGAAAATGATTAGTTTTCGAGTGTTACATTTCTTCACATGTTGATGCGCCGATTTTCAAGCGCATTGTTTACAGTAACGAGTGTGAAAAATCTACACCTTTGTACATAACCACTTATGTAAATAAAAGTTTAGTATTTCTACGAGCAAATACTACTTGAGCTCGTTCGCGGTTTCGATTTTACTAGCTGTAATTTTTTTCCGATTCTATAAATTCGAGTAATTGTCACCGCCAGCTATTGAGAGATCCCCTTCATTCTTTAATAGTATTTAATATTATTCGATTGTGAAATGCACGACAAAATGATGTTAAAGACATAATTTTGCCACAGTCAGAGGAGAACCGGAAGAAACATGAGAGAAATTTTCAAAAAGTTGCACGTACACCAAGAAAGCCACATATTAGGCCTCCTAATCCTAAACTATGGTTTCCATATCTACATACAATCCACTAAATCTACTCTCAAATAACTAAACGATGTCCAATTAGGAATGACTCTCGGAGCATTCCGTACTAGTCCTCATCTCAGCCACTGCGCAGAAACAGCAAAACCCTTTTCTCCACTTCTGCTCACCATCGTCAACTGCCAATCATTTCAGTCGAATATCCGGAACCACCTGCTCACAATATTTCACTTTCTCAAATCAAATCTCCCTTGCCCAAATAAGCTCAGCTCCTTCCCATAAAATCATCCATTCCTCCGTGGCTTTCCATTCTGCTCAAGAAACTGGCTTAGGGCGCGTTCTGAAACTATCAACCGTTATTGGACGATGAAAATCTGTGGCAAGAAGCACCCGTCATCCGATCGTCACCCAACATCACCGTACTCAGGAGCCTAGGAAATTTTTGTCACCCGATGATGTTTCGTGTGGTCACCCAACCGTTTCAGAATGCGAAATCGTTAGGATGACGAGAACTGTGGACGTGACTACCTAGAAGAGTTTCGGAACGCATCGGACGATATTCATCGCCGAACTTCATTCGGTTACGTCAGATAACGGTTTCAGAACGCGCCCCTGACCTCGTAAATGTGCCTCAGAATGATATCCTCTACTGAATACCAATTTTAGAGATTATCACGGAATTCCCCAACAATATGATATTTTACACAGATGGCTTCAAGAGAAAATCTGAAACAGGTTACGCACACTCGAATCATAACTCAATTACGGCTGATCGTTTGAGAAACTCAGCTTCGAACTGAACGCTGTTCACTCCTGTTCCTCAAGTTTATTTAGCTCCCTCCCGATCTCATTTAAACTTGCCCATCTCTCATCTTCACAAGATTCCTCCTCAAATAACCTCATCATTCAACGCATCCACATCATCACTATCCAATCATCATCATCAGTAATATTTATTTGGATCCCGGGTTACTTCGGTCGTTCCCACTGAGAAGTTTCTAGGCGATATTCAGGTGAAGTTGACTCACAGGGAATTTGAAGAGGGACGTTTTCGGTTAGAAACAATTTTCTTGAGGACTTCAACTATGCAACGTATTGCAGTGTATATTGGCCTAAATCCACGAAGAGGACGTCAACGAGGAACTTGGACAAATTTAAACTGGAGAGCAGGGAAGATGTCCGGCCTGGAGGAGAGTCTGACTTGGAACTCGGGGAATTCTCAAGAGAGGGGGACACAACTATACATGAATACACGCGAAGATCCTAGAGCAATTTGGAATCTTGAGCTATACTATGTACATGTCAGGAGACATGGAAGCATTTTGACTCTCGAGCCATACATTTCTGCCGTACAAAATAGAATGGACGTATCTGCATATTTACGATCTGCAAAAGAGGGTTCTTCATTCATGACACAAATACCTTTTTTTGCTGATCGTTGGTATGCAGATACGTCCATTCCATTTTGTACGGCAGATTTGAGTTAGGGACTTGGAAAAATTTTGATCAGTTAGAACTGTACATTCAGAAAAGGGGTATCAAACTGAAATCCTATAAAGTAGGAACTTGAAGATGATCTTTACGTTACAAGACTTGAAAGAATTAACTTCAATTTCTGTGCAGAAAAGGCAATCAGTTCCGAGCTGTATAAAATGAGAAAAGGAAATTATCGTTCTTGTATTTCGCTTTTATAGAGAGAAGGGGACAAGAAAAAGTTATGCGCTGCTGAGAAGCTAATGAGGAATTACACTGAAGTGAGCCATTCGTATTCTCAATTCACAAAGTTCGTCTCTTGGCAGAATCTCAACGTGATCACGGCCTCTATGACCTTTTCCATCCCGTTGACTCCTTTGACCCGGCAAAATTTGGATATAAAAAGAAAAAATTCTTTCTTTGTTTACAAGCAAAAAAGTTAAAGTTCATTTTTCTCTTTCACAACGAAATTTTAATACAGAAAAAATAAGAAAAAAGTTCCTTGAGGCAATACAAACGGCTGAAACGAGGCCTACGTACTTTGAAATATAAAGAAAATGCTTTGAGGATAAGATGCGAAATTATTAGCTTCGTATTTGTATGAAACATGTAAGCAAGAAACGTCTACTTCAAGATCTATTACTTGTACCCCACACCGTGGCGCGTTACATTTTGAAAAGAAATTTATTTGGATTCTGTAGACGTAGGATAGTCGAGAACGTTTATTCTCCTTCTAGCGCGAGTTTTATACGTAATGCAGTATATTCAAATTTTTGCACTAGAACGCACGCCCGTATTAGTTTGAAATAAAAGCATGACTCGGCAATCTAAAATTTAATATTTCATGGAAAAACTGAACCGTCTTTGAAGTATACTCCTGAATCGATTTTCTGTACAGACGAACCGAGGTTATCATCGTGTATAGGTAGGTGCTCTTGTATTCTGAGGAATGTCAGAAGTCCGTTGCAGCAACAGAAGGTAGGCGGTATGTGAAGAACTTTTATCACGAAAACTGATTCTAACCCCAACATAATTACGTATAAGTCGAATGCTCGACCATCCTTAATTACGATACAGCGGCACAATCATTTGTTTATGTTGGAGGGAGAGAGGGGGGTAAATTAATTCGATATCTGAACTAATGATATGGAAAATTCACACGTTCACATTTTAGATAAGACTAATTAAATAGATCTTATCGAATTTTCGCTATAATGGGAAGGCTCTTGATTCTCAGTTTTTCAAGGACAGTGACATCTAAAATACAGCCTAATTTTGATTCGTGATTTCCATACCAATAATTTTCTATAATTATGCAAGAGTTACCCCATTTTATTTACATTGCTCCCTTGGCTGGTAGTCTGCTTGGATACGATGGTAAAATCATACAGACTTCAACGAGCAAATTCTGTCAATGTTAGGTTATACAATTTTCCCCTTATTAAAAAGTAAAGAAGGTCTTTTCATCAGAAAATGGTATCTAAACTGAAGACGGTGCGTCGATATCTTGATATCGGGTAAACTGATTAATACAACTTTAGGTGGTGGCTCTATTAAAATACGAATGCGTTTGAGCAGGCAGGAGATGAACTGCGTTATGATTTTCAGAAAACAAAATCGAAAGCCCATATACGTGATGGAAGTAATCTATGGGTAAGTAGAAAATTGAGGATTATTCAAGAAGCTCCGAACAACACAAATATGATTCCACAGTGACATTGATTTGAAGTCCACTCATCATGGCAGTCGAATCCAGATCGATAGGAAAATATGAAGAAATCAACTTAGAATCGCCCGTAGATCAACGTCGATTAAAAGTCGACTAGCATACATCCCAAAAAAACCTAAAAATTAAATATTAATGGAAACAACAGCGCGGGTGATCCCAAGCCGATGGGAAAATTTGCCAATTTAAGGTGGATTCAAGGGCGACAATCGATTCCAGGTTGATAGGAAAATTTGTAGAACTCGATTCAAAATTGACTGAAGGTCGATATTGATTCAAGGTCGATTCGAAGTCGACCTGGATACACTCTCAGAAATCTAGAAATTCAAAGAAATCGACTCAAAACTCCAGACAGACGTCGGTTTGAAGTCAACCCATTAGTTGAGTCGATTCCAAGTCGATAGGAAAATTTTGGACGGATCGATTCGGAATTGACTGTAGATTGACGTTGATTCAAGGTCGAAGTCGCCTAGCATACATTCCCAGAAACGTAAGAAATCTAATGCTCAGCGACGGACTTAGCTTCCGCGCGGACACAAGCACACTCACGCGTTGACCTTTTTTTAGCGGGGAACCCGCTATACATTTTGTTAGGGGGATGACATCCTCAGAAAACGTCCGTTATAGTTTCTGTGGACTGTGTGACGTGACGTAACGTGACGTGACGTGTGGCGCTTTATGATATCAGGAATGACCTTGACTTATTTTATGGACTTGGAAAAATTTCAACTTTCAGCCGGGATGCTTTTTTTTTTTTTTTGAGGGGAAAACGTCGGCGTTCGTGTGTTTCTGTGAACTGCGTGACGCGACGTGACGTGTGGCGTCTTATGACGTCATCGGTGACCTTGAACTACTTTAGGGGCTTGGAAAAATTTCAGTTTCCAGGTTTCATTTTATCAGGCCTAGCATGCAGAACACTGAGAAAAGCCCACCCAACTCATTTTCTGAGGGGGAATTTTTGCGCCAACGTGATCGCGAGCGGGGGAGGTTTCGGGTTCCCCGCTGCCATTGAAAACCTACAATGGCCCCTAAGTTTTTCTTTGTTTTTTTCCCCCTTTTCTTCTTATTTATTCAAAACATTTTTCGCGCGCGGACACAAGCAGTTGCATGTGATGATTGTGCCTTAATCCACCGCTGCTAATGCTAATCAACGCAACACAGCAGATGATTTCAGGTCCTCAGCTGAAATAAAGTTTACGCGACGTACAGCAGGAGTAACGCTGCGAGGCAGAATATCTGGCGTCATTGTAAATAGACTAGGAGTGACACCAGTCAAAACCGAAGTAAAGAACTACCAAAAGAACTGCTGGACACACGTCGAAAGGATGGAAGAGAATAGGGACCGAAAGGAAGACTAGGAAAGAAACTTACGGACACGAGCGGGTCTTCCAAAAATTCTGCTTCTTCTACACCGCAGACAGGACACTAGGCCTACCGCAGAAAAAGAAACGATGACGAAGATATTTTGGACCCATTGACTCAAATTTCACTCTATATGTACGTCGATTTGAGGTCAATTTCAAGTCGATCAGCTTACATTCGCAGAAACCCTCAATCAAAATGTTAATTGATACTACACAGCGGTTGATTCGAGGGATACTAAAATAATTAGGTCAAATTAAGTCGACCCAACAGAGCAGACGAATTCAGGTCGATAGGAAAATTTTGAGAAATCGAATCAAAGTTGACTGTAGATTGACGTTGATCCAAAGTCGATTTAAAGTCGATTCAAAGTCAAAAATTTGGATAAATTGACTTGAATTTTCCTCCTGATTGACGTGAATTTGAGGTCGAATAACAGGGTGGTTGATTTCAGGTCAATGGGAAGATGGAGAAATTGACTCAAATCCGACCGAAGGTCAACGTCGATTCAACAAAGAAGTTGATTTCATATTGACAGAAGAATTTGGATAATTTGAGTCGAATTTGACTCCACATTGACGTCGATTCAAGGTCAAATTCTGGTCGATCAACATACGATCCAAAAAACCCTAAATCGAAAAATGTTAATCAAAGCAATGGAGCTGTTAATTTCACGTCGATAGAAAAGTTTGAATAAATTGACTCGATTTTAATCCAAGATTGACGTCAATTTGCGATCAATTCGAAGATGACCCAACAGGGCAGACGATTCCAGGTCGATAAAAAACATTGGAGAGATCTCTATGAAGTTGACAGTCAATTCAAAGTCAAAAATTTGGATAAACCAACTTCAATTTGACTTCAAATGGACGTCAATTCCAGGTTGACTTGAGAGACCAGTCGATTCTTGGTCAATGGGAAGATGGAGAAATTGAATTAAATTCGACTAGCATACATTCCGAGAAACCTAAAAATCAAATGCTAATTGACACAACAGAAAAGTTGATTTCAGCTCGATGGAGAAATTTGAATGAATTGGCTCAAATTCGAGTCCAGATTGATGTTGATTCAAGGCGACTCTAAGGTACATTAGCATACATTCCCAGAAACTTTAAAATTGAAATAAAAATACAGTGGATTCCAGGTCTTGCATTGACGAAATTTGGAATCGACTCAACAGAGGAATCGATTTCAGATTGACGTGGAGGAAGCAAATTGAACATGACTGTAAATTGAATTTGATCAAAGATCGATTTGAAGTCGACTAGCATACATTCCCATAACCTCAAAAATTGAATGCCACGCAACAGGGCAGTTGATTCCAGGTCTACAAAGGAATTTTAATAAATCGACTAACGTTCGACTCCAGATTGACGTTGATTCCAGGTCGATTTGAAGTCAACCCGTAAGTCAGTGATTCCAAGTCGAAAGGAACTTCTGGAAAAATCGATCAGCTCAGTGCACATTACCAGAGAACTGAAAATCGATTTGAAATCGACGCAACAGAGCAGGCCTATTTGAGTTCGAAAAACGATTCCGTGAAGTCAACTCTGAAATCGTAGTGGCGAAGAAGTCGAAATGAGGTCGAGCTGATATCGACACTGCCGTAAGTTCAATTCCAAAAATATATCAACTCAATTTCGACCAAAACTTTCTTAGAAGTAAATTTGAAGTTTATTTTTGGTTGAGGCTGGGTGTCAACCGTAGTTTATCGGGGAAATCAAGTACGCGAGTATGCTGTCCCTCACCTTTCTAAAAGCCAATTATGGAATCAGCTGATTATCTAATTTTTAGAGAATATTTGGGCTCAGATTGAAAAATTTCAATTCTTTTCCAGCGAACTTCAGCTCGTCAAATCATCTTCAATCCATTCGTCAATAATCAATTGGCTACACCAACGCTTCTCTTCCAAATTGGGTTTTATGTACAAACAATACAGGGGATTATGAGAAAAAACGGAAAACAGTTCAACTCGTGGAAGAAATTACCTACGTACGTAATTTAGCGTCAAATTTTAAATTTGTGGTGAACATTGCAAAATAATGATAATTTTAAAGCGATTATCCATTTGATAATTCGAGCGACAATTGAAGACCGGAAAGGTCAATGACCTAATGCATTTCAAATCTTTAACCGACGAGTTTTCAAAGGCAAATTGATGCCACGCTTTACTAATTACGCCGATCATACGAACGACTTTCATTCCGATGGAATGAACCTTATCCACGGTTCATTAAATAAGTCGAGAAAACTTCGAATCGAAAAGTATGAATGAACGCACTCGAGATTTGCCAAAAGAAAATTCCAGGAAAATTCGTACGAACGCGTGCGGAGCTTACTATACTTTTATTTTTCACGTTCCAACGTCTTTTCATTCAATCTAATAAAATCCATTCGAAACGACATCGTTCGCCGCGTGTATAAGAAAGAGATGATATACACTTGAATAATATTTTACTCGCTCGGAAGAATACTGTCGCGCAACGAAGCCGAAATAAAGAAACTCGGCAATATAATAAATGAGGACCTAAAATTTTCATGCAGGACTGAAAGTGGCACATTAAGGCGAAACGAAATGCCTGCGAACGCGCGCGTTGCTACAGCAAGAGAAAGAGCGACGACAAAGCGAAATGAAGAACTAACTTACTTTTTTTACATAACTTGTGGCGTCTTCTTCGGTTACTGGCTCGGCTGAAATGGCGCCCCGACGCCTGGGTTGTTGACAATGAGATGGGAATGGAGTCGTATCATCCTGTTCGTCCGGAGTGGCTGCTTGTCTTTTAGCATTTTGAGCTTTCTCCTGAAATGCGAAAATGAAAGGAAAAAAGTTAAGAACTATTCTGTATACTTCCAGCTACCGAATGTTTACTGATAAAGCCATGCAGAAAGATATACAATAGGTTTACTTAAGAGATAGTCGTAATTCAAATTCCGACACACCATTTTCGGTATGGGGAAAATAAATGGAATGTTTTGTAAACGCTCACTCGGCAGATTCATACAACGCAGAACGTAAATTTGTATATTTTTATAAAAGTACAAAAGAAGTGAATGCAGACGATGAAAAAAGTATTTAGAATGATGGACCATGACTAATATAATGGAGAAGGAACAGAGAAAGTTGAATACAACGCTCTAAGGACTTTTGAATAAGTAATCAACATTTGTATTTATACTTCGAGCACTTAGTCAATGATTTGACGTATTTACATTCTTAACGTTTGGGGAACATTCATACGCTGACGTGAAGGGAAATGGGGGGGGGGGGAATATAACACGCCTGATTTGTAGTCTGAAACTTGATTGGATCGTTTTTGTTCTGTTTTTCCACATTTCGAGTAGGTGTTTTTGCACAAGCTGATTTTCTTTCCATCTAACCACTAAAGACTGTGGACATGCAAGTCTTTTTTGCTTTCGAGAGTAGGCCTAAAAATAGGCTGAAATGCCAATCTTGAACGAAAGCGAAATAGAATCGCCAAAAAATCGGAAACTAGTAACGAGCTCCAATGGGAACGAAATGCTGAGGGCGCAAAAGTTCCACCAACAACCAGCAGCTGGTCCAGTGGTGTTTCTAAACAAACGACTGTCATGGTACCTAGAATCAAACAATCTCTTTTCCCCATTCCAATATGGTTTTAGAAAAGGACGTAACACTGTTCAACCCCTAAATGACCTCCAAACTCAGATCAACGAAGCTTCACTGAACAAATCAACTCGCTATTCACTATTTTTTGACCTCCAGGAAGCCTTCCCAAGGGTCTGGAGACACTACATCTCACAAAAACTCCACGAAATTGGCCTTCGCGGCAACCTTCCAAAGATTCTCCAAAGTTTCCTCAACAACCGAACACCAACAGCCCGAATACAAAATTTAACCTCTACCCCTCTTATAGTCCAGAATGGTGTTCCGCAAGGAGAAGTATTCAGTGTACTCCTCTTCCTTTTCGCGATCAACGATATCACCAAATGTGTCAAATTTCCCCTAACACAACGCCTGTTCGTCGATGGTTACAATATTTCTGTCCAATCCTCTAATCCCATACGAGCTCACAGATTACTACAAGATACACTCAACTCTATCACTTCCTGGACTTCCCTAAATGGATTCCGATTTTCATCTCTTAAAACTTACTTAGTCATGTTCAAATCTCGAAAACCCATACCCTCTTTACAACCATTATTCTTACAGAACTTCGAAATCACAGAACGCCAGTCCGCTAAATAACTAGGATTACACTTCGACTATAAACTCAACTGGTTCTCACACATCAAAATTTTAAAAACCGCGTATATTCGAGCCTTAAACATTATAAAATACCTCTCCCACCCTTCTAAAGGATACAACAGGAAACTCCTTATTCAACTTTCCGAAAGCCTCATCCGATCTCGTTTAGACTACGGAGCACCAATCTACAATCTAGCTTCCAAATCAATTCTCAAAATTTTAGATCCTATTCAGACCCATTCTCTCAGAATGGCACTGGGTGCCTTCCGTACCAGCCCAAGACTTAGTCTATGCGCGGACGCAGCTGAACCACCTCTCTCATGTCGCACACTCATCCTGACTTCTAACCCCTTGATCTCAATTTCTCAATTCCCGCACCTACCGATCTACAACAAAATTTTTCCCTCAAAAACTAACCATCTCCCATCGCCTATCACCAAACAAATCCGTTTCCGTCTCGAACAATCTCTCAACAAATCTTTTTTAGTTCACCCCTTGCAACCTATATTTACACTCTCCCCTCTTTGGACCTACAAAGAACCTTCCATTCGACTTGATATTACACAAATCCCTAGTCAAAACAAATCTACCTACGTCACCCACATCAATCATATGATTCAAGAATATCCCGACCATACAATCTGTTGCACAGACGGATCCAAATCTGGGAATAGAGCTGCGTACGCTTATTCTGTGGATGGTCTCCTTGTCTCTCATCGAGTCCACAACATAACATCGGTTTATACTACTGAACTCATGGCCATCCTCGCATGTCTTTCTCACCTCACTCAATTTCCACCGAATACTAGCTTTTTACTTCTCACTGACTCATTATCCTCACTTCATTCACTACTAGACCCTGACAACTCACAACCACTCATTCAAAGAATTCATCTACTACGAACTACACTTAACTCAATTAACTGCAACATTACATTCATATGGGTACCGGAACACATTGACTTTCACCAACATGACCTCGTCGATGAGGCCGCCAAAAAAGCCATCACCCTCAGAAAAATCACGGATAAATCTCCCCTACCAGCTTCAGATTACAAAAATCACTTCCGCTCTCTCATTACTCAACAATGGCATTCATCTTGGAAAACTCAATCTCTCAATAAACTTCTTCGCATGAAAAAGGACCTTATACTTTGGGCAAGCTCCAATAGAAATTCACAAAGAGAAGAAGTCATCCTCACCAGACTAAGAATAGGTCACACTCGCATAACACACTCTCACCCCATCTTGCCCATACTGTAAAGAAGAACACCTCACAACTGACCATATTTTCTCATGCCCTCATCTCCAATCACTTCATTCTTCACTACAGGTCTCTTCCTCCATCTTACAAGCTCTTGAAAATGATTGCGATACTGTTAAACTGTCACTACAATACTTACGTCTCACTGAATTCTACTCTCTCATCTAACTGTTCTACCTCAACAAACTCTTACAACTCAACACAACATACATTACTAAATAAGTTCATCAAAAAAAAATTTCTACCTAGTCTACCGAACTAATTAAACTCACTGCAATTTAATAATAAGTCTGTAAATAATCCGAGCTAATAGCCCTTTGAGCAACTTGTAGCTCGTTAATTGAATAAATAAATAAATAATGTTGAGATCTGTTCGGAGTCCCATTTCTTAATGCTGATGAATTCCAACTCTTACTTCACTCAGTCTTGAGCTTCAAACAACTAAGATCTAAAATGTTCTAGGAATCAAGCATTCTAGATGTCGTGAGGCTTGAAATTTTCTTCCTGTTACATTCACTGCAATGCCTCAAACACTAGCCAATTTTGAATATTTGGAATATTATGCACACGAATGTTTCTTGAATCATAAATGAGCTTATTTAGTATCTGTTGTTTATTGCGAAAATTGAAACCGTCTGAGCCAGATTTCAGATCTATAAAGCTGTCGTAAATTATGTGATATCAATAGATCATTTATTTCTAAGAACTTATACAAAGATTGTATTACGATACAGACGAGATACAGACGATATTCGGTTAATAATAAACAGGTGGTTGGCTCTTTTCGGGACAAGATATAAGCACGTAGGACGTGGTTGGAAACTCTACTCCACCTAAGGGCATTGAACGAGTTGTTTCTCACTTAGTTCGAAAGTTATTCGACACCCACGCTGCAAATTTTGAATTCATTAGGGGTTGACTATGAAAAGTATCCCGCCAAGATGTACATAGCGTGCGACGGCGTTCGTATCAGTTGACTTCTGAAACCTTTATGTCATCTACGTACGCGTGCGGCACAAAGAGGATAGATAAGAACTCAGATTTTATGATTTTATTTCATTTTCCTTTCATATAATAATTACGCACCCCACACCTAAACTCGATTCAATAACACCTAACTAGAAAATTTAGTTTAGCGTGCGGCATTTAATCCAACGCCGAGGAGTTATAATCTGTCGCGATATCATTATGAAATGCGAAATTCGCGTGACAAGTGAGCGTACATTAACAAATTAGAAATACGATACGAAATCTTCGAGCCTTCCAGCGGGTCTATAATCTTCTCCGCCTAAGATCAGAGCTTGTGTCACGTGTATCGGTGTAGGTCGTTGAAAATACGAGCGCTGAATCCAGGAGTTTGAAATAAAGAAGACCCTCAACAAAATTCACCGAGTTCGTACTCTAGCTCCACTTTTACAACGAGCAGATAATAAACAATTCTTTTCGTAAAAAAAATCTGGGAATCTCTCATCGCGTTGCCCTTCCTAAAGTCGCGCAGTATAATTGATCGTGAGGATACAATTTAAATTCTTTTCCAAATCATTCAAATTAATGGATTTAAAACACCGATGGTAATCAAAGAGAACGCGACCAGGGCTGTATATAATTCGGATTAAACAACTTTTACGTCATTTGAAAGGGGACAAGACCGTCATTAACCTTTTCAATTTCATACCTTATACATCCTCATCAAGAGGAGGATATCGTAAATTAGTTTTCACGATTTTCAAACTCGGGGTAGGTTTTGTATAATTATTCGCGCAGCACCACTACTGTGGTCGTCGCCGTTCATTTCATTACGGTTTCGTAATTGTGTAATGTTGAAAGTTTCGCGGTAAAATTCACTCTGTCTATACTCGCGGAACTTTAAAACGATCATTTATCGTTCCGCCCTCTCGCTCTGTAAAGGCTTAAAGACGAACTTATGTTGGCAGCAAGTCAACTACACTCGACTTTTTTTCTTCTTTTTTTTTTTTTTTACCGAAGTATACGTGACGTCTTCTTTTGATAATCTTACCCTTATTACGCGATAGTCCATCTATTCTTATACTCCAGGGAAAATATCTCATTAAGCCAGCGCACAGAGTGAGTCACACTCGGGCGTGGTTCATTACTGAAGAATATTTTGATGCTCGCAAAATAATTATATTTCTCTTTTGAGACTCACAGCTTCTGCACATTATTATGATAAAACAAGAAACGTCAACTTCTTAATGGCGTCAGAAAAGAGGTCAAAGATTCTCCCCGTACACGGTCGCGAAAAAGTAGGAGCTCATTTACATTATGATACTGTTTTTCTTGAAATCAAAGAAGAAAAAATACTCGAAAACTCTTACTTTTGGAAATTCCGTTATCACTGAATTTGCATATTTTTTTGATACGAGATCTTAAGATTATGGGCGCAGTATCTTTAATATATTATTATTTATTGAATACCGAAGACAAATCAAAGAGATATAGAGTACTTATACAAATGATTTTCTCGCCTATTTCGTGAGGAGAAGGAGGGTTAACAGCACGAACCAAGAAAACAGCGGCGGAATCCACACTAACAACTCAACCTATTTTTATTTGGGTGTCATCCAATGAGCACTCGTGGAAGATATAAAGATTGAATGAATTGAAAACTTTTTTTTTTCCACAAAAAAAAAAAACAAATAGCGATCGTTTGTGCGAAAAATTTTATTCAGAAGGAAAATTAGAATATCTCACTAGAGAAATTACATTTGACGCAGCACTCTACGCCCACGAAGTGAATATAAGATTGAAATGTGCGAAAACGATCACTCACGTAATGGCAGTACATACTCGTGGTCCCGATTTAAAAAAATACTCACTAATAATATTCATTTTCCAAACTGCACTTCGTGTGGTAGTTTTATCTTGACAATCCTTATGCTCAAAGACCTTCCCTTGGTGTGAGCGTGGGAGGCACATATGCCACGACCATGCGATTCACGGTATAGCTGTTCGTTAACCTCCTTAACTAAGGCAATCAAGGAACCTGTTTCGTTGGAATTCTCCAATTTTGACTTTGATAATCGATTAGAATTGTAGTCCTCTTTTGGCATGTTTCATGTCTTTACTCTGCCCTGACCCCTAATTTTTCCGAGTGCCCCCCCCTCCTTCACCTTACCTCACGCGTGCTCCCCTTCCCTTCACCCTCGTCTCTCCGTGGGTGATTTGAAAATTTGCGAGTTCATCCGCGAGTTCACCTTGACCAGTTTATATACTAGGTTTACACTAGCTTTATGATAGCTATATTATTCTAGCTTTGAGCCTTTAGACCTAATATACAGTAGACTAGTTGTTGAAGCAGAAGGCCCACCAAATATAGAATCGATATTTCGATACAATTGAGATTGGTAATCGATATAGTCGATATCAATGTAGAAATAATCGAGATTGATATATCGATATAATCGAGATTGATATATCGATATAATCGAGATCGATATATCAATATAATCGAGATAAATATATAGATATAATCGAGATTGATATATCAATATAATTGAGATTGATGTATCAATATAATCGAGATTGATATCTCAATATAATCGAGGTTGATGTATCGATATAATCGAGATTGATGGATCGATATAATCGAGATTGATAGATCGATATAATTGAGATTGATGGATCGATATAATCGAGATTGATGGATCGATATAATCGAGATTGATGTACCGATATAATCGAGATTGATAGATCGATATAATTGAGATTGATGTATCGATATAATCGAGATTGATGTACCGATATAATCGAGATTGATGGATCGATATAATCGAGATTGATGGATCGATATAATCGAGATTGATGGATCGATATAATCGAGATTGATATATCGATACAATCGAGGTTGATGTATCGATATAATCGAGATTGATACATTGATACAATCAAGACTGATACATTGATATTATTGAGATTGATATAGGTAATCTTTACTTTGAATTTCCTTGCAAACCCCCAAAGACATATATAATTTCTGTTGGTACTTTGAGTCTATGAGTTGCGTGAAATTTGACCACCGCGAATGAGCAGGTATTAGGCCTAAACTAGGCTGCTTGATTATAGGTTTATACTGGGCTTGACATGAAACATGATCTTCTTCTATTTGGCTCCGCCAGAAGATTTTTAAAGTCATTGCTGAATAAGGTTCTTCCACTACATCATATTGCATATTCGTTTTCCTAATTCTTATAGTAATGGAACTTGGTTCATATTGGTCTTATGGCAGAGGAGTGGATCTGTTATTCTTACATATCCAATACCCCTACCATAAAACCAATGTAAATCAAGTACCATTACGATAAGAATCAGGTAAACACGTATGCAATATGATACAAGGAAGAGCCCTATGGTTGGAATTTCTCTCAGTCCTTACTCTTGGAGACTACAATTCACACCCTCCGCATTCGTATATCCTTCATATAATAACAATAATCGTCCGGTCTCTCTATGGACTATGGAGGAGGATACATTCTTGGTCGGTAAGGCCAAATTGTCAAATCCTGGAGCGTCTTTCTACTACGCGATGATTTATGTTGGAGTCGCAGGAGGAGTATGACCCGGAAACAGTCCATTGTTGTTGTTGCAGACTTATCTCCTCAGATTGCGGTTCTATACCAAAATTGAGATGTCCGTATTAAAGGCCAATCTCCGTATTAGCATAGTTTTAATACGGAGTCGCACCATTAATACGGAGTACGTACTGGAAATTTGAGAGAAAAAAAACATACAATGTTTAAAATAGGCGATTAACTTTCTATAGCAGAGTTGATAAGATTTTAATTCAGAGGGAAAGATCAATTTAATAGAGAAAAGAAAAAAAAATGGAGTAACTGAGAGAGCTTCTCAAGGCGAGGTATATGTACATCGAAAAATATACAGAGTACCATTTGAAGATGAATAGTTTGGAGAGTAAAGGAGGGGTAGTCGATGGACTAAATTTTTGTGCCATCAAACAAGGAGGTATCAGGATAATGCCCACAAAAATTATAAATAACAAAAGTTAGAAAGGAAAAAAGCCAGAATTTTTTACCTTTCCTAAAAGAAGAGAAAAATTATCAAAACAAGAAGAAGTAAACCGTCTGCAAGACGGGGAGAGCAGCTTGTAGTAGATATTTTGTAGCAGTTCCGCTGTCCTTCACTAACGCGCTGGCTCTTGTTGATAATTCCCTATAAAGCACCTGCTTTGGAAGCCTTTCCGGTTTTATCCTTTCTCTTTCTGTATGTCTTAGCCAAGATATTCAGTGTTCCAATCGACACAAAATCTGTAAAATCTGTTCATTCAATTCCATGATAAGGAAATGCAATCAGTCGGTCCATCTTGACAAATTAAAACAAAATACTCGAGCAGGAATGAGATTCACTCTTAAGGAAGAATGCGGAGTAAACAAAAACCCCCAATCTCGAACATGAATGGCGTATTAGAATTTTCTAATTTGTAAACAAGGCTTAATTTTACTGTCGCGTGATACCACGCTCTTTTTTTCCATGAAATTGACATCTAGCTGAAAATATATCGAACGAATAGCAAGTACAATATCGTAATAATCACGAATTCTATTTCTTCATCTGTTTACAAAAGGTTGATTAATATCCGTTAATATCATAAAGCCAGTTCATTAAGTATAGTATTATTGATAATTGAGCTACATTTCGGCGGGCATAAAACCTCGAAACGACTACCGAAGAGAATTTCGATCGTGAAATATTAATGATAGAATGAAACGAAATTTTCATCGCAATAATTCAGTCGTATAGAGTTAACGGTTCCGCCGACAAAATCTCTAAATTGATGTTCTTCGTCACAAAAGTGAAACACAAGATTCTCCAAGAAATTTCCTCGATGCTTTAATGGATGATCTATAAATAATGTGTCGAATGGAGCCCTCTTTTCGCTGACTCCTGGAACGAGAGAGTGAATTACACATCTTCTCTGCGTACAAAGCAGAAAAAAATTTTAAGCTCCGAAGATGGATCACAAAGAGCAGCCAAAAAAGCTTCTAATGACATCACAAAAATCGGTTTCTCTACATCATTCGCACGGCGAATGACAAACAGAGCGTGAAAGAAAAGGAAGGTTAAACGCAATTTAAAGGCATCGTCGGGGGTTGAAATTAATACGAACACCGAAAATGTTTTAAACAAAAGCTGCGGGGAAAATCTCGCGGTTAAAGTGTTAAAAATAAAGTAGGTCATTGTGCGTTAAAGAAACTAGAAATGTATACGAATGTTTACGTAAAGTTGTAAACTTTTTTTTTTTCTTTCTTTCGTACTTTTCAAAAACTTTATAAAACAGTTAGTTATGAGGGAGGGAATAAAAATTAACGCAATTACGAATAATTTGAAGAATCCCCCTCTCTAGGCGAGACGACTACGAAACAGAGCTGCGCGTATTTGTAAAAGGTTCCAAAAAGAAGACAGAACGAAATCTATAAAGACCCCTACAATATAAAAATATATTTATTAAATAAGCTCCAGATCATAATTATGAAACCACTGAGCATGTGCAGAGAAACAATGGAAAATACATGTAGTTTGTTTTCTGGAAGAATCTCATTCACTATAATGAATTTTCACTAAGTGAAAGAGAAATTAAATGTTGATACTGAGGAACGTTTTGGGACGAAGAATCTTAATAAGATACCTCCGAAGTACGTTTAATGGAAGATTGTGAACGTGCGTTCTATCCGAGTGGTATACTGTGAACAATAAACATAGAACTGCACGTTTACACTAGGGTGCAAACAAGGTTTTATGAAGTGGGCTTTTCGTATTACTTTCTCAAACTGATATTATAACTCGTGCTAATCGTGTCCCGAAATTCGGTGAAGAAGATTCCGACAATATTAAACTCCGGAGGCAAATACGATTAATAATCTCTTAACAGAGGGAAGAATTAATTGTTACTAAAATATAAACCACTCTCGTGAAAGATTGTCGCTTCCAGCTATTTTGCGAGAATAGAAATTTTGCAGAGTTCCAGGAAACGAGTTTATTACGAAAGACAGGTACGAAAATTTTTCGGTTGGTTGGCTACGGCTGTTCCATTTTCCAAAAGAATCATCACCTTTGATGAGAATTGATCTTTTGGGCAAATCTTAATCTTTTTTAAAGAACTACTATGAATTTTTCACATGTTTTATGTCTTTGCTCTGGTCTCATTCTTATGGGAATTTTCACTGTGGCAATGATTCTCAAATCTGCGAGTCCGAGCCCCCTCCTCCTCTCGAAAGTGACTTGGAAAAATTTCGAGATTTTCTCAGGCGTGATTCTGAAATCTGCGAGTCCGAGGCCTTTCTTGTATATCTAGCTTATCCTATTATAATGAAAAGGCGTATATGCTAGATTTATACTAGGCTTTCTCAGGAGTGATACTGAAATCTCCTAATATAATGAATAGATTTATACTAAGCTGAGAAGACGCTGAGAGCCATTATGAAGCTATTAGCTTGTGACGTCATAGGTTCGGTGACGTCATAAGTTCGGTGACCTCAGAGGTTTGGTGAGGTCATAAGTTGATGACGTCATAAGGCGGTGACATCATAGGTCGGTGACGTCATAAGTCGTTAATCTTGGTCCGCTTACAACATCTGAAACATACTGAAGCGGTACGAACGAGGGGAGCGAGTGAGGCCCAGTAATCTCATCAGCCTGAAATATACTAAAGTAGACTAACACTGGACCAAGAAGACTCATCAGCCTGAAATATTCAAAACTAGCGCCTCCTGACCTGACCCCACCTGACCCCTAATTTGAAATTCCCCCCCTCCTTCACCCGTTACTCCTTGCCCGGTTTATATACTAGCTTTATACTAGGATTCAACCAGTTGAAAGCTAGCGCCCCCCTATCCCCTGTTAGAATTTTACTAGTCTTAAACTGGGCTTGTGATGAGGTGTTCGGGCGTAGTGCCCAGTTTGAATGAAAACCTCACAAAGGACAGCGGACATGAAACATGATCTTTTTCTATTTGGCTCCGCCAGAAGTTCTGAGAGTTCTAGGCTAAGGCTCTAGAGCGGCACACTCGCTTGATCTAGTATAAGCATGGCCGCCTCGAAGGAAGGCCGGAACATGCACATAACGGCAACGCTGTGAGAGTAGGCCGACTTTTACATGTGCTCTTATGGAGAGAAAGTGGTTTTTTGAGAATCAGTAAGTACCCGTTGAATTTGGTGAAAAATTGAAAAGAACAAAAATTGTAGGCCATTAAATTCTCTATCAGAAAATGTATTAAACTCAATTTTCAAAATTTTGCATTGATTTACAAGTAAAACGGTCGGCCTACTTGGCTGTTGCCAGATCTGCATGTTCCGGCGTTCCTTCGAGGCGGCCATGGAATAAGTCTACTTTGGAAATATTTTCTAAAATCATGGGAAACGCCCAAATTTTTGCGATACGATTATTTTTAATGCATGGAAGTCAAGAATTGTCGAAATTCCAAAACTAATAAAACCAGGTCACAGACCCAGCTCTCTTGAAAAAGTTCTCACCGTCTTGTCGTTCTGGGGCAGCCGCGACCTGTTTTATTTGGGGAGGGCACAATCTCAGAAAACGTCCGTGTCCGACAATAATGATGTCACGAACTTGTGACTTTATTAACTCAAGTTAGGTTAGATTATTTTGCAGAGAAAGAGGGCATCAGCAAAATACGTCCGCGTCCGGCTTTGATGACGTCATCAACCTAAGTTGAGTAAAGAATTTATATAGGCTAGATCATAGGAGTTTGTCTAGGTCAGATTATAAAAATTTTTCTAGGCTAGATTATAATAAGGATGTGATCTGTTTTACCTCGTGCAATATTTTTGTAGGCTCAGCATACGTTTACCAAGAGGTAGGTAAATAAAAGAAAGATTGAGTAGATCAGTAACTTGAAGAGAGAGCGTTTTCTGTTTCAAAAAGGTGTTACAACAGGTCTTCAGTAATGTATTTTGGAATTTTGGAAAATGTATAACTTTAGAACAGCGTTTCTCAGGAGGCTGGGAGGCTTGTAGGTTCCCTGCAGTCATGGCAAGCTTTTTTTAAATTCCTTCTCGTGATCCTAGCCTAATAGACACAATTTTTCTGGGGCCTTCTTATAAAGCTTTTTCATGTTTCAATCAAATTTTTTTTCTCTTTTCTTTTCGTTTTAATATCTTTTTTTCAATTGTTATTTAATTAGTTCTAAGTCGTTTTCTGATTTCTAGTTTGAATATAATATCTATCAATTTATTTCTATTTTATAATTAAAAATTTTTATTTGAATATTTTGATTTAAATTTATGAATAAATTTAATCAATGAATATCTTTTTTTATTAATTTTAATTATGAATCAAGTGATAAGGTATGATATTGTTTTTGTGTCAATTCTATAGGTAACTTGATAAAAAAAATTAATTCAAAACTTATCAACTGCTAGCATCTAATACATACTCAATACAACTTCTTTTTATTTAAATCCAACTTCTTTATTTCTTCAAATTCAATTTTTTATAGTTCCGTAAAAAGATGTATTACCTATATAAATACAAAAAAACTAAGATGATAATAATTTCCATTTCAATTTTTTGTTTTTCGAAGTATTTTTTTACATAATATCTTCTTTAAGCAATCATTGATTTTTATATTGTTTGTTTTTCTATTATAAGATGAAATTCAAACTATGACATAAAAAACTTTTTAAATGAATAGAAATTGATATAAATAATAAATTCATTGAAAATATCAAAGAAATAAATAGTATCGATTAAAAATATACCTAACAAAATAAAATAAAGAAGAAAGGAATTCTAGTCAAAAATAAAATTAAAAATGAAGTACGTACAGTTTGAGGGTTTAAATTTTGCTGAGTATCCCTTCCTTTAATATAATTTAAAACTTGAAATTCTTTAGAGTCCTTCTCCTCCCTCTCATGTATACGTATCCGAATGGTTGTTATTTCTCTAATTCTCTCTTCTGATATTATGATGTACAGCTCAAAAATGTTTCAGGTCTACTAAATCCTCGCACAAATATGAAAATCTGCAAATAGCACTCGCTCTCTTTTGACAAGGGAAACCTCTCTCAAACATCGTACCTAGACCTCTTGGGTACTAAGCATACAATTATTCCATGTATTTGAATGCTACTGATATTCTCAGAATACATTTCAAGTTCTATCCGATCTCACCAAACAAAATTTCTGCACGTTTCATATCCTTAAGAGACTTAATACTTTTTGCGATAGTAATTAATTCTTTAAAGTTGATTGTCAAGTGAAGTAAACCCTCGTGGAAATTTCCGAAGTCATAGAATGGTCATATGATGAAGTCAAAAGTAGGTCGTTTCGTTTCCCATTATGATCGCATAATAGTAGACATGAAGCACGTTTTGAATGTTATCCAAAACTTTCGAAGAAAAAAGGAAAGGGCAGTTCTGCCTGAAACATTCCAAACAACAAAATATGTGAAAAGTGTTACAATGTCAGAACTTTTCTTTGTATACTTCCGGTAGTTTGATATTCAGAAGTTTGACTGTAAACTCGTATTTTGGCAGTTCGATTTTCGGAAGTTCATCTGAGCGCTAAGCAGGGGTTGAATGTTGTCGTAAAACTTGCTCTACACGCGGGAAATTTCGAAGAAGAAAATAAAGGTGGCATACAATACCGTTCCTGAGAGGAAACGGCAAAATGAAGGAAGAGAAGAATAAATTTAAGTAAGTGAGTTTATACTCACGTGTACGATGTGAATATACATACAAGAACGAACATACGAGTAAAGTATACGCTATACAGACTTAGTTTTCCTCTGTGAATTCTCGTGCATGACCAATTACTCTTCAACTTGCTTCTAAACTTCCATTTTTACGGGTACGTACGTGCTCTCAATAAGTAAAAAAAATTGTTTTTTCTCAAAACCATCGGGAATAAAAAATTAAAAAACTCGCGAGCTCTTCTCTCCCACCTCGTCTGAAAGCAGGGCGGAAAAACGAAACAAAGTGAGCAAAAAAAGTACTCGTACTATACTTTTTCCAGGGTATTTTTGAGATTAAATTTCCTATTCGACATTATCATCGTGATGTACGTAATAGAACTATTTTACCCGCACATATTTCGATATATAGCTAGTCTATTCGGTGCATGGCGCCGGATAAAAAATCTAAGCGACATTAACGTTATTTTTTTTTCTTTTTTGGAAGCTTATTGTAAACACAAACACGTAAGTTTGCTCTGTATCAAATTAGAAATGTACGAGTAGGCTGCTTGTATTGTATATAAATAACTCGGCTAGTCCAGAAGACACAGTTGGTCGTCATTAATACGACATAAACTGTCTCGCTGATAGGTATAAAACTTTCCGGATGAAAAAAAAAAGGATTCTTAGTTGCACTTGCCAAGGTAATGTGCTATGAGAAGAAAATCATTAGGCAAGGGCTTCCAGAAGAGCAGCAATACGATTTTTCAAATTTCAGAGAAGACCCCGAGAGAGCCATTAATTGTAAAGTATACTCTTTTAGAATAATTTTGATAGCCCAGGGGGAAGGTATCTCACGATCCGTACCCTATTGCTGGATTTTTCTAGTCAGTCTCTTTGCTTTCTGAGAGGGATTTTTCGGTAGCATTAGAAGACGGTAATATCCTTTTGCCTCTCTAGATGTGGATAAGAAATTGACATTTTCCGCCACAAAAGCTTAATTGAAGAAAATTGGGGAAGAATCATCATCGCTTAAAATACTTCTCAGCTATAGCGGGGACTTCATTTTTTCTTTCTCTGCATCTCTCGCTCCTATACGATACCTATTTTCCTGTGCAGGGACATTATATTCGCTTGTTCTCAAAAAATTCTCATCTCTCATCCATTCTGACCTATATTTCTACAATTTGGAAAATTTTCCGGTTGCAAAAAGGGAGATACGGGGAATTGTCCATGATTTTTGCTGTACATTCTGAAGTGAAATAAAGCCCACTCCGAGAAGATGTCAGACAAATTGTAGCTAAATTTTCGAAATTAGGGCGAAAAAATAAAAGACAAATTCTTCTCATCTCTCTTTTTTGCAAACAAAACATTTTCCAAATCGCTTGATGTTTGAAATTTTTTCTCAACCCATTGTACAATCAAGAGATGGTTTCAACTATTTATAAGACCATAGTCCTTATTTTGTAAAAATCATTGATGGTGAGGATTTAGTAACTAAATTTTCTCAATCATTTTGAAAAATCATTCTCTCTCTCATGTACCAAGATTTAGAGAATAGTAGAGCTCTCCTGCCTCCTGAAAAAAACTCAGTTTAAAATTATGCACTTTTAATTCCCAAAATACACTTTCTTTTATAACTCCCTGTTTTGGATGAGAAGAATACTTCTTCTTCAAGCACCCGATCCTCTTCATCTATTTTTAGTTAACCTTCTTGAAAACGCATGCAAAACCAACAAAATATTCTAATAAGAAGTGAAGTAGGTCACATCTCTCGGCAAACTTGAGTTCACTTATAATCTAGCCTTCTTAAGTTGAAGTCATCAAAATCAAGCGTGGGCCTTTTTTGAGGAGGCTTTTTTCTATACAACATAACCTCACCTAACTCAGGATGATGACGTCACAAGTTTATGGTGTCATCAAAGTCTAACGCAGAAGTTTTCTGAGAATGCTTTTTTCCATACAACGATCAAACTTAGATTGATGATGTCATCAAAATCAAACGTGGACTATTTTTCAGGATACTTTTTTCTACACGACCTAATCTCACCTAATTCAAGTTGATGACGCCATCAAAGTTGAATGCGGACGTTTTTTCAGGATGCTTCTTTCTGTACAAACCATCACCTAATTGGGGTTCATGACGTCATCCAAGTCGAACGCGGACGTTTTCTAAGAATGATTTTTTCCATAACAACCTGAACTTAGATTGATGATGTCATCAAAATCAAACGTGGACTTCTTTTGAGCATGCTTTTTTCTATACGACATAACCTCCCCTGCCTTAGGTTAATGACGCCGTCAAAGTTGAATACGAACGTTTTCTCAGAATCCTTCTTTCTGTACAACATAACCTCACCCAACTGGAGTTGATGACGTCATCGAAGTTGACCGCGGAACGTTTTCTGAGAATGATTTTTTCCATAACAACCTAAACTTGGGTTGATGATGTCATCAAATTCAAAGGTGGACCTTTTTTGAGGATGCTTTTTCAATACAACATAACAACACCCAACTTAGATCGATGACGTCATCAAAGTCTACCGCGACTATCTTCTTAGTGCAAAATAACTTAACGAATTGAGGTTGATGACGTCATCGGAGTCTAACGCGGATTTTTCTCAGAATGCTTTTTCCATACAGCGACTTAATTTAGGTTGATGACGTCATCAAAATAAACCGTCAACCTTTTTTAAGGCTGCCTTTTCTCTATACAACATAACCTCACCTAACTTAGATCGATGATGTCATCGAAGTCGAACAGGGACGTTTCCTTAAGATGCTTCTTCCTAGGCAAAATAACTCAACTTAACCAAGGTAGATGATGTCACAACATTTTCTAGATACAATGGTCTCCTTAATAAAAAAGAATAAAAATAATTTTCTTTTTCTCGCTACTTTATTCAATAGTCGTGAGGTTCCCTTCCCAAAATCATACGAAGATATTGTCCATGATTTTTTGCCTTAATCTTCAAGACGTCATCTCAAAATGACTTTTCTCGAGAATTTGTTCAACCTCCTTCAGTAAGTTTGATCGTCAGACTTCGTATTCAGAAGACGGTCATAGAAAATTGTTTGTTGAAATCTAGATTTTCTGACTCGGCATCTCTCTTAAAACTTACTCAACGTTTGGAAAGAGTTCCTACGGTGCATCACCGTCCTCCACCATCCGGCAGATAGCGGTTTCGAGGAAGGCGGGGGGAAGGGCTACGACCCAGTTTCTAGATCTAGAAAAATACAGACCAGTAGTGTTTTCAACGCATACTTCCCTTGAACAAGAAAAAATAATGGATGCAATACCATCCTTATCGCAGCGAAAATTGATTCAAAAAGGCTAGAAAAAAGAACAATGTAGTCGGAAAGTTTCTCAACAAAAACCAAAGAAGAATGAGACGAGAAAAAAGTTGGTATCAGACGCCTTTCCTCAAGTTCGTAGTACGAGCAAATCATCGGGGAAAAAATAAAGAAGAAAAAACTTTACTTCTTCTTACAATAATTTCCTCTCGGGGGTTCATTGTCATTTCACTGTCAGTTAGCAAGTCAATTCTCCTGTCAAAAAGAGAGAAAAAAACTGGATAATGAAGAAGAAGGCGAACGACGCACTTTTCAAAATATTTATGAATAATCGAATAAGCATTCTCTCGCCAAATAAATTTGTTTATGTCGGGGTGTTCATAAAAACAAGTTTTTTTTTTTCTTCTTACAATAGATAATTGCGATTTTATTAATCGTTATCACGCTCGAAAAGTGTACGTTTATTATCATAATTATTCGTATTTTTTTTTCCACCGATTTCATTAAAATTTGTTAACATTTTGAAAAGCGTAATCTAATGAATTAATTATTTGTACAAATTATCTGTACACTGTTTACATTATTCAAAAGTTGATCTATATACAGAGAGAGAGAGAGAGAGAAGGTAAGGAAAGGAAAATTTGTCGTATAGAATTTACAGGAAGTATCAACAAAAATTAATTAGGCTGTGTTACAGATTCGTAATTGAATGAATTCTCGTTCGTACAGGCCTAGTTCGTATAATAATGATAGACAATAAATGCGCATGCACTTGCAAATATTGTGAAGCACGCATACCACTCGATGTGAAAAACAAATTGAGTGTAGCCTAATTAGTCTATTTGCTGTCTCTTTCGTAGTGCTTGTATAGAATTTCTGTTTGGAATTATCGTCATTCTGGCTCGACAATGAAAGAAAAGCTTGACAGAAAATAGATAGAAGAAATCTCGGTTTTTCCGATGTCCCTGAATTGTGATTAAAAAACGTTTTTCGACATTCTGTATTCATTCTCTGACCTCAAAGCTTCCACTTCGTTCGCGTTCATGCAGGAAAAAACTTCATTTTATTGATACAAAAAAAAAACAACTATAGGATGACGATATACGGGAAGGATATGTTCCAAACTATCGGAATTTATATGTTCATCGTATTTTCCTGATAATGGTCCTCCTTCGCTTCTTGACCGTTAACATGTATCGATTTCTCGTTTTCTAAGAGAAACTGCGGAAAAAACGTCATAAAAAGTGAGACTGACGACTTCTATAAGACGTGAATATTTTAGTAGTAACGCTGCTCGGCGACTTTTTGAGTTGGAAAAAAGCAATCCTGAAATGATTGAATTACGTGTGGGAGAATTTTTGGAGATTATTTGATCGTATGATTCAACTACGTAGGACGTCCTAAGGAAAAGCAGGAAAAGAGTAAACATGAATTCAAATAAGAAGTGAGAGAGGGAACGTGATCAGGAAGGGACAAGATGAAACATGAGTAATAGGATGAGTCAGAATGATTCGAGAGGAAAGAATTAAAATAACTGGCGAAGAAATGATGACAGGAAAAGACGAGAAGAGTGTATGGAATGATTTTTACATACATAGCTTGGAAGCTGAAATTTCTCCAAATCCGAAAGTGATGACGTCACAAGTTTTACTCGCTCGCGCTTGTTTTCCGTAAATAAAAGAGATAGCGAGTTCCCTGCTCTAAAAAGTTAAAGCTATGAAGACATTCATAGAGGTGGGCCCAGAGAAAGTTTGGGCTCTAAGCCTTTAGGCTTCAGCATTTTTCTTCTGAGCATAGAACTTGGGCTTCGCCTAACATAAGGTAGGCCCACAGGAGAATTTTAGACTAAGACTCTCTTTCTCCCTCGGAAAGAATACAAGTTGATTCGCGTTTTCCCTCGAATGATAAACAAGAAACATCGAAAAGTGTTTGACGGCTCTCGAATTTCCTCCGGATGAGATAAACTTCCTAAAAAGCGGCATTTTTAATCGCCTTCTTTCTTTCCCTGACCACGATACACGTGTCATTACTCTATGATATTAAGAATGAAGCATCAACTGACAGCCCATAAGTAAGCGAACAAAAAACTCTGATTGACAATATTTCAAAAAAGGACAAGTACCTCAAACACTCTCATTTTGTTATAGCCGTCGTTCGACGTAATCGATTGACAAACAGTTACATCATTTGGCAACGTGAAATGCTCTATGCTCGTGCATTAACAAAGTATGCGTACATTGATAGTAGAGGTCGCATTTCTGTATACTGACCACGTTCTCATCGAAAAATAAAATACACGTGCAGTACAATAATAGGTACACTTTCTAATATCGTAGCTGCGAAAATACTCGTCGCATGTTGAGCTACATATAGGCTACTAAAATTATATTTCGCTTTTCAAAAACCACGATTGTCGCTCTAGAAAACTATGCCAGCGTTTTAAATTGCTTTTCGCGATCTTGAGACGCCGCTGTATTCCTTCATTAAAATAGCCCAACTTGGGGTATGGTCGAGCGAGTTCGCACGCATTTATGCTACACGAGAGCAGGAAGAAGAAAATGTGCGCATTTACGAAGATATAATAAAATGAAAGTACGACCGATAAGTTCATTTTGTAATTAAGAAGTTATTTTCATTTCAGAAAAAGCAGTTTAAAAAGTGCACTTCTCGTATACTAAAAAGACGGGAAAAACGTTTATTACTGTTTTAATGTGAAAACTTACACACACGATTATGAAAACTATATACCTACCTACGTAATTAGATGTAGAAAACAATTCCGTATCAAATATCCTCCCATTATAAACGAATATCGCTTTTGAATTCTCGAGTGTAAAATTCCCCTCTGAACTTTGATTTGACTTTTCTCGCAACTCGAAGTTCACATGATTTGACGGCGCACACACGAGAAGGTGCGGATATGAGTATGACTTACAGACGCTTTGTGAACATGAGAACGACGTCAAGACGTGCTTTCACCAACCTTTTTCGAATGAAAATTCAATATCTCTCGCTCGAGAGTCTTGAAAATTTTTATGATAGCTCCTGGCAATAAGAATCGTTACGAGAATAATGGAATCAATAGTACGCACGCACAGTTTTAGTCAATGAGCAATATCATTATGATACACCTCGAGGCTGTAATAAAACGCGAAGTGATAGACTGAGTGATCTGACGAATACTAATACATTTTCTTGTTTTAATCTGCTGGTCGATTCTCTGGTCAGTGGTTTAATAATGTGAAAATGTATTTTCTTTCTTTTTTTTCTCTCAATTAACGAGCCTTGCAACGACTGAGGACAGATGAGCACAATAATATGAATTAGGTGGCGTCGTGATGATTTTCTCATGATCTTTTAAGAAGGAGTTTAAGACACAGGGAGAGACAACATGGTAAAGCTGGATAGAAGTATTGGAGGGATTGATCGTCAGCATGCACCGGGTGAGAGGAGCAAGAAGAGAAGGGAGTGGATGAGTCGGGTATGAATGACTTTTGGGACAAGCGGTTCCAAGAAGATCAAGGAAATTGAAATTTTTTTAATGGCATGAATGTTGGTGGGAAGGTTTCTGGAAGAACTGCGTGACCAGGATGAATGGAGTATGCGTTGGAAATTGCTGTTATGGTGGATAAAGAGTGAGAAGCGATAAGCTATAAGTATGATGATGAAGGAAGGAAAATCAAGATTGATTCTAAGTGTTAGGCATTGGAGGCTAACTCGGATTGTGGCTCTTAGGATTGAGCCGAAGCTGCAGTGATGGTAAAGAAAAAGTTTGTCGTTAATGGAACTTGAAAAGCAACTAGATTATGGATTTCTGAATCGTCTGTACGCAAAATGATAGCGCTAAGATGAGAGTCTGGTATCTCTGAGCCTTGAGCAGGAGTGTTGGTAGATTCTTTGGATAATTTAGATGCAGGTTTTATAATTTCTCATAAAGTAGTAAATTAGATTAGAGAGAGAGAGAGAATAGAAGTTGATTATTTTTTTGAAAAAAAAAAAAAAATAAGAGTATCATATATAGCCTACTTTCTGAGTCTTGAAAATAATGACGTCATAAGTTGAACGGGCTCGCGATCACGTCGGCGCGAAAATGCCCTTCCAGGAAATGAGTTGGTGGGGCTCTTCTCAGTATACTGTATACAAGGCCTGATATAATGAAGGCTGCAAGTTGAAATTTTCCCAAGTCCCTAAAGTAGGTCAAGATCATTGATGATGTCATAAAGCGTCACTCGTCAGGTCACGTCATGTCACGCAACTCACAGAAACTCCCGGACGCGGACGTTTCCTGTGGATGTAATCCTCCTAACAAAATGGATAGCGAGTTCCTCACTAAAAATTTGACGTTGACTATGGGTGGAGGACTTGGAGAGTTGAAGGATGAAAGTTCTAGAATACTAGGTAATTGACTACTGCTGCTGCGTTTCTATTGGCCATAGAGGGCGCTGTTTTCTAATTAGTCGGCTTGGTTCTTCCTATTTTGTCCAATATTCAAGCCATCGCTGTCATACGTGATTACATTATTCAGGAAGCTGGCTTTTATTCTGTTTGCCCTTGTGTCTTCTCTTTGTACCATTTTTGACATGCATAACCTCGAGTATTCCTTAACCATGGGGCTCTTTTTCATTACAGTGTTTGCCAAACAATGACTTTCAATCTTCGTTTTCCCTCGGTGTCTCGTCCTCTTTTTTCTTGACATCCACTACGGCCCCGAATGAAATTATTCAGAGTGTACGCCAATATCCCCCCTCCACCACCATAGTAATAATTTTATGTTCTTGAGAGTATACGCCGTATACCCTATCGGGACACCACTGCTGACATCGAACTTTCTCCTAGTCTCACCAATGCGTAGATGCTTCCGCACAGCGCGCAAATGAGCTCGTACACTCCGCTCAAGTTTCCCTTGTCCTTTTCTTCCAACGCATGGCTCATTCCCTTCACCGTGGGTGGGTTGTTATGGATGCCTACATTTACACCATAACTGAAGGCCTTCATCACCTTGTTCTCGTACCGGAGTACTTTCCACGGTGTTTTCATGCTCCTTTCTTTGCTTCCATTTCTCCAAGGACGCCTTAAACCACGCCTCTAGAGTAACCGTTGGTAGCTGCGATCTGCATTACTGTCTCGTACCCTCATTGTTTTTCAAGACGGAGATTGTTCGGTAGCAGTATTCCTAACTGGTGCCTCGGATGGTGGTAGGAATACCTTGGGACGATGTTAGCAGTGTTTGTTGGCTTTCAATAGGTTTTGAATTTCACCCTATCATTCTCCCCTTTGAGCGCTGAGTCTAAATGGTTGATGATCTCACCATTCTTCACTATGAATTTGATACTTTCAGTTATCTTATTCGTTTCAAGAAGGAAACTCACAAGTAGGATATCAAATACGTATCTAGTCCAAAAGTTGATCGGGATTTAAACTTGCTGCCTTTCAATATCCTGTTTTCCATGTCATTCATGGATACCTACGCCAATGTCAATGACAGCGGTAATCCTATCGCTGCCTAGTTCTTCTTTCTGGTCACAGAACTTGTTATTGAATTGGCAATAGTGAGGGCCAATTGGCGAACTTCACCCCGTCAGGGTTTTCATGGTATCGGTAGTTTCGCAGCAGAGAGAAAAGTTCTCCTATTGGTGGGATACAAAACACGTTCTTCACGTCCAAGGATTACCGTTTCTTGTTACTCTTAATTTCCATTTAGTCCAGTCACTCTACTAGCTCCTAGTTGTTTTTAATACTCTGTTCAGGAACTGGGAGTTTTCTTTCAAGAATCTAGCCGTGAACTTTGTTGTCCTGTAACATGAGGATAGGATGCTATCAATCAGTGGTCTCATTGGACGGTTCACCATGTGAAGTCATACAATCTCCTTGAATTGTTGTGCTAACCGGCTCATCTAATTGAAGAGCTACATTTTTTGCGTACGAGGATAACACAATTTAATACAAACGAAGAATAAGAGGCTTTTCCCGCAACCTGTTCTGGTATTTCTGTGTCCGGTCCTTTTTCAGCTCTTGATATCCATTATCTACAATGCACAACTCAACTTTTGGTATGCAATCTTGCTCCTCCATTGCCACTATCGCGTTACCTTTGCCCGCTTTTATCAATATGAGTTTGTTCCATCGGATATTTTTCTAAGGATTTATAACCTTCTTCTGATTTACTTGCGTCCTGTCGTTGGTTTGGGACATATTCTCCTCGATGCGCAACAGTACTTTCCCGATCTTAGTTCGGGCTTCTGTACTCAAGTCATACATGATGGGATAAGACCCAAATATACTCTCGTAAGCTACCTAACTAATGAAGCAAAACAGGAGATTCGAAACAATTCAAATGTATGAAAACTCATTGTACAGTGAGAATACCTCCTCCAACAAGAAAATTAGGAAGATGATTCAAAGTGGGAAGCTATTCTAATATTCGGGAGAAAATGATCGAGTAAGTCGACGGTTTCATCGTTTTAGGTACCCTGTGATGTTACGCTCTGAGGATAGGCTTTAAGAAGGCACTCTGAGGATGCTCAAAATACATCGTCAACGAGGTCTCCAATAAAACACTCTGACACAATCAAAACAGTGACACCACCACCTATGTTGAGTATTCAGCAAAAAATTTCTCAACTGACCTCAGCCCATAGAAGTTCTAAAGAATCGACAAACATCAAGACGGCTCAAATTCGTGCATAAGTCTGCCATTTCCTTAGCTATCTTATCGTTGTACCTAGTACAGTGAAATGTATCTGTATCTAATGGTCGTTCTCTCCAAGAGAACAGCGTTTTATAAATACCACTGAAACAATACCGTCGCTAGCTCTAAATGAATAAATTGAAGCGAAGTGTTCGACCCAAGTATCAGAATTGACGCAAGACTCGAAATTTTCATAATCTGTAAAATGCCAAGCACAGGGAATAACGTTATACGCTAGGGAGGAAAAACTCAATGTCTCGAAATGATAAAAATTCAACTACGACAAAAAGAGGCTTGCACCGAGACGATTCGAAATCTCTTCCATTCAACTTATTGTTCTTCTTAACGGTACAATTACGACGGAATTGTTTTAATTCTTCGACGCTTGCTTTTTTCCAACCAATTAAATTAAGTTTCCCATTGACAAGTTTATCTGCAGAATACTTCTCGTCGACGGTGTAATTTTCTTTTCGTTACTTTCAATTTGTTTGAATACGACGAGAGATCATTTATATACACTTTCAAAGTTGGAGGCATGTTTTTAGAAAAGGAAGCAAGGGGAAAAAAAGGAAGAAATAAGGATTCTTATCTTTTCCACTACACGTGTCAGAGGACTCGTTTTCGTAGGTATTTTTAGAGCAAATAGTGGTTGTTCATCACAGGCAGATGAGCAGGAACCCTCACAGTATAGAGGTTTGTCACGTTTTGACATGAGGTAGATGGAATTGCAGCTCTTGTACGTAAAAAAGTACAATGAGTTATAACTTATTAATAGTGTTATCTTCTTGCACGAAAAAATTGATTTTGATCTTATGATATATTTTTGCAGGGCGTAAAAATCAATCAAGAAGGTGATAAATTACGCAGGCATCTGGTTTGACTAGAACATGAGATTCAGGCACCATTTCTTGATGATGGCAGCGGAAGAGGTGGGCACGTCTAAGCTGCCTGATGATAAACCTAGAAGGGCCGAAAGAAGAAAGAAAAAGGTTGCTGAGCATCCCATTTTCAATCTTCCGATAAGATGTCCTAGGTTGGCCCGACTTCATGAAGCAAGCGTAAAGAGGGCAAGAGATGGAAAAGATCCAGAGAAGAAATGCGCTAAGGTATGACAAAAGCTCGCGTATTAGCACATTCACCACCAATAAAATGTTAAAAGCTAAGAAGAGAACAGAGACTGATCAGAAGGTTTCACGGGTCAAGCAGGAGGCAAGCGCTACCTGCTCGAGAAATGGAAAGCAAGCTTAGAGAGAGAAAGGGGTGTGGACAACCCGTGTGTTGATAGACGACCTTGATGAGTGATGACTGAACCAAGACCTTGTTTAGCTAAACTCTCACCCAACGCAGGCCTTAAACAATCATGGCTACTTCAACGAGTGAGTTCGCATTACAATCAAAGGCGCGACGATACACCACAGCGTATCTCATTCGAGTGTGAGTGGGGCAAGCTTAGACAGTCTCTTCGAGAAATTGGGGTGCATGAGACGCTTGCTCCACTTGGCCTAGTAGCCAGACGTCTGCATTTGCAGCCAAAGTTATGAAGAAGATGGGCACAGAAAGGAATAGAAAAATACAGAGCCACACTATTCTCTTTCACACGACACTCTGTAGGAAGAAGATCAAGCGTAGGTACATGAAGACAGAGGAACAAGAGACTTTGATAGCAATTTAATGTAAGTTGTGTCTGGTGAATGTATTGAAGTGTGCGTGCCTGAGATACTGCAGCCTGGCAGTTCCCCCCGGGAGTTTCTGCCAACACTGAAGTTGGACTCAGAAGGATCGATACCAGTATTGAGGAAACAAAATTAATGCATACGCGTCCTGCACCCGTTTGACGGGCGACTGTACATACGACACAAGCGATGTTTACAGATTGTTTATTTTCTTCTCTCGCAAATTTTTGTTCACCTTGCCCAGCTAAAGGTAAGTAGTTATTTCTTTGCAAGCCAGCGTCGCAGGAGCTTGATTGCACAATAATATCCATTTTGACGTTGATTTTCAACATTATTTTCCCGCTTGGGTTTCTTCGTTCATTTTTATAGATATTTTATTCATGAACAAGTCAATATGTACACTTTACAGTCACATTCTATAATTCAAGTTCTTGGCAGAGATGTTATACGTTAATAAGAAACTTGTCATTTTTCTTCTTCAATTTTTTCTCCCGGAAATCACATACAAGATGCAGTTTCTCTATCGCGGTATTTACGGAAATTGAATGAAAAAGAGAAGTTTTACGTCGCTACATCGTGGTCTAGGTCACAAACTAAAAAGAATCATGACTTCCCGAACAAAGTTTTTTGCTAAGCTAAAAATGACGAGAAGTGTCCGTTGTTCGCAGCCTTCCATACAAAGGCGGAATTTGTCCAAGGCTAATTCGGAATTTACTCGGCGAGAATTTTTTAGCTCCCCGACACTTCCCCTCGAGGTCGGTGCAAAGAATATATCCCTCATTTATTATCCAGCTCTATTTTTCTCGCGCTTCTTCCCACCCATTTCTCATTCTCATGATAATAGCGAACGATAAAATATGAAATGAATTCACTTAAGCTTTCACAGCACGTCTGAACTTTTGTTCGTCTAAAGTATAAAACAGTGTAGATTCGAAAACAGTTCGGGCAAATTATATTACGAAAATATAATAACGCTATACCGTCCGATACACGTCTCTCGGACGAGACGGAAAGAAAAATTAAAATTCATATTCGTCAAATTACTGCGGCTCGAGACAGTTCCCCGAATATTACCATATCATAAAGCGTTTTTTCTTTCCGTACCGTAAAACGAACACGAAACCGAATTACTCGAATTCGTAGAAGCTGACGAGTGCAGAAATTCTTTAATTTCGATCATTCATAATGAAGTTTCAGAAAACGCTGCATAGTTTTACAAAAATATTCGCATATAACCTTTGCATCTGAAGTTAGGATCTGCCACTCATCATTCAACAACACATGCATAGTTATCTGCTTTTACGAGACGGAAAATGTGGGCTATAAAGTTGTCGACTGCAAATAATACAGCTCACGAGATCCGAAAAGAGCAGTACAGTAATTCTGAAGTCTCTCGTGTAATATATTTTTCGTACACTTACTCTGAGGTTCAAAGTTTGAAATGCGTCGAGGATAAGAGTTTGTTGTCATATGAATGAATATTTGACAAGAAGACAGAAGTCTCAACGGTTTTCAAACAAAATACAATAGGTACGTTACCGTCATCATCATCGTTAGAAACGCTAGGTTTACCGGAGTAATTGCTTCTACATGAACTCACCTGTAACATACAGAAGACGAAATAAAGATTGTAGATTAGTATGATATTGATCAAGAAGAAATATTTAATAATATTACAGGTCACCACAATGGGGGCTTTGATCTTATTGAAGGAAGAAATGCGATTGAGCAAGGGGATGGAAAGATCAATTTATACACCACGGTTTCCGTTTCTCGATTCTAACTCTTTATTCAGGATCGCAGCCATTTGCGTGTAAAGTAACCCGATCAATATTTCCATCCAAACAAGTTGCTGGACTATCGAGAATATAAAAAATAGGATCATTTTTAATGTCTTTATAATTGCTCGATCCAGTTACCTGTTAAGACAAAATAATTTGCCAAGGCGGACAAAGGGCATCAACTAGTTTGTTCCTCTTTATGACGTCATCAACATCCGTGACGTCTATTCGCATGAGGACGCAAAGTGGGCGAAGCGAGTGGCAAAATTTGGAAGCTGCTTAAAAAGGTGACCAACATAAGAGCGCATGGTAATAAAAATCTTTCTACGACCTTGAAAACGAACTAGTAGCGACTAGTCCTAATGAGTATTTTGACTTATTACGACAAATACAAATAGAATTATAACTTCAAAGTAATTGAAAACAGAAATTTTTGAGGATTCATTTTCCAGTGTACCAGAAAGCTTGAAAATGTGTAAAAACTGACGTTCCCAGAGGTGCGTCCTCATGCGAATAGTATACTTGTTTTAAGCTAACTAGCTTTTGGAAACCCGTTCTTACTGGGACTTGACTCGCAGATTTCCAATTCAGTCGGACCCGCAGGTTTCCAACAAACGGCTATGGTCCGGATGCCAGTAAAGACATTAAAATGAAGAGACCCAGTCTCAAACTAGCGAATTTTTGGATAAAGGATAAAGGCGCAGTAAAGAAACTAACCTGTTCAAACCTCTTAGTGACGTCATCAGCTTGATTATATCTGTAGCGTCATCAATATCTGTGACGTCATCAATAGACCTCTCTTTTTCTCTTTCAGATTCCCTTGCACATGTCTAGATCAAGTTGCGAGTATACTGCATGGTACACCTAGTGTAGCCTAGTATTGAGGGCAACTCGGCCTCGCGACTTCCCAAAGCGAGAAAAGTCTGATAGAACACTACATTTTTGGATAGGGGAACTCAAATACAGACTCGCAGATTTATGGACATGATAAGCCATAGAGGGCCTAATTTAGCCCTAGTTTACAACTGGTGTAGCCTCATACATTGTGTGCCAAGACTGAGAAAATCGAACTCGGCCTCGTAGATTTCTAGATTTGGTCGAGGGTCAGAGTTTCCAAATCCATCAATGAGGGATAAGGCGGGCAACTCGACTTTGCGGATTTCCATCAGTGGAACGGGCTGGGGTACCGGTAAAGACTTCAAAAAGGAGAAAGAAGGGATAAGACCGCGATATCAATGTACAACTTTGTTTCCATAACCGAGAACCTATACATCAAAAGTCACTTTCATAGAAGAAGAAAAACTGCTGGAAAAGGCACCAAATGCGTTCAGCCGGTAAAATCAAAGCAGTGTAACCTCGAATTTGTGAACAAATAATCCAAACGATGGAATATAACCTAGAACTAGGAGCCCAAACAATAATTGGGGAAGTACTGTGAGATTATGACCAGAACCAATGACAAAACACAAGTAATGCAGAGGAATATCACAAATTTACAGATCTGATAGAACAACCTGATCTTGGGCAACAAGAGAGTCGTAATGGAGAACGACGACTTCATTCAAACAGATGAGTCGTATTACCAAGAGCTGAAAAGCGACACGACCGAGAAATACCAAAACAGGCTGGAAATGGTGTTGGCTGGCAATGAAAGGACGCTTCCAATAGCTCAGATCGCGGCTTGATTCTTGAAATACCACTTTGCACCCAGACAAATTATCAGAAACAACGGGGATCACCTGGACAAGTCGGAAATTAGAAGTAACTACAAACTGGGATACTTGGATGAAACAAATATGTTTAGCGCCATAGTAGAGGAGAAATTTCTAGCTTTGCTAAGAAACGACAGATATCAAGGAGACTCTTACGGGCTGAAGTATGCCAAAATAGGGAAAGAGATTTTGAGCCAGAATTACTACCGCTTGGATAAGTTATAGCCAAAAAAAGGGACTAGTGATGTGATCGATAATGGCCGAAATGTCATCAAATGGGGCCCTGCTCGCCTCAATTAACCTTGACAATAATAGAAACCCCGCAAGCTCCATGTTTATCAGCGAGGAATTCACAATCTGTTTTGTTGGACGGAGGCATCCTCATAAAACGGGCGCGTACGCGAGCGAGTCCAACTTTCGTGACGTCATCATTTTCGAAAAAATGTCCTTGATGATCATGATGATGATAGGAGAGGGACTTGGAAAAATTCCGACCTTTCTTGGATTTGGACTATTTTTTTTCACTGGAACTGGGAAGGGGTGTTGGACTAGGACCATTTTTGCTGGACACCACACGGCACACGCCAAATTTTGCGAAAAACTCCCCCATAGAATAGGTTTCCTGTTAAAATTTTGACTTCCGAGCATTACTTCATTACATCATGAAGTCACAGGAAATGATCCATGAGGTCATCCGACCGTGGCGTTACAGGAAGCGATCTATGAAGTCATCTGATCGCAGCGTCATAGCCTCCATAGAGGCCGATAGCATCTACATTTTTCCACCTCCACTCCATTGTATAAGTTTTTGAATTTTTCAAATCATTCTTCTCATCATAACAACAGAAACACGCTGTACTAATCTACGGAAAAAGAAACAGTTGTCCAAGACCATACATTCTGTACATTACAATATTTGTGCCGAGAAGTCTACAAGAACCGAAGACGCGATACGTAATTCCAAGAAGAGAAAATTGATGAATACAAAAATTCAGCGAGCCATTCATACACGAACGAAACGTCGAAAAGATAAGAGCTATAATATGACAAACGCAGAAAACAACACTCGTAATAAAGACGAAGTATTTGACAAATTATTTCAGTAAGTTAGCGAATTGTCTTCGAGAATGAAAATAATAGACTTCGCAAATTGTTACAGGCCGAGGGAATGAACGTGGGAGATGACAACTTGAAGGTTGAATTACGCAGCGTGAAGGCGTAAATCTTTTAAAAGGGAGCGAAGATTACAAAGTGCATGTGTAGGAGGTGAAAGACTATACGTCCACCAGTTTCATACATACTTCTTTATAATTTCGATTCATTGTATATTTGAGAGAATGATGTTCATAATAAACGATGAATGCTATACTTTGAGCTTTGATTCTAATCGTACCGCTCGCTTATATGTCATATAACACTCCATAAAAAGAAACACAGACTCTCCCAGCAACGAACTTATAAAATTTTTAAACGCGATACGACGCACGCTTTTCACAAAACTGTAATAAGATCATGAAATATAGAATACTCGTACACGAGGTTTGAAGTATGGCCACTCATCTTCACGCGGTAGACGAGAAAAAAGATGATACGTTCTATATGTATGATATGTACGATCTTTCCCACAAGCAAGACCAAGGGAGAAAACGTCAGTCATCGCGGTAATATTGCAATTTTTTTCGGTCAAATAACATGTTGATAATGTACGTCAAATTTTTCAAACGGGCGTATTTTTGTAATTTTCAACAATAATATAGAGCACTCTACATAATCGAGTGCGGACGATGGTCAAAAATAAATATTTTTCCAAGATCTACGAAACTTTTAGCACTTGTTCGTTATTACACAGTGGTTTATTACGTACATAAATAACGGAAACTTTTTTTTGAAATTTCAACGCAAACGAATGATTATTTCTTCTTTCTCAATCGTTCCCACGAGGAAACACGCGCAATTGAAGCCTAGTCGTAACACAAAGGCGTTTCATGTCTTACAATGAAACCTACACCGAACGAGCGTCGGCTGGAGAGAAACGAGGAAATTCCATTACAGATTAAAATTTCAACTTCAATCCGTACAAACTGATTGATTATCTTACATTAGGGTCGGACATCACGGCTTCTGGTACATAGCTATCTATATAGAAATTGAAAAACTAGACAGAATTACATTGCATACTTATAGCTCTGAAGTCGAATTTTCAAGTCCTAGCAAAGTCATGAAAAATACTAACAAGTTGATAACGTTAGTTGAAAATGGATAGTACTTGTTTGAGACAAATATTGTTATGATCTACAGGATTCAGGTCATGTTCGAAATGGGACTCACTTTGAGAGATATGGACTTGAGTTCCCCCGAGAGCAAAGTTAAAACCAAACCCACTCCAAAAAAATATAGAATATATTTTGATGTGATAAATCTTGGACAGAACATCGACGGCGAAAAGCTAAGTAGATTCTGAGTAAAGCTGGGAGGCAAGAAGATTCAACTCTGCAAAATATGCCAGTGAGTGAAAACTCCAGGAAAGTTTGAAGGACATTTCTTGATTCAGCCAAATATTGATTTTTTTTAATGGAGTTGCATTTTTTTGCTAAGGGGAGATAGGAGAATCAAGACACCAGTAAATGAGGCTCGGCTCATATTGCTCCCCGGGGCTATGGGCCAGAGAAAAGCAGACAAGTCGTCAAGATTCACTTAGCAATATCAAAAGATGACCTCTCACTATGCATAAGTTCTTTTTCCACCTGTGTGAAGATCATTCCAAGTATCACAGAGAAAAGAACGAATATTTAGGATTGCTTAAGCATCTTTTTCTACTTTTTAAGCCATATGAGACCCCTTCTCTTCCAACCCCATCGTTCAGCGCATCTTCATCTCTATCTTCAATTGCCTTCTCGTGGATATCTGGTCATATCGGCCTCGATGCCAGGAATCTAGCTGTCTAGAAAGCCATCACTAACCCTACTTTTTTTCCAGCCAATACCTTCTCTAATCATCGCATCAAGGCACAAGGTTCGATGCTACATCTTCTGCTTGAAAAATCGCTTGCTCTTTAATTCGTTCCTCACGCTATGACGGAAAGAATTGAGTACACCCTGAGCTAGAAATACTCAAAATTGTTCTGAAATTATTTACCGAATCATAGTCTCGAGACTGGGAAAATCTCGTAATAACTTCACAAAAAAGAAAATCAAAAAGTTGTTCATCGTCTGAAGACTTTGTATGTAGAGGAGAATATTTTCCAGTATTCGCCGCTATTTTCTGATTCATAATCCTCAACCCCAGCATTCATCGTATCCTCGTCTCCAATCACATATTGGTTTCAACCAATACCGTCAATCATCTTTGTACATCGAAAGACATCCAGTCACATTCGAGCCAGCCATCCGCCACGAGCAATCGATCAGCAAAATTAAGATCGATTACAGCAAGGTTCGCTTACAAATTTAATTGAGAGATGCATGGATTCTGTCTCAAGGACGGTAGACATTTGTAAAAATATGATTATGAACGGGGAAGGGAGATAGCTCAGTTTGCAGGGAGGAATGGACTTTGAGCAAATCGATTTTTTGATTCCTATGGTCGATTATCTAAATCTGATTATACAATTTCGATACCATCCCGTCGGCCATTTCAACATGGCTATATCTTGAGGCGAGGGGGGGGGGGAGGAGAGGAATTCTAAAAATTTTGCCTCGAAATAGCGCCAAGAGATGATGACGTCAATAGAAACTCTCTGACCTACAGAATGACCCACCAATACGGGCCGGCCATCCGCTAGGAGCGTTACAATCGGCAACATTGGAAACTGGTTCGAAGTGACTAGCCCATTCGAGTATTCTCTGACAATAACTTTGGAACAATGTGATTTAGGAAAAATTCAAAAGAACAAAATTTGCAGAACGTCAAATTTTTCATCATTTTCTTCGATCGATTTCAGGAAACCTTCCCCCCGCCACTCGCACCAGCCACCAATTGTCCCGTTTTTGTTATGCGCTACATTAGCGTTTTCCGGCTTGAATCGGTTTCACCGGTTTTGATGTCCAGACTAGTTAACGAAGAAATCGAAATCCTAATGAATTATAACATCCAGCCTTCAGCTTCTGACCGAAAACTGGGCACGAGAATTGCAGGAACAAACTCTTCCAAATCGAACTCCCACGCTTCATTTAGATTTCCTTCTTCGGATCAAATCGTTTCTAGAAAATGGGCAAAGGTATTCTCGTCGATATAAACGAACAAGGTGGCTGAAATGGCCAAGCTGTTACACCAAACCGCAAAAACATTCACCCAACATACTCGTTTACATTGACGAGAATACCTGTGGGTCCTTAAATTGATGGGGACAATATTTGTTTCCAGTAATGAATGTCCCTGACTTTTCCATGACTTCTCGCTGGGCATTTTTCAATGGGCTACTAGTTACTCCAACCGTATGGCCTAGTGAAATTCCTCTGACTTTTATCGATTTTCTCATAACTCCCTGGCCTCCAGTCTATTCAGAGAAGTGGCCAGCCTAATAAGGAACTGAGCAGTGATCACCCTCAAATCACTCACGATCACCTCGCCTTCCATCTGTTCCCTCCTGACTGCCTGAAATCTCAAGTTTGAGGGTACAACCGTATCCGCATCTGTGTATAGAGGGTACCAGAAGTGGTAGAAGTTCCATTTTGAGCACAGTTTGACCCAAATACTTATAGAAAGCGGTGTGACGTATTCAGGGAGACTAAAAAAAATTTCGACTAAAGAACTAAGGCAAGCGATAGCTTACCTGAGAGATGACGTCAGCAGGGGGGTCAGGGCGTAACGCTATCAAGGAACTTCGAAGAACTTTGACTAAGGAGCACGGCAAGAAGACAGCTGACTTGGAGTAGAACGTGACGTCATTAGAGCTGTGATATCATAACAGGAACTTGAGAGAAACTCGATTTGAGAGCAAAGGTGGAAGGGGATTGGCTAACCTATTTTAAAGAGTACGAAAAATATCAAGTCCAAATCTACACAGAGGAAGAAGACTTAGAAATTTTGAACCAATAACAGATTGAAGAGTTAGGGGACCTATTACAGGGATTCGAAACCAGGGAAAACCTGAGAACAGAATCGGGAAACTCGTCAGCGAAGTCCGAGCCCCCCTCCCCCCTCCCCAAGCTCCAAAGTTTATAGCGGGGAACCCACTATCCATTTTGTAAGGGGGATTACATCCTCAGAAAACGTCCGCGTCCAGGAGTTTCTGTGAACTGCGTTGACGTCATCAATGACCGTGACCTACTTTAGGAACATGGAAAAATTTCAACTTCCAGCCGGGATGCTTTATGACGTCATCAATGACATTGACCTTGACCTTCTTTGGGGATTTGGGAAAATTTTAATTTCCAGCCTTCATTATATCAGGTCTAGCATGCAGTATACTGAGAAGAGCCCAGCCAACTCTTCCTCAGAAGGGGCATTTTCGTGCCAACGTCATCGCGAGCGCGGGAAGTTGCGGGTTCCCCGCTGTCATGGCAAACCTGCAATGGCCTCTTATTTTTTTTTGCAGGGTCGTAGGAAAGAAATGAGACGAGATTGAAGATTTTTTAAACATACGAGCAACATTTCTGCTCATGTCCTCCTCGTTGATTGGCTTGACAAATTTGGACATCGCGAGTTCCTCGTCGCAATTGATACAAAACCTTCAATTTTGATTTTCAAACTGAAAACTTTTAAACGGAGTTCCTGAGGGAGCTTATACAACGTCAAATTCACTATAAAAGAGAATTTTCGATGCATTTCAACATCATTACTAGCGATCGAGACACAGACAGCAGTATAATGTAAATAAAATTTCAACAATTTCTCGTTCATTTGCATCATAGGTCCATATAATATTATTTTCGTTCATTAAATATACGTACGAAAACGCTTGAATGCGGTAGTTGTAAAACAAACGCAGTGAAAATAACTTTGTGTCAACATTTGGAGCCAGCTTTTTAGCAATATTACGATGTTCGCACTGTCTCCGCGCCCATAATTTTTCAAAAAACGTGTTTATTTTATTTCGTATTATACGCTAAATACTATTTGATTCCAGTTTTGCCAACAGGCTAAATTGTGTAGACGCACGTAAGTACACACGTCTGCACGTAAAAATGATGTCAATATTGTGAAACCGCGAAAATATTACGCGTTTGGTCTACACTCGTAAAAATTCGCGATATTTTTCGCGCACGAGTACGTGAGAAAACTTGAGCTTTTGAAAAAAATTATCTTTCAATTTACATCAGATGACAATTCGCACGAACACAAAGATGATATTATTCAAGGAAAAGATCTGTGATAGAAATCAAAGTGGTATACGCTGTGCTGTGAACATGGCTCCGTTTTTTTGCATTCATTTTTCATAATTCAGTTCCTTTCTTTGAAGGACGCACTTTATGCAGGGAAAAAAGCGGAAAGGAAAAGTAGGAACGAATGGTATACGTATTATAATAAATGTGTACATCAAGTATCCGGCGAACGTTTCTTTGACTAAGAAAGTAGGATACGAAGAAAAGATTGCTGACGACCAGAAAAATAAATAAATTTCTACAAACACGTTTCTACTCTGTCGGATCCCCATCAGCTGCAAAAAATTCTCATGGCAATACGTTCGATCAACGTTCTGACGTTAAAGTTTCCCCACGTCGTGTCAAATAATTCCCCAAAGACGAAATATAAGGTGACTTCGCGTTCGAGTAAATTTTTCACAATAAAAAAAAAAAACTGGTACCCTTATTCCTACGAACTATAAAAGTAATACGAAAAAAGAAATCGATGCTCAAATTACTCGTATAAAAGGTACTTGATTGACATTTTTAATATTCTACTGTGTCACAGTCATGATTTCTGTACCACGCAAAGAAATATTTTTTTCACATTCGACGATTTCGTTTTAGCATATTCTCACGTTTTTCATTTCGATACCCGTGCTTCGTCTATGACGATCGTGCCAACGTTTTTCACCTTCTTGGATTCTAGCCGCACAGTCCGTACGAAGGTTAAAGACCTACGGAACATATTTTCGATGACCGATCGACGAAGAAATCTTATACATCAACGCGTCGACCACATTTTTAAAAGCTCTCCGGCAACAACCGAAAACTTTAGGACAACTTTCGCAATGTAGATAGAATATCGAAGTCTCATCGAGACAACGAAGGATTAAACCGTCGACATAAGGTTTCGAATATTATGTACTTCAGAACTGCTCTCGTTTTTTCTTTTCCAAAGAGGAAAACTTTAGGTACATCGCACCACATAGAAACCTGATTACGAAAAAATGTCAATTTTGCCGAACATAAAGTCGACTTTCACCTTTTTACGAGTCACCGAATTCATTTTCTACACGGAGCGCGACATTTGTCTTGCCCGACCTATCGATTTGACTTACAATCCTTTTTACGAGAATAGGCACGCATTACGGACAGACCGAATGAAATTTTCGAAATCAAATGTAGGCAGGTATAAGAGACGCTTCATTTTTACTATACCGCGTCAATAATGTGAAGATGTTTCTTCAACTCGTACGCATCGAGCGAAAAGTTACATTAGCAGCCACGAAAAACTTTTCGCAGTGAAGTTCAATCACCGTGTAAATGCACGTTCCGAACACTTAGCTACTTTTACTCCTGAGCTGTCAAAGAGCTTTCAACTTTTTTATCAGATTAAGATCATCATTTCAACGAACGACGCAGAGATATCAGTAAGATTTTTATACGCGTACTTTGGAAGAAATACACGATTTCGAGCACATTGGAAATTGCAACAGAACGGAAAATTCGTCGAACGAAAATGAATGATGCTCAATTCATGTGTCAACTTTGAAAATGAAGTGATGATGGTGATATAAATTGTGTAGCTTCAGTTTCGACTCTAGCCTCTCAAAAATTTCTCAGCACTTCATCCTTTTACGACCATTTAGCTACTCTACAATGGGTCTTCTAGCTAGAGGTCCGGAGCAGGAGATGGTCAAGAGCGAGGGAGGAGTTTTAGCAGAGAACCTGGGTTCTATTAGGAGCAGGCGGGTGTAAATTGAAGAAAGATGGCGAGCGCCGTCCGTCCTAAAAACGTGGGACTTGAGAAAATTCCGACGTCTGAGCTATATAATATGATGGCAGGAGGGAGACTTGAAAAAATTTCGACTTTCAAGCCATTATGATGGGAGAGGGACTCGGGAAAAATTCGAACATCGAGCTGTATCTGATAGGGAAGAACTTGAAAAGAATAAGGACGTTTGAGTTTAGGCGAGGAACGGAGTTCTATCCTTATTACGGAAAATTATGAACAAAGGAAATCCCACAAAAGAGCTTCCCGTTTGTCTCGATCAACCGCGCAGCAGACGAAATAGGCTGTTCAGAGAGTTAATGAAAAACGTTGCCTAGATGTGGTAAGGAGATACGTAAAGTTCCGGGTATAGATCTTGAATGCGGTCTGAGTCATATAACCACGACTATTTGATCACAACGATGGAATTTCTCCTTTGAGGACGAAAAATTGTGACCACTACGGTGGAATTTCTACGTCATGGACCGGAAAATTTGATTAGAAGCACAGAAAATTTTGACCGCAGCCTTGGAATTTTCATGTTGTGGCTGGAAATTTCCCACCAAAACCATGTAAAATGTTGATCGAAACCAAGGCCGTCACCAGGAGGTGACGAGTTGGTATTACCGCTTCTTGCCTCGCGCTACTGTAGGTCTCGCGCCGGCGAGGAGAAAAAAAAATGGAAATTGTCTAAATCGAAAAAAGGCGTTATGTGAAAATTTTACTTTAGGTTTTGAAAAGTCTGGTGACAACGTTGAGCTTGAGTCTCAGTCTAGGGTCTCGAGTGTCAGTCTCGAATCTCGGTCCCGAGTGTCAATCTCGAATGTCAATCTCGAGTCTCTGTCTCGAGTCTCAGTTTCCTCAAGCACCACGCTCGAGTCTCAGTCTCGATTCTCAAGCTCGAGTGTAAGTCACGAGTTTCGGCCCCAAGTGTCAGTCTCGAGTCACAGCCTTGATTCCCAAGCTCGAGTCTCAAGCTCAAGTGTCAGTCCCAAGTTGCAGTCTTGCGTCCCAGGCTCGAGTCTCGAGCGCGAGTCCCAGGTTCAAATGCCAGTCTCGAGTCTCAAGCTCCAGTATCATTCTCGAGTCTCAGCCTCGATTTTCAAGCTTGAGTCTCCAGCTCAAGTCTCAAGCTCGAATCTCAAGCTCAGGTCTCAGTCTCGAGTGTCAGTCTCAAGCTCAAGTGTCCGTCTCGATTCTCAATCCCGAGTGTCAAGCTCGACTGTCGAGCGCGAGTCCCACCCTCGGATGCCAGACTCGAGTTTCAAGCGCGAGTCTCAATCTCGAGTCTCAGGTTCGAGAAAGGCCATCGCCTGGAGATGGCGAGTAGGTATTACTGCTTCAGGCCTCGCGCAACTGTAGGTCGCGCGCCGGCGAGGAGAAAAAAAAATTAAAATTGTCTCAATTGAAAAGAGGCCTCATGTAAAAATTTTGCCTTAGGCCTCGAAAAGTCTGGCGACGGCGCTGATCAAAACTATGGAGTTAGTACCTTGAAAATGAAAATTTTTACCACTACAGTGATAGGAACAGAGAAATTCGGTCAGAACCATAGAAAATTTTGACCAGAGCCGTGGAATTCCTAGTTGTGGATGAAAATTTGGACCAAGGCCATAGAACTCCGAGGGATGTAACATTTGAACCAAAATCATGTAAAATTTCGATGACGATCATGGAATTCTAATGTTATGGACGGAAATATTTAACCAGGACCATGGAAAATGTAAACAATAACTATGGAATTTCCACCTTGAGGACGGAAAACGTTGACCAGTACGGTCAAATTCTTACGTCGTGTAGGTAATTCGACTGGAACCACAATAGCCTTTGAATTTCTATTTGTGAATGAGAATTTTCGACCACAATCATAGAATTCGTGGTCGAGAATGGAAAATTTCAAGCACGACCATGGAATTGTTAACGGAAAATTCTGACCAAGACTATAGAATTCCTATGTTGTGAAAGGAAAATTCTGACCAAGACCATAGGATTCCTAGATTTGGATGGAAAATTCTAACCGAGACCATAGACAACCACGGGAAATTACGACTTCGACCATAGAATTTCTATAGAAAATTTTTGTGGAAAAATCAACAGACCGTAAACTTAATTAAGAGTTTAGACAGACCACCTAGCAAGCTACAGGCACCGAGTTTAAACTCGATTGGAAATAAGCAGAACTTCGAGCGTTTTCCTTAGTTACATGAACTTCCTTTCCTCACTTTATATGAACATATCCGCTCTTATTAATTGTTCACACAACACTTCATATTGATCCGAGCTTTTTCTCATGGAACCATTATTTTTTCAGACTGAAGGACTCAAAGAGGCGTTTTCGTGAGGTCGGAGTTGATCCATTAGGCCACATTTGCAACCTCAAATTCTTTCTACAATTTTTCTTCCAATATTTTTCCGCGAAAACAGCTTCTGCATCGTAATAATATTGGTGTTGGTCAAAAATAAATGATTCCATAACGCGGCTTATATTTATTCCACGATCGAAGCTCGCGGGTATTACTTGGTGCCGCCTTGAAACAATTTTACGACCTTTTCTCGTTGATGTTCGATATTTCCCTCATCAAACCACACAGCAGTAGCTCATCTTATTTTCCAATACAAAATATCGTCAACTTTTTCGCCCTCTAAACCTACACGAGCTAGTTCAATGTTTATACGAACTTCGATAACGAAAAATCGAGGAAATCTATTTTCTCGATAGGAAAATATTTTTTCAGTCGTAATTTATAAACGTTCGCAAAACTGTTCCACACGAGATTCGGTTTTAGATCGAGAATAGCCTACGATGAAAAGTAATAATGCGGAAAATTGTGACATATAATCGCTCGAACGAGAAAAAGGAATGAATTTTAAATAAACAGAGGACTCACACAATAGTTGCTCGAAAAGTTCTCTGCTTATACAGTACTTATACGAAATATTTTCATAAAATGCGCAAGAAAGAGACAACAAAGAAAAAACATTTTGATGAATATGTGTAGAAATATAACAATTTTCATCGAACGAATAAAAAATGTTGTACGCTCGATAGTAAAATACTTCTTTTTTATAGGTTCGTCTAGAATCGATGTACCGGTATGCGACTATCCTTATATCAGTAATACAGTAAATGACCCCGTAAAACAAAAACAAGTGTGCGTTAAGAGCGAAAACGAATGCGAGGAAAGCAAAAATCGTAAAAGAAAAAGACGCCAAATATTTGGCAAAAAATAATTTCTCTTTCGTTATTAGCCCGTTGACAGAATTATGTGCATTTCATGCGGTCTCGAGAGCGATACGAGCTCACGCTTAGCACGAAATATACGTGAGTACGTTCCACGATTGTAGACCATAAAAGAAAACCAACCCTGGAATCAATTTGAATGTTTTCTCTTTTTTTTTTCAGTAACATTTCAATAAAATATGAAAAACGATATTGAAAATATTTACCCTCGGAATGAAAATTAATTTTGTTTTTTTTTTCGTCTCCCTTCGTCAGCGGGAAAAATCGTTCCTATATTGAAAAATGAATCAAACGAACGATTTGTTGTAAAAAATATCGCGATAGTTCACAGAACAATATTTTAAATCGGAAAATGGGAGATGTGGCGTGGAAGAGGAGACCGAAATTAACGACAGAAAATATTGGAGCTGTATAAGCATTCTGAAACATTATTGATGACTCCTATCTATGGTGGTGAATAGATGTATACGCCGATATTTCCATATTTTTGTTTGAATAGTGGCGTAAATAGACGACTAAGATTCATCGCTCCTCAATTCATATTGATTCAGACGCCATATACGAGGAAGACGCTCGAGAATTCTGATAACTGTGCGAAGAAAAGAAACCACACATTCAAGTCTTTTGAAAAATTGATCGACATAATTTGACAAAAGAATTGTTCCAGCGAAGTTCTGATAAATGAGAGATGACCCAGAAAAAGTCCAAAAGTTTTTGAGGTCAACAATTCGATTACCAAAGAAAAATGCTCGAAAGACTTGGGGAAGTCATGAGTCGCACAGAGTAGCCAGAATTATGACAAAAATGTATGATAAGGATAAGTAAAAAAAAAAATGGCTGATATCATTCTTGCTCAATTACTTCGAAAACAGAAAATAGCTGATCATCGTGATCCAATAGAAAAATTCAACGAACAGCTGAAAGAATCTGTTGATTGTAGAGCTTGAAGATCAGCACATTACAGTTCAGTAGTCTACCCTGATAAACTCGACAGAAGGAATGTCTCTTCAAAATCTGCATCTCCCTTGACAATTTATTTATGGAGACTTGACCGACACAAGAAAGAGGGATTATCTCAAAATTGACAATTTCAGGATAAACGATTTCACACAAATCACGAAAGAGAACTTCAAAAGTCTTGATACCTTGTCTATTCATGCAATGTTAACTTACCTAGCCTTCATTAACTCTTTCTCGAATTTTTCCTCACTCAGCGCATCCCTCGAACTCTCCTAGAAGAGTTACACTACTCTTTCAAACTTTCCTACCCTCTGGTAAAACTCTGGAGACGTTGAAAAACTGCCTTAGTTCGCGGAAGAGTTAATTATATAAACTTGATTCTGTAGGATTTCATTACTATCCCGTCGGCAATCTTGACAAATACATCCTAAGGCTGGCGATTATGACGTCACGAGCTGATGACATCATTACAAACTCTGTAACTAATGACATTGACTACACACAGATCAGACAAATACTCACACAAATTCTCACGTTGTTGAAAGAAAAGACGGTTCGTTGGATACTATCACCTGGGTGCGCTGCGTGTTAATCAGTAGAGTAAAACTTCCCTCTCTGCTACACCGTTTCAACATGCAGCGCGATCTGGTGGTAGTATCCAACAAACCGCATTTTTTTAGCGGGGAATCCACTATCCATTTTATTAGGGGGTTTATATCCTCAGAAAACGCCCGCGTCCCGGAGTTTCTGTAAACTCCGTGACGTCACGTGACGTAGCGTGAGGTGACGTAATGTGACGTCATCAATGACCTTGACCTACTTCAGGAGCTTGGAAAAAATTCAACTTCCAGACTTCATTGTATTAGGCTTAGTATACAGCATACTGAAAAGAGCCCAGCCAACTGAAGGGGCATTTACGCGTCAATGTGATCGCGAGCGCGGGAGTTTGCGGGTTTCCCGCTGCCATTGCAAACCTGCAATGGCCTCTAAATTTTTGTACAATGCGAGTATTTGTCTGGTACATGTGTAGTCAATGCTCATAAATAAGAAAAATGATCTTATTGGGCCGGCCTTCCGCTAGGAGCGTTACAATCGGCAATATTGAAACCGGGATCAAAGCAATTTTTCTCATTCGAATATTTATTGAGTATACACTCAAAATAATTTGGGAACGGGGCAATTTAGGAAAATTTAAAAGCACAAACTTTGTGGAACGTAAAATTTTCTACAAACTACGTCCTCTCATACAATCAATTCAAAGCGATTTAAAGGGGCATTATCGGTCCTTCCTCAATCCTAGTAACCTGGCTAATATCAAGAGAAAAGAAATAGAATCAATTCTATGAAAAGGAAGTACTCACAAGACGAGTGGTTCAAAGATAGAATGAGAATCCTACGTTCAGTTTTCCTCCGGGCACTGTAACGGAACAAAGCGAGCGAGGAAGAGTTTAACAATGTCATGTCGCATTCGCGTAGTTCCGTTACAGAGCCCGGGAGAAAATTGAACGTAGAGCACTCGTTCTGTCTATGCGGTAAAAAATATGCAATAAGTTTAATAGACGCACCACTCGGGAGGATATTGACCACTCTTATGCCGTTACACCCTTCGGGGCTTTGAAGGCGGAAAATTTGTGTTCCCTAAGAGTTGAGAACTAGAACAAGAGTTCAGGAAGCCCAAAATACCTCTATCGGATAAAAAGGGCTTCGAGGTCCTTTTTTGGCCATTTTTCAGTTTCCTCTTCCTCTATAAGGGAAAGAGAATCATTCCATAAGAAAAACAAACGCGACGTAGAGACATGCAAATAATTATCTTCAAATCCTACGGAACAAAAGTATCAAAAAGCTAGACGTTCGCTCATAATTCCGTGGACGGATACGAGAATGTGGTTGGCTATTCTTTTCTTCTCTCGTTAATGTATGTCTGAATAAAACTTAATTGTCATGGAACCTATAGATGCAGTCAAGACGTGATTTAGATAGGTACCTCGTATGGAAAAAACCTTCCACATTCCCCCAAAACACATAAACAGCTCAAAAATCAATATTAACAGGGAATCTGTTTTGTTGGGGGGTCTCCCGGGAAAAATGTCTGCCGTCCAGAAGGCAAAATGACCTCGGTCCCCTCCTATCAAGGATACATATCTAACTGAGGTCGAAAATTTTCTCCAAGTCCCTCTTGTATCGTATTTATACACTAGTAGAAAGCTAGGATAATGCAAGGAGGGGTTCCAGCCAAGTTCAAGTCCATTATACTGTATTTCAAGCCCCCTTCCTATCATATGTACAGCTTGGTGATGAAAACAGCTCCTCCAAGTAAGTAGAAATGCCACTGCCAGGTGATAGTATCAAAAATCCGTAACCGCAATTTTCTGTAACACCTAAAAACAGATTTCTACGGATTTTGATTGATCCATTAATAACAATCAGGAGAAAGGTATCTCTCATAAAAGTAGTTGAGGTAATTTTCTCTTGATTAGCTCAATATTACAGAACATTGCAGTTTCAGCCTATAACGAGCAGTAGAAAAGTATCTCTCGTACTAATGTTTAAGGTAACTTTCCCTTGATCTCAAGAAATCCATATTGTACATCAAATCTATAGAAAAAGAAAAACCTGTATCTTTTTCGAGGACCAAAAAACCGTAGATCTGGCATCCTAGCTTCATACACCAACTCGCTTAGCCCCTTCAATGAGCCAGACATGCAATACTTCAAACACCACCCCTTCAATGAATTCTGAGTCCCTCGTATCATCTTGCAGAACTGATAGCCTGATGAAAATAGCTCCTTCAAGTAACTAGATATGCAATACTCCATACACCAATTGGCCTAGCCCCTTCAATGAGCCAGATATACAACGTTTCAAATACCATAAGACTTATAGAACAGGTTCCCTGCCTCCCCTCATTCAATTCCATTGAAAAGCCCGTGAGTAAGTCCCACTTTTCAGATAGTCGAAATTCTTCGAAGTTTCTATTTTTGAGGCTTCTTCTGAATCAAAAATTCAAATTTTTCTGACTCCCTAAAGTAGGTGAAATTTCTGTTCTCGATGACGTCACAATCAAACCCATTTAATAACAAGGAACAATTTTCTCTTCATTCTCATCATGATTGTTTAGAGGGTGAATACAGTTTTCACCAAATTATCACTCATTAATACTAGTTTCATCGTGCAAATGCTTCAGACTGACAGTGATTTGTGAGATTTACGCGTGTGGATGCTAGCACAGTACCCTTTTTTTACCACAAACTCGTAGGAAGAATGAATAAGAATTAACATTTTGCAAAAGCTTTAAAGCTTTTACACGAGCGGAAGTTCGCACTAACAAAATTGAAACCACAGAATGCCCACCATGTTGGGCAACAAAAGTCGGAGTATGATACACCAGGTACGTAATACGGAACGAGCCAAAGAACAATCGAACGCAAGCACGATGCGGAAAAGTTAATTTTAAAAATTAGTTTCATCACTCGGCCAACGTTCCGTGCACGTAATTTAGAAAGGAACGCTACTTTCGCATCAGTCCTCAGAGTAAATCAATGACTACGCCGGTGTGCTTAATCCTACCTTCTACAAAAGTTCGTTCGAAGCTTAGCATCCAAATACGAATCCAATAAATCTCGACGAAATTCTACCCGAAAGTGGGTCTCAGATTTTATATCTAAGACGCACTAGCGATACTGAGCAAAAAATAATGCTCATACAGCATTTTCTGCGGGAACGATAATCGTCCATATATTTCTGACAAATTTATCGGGTTTGAAGTTTATATCGCGCAACAACACACTCGAACGTATACGAGCCTATTGTAGAGCTAGAATTTTGGCCAAAAAGACGGTACAGGATTTCAAGAAAGAAGAGCATAAGCTCTTATAAAAATGCTCGTAACGCTAGAAGAAAAACCAAAAAATCATCTCACTATACTGAATGGTGGGCGTGAGATTATACCCGATGTACAGAAATCTGTAGAATATAGAAATGAATGAATGATTCGGAGTCTGGTGTTATGGGGGTAAGATTTACCACGAAAAAGTAAATCTGGTACTTAACTGTGACATGCGGTATCATCGTAAAATTTATCGCGTATTGTGATCGATATAACTGCCTATAGTGAGCGAATAGAATAAATTACCATGCCGCACTTATTCGTGCTTCTTTCTAAGAAGTGCTTGAATAAGCGTACAGACGACCATTTCTGCAAGTCAAAAAAGGAAAAAAATGCTGAAAAAGTCGCATTCAACTTTAATCGATTTTAAGAATATTTTTGATAATTAGCAATAACGATAACGGATACGCGAGTACTTCAATTTTTGCAAGTTCAGAAAAGTTTTGAGAGACTTGCCATGAAATCGCGAAATTAAAGACTTTTAATCCGCCAGTTTCCTTTATAAGTACTTAATTGAACTCCTTAATGGCACTCCAGATTTCATCAAACCAACATAGACGACAATTCGAAGAAGCGCTGATACTTGAATGATGCGATATAGATTTTTTTTTCACCAAAAAATTGAGTTCGAATTATCATTGGCTCTATAGGCTTTAAGTGATTAGAGGAAATCCTAGGCATCAAAATACTATAGAACTTCATGTTCGATGATTCATAAGCACTTCAATGGAGTTATGATTGGTTCACAATCCAAATATCATAACATTAATCGTGGCTTAGGAGGTGGGGAAGAGGGTAAGCCCGGCGTTATTCTCCCCTACCAAATATACTGTTAGAAGTTTTCGTATTTTTGCATATTTATTCGCGAATTTCATGGAGAGCGTGCCCTCTGGCAGCAAAACAAATCCTGTTTGCTGATTGGTGCAGATAACACCAAAAGGTGAATATATGAAAATTTTCGGAAGAATAATTACATGCGCTACAACTTTCATTCTCATCAGTTTTTCATTTAGGGCAGTAGAAACGATTTTATTTGTATAACCTCTCACTATCAAAAATACATCATCACCTTTTGGTTTTACTTCCTCATTTCGCCGTATGCAGCGCTGCCTTCGTCGAATTCGCGAATACTAGGTATTCTTATTTCTATTTGTCATCACTGCCACCGAAAGAAGACGAAGGGTACCTTTTCCTCGGGCTCGAGATCCTTAAAAGGCTCGGATTCAGATTAGGTCACCTTTAAGTTATAATCTTGACTATGAAATACCCCCCCCCCAAAATCTGCAATGGCAACGGGCAAACCTGCAAGCTTTGCAGTTACCTGGGAAACGGCTAGTCTCCAGAGTAAACGCATTAGGTCTGATCGAGAGTTAGAAATTTTCAATTTTTCCAAGCTACGAAATTTATATCTCAATTTTATATTCAATTTGCGCTCTACCCAAATTTCTACAACGTTTATGAGCCGAAATATGGACCAAATTGCGCCAAAAATTGACCAATATTTGTCAAAATTCTCAAAACAGGAAAAAGCGTTTAGATTTTTATTTTTTTTTTTTTTGTTAGGAGAATTACATCCTCAGAGAACATCGCGTCCGCGCCTGGGAGTTTCCGTAAACTGCGTGACGTGACGTTATTTGGGGCGCTTTATGACGTCATCAATGACCTTAAACTTGACCTTGACCTACTTTAGGGACTTGAAAAAATTTCAAATTCCAGCCTTCATTATATCAGGCCTAGTATACAGTATACTGAGAAGAGTCCAGCATTTTCTGAGGGGGCATTTTTGCGCTAACGTGATCGCGAGCGCGGGAGGTAGCGGGTTCCCCGCTGCCATTGCAAACCTGCAATGGCCTCTAAATTTTTACTCGATTTAAAAGTGAAATTTGACGCTAATTCCAAAAAAAAAATACCTGAATATTTTCCAAGTGGCGACCTGATGACGTCACAGTTAGATTGGTCTCTGTGAAGTAACGATCTAATTAAGTCATACATCAGGCCCCCCTTAAGTCACGATCTGATGTCCTAATTCAATTCCGGTGACGTCACGATCTGATGACGTCACACAAAAATCCTTAGCTCGTAAGTTAAAATTTTCACAGGGCACCTAATCTATCGAAGAATTTGCCGCGCGTCGAGTGGTGTCCAACAAAAAATCAAAATCGGCAAACATGGTCCAAGTTCAACACCCGCAAATTTCAGGGATAAAAATAGTTGAAGTCCAAGAAAGGTGCAAAATTCTTTTGAGTCCTACTCCTAGCTCCAAGGTCGAAATTTTTCCAAGTCCCTCTATGACAGGCTCGCGTCCGTTTTCTGAGCGAGGTCTCCCCAACAAAATGAAAGTCGGGCCTAGTTTGGCTCTTCGCTGTCCCGTTTTATACGAAGATTCGAATTTCTGGATCATCTCCGAAAATCGAGACTGCCTTACTCCGATACAAGTAACAAAATGAGATTGCTTGTGCACAATATCATTCGAAACAAACACAATTTCCAAAATTGAAAGTTACGTATAAGATTCGTGTGTGGCTCAATGGAAATAACACAACAAAAACTGAGAAAGACTAAGAGGAAAAATCAAACAATATTACGACCTAATTTATAGACTCTTCGAAGAAATCTGATTCGACAGAACGAACCACATTTTGTTGTTTACTACAGCTCTCCCCGAGGTCGTCTATTAGTCTCCTATATTCATCTCGATTCGCGTATTTCACCCGAACATTATCTAAAAAAAAATTTCCATAATTACAGTTGCGTATAATAAAAAATGCCTACTATACAGCCAACGTTGTCCTGAAAAGCCGATTTAAAAACAAGCTACGGCGAGCAATTTTACCGTCAATAGAGTTTTTAAAAAACATCCTTAGTAGAACAAGCGAAGATTTTTTCTCCTAATGATTGATTATGCAAAACGGAGAATCACGGTCGTGAATAGCCCGCGTAAAGTATTTATTTTCAATTAGTAGTGAAAAAAAATATGATAATTTGATATTTTCAAAAAAATGGGAAGTTGATTCTTCTGAAATTGTGAAAATAATTTGGAGCAGCTGAAATGCGTCAGCAAATATTGTGAATTTTCAATTTTTAATGCTCTTTTATAACATCTATGTCTGGATGAAAGGTGCATCTATCGTACCAAAGCTAACACACATTATGTAATCAACAACGTGATTTATTCCCCTCTTTGTCACGGTAAGATTGATTCGTATAATAATTTAAGTACACAAAATGTACAAAGTGCGTTGTATCTTTCAAGCATCTTCATTCGTATGGCAATAATATTCAAACGACAAAAGACTGAGAACATACGCGAGATGAAAATTGTGTGCATAAATACGCGTTTGAGAAAACATCGTACTGTTTCGAGATAAGAAAATTCACCGTTTCACTCGGCGACAATCTAACGAAAGACATTTCCAACTCGAATCGGTGCATTTTCCCAATGACGAAAGAACGGTACAACCACTATAGCAAAAACTTAAAAGTTAGCAACAATTTACAAACGGAATAAAGTAAGATAAAAGTTCCTGATTGAACATCCAGATGGAGTGGAGCGTTATGTCTCATCAGATAGTCGGCTACACCGCAAGTCTTGCAGAGAATAAAAAAACCTGTACGGAATCATGATACTGAAGCTAGTCAACGCACGTCTACTCCAACTCCAACTCACCTCGATAAAGTCTCCTCGTCAAGTCGTGAATTGCGTTTTTCCAACAAAAAAAAAAACCTTAAAAGTCAATTGTCTTTTCCCTCATCTCAACTCCTTCTTCTGAACAACCGTTAAATATCTTTTATATTCTTCATCTTTCCTCAACTGCTCCTCTCAGAACTTCTAGATCAGCGTCCAATCCTCCACTAAATTTTCTATTTTTGAGCTGTTTGACTACTCTCTGGGTCATCAGCTCGCGAAGAAGTAGTGTAGGTTGTTGGAGGATTGGAAAGCAAAAGGTAGAACGTAAGTATTGGAGAGAGTTGGTAACTGTTTCTGAGTTGTTGCATAAGGAGGAAGAGAAGTTGAAAGTTAGTCGTTGGTTTTGTAGATTGTAGGGCTGGGCATGAGAATAGGTGTTGTACTGTTAGGTTATCCGTTTGACAGTAGTTGCAAGATGGAGGGAAGAGATTTAGTAGAAGGTGAGAATGAGTTAGTCGGGTGTGCCCAATTCTGAGGCGGGAGAGAATAATTTCCTCATGACAGGAATTTCTGTTTGAGGAGGACCAAGAAGGAGCTTGTTGTGCGGAAAGTGAGTCCAAAGGTGATGCCAAGCATTCAAAATTGATGAACGGTAATAGTTTTTTAGATCGTATGATGGGGAAGAGATGCATCTGTAATCTTCGGTAGGTGGGTGGTTTCCTTGGCTGCACAGTCAACCTCTTCATGTCCAGGGGATGAAAGTTATTGTTGTTTTGATGGGAGCAAGAATTTCAAGAATAACGTGGATGCTGTGAGTTATAGGGTTCGTTGAATGGATGTCTTGTATCGTTAAAAGTGAAGAAAGAGAATCAGTAGGTAAGATGTAATTTCGTCGTGGGGGACGTTGCGTTAGTTGCGAAAGGCAGGAGTGTATGTAGCACTGAGTTCAGCCGTAAATACTGAAGCTGAGTTACAGAGTAATGGAGCCGTGGATAAAGAATGCATAAGCTGTTTTAGATTGAGATTTAGAGCAATCAGTGTAGCAGATTTCATGATTTGGGTATTCTGCGATAATTTCTGAGATAATTCTTCGACAGGAATAATTGTCCGATTTTGGGGTATTTACGAGGTCGAGCCTGATAGATGGGGAGGGAGGATAATAGCCACGTAGGCGATGATGGTTTGATAGGAAGAAGAGGCGAGAGTTTAGGGAGGTATCGAAGATCGGATTTTAAAGAAGAGAGGAGGAAATTACTAGGAGAAAGGATAGATATATAGATTGGAAGGTTAGGAGTTTGAGAAGACGAAGCCAGGAAGTTCGCAGTCAGTATGAGAGTGCGGAAATGTAGTGGTGGTTCTGCTGCTTCTGCACAAAGGCTTAGATGGGGGGACGTTCGAAAAGCTCCGAATTTGAATGGCTTTCCCCATGTGATAATTTTAAAAGCCGAGAGCCTAAACTCACTGAATCTCCTTATATATCTACCCCACGCACACTAGCTCTTCCTTCAACTATACAATTCTCTAATTCGTCCTCAGTAGGATTAAGGGTCCCCAATCTGCATACAGGCTAACAAATCCTCCTTAAAAGCACTGGATGCAATACAATCCGCTGATCTACGTTTGGCCCTTGGTGCCTGAGGGTGATATTCCTCCTCTACAATTTCATTCATTATCGCTTATCGCGAACTTTCTTGCGTCTACCATCCGGTTTCTTTAACTCCCTATCTTTCTCACTTTCTTTCATCAGAATCCCATATAGACTGCCATCTCGAATTTGGGTCTCTTCTCCCATTTACTGATCCAGTTTCTTTATGAATCTCCGACGCCTCTTTTTCGCCTCGACCTGCCTAGCCTACCGGAATCGCGCCACATATTTCACATTAGACACATCAAAGCCATTATTGTTAAGAATTCCCCCCCCCCAAAAGCTGTGTTTTACACTTGGATCCAAACCCGGTTTTAGGAGAAGCTGAACAATCTATCGTCTGTTCCAGCTTTTCTCACTCCTTTCTATACCCCTCTTCGTCCTCCTTTCCGACTCTCGTTCCTCTTTTTAAGCCAATTAGAATACCCCTACTCTTCTAACCTCATCGTTTAGCACATTCTCATCCTCCTTCACACTTCGAAATCTTCTCTATCTTCAATTGTCTTCCTCTAAATTCCTGGTCACATTGGCCTTCCGGAACACCACGCAGTGTCTCTAGCAGTCAAGTACGTCTCAATCTCCCACTGATTCCTCTTTTCCGGCCAATCATCTCACCATATTGAAACCTTCGCAGGATGTCTACCAGAATCAGAAAATAGAAATCCGGGACTTTTCGGGATCTTTCGGAAACTTCCAGAACTTTTCTGGACCTTTCCAAGACATTTTTCCCTTCACGAGACATCGCATCGAAAATTATATAAATTTCTTGCATAACAATCTCTTCATGATTTCCTCTTCGAGTGGACCCAACTGAATTCTGGAGGAGTCCAAGTTTCCGAGCCCTCTTTACAAAATCCGGGGCCTCTCGGGGCCGCCTGACGTCTTGATTTCATGTTACTTCCTTTCATTGGAAAATCCCTCATCCCCTGATCTTCAATTCGTTCCTTACGCCATGAAGAATCAGTAATAGCTTAACCAAGAACTGAGCACATTCGCTGAACCCATTCTTCCTGGGCTCACGGTCCACCATCGTGCCACTGTTGCCAAGCTGAGAGATCATTCGTCGACCATGTTCTCTCCTTTCCGCACATCCTGAATCTCGGAAAATCATTTTCTACCTTCTCTCAAGACTCATCTGCCCGCACTGACCCTTAAAACTTTTTCCAGCCCGCATCAAATCAATTTAGCTCCAGTACTTCCTCCTGAGCTAAAACCCTCTGTGTAGTTGAATAGCTCATAAAAAAATCAGACCCAATGCTAGGTCATCAAAGCCTCATTCCAAGGGAGATGTACGATTCTGCCAATGAAGCGTGTCTTCTGTCAAACTAGATAGGCCAAATTTTTCCTTTTTTCCTTTTTTCCTTTTTCCCTTCCTTTTTCAAATCCTTGAGCAATTGCTGACTCCGATAGTAATGTTGATTTTCCATTCATTCCTCTACAAATATCAAGTCCTGATAAATTCATGACAATTCGCGCGGTCGCAACACCTCATAAGACCATCTCAACTCCTCATTTTACAGGCAGACTTCTCATATTCAGGACTTTGAAACGTTTGATTTCCAACAATACGAATATGAATCGTTCACTTCGGGCCTTTATTTTATTCGAGTTCTCGACACTTGTAGCATTATGATCGACTGACTGCGTGACACGAATATATTCGAGTATTTTCAGCCCACAATAATGCGAGAGACTAGACGTCCGAGTTCTTCGATTTCAAACTGAAATTTTTCACCTCACGAAAACGAGTTACGACAAAGGCACGGCTCGTTAGCATTCGAAGAAAGAAAAATGCGAACGAGTCGGAAAAACTGCCCTCTCAAATTCTCGCCGTAAACAAAGTCGGATCGCACGTCAGCTACCGCCGTAATTGAAAATTCAAAGTTGTCAAGATTATGACATCGTTTCCACGTGAAATTAAGTTCCGGCCATCTTCATTACCTCTTCTCTTTTTCATTCTGCAAACGCGACTACGACGGGCACAGATAAGCTCATAAATAATTTACGAGTAGGATGAATTTTTGGATCGTTTCAAAAATGAAAGAGCAAAAATGTTAACAGAAGAAACAATGCTGTTACTGACAAATGCGTGATGAAAGATTGATGATGGCTTTACCGGCAGTGTGAAAAACGATGGCACCAGGCAATGGCGACGGCGACGCGGGCCTCAATAAATGCGTACACGAAATCAACATGGCAATAGACGTCATCAATTTTTGTCATCCGTCCTCGTTAATTAATTATAAACAAAAAAAAATCGTATACCTATATGTTTTCACGGGGCAAAAAAAAATTACAGATCGCTCTAAATTTTCTGAAAAAAAGCAATCTACATATAGTTCCTTGGCCGCCGCTCTCATCTTCAAATCTTCCGCTTTTCATAAAAAAAAATTGAAAATCGCGTGCTCGAAAACTTTACGTACTCTATTTATATTTTTTTAATATAATAAATTCTCTCTGCGCAGTACGGTTTGTCATTTCGAAAGCGGCACGAAAACATAATATTAAATGTTGGCAAAGTTGAAAGAATCTCATCAAGAAAGAATGACTTTTTTTTTGTTTTTTTTTTCTTCTTTCCTAGACTCGCTTATTATTTGACTTGGCAGAATCAGTCTCGCGACGACGAAGCAAAACGACACGGTAATATTTTGGTCGCAGCAGTTAGAAAATAGGGAAAAAAATATGTAAGTACATAGAAAGTACATAGCTTTTTTAATATTTTTCGTATCGTCGTTTCACGGGCGCCCGAGAGGGTTGTACACCACTACCTCCTCCTCCCCCGGTGTAACGAGAGTATGCAGTATTATTTCAGTACCATAAGCGAAACATCTGTTACTATACGCTAGAAAATGTTTTATTAAGGTTTAAACGGGAGACCATTTTGCTTATAATACAGAACAGAATTTTTTGGCACCGTTCTACGAACGCTGTACGCGTGAAATAATAAATTTTATCGCCGTTTACAAGTTTATTAAATAAATTAACAACCTTTAGTCGAACGCTGAACTCCATCATTTTTGGAAATTCCGAACACTCTCCTCAAACACCGTTTCAGTATTCGAGAAAAAATTCCCATTTCTTCCGTTCGACAACAGAAGTATACGCACCTTCCGAAGAACGTGTGAAATTATGACTTATTTTTTTCCTCTTTTTGAAGGCGCCTCCGGATCCGGCCAAATTTACATACGATTGATTTATTTTGTACGCAATTTCCTTTTGTCGTAGACTTAGTATGCTGGAGTAAGATATTTCATTAGAACGAGGAAAACGGAAGAGAATAGCGTTTTCAAGCTCGTATTCAAATCGCGATTTTTGAACACGTCGACAGGAGCCATAGTAGGTAGGTACAAACAAAACATAAGCGCGATACTCATCGGGGTTAATTGTGGTGCTTTTCGTACGAGACAAACTTCGACCGTCAGAATCCCCCCTCTTCATTCTCGACTGCACTAACGAGATACATAATTAATTTCGCTTCACATTCCTGATTTGCATTGGTGATATACTTCTCGACTACGTCGAATACAAGTCGGTTACGTGAATTACAAGTTGTATTGGTAATGTGGGAGCCCGCATCGAGATGAATAAACTTACTGGATGGACGTAGAAGGATTGCGCCACCGTAAAACCGAATTCCACGTAAGGGACGATTCGAAATATCGCGGGGTATTCCTTGCTAACGGGTCCAAAAGTTTTCAAGAATCCTTCTAAATTATACAAGAAAGTTGAAGCATATTTCGAGTCGCATATACGAATTCGAGTCCAGGCATTATTGAGAGATGAAAACGGAGACATCGCTGCAACATATCGGATCGTCGAGGACTCTTAAGAACATCCGAAAACGCTGTCAGAAAAATCGCGATGAACCATTTGCATCAACCCCTTCCATATTGTGAGCATTTTCTCAGCTGTATAGGTCTAGGGTAGAACAGACTAGACAAGCATTCATAAAATTTAAATAGATGCTGAGCGACCAATACTTGGCCTTTTCAACCAGATGTAGAATGGTGCAGGGCAGGTGTGGTCTGTCCTCTTGTACTGTGTGAGAACTGAAAACGCATTCCTTCGAAATGTGACTGATTTGAAGAATAGACTGGAAAAATAAGACACTCAACGGTCCTGGAAATGACTGAAGTGAAGAGACGACTAGTTGAGACTGATCATGGAAGGAAATATACAAGGAGGGAGGAGAGGGATTGGCCGTAAAAAACTGTCATGGCTCCGGAACATTCGTAGCTGGGCTGGGATTATGACAGTCGGAGAGCTATGCAGAGCGGCACAATCGCGCTCTCTCCGACTCATCCATAAATCGCCAAGGCAACGCCTACGCCCCAGGAGTACGACACGTTAAGAGAATCTGCATAAATACTGATATTTAGCCTAGACAAGATTACTTCTGATCGAAATTCTATTCAAAAATTGTTCCCTTCATTTGAGTCACGGGATAAAAATTCATTAGGATCATTACCCAAAAATTTTTGTCAAATCAAAGTCCACCGTCTTTCCGGAAGATTGTGATACCCGAGGGTCCAGGTCAGTCTCATATTTCAGGACTGAGAGAATTTCTAACAGTTGATCATGGGTGGGGGGGGGGACTTAAAGAAGTAGGACAAGAAAACGAAAGGAGGGGTTTGAGATGAGGGTCTTGAAAGAAATTCATGTAAACTTTCGAGCAATGAAGGGATATGTCTGGACTAGATAATCCGTAAATTTATAACAGCGGAAACATTCACAGGAGAGGGTTGAAAAACTCTCTTTCTGCCTCTTTCCAGAGGTTTAGACCTAGATCTTTCGCACCTTGTACACTACTCCACCACTGAGGTCTTTTAGGTTTAAACTTCAATCGAAAGACACAGGAAAACAGAAATTATTTACGTTTTTCATTCATTCATCATCCTTCTCCTCCTCCCTCGTCCTCTATAAGAAATTCTTGGCAATGGAAGGGAAATTTTAAAATTGGAAGTAGACCGAGGGCACTGACCTATCTGAGGAAAAGGAAGAATTTGGGTATCCGAGGGCTGAAGAAGAAAAATAGAAAGAAATAGGAAGATTCACTGGAAAAAATTTCAATTTTCGAAATAAATATGGGGGTGAAAATGCTATTTAATTTTGAGCTCTGGACAGAAGAAAAAGAAGAAGTAAAACTCAGGTTTGGGGGAAGAAAGTTCAAGCTCCTAGTATGTTCCCTCTTCGTTCGGAATAACGCAGTTCCCCAAATAGCGATTGATACTAGAAAAATCAAAATTTTGTGTCATAAGACGTATGCCTCGTTTTCTTGCATTCCTACCCTACATCCGTCTCTTCTTCTCCCCCTCTTCAGTTACATATTGACGACACCGCCACCCTATAACCCAATCATCTCAAGTACGATATCTTTATTTATGAGGAGGAGTTTCTGTCTGTCAAAAAATTGTACATCATCAACGTTTGAATAATTTTGTTCCTCTTCTCCATCAGTGCGATTCAGTGGCGCAGCCAAAGAGGGGAGAAGGGTCACCCCCCCCCAGGAGGTTGGGCACAATGCGTGCAATTATTTCGCTTTCTTCGTCCTTCGTCATGGACAAATTCATCATCCACGTCCAAAAACCTCGCATTGTCGAAAATGTTGATTCGAGTGCACCTGACTCACGATCTGAATCTCTTATCCAGTTCCAAGCACTTTGTCTAGAGAATCCCTTCCAGGTGAGGACGTCACTCTCGTTGTTCTGTACTCTGTACGTAGTCTAGCAAGCTAGTAGCTTACAAAACGTCTTTATAGAAAAAATTCCTGGCTACGCCACTGGTGCGATTTCACTCACTAATAATTTTTTGGTTTCAACAGCTCAATACTCAAATCTTTCCACTTCCCAACGCTCCCAACCCACTTCATTTACCCCTGCTGCTGTTTCAATCCCATTTAGGCACACATCATCTCAAACTTAGACCCTCATTCCCTATTTATCATCCACTCTCTTTTGGACAAACCCTATCCATCTATCTTATAACCAAACCAGTTCACTTTATAAGAAATCAACAAAATCATTTCCTCTGAATTTCCCTCCCACCTTCTCGGCTACCAGGGCGGCTCCAAGGCAGGACCCAGAACCAGATGTGTCGTCTCCACTTCAGAGTAACCTCTCATCTTTCCATTTGAGAAACTAAGCTTCCATATTCACCGCCGAACTTACTGCATCCACCTGCTTTTCCCTAGACGTTTCTTTTCTCCCCGCAAATGGATATAGACTTCGCCACAAAGCACATTCCATAACTGACCCTTCCCCCTCCTCAAGTATGATCTTAAATCTTATTGCAGCTCCTTCATCCTCTCTTCATTGAATGAGTTCTGTCCTCCTTATGCTCCGATAAGCTACGATTCATTAAAAAGCTCTAATTCCTCGGCCTACATTGGACCATCCTTCCCGACGCGAAAAGGGCAGCCTAATTCGTCTCAGAATAGACTTTAAGCGACTTATTCACTCCCCCAACCCTCCTGTCATGCCTATACAGCAATAACAGTTCTTCTCTTGCCCAGCTCCCGTCTCCATCTGCCCACTCAGAGCCCATAGGATAAGTGCACTCGCAAGTTTTTTCGTATTAATCGAAATAAGTAAACTTTCCGTCATGACATTCGACGATATCGATGTAAAAATAAAGTCAAGGGATAAAAGACGAATATTTTCAAATCAACGACCTATGAAAAAACGTCTTCACTGTTTTCACTGAAAATCTTTCAGTTCTAAATAAGATACAGAAAAACGACACCATCGTGCACACGAAATGAACAGGAGGCAACTGGGATGGAAACGAATTGAACTATTGACAGTAATCAACGAATTAACGTCCTACATAACACACATTAACGAATTTCAAGCTCTTGGAATGAATATGAACTTCCGACGAGAAATTGTTTCTTGGATTTTACGTGACATGTTCACAAGGCTGATTATTCAATCCTTGTGAATATGAACTATCAAAAGTACTTTTATTTCTAAAAGTATTTTCGATACTGAATAGGCCTACAATTCCATTTACGGTTCTTCAATATCACCTCTCATGATTGTGCCATACTCACGTTTAGTTACCCCGGTTTGTAGCGACGCGCTCCGTATCTTATCGTGCCGCAACAAGGTACACTTGCCTGTCGCTTTGAAGCGCGGGAATTAGACAAGAGTATTGCACAATAATGAGAGGTTATATTATTGAGAACTAGACACGTGAGCCCAAGACCGAAGATCGAGGTTGAAGGCAAGAGAAAAAAAGGTATTTACGGGTGAATTTATCATTCAATTTAAAGTATCTCGTATGATCAAATAAATCCACTCTATCTTTTTCAAATTAATGATGCAAATATTTCTCACAATTGTAAGGCTCGTTCTATATTTTGAAAATTTACAATCCTGAAACTTTTTGAAGTGGGTCGAAGAAAGCCCTCTTCCATTCTCTCATCATCCAAAATAGAAGAACGACACGTCTTAATCAATTTCTCATAGGAGGAACTGATGCTTTCATCAAATAATTGTTTTTTCCTTTCAATTTGACGAAAAAAAACCTGTTTTGTGAGCTCATAACTGGTTCATCCAAATTCGTCGAATCTACGAATCGCAACAAAACTCGATATTCGCACTTTTGGACGGTACGAAAAAAGCGACCCAAAGACAGAGGAAACCAACAATTGGTGTAACTCTTAACTTCCTCGCATTGAACGTATAACAAACTACCTAAATAATCTGGAGCGTTAGAAAAGGGAAAAGAAATTTGCGCGATAATTTATCGCGTAATACCAATTTAATGAACAATAGACACACGAAAGTCCCAAACAACACAAGTCAGGTAGCCTGGGTTAATCTAGAATCGAATTAAAACCACTAAACGGACGAATGGTCGTACAATCGATACGGAGAAGGCTCTTTCTCGATGAAAAATTTAAAATGAGGAAGATCGGGAGCCCTGCTCCGCAAAACACACCGAGTCTCTGGTGAAACAGAACACTTTTCGATGCGTACGAAAGCTATACATTTGCTTGGATATTTATAAGATTACTTTATTCCACTAAAATACAGTGGTTTCGCGAGAAACACGTTGCGAATTTCGAAATCCTACATCGCTGTGTAAATAATTGAATAACAAATTTCGCTGCAAATAGGACTGAAAAATCGAATACAGAATTAAATCACCTTTGAAAAACATTCTCGTAGGTATAGCAAAAGGCTTCTGTATCTGTTTCTGACGCTTTTCGAGCATAGCTCTTCAAAAATACTCTACTACACCGCAAATTTCATTACGTTTACTCAAAAACCGACTTTTCTTTTCTGCTGACGCTATATTTTCGGACAAAAGAGAAAAAAATAATTTTGTGCTTCAGCCGACGGTATTTTTCTTTCCTTCAAAAATGTCTCGTAAGTAAATAGAAGTACACGAGACTCAAGACGAAAAAAAAGCCTCGGGATAATAAAAGTCGGAGAAGATATTCACAAGCATCCTGAGAAGTGAGTTTGGACAAGACAAATCACAGAGACGATCAAAATTTTGACAAATTAAAATTCGAGAAACCTTACAACTTTTAGATCTTGAAAAAATAAGTTAATTTATCTTAGTAGCACTCGTGAAAAAAATTCTAGCGCAGCCGAGAAGCTTATATAGCAGCGATCTTTTCCGTACGTGCAACTAATTGGGTCCTCATACCCTTTACGAGAACGATAAATTGTTTCGAATCGCTCACAAATTTGAAAATTAATTAAGGGAACACGAGGAACAGCATTGTCGCCTGAGAAAGTAAAATATAAAATGCCATAAAAACGTCGTCGTTTCTATCCAATACGTGTGCACATCGAATAAAATTTGGTAGATAAATTTGAACGTGGTACTCTCGTAAAATTTGGAAGTTTCGACGCCGCCGTCGATTCGACTCGAAAAAAATTTGAAACAAAAAAAAAAAGGTTCTTTAGCAGCGGCAGCATGTTCCAAAACAGAAGTTTTCCTCCTTCGAGAGCTAGGTATCGAACAATAAAATTTTTACCAACTCACATTAATGATTACGGAGGCCGAAGTCAACGCCGAAATGAAATTTACTCCCACGAATGATAATTCCCAATTTTATAGTCACGAACTTTCATCATTAAAAGGGTAAAATAAAATTTTTCATTTGAGTGAGAGGAGGAGAAGAGAGAGGGCATAACGACCAACATTTTCCGGAGTTGTTTTTTACTGGCAAAATAGAACGGATTTGCTGAATTTGGCTTAAAAAGCATACAAGAATAAAGGATGATGATTTGGTCTTCCGAGTTGCTTTTAGTTTTGCTTCAGTTTATTATCAGTGAAACTGAATAAGTTATTTCAACACGTTACACATGAGTCTCGAACTATGAATGAAGATTCTTTGTCTTAGGAGGTACTATCCACACCATAAACACCTCAAAGTGCAAGCTACACTTATTTGCCCGTATGGTGATGATAATAATGAACGTAGAGTGACTTAGATATAAGCGAATATGGAGTCATTATTTTGGGATTCAAGTTGAATCCGATACTACGCTGAGGCGATAAATGAAGACCCGAATGCAGATTAAAGCGTGAGAGCAGCAAAAGTGGACCATTCTGGAATACGACGGTCTCCAGCACTCTCCATAATCTGGTTAGAAACTAATTTTTTTTCTGGCGAAAGGTCTTCTATAGTGTATAACAATATTGAATAATTTTTAAAATTCGAAAATTGTAACTCGGAGTAAGAGAGGTTCAAGAAGTGCGATGTCCAAAGAAGGAGGTCAGACCCATGCAGAAATAGGTACATTTGTAGTATCGCTATTCTCCTTAAAAGCAGCAGGGGATAGAATGGCTCGATACTGGTCGATTGATGAGGGAACATAGATGGATGGGTGTTTAAAAGTGTCCGTCACTGAGAGAGTCTCCAAAAATTCCTCAACTGTGGCCGTTTCGAAGGGTGATTAAAAGACCAAGGAAAATCCGAAGTAAAGCCGCCTATATTCAATGATTAATTGGAGTAGATGAAATCGTTGAAATTGTGTAAGTGAGGAGCGCTCCATGAGCTGGCACCAGCATTCAGCATTGCAGAAGAAGGAGAGGCGGTCAACAAAAAGAAAAGATTGAGCTCGAAATACTTTGTAAAATAATCCGAATAAATCTGGAAAGGTAAGTCCTTCAAAAAAGTCAAAATTCTTTAATAACTTTCAAGGTAGATACAGAATTCATTGTGAGTACAGAGAAGATGTAAGCGAACTTGAAACGAGGGTAAACTCGGCTATTTATTTTTCTTAAAATCGTGATAAAATTCTTCGAAGGCCTAAAATTTGCATCGAGATCACCTATTTGAACGATAATCTAGTCTCGATCACCATAAAAAATCAGCTTCGAAAAAGTCACTAGATCTGATTGCGTCACTCTGCACCTCTAGCGCATCTTTTTTCCACTCATCTAAATGAAGTCATCGAACAGAAGTCGAAAACATTTACGGAAAACGCAATCTCATAATAATATGGCGTATTATGCCAACCCGATGTAGGACGTGACACATACACAAAATGGATGAGCCATTCTTTGTACAGCAAATACCAACTCATTTTCGCAATTTTTCAGTCCATGTTTAGGCAGGTGTTATTCTCCTAGCTCGTAGAAAGAACGGTACAACCTTGCTCGCTAAATTACACAGGTATTTATTGAATAGTCACCGTCATAAACTTTATTCTCCTACTTTTTTTTTCTCACTATCAACGCGGGTTTATTGAAGTTGTTCTAAGGAAACATCGAAAAATTGATTTATTCGTACGTAACGAGTATAATAAGCTCGTATATAGGTCTACTTAAATATAGGCGAGTACTCGAGTTTTCTAAAATAACTTCGACAGCTTAAAAAGTATACCGCGTTAAAAGTTGTCAATCACCCCGTATATACACACGGCGTACATATGAAAGTAAAAGCATCGTCGCCTTAGCTCCCATCGTTTGAATTCTCAATTCGTACCAATCGTCAATATTTTAGGTTTCTAAAATATTCTTCGATGGACGTATTATGTTTCGTATTTTACTTCGATTTCAGCGCTTCGAATAATATTAAGTAGTTATGACCGAAATATTTGCTCGTAATTTTAAATGCGATGATAAAGCTATTAACCTAGATTTCTTCGAGAGAAGAGATTTTTATAGGTACAATTATTTTGAAATGTGGAAAAGTATTCGAATTAAAGGAAGACACAACGTGGCATTTCTTCACAGAAATTTTCTCATTAAATGAAACTTGAACGTTTGGACTGACCAGCAGTCGTCATCAAGGAGGAAAGAGAAGGCTGCAGGTCAGTCAAACCGTTGAAGTTTTGTTCAATTGAGCGGGGAAAAAGGTATTCGTTTTCACTTTGATACAACACTACACTTATCTATGCGACGGGTTTCGCGAAAACATACCTCAGGGAGAAAATTTTAATTTAGAGATGATTGCAAAAGAAAAAAATCATTACAGTCACATTTTAAATACTTCTGACATGTTTCCAATTTTCATGAACTCGGGTAGCAGATGGATTGGCTCAAGGTCTATAAAGATTCGCTAGTATCTCAAAAATTATGATTTTTTTTTTTTGTGAACTTGTACATAATTAATCAATGCTCATCTGAATTCGACTCCACTTGATCGACACTAATTCTCATCTTAGTAACTAGATTGATTAGAAAACACAAGCAAGCGATTTTTCAGTAGAAATGGACTCTGTCTCTGTGACGTCACACACTGATAACAGTGAATGATCATGACTCATGAGTGCAAATAACCAGTGTATTGCAGCCAGCCGAAAGCTGAAAGCCAAATTCAGCCAAATTTCTACTGATAAGACAAAAGCCGAAAACCAGCTTTAAGCGCACTTCTGGAAGCCAAAAGCTTTATTCAGCTAAGTTTTTGACATGTTTCATGTCTTTGCTCTGGTCTTATCCTTATTGAAATTTTCATTGTGGCAGTGATTCTCAAATCTGCGAGTCCGAGGGGGCCCCCACCTCTCCTCGAAAGGTACTTATAAAAATTACGAGGTTTTTTTTGACTAGCTTTCGGCTTCCTCTGAATTTCGAAAAGTTTGTGTAAAACCATGTTTTTTTATTTTAAAAAAAGCAGTAAAGCAACTTTTGTATTTTTTTCTAGAGTTCAGAGAGGAGAGAAACTGAGAAAGAGAAACACAATACAGTTTCAAAAAAATCAATATTCAATACCGAGCACTTCAGCAGTTTGACTTCTTTCTGATAGTTCTTGTGAGTCGTAGTTCTATTGCAGTCTTAATAGAGGTCCTTTTCTCCCGATCGCGTCCGATTTTCTCAATAATTGGAAATCCGAAAGTCAACTGAAGAAAAACCAAAAGCTAGTCAAATTTTTTTTTAACAGCCAAAAGCCTAAGCTATATTTTTCAATGTCAAAAGTTTAAACCAAAAGCCGAAGCTGAATTTTTCAGCTGCAATACACTGCAAGTACCCACACTTGAAGAATACAGCAGGCGGGATTCATGATGGAGAGGTGGGGAAATCGAAAAACGGTTGATAAGAAGTTGGAGGTTAGAATGAGTCCACCGGAGAAAAAGGAAAGATTCAGCAACTACGGCGCATAAGGTTTGGGACCTAGGGCCAACCTGAAGTAAGCAAAATGGTTCTCGAATGTACTTCGGCTCAATTCTCTCCTTTGGAAGATATGAAAACAATTCGTAGAGCCGACACCGATTTCACGAAAGGCAATTGCACGAATTAGGCGTATTAGATATGTATTCACTATTGTATAAGGAAGAGAACTCGAAAAATATCGAGACGCGAGGAAAATAGTTCACATACATAGTTAAGTTACGAGGAGAAATGAAAATGCGAAATAGTCGAAAACTATAGCTATATAGAAAGAAAAACACTCGAAAGATTTCAGTGCCACTTTCAGAAGTTCTTGACCAGACAAATTGATTCATTCTTTTTCAATAGCACCGCCTTTTTTCATGGATCTAATTTCCTTTCCTCAACAAATTCTTAGGCCGAACTCTGGAAAACCCAACCTTCAAACAAACTTTTCCGAATTCCTTTTTCAGAAATTTTAAGCGCGAAGACACCGTTATCTCTAGACTAAGAATAGGCCATACTCGAATCACATACTCAGATCTCTTTGACCGAAACTCCCAAACATCCGCATCCTGCCCCCACTGCCACGAACCTGATCTAAACGTCGATTACTTCTTCCAATATCCTGTACTCCTAAACCTCCCGCTCTTCATTAAATGTCGCTTCTTCCCTCCCCCAAGCTCTCAAAAACAAGTCAGAATCCATTTCCCTCACACTTCAATATTATCTATCTTCCTCTCCTTTGAACGTTTTGAGTCTATCTTCATGTATCTCAACCGTTCACCATTTTATGTTAGGTTTTCTTTATTTTCATGTACTTAATCTAATATTATTTGCATATAATCGGAAGCCCATTCGCAAGTGAACGCAAAGGGTGCACCCTCTAAATTTTCGAGCGGAATTTTCCAGAAGCTTGCCCCTAGAAGGTTATCGCTCTCATTTGTCTTAAGGAAGAATTTTCGTTTTATTCGTTTTTCTTGAAAATTCAAGTGATAACCTACCCAAGAAACATTGAAAATCGATAGTAGAAATTTCACCTAATATTTTGTACAACTAATTTTCTCAAATCAATACAAAATCAACGCAAACCTCTTGAAAATCACTGCCCATGTCATTTAAATAGGGCAAATTTTTGCATCACCTTCTAGTGTCTAGTGGAAAGTAGCGCTTCTAGCGGCGTGTCCTCTTGCGAATATTCTTCATTATAATGTAAGTATCCTACTTATCGAACCCATAACCCGAAGTGTAGTTTTATGGCTCATTAAATAAATAAAATATATTCCTTCATTCAAGATCAAAGCCATTTCTATTCCGAGCTACAGAGGAAAAGAAACTCACAAAATAACAACGTATGAAGAATTTTAAGTCATCAGTTTCTCTGAACTTTGGGAACCAAAACTCATTCTTTTCAATACCTCAATGTCTTTCCTAAAATACAAGCAAAAGAAGAGGAGGATTATTCGTTCTTCCTGCAAACAAGTCCGCCGAGAGAAAATTTTCAAGATAAGATAAAAACCTCAATTTGTTCCACTACTCGAGTTTGATCGCTGACGAGACTACACTGATCAGAATATAGGACTTCGTACGAATTTTACGAGCTCTTTGTTCTCACTGCTCAGTTTTGTGCTCTTTCACAGATTTCGCCATTTGGCTCGCTTCTGATGTAGTCCCGATTAGGAAGCCAAAACGGGAAGTGACTTTTGACCTCCACACCCGAAGCAATAACTAAATTACTTTTGTCGACGGTAGCGTTCGACCAATTAATAATCTCAACATTTGTCTCGGTAACAGACTCTCGGTTCTCATTATTCAACTTTACAATAATTACACACTCTACTTATGTACACCGTTCGCGCACAAAACAGCCTCAAAAAAGCGTGCATTGCGTACACGAAATCCGAATAAGACGAAAAAATGAAGGAAATATTGGCATTAGACCCAAACAACGAAATGTTCTACGTAATTTACATCGAAAAAAAAAAAAAGTTCATTCATATATTTTATTATAACTCCTACGCACCTTCGTTGCGTACATCTGTATTTAGTCGCACTTCTTTAATGATATTGTGCACGATATATTTCTGCACGTCCATTATCACTAAATGGAGTTGAGCCCATCGTATTTCGTTATGTAGAACATCAAAAGAGAGGAAGAAAGAGAAATTTCAGAAAAAGTATTAGTGGCGTAATCAGAAAATTTTACGCAATACTTCACCTTTTCCACTAATTTTGTGACTTCTGACGAAAAGGAACATCGAGAAAATTAAAGAAGAAAAAATTCGAAAAATACGCCTACAATTTATCGACAATGTAACATATAATCCAGTCGATCGTAAATAATACGGCGACCCGACGACTTCTACATAGTCTGAACTTTTCGTGTGGCACAAATGAATCAGTTGTACCTCGTGCATCACATCTATACCGTATAAAAAGCGTGCGTGTGCTCCAGCTTTCGTTCATAAAGTATGAAAATCACAATAAGCTTAACTCGAAAATAATTATTATAATTTCAATAGTACCGCTACTCCTGGACATCAAATTTTATAAATCTACGATAATAACAATAACTTTATTAATTGACGAGTAAACTTTAAAGAGTACCTCCTTCTTTTGCAGTCTCTTCGGTTAATGCCCCCGCCAACCACAATTCATTCAGACTATATTGAAAACAAAAAAAAATCTTTAAATTCAATTTTCACGTCGTTAGAAAGGATAGCTTCAATTTATTGTAGCAGACAGCCAGACGGGGAACTAATAAATACCATCGATATTCCCTACAGGCATTTCCTCATAGCCGAAGTTACTGACCGAAAAATAACTTTTCATTCGTTCGACGAGTGAAGCCGGATAATTTTTGAAAAGAAGCTTTGCGCGAGGAAATTTCACTACTTCGTCTCACAGAATCGCTGTGGGAAACGTACTGCAGGTGATGTCATTCCGATCGACTATTTTATGCATGCCATTTCAACTACGCAGTCACTAAAATGTAATCCTTCGCATTGAATTCATAACTAGCGAACGACGAGGCCTAATAATGAGATACAAGTAAAATCAAACTAAAAATTGCGATAAACTAAATTCGATAAATAACCTCACACTCGCATTTCAAAATTCGTGTCACGGGAAGAATCAAACCGAAAGTGATTTTCAAGTATGAACATGATACACGATGAAGAGGAAGCCTAAGAAAAGTACACCACTATCAGTATCATGATGATCACTGATAAAAATTCCAACGTATTGACCATCGCAATAACATCGTAACGAGTCTTTAACTTGAATCGAGAACGGCGTCGCGAAAAGACTTATCTACGCCACATATAATTCAGAACACGTTCGAAGAATGTCGATTTGCAGCATAAGCAAAAACTATGCTGGAATTTATATACGACCACGTATAAGCAAGAAATAACTTGTCATTAATATCGATTAATTAATCATTACCTCGTCCGACATATTCGTAAATGAGAAATGATACTTCAAAAAACAGATTCTGCAAACTGACTTTGGTCACCAACAGCTACATAAACATGATTATAACACGACCACAATAAGCAAAAAAGAAAAAAGTTGATAGTAAATCACCTCGAAAATAAAGATTTTCACGATCACTCGCGTTTATTTTGCGATTACAAAAGATATGAAAGAATTTTGGCGCGTAAATCTTCGCATTTCACTTTTTGACGAAAGCGCGCGCTTTTCTTTCCGAGAAAATCGGCCGAAACGCGAAAATATCAACCGACTTCATATGTTTCGCACTCCGTAACTAAACTCGAATACAAAATACCGAAAGTACGTTCTATACCATTTTCCCCCGATGAGAACAGTCTAGAGTACCGCGCTGGTTGCCTACACAAATATATTCACGGGTGCCGGATTCACCGGCGTATTTTTCCGCGTATGAACTGCCCGTACAGAACCAGTGTACTGTACAATGCTTTCTACGATATTAAAACAAATACTCGTACAGCACTTACCATTGTATTAGAATTTCTAATATTTTATCTTAATACATAATATATATGCACGTAGAAGGAGGAAATATACAAATTTTAGAATTTAATTCTGATGAAGTGTACTTGTTTCATTCGAGACAATAGAATCTCTCAGAACTTGTAGAAATGTATCAAATGGTATGCTATACTTACAACTTTTTTTTTTCGAAAAATGTGACGCCAACACGAAAAGTAAAACAATAAAGCTTTTACAACTTTTGTTCATTATTATTGTACACCATGGAAAAGGAACTCGTTTAGTCCTCTTTCGCGAGTATACAAAAAAACATTATTTTCAATCAACTTTGTGTAGACTACCGCTGACACAGCGAAGAAACCATCCTGCGACTCCTTTCGAGCCTATATATTTCGTACGTTTTATTTTTAGTACGTTTATTAAAACCTACACCCACTCTCGACCATAAGGAGTTTCTGAAATTTCAATTTTCTAACAAATTATACCAGGAATGAATAGTTCTTTCTGAAAAAGCGATGGCAATTGCACAACAATCGGCGAGACAATGATATCCTCTTCGATTTCTTCATTTTTCTATGTCTATACAAAATTACTTTACAGCCTTTCATATTCATAAAGTTTCACAATTCATTCGAATTTTAGATTAAATATGAAAATGATAATGCCCACTTATCGAAAAAGTAAATTTTGAAATTCCTTCGAATACTCTTACACTGATATCAAAACGCAGTATTTTTTCCTCCAGCGGAGAAATTGAATCCTGGAGCTTCTAATAAGAGAAATATGGAGGTGAAAAGATCGAGCTGACTGATTAATTTAGAAGACACGCCCCCAGGGATGAATTGTTAATTGGAGGTTAACCTAACAGAGAACTATCGTTAAACTGAGAATGAAAAATCAACAAAATTGAAATTTCTTACCAGATGAGAAGGGTTCCCAACATTCTTTCACGACATTTCCGCCATTTTAGGAATTATAACTACTTTCAAAAAAAGTAATTTTCACACAGAGAAGAAAACTACAAGAACATCCAGTGTATCGGAAGAGGCAAATATCAACGACACTAAAATTAAATACCTCAACATAAGACTCAAAAACAAATCACTAAAACCCAACTTCTATCTCACACAATTCTTAAAAGGTCATGGTAACTTTGGGAACATCTTAAAAAATTTTAAATAACAGATGAAGACATCTGTCAAATTGCAAAAAAAAATGTAACAGACAACCCAGACCACACTTTTTCAGATTGTTCGGCCTTTAAGGAACTCAGCGAAAAATACAAAATAGAGGAAATAGATAGAAACTGGTTTGAAAACAATAACTGCACTTTAAAAATAACCAAATATGTCAACAGAATTATGAAAAAGAAAGAACAATACTATACTTAAAAACGCTCCCACACCTCATTTGTTAATTATTAATTACGCTTTATTGTATCACCTAGGCCTATTAATTATTCACCTTTGTAATTCCTCTATAATGTTTCTACAATGTTGTGTAAATGGTGTGGGAAACACGTTGGGAAGCAAAAAGTGTTTCCTGCGTCATATAAAGAAGAATAAAGGTATGAAAAAGTAAGAAAACAAGAAGAAATTTCTGGAAAAATAAGATGACGCAATTACAGTGCTCTGCCACAGGTACAAAAATCGCCAGGAGTGGTAAGAGTCAATTTAACATTGACTATTACAAGGATTTGACACTCAAACACAATCATTTTCCTATGTATGTATTGAGGTTATCAAAAGAATGAAGAGAACCGAATTTATTCAGCATAAAATTTCCTTTCAGATACATTTTTATATGAGTAAACTGGTGAAAATTTTTCTTCTCATAGAAATACTTTGAATGCGACTCTGCAAACTGCGACATCTGGTGAGATGAATTGGCTTAACGCAAATTTTAACATGGGTCATGATTATAAAGAGCGCGCGTCATCTTGTCCCTCTGGATGTCTGTAATTATGACCTAGGTAGTTAAGAAATCAGTCCATTAGTCACAATATTTTTATCTTGGTTAAAACAGTTGATCAAGAAATAACTGTTTTTGTGCAAGCCCTGATACGGGAACGTTTCAGTCTTTTCAAAAAGAAAAATAATTGAAGAGTAAAAAGTTGATATTCACAATCTTCAAGCTTTTCTGTTCTTTTATGAAAACGCATTTTTCATTCTCAAGTTCATTCTTTTTTTTTGAGCATGAATGAACAATCAAAATGTTTTGTGCTAATTTGGAAGCTGCTTGAAACTAATTGACTCAGTTTTGGGTACTTTTGATGTGACGGTACGGAAAATTGATACATAGGGAATAGGGGATGTTTTGTTTGACGGTACACTCACGAAAATCATCAAAAATCTGCCTAGTTTTTTTTTCTACAATCTACATCAGCTTACCAGAAAAGTACATAATAATTATAACGTTCCAAAAACTGAATTTTGTAATTCAATACAAAATAAGGGATAGTGGATTTTTTTTGAAGAAGTACTTTCAATTTCAGATTCAATAATTTGAACTTAATCAATATCACAAACCATTAATATCATTACAATTACCGGTATAATATTGTTATTTTAATTAATTGAATTTATAATTCAGTTGCATTAAAATTTATTTATATTTATAAAAATCATGAAAATTCTATTTACTATTTATTTGAACGATACAAGAAGCAACAGTCCGGCTCATTAATAAATCAAAATTCCATGATTTTGTGAGTTTTCATTTTAAAACTCGTACAAAATAATTATAATAGTTGTAAAATTTGAGAAATCAACAGAATTTCAAATGGGGCAAGTTTTTGATCAATATTCGATACAATCGAGCGATATTTTGATATTGATACTTCCTAGAAAAAAGTAAACAATTTTTTTTACATAGGGTTTTCCATAAGGAAAAAACAGTACTCGGTTCCAAGATGATTATCTTCGAAATAACGAATAAATAAGAACATTGATATGCGTAAATCTCAAGAGGAGACTTCGAGCTTTCTTTCAAGCCATTAACCAGCTGCTTATGTTTCATATTTGTCGAGAAAATTCAAAATACAACTGAGAATAACAATGAGACATTATCAGTTGCGAATGTATCTGGAGGAAGAGCGTCCGTTCATCATACATCTCATGAAACAAATGTCCTTTTTCCAGATACATCCGCAACTGATAATGTTTCATCGGTATTCTCGGTTGTATTTTGAATTTTCTCGACGAATATGAAACATAGGCAGCTGATGGTTAATGGCTTGAAAGAAAGCTCGAAGTATCCTCTTGATATTTACGCATATCAATGTTCTTATTTATTCGTTATTTCGAAGATAATCATCTTGGAACCGAGTACTGTTTTTTCCTTATGGAAAACCCTATGTAAAAAAAATTGTTTACTTTTTTCTAGGAAGTATTGATATCAAAATATCGCTCAATTGTATCGATCAAAAACTTGCCCCATTGAAAATTGTCAAAAATTGAGAATATTAATATTCATGAAGATCAACTTTTTTTTAAATAATTGTGTGTCGTTTGATAATGACTATTTAGCCAAAAATATTCACAATCTCTTACAATGCATTTTCCAATAACGAAAAAATTTTTTCTTTATAATTTTCTATTCTCTTTAATAACTTTTGATAATATAATGATTTTTGATTAGGAAATTTTGTTGGTTTTTTGTATTTTTATAAATAATAAATTTCTATGGTTTGTAAATGAAAACTCTCGAATTGTTGGAATTTTGGATCACTATTTCCAGGAGAAAATCACGCGATACACGCTCATCGTGATCATTAATAATTATTTTTGTCAATAGTAGTGCAGACTAAAGAAAAGATAGCTAGCAGCCTTTGCGAGATCATTTGTGGTGACGTCACAAGAAAACATGAACATTCCCATTCGAGAAACCCAAAAACCGAACGCCGAACGGACTCGCGTGAAAGTATATTGTATGGGGGGGAAGACGCAGTAACAACAAACAAAGCATTGAGAAAAACACCGTGAAGACGTTATTAAGAGAAAACGCAGTAGTAATTTATAAACTTCAAAGACACTTCTATTCTATAAGATGCAAAAACATACGAAAAGGCTCTCAACTGAATAGTGAATATCGTTAAAACGTCGCGTAATGTCACTCGACACGACCATGGATACAGAAATGTCTGATACAAAGGAGAACAATGTTCAAGAAATGGATTCGTTCGAAGAAGTTCCTTCCGATAGTTGCCAACCTAGTCCTGACAATGAGCTTCGTGAGAATGAGAATGGTATTGTTGGGAAACCAAGTACAGCATTGGAGCAGCAACCAGGTAAAGAAATACTTCGATGATGATCGTATGTTCACGATGTAGTCTGGAAGGAGTTGAGATATCGTAATTCTGTTTCAGAGGTGTCTGATAAGATGGAAAACGATGTTCTGTCTGATAAAATTGAAAACAATGTTCAAGAAGTCGATTCGTTCGGAAAAACTCCTCCCGTTAGTCTCGAACTCGGTTCCGAAATTAAGCGTCGTGTGAATGGAAATGGTATTTATGGGAAACCAAGTACAGCGTTGAAGCAGCAACCAGGTAAGAAATACTTCGATAATAATCGTATGTTGACGATGTAGTCTGAAAGTAACTATGTTATTGTGACTCTTTCTCAGAGGTGTTGTGTAACTGTCCACTTCATTGCAATAAGAAAATCGCCATCGAAAAGAGAATGAATCTCTACCAGCAATTCAGAGATCTTGTTGATCACCCTACTCAGAACAAATTCATAATGCGTCATATCAAGATTAGAGACACCCCGAAGCAATTATTTTCAGATGAAATTGTGGATAAGAAGATTCAAAGAAGGGTTACCTGCAAATACCTCATACCGGTTAGAGGTTCTGTAGCGGATTCTTTATTCTGTGAGTAAAGAAATTAAGAACTTTCTTTTTCGATATTATTGCTATTCGAAAACGTGCTGTGAAATCTTGACGTCGAGATCATTTTCGTGCGGTGCTTGGCTTCATTACATTCGCACCGAATAAGAATTTTCTGTTATTCAAACTCATATTGTACCTTTCTATTTTCACAGTTGCCAAGAAGTTGAGTTACGAATCGGCGAAGTTCTATCTCGACTCGTACAGTGCCGAAAATCCGAAAGAATTGCTCAATAAATCGAAAAATAACTATCTCACGGATGATTTGAGAGAAATTCAGACTGATTTTTTATCAACGCTTAATTCGTTACCTAAATCGCTTCCAGCGGAATGGAACGGACACCACGACTCGGTATCTGAACTCCAAAAAACAGAAATATGTGATGTAAACAGTCCGATGAGCTTTAACGATAGTGATAGTGTGAGTACCTCTTTGGACGGTACGTTCGGATCCGAAAATGAGAATATATCTCCGAAATCGGTGAAGTATATTGAAGTTTGTCAAAAAGCTTTCATGAACATGTTTGGCTTAACGGAAAAACGTATTCGATGGCAACGCGAGAGGTTGCTACAAAGATCGCGCATAATAGCGGCGGAAAAAAAGAAAGAGATGGATGAAATCGAAAGAACGCTTTCGTTAGCGCGTAGTCTAGGTGCTGGATGTCAACCGTTATTCGCTCTTCTGGAAAAGAGGAATTGCCTTGATCAGTTGTTGAGTGCTATCAAGGACGATGTCGATATGGTGAACAATTTCTTTCACAATCAATTGTGGAATCCTGAAGATATGATGAATAAATCGTTGAACGTATCGTCGCTGGAATTAGACTCAATGGAAACCGAATGTGATTAATTTTTGTGCTACGAATTTTATATTATCATAAGGATTCTTTTTTTTTTTTTTTAATTTCGTCGCAAATTAACGAACTGGAACAACTTCCCTCATACACGTAAATTACTATATGAAAGACTTTCAGTATTGCATTTTAACGTATTTTCTTCGTTTCTATGTGAAGCATTTAAATAAAACGTAAGTTATTATTCTCATACCTTGATGGAAATTGTTACTTTTTATAAACTTTTATATTTTGTTTACATTTTCATTACATTTAAGAATTTTGTATCTTGTCTATTGGCGTTTTGTACTTGGGAGATATTTTTTCGATAACTGTGAACTATTTATACTTCGCTCATTTTGTACGGTACGGTACCGATATTAAATTTTATTATTTGAATATCAACTACTTCTTGAGTCGTTGAATAGGAAAAATCAAATGCTTAGAAGAGGCTCATCATTGGATCGATAAATTAAATAAAGTTATAATGACCGCCGTTCAATTTCACGTAACTGAAAAATGTATGCACTCAAACCGATACTAAACCATATCGGGATGAAGTTGAACGATTTCCTCAAGTATAAAGGCATTCGGTCCTTCACTTCCTCTACTTTTCTTTCAGGAAGGTTTCAATATAGTTATATTACAACTCTGAACCGTAATGATTTTTTGTATCAATAATTTCCTATCCGTTTTACCAGGTGAACAAACCACCGCAATTTTTCATCACCTAATATAATTTCATAATCACTCTCGATCAGCTTCGGAAAATAATTTCGTAGTTGATAACCGACGCGCGTCCAGAAATATTTTGTTAGAATTGGTACTCGGAACTTAATTATACAAGAGAATCGAAAATGGTTCAAGGTTTCATAAAATCTTGAGGGTCATGAACCGAATAGGGAGCATCGATCAAGTCGAGTTGAAAACAAGCCTAAAGCATTCAACTAAAAGAAAAAAAAAAACATAATTTGATGAGTTATACTTTAATGATTAAAACAGACTTGAAATGTTTTTAGAATATTTAATGTGATTTTTTTTCTTTCAAATCTTGCCATTTTCTAGGCCCTAGAATATATTGAGTACGTGAGTAATTTAGGTCAAATTAAACCATCTCAGAAGTTGCAGACTTGAATATGAATTGGATACCTAACTAGAAAAAAAAAGATTCCGCAGTTGTATCGCCGTTGTAGTTTTTTGGACTGGTGGAATTCAAGAGGGGATTTAATGGAGACATGCGTTGAAAATAACTATTTTAATGTCAAGCAGTCAATGGTATAACTACATACTATGGAATTCAGAAACCTCAAAGCTCATTACTTGGCAGAGAGACTGCAAGATATTAAGTTTTTACAATATTTTCTGAGTTACTAAGGTTATGTTACAGGATACTGACTTGTTACGTACTGATATAGTAACCAAGAAACCTTAGCTTACATTCAATCGACTAACTAGGCCTATTATACCAAAGAAAACTTACCCTTTCAAGCTTTTGGAAGTACAGTCGCAGAAAAGTTATGGGATTTTCTGGTTTACTGACACACAGCTGCACTATACAATCTTTCATTAATTGTTGTATATTATGCCTCTGGACATACTCTTCGCACTCTCGAAAACTGTGCTCTTCGTCGATGCTTGACATTTTGAATTTGAAAATACAATCGATTTCACGCCGCTAGAAAGATATGAAAAAAACCAGCGATCCGAAAAATGAAAATTGGTACGAGGAGAGATGAACACTGTGGTCTAGAACGCTTATTCACTGGAACATAGTTATGATCATAGTGTCACGCGGGTAGAAAAATTTCACGAATATTAAAGAGGCCAGTTATTCGACGTTGTTAATTAGAAACATGGAAATAATTTTAAAACGACTCAACCTCAATTATTTTGCTTTTCTTTTTCCTCGATTTTTAAATACTGAATTTATTATCATTTTATCAGTTTCATAGAATGGAAAAATTTCAAACCTCCTAGAGATTTTGCTAAAATTTTTATACAATTTCTTAGTTCAACAAGTCTCCGCAAGATTTGAAGCGTTAGTGTAGCATTCATTCGTCACTCATATTGTGCGTCCTATTCTTCACTTAAATTTTGAAATTACGCTCGATAGTCGGTACTGGTAGGCTACTTCCAGATTTTTTTTTCAATGACATAATAACTTTTCATTGAACTTGAATTCGCCTCTGTTCAACCAGATTTTCAAACTAACTTATGATAAGTACCTAATATCACTGCATTATTTTTTTGACTGAGAGGGTGGTATACGGCTCTTATAGCGCACTATACTTGCACTGCATCCAACAACGCGTTATATAATATCATATTTTCAATAAATAAGTACATTTTAGAAATCTAAGCCTTCTTCAATGATGTCATCGAAAATTCTTGAATTATCTTGTAAGTATTTGCAGGAAATAATACACCGAGGTAGTAAGACCCTCATATTAAGTAGTTGCCTGGCAACAATATTTTGAGAATTCTGATTTTCCCTTGGATTTTGTTGAAAATACTGTACGAGTAATTTACCAACACTCCTATAACAGCTTGATCTGCCAAAAAGTAAGTACACGGGAGTTTTTATTTTTGTTTGGGTACCTTCTGTTTCCAAGGAAACGTCTATGATGTCTCATTTTGTACAATCTGTTGAACTCTCCAAGTCTCCACTCTGAAACGATAAACCTTTCTAATGAAATACCGAAGTTTCCCTACTCGTCAAATGTACTCACGTTACAATTATAACTTCAATTATTTATACTTGATAAAATGCAGTTGAAATACCTATCAACAGTTGTTGACGCAAAAGTAAATAAATTCTTACATATTATTTAAAGATTGAAATTCGTGTGCTAATACTAACTTTCTGACAGAATGAAGTTGCTAAAATCATGGCTATCGCTTGGTCTCCAAATAATCTGAAATTAGCAATTTGTGATTACGAAAGATACGTGTATTTGTTCAATCAAAATGGCGAGAAGAAAGACAAATTTCCGACAAAAGCTGCAGACTCTAAGGTCAGTGTTTTGAACCTCTCATTTGAAGTGCAAAGTTGCTTTTCGAAAGTTTTTTCGGAATTTATCGGTACTCATAGCAGCGTGGAACAATACCTATTTTTAAATAATTTAAATTGATTACAAGGGATGACTCCTCTCCCATTCCCCCAGTATTTTAATAAGATTTCGTTTGGGGTACTGACTAATGAAATATAACTTTTTCAATTCATACCTTGATTAACGAGCAAACAATAAAGCCAAAATCTTTTGAAAAAAACTTTGTAACGTCAAATTTTTTTGGATAAAATTACAGTACTCCAATTCGTTCCTACATTTGAAATTTAATAGAAGGTGCGGCTTTTACAATTCCACATTTGTTTGATCCTTTTTTAGAATATTCTTCCAATACAGGTTTTTTTTCTATATTTCTGTAGGCTAAGAGTTAGAACAAGTATCAACAATAAAGAGACTGAATTTTCGGTACAAGAAGAAAATGTAAACAACAAACGAATAAAAAAAAAAAAAACAGATATTTCGAATTTTTGTATTTTTGCCTGTCATATTTTAGGAGCCTATATTGTTTTTTTCTATTTTTAAATCATTTTTACAAGATATTTCCATTCCATGTTGAAAATTGTACAGGTACCTAGAAATTCTTTAACGTTCTACCGAATGAACAAAAGTTTTAAAACTGATGGAACATAAGTATTTCCTTTATCATTAACTATCAGTTGTTATTGAATAATTTTACATAAAATATAAAAAAGGAATTAATAGTAATTAAAGCAGAAGTGTGTTCTCCCGAAAGAAAAACTCCGTTCTTGTTTCAATTGTAGATGTAGAATTGGATAGCGCTTAGGTATGTTGAAGTTGAATTTATTGTTTCGCAGTTTTTATTTAGTGTTAGGGTGATGATAGAAGGTATTTTGAGATTGAATTGAGCATTCTGTATTGTAGGACATGAAAAAAAAAAAAACTTCTTAGATAAGTCATCTCCAGAACAGTGTGGACATGATGGAGGGGCGAAGAGAAAAAAAAAACAGTAAAATGATGCATTTTTGCTTCAAAAATAGCGAATAATTATTATAGGATTCTAGCATTTTTTGAGTAAGTTATAGAAATGTTTCTTGCGGCAGCAAAATTTGTGCAGCGTACTCAAGATGTTTTCTACTATGAGAAAATGATTCAATATACTCGACTACTTATTTAGCTTCTTATCTCACTGCCATTATTTTTAAATGCGCGTAACAGTAAAATATGTACGGTTTTAGAATGTATTAAAATCTTTGAACATGAGTAGTTATTTCGAGAATATTCGTCTACCTGAAGGAAATAAAAAAAAAGAAGTTTTAAAGCTGAAATATTTCTTTGATCCACAATACGGGCAATAATTTCCGAGTATTTTTACAAAGCTGTCCCGTACTGATAGAAATGTATTCGGAATTTTTGTTACCTTTCAGCTCAATTTAAACATGCTAGTCGAATTCGAATGTTATAAACTATACTCTAAAATGAAGTCACGGAACCCTTTTGACGATAATATCGTTATTAGGGTGTAAAAAGTGCTCGTTTTAAAATGTTATCTTTAATTACCAGCCATAAGAATAACGACCTAGATTTTTCAATTCTTATAACCCTTCAAATGTAAAAACTACATTCCTATACCAAATTTATGACCGTGAAGAATTTTCTTTTGCATTTCTCTTTCACAGAACTCGCGGAAAACGTACGCGGTTAAAGGCCTGGCATTTTCTCCAGACTCAACAAAAATTGCTGTCGGTCAATCAGATAACATAATTTATATTTATAAATTAGGCGAGCTGTGGTAAGAGAATATATTATTTTTATGTAGAATTACGATGTTCTCAAACCTCAGAAAGAACATTTCCATTGAATAATGCTTTCCTTGAAATTGTCGCAGGGGTGATAAGAAAGTTATTTGTAACAAATTTTTTCAACAAAGTTCGGTCACATGTTTGATATGGCTTACCGAAGGTCCTATCATTCACGGACAGGCTGATGGAAAGATACGAGCAACCTATCAGAAGTCAAATAAGTCTCAAGCATTATACGAAACAAATTCTTACGTCGTATCATTATCTCAGAAGTAATTTGAAATGTTAAAAAAAAAAAAAACTAGGGAAGGACTTGCGAATGCTTATTGATGAGAACAGGGGTTAAATCGAAGAAACTTCCAAAAATTTATTTTTTGCACTTAGAGAAAAAAAAATGAGATGAAGAAATTTGACGGTTTATTTAATGTAGAACATGTTATCTGAGCTGCCCCGAAACCTTTCAACTATACACAAAAAGAAAAGGACTAGAGAAGACAGAGAAGACGAGTTATCAAGTTTATTCATTGGGGTAAAAGAAGGAAAGATGAGAATTTTCTAATTGGTACGCCTTTTTCTTCCCCTTTAATATTGTTCAGATTTCCAAAGGCAGTCGTTACGTGTCGGCTTTGACTAGGCCTAGATCAATAAGAGACACTCACTTTTACGCTTTCAGAATATTATATATCGGGGTCAACCTTGAAGCCTAGAATAAAATATATTTTGCTTTGCGAGAAATATTTGTACGGGCTTGTGTTTCAGTGCGCTTGATATGTAAAGCGAAAATGATTGAGGAAATGAATAAAACTTCAGGAAAATTTTTACTACATACTGAACATAGGAGAAAAATTATAGAGAAAGAGCATGTACTCTTTCTCCTCCCTTATGAGCACCTGTTTCAGATCATACATAAGGAAACGAGCGGATTGGAGACAGATTAACTTTTTTTTCAAACTAAAATTCGCAAGTCTTTCCCTTTTGTTCATGAGCTATTTTTCTCTTTTATGATTCGTATGTCAATTTTGTACCATGATTTCTTAGCACTCGCGGTACTGGTTTTATTTCTGGACACGCGGATGGAAGTATCATTCGATATTACGTGACTGATGACTCTAATGTCGAACCACAAGTAAGTATTCATATTGTAGGCATTATGCAACGTTCGCTCAAAATTTATCGTTTTTCAAGACACACCTCTCGTGTATTCTTTGAGTGAAAGTATTTAGTTCCATGAGCTTTGAAAAAAAAATAGACTCCATTCAGTCAAACTACGATCTTTGAAGCTGAATCGGTGAGAAGGGCGTTGGGTTTTAAAATCGTCACTTCGAATGATTTTTAATGAAGCGTTGAGAAGAGGTTTTCGGTCCATTCCCGTCAATGTAAAATAATGTATAATTTTTACGATCTATCAGCAGTGTCGATTACTGAAGAATTCTGTCTACCGTTCCTAGGGTCGCATTGCCACAAACCCAACACCTCCTTACGCTTTAGCGTGGGTCACAAACTTTGTGTTTGTTGGAGGTTCGGATCAAATCATAACCATTTACGATAGAGATAATCGTGTTCATAAGCAATTCGATTTCTCAGATCCTTCCCACGATGAAAGAGAGTTCAGCGTAGCCTGTCCTAGCCCTAGTGGTCAAGCAGTGGTCATAGGGAGCTTCAACAGGTAACGTAAATGACTCAAACAACCTTTAGCTTTGGTTTACTTCGTCGTAGACGATTATATTTCTCTCGCATCTTCTTCAGGTTACGATTATTCATTTGGAGTCCGGCTCGGATATGTTGGGAAGAAGGCCCAGTGAAAGAGATACGTAATTTGTACACGGTAACGGCACTCAGCTGGCGACGTGATGGCTCTCGTGTCGCTTGTGGCTCACTGTGCGGATCAGTACATTTATTCGAATCGATTTTAAAGTCAGTACATTTAAATAATATAAACTAGGGTGAGAAGCTAACAAAATTGAGGAAATGGCAAAGATTGAAATCTGTCTTACGGACCTTCTTTCTTGAGCCTCAAAACTTTAGACAGAACAGAGGTCCTAATTTTCAACCTTCAGGCTTACCATCAAACCATCTTTTGAAGTCCCACGGCCATGGCCGGCACCCGGTATTGTTCCGTGCACAAAATGCACCACACAATAAAGCGGCTTTTTAAAGCGACTGGGAACGGGGGTGGGGCCACTGGGTGGAAGACAGCTCTGCACCACATGGGAAGAACAGAAGATACCAACCCTGCCCACGGCCCTTCTGAAATCTAAGGTCCAGACTTTTCAAGCTTATGCCTAATCCTTCCCGTCAACCCTGAGTCACCTTAATTTCCTTGTAATGCTTTTTGCGTGCCTGATCTACCCTCGGTCTGTAAAATTTCGCACAAAATGAATAACCAACCCTCAGAAGATGTAGATACGTATTTGTCCTTTTTTTTTCATCTTTTTACAAATATTTAATAAAGAGTTTTAATTTTCAGAAAAATGGCGTGGAAGAATAAATTCGAAATAACGTACGTCGGCCCGAGTCAAGTATCGGTAAAATCCATGGAAGCTGAAGGCGCCAGTATAACTTTAAAATCTGAATTCGGTTACGAAATTAACGACGTTAGAATTATGGGTAGTGATAGATACGTAGTGGCTCGTACTCCAGATACTCTTCTCCTGGGGGATATTACGAGTCAACATGTGAGCGAAGTAATGTGGCCTCACTCTAATCATACGGAGCGATTTTATTTCGATAATCCGAACGTCTGTTTGATATTCAACGTGGGGGAGTTGACGCTGGTGGAATACGGCGTAAACGATATTTTGGCCACAGTTCGGTAAACACCAAAAAGTCGGTGAATACGATATGTAAGAAATACCGTGTTCTAAAACTATTCGACGTTTCAGGACGGAATTTATGAACCCGCATTTGATAAGTGTTCGTTTGAACGAGCGAAAGCAGCCAAATTCGACAGACGACAATAAGAAATTAGCTTATTTGATGGATTTGAAAACGATATGCGTTGGCAAGTAATTATAATTTTGGACGCTGAATAGTTGAGTTTCGTACGATTAGGTTTGTTGACTCCAAGGGGGTCCAGTATTCCTGAAAAATATACGTATACTTGTCCGACCTGTGGCTCATTAGTTGTTTGAATCACAGATCTAAAAAAAAAATCATCTTATATGATGATTTTGACTGAATATTATTTTGCAATATTTTCGGTGCCAAGTGTGAGGGTACTGAAAACCAAACCTGGACTGGTACGCAATGAAGTAATTCTCTAACAACCAATTCGATGCTACAATCCTCGTTCGTGAATGAACTTTTTAGCGAGGAACCCGCTATCCATTTTGTTAGGGGAATCACAACCTCAGAAAACGTACGCGTCCGGGAGTTTCTGGGAACTGCGTGACGTCATGTGGCGCTCTATGACGTCATCAATGACCTTGACCTACTTTATAGACGTGGAAAATTTCAACTTCCAGCCGGGATGCTTTATGACGTCATCAATGACCTTGACCTACTTTAAGGACTTGAAAAAATTTCAATCTCCAGCCTTCATTATATTAGGCCTAGCATGCAGTATACTGAGAAGAGCCCAGCCAACTCATTTTCTGAGGGGGCATTTTGGTGCCAACATTATCGCGAGCGCGGGAGGTTGCGGGTTCCCCGCCCTAATTTTTTATACTGAGCCCTTCCAAAAGCGTCAGTTGTGCAGAAATTAATCCTTTCTCCTCTCTTTCGGTGCCTCTGACCGCCTGGCGGAGTGAATCTCTGCTAGCTATCACCATAAATATCTGCATATTTAGAGTAGAAATCAAAGATTATCCTCTTCTCTCCCGTACAATGTGTGATTTGTAGCCACCCCAACCCATGATCTCAAAAACTAAGGCCGCTCTAATCCTCGCCTCCTGGCATAACTTTCTGAAGACATATGTGTATTTTTAAAATCGGAGCATCCGTTTGGGCGAAATAGTCTTTCGCCACCTTCAGGATTTGTTGCTTCTGCCTCATCCATTCCAATATTACTGTTGGTCTGTACCGTCTCTAACTAATGCTACCGGGAAAGAAACACGTCCCCGAAAAACTTTTTTGCATCCCTAGCTCTTAGAAATGTCCTCTTTCCTATCAAGTCTCTCTATTTTCATACAAATATTACAAAGACAAGAATTTGTATTATCATGCATTATTCGTACAGTGGATCTGGCGTTTGGAATTCCAATCATGCAAATTACGCATGATTCAAAAATTGACTGGCTGGAATTGAATGAAACCGGTCACAAGTTGCTTTTCAGAGACAAGAAAATGAGACTCACATTATTGGATACCCGGACCACCGAAAGCCATTCTATACTAACATACTGCACTTTTGTTCAAGTAAGTCTCCAGAAGAAATGGCACAGTATTTCTCGTCTTCTCTAGGCTTAATCTCGGTGCAAAAATATCAAACGCGCTCTTGTGCTTATCGAACAGGGATCCCAGAGCATTTATTAATTGAAGATGTTATTAGTGGGTTCCAGGAAGTGATGTTGTGGTAGCTCAATCGCGTAATAACGCGTGTGTTTGGTACAACATAGATACGCCAGATAGACTAAGTATCTTTTCAATAAAAGGAGAAGTTGTGGATATCGTCAGAGCAGAAGGAAAAACAGAAGTAAATAATATCATAAGTCGAGTTACTCCCCGATTATCTGCTCGATAAAGTAATTTTTCTGGACTGATTGGTTCTAGATCATCACTCAAGAGGGAACTCACCAATTTGGTTACGAATTGGACGAAGGGCTCGTTGAATTCGGCACTGCTGTGCATGACAGTGATTTTGGACGAGCTATTTTGTTTCTAGAAAATTTACAAGAAGCCGCAAATTGTCCCGAAGCCGAAGGGATGTGGCAAAACTTGGCCGAGATCGCATTACAACTGCATAATCTGAAAGTAGCGGAGCGATGTTACGCAGCTTTAGGAGATACAGCACGAACACACTTTATCAGAGTGACGTTACAAATTGCGGAAGATTATGCGAAAGCAAACGGTAAATAAAACATTTCCATACTTGCAGCAGAATTTTTGTACAAGGTGGTTGACAAAGAGCCTCTCCAATTCTTCGACAGGAGGAGACGGTTTTGACTGTCCAGAAGTGTGGGCGAGAATGGCGATTCTCAATAGGCAGTTGAAAACTGCTGAAAACGTATACCTCGAGCAGAACGACATTGAAAAGGCCTTGAATATGTACAAATCTTTTCATAAATGGGATGAAGGTAGGACAAATTGCTTTAATATTCTTGAAAATTTCAGTTTTGAAAAGCCATTACCCATCAATTGATTTTGATTTCAGCTGTGAACTTGGCAGAACAAAAAAATTACCACGGGCTGACGGCATTGCGTAATGAACACATGAAATGGTTAATGGCGACACAGCAGGAAGAAAAAGCAGCCGAAATTAAGGAGAGGAACGGAGATGTAACGGCGGCCCTTAATTTGTACTTGAAAGCTGGATTACCAGTGCATGCTGTAAGGTAACTGAAAAAAAAAATTTTCAGGTGGATATTGTTTTCTATACGCAAGTGAATCCTATTGTGAGTCTTGTGGTTAGAAAACGCTCGAGTGGCTTTGGCCAGCGAGCTTCGCGAGCTTTAGGCTTATGGAAAGCTGTAGTATGAATTTCTCTAGCGGGAGGGGGTTTTGACGACCAAGTGAATGTGACGTCATCAAAGTATAATTAATGAACTTTCAAGCTTGAGTTGGGTATGACATCATTAAGATGATCAAGAGACATGTCGATTGAGGAGCAAGGGAGGAGGATCAATTTTCAGTTACTTCGTCGTTCAAAGCAATAGCCAGACGAAAGTAAACTCAAGAACAGGACGGGAACTACATTGGGGGGGGGGGGGGGTTGTAACAACGTACCAGAAAGAAAAAGAGAAAAGCAGCAGATATCGCGGGTTCTTCCTCCCTCCCTCTCCCAATCGTAGCAAAATACGCAATGACCTTTGATTTTTCTCTGTACAAGTGACCTTATCTCTTTTTCGAAATTTTTGCAATACCCTTAATTTGATTTTTCAATGATAATTTCATAGATTGGTACAACGGAATCCTGATTTACTAGAAAACGACGAAATCGTCAATAAAGTGATATCTCAGCTAATGAAAACCGAACAATATCAAGAAGCTGGAGAATTATACGAAACTGTACAAAAACCTCTGAAAGCGTTGGATTGCTATCGTAAAGGGCATATCTATGTTAAGGCTGTGGAACTCGCAAAATTCGTCTCACCAAAAGGTAAACGTGCGTGGAACACGTTGATTAGCCTGCACTGCTTCTTATAACACATTTTCTTGAATCCTCAGATGTGGTAGTGCTCGAAGAGAATTGGGGCGACCACCTCGTTGCTCATAAACAATTAGACGCAGCCATTAATCATTACATAGAAGCGGGAAAAACTGTAAAAGCTCTGGACGCGGCTGTCGGAGCTCGACAATGGAAAAAAGCTGTACAAATTATACAGGTATACGCCGTCTCCCCCAACTATATAATCTTATCTGTAAATGGACGTGACAACGTGCGAGTTTCTTTCTTGCGTAGGTTATAGACGATAAAAAGTCCGTAATGAAACACTATTCGCAGTTGGGGAAACACTTTGCCGAGATAAAAGACTATCGAACCGCTGAACAGCTATTTCTTGACGTACAAATGTATAAAGAGGCCATAGCCATGTATATCGAAGCTGGTAATTCTCATAAATGGTTTTTAATGAGACGAAATTGCGCGTACCTAATATATCAGAGCGACTTCCGCAGGAGAATGGAGTAAGGCGTACGAATTATGTAAGAAGTATTCGAATAACGACGACGGAATAAAACTTCTGGTCGAGAAGGGTAAAACCTTAGAGCAGATGGGCAAACTCTCCGAGGCGGAGAAACTTTATTCAATTATACAGCAGCCAGATTTGGCAATCAGTATGTACAAAGCTAACAGACAGTATGATCAAGTAAGTGAAAAGACGAGTCTATGAGAAAAATATTCTTTAATGATAAACATATGTATTATAGCGCACAGAAAATAAAGGCTTTCCTCGTGGAGGGAGGGCGAATCTCGCTTTTTCACTGGGAATATTTTTTTACATGTAATACTTGCCTTCCACCTCTCAAATAAACAGAGGTCTATTCCAACGTAAATTGTCCAGATATTTGATTTTATAAACAAATTAATCAAAAACGAATAGCGGATTACCTCGCCTCTATGAGGAGAAAGCAAGAAGAAAAGAAAATAAAGCTCTGGAAATTTATTCCTACAGATATAAAATGTGAAAAACATTTGATTGGTTGTATTTAATGATTGTTGAAACGCGTTCCAAAATGGGGTTGAAAAGTTTTTGATGTTGAAATTTATAGAAGAACATTCTCGAAGCTCGAACATCCTTAATCGAGTTGTTCGAAAAAGATTTTACATTATTTAAAATCTTCAACAATTTTGAAATCTTCTTCAACATTATCTCAATTTTCCAGATGATGAAACTTGTCAAAGAACACCATAATGACCTAGTCAGTACCACACACATACATCTTGCTCAACAATGCGAACAAGAGGGCAATCACAGAGGGGCCGAGAAGCACTACATTGAAGCTGGTGAATGGAAGTTAGCAGTGAAAATGTATAGGGGCCTTGATATGTGGGAGGAAGCCTTCAGAGTGGGTATTACAGAAGCTATTTTAATTTCGTAATTGCACAAGAACTTAATTTTTTTGTTGCTTTAGGTAGCAAAGATTGCTGGTGGCGAACAAGCTTCAGAACAAGTTGCATTTCTATGGGCAAAATCGCTGGGTGGAGATTCAGCCGTAAAGTTGTTGAGAAATTTGAATTTAATCGAGTCCAGTATTGAACATGCTTGCGATAGCTATCAGGTTGGCCATATTTTAATTACTTAGGTGGATTGATTACCAGACTACTTATAAAAATCTGGCGGTACATTTTAGTTCGACTTTGCGTTCGAAGTTGCCCGAGCCAGTATGCCAGAAAAATTACCCGAAATCCACTATAAATACGCTATGGTCTTAGAGGACGACGGGAAATTCAAAGAGGCGGAACAAGAATTTATTAAAGCGGGAAAACCGAAGGAAGCTGTCTTGATGTAAGGGTCAACAAATAAATAAAAGGAGGGTAAAGTTAGTTCTAGTATAGTACTAAAGCTCTGGCCTTTAATAGGTACATTCACAATAAAGATTGGGAAAATGCCGAGCGCGTGGCCGAGACTTACGACGATAATGCGATGATTGACGTTCTCATAGAACAGGCCAAAGACGAATTTCAAGTGAAAAATTATTCTAGATTTGAGTCGCTACTTTTGAGGGCTCATAAACCAGAAATGATCATCTCTTTATACAAGGTAAATTACTGTGACGAATGAAGATATTTCATCAACACCACCTCTGACTCTTGAAAATTTTTCCTTCTTCAATATTTTTCAGGAGCAAGGATTGTGGGTAGAAGCTTTGCGCATTTGTCGTGAATATTTGCCAGTCAATTTGAACGCTTTACAAGCAGAATACCAAAGAGAAGTAGGCTCCAAAGTTTCCAGGGACGTGAATAGCCTTATAGTTCAGGCTCGTCAGTGGGAGCAAAATGGAGAGTTTCAGACTGCCGTGGACTGCTACGTAAAAGTAAGTCGGAAAAGACTTGGCCCACTGTCCTTTGCTTATAAGTTTGTGCCGAATAATAATTCGAATTTTCTGTTCCAGGTATTAAATTCTAAATGTCCTGATCCTGAAATTGTTAATAATGCTCTGATGGAGGCAGCACGACTAGTGATAAAATATCTAGAGGGTCAAGAATGTTCTCATATTGTCAAAATTATAGGTAAGGATATCTAGTTACCCGATGATGGGATGTGAGATCGTCACCGTGCATCAAGTGTAGGGGGCAGCGGCATCTCGTTATTCACAAAATTTTGCGAGTAAACCACTACCTGATGTGTACAAATGATTCAAAATAACGCTGAAACGACGACGAGGCGATGATGATGAAATTTTTTCTTGTGACAATGGTCCAAAAATATCATTTACGAGAACTTGAATCTTTACATGTAGCAGGGTAGCCAGAATTTCAAAAGCTGACCCCTTCTTGGAAAAAAGAATAGTCTTAATAGAAGGATTGAAGAAGAAATAAAAGATATAATTCAGGATGGAGGATGGAGAAAGAAGAGTCAAGAGAGGAATTAGTCCTTCAAACTCTCTCCCCCCTCCTGGTTGAGCTATCAACTAAAGAAGAGAAAGAAACAGGATAATAAGGGCACAAAAAATTGTACTTTGATTGTAAAGATGTTTTAATATCGCTTTAAGGTCCCAAACTGACAGAAATTGGTCAACATAAAACCGCTGCTCAAGTGTACTTTACTGCTGACATGATAAAAGAGTCGATAGATAGTTTCATTAGCGCAGATGATTGGATCAAAGCGCGCAAAGTTGCTGCCGAATTGGATCCCAGGTAAATAAGATAAGATAACTTTCACAGTAGGCCTACTGATTTTCGCTATGGGGACCGAAGGATCCAAGATTCCGCTTTGTTAGGGAATAAATCCAAAAATTGGTAAGGACATTGATATTTCCTACTTTAGCTTCTTCCTTCAGCGCTTCCTTCTCCCCTCTGAAATTCCTCTCAAAAATCTACAAATATTCTAACTTCTACATTGTTAGGTACGAGAGCTATATAACAAATCGCTACAAAGAGTCTCTGAAGAAAGAAGGTCGAACTGATCAACTGGCAGACGTTGACATCATCGGAGCTTTAGATTTGTTATGTTCACAAGGTCAGTTCGTAAGATGTTTGGAAATGGCAAAACCTCACGGTGACAAAATTCTCCATAAGTATGTCGCTCTGTTTGCCACTCAATTAATAAAAGTAAGTACAGGAACTGGTAGGTTAAATTAATTTTATTCTCAATAACTTTTATTACGAGCCAAAATTTTTATTGAAGTATATAGAAAAATCTCCTTCCTCTTGAGGATTCAGAGTAGATTTTTTGAAAATTTTCTCGAGTGAATTGAGCAACTTATGTACGTACACCTCCTCTATTCTGAAGATTCACAAAATATTGAAAATTTTGAGTTTCGAACGAAATTCAATTTAATTTCTCTTCGAGCATCCATGAATGGACCGGATAGAAAAACAAACAGCGAAATTCATCAATGCATAGAATATTGTGAAAAAAGTTTGATATCTTCGTTAGATTTGAAACAAATTCAAGAATTCATAGAACAAGCTTACAATTGTCCGTGCCCGCTCAATTTGGCGCGGACGATCTGGCGCAAATGATTTAGCAAGTGGTTTCCAAACTGTTTGCCGCGAGAAAAAAACATGTCAGATTACAAATTTTTCGAAAGTCTCTACTAATATAATTTTAAGTATGCTACAAGTATAGTTTTGTCTCACTCCTTACCTAGGATGCATTCAAGAGTCATCATGACGAGATGTACTGCTGTTTTGTATGTATTTTTTACTAGACTCATTCAGTTTTTACTATGATGTATGATCAAGTGTGCCGCGGCGAGGAAGAAAAGTTTGGGAACCCCCTTAGCGCAATACTCAACTAGACGCTGCATTTATTTCGACACAGAAGAAATTTATTAGTCTGCTTCTAGAAGTTCAGTGAGCTTTAGCTGCTTTTTGATGATAGACGCATAAAGCTGAGCTACCTATGTCAGAATATCAATTCAGTATAGTTTTACGAAGGTTTTGAAAGCAGATGCAATTATAGCCGAGCTGCTGTAGCAGGAGCCGATCTTATGACACTCAAACTGTTGTGCACTCGGTTTGAGAATTGAAGGGCTCCTCAGAAAACCAACATTTTCTGCATGGAGGTAATGAGTCAGTGAGAGAATTTGAAAATGGAGATTGTGGTAGACTTAGGACGGTCTAGGTGGCGAACTTGAAAAATGCGGTTCAATCTGTTAACGCCTGACAGTTGAGCTTTAACTTATGAATCAAATTCTTAGAAAAATGTACAAGGACTTACAATTCCAAAAATTAACCGACCGAGAGAGCTATGAGGGACCAAGGTGAGGAAGTTCGAATCTATCTTGACGCCAATGACCATTGAAAGAGCGACCACTCAAGGTTCTTATTTAATTTTCATTTTTGGCGCCAAATTGAGCTTAATTGGCTATTGATTGTGCTTCAACAAAACTATCTGGCAAATGCTTGACTTCATTAGGTTTTCCGGGGCAGCCTTTGACGCACTACACACCAGCATTTCAATCAGCCTACGCGCGCAAGTGTTCTTTCTCTCCGTTATGGCGCTCTTTCATTCACTGCCTACTTTCTGGCCTCAATAAACCAATATCCAAATCTTGCCATCTTTTTAAACGCTCACAGCCTACGTAATTAACTATTCCATCTCGATACTTATCTCAAACTTACACCCTTAGTACCTATTTTTTCATCCACTCCTCCTTGCTTAATCTCTATCCCTGATATTCGTCTCGCCAAAACCTTTGACTATAGATTTTATATGGACTGCGCGAAGCCCGTGAAAAAGTGGTTGTGAGATCTCGCCCGTTTAAAAACACGTCGCCCGGCCAACGTGACTGAGAGCTGCCATTTGATTAACGTTGCGGCCAAAGTGACTGAAAGAGATCTTGCTACCACTTTTCAACGAGCGTTAACACGCATTAGCGCAGTCCATACAAAGTACTATATAGTCAAAGGCCAAAACAGCTAACTTTATACCACAACAATACGTCAATACAAACTTATTTCTTCAGAATTTCCCTCCCATTTTCTCTGCTAGTCGGATGGACCCTAATCGGGATCCAAAACCGAATATGCAGTCTCCATTCAGGGTAACATCTCATTCTTCCGTATGAGAAACTCCGCTTCCATATTCATTATCGAACTTACCGCTATATAGTCACCTGCTCCTCTCCCCTCTCTCATCCTTGCTAGCTATCTAAGACCCTCATTCTATCAATCCTATCGTCCTACGGGTCCTCAATCTGGTACACTCGTTTGGCTTTTCCTCATCGTCCGTTACTAATCTACCTATATATGGATTATGGATACCGGAACACATCGACCTTAATTAATAATGGTCTTTGAAGACCATGACCCAGTGGACCGTGTCGCAAAACAGTGCAGTGCTGTGTTTCCCTTTCATAACTGATCACTCCCCCCCTCGCCTCGTATGATTTTGAATTCTATTACTATGCATCCTCTCCTTCTGGCATAATTTTCAGTCCTAATCGCATCAAATCAGCTTCGATTTATTGAATCTTAGTCTACGTACTTTAAACCGCCCTTCCCGACGCGAAGAAGTCATCCTAACCCGTCTTATGGCCATACCCATTTCACCCACTCTTTCCACCAATACTGACGATCTATCCCTTCAACAATTCTTCTCTTGCCCAGCTCTTGAAAATAACCAGTTTTACCATTCTGTCTCTCCCTGCATCACAAACACTTCCTCTGAAAGAATCTCGACAAAATCATTAGCTCGATGTCCTCCGACACATAATTCTACACTACCATCTAATTCATATTGTTCCTTATTTTCTCCGATCTGCCCACTCAATTCAAGCTCATAAAAGTAGCTGCGAGGCTATTTACTCTAATTCTAATGAGAGAGACAGATACAGAGAAAGAGAAAAAAAAACAGTTTTCTCTAGATAAAGCTAAATACCTACTGTAGAAGAATTTTAAGATTAGGTATCATCTCAATTTGAAAATTTACGATGCATTGGTCGGTGGTCATGCATTCAACTTCAGATGCACTGAAAATTCCATCATTAAGTCCGCTTCCCACGCTTATGCGAAGAATATTCCTTGGTGATAGCAATCTGAAAATTTTGATTCAATTTAATTCTCGCTTAAATCTACTTCACTCTAATGATCCTATTGATCCTCTCTAAATAAAGTCTATAAGGTGCCACCAAATTTTGGAAATTTTGTTCTTAACTATGCGCAAGTTTTCAAATGTTAATTTTCATACGTTTTAGATTCATTATGATAATACCATGACCTACTTTCTCGCTCTTATTTGAACGCATATTGAGCTTACAGTAGGAGAGAAAACTAGGTACCTATTTTTTTGTCTATCTTGTCTCCTTTCTAAGCTAAAATTTGTCTCACTTCACATTTTCGAAGGGTTCTATGTTTCATTTTCAATAAGTAATGAAAGTATTACATTCACGATCATTGTCCAGTCCACGTATATGAATGAGCAATAAATTCACCCAAAAAGTCTGCCGACGCAGTAGTTGAATGAGAAGAACCAATTTTTATGGAAAAAAACTATAAATCGAGAAATCAAGATGTACATTATGATTTCAAACGATGGAAAGTTTATTTTGTAGCACTCATTAGAATTCTTTGTCCTGCCCCATTCACGATTCTCGATTCTATTGTTCATTCGCAAAACACCAACCTACTCTAGTAAATTTTTGTGCATTCAATTTTTCTAATCCTATAAATAGCCTGTAAAGAAAATTCCACATTTTTGCTTCTCTGCTCATCTAAAATTATGCGAGGTAAGTAAATTCAAAAACCTACTCCGCGCGTTTAATTCTACACTATATGAATCAATTTCTCTGTATACCTGTATCCACATGAGCACAATCAGTAAGACTCATATTTTTCACCTCCTTTATTCATTCATTCTTTTTTCAGGAAGGAAAATGTTTGGAGGCCGCAGATCTGTACCATAAATACGGAACTCCTGCGTATCCACAAAATTTCAATTTATACAGACGTATACTATCGGATACATTCAGTATACGAGGTTTAGACAATCCGGAATCGTATCTACAGTGGACGAAACTAAGATCTATGCTTTTCTCGTTGGTCAGTACACGACAATCCATACGGTAATACATTCAAAACTTCATTGTTTCAATATTCTTACTCTCTTCTTTAGACTGAATCTTTACGCACGGGGGCAGAGAACAATGCGGCGCATGAGGAATTTGAAAAATTACTGTTGATCACTCATTACTACGCACTACGATGTGCTTGTAAAAATGTACCTGCTTTATCGCATATCTGCGTCAAAATTTCTATCGCATTATTGCGATATTCCGATATCGTGCCCGCAGATAAGGCCTATTACGAGGCTGGACTTGATGCTCGGGTAAAGCGGCAAACAAGTTGTTCCTAAAATACCCGTACTCACTTTTTAACCGAGTGATTTTTCAGTCCGCAGGCAGAGAGGCAGAGGCATTCGTTTTTCTCAACCACTACCTCGATTTGTATGAAGCTATCGAAGAGAAGAACGGCGCTCTAGTGGATTATTCCGAGTTACAAATCACTGATTTTCCCACAGAAGTGCCCATTCCTGAAACGCAATACTTGGACGAAAAACAAATCGAAGAGGTCAAAGAATGGGTGCTGACCGTATCAATAAGCAGAAATTTAGATCAGGTATGTGACAATTACATCACAAATAGTTGGAATGAAAATTGAAATCGTTTTATGATTCTAGTCGTTGCCCATCGACGAACGAGGATTATATCCGGCTTCTCTACAATACCCACAAAAAGGTCTCAATGCGGGCTATCCTCCGTGCGTGGTCACGGGATGGCCTGTTTTTGGCATTTTCGGCGGTGGAGGTAGAAGTTCGGTCATCGAGTTCAAAAAAGGCAAGCATGTAGCTGTGAAAGAAGACTGGATCAAGCTGATGATCGAATCGAAAAATACATCGGTTTCAACCCCCTTATCAGACGTGATGAACTTCATTCATGAGTGGTGCGGATCTCCTCCGGCCTTTTCTTTCCAATAATAGATTTGAAAAAACGAAATTGTTTGCAGAACATTGTAATACCGTACCTTATGCATACAAATTATGAACTAAATAACTACCGCGCGAATAATTTCCGAAAGTTTTAGTGTACAATAATATAAAGATAATAAATATTATCTTAACCGCTCAAAACAAATAATAAGATGAAAACAAGAAAAATAAATAATATATCGATGATAAATTCAACTCGATTGAAATATCTCTACGTTATACAATATTACACACTTAAAGACAATCGCTACTCCAGCAATATTGCCAGCGTTAACGTAATAAAAAAGAGAAAGAGGTTGTGACAAAATAAAGGAATTACTTCACGACAGCAAATATTCGTAAAAAAGATGAAAAATACGAACGCAGATATGAAGAGTAACAAGAATCCTAGGTCAAGAATTAGATTTGCTTACATAATCGTTAAAATCTAATGTAACTGAAATTTTCGGTCGACGATAAGAGAGAGGTACAGCACATCTTGAAAGAGAGAAACATGGTAAAACTAAACGTAACGTACTACAAGTCGGAAGATGTGGATTTTTATACGTTGAACAAATCTCCAACAGACGGCAATGGTGCGAGACCGCCCGTAACGTTTGGTAGTTGTTGTAGATCTGGTAAATTTTGCAATCTTGATTTGACTTCGTTTCTCACTTGATACACTTTTTTCAGCTTTTCTTTGCACTCCTACGAAACAAATAAGAAAAACATTATAATTTTGCATTCCTAATAGTTCAACTTTTCTAACAAACGCAACATTGAACTCTTAAATCTGTCGATTTATACAAAAATCGGAGACCACTGAAATCGATCTTTCAAAAATCAAAGCATCAAGTGCAATTGGTGAGGAAAACAGTTTCGGTCAATGCCTCATGATACTAGCACTTAAATTCAACGATAAAAAACTATAGATTTCCTTGCATTTTCAATAAGTAACTGAATTCATGATAATCGAGGCAAGCTATTACCTGAGACCTGTTTTCAGCTTGAATAAGTAAGCCACGTTGCGATTGAATGAAATCACGAAGTAGGTTTGCAACTTTTTTCCGTTCACTCATCTCATTAATCAATCTTGCATTATAATCAGCTAATAATGAGACTGCTTCATTCACCTGGCGTAACAGAACTTCGCCCATTCTTCTATCTGTAATAAATCAAATTTACATCGTAAAACTTCAATTCTGCAATGTAACCAGGAGATTTGAAAAAATTTTTTTAATAGAGGGAGTTTCTGACAAAAAACAATCATCGTTCTAAGAACGCATACGAAAGAACTTTACCTTCTACTCGTTGCAGTAAATTAATATCGGAAACTTCAGGAGGCAGACTTGCAATTTTCTCACGTACAGTAGCATCGCTAGAAGCTGAATTTTCTAGTTCCTAAACGACAGTAACAAAGGATCAGACATTTCTCTTACACTTCAGAATCAGTATCGCTCTTTAAATAACAGTACTCACCATTAAAGCTTTTATTAATTCTTCTGGTTCCGGAGGATCAATAACATCGGTCACGGGGGACAACGTAACATGTAATTCTTTGCCTCCTTCTTCGTCGTCTTTTATATAAGTTTGTGGTGGTTCTTTCTCAAGAGCTGCCGTCGATTTGTGAACTTTATTTTCACGAACTCGTACTTTCTTACGCGGAGGAGATCCATCTCGTTCTTTACGTTTTTCTTTTCCTTTCTCATTAACCTTTTCCTTGTCATTTTCTTCGCGTTTACCATAACCTGCAATCGTTCACAATAGTGATTAGGATAATTCAAAATCAGATTGAAAGTGAATAAATAGAAGCAGAGATTACCTAACGAACTTTTGAATCCGTCGATAGCTTCTTTTGAGTACACTCCGCGTTCTTCCCAAATATTTAATAAGCGATAAAGACTTTTACGTGTTTTCTCACTGACTGCATCGCCTCCCATTATTTGGAATGCCTTTTTTAGAACTGTACCGAATTGTTTTCCGTACTCCGGACCTTTTTTCTTACTGTTTTGGATTACATCATTGGCAAGATACATGAGAGTGAGTTGTCGACTTTCTTCGGCTATAACGAGTTTGAAAACAAAGAAACACATGGCAAAGGTCAACAATCAAATTAAGAATGCTCATCATCATAGAAACGACAAATGTTCTGATAAAATCCCGAGAAATCATCCGACACATCATCGATGTCCCGGCGATTCCGAGAAATCTTAACGAAGGGGTTGATAGGGGTTTTAAGTGAACACGAGATAGAAAATAAAAGAAATCTAACCTCCGATCAATTCTCTCATCCACGTCTTCACGATCGTAGCGTAATGTTTCCGATGATGAATTAACCATAGCGACAGAGTTTGAATGCTCTGCTGGGATGCGTTCAAATCTTCCAATTTCTTCGATAACGCTGACTCTGTGAACCCGGCCATACTAAACTGAGTGAAGAGCGTTTCGACACGGACGTAAACTCGATGTTGAATTAATTTTCCAATGTAACACCGTCCATCAGAAGGAATAAAAAGAAAAGAAAAGTGATTCCAGATCACCGCAAACAGCTGTCTTATTCTCTGAAAGTTCGCTTCACAACTACGAGAAAATAAGTCACAAGCAGAGATAACAAAATTCAAAAGAAAACAAAATTGGGAATCAGGATAGCCAGATTTAGATTTTCGTAATCACATATGTGCATTCAGTTCAGGTCTCAGGAATAAAGAATGATTTCAAGACGAGAGTCATAATTGAAATTTAAGGATCGATTTATTAATGCAATTCCTTGAATAACGTCCTTCAGCTATCCTGAATGAAAAAATTTCCAATTTCAGATCAAACTTTTTAATTTTTTTGTATAGTCAACAGTGAGAAGATAAAGAAACTGCAGAAAGTAAGTCATCAAGCCAACAGCTGATTCGAATGCTCGGCTGAAGCAAAAACAGGAGAGCAGAGAAAAAGATCTACCTCACAGATACAACAGATCCGATTAATCAGATCGTTCGATACGGCCAAGATGACAAACTAAGGAACACGACGCGAATGCTCATTCTAGATTTCAACTAATCTATTTCCATTTTCATTATCGCAGCGCCGATGAAGACGAGCACGATCTAAGAGCACGATTTTCAAATTTTTCATCGGTACAACTACTTCTAAGTCCAAGCTTTCCGAACATTAATCCTAGTCCTTAGATTAACATTGCATCATTGGTCTGATTATCCTATACAATTCGTGTCATGATCAGCGATATTCCTCTTAGTCTTTCGACTTGTTTTACAATTCATCAATGGTGCTGGAGTCAGCTTCTGGTATGTTGAGGTAAGGTTGAGGTTAGAGAAAAATACGTCATAGCTAATTGACAATCAAGCTCGTTATCAATTAATTGAAGTTAGTTGGGTGACGAAAATAACAACGATTTGGCAGCGCGAAATACTTCGAATTTCAAACACATTTTCTGTTTCAATTTTCAAACAATATTCCTCCAACTCATAAAAATTTCGTCACACTATGATGAATTTCCCGTCCTTGGTTCGCTCTTAATTTTGAAACCTGACATTTGGTATTGAAGATACTGAAGCGATATTTTTGTATTAAATTTAATTTTCGTTTTCAGGATTTTAGACGATAACGATCGATTTTGTAATTGGGAAGATGCCAGTCACACAGCTTTTTGGATTGAGACGAGACGACTCGGTTATCGTAATGCTCGATCGTGATGAAGTAAGTTTGTTGATGGATGTGATTTTGTAGTTTACAGAATCAGTATCTTTAACCTGCTCTCCGGAACGAATTTTCGATTATTAATGGTGCTTCTCACTTCTCTCATTTCAGACCACAATTGGACGTTCTTTGAAAAATTTTGTCACTATCAATGCTATACCCGTGTCTCGAAATCACTGTAGTATCTTTAGGATAGATGGTCGATACTTCTTATTCGATAAAAAAGTAATTTTCTCATTCATTAATCGCCATATCAAGTTTTCACCTATTGAATTATCGTTTCGAACATCCCGTTTCCCATCTAAATGATATGAAACAGGTTTTATCGTGAACTGTTTACTATCAGAAGGTGGAATCAGTCGGCTCGTTTGATAAGAGTTTGACTTCCTGTTTGTTATGTTTTGATTTTCCGTTACATTCTATCTTGTCTAAGTAATGGTGAGGAACGATGTAATGGGTCTACTTCGCTGTCATTGTCTTCACGTTACGTAGGTTGCGAGATGAGGATCCAGGTTATTCAGTCCGGGTTCAATAAATTTTGGGTTATAAATCATTTCATGTCTCAGTATTTGGGAAATAGTCAGGTCTCCATTTGGATGTGACTTTTTTAGAAGCCCGCGGCGGTCAAGGTCTGTTCTTTATGCATGCATGATCCTTTACTTCAAGGCCGCTAAAGATAGTCGGTATTAAAGGATGTCGGGCCAAAAATCAAAAATCGACTGTCTATTTGTTCGTTTAAGAAGTCTCGAAATGTTACGTACATGTATCGTCTGTTTTCAGAGACTAAGCTGTTATTAAAATTTTTTGTATCAAGACTTTCCCAAGACCATACATGCACGTTTCGTATCCTGATGTACTTGACGGCCTCTTCTCCTTATTCATGCTCACTCGCACACTTTCTCATTAATTTTCCTGTGGTCTCACAGTTGACAGGTATGAAAGGTATGGTCAAACGTCAGTAGGCCAGGATATTCATCAACTATCTGAAAAACGAACTTGATTTGAAATTATTAGGTAACCTAAAATTCAGAAAAATTCAGCAGTCTGAGAATAAATTATTGGTAGAATGTTTCATTGTTTTTTTGTAAGGTTCTGAGATCTAGCGTCAATAACCTTGGAAATATTCTCTCCATAAAAATTCTGGATTTGAATGACACTAACGTGTATAGATGTGTGAACCCTGAGAATGAATTCCCTCGTCAGTTGTATTTTTCAATCTTCGTTCATTTTACCGGATTTGTTTTAGACTTCTAATGGGACCTGGATTAATAAACATAAAATATTGCCGGCGAGAGAAATATGTATCAAAGTTGGAGATACCATTGGGATTGGTTGTAAACCTGGTGAAAATCCAATGTGTACCTTAGAAGTCGTTCTCATTCAAACACAAGTACGTTATGCACTGAATGGGAATACTGTAAAACTTTTTCTCCCTTCTCTTCTTCTTTCATTTCTCATTGTTTTTCATTGTTTTTAGAGAGAGGAAACTTTAGAAGGAGAATCTTACGACAATGAAGAATTAGGAAATATAGTGGATGAAGAATTGAGAAACGTTGTAGACAGTACCACAGATAATATTGAAAGAAAACCTGTTATTTCGCTACAGCATCCCGTACAAGAATCGCCATCACCTGCTAACATTGTAGAGCGGAAAACATCGATTCAAGATCCAATTTCGAACATTAGTTCAACTTCCAAAGTCTCACCAGCGGAAGTTGTGAAAAATATAAAAGAATCTCCTTCCAAGTTATTATCAAACCCATTTGAAGAGTCCAAAGCGGCGACATGTGATGAAAAACCATTCGAGCGAACTAGAATTTTCAATGTGGACTTTTCAGATTCAGATGATGATAGTGTAGAAATTGTTGGTGAATCGACAAGATTTTGTTCACCTAATATGAGCTCTGTGAATGATGATGCAATTATGTTGCCACTAAAGATTGATTGCACGAAGATGGAAGAGAATCCTGGCGATGTAATCAATCTTTCTACCGACATATTTTGCGTCGACTCAAGTTCTGAAGATGAAAGAGATACTAAGCCATCGTTAATTAGTGCGGCCGAATATTCTCTTTTAGATGATATAATAGTATTGGATTCCGACGACGAAGATTTCCCTCGGTCCCAATTAAATACTACTCATATAGACGATGTTCCAGATCTCTCATCAATTTTTCAAACCATCTATAATGAAGACGATCTCAGTGAGGATGAACCATGTATAAATTTAAACTGTACGCAAGATACGTGGTTTGAATCTCTTTCTCAACTCCGTCATACTCCTTCATTGAAAAAACTTGTCGTAGATTTACCTATGATAAATTATCAACCAAAACCAGAAAAATTGGATGATGATATTCCCCTTTCTGAATTTAAAAAAAAGAAAAAAGATCGTGATGTTTCAACGAAATCGTCCGAAAAGAAAAGCAGCTCCAAAGAAAATCGAGTACGGGGTCCACCCGAGGGTGAAAGCTTTCGAAGTTCACCAAAACGACGCATGAGTGAAGACAATGTTGACGACTCCGTAACGCCATCTAAAAAGAAACATTTGTCCGATAATAGTTCGAGCGAGCGCAGCTCAGATAAACATTCTTGTTCTTACGCACCTGAAACTATTGGCGTAGAAAATCTACAGCGTTGTTGGGTTGTCCTTCCGTCTTTGGTCAAGGATGAGTCGGAAGAGGTGTCGGCGAAGAAAGAAAAAGAAACTTCTAAAGAGTATACTAGTCCAAGAAAAACGATACAGCTTGACGGATTCGGTAAAATATCTTCTGACAGGGAGAAAAAGCACAAGAAAAAGTCGGGAACGTCGACCGACGAAGTAGATTCAAAAACATCTTGGAAGGAAAAGAGAAAAGAACGATTAAAAGAAATCGCTTCGAAAAAAAACTCGATTCCATCAACTTCAAAATCGGAAGTTGCGAGCAAACCAGTTGCCGCTAAAATTACTCAGAAAAGTCGTTCCGCTCATTTGATGGATTCAATTTGTACCCGTGACGATAAAAAAAACTCGAAATCTTCTAGCCATATAAAAAGCTTTCATTCATTTAAGGGAGATGAACTTATTTCTGAAACGATGCGTTGGAGAGAAGAAGAATTTCAAGACTCGTTCTTAGACGATGCCCTGGATATCAGCTCGCAAAATCTGAGTACATCCGGATCGGATCAACCTGACTTGAACGACGAAACGGCGAACGATGAAACCTCAGCGGTATTTAAGCTGCCCAAGCAGCCTGTTAGAAGGATAGCCCACAAAAAATCAGAATCCTCGGAGGGAAGAGATCTCAATTCCAAATCATCACATTCTAAAAGTAAGCGGAAAGAACATCTGTCGTCTGAACCAAAGAAACACAGCGATCATTCTTCGAAGAAGAAAGATGTGTTCTCTTCGGAAACGAAGAAACAGAATAAGCATTCTTCAGAAAAAGTTGCTGGGTTGTCCTCCGAATCGAAAAAGCAGAAAGAGCAGCCCACTCCGTCTTCTAAGTTGAAAATAGAAAACGATCCTCCGTCGGAGGAATCTCGTACGTCATCGAAGTCAAAAAAATCGTGTGGGGCTGCTTCAAAAGACGGTGGTAAGCGAAGTAATACAGTGACCACTTTCGACATTTTTAGTTTTGAACAAGATGAAAAAGTGGATGACGCTGTACCCAAGATAACGAAAAAATCGGAAAGAAATAATGATAAATCGAAACGTGAAACAACATTGAAAACCGAACCGTTATCCACTGATGAAAATGTGCCCAAAATTACTAAGAAAAAACGCGTGCGCTTCTATGAGGGTATTCCAGAATTAAGTTATTTCCATAGTGATCCGGAAGAACGTCGTAACAACGGCAGTCTCGCAGCTCGATACAAACTGAACGAAGGTCTCATTAAAGAGGAATTGTTCGAGTTCGAAACAGCCATTGCTGTCGCTTGTAGATGGAGTGTCAAATGGCTAGAGGTTTCACTCTATTCAAATCAAAAAATTAGTTTCAATAAGTGCTTACGTTCAACTTCGTGATTATTATTTTTTCGACAGGAACAAAAGATGATTGTGAAGCCGCCTCCGAATCTTTACAAGCAGGCAAATACATATTTTGAAGATGTGGCGATAGTGACGTACAAAGAGAGACTAAAAGAAGAAATGTTTTTGAGTTTGTGGAGGGCTATTTTCAGTTCGTACAACAAGCCCGAACAAGATTTTCTCCCGCATACGCAATACGTACTTCAAGGGTAAGACAGCGCTCTTTGACCAGAAACTTTCTATTCTTCCTCGGAAATTTGTTCACGACAAAATTATGACGCACAGTATCCGAGAATTTTATTCTGTATTTGTTATCAACAGGGATAGAAGAGGATTATATACTCTGTCGATTGAGTTTGTTGACGCTAGTCGGACTGCATCGTTGTGGACCATATATGCTCTACGTGAGTACAATTTTGTCCAACTAAAATGTCCGGTTTCATATCATCCGCTGTTTTTGTCGTGAGATTTTACGATAACAAATGTTCAAATTGGACCTTTCTTTTAAAATCAACGAGACTTGCACCTACAATTAGAATTAGGGACTTGGACAGCGACGGACTTAGCTTCCGCGCGGACACAAGCACACTCACGCGCTGACCTTTTTCTAGCGGGAAACCCGCTATCCATTTTGTTAGGGAGATTACATCCTCAGAAATGTCCGCGTCCGGGAGTTTCTGTGAACTGCGTGACGTGACGTGACGTGTGGCGCTTTATGACGTCATCAATGACCTTGACCTACTTTAGGTACTTGGAAAAATTTCAACCTCCAGCCGGGATGCTTTTTTCTGTTAGGGGGATTACATCCTCAGAAAACGTCCACGTCCGGGAGTTTCTGTGAAATGTGTGACGTGACGTGACGTGTGGCGCCCTATGACGTCATCAATGACCTTGACTTACTTCAGGTACTTGAAAAAATTTCAACCTCCAGCCGAGATGTTTTTTCTTTTTGCTAGGAGGATTACATCCTGAGAAAACGTCCAAGTCCGGGAGTTTCTGTGAAATGCGTGACGTGACGTGTGGCGCCTTATGACGTCGTCAATGACCTTGACCTACTTTAGGTACTTGGAAATATTTCAACCTCCAGCCAGGATGCTTCTTTTTGTTAGGAGGATTACATCCTCAGAAAACGTCCGCGTCCGGGAGTTTCCGTGAAATGTGTGACGTGACGTGACGTGTGGCGCCCTATGACGTCATCAATGTACTTGAAAAAATTTCAACCTCCAGCCGAGATGTTTTTTTTTTTGTTAGGAGGATTACATCCTGAGAAAACGTCCACGTCCGAGAGTTTCTGTGAAATGCGTAACGTGACGTGTGGTGCCTTATGACGTCATCAATGACCTTGACCTACTTTAGGTACTTGGAAAAATTTCAACCTCCAGCCGGGATGCCTCTTTTTGTTAGGAGGATTACATCCTCAGAAAACGTTCGCATCCGCGTCCGGGAGTTTCTGTGAAATGCGTGACGTGACGTGACGTGTGGCGCTTTATGACGTCATCAATGACCTTGACCTACTTTAGGTACTTAGAAACATGTCAACCTTTAGCCGGGATGCTTTTTTTTGTTAGGGGTATTACATCCTCAGAAAACGTCCGCGTCCGGGAGTTTCTGTGAACAGCGTGACGTGACGTGAGGCGGCCTATGACGTCATCAATGACCTTGACCTTGACCCACTTTGGGAGCTTGGAAAAATTTCAATTTCCAGCTTTCATTATATCAGGCCCAGCATGCAGTACGTTGAAAAGAGCCCAGCCAACTCAGCACATTTTCGCGCAGACGTGATCGCGAGCGGGAGAGGTTGTGGGTTCCCCGCTGCCATTGCAAATCTGCAATGGCCTCCAATTTTTTATTTTTTTCCTTTTCTTTTTATTCATTCAAACAATTTTTCGCGCGCGGACACAAGCAGTTGCATGTGATGATTGTGCCTTAATCCACCGCTGGGCTTGGAGTGGGCAGATGAGTTGTGGAGACTATAAGGATGAATATGAAATAAATGGTGTTGTAGAAATAGGTAGATCGGAGGCAGTTCATCGTGTTAATGATACGAAATGCAAATCCCAATGTAAAAACGACAAAACTAAATGCGAGAAACAACTTCGTGCATTATTTCTTGTTTCAATTTTCAGGTGATATGGATGAATATTCAGTGAAAGATGAGCTGATTAATGGTCAAATGGTCGTATTGAACTTTTCCGTTATAGGGAAAGGTAATCAAGCTCCGCACAAAACCATGGCATTTGCGTACGTTGCTTCGGTGAATCGGATGATAGCATCAGGTTATAAGAACCTCTATTTTTCCCCCATTTTATTAATTCTGTACTATGATTCACAGTTCACAGAAGAATTCTCTCTTTGATATAATACTTCGGTACAATAATCAAATTGAGAAGCCACAAAAATTGACCTAAATCCTTAACGAAAACATTCGTGCACCATCGTGCTGAATATTTTATTATCTAAATCCTTGTATTTAAAATTCCTCTCGTTTATTTTGACCCATAGATAGAGAGCTGAAAAGATATCAAAAAGGCACGTATGGTGCGGGTTTTCTGAATCGTCTCATTGTTCAACTTTTATTGCATGAATCAATGATTGTTTCGTTAATCGCTTCTACATATTTTTGAAACGGCTCTCGAATCTCATTGTTTAATTCTTTGCTATCTTCCACTGAGTAGATTTTTTCAATTGTTTAATACTTTAATACCTACTGAAAACAGATGATGACTGAATCTGTATCAGATAATCCAGTTTCTTTTTTTTTTCATCAAAATTCGTTGATAGACAATAAGACTGAAGAAATATCAACGATACAAAAGAACGAAAGTTAAATTTTGGTGAGAAATATGAATTGTGAATTGAAAATGTATAAATTCACGGTGGACGCTATTTATGATTTATGATCAAATTGATTATTCCTGTGAATTATTGTATTGTAAAATGATGTGATTTCTTGAATCATTGATAATTCGTTTTGGTCGTTACAGATGGCACACATCGACAAAGAATCGTTCTAAAAATTTTTCAAAAAGATTTTCAGATAGTCACAAGCGAAATTAAAATCAAGGTATTACAAATTAAATTTCCCATCGAGTATTAATATAAAAAAAAAATGAACTGATCTTGGACCGAGTTTCCGATGTAATTTTTCTTGGCCTAGTGAGAAATGCTATAGTTTCATTTATCATCTATGTTGTTCAAAACAGGTGCTTACGTACACGAAAACTCATTTAAGACCGTTTCAAGCTTTAGCGATGATCGTCAGATCGCCTTTGACGCGTATATTCTTGAATGAATGTACCGGGCCTCCAAACGTTTCGATGATCCACAACGATGAGCATTTCACGAGTGTAAGAAACTGAAATAAGTAGTTTTGAATTATTAGGCATTAACTTGTACGTAATTTCACGCAAAAATTATTTCAGCTATTCTTGGATCCGTCGCAGAAAACGGCGATTAATACTTGTTTAAATTATATATCGTCACCCGAACCATCCATTTGTTTGATAGATGGGCCACCGGGTAAGTTTTATTCAAGAACTTCTGATCATGGTCGAAGAGCTTGATTATGTATCTCCTCCGGCTTTCAGGTTGCGGTAAAAGTCAAGTAATTGTTAGCTTGCTGCACGAAATATTTTCGAAAAGGAAGAGACCCCAATTTCCGTATGATTTCAAGGTGCTCTTGATCGCAAATTCTGATAACATTGCTGATGATCTAACTTGCTTATTGTACCGTAACTCTAGTAAGTCACAGGCTGGTTTGTCGCAAATAAAATGAAGTCATGAGCGGGATAAACTAAGCTAGATTTTCTGATTTCAGCTTCCTCGCCGATGAATGTTTTGAGGTATGGTCATTCGAAAAATATGAATGCAAGAATAAAATGTTGTTCTTTAGAAGATCAAATCCAAAAGTTGATCGAAAAAGACGAGAATAATTCCTTAGTGAATTTAGAAGAAGAGGTGTGCCATTTTCTTCCATGTTTCCTGTTTTTCCGCTGCATGTTCTGTACTCTATTTTCTTTTAGAAGCGGAACTTGATAGCAAAAAAAAACTCTATTAAGTTGGTCCTGGAAAGTACTAGTGCGACGGTAGAGAAAAAAACCGAAGCGAAGTTGAAACTAGCCGCCTTGGAGAGGGAATATGAAGACTTGGTATGAGAACGTTGGGAAACTTCACTTTGCTAAGCTTGAACTAGGTTGATTTCTATATTGTTTTGATTGTAGACAAGTTGTGATTCTCAAATCAAATGCCAGTTACAAGGACAGGCGGCTAAAGACGAAGTAATTGAGAAAGCTGATGTCATCGTTACTTCTATACACACCTGTTGGTCATCGAGTTTCGAAAACGATTTTGTCCCTTCGCAGTACGTTTGCATACGCTCATCATCATTATCTCACCCAACTTTAAATATAATTCTTACTACATCGAAAAATGAGAAACACAAGAATTAGAGTCTTCTTCATTTGTTTATGATGACACGACTATTGTTTTTTTTTTTATTTTTCTCGCAGATATAATAAAGGAGACGTTCATAAGTTTACCGTCTGTATTTTCGATGATGCGAACTACGTCGAAGAAATATCAATGCTGGTACCAATTATGTTAATGGTGCGAAGTTTAATTCTAGTCGGCGATTCGAATAATATGTTTCGATTTACAGAAGTAAAAAAGTTTTTCAGTATTATTTAGTCTAGTGTAATTCTCAGTCTATGTAATTGTCATTAACGAAAAGTTATTCGTCTGTAACAGGAAAATCGATCTCCATTTCTCAGATTGGTTCGAGACTTCGAGCTAAAAAAGTCAATCGCGCTCACGAAGTTGATGTTCCAGCATCGAATGCACCCTAACATTTCCCAGTGGTTCTGCGATTATTATTGTTCGAACTTCCACCCCAAACAATTATTACACTCGAGAGCAGTGTCATCACTTGCCTCTATGCTTGTGATAATTCTTAAAGACAATATTGAGAAACAATACACGAATTTGTTCGTACATTCTTCATAGAAAATTTTCACAATTTTCCTTCTTTTTTTGCCCGTCGTATTTATTCGTTTATTTCTTCGTAGTGAAAAATTTGAGAGACAAGTAATATTCTGTTGCGATATGTTGGAGAAAATAACTCTAATCGAAAACAGTGATGTCCCGATTACCGTCATTGTTGTTACCGAAAAAGAGAAAGAATTTTTCAGGAACCAAGTGCTAGCGTTGTGAGTACCTAATGAATATTTGTTCTCTGCAGTGCATACGTAAAATGATTTCGTCTGAATTCAATCTTTACGATCATTGAATACTCGATTTGGTAACGTTTCTATGACCAACTACCTTGAAACTGGACGATACATGGTTTCCATAGCGTGTCATCATATCGTGTGATTTTCAACTGTATAAAAAATTGACGTTTAATTCTTGATTTTTCATCTATTACAGTTCAAATTCGCTCAAAACACGTGTTCGTGTAAATACCATTGAAGATATTTGCGGTCGAGAAAATGAAATTGTAGTTGTATGTTTACCTGCCAGAAAATGTGATATTGACCGGTGGCTGTACATCGCATGCTCTAGAGCTCGTTCAAATCTTTTTGTTTGTGGATACATGGCAATGCTTGGGGTTAGAATGAATTTTATTCTCATTCTTCCATATCAATATCGTTGCAATAAATTCAATTTTTAAAATGTAATTCTTAGGCAAATAAATCAATTCAGTCGATGGTAGACACCGCTCAGTTAAGACGTATGTGCCATTATTGGGACGCCGATGATACGGGTTTTCCAGAAAATGTTCTACGTTCATAATGTTCGCTTTTTGTTTCTTTTTTTTTTCTTCTTTTTTTCATTCCTGTGATAAACTTGTGATGATATTTACAGGGATTTGATACAAGAGGTTTTTTTCTCTCTCTCCCTTTCCTTTCATTACTGTACACTACTATATTGAAATTGTTCAATTCGTTGAAGTATGTCATTTAGGTATCTATGTGAGTAAAAGTGTGAATTTAACATTCTACCTCAGTTGTGCATGTTAAAGAATGAAAGACTTGGTGAAAATATGGACAATAAAGTACTCGATCAGTACTTTTTAAACTTTATTCGACCGGTTATTCTAGTTTTATTTTTCTTAAGTGAAGATTTGCGTATTTTTTAGTTTTGTACATGCTCCATATTGGAAGAATACTATTTTTTTTTTGTTTTTTTTATTTTAATTCTCCTTCCTGTTCATGAAGATTCTTGGAAATGTTTCTCTCTCTGTAAGGTCTTCCTTCTCTGTTTCTAGTTACATAGTTTTTATTATCCTTACAATTAGTATTTGTACTTTCGTTTTGTTTGTTCGTAAGATTAACCTAGATTTTCCTCGCGTAGGTACTCATTTATGTTAATTTTGTACTGTTTTACTTTTGTAACCGAAGTTGCCTTTATCATGATGAATGATTATTCTCATTATATCTTAAGCATTTTGACTTCGATGGTTGTAATACATATGTCACGCTCAAATCGTGTAATTGCTTATTCCGCGGAGTTGGTAGAAAAAATTCCCATTTCATGAAATAAACAACCTCTTCACCTGTTTCGCGGAATAATCAGTAGCACTCGCTTATTTCGCAAATCGGGCAACATTTTTCTGATCAATCCGTGAAACGAGCAGTCTGTTTAAAAACGTTACATCTGCGGAATCTTATTAGGTTCCACAAAAATGCGCTTCGAAGAGAAAGATACGTGGTTTAAAGAAGAAGCGAACGTGTATTTTGAATGAAGTATTAGATGTGACTCGTATAACATCAGTATTGTACAGAACTACCCTCGATCGTTGTGCGAGGGAAGAGAACGAAAATATACAATGAAAGGAAGAAGGAAAAGACCGGTTGACTAGCTTACTAGTGTGAGACGGAAAACCTACGACAATTGAAAATGAGGAAGAGAGTCCGGTCAGTAGTTATACCGGGTCTCCAACCCAGGTATAACTACCAGCTTCTTTTTATCAAGAAACTACATCAATCTCACAAAAAATAAGCTTCAAAAAAAAAAAAATTAAACTGTATATTAAAAAAAAAAAAGAAAAAAAATTTCGGACTGCATATTCGTTCAGAAAATGTCGAGATATTATTTTACTCGTATTTCAGGCCTTTTTTCAAAGAAATGTCCGTCATTTTCATTAAGGCAAATCCCTAGTATAATTCATCACCCCAGAATTTTATAAATTTTCAGCAAAGAATACCTCTTTCTTTCTAGAGAAAACGCGGCTACTAAAAGTAGCCACGGTTAACGCGTGCGAGATTTCCGCTTACGATCATGAAAAACTAATAAAATCTTCAAAAAATCGAAAAGCCAATTTAGAAAATGAAAATGACTAATGAAAACAATTCTTTAAAACTAGATCAAATCATTATCACTTCATTCTAACTCAGAGTAATACCGGGTCTCTAACCCAGAGACTGATATTACGACCATTCTACTTGTTTTACAGCCTAATCCAACTAAAAATCGTTCAATTGTTTTTCACTTTTGACATGTTTCATGTCTTTTTTGACACCCTATGCACTTCCGGAAATTTGCGAGTACCAACCCTCCCTCCCCCTTATAATGGACTTAGAAAATTTTTGGTGAATTACCTGATAATACTTAGCCAGAAATATTTTGATATGATAATAACTGATTTTGCACATTATTAACCCCTCAATAAGATATTTAAGAAGTTCGTCGCATAATTCATTGATCTTACTTCAGGTTCTTTAAGGTTTACAAATACCTGTGTATGCAGTATATATCCTTTTAACCAATTGTTAAATTCTTCGCCAACAAGTTTCTTTTTAATAAGTTTTTCCTTGAATTATTTTATTATCACGCTGCGATAATGCTTCGGAATAACCGCTTTACTACGTAAAATATTGCAACGAGTCTTTTCAAAATTTTTTCGACAACTTTTTGCAAATTTTAAAATTTTGCAAACACGTTTTGTATCTTTATAGGCCTAAGCATTTTCTACTTCTAAAAGAGAATCACTCATTTTTTTCGCTCGTTTGTATATTCCATGAACGCTAGACACAATATTTTAGACATAAATTCTTCACAGTACTGTGGTTGCTTCAACGCTACTGTATGATGGTATCGTATAATTATGTTATCTCATTTGATTAGTACTTGTTGACCACGTCTGACATCAATGTATCAAAAGTAAACTGACGGAAATTCCGACGATAAAGTTTAGTAATAATAATAATAATGTGAACTCTGATGATAGATGTACTCAATCCTAAACGAGAAAATAATTTTTGGCCCTTAATTTTTCTTTAGTACCTACCTAAGTTATTTAAATATGGAAACTCTAAACTTAACTATGTCTCAACTTTATCAAGAAATTTATCAAAATAATTATAAAGATTTATTAGAATTTTTAAAAGATTATTAGGTACACTAATATTTTCTAATCAACCGAGTGAATGTTTACCCGATTATTGAAGAAGTTGAATTTATAAGAAAAACTAGAAAAAGCAGAGAAAGATGAAGAAAATCGGTCATTCAAAAGAGGATAATCTTGGTAAAAGTAAGTTTCTAGTTTTTACTCTTCTGACAGATTTTCGAGATTATAATCTCTCAAAGAGATTGATATGTTCGTAGAACATTTCAAAATTCTATTCTCAGTTCAATTAATCTTCTTGTTTTACAGAACCTGAACATGGATAAGGATGAAATTAATCTAGTTTGGCGATAAACGAAAAACCGTGTTAATCTATTTTTTTGCTAATACATTTTACAATGTCTACTTTTTGCGCATTTTTTCTTCATTCATCTTCGTCTTGAAAGATCTCTTAGTAAACTTTCTACACAGCTTCAAGGATGACAGTGCACTTCAGTCCGACCGATTCTTTAATTAATTTCAAATTCCATTTACAACGACATGTACATAATAAGGATGGAGTGGTGTACTACGAAACATTCGCGATGTTATACAATTATGGTCAATGTACGGTCGACTAAATAAATATTCTATGCCTAATTCCGTGCCTATAATTACGATATCGGTCGATCGTCGACGGTATAATGAAACTGTACTTTGCCAATGGTCAATGTACGGTCGACTAAATAAATATTCTATGCCTAATTCCGTGCTTATAATTACGATATCGGTCGATCGTCGACGGTATAATGAAACTGTACTTTGCCAAATCAAAATTATCATGAATTTCTTCTTAGAATCGTATCGTATTCTTTTCGCTCTGAATTGAAGTTTTTGTTACTTTACCATGCAGTCTCTGAATGGATAATTACTGCGTACAAGAATATCAGCTGACGATAGGTACCCAATTTCTTCAGAAACACCGACAAGATGAAATCATGTGGAAGAAACGCTCGAAAGAACAGATTTGAATCCTTGTTTTCGGTGATAATAAATGTAAACGGGTAAAAAAATACGGTACGAGAATTTTCAATTTTTTTTTTTTTTTTTTTTCTAAATAGGTATCCAACCATATCGATTTTAGAAAGAAAGTAATAGAAAACGAAAACAAAGAAACACAAAATAATAGAAAGTACAATCGAAAGCAATAACTGCGACATAGTAATCTGAGTAAGGATTACTGTCGAGTTTTGCATTCGATAAGTAATTGTAGTAAATTATACAATTAAGTATCGGCTCTTTCTCGTTGGAACAATAATGAAATTGGAGTAAAATTAGATGTTGATGGAAGGAGGAAGATCCGAAAAAAATTTAAAAATGTGCGGGAAGATGGACAGGTTTTCGTTTGATAGGAGGTTGGTGGCTGTGAGAGCTGGGTAGAAAGTTGAAGGTTGAGTGCTTGTGAGTATTCCTTGTAGGAGGCCAAGGTATGAGTTTTGTATTGAAATCCCAGAGTGTAAATAATGGTGAATACGTCGATTAATGAATAGAAGATATTGATGTACCGTATTGAACGAAATCAGCTGGAAGGCCGATTTGAGAAAGTAAGTTTCTCAAAGTGGGAATGTGCACGTTCGGGTAAGCTGATTCAATATCGAAAAATGCTGCAAAAAGGTAGGTGTTTTTTGTCCAAGAAGGCCTTGTGTATTTCTGAAGTTAAAAAACTTACTATGTCTATAGCACCGAGCCCTGGACGAAAGCCGTATAAGTTAGATGGCAAAATGTAATTCGATTCAATCCAGTGAACTAGTCTTTTGTTGAGGATACTGTCCACCAATTTACGGATACAGGTGGCTAATGCAATAGATCGGAGCTTAGGAGAATTTTTCTTGGGGATCCCAATGATTCTGGAATGTTTCCAAACATCCGGGACCAAGGATTGGGTCCACAAGGCGTTAGGAATTCCACATAGGATCACCAACGACGATAAGGATAGGTGTCCCAGAGTATCATATGATAAGCAGTCGATACCTGGTGCTGTATTTTTCTTGTTGTGATGGGTAGAGATGAGTTCGTCTAAGAGAAATGGTTGTTCTAGCCAGTGAGAAAAACATGGGATAGCTTCCTGTGAAATGACTTCTCCGAAGGAGGGAGTGTATACAGGGTTGATTGATGATCGGAAAGTGTCTGTTTGTTTGGAAGGAATGCATAAACTAGGATTGTCTATCCCGTACCTCAGTGATTTAGCTTTACTCCAAATTTCAGAAAAAGGGGTTAATCTGTTGAAAGATTGCGTAAAGGAATGCCAAGAATTTTTTCGCGCTGTTTTGAAAGTTCTTTTGGATAAAGCGATCATTTTGCGTAATTGGATGAAGTTCAGATCGGTTGGATTATTTTTGGGAATCTTGAGAGCCTTACGTCGATCTCATACAGATTTTTGACATTGACTATTCCACCAAATTGGCGGCGGTCGTTTCCTGAGGGGATCAGGGGACGGATGCTTTCGTAGAGGAGCGGACTGTCTCAAAGCTGAGGTTATGAAGGATGTGAATGAATCGTAGGCTTCGAGAGGAGCTGTGTTTCGATGCTTGTTATGTTTGTTATATTTGACGTGAATAGTGCGGAGAATTTAGACCAATCGATTTCTTCAAGATTAATATCTTGGAATATATTGTGAGAGTTATTTAGTTGCAAGTCGCTTAATTAAGGAAATGAAAACTCGTTTTGCTTGAGCTTATTAATGGCTAAAAACTTGAATAAAATGTAAGCTTACCGCCCTTGGTGGCAATACATCGCAAAATTTTTGCGATAATATATTGACACTGTTATCAGTGAATGACGTCACGTGAACGAAGGGATACAGTATGGGAGTTACTCCCTCTCTGTTGCGTAGGTAAGAAAAGAGCTAGTTTTTCGGTTCAAACTCCATCAACACTTTCATAAGACTAAATGGGAACTCAATTATTCAAAGCCTGTCAGTCAGTTCTTGTTAATTTTACCATTCTTAATCGGTAAGCCTTTATTCCTGGTGGTGCAGTAAACTTGTCATTGAGTCCTTTTTTTCCAGCTTCAAAATGTACTTCTTGATAAGCGACCATTTTTACTGCATAATTTTGCAATCCGGAATCTTCAGCATTGTATTTTGTGCCGTTGAAGTTCCAAAATTCCTCACCTTCGCTCAAAAAATCTACAAGCTCTTGACTTCCGCTAATTCCAGTAGGTTCATAGGCAATAAGAACAGCTCGCGGTTGCAGCTTACGAATCGACTCTATGTCGTAACTTTCGTCCTCGTTTTCACCAGATTGAGGTTCGGGCCATATGATTAGCGAGACACAATTTCTCACAACATCCGGACGCTTATCGATGAGTTCGTTTACGGTGGCATAATCAACTTCAAATCTCGGATCTTTATCGACAAGGGTGATATTGAGTGAAGTTCCAAAGTGGGCTTGGTAGGCTTCCATAATGCTGCGGTCGACGTAGCCATCACCTGACCCTATAGACACCACTTCAATGGTACCGTTGAGGGCTTCGTTTTTGCAAAAGTACGCTGCATATGACATAAAATTCCTAACTCCAAAACCAAATATAGCCCAATTATACGATTTTTCCCTAAAAGTAGTTCTGCGGTGCAAATCGTTTATTAACAGAGGTCCAGAATAGCCAGAGGAGTAAAGTTTGACCTGCTCTTGTTGGTTCTTTTTACACATTGCAATGGACATATTCTTTAGGAAGTCTTCGGTGTTTGAATCACTATTACCTGTACGTTTCTTTAAAACAGTTTTTGAATTACTACCTAATCATTAGTCATATACAGGCGGACCCGCAATTCCAGGTTTATTAACTGGGAGTTACCGGTACTAACCTTGAACATAGATATTATTTGTTCATTCTCTTCATATCGTCCTCGTTGCCACTGCGCATGGAGTGCTATTGTAAATTCATCAATTATATGGGGCGTAATCGTCGTCATGATAATTTTCAAAAAAGCAGTAAATAATAGAAAAATTTGGTTGTATCCTATCATTAAAGACAACATCCTACAATATAATAACAAAGATGCCTGACAATCGTCAAAAATTGTTATCGTAGAGCCACGTTGTATCCCGGTGATGAAGCTAATAGGTTTGTTCGAGCGTTACCAGTTTTTACAGATTCTGGCTGATTGAGCATAATTGGCCCAGGTTTCTCTTCGCGCGTCTGTACTGTAAAAGCAGAAAGATATGTTTTCCACTACAATCAGAGAGATCGCAGAGACCAGAGCACTGTTTTCTGGTAACCCACCAGTGTTTGGACGGGGAATTCCTGTTCCGAATTCCAGGGAATTGACATTCCTATTCCCGGCTCTGAAATATTCCCAATTCCCGATTAGGAAAAAAACATGTTTTTATGAGGAAAAAACATGTTTTTGTGAGGGAAAAATTTTTTTTCTGAAATGAAAATGTTTGTTTTTGCTTATTTTTTCACCTAATTTGTTTCAAATATTTTCCAAACAAGGTTTGAAACTATTTTGTTTACAACATCGGCATCCTACTTCTACCAAATGAACAAGAGCGGGAGTTGGCCCAAAATAATAAGAAAACAACGTAGAATACAAATCCAGAGAGTGCATTAAATCCCTTCATTGGACATTTTATACAACAAGTTATTCTTTCATTTGTATGTTCATGAGTGGAAAGTAGCTCTTACGAGAGAGATTTATTTATGGTGAAATAATAGAAAATTGATGTAGAAATTAAATAAAAACTCTAAAATTTTCGAATTAACAAGGAGAGTGAAATGATTCATATTTGATACAAAATCAGTTAATACCTGGGTTGGAGACCCCGGTATATGTACTCCAGTCACCGCACATCATTTTGCATGCCCAATAACGTTCTTACAATAAATGTATTTTGCACATCATGTAAGTTACCTACCGAATTAGCCAATTGTGACTTAGAAATGAGCCCGAGGCTTCGTTGTAAATAATAAAAAAATAATAATGAAATTCTCAGTCTCAGCGAGGCTTATTTTTCGGTATTATTCGGAATTTAACAGAAAAATGGAAAGAAGACGTGTTTTTTATGCTTTTACAAATTCACGACCAGAAGTGTTCAATTTCCGACCATAATTATTACATAATTCCTGATCAAAATGAACGAATTCCAAGGATAAAACTCATCAATACGAAAATTCTAATTTTTCAATCAATCATAATTCAGTGTTTTTTCACCAAAATGACCCAAGTTCGGACGAAATCAACCAATTTTTCGTTCAGAATTCCGTGATATTGAACGATTTTCCACAAATTGGTCATTTTACATCAACTTTGTTTTCGGCTCTTGTCTCATTTTTGGCGCTGTTCGGCAAAATAAATTTTTTTATAGGCCTTACTACCCCTGAAACGGAACTTCTATCTGCTTTCCAAGCTTCTTGCCCATACCAAAATGATTTGACAAAAATGCTGAGGAATCCGGGCTCTAGTAATAAAGCTTTGCTCATTTTCATGCTGGTTTTGCGTAAAACAAGTGATTATATTACGTAATGAGCACAGGTAATCTGCCTAAATTACGGAAAATGGTTTATTTTTTCTGCTCATCCCGCGGAATAGGCAGGAGATCGGATGATTCCACGGAATAGGCAACGGAGTTGTTCATTTTATGAAATGGGCAGAATGGACAATTTCACGATTTGGCCGTAATCACGAATTCGATTAAGGAAGCGCTGCATGCGGCAAAATGAGGAAGTAACACCAAAAGGTGATGATGTATTTTTCATCCTAAGAGGTTATACAAATAAAATCGTTTCTACTGCCCTAAATATCGTTTTATTTGAAAAAATGAAGAGAATGAAAGTTGTAGCGCTCGTAATTATCTTTCAGAAAAGTTCACCTGTAGACAGTTTTGTATGATTTTTTCACATCTTCACATTGACTATACAGTACACCTACCAGACAAATACTCGCATTGTTAGAAAAGTTGTCACTTTGCTGGATACTGACACCAGAGTGTGCTGCGTGTTCACCAGCAGAGTGAAAGAGACAAAACATATTTCCCTCTCTCTCACACCAACGTTGTAACACGCAGCACACTCTGGTGTCAGTATCCATCAAAGTGACAACTTTTTTAACGATAGGAGTATTTGTCTGGCACGTGTATACTCAATGCATCTTCACCTTTTGGTGTTAATTGCACCAATCAGCGAACAGTATTTGTTTTGCCGCCAGAGGGCAGTTCCTTAATCGAATTCGCGAATAGTGGGTAATTATTGGAAAGAATGAGTTGCAGCATGAGCGAATCTGATTTCATTTCTCTGTTTTGAAAAAAGGTTTAGTGTATTTGGGCTGGGCAGCATGAGTATGGACTTCTCCTCTCAGTAACAAAACTGTGAAGGTTGAATAAAAATTAGGAAAAATACCTAATTCTGATTGAAAGAAAATCCTTCGTTCAAAAAATTCATTCTTCTTTATTCACTCCAGAAATGTTACATTTTTTGAGATAGATTTGATTGAGGAAAATGTGCTCATTCGCCTTCTCCGCTTTTTTCTTCACTACAAGTCAATGGTGGCGCGCTCTGGTGGATGCACAGCTCGAATCGGTTCTCACAAAATTGAAATTTAAACAATCATGCTCATGAGGGACTAAAATACCATTAAAATGAAAGAAATTCACGAAAACCTCTAGTAGTCTAATTTGCCTATCTGATTCTTTTCCGACTAATCGTTTTCAGCTGCTGAGCAATGAACAATATGGCGTGGGCTTACATATTTATATGACATTCAAATCCTAAATTGATTCAACAGGCGATATAGACGGCAGGGTTGAGTTGTATCAGGGTTGGAACTTAGAATTGGATAAAGCTCGACGTCCATTAATGAGAATTAATTTATTGTGTTCTGTGTGTGCAGGAGTGACGTTAAAATATATCTTGATGCAATTCCTCCAAGCAAACAATAAATGTTTGAAAATGAGCGTCGTCAAAGTTCACCTTATGCGTTCATTCAATCTAATTCTATCCTCATGATATATTCAAACGCATTGAAAAAATGAAAAAAAAATCATGATTACAAAAGAGAGAAACGAATGTTTTAATCCATTGTGATAAAATGACTACTTATACGAACGAACATGTATACGTACAAATAAATGAAGCTAAAAAAGTACTAATCACAATAAATAATAAAAAAGAAAACGCAAAGGAACTTGAAAGACACATCAGAACGCCTAGCTGATTAGCCGCATCGAAGCTGGCATCTGTGTACCACATGTATCACTTAATTTACACGAAAGGAAAGAATAGTATGCGAAACGATAAAACGCGCGAATCCGAAGAAAAATACGAATAGGCCTATTCTTAGGTACTTAAATAATACGATCACAAATAGTTTTTTTTAAGTACGCGTAACAAAATAGTAAAAACAATACAACGTTATTAACATTAATTCATGTTTCTATCACAAAATTGAAAAAAAGACATTCAGTCGTCGGGAGTTTTCTTTAATTAATAAGATTATCGAAATATAAAAAAGTGACTCGAGTCATTGGTTTTCATCCTCTAGACTGCTATTCGAACACATCGATGAAATTAAACCTCTTTTATCTTCGCTCTTCGTTTTACTGAATGTCGGTTTTGACGATCGGAATTCCGGTTCAAAGCACGGCTGCAAACAGAAACAGAATCATAACAATCCGAAGTACTGAGATTAACAGGTAGGTATGACTAGAAGGACCTTTGAGTTGCTTAAGAAAAAAACCAGACTGAGAACTTATAAAACACTAGACCTAGGGCCTTCTTTCAGCAGCTGAAATAATCTCATTCTTCGGACTGAGGAGGAGCTAATCATAATTTTCTTTTGAATCTACACCACGTCACAAGCGAGGTGCAAAACTCATCAGTTTAAATAACTCGTAATCGCGTAGGTAGGCAGTCTTAGTGTAAGCACTCATGAGCGGGTTGTTGCAGAATGTTCGTCACACAGACCATGTTTTCCGCACGTACATTCATCCGGGTTCCAAATTTCCACAGCTCCCTTCAATTCAAGTTCCAGTCATTGTGAGAATTAAATTTCAAACAATAATAATCTTGATGTATTTTTTTCAATATGTAGCCTAGTAATGTGAGAAGACATAAACCAGAACACACGTGATCTAGTTTTCATAAAAGGCAGTAAGCGTCCAAATATCAATCCAAAGATGGGAATCCCCCTGTGTCCTTGGAAAGACTCGTGGATTGATATTTAGACACTCACTGGTTCTCCTTAAAATCAAGTTGAATTTTCGAAGGATTGAAGACTATTACAATTAATAAACGTAAGCAAGATGAAGAGTCCCAAGCGATCTATCACTTCTGAACCGTCAACACGGATATTTTCTCCAATACACTCTACTCTGAACTCTAGGTCCTCAAGTATACCTGCTCAAGTAAGCGACGTACTCACCGTTTCACATATATTCATATTACAACAGTTCTCTATTGTAATCTCACATTGTTCGGGAGCGGCCGGCGGTCGACAAAATGGAATCGTCGGTCGACTCACTACAATACGTTTCCTAATACGAGGACGCTTACGTAACTTTAGAACTTTGCTCGACAAAATCACGACGGCTCCGCCGAGAAAAATGCACGACACAGCCAGTATGACGAGTACAACCACATTGCCACGTCCTCCGAATTTGGAGGTCCCATGCTCCTCATCCATATTCAGCAATGCCGCAGGTTCGCTAACCGGTGGCGAGGGAATACTGGGCGGACAACTAAAAAAAAACAACATTTTACGTTAACATCCAAAAAAAACTTTTAATTTTAGGTAAGTACTGTGAATCTACCCACCTACAAACGCTCAATGATTTTTGTGATAGCTTGTCCATTACAGTCTTAAAGGTTTGAGCGGTTTCATCGTTCAAAAAGTGTTCTCTGGTTATGTTTTCTACTGCGCAGTACACCGTACAAAGTTTATCCATCACATCGGTCTCGATTTCGCAGCGACGTCCAGCAAAACCGGGAGCGCAATCGCACTTAGGCTCTTTGTCATTATTCCCAATGACGCATTGTCCATTGTTGAGACAGAAACCTTGACATACGTCCGTTTCGCAACGTAGTCCCGTCCAACCTCGGTTACATTGACACACGGGTAATCCATCTCGGTCAGTCTTGCATACACCATTAAAACAGTAATTATAGCAGACAGGAAATTCGCAACGAGGCCCCTTGAAACCCTTTGGACATTTACAGACCCCGTCAACAAGCTTTCCATCATGTAAACATGGAGACATAATCGTACTCGTCGGTGCATCATTTGTCCTCTGGCTTGGTGAGAAAATTGGAGACTCTTTCTGGTACAATTGTTCTATCTGTAAAGAAACATTTAGATAAATAAATTGATGATTTTTTAGAACACACCGACGAAAGTTTACGTAGGAAAGTAAGTAGCCTTTACCTGCGGTCTGATCGAATTCATTCTCGGGCAGTTATCTTTTTTCAAATTTAGGTACAGCGTATTCGAAATAACTCCGTCTGGCTTCACCGATGGACCAAATTTCTTTACTAATGTCAATTCTCCCGACGGATCGTTACTGTTCATCGGTAGCGAATACAAACTACCGTGATGTTGGTCAGTCCAGTAGAGTCGGTCACCGGCGATCGTCAATCCGTACGGTTCTTGGCCAGAATGACTAATAACGATTTTTGCGTCCCCGCCGTCTAAATTACTGCGTACAATTTGGTAGGAATTGTCTTCGAACGCGTCGCACCAATAGAGCTGATCGGATCTCTGGTCGACGATAATGCCGTAAGGTTGAAAGAGTCTGATGTTCTCATTGCGCCCAGATGGTACAATAACGGTTCGGTCCGTTCCATCAAAATTCGACCTCTCGATAGAAGCGTTGAGCGGTTTGATATTCGTCCAATAGATGGTCCTGCACAGAGAGTAAGATAATCCGTTCAAATAGGTTCCGCCTTAAGTGAACAATTTATTCAGTAAAGATACAAAGAAAATGTCGAATGAATGAGGGCGTAGAATTTAATGATAAGTTATTGTCACAGAAGTCGAAAAACGTGAAATTGAAGAGAAATGTATGATCAAGCGTCTCATATACAATTTCGAGACAAGACACTATCATTTTTCGTAGAGAAACAATGGCGGAAAAGATTGTCCAACAGTATGTTAGGCAGGCTAATCTGATGAAATATCTCATTAAGCAAAAACAAAACTACCCGCGACGTGTAGCAAATTTTTCAAAACAATCAGTAAATATGATTAGGGCTGCTTCGAAGTAATTTTGAAAATAGCTTGAACGTGTTGCCACGATGTACATCGTCGTCGATCACAATCTCAAAGTACCCAGGCCTACCTTGAAAGATGTAGTTACAATGAATTCTTTTCAAAAAATCAAAACAATTTTGTATCTGACTCAATTTGAAAAATACTCGAATGTATCTTTTAGTTATAGACATTGACATAAGCTCTCTTCAATTCAGCTGGACAGAAATGATGTCAGACTGTTGAGTTTAAAACACTCACTACCAACAACAACGTCAAACAGGCAAACAGCATCACAGCAAATAACTATAAGCAAAACTAAAGGCAAAACTACCCATATTGTTGATCCAACTGGCAGCTCTGATAAGATAACGTAACTCCCATATGATAAGAATAACATGAGTAGCAATGATCATCACTCACATAATCAGAAATGAGATTCAAATGAAAAAATCAGACACATGAATTTAGAATCTTGAAGCATCTCAACGTTTGTTCATCAGCAATTTCTAATTATTGAGAAATTCCGTATTTTTAATTAAGAACTTTATAGCGCCGTAACACGATCTCCGCCTTGTTTTTTATACTGATGCTGAGTACCTACTGGGATAACACTTTTTGGATAAGACTGAACAGTAAGTATATCAAGCAAGAGAGACTGAGTTGGGTTGATTCAAAAACAAAATCATTGAAAGAAATCTGAGAAACAATGTCAAGTTTATTGGATCATCTAGGTAACATCAAAACAATCAATAGGTATTGCAATAATTTCTGCCGCAAAAAGTTGAATTGACGTACATCCAAATCAAGGATCAGGAAGAAATTCTATTTTCTTCAGTTGAGGTTATTAGGGACAGATAATTGGGATATCCCGGTAAACAATTTGAAGCACTTGGGAAAAACTACCCATATTTTTCCCTTTTGAAGCCCTCCAGCTGCCCTGATCAAGGCTTCAACTGGGCTTCAACCAGGAAAAATGTTTACCGGGATAAATAGTCGTTTCTGAAATTGGTCACTAGTAACAATAATTGAGTTAGCGGTAGATAAGTATCATGTACTTAGATCTAACTGGTTTTTCGATCGAAGTATTCTTTCTTCTAATATCGACGTTTTCGGATTATGTTTTAGATTTAACATACCGGTACGCAAAATTCTGATGATAGGTCTAGGCCTATACTTATCTACATCCAATGTCCATTAAAACATTCTTATATCATCAAAGCTTCAATTTCTTGGTTCGTAGTTTCTTTTCTCTTATTTCATTCATGAAGTAGAAGTAGTTTGTCATCACGATACACACACTCGCACCTAATGGTCCGAAGAATACAGTTTGCTTTTTGGTTTGCTTGATTGTCGATTTAGATATGCTTCAATTCAACTTTGTAGGTACAAAAAACATTATCGAAAGACAGAATGTAGCCTAACTGGAAAAATGAAATTGAACGCGAAATATCTAGTAATTTCTTACGATCAAGAGTAACTCGAAACGTTGACTAAAGAGATTTATAGGCGCCTATAATTTTTTGATGGCATTCAAATAGTTCAGGCAGTTAGATAAGTACTCACCTCCGACAACTATCAACGGTGATACCGCGTGGTATGCTTCCATCTTCAAACGCATGTAGAACCATTCCTGGATGCTGGGACGTTAAAATTGAGTTATCTTTCTCGAATAAGGTATATCTCAAAATCGTATTTCCACCTCCAGTTGTCCAAAACAAGGTGGAGCTGATAGGATCAAAAACTATGCCTTGCACTGATGCTTGCTCTGAAAAATATGAAATAATAAAAAATGAAAATTTTTTGTAAAGTAAGCAATGTACAGTAGAAGCTCGATTATCCGCCATCGGGTTAACCGCCCTCCGGGTTATCCGCCTCAAATTCATCCGCCCGTCCTGCCGGATTATCCGCCCAAGAGAGGGCGGATTTTTGTAAAAAACTGATTTATCGGCAGTAGACGTGTTGACATTTCGAAAGTGGAGGAATTTTGCTGCAGAGAGGCGGTTAAACACCAAGAAACAAAGAAAAATTACTGACTTTTTCTCAAAAACAGGGCTTCCACAATGAAATATGTATGTACAGTATGTACTTTGAATTAATGTGTACCAATACAATAATATACATACGTTTATGTATTTCTTTTGTAAAAGTGTTTTCCCCAGCCAAATTCGAAAGGATTGTAGTTTAATGCATACATACACTACATTTTTTCATGTTTAAACGTACTACAATTGAAATTTATCCTTCATTCGGGTTATCCGCCCTTTTCGCTATCCGCCCTACACTCAGCCCCAATTAGGGCGGATAATCGAGCTTCTACTGTACTCGTACAATTAAGTGAACCGAAGTTTGAAATGCACACTGCTCATTTACACACACAAAAACAGAAACTCAATTACGGTAAGTATCTGATATATGGGTTCTCGTAAGATACCTATTCTTTCATTTCGAAGGGCGCTTCGAAGACTAAGAGCAGTTCTTTGTTTCCAATAAAGCAGGCTTATCTATTGAACGAATATCAAACCGCTAGAGGTCGAATTCTGAAAAACGGACCGACCGTTACAGTAACATTGGGCGCAGCGGAAATATCAGACTTTTTCAACCTTACGGCGTAAGTATCGACCAGGAATCCGATCAGCTTTATTGCCTCAACGAGTTCGACGACGATTCCAACCAAATGGTGCGCAGAAATCAGGACGAAGCTAGCTATCAGACATTCCGAACAGGAACCGTACGGACTGCCGATGGCCGGTGACCGTCTCTATTGATCTGACCAACATTACGATTACGATGGTTTGTATTCGCTTCCTCTTAAGAGCGATTATCCGTCAACAGGCTCAGCACGAGTGAAGAAATGGTCCATCAGTGACGCCAAATGGGATGATATCGAATACATTTTACCCCAAGTTGAATAACGATCTATGCCTGGGATAAAACTCGGACAGGTTGGGGCGCTGTATGTTTGTTAACTTTTTTCGGCGAATGATGTAGGCGTTCTTTTAACAAGTTTTTGGCTTTGACAACTTCATTCTAAATTACGACACGAAGCGTTTCGGGCGCACAGCGTCCTTTAAGTAATGTAAGACTGAACTAAATACATACTGCAGCACAAGATAGAAGATTAGGAGGAAAAAATACCAACACAAAAACCACGACTCTACAGACTGAAATACAGACTAATACTCAATCATACGTGAGAGGTATTTACGGAATCACAGCTATCACTCTCAAAATCTAAATTTTTTTAATCTAAGTATACGCATCATATCTTTCAGTACGGCTGTCCGATATGCGTTGTATCATGATTCAGAATGAAATGGTCAAAACGAAAAACTTTTCCACGGGGAAATTTAGATCTCGTCGGTTTACTACGCTTGTACTAGGAAAGGTTTCCAATTTCCTTATCAAGCAAGAAGAAGAATGATATCTCCACAAGTGATGAGTGCTCGAAGAGTGCGTCTCTATGTTTACACGATGGAAAGCTCGATGACGGTGTCTGCAAATGTACGGAGGGTTTCTAGAACAGCGGCATAATCATGTGGAAGGGGAGAATGGAGACAACCATCCAAGAGCTTTGAAGTTGTTCAAGTATCTATTCTCTTCAATAGGACTGAATTGATGGTTAGTAACTAACATGAACGGACATTATAAAGAAGTACATCATAAAGTGACGTAACGAAGCCAAAAAATTCAATTCACAACCTCCGACCTCTTTTCCTCGTTTGAATGTTAATTTATTCAAGCTTCCCTCCCCCCCAAGGAAAATTCTAACATCACTGTAGTGAATGTAACTAGAAAGAAGAAAATTCTTTTTCAATTTCAATTTTTTTCAGAAAAGTGATCCCTTTGAATGGTACGTATTTTGGAGGCAGGTACATCGGACTGGGTCTCTGGAGGCGAGTACAAAAACTAAATCTTCATTTAATCGCTTCATCTTCGACCTGAGTAACGCTAGAGAAGAGGCCTGGTATTTAGCATCAGGTGACTGAGCAAATGACAAACGTTATTTTGCGTTGAATTTTATTGAGACTAATACTCGCAATGGTTTTCTGTTTTGTGTTAATTGTCGTGTCAAATGAGTGGAATTTCGAAAAGAATTCATTTCGTAACATAAATCTTCTTGAGTCAACAATAAGCTACTCACTTGAGATAACCGGCTGAAAACTAATGGCCGATGGATCAGCATCGTCTTTCACAATTTGGGTATTCACTCGAAAAATGCTCGTATTAGGGTGGGATGCGTCGCTAACATACAGATATCCGTGGACCGGATCATAAGCGCCGACAGAGAGATCTTTCAGGTAACCATGTCCGACACCGAGTGCGCTTCCATTGTGAAAGAATTCGACGTCTTGTCTGGTAATGACAGCAATATCTGAAATTAAAGCAAACAAATACATATTATATGCACTCCATTTTGCAGCAGAGAAGTAAAATAAATTACCTACAGAACTATATTTAGCAGTATATTTATGAAGTGCATTTATTTCGAGAACAAGAGATTGTCGATATCGTTTGTATGGCAATTGTCTATTTAAGCGGTGACAATCTGCCAGTTATTATAGATTTTAAAAGTGATGACTCCAAGAGTCTATAGGTCGTTTGCTCTACGTAAGGAAATCTTTTAGACGCGACTAGTGCGTCGAACAAAAATGAAAGAATACACTTTTTAATGACTATAAGTAGGTACGTCAATTACGTTCAAGGTCTATAAATTTTATTTCCGGTTCTTTCAACTGTTCATCATAATATAGGTAAAGTTGATGTCTATCACTCCCAGAAGATGACGCTGTCTTTACGAACTTCAGCCATGTAATATAATTCATGAAGTAGGTTTACTTTGGTACCTACCTACGTAAATTTTTAGACCTTTTGTTCGTTCTTCAAGTTCAATGAAGATGTAAAAAAAAAAAAAAAACAAATTAATGAAAAAAAATTGCGTCAATTAATGAGCGAAGGTAAATGAACATACAATCGGGACAATTTCTTCAGAACGATTGAAGCTCGCCAATTTTTGCGATAAGAGATCTGAGGTCAACGAGAATATAAAACATCAACGGTGAAAATTATTATCTCATGCGAATATCTGAAAAATGCGATGGCTCGTGCTTCAAAAAAAAACGTCATCATTGGCAGGTTGTTACAACATGTGTGAGCTACCTAATAATTACAATACTCCTTTTTACGGTGATAAATAAAGTTTGCTACGTAGGTATTGTTTTCATTCGCTTTCTAGTGAAACGTAAAATTCAAGGATATTTGTACGCGCTTCAACTCTTACAACTATAGACACATGTATGCCCTAGCTCAGTAGGCAGTAAACCAAGCTAGAAGTAACATACGTTCCAGTTAACTTCTGTTCACATTGACCTTTCCTTATTTTCGGTCATCTTCTGGCGAACTGTACCGGTATAGATAGAAATGAAATATTGTAGACAATTTGATACAGTACTTGTATTCGAAACGATAACTATTGCGAGGAAAGAAGAAATATCACCAAAGATAAAGGATCAAAACTCTTCACCACACTTCTGCAAAAGCTGTAATTCGCGCTGGAATAATTTTCTACTGATGGTACGATCAGTCCTTCCAGAAAAAGAAATGCCTAATAAGGACCAAAAGAACGTTTATTTTCAATCGATCCCTAATTTTGCAAGAAGTTGGGCGTAATAATTTGATGGAAAAATTTAGATAGATTTTTTGACATGTTCAAGTCTCCTTGGAGTGTACTTATTGTATGCTTACACCCAAGATACTAGCGGAAAAATAAAATGCCGTTTGAAGTTGTAGTAGATTCTTATGAGTTGAAAGAAATGACTACATCAATCGACGGTTATCATCAAATGAACTGCGTTATGCAAAAGCCGTCCAAGCAAGCGCGGAAGGGTTCTCTAAATGTGTTAAATAAAGGCCGTCCAAGCGTGCCCGTTCCCCTGATTGAAAAATTTTCGGGTTTTGAATAATGCAGTTCAAATGTGTGTCAATGAAATTGGGAAAAACTTGCATTCTCTACCCCATAAAGTTCTTTTCTCCCTCATGAAAGAAAATCGGGTATAAGTTCAAAGTGATAAATCAAGACAAACGAAGATTTCTTTGGCTGGTTTCTATTGCAAATCCATTAATAATTGCGCTACGCTCTTCTCGCTCAAAGCAGGTACCATCCCACTAACGTGTACTGATAAATAAGAAGAGTGTACCAGAATAAATTCTCGCTCAATATCAATTTGATCGACTTCCTATCCCTTTCCAGACGTGCTTCCAATTTTGGGTATCAACAAGCTGCCAAGAACGAAAACTTACGCCCAATTTCGTAGGCTAGCCGATTCGTGTATTCATTAAGTTTAAAAAGCTTCAAAAAATTTCCTGACCTCGGCTGAATTTTCGCAAGTTTTTGGACTCCGAATAACCTTTATCTATCATGATGGGGATATGAAAAATTCTGATTTTAGAACTTGACCAACAAAGAGCCGAAGGGTATGAGTATGGAATCTGGAAAATACTCGATGAGGAGACCGTTTCTTGTCTCTTCTAGTCCAGACTTGAGCACGCCACCGTAAGAACATTTATCTAGGTGATCGGATGAAAAATGGCTGTTTTTTCAGCCTGCAAGATATAATATCGATTTATCTTCACAACTGAGCTTCTTTTGAATGGAGGAAAAGAGGATACATGTCTTTTTTCAATCCTCCCCCCCCCCCTCTGACAAGTCATGGCATCAGAAAGAAAAATCTGCTCGGCTACAACTTCAGAACGCCGCGCCTGCTTCAAAGTGAAATATATTTTAAAAAAATTAGAGCCCATTGCGGATTCTGCAATTGCAACAGGAAACCCGCAAGCTCTGCGGCCTCGTGGAAAACAGCGAGTCCTTTCACAACGGGGAACGCCATTTCTGTTGATGAAGGATATTTTCAGGCGAGTGCGTCCGACTTTGATAGGGTCATCAACCTAAATTAAGTTAGATTACGGGGCTTAGATTTTTTCAAGTATAACACAAAAGACAGGAGGAGGGTCCAAGGGGACTTCGGTACTGTGTATAATAGGAGGGAAACTCAGAAAATTTTTCGAACTATATTTTATGATGATGATGGAAGTCCGCATCCGACCTTGAACATGGCGCACTTGGGAAATTCCGACTCTCAAATTATCCAACTTTTGTGACGTCATTATTTTCGGGAAATGCCCAGAGACTTGGAATATTTTTAACCATCGAAGCTATGCTTATGAATTAGGAGGAATCTGAGAGCAGAACTTGAGGATGACGTCATCAACTCGTGACGTCATCAGCCCAAGTTAGAAAAGTTTTTCTAAGCTAGATCAAGTTCAGAAAAAAGCTTTGGGAGACATCCGTATCGAACAACATGATAGATGTACTAAGGTTTACTCGTAGTACAGAGAATACAGAATGCTAAGCGTGTCAATATTTACTCTCACACGGGTAAAGCCTCCTTCTAGCAACTTTTTTTTTGAAGGATAAAATGGCTTTCTTCAAGCCACGCGTTGTCTTCCCACCAAGACATCTCAGAGACCTGATGTATCACATCTTGTAAACATGAAAAAAAACCAAGAAACTCGCAACCTACTTCCTTAGCATGCTCGGAATTGCCTCGATCAACAAATCGAGGCAAACGGGGAACCTGTTTTATAAGGGTTTCTCCATCCTTACTTTTTCTAAAAAAAGATTGAACTTTGTTTCTTACCATCAAGAAGATTCAAGCTCAAGAGACCCCATTTTTTCAAGTTTCTCCTATCATACTGTTCAATATTCGAATTGTTTCCAAGCCCCTCTCCCATTCAGCCGAATATCATATATAGCTTGGAGATCAAAATTTCTCGAAGTCCCACGTTTTGCCGGACGGCGGCTGGCACCCGTCATTTTTCTTTAATTCATCACTCAACAAAACAAATTCCCTGTTGAAATAAGATGAGCTGTTTTTCAAGGGGCCAAGAAGTTTGCCGGTTCTCCGCCGCCACTGCAATTCTTGTTTCATTTTTAGGTTGATGATGTCGCAAGCTGCGATGACGTTATCCTCAAATCCCATTCTCAAGAACCTCTCAGTATAGGTACAGGTCAGTAATCATAAATATTCCACTCCCTGGAAAATTTCCCAGAAATGATGACGTCAAACGCCGATGCACTCACGGAAGTTTTTTGGGGATATCCTCTCCCCTCCAAGGGATACCGGATTCTCCGTTGAAGAGAAGAAGTCGAATGAAGACGACAACACGCAAATCAATCTTATATAAACATACGAGTAACATGTTTATCGAAAATATTATAGTGTTTGGTATTGAGGTACACTTTTCAGTGAATGCATTCCAGATGCTTTCGTAAAAAATTATCATACTGAAGTACTATCGAGATTTTTCGCCGAATACCGAAATCCAAAATAAAACTTCGGCACAGGGGGCAAAAAAAGTGGTTAGATGACATTCAGGAGAGAGAAGTACACGAGATAAAAAATAGAAATGACTACAAAAGTATACTTCGCATAAATTTTTATAAATAAAATCGTAAACCAAGATTTCGCTGACACAATGATTGCTACGATCCGCCATTAATTGCGAACGTAAATCACGTCCGATACAATTTCAAAGTAAGTCACCTTCCGAAGAACGGAATTAAAATTGCTGAAATCATGATAAAATTACGCCAATTATTGCCAGACGCCAGAAAACCGTAAACTACTATTCTATAATATCGATTCATTTCCCCGGCGATTTATTAGCGATCACGTACGCCACTTTAGAGTCATTAGTTGCTCGAGCATTTTTTTTATTTCTTTTACCGATATACACGACAATCGATAGGTATATACTACATATTATTTATTCTTATCGAAAGAGAGAGAGAAAAAAAATAATAATAAAAACAAAAACACCGATTTTCGAACCTGATAACCCTACATTCTTTCGGAACCACTTCTATTCTTAAATTAATTTTCGAACAATAAAGTCGCTTCGACACAATTGGATTCTCCAAATCGTATTCATCGCTCGCAGGGTGCAATGAATTCGACGCGGACTTCCAGGCCCTTTTCACCAACCTCTACTGACGGCGTTCAAGGGGAACTCCATGGCGTACGTGACTGAAATCACGTTTCGTTACATTCGCCGAAGCTTCGAACCCCTCCTCCCGCGATGCTACAGCGTCGCCCGCCTTTTGCTCGCGGAAGGAAAAGGCGCTCGCGAAATCAGACACGCGCTAAATGTTTATCGTCCATACTTCACTGTGTACATTCGTACATCTTTCCTCACATTCACCTAGTTTGCATTTTTCAAACGAACAAGCCTCCATTCTGCGATAATTAAAGAGTTTTGCGAACCGTTAATGAGTTTCTGGGTACTGTATACACAAGTCTAACATTGTTGCATCATGTGTACATACAAAGATACAATTTTCCACTAATAAACTCTGGTGAGTAATTACGAAGAGGTGTATATATTTATCCTCACGTATCCACCGGCGAGAGCTTAATTTCAGCGATCGTACAGCGCAAAAGCGAACGCGTACTCGAGCACAGACGTGAGACCTAACACGAGACCTATTCGATGATACATTGTATCGAGACTTCTCCATATTTGACATTGCTTCGTTTGTAAGTCGAGCTCAAGTAAATATTCACGTATAGGCCTAGGTGTAATTGTGTCATTATTACCAGCGAATTGGTTCGTCACGTTCGTGTAAACAAGCACCTCATCACTGCGCTTCATATTCTAAGGTGACAATAAATTTTACAATTGTATGAGAGTGTTTATCGACAACTTTCATTCATTCGATCGCGTTTCCTGACACCCCAAACATGATCAGAAACACGTGCACCCTATATTAATTTTGAATACGCCAAGTATAACGCACTATAGGTCAAAAGGTCCGGTTTCAAAACTTTTAAATTTGAAAGGGACTTGGTGAAGAGGTTGTCATGTGTTTCTTCCACTCCACACTTCAGCCTTGAAAAAGAAGAAGTTGATGACCAAGTAATAAATATACAGAAAAATTTTGTTCCGTCAATCTGATCACACACGTGCTACAAGAATGAGAGACTTAGGTTAGTGACAATGTGGAGAGATTACCAAATGTGCTCGCAAGTGAAAATGCTATCGGCGATTCAACACGGACCTGTACTGAAATACAGTTCATCTCGATGTTCACGGAACTCCCAAGTTTCAATTTTTCATCATGCCATTTGAATTCACGGACCTGAAGCATAAAACTCAACACTGATTTAAGCTTCAGGGTGTGAGTTCAACAAAGGCAAGCCTCCAATGAAATGTTCAAAATTGAACATAGTAAAATTCCGAGCTCTTCTTTCCTTGTGACAAGAATTTATCTAAAGGATCGTAAATATGCCGAATAAAAGATTACGTGAATAGAGTCAAAGAACTTGAAGCAACACTGAAATAAGTCGTAGTTCAATATCCATGGACGTCAGAGAGTAAATACCCTTTGTAGCTACGTTCTGCGTGATTAAGACTCATTGATAGTGCACTGCAGCCCAGTAACCTAATCGAGGACATGGTCACCGTTGGTTCGTAAATAGCGAAAGATTTCTGGGTCTTTCAAGGCCCTCCCCTCCGTCGACAAAAGCCTTTCCCAAACTTCAATGGACGGCACTCTTCAAAGTCGGAAGGGCGACCGCTCCCAGTAGGTACTTCGCCAAATTAGACTGTCTAGTCTTCAGGCTCGATTCGAAGGAGGAAGGGTCCGGTCTTTGGGGTAAGCCTAAAAGAGTACCCAATGTGCGGAGTTTAAAAGTCAGGATTTAGCCCTCGGGATTTAGGGATTCTGATTAGTTTTTTGGAGAAGTCTACCAAGCAAGGAAGGCGTATCCACTTGAAGTTTTTTCTCAGGGAAGGGATTTGCTTGAAGAGAGATGTCAAACTACTAAGAGATTTTGTAACGAGATCCTTTTGATCATGTGGTCCAGGTCAAGAATTATGCAACCTCGGCGAGCCAAGGAGCAAGAACCTCGATGACCCGATCATCTAACAGTTGAGAATGAGTGACAAAATCAGGAAGTTGAAACTTCAAAGCCTGGATTTTCGACACTAAAATCGTACTCTATTTCCTTTGGAGGGATGATCCCTAGGTAAGAAATTAGGCAAGGAGCTTGAAAAGAAAAAAACACTATGAACACTAGTAGTCCTAAAAGCTTAACATCTGGCATCTTGTATTCTTCGCTCCTCATTCACTAACAAGACAAGAAGTGCTGTAGCAAAACTACAAAATTTCTACAGTTCCCACGTAAGAATGAGCCAAACTGAACACTTCGTACTGAATTTCTTCCCATCACTAGATTTATTTATGAGGTAAATATTATTGGTATCTTTCTCTATTTGTGATGTCACTAACATGTCTCGTCATGAAATATTCAGAAGCCCGCGGTTGTTCCGCGTTGAAATTCGAGTTCATGTCTCCTCGCGGTAAATGGTAATAATAATTCTTACTAGTATGTACGTAAAAGTACATTTTTCCACATTGTTCACGTAAATTTACTGGCGCGTTGGCCGTCTGTCAATAATTCTATTAATAAATTCAGAAGAAGAAGAGCGAGCACCTGCTGTGTCTCACTAAGTGTAAGATTGTCTAGAATCTGAAGAGAAATCAGAAGATGGGGAAGAAAAAATTGACCGATTAGAAGTTTAAATTCAACACTTCCAGACTTACAAAAATGTGCTCGTTCGACGTATTCCAATTCGATAGTTGTTCACTTCGTTTCGGTTAGAAATGTACGTCTGTACAATAAGTAACATTTCAATGTATTTAAAAATACTCTTGTTCATAGATAGTTTCGTTTTACTCTCTCTCTTTCTTTACATGCGATTCTTACAAAAATAATTTCTAAATGACCAATTTGGGTCACTCTTGTCTCTAAACAAATCTCCGGATAATTTTCGCGATTTATGGTAACAGAGTAAGAGAATCGCAGAACTCACAATTTTTTTAATAAAAAATTTTAAGATCAATGGTTCATTATGAAAATGTTTCCAGAAATCGTGACAATTACGCTAGCGTATAGCCGATTAATGTGCCAAACTCTTATCCGTAAGATAGCACTTGTCCTGAAAAATAATATTCAAGCACGTTCGCGTCGTTTTTTTTGTATCGATTCCAACTTCCTATATCAAAATACCTTTTTTTCTCACACTTACAATTTAGACACTCGACAAATACGCGAGATTTTAAGGGCACAGGCCCTGTGAACTATGAAAACGAAAAACAGGTCAATTTACATCAAAGCGCCAATCAGTGACTGTGATACATTTATCAGTACACGAACTTCGACCTTCAGAATGTGGGGCTAATGACAATGAATTTCAATAATCATCATACTGCTTGACACAAACATACATTCGACTTTTCGCACTCATCGAGAACATTAATTGTGTCATCGACTCAATTATTCGACGAACGAATTAGACTCGAAGTTTGAACTTCTCGAGTAGCGTCTTCTGATCGGGGAATTTTTATCAAAGAAATTACTAGAAGATTGATTTGTGCAAATGAGGCCTAGGTGCACAGCAAAAGAAATTGAATGAAACTCGTTAGGAAAAGGGTCAGCAAAGGAAGAATACGAAAGTATTTGGCGAAACTAGATTCGAAATGAAGTCGAACAAATTCATTATAAGGAAACAGGAAATTTCATGCATGAGCCGTAAGAAGGAACGAGGACAAAATCCGCGTATACTGACTCAAAACGAAGGATGCCGTACTTGAAGAAGACAATCTCTCTTGGGCTAGATCAAATTGCTGGACTCAATCAAGTCTCCAAGGGCATTGACAGACCACTGGCGCACTACAACCTTAGCCTATGCCTTGAGGCAGGCGTTCCTTTTCTCCGTCATCCTTCTCTTTCCATCATTTCAAACTGTCTAATCTCAACAGCTCAATACCAAAATCGTTTCATCTTTTTAAACGCTTTCAGAATCCCTCCTGTAGCTGCCATTTCATCTAGGCACTTATCTGAAACTTGGGCTATTCGTTTCAATCATACTGAAATTATTTCGAAAACAGCTGACTCCAGTGGCGTAGCCAGGAAATTTTTCTGGGGGGGGGGGGGGATTAAAGAAGTTGGAGAAAAGATATGATACAAAAAAGTTTCAGAAATTGGCAAAATAAGGAAACACTAAACAGTCTCGTAGGGGCGGGCTTCAAAGAGAAATGATGGAAGATTAAAAGAATCATTGAAAAATTGCAGAAAGTCCACAGTACATTTTTCCCGTATTCATTTTATTCTGGAATAGAAAACATAGCTTAGCGCTTACAATTTAGTAGTACTGCACGGTAGGCTAGAGGTTGATGAGATAATTATAGAAAAACGACAAGAAGCAAGAAAAAACTAGGCATACAACGATCAATCCAAGAGCGAGAGGGCAAGAGGATAAGTATATAGAAAAATGAAAACGAAGCAAGAACAAATCTCCTACATCAAAACACAAAAGAGTAACTTAAGCAAGACATCACTTGTCTGCTACTGGTGCTGCTTGTATCTGTTTCATTTGTATATCTTCATCATAATTTTTACACAGCAGCATAAAACATTACAAACATTCGATCGTTCATCGATTTCTCATTACTATTAGGAATAGAATTTGATATTTAATTTTTCTTGGGGGGGGGGGGGAGTTTCGACCCCTCTTAAACCCCCCCCTCCCGCTACGCCACTGGCAAACTCTATACGCAAACGACACTTCAAATGCTCCTCTGTTACACGGAAGGGTCCATTTAAGGACTCAGTGCCGAATGTACGGTCTCTATTCACGGCAAAATCCTTCCGTATCAGAAACTCTGCTTCCTTGTTCATCAGCCTCTCGTTTCACCCGCTTCTCTCCTACCCGCAAACTCCTCATACTATCTGATTTTCTCTCACCCATACCTAATTCCAACGAATTGTCATTCTCATAAACTCATCAAATTCTTTCTCAGCCTCCATCTCTTTTCTAGGGATATTAGCTTACATCGACCTTGAAAAAATAAGACGCAGTGGCGTACTCCCTTCATAATTTATCCCTCCCCTTGTCCGATTTAAAATCCTATTACTGCTTCCTCATCATCTCCTCTTGGCATGATCTTGATCTTCCCTATTGCCCTATTCTCAAATAAGCTCTGATTTATTGAAGAATATTCGATTCCTTGGTCTATTTCGAACCACCCTTCTTGACCAGAAAAAGTCATTCGGCTATACTCGTCTCACCCACACTTCTCTACTTTGACGCCTCTCAACCCCATCAGGTCTCGTCGAGCCAAAATAGGCAAGTAAGAACGTCTTGCATTTCTCGTAAATCAAAATACTTGAGAATAAAAACAGTGTAGCTAAATCCACAAATCTAAACTAAACTAATGGGCACGTTTCACAATCCTGATCATCGTGCGCGAGTAAAACGCCTCATCTTTAGTTGAAGACAAGAAAAAAAAAAAAAAAAAAAACTGGATGAAGCAATTGTTAATTTTTCACAATACAGACACATAAGGGGTTGAAAACAAAACGTCTGCGTGTACGGGTGGTAGACGCCACGAGGTGTAAGGTGAATATACGACAGGTCAGTTACGACGTATAAATACAATCCAAGTTCGTCACGCCAGCTTTTTACTTATAGGGTCTATACAATACAGATTTAGCCCCATAGAGAGATAAGCGCCAGAAATTCCGTTATACAGACTGTCACCAGTCGATTTTTTACAAAAATTCTTCGAGCATTTAGTACGGATTCACCGGGGTTAAAAATGAAAACTCGGTAGGTATGTCTGCCTCTATCATACAATACCTTGTTACAGCGAAGTTCCACCCCTTGTCCTTCTGATTTCTCAATTAGAAACTAAAAATATCTAAGCAGCGTGTAGAGAATCGGAAGATTCTGTCATTTCTATTGTTTGTATGCGAGTCAAGAGTCCAATTAATGATCTACAGAAATATCGTGAAGCCATTTCTATTCTCATTTTTATACACGAAGAGCTTCTATAATTCCACGATTCATCGGCGCGCACCGGTACAGAGTAATGTAGGTAGTTCGCTGGATTGAAACAAAATGGTAATTTCTCGCACGCCTTAAAAAAATTTAGATAATCTCTTCATAAAAAGCGACGATTTAGGGATTTGGAAATTAGCGGAAACCCATTCAGCAAACGGTCTAGAAAAATGTAGGTAATTGCTTGCGATACATAGTTACATTACGGATAGATCGTAAAGTAAATTTTCAAATCCCATCAAGATACAGTTTCTAACTAACATTTATTGATACATTTGCAATTCGATGTCTATTTAATTGGAACATACTAAATCGTATATTCAGCATCAACCAACCTACAGTACAGTCTTTAAAAATGCATTACATTCATACATGCGCGAAGTACCTACAACCTTATCGACAAGGAAAATGTATAATTTTATAACTTCTAAGAAAGCGTTTCCATTTCTCAAGAAAGTGCAATAAAGTTCACGAACTGATAAAACCAAATTTCTTCAACTCCTGACCTTTTATTGCACTTACTGATGCAAGAAAAGTTTCACTTTGCCCACGTTGCATATTATTACAGGCGTAGATTTAGGGGTACACTACAGGTAAGGTTTGGGAGGGTGTCATTTCCCCCGTAAAATTCATACCTCTCATTATTTACATGGGAAATGTATTACCCGCAAACTAAATGTAATATTAGCCAGAATTTCAAAAGTTCAATTTTCATATATACGAGTTAGAGGTTGTAGTGAACAATTTTACCAGGGACTTGCCTTCATAGAAAATGAAATTCCTTGACAGAAACCTATTGCCTTTTTCGTTGAACTCACGATTCCTAAAACTTGTTTGTCGACACTTTTGCTGGAAGTCTCACAATTGCAAGACTTGTAACCTCATCGACTTCAACTACAACAACTTGTTCTTTGTTTTTGTCATACGAAAATTTTATTTCAAATTATTAGGTAAGTGCTCAAATAATGAATTCTAATCAGCGTTAAGAAACAAAACGTTACAAATTCAAATAATAACGCAAACAATGTATTCGAGTTCGTGACCGATTTCGATACACTGAAAATACCAGCTTACGATCAGAATTCACTAGTGAACGATTCTATCAGCAGAGAAATTGGTCGGGCATTAAGTCGCAACGAATTTGCTGAAAAATTTGAAACGAAAATTTTCAATAAGGAACTCCATCGAAAATCCACTGAATCCTACCACGTTTCTAATCCACCGAGAAAATGACTACAGATAAGAGATTGGAAAACGGCTGAAAGTTTAAAAGACATTTTCAAGGAGCAACACGTAAGGATCATTTAGGACAGTGAAACATATATCATTGAAGATCTCTGCATGAGTATAAAATAGTATACACCAAAGAGCAGAGGTAGTGTACTGTACAAAAAGAAGAGTCTATAGTCCTATAGTGCAGCTAGTATAAGAGAGACTTGAACCAAGTATATAAGCCCAGTATGAAGTTAATGTACAAGTACAAAGGAGCGGAGGGATGTTCCAACTCGAAAATTTTCGATTTATGCGTGAGGTTCAGCTAAAACATAGAACATGTTAAAAAAACGTTTAAAAAGTTGCATCAAATCACTTTTTTCATAATATTTACAAATATTTCATATCGGTTTCTGGGTCATACGAATGACTGATAAGGTTTCGAATGCGATTCGGAAAACTGCAAAGAAATCATGCCGGGTTCACGATCACATTGGCCCCCGGGGCACGACCTTTTGGTCTTTCTCTCAGCCTCTGCGCCGGAACGGAAGAAACTCCTCCAAAAATTGCTTTCTAACCCTCACTGCTAACTTTCTTACACCCACAGCTCGATTCATATCTACGTACTTGCACTCCACCTTCATCTCGAATCTCAACTATGTCAACATCTCAAACTAAAATCTTGACGACCCGTCATATCACCTTCCCCCCTCCCTTTCCCCGCAGATATCCGGCTCGATCCAGCTAATATTTCTAACACTCGTAACACTATGCACAAAAAATCTATCGAATTTCCGATTCACGAGCTCGGCTCTACAGACAGAACTGGATCCAGCTCCGTAACGGGATTCGGAGAGAGACGCACGGCGCGGCGTCTAAACCAGTCTCTGATTGAAAAATTCTGCCTGTATTTCCATCACCAAACTGAACGCCTCTCATCTCACTCTCTTCACACTTCAATTTAGATTCCCCGTTGACTGATTTACTTGCATATCTTCTGGCTATGCAGGGCTCTCAATTCGGTGATCTATTAGTTCAACGGATTCATTAGATTCTGTAAACCCTATCATCCACTCCAACACCAGTCTACGTCTTCTGGAGCTCGGGTCACATCAAAATGACGAGGTTGACCTTGCTGTCAGATTCCCTACTCTCTCATAAAATTTCTAACTCTATACTTCCTCCCACCGAGAACTTCAGAAACCATTACCAATCCTTGAAACTCCACTCTTAGCATAACTTCTGGGAAAATCAGTATTTGAAAAAACTTGGAGCAATTAAAAATAAATCGGTCTTCTGAACTTCTTATCAAATCATTCTCATCCGTCTTGCAATTGAACACACACGTTTGCCATCTTTTTCTGGGTCCATTCTCTCCTCCCTTTGGTCAATATTGCAAACATGATTACGTATATACTTGGAAACATCCGCCTCTATCTTCACGTTTTTGATTTGCCTTTTGTAAGAATTCCGATACGGTCCTTACCTCTATTAAATATCTGCGTTCCTCTCACTCTCACCCTTTACAGTAGTCTCTAATCCTTCCTTACATCTCACCTCAATTTTCACAAACTTTCCACAGATAACTCTCAAGGTGGGTGAAAAGTTCGTAAAAGAAAAGAAAGATTAGCAATTGAAATTAGTCCCCTTAAAGAGATTTTGAGCTTGCACAATACCTCGAAATATACTCGTGTACTCTTTTGACGTACATTCATCCTACAGCTTTTTCTACATTAAAAAATAAATAAGTATAACAAGTCCATGTTGCTTACTCCTACGTATTTTAGAGGACATCAGTAACTGATTTTATAAATGACCTTTAACAAAGTTTTTCCTTTAAAGATTCCGAATAGTGATGCATCGAAACTTTCCTCTCCACGTCTTTGAAAAACATTATCTTTACACCAAAATAATGTCAAGTATATTGAATACGTGATCAATAACACGATCACACTCTTGTGCGAATTTTTACACCATTTTCATACGAAATATTGGGAATTTCGAACCAAGATTTTCAAACCTACACGTTATGAGTTCCTGCAAGCCATTATCTCAAGTAGAGATTAACTTTCACATAAGTGTTCTGTATATGCTTCCGAGATCCACTTAAAAACCCGAAAGTACGGAAAATAGTCCTTGATAGTGTATGGGTACCGCATTATCATATTTTTTCAGACAAAATACGCTCGATTTATAAAAGGAAAAGAGTGAAAGGTACGGAAAATAATGGAAAAAGCCACTACTCATTAAAATTTACAGGAACTGACGTGTATATCTTGCGTGGTGAAGGAAATTATTGACAAGAGACAGGGACTATTGATGACGGTGAGGACAGTATCTATCAATAATGTCAACATACGAGCGATTTTTCAAAAAGCCATGCTTAACAATACCATGATTCTCGAACGTGTCAAGGTGAAATGCTCGAATAAAATTTCCCGATAAATTACAACCCTCTTCCTCGACTCCCACGAAAATCCGAAAAAAATAAAGATAATTTATTTACGAAGTTTGTTTTCGAGTAAAATCGAGGACCGATACTTGCAGAGAGTAGTGCGTAGAAAAAATACATACGAACTTGTATGAATGGAATTTATCATCACCTATTTATCTCAGGAAAATCACGGAGTGATAACTTTTCGAGTGAGGCAATGATGACGTCACTGATACAATAACAGTTATAATGTAACGAAGAAAATGTGCTTCTCATTGTTTGTTTCTGAAAGAATACTGGAATGAAATGACTTTCTCGCTTTTCTGGGACGCCCTAAAGCACACGATCGTCGCTGTATCACAAGAATATCAAAGTTTCAAAAAATAAAAAAAAATTATCCTAGAAATTGAAAACTTTACATTACCTTTTACTGCAAAAAAATAGTGGCAATTGTCATTCAAATTTACCAGAAAAAGTGGTAAATGGATTCAAAGGAAAGAAGCTTACGAGTCAAGAAAAAAATGATACTTTTGGAATGGATTTCATAAAATTCAAGTACCGGCATTCTCAAGACTGTAATGTGGGCTTTTCTACAGTTACTATTGTTTTACAATTTCGAATACAATATTCTATTGGTGAGACCTCTCTAAATGGGAATGTTTGCTCCGTACAAGGTTGTTATTCCAATTTATCGCTCTCTCCAGCCCAGCGCAGGGCGTCTACTAAATTCATATTTCCATGTTCACGATTCTTTTTTTTTTCAATTCAGAAGAAAATAAAAAGTGTAACAGTCTAATTTCATGACAATTTCAAGACTACAATAGCTACCTATTAATATTAATGACTTTTTCATTGACTTTCATGACCGGTAGGCACTTGGAGGAATGCCACAAGAGGGAACGAAATAATTTCGAAAAACACAGGTTATATCACAGAGAGATGAGAGGAAGGGAAGCCCACTTCATCAAGACCTGACGAGAGTTGTACCACGAGTAGGTGAAAAAAGAATTGTACTTCTCAGCTGCAATATTCCCTTGTCCTTCGCCACCTTTAACTAGATCAGAGATTTTAGCTTGAACTCGACTGAGATACGCGACCATATTTGCAAGAGAAGATAGGCTCACTGGAACACTTAGCCGTTAAATAGAGGTTCAATTTGCCCTGGAATGATTCCATTTTTTTTTTTTTACAACGGCGTAAATTTTAATTCTGTAAACGTAACATTCGAGCGGAACATGATCGAATTGAATGAATAATACCGACATTGCGTACATAGGCGTGTCAAACACTTGCGGGGTCGAATACCCCAAACCACACTCTTGATTACGATCAATGTTCTGATCTTTTTTGTTTTTATATCATGCGCGTGTTTACATAAAACTATCACACGAATAACAGCGTCAGGTTACTATAGAATTGAACAATTATAGCCGAAGTAATCCAATTCGCTTGTCAACTTATAAATTACAGACACGAAATTAGGATAGAATTTACATTTCTAATGAGGAAGCTTATTTTGTCGAGTCGAAAATTAATTTCTGACGCTAATTTCGCTCCCCATCAAGTATAGGTACTCTCGTTGCAACTTTTCAACTCCGCGTAATTGAAAACTGGCGAAAATATGTCACCATCAATTCATCTATCGGAATGATGGCCTGAAAATACTAAATGACGCAAGATGATCTACATGACGATTTCTTAAGACACAGTATAATAAGCGCGTCAATACAGTAAATAGAATCGGAAGTTCTCGCCCTCAAAGGTGAAAAATCTAGTTCTAAAAATATTTTTCCGTAATCTGCAATTACATAAACATGACCGATAACTTTTCAGTTAGTGCGTAGTTCATTTTTTGAAGGAGATTCCTCGATTGTTTCAGATGCAGGTTAGATTTCTAATCAGCTACGAGTGATGCAATTTTTTGTTACCTATGATTGCAAACATAGAGGGTACGATGAAGTCACATCTAAACGAAAATATATTCCCCACTTCTACCATAAGTCAAGCAAAACTCCCCATGCACTAACGAAGTTATGTAATTTGGTACCGAATTGCATTGATGATCTAAGAATGATAAGACAAACGTGCCATAAATTTGTCCGATAATTTTCAAAGAAAATTTGCTCGAAGAACCCAGCAGAATTCCAAGAGAACGCGATGACGTGAAAGGGAAAAAATGATAAAGAAGTATCTTCGAATACACGCGGGAAATTTTTTTCAATATTGAAATTCTAGACGCCGCAAATTATACATGTACGCAATTCATAACTTCTTTACATAGTATGAGAAAATATTTCATTATTTACCCACGAAACAAGATTTGAAACTACTGATAAAAATACACGAGTCCATAAATTAGACTTCTTACCTACTGTGAACACAGTAGCCCTATATGTTTTCAAAACAAATTATTCGTGTCTTTTGTAGAAAATGTCGTCTAGTCGAATATCTACGATGCACACCCACGTCAAGAGTCCGCATAGCATACAGAGAGTGTACAAAAGTAGGAAAACATTAATTGATCGAATAATACGTATCCGCAAAATGGAAGGTTATATTTTGTAAACAAAATTGAGACTATACTTTCTTCAATTCACATGGTCTTAAAAATAACGAAATTCTTCGTATCAATTAGTTCGTCATTCCCACAAGAATTGCAGGAAATCTCGCGAAAAACTAAATGATCATTGCCACTGCGTAGACGTGCGTGACATCCACCAGGATGAATGAACATCGCATCAATTCACATAGTAACTACTGTAGTATAATAAATCATTAAAAACAGTTTTATTTTTCTCTTTTTGTAGCTCTACATTAATTAAAAAAAAAAAACGGTAGTCCAGCTAGAGATGACGTGACTCTAATTCAATTTCTAGAGTTGGTCCTCAACTCTTGTTTCGAAATTTGCCAGGGAAATCTGGTTATTATATAACAATTTCAAGATCATACGATGTATCATAATCTCTCTCAATTATTCGTAAAGCTATAGCATTATTCTTCCTTTCCCCCTTCCCCTTCTTTCATAATAAAATATATCCGATGTTATTAATTAGCGAATTTTTGACTGAGCGGTTGCTCGAAAACCACTTATCTAAACCAGTGTTCCCCCGCGCCTCTCTTCCTGATTGCTATGAGTGATCTGTCAAGCATTATCAACCACAACTTCGTGGATGACTTTGGTATCTCCCTTCCAACCTCTAACCGCCAACGAGCAGCAAGACTACTCCCAATGACTCTTGATGAAATCTCCAAAAAGTCACCTGCTCTTCGATTTTCAGACAAGAAACCCGTCACGGTTATATTCCAAAAAAGATACTCATGCTCTTCGACTTCGACTGAAAAACCTCACAAATATCATCCAATCCTATGCCAAGTTCTGTGGTCTCATCTTCGACTCCAAAATCCCTTGAATGGCCCCATATCGAAATTGTCAGAGATGCTTAAATTTCTTGAATTGTGTCAATACCTTATCACACCCACCGGCTGTAACACAAACTCCTCCTCCAACTCTAAAACAGTTTATTGATTACGGTTCTTCAATTTACACCCATGCCAACAGAACAAGCTCAGAATTGCTGAACTCAATTCAATCTTCTGGTCTTCGACTGGCCCTGGGTGCTCTACGAACCAGGTCTTCCCTCAGCCTATCCACCGAGGCAGGTGTTCCTCCTCCTCAAGACCACACTCATTCACTTGCTACTATCTTTTTAGCCTCGACAGTTAGTCCAATAACCGAATCATTCTGTTTTTTCAGATGTTTTCAGTCCACCTAATTCACCTTTTCTGTCATTTCGATCCCATCTAGGCACTTATCCACAACTTAGGCTATTAAATACAATATTTTCTTTATCCACTTCCCCTTGGTTAATCAAGCAGTTTGTTAGCTTCATTTACAAACAACACATCGAACAATCATTTCTTCAGAATTTCTCTCTTACCTTCTCTGCTACACGGACGGATCCGAATCGGGACCTACGGTCCGAAATGCATCGTCTTCCATAACCAGTGCTGCCAAATCTACGCATTTTTGGTCCTCAAAAAAGATATAGGGTTTTCCTAAGGATTTTACGTAAAATACGGATTTCTTGCGCTCAAGGGAAAAGTACCTCAGACACTAATACAAGAGATACTGTTCTCCTGGTCGTTATAACATCGAGTCAATCGAGGAAAAGTACCTTAATTGCTTCCATGAGAGACACCTTTCTCCTGATTGGTATTGATGGATCGGTCGAGGTTCGTCGAAATTTGTTTTCAGGTTTTACGCAAAATTACGGATACGGATTTTTGAATATATCATCTGGCAGCACTGTCCATAGCCTCTCCATGCTCACCAACTTCCCTACCTGAAAATTTCTTAGACCATGTAACTGTCTAAAAACATCTTCCTACCAATTCTATTGTCTAACGAACTCTCATTCCTTTTCACTCGTTCAATTTTCTACGGATATCAAGACACATCGACTCTTACGAACAGGATGCAAAGGACTTCACCGCAAAGCAGTCATTGCGTTCACCTTCCATAACTGACCCCTCCTCATCTGCTGCGTATGATCTCAAATCCTAGAACTACTCACACATGCGGCTCCCTGGTATAATTTTAAGTCCTCTTGATCCTCCAATAAGCCCCAATCTTATTCCCTGGTCTACTTCAATCCTCCTTTTACGCCTTCCACCCTCTTTACGCTCAAATTGCAATGCTAAAGATCAATCTTTTCAGCACTCTTCTATTGCCTAGCTCTTGAAAACACCTGGTCTTGCCTTTCAGTCTCTCCCTACATCATAAAGAACAACTTTAGCACGATGAACTAACTTCGTCGATCAGCCTATTTCTACAACAACCTTTAGTTCATTTTCCTCCGTACCCCCCCCCCAAATGGTCCTTTCCAAGCCCATAACCCCAAATGTAGTTGAAAAGCTCATTGATATAATGAAAAAAACGATTGCGACGACTTAAGAGGGGTTTTGAAAAAATCAAATTTGAGTTCTCAGCAGCCTCCGATTGCTGTTGAAGGTTTGAGCCAAATCTACACATTCGAATCCCGAAGAAGAAACAGGACTCGCTAAGTTTCCTTCGATATTGGATGAAAACTACGATGGCATCACGGTCAACTCTTCATGACGTCATATTCAATACTTCCTAGGCAACAAGTGAGAACAATCGCTTCAATTTTCACTTCCTTCTTTCTTCGTTTACGAAAAAAAATGTAAATTTTCCCTTCACCTAATTCCTTCTTGTAACCTCCAAAAACTCTTCAGGAATTACGTTCAAGGATAGTCACTATAATCGCGCTTCAAAAATGAAAGCGTAGCGAGAGGAGGAGGATCAGAATTGTCACTTTCGCTGCTGATGAGAAGAAAATTTTCGGATCCTGACCATGGTCGTCCAGAATCCCCTCCGTGGAGCAATTTCTGGCTATGCCACGTTCAATACTACTTTAGGATTTTTCCTCTTTATAACATCACAGTAGGGTCACAAGCTGAATCAACTTATTTCTAGTCCTTCCAGTCTATCTCCAAGTCAGTAGCTCTAGCCTTTTTCTACTCGTTCTGTTTCACATGGGTCATTACACATTTCATAGAAAAACCTGAAGGAAGCCTTCCTATATGTAACAGCCCAGACACTTTCCGTTTAAAAACGCTTTTATGAGCAAAGAATGAATAAATTTTATTAGAACCCACTCAAACGGTTTTCGAACCAATGAACTTACGGTTTCTTATCGACAGTTGTGTAACTCTTTCTACTTTTAGAGCAGTTAACTTCATTTCTGTTAATAAATTTTAAAATTTTATTTTTAGCTGTCAAATATTTAACTTTGTTGCAAACACCTGCATTCTGTTTAGTCTGCTTTAAATAACTTTTCATACTCAATCTGTATACTTGCCGACCCTCGCGAAAAAATTTGCAGGTTAAATTGAAGAGATTACCAGATTTTCTCCGAAAGAAAGTCACCGCAACGCTACTCATTTGAACTTCACTCGCATACGACTCCGCGGACACATCAGATGTTTCGTAACAGTAAGCAGATCACCCAACGAAAAAAGAGAAGCTCCAGGATACAACGAAGAGCATATCTATTGAAAATAAGAGCAGGAATTTGTACTTTCTCCCATCGTTTGTCGTTCCTCGTTCGAGGCAAAAATATCTCCTTTTTTTCCACGTTGGACAATTGAAAAAAAAAATTGCTGAATTTGATCGACTTCGCGTACTACAATCTACTCATACATTACATCCGTCTATAACCTTTAAACGCCTTTGACGGTCTTTCTCATTTGCTGCGGTAATTTCAACACGAGCATACGACAATGAATGCGCACCACTGAAAACAGAACCTTATAAACGTGACATTCGCACTATATTTTTTATTAGCGCCAAAGCTCGCTGGCGATGCAATCCGAAATCCGACTCGCAATCGCTTTTATGTACATACGATAATTAACAGTCAATTCATACCGGTTCATAGACCACCGAAAATATTCTTATTTTATCTTACAAAACGGAATTCGCGAGAGTCGACGATAAATTAGCAGACGCTTAAAAATAATTGTTAAATTGATCTACGATGAGAAAATGTCTGTCCACGGTATACGGCTTCCTAATTGTACAATTTTCCCTTAATCAACAGGGCTGGTTCGGTAATTGAAGAAGAATCGACGACGAGTAGTTGTCGAAAAATTACAGCTGTGGAAATTATTCGTTTTCTCGGATACGTATTGAATATGAACGGGGTAATGACGTGCGGTTGTAATACATATTGCCGAATTTTCTTTGAATTATGTACTCCGTCGAGAATTGATATTCGACTGTAATTTCTCGTGCAGTCCTAATTACCAAAATAACTACGCGGAGCAATTATAACGCCATATCATTCAATTACTCGTTAAAACAAGGTCGACGAAACTTTGGGTGTGTGCATGAATTTTGGAGAGAAAAATATCTAAACAGTTAGTATGGGGTCGAAGAATCGTAGTGAACGAATACGCATCCACTAACAATTCAAGACTTTATTCTAAAAGTATACCTTACCTAAGCAGCCTATATGAAGAGAACATATACTGTAATAGAAAAAATCTTCTGACGAAGCCAAATAGAAAAAGATCATGTTTCATGTCTTCTATAAGGTAGCATGCTCCGATCGTTCGCCCCAATGTTGGTCTAGTACAAGTCTACCTAAGTATATTCCAGGCTGATGAGATTAGGGGGCCTCATTCGCTCCGCTTGTTTGCCCCGCTTCATGGTCTAGAATAAGTCTACTTTAGTATTTCAGTAAAGGGTATTCCTTCTACTTCAGGCTCAGTATAATGAAAGCTTCAGACGCACGGATGTACGCAAGCAAATTTCAAATTCAGGGCAGGAATCTGGCTTGATCTAGTATAAATCTAGTTTGCATTTCAAGCTAAAATATGTATATTAGGCCTTTATAATCTAGGCTATTCCTACTACAGCATACTGATTCAGGCTTAGTATAATGAAAGCTTCAGAGACCCAAGGTCATTTGCATACGGCGAGTTGGTACTCGCAAACGCGGTGAGTTCACTGCACATATCAAAGAGAGATCTAGCCTAGCTAGTAGAGACTAATACAAACTTCCCCTTTGTATGAGCCTATGGTATAGAGGAGCTGAGTTTGGAATGAGCCTGTGGTATTCCTACACTCATAGAAATTTTGTATGGGACATAGTACTGATTCTTCAAAATGTAGTATTAACAACTAATTTTATAGGAATGGCTAACTTGTTTTTAGTAATCATTACTCAAATTGTACGAGTTTCCTCATTGTAGTACAGGTAAGTTCAAAAATTATTAACGTATACTATAAGTATAGTGTTGAGAAGAAAAAATTATAGTAATGATCCGCATGATTGAAATAGAGGACTGGTTACTGTCAATGAAAGTAGTCAGTGATACAAAAGATTATTGTTCGTTACCAATTACATGTTATTCATTATTAAGTTTTAGGGGAATGATTACTTCTTTCAGGAGAGAGTACTAAGTGATAACATTAGAGTAACATTCAACCAATAATTTATGACTCAGTGCCATAACACGAGTCTACTCAATACTTTACCCGGAAAGTACAGACTAATAATCTTCAAAGGTAAGCTATTCACAAAAGGTTTTGTAATAGTCAACAAAAATTTGAGCAATGGTTACTATATTTCTAATAATGAATCCTTCAGTGAACATGAGAATCCCGACTAATCTTAATGAGGAAAGATTGGTATATTACATGCGTAACGAGCAGTAACAGTTTAGTACTGAGAAACCAAGTTTTTAGGAACCATTCCTAAAAAAAAACTTTGGTACTCAGTACCCAAGTTGAAGTAATCATTCCAAAGGTAAGCGGTACTCAGTGCCCTTGAATGAGGAGTGTGTACTGCAGTTCGAGTACTCATCAATATATGTGCATATTCTTGCACGCTGGCACTCGCAGATAAAGTAGGCAGTTCAAATTCTTATAAGATAGTTCCAAATGATAGTCGAGTATCAGTTGAAACAACACAAATGAGATATGATTTTAATAGGTACAGTTACCCCTATTGTGGAGGATTCATTACTTTTCAAAAAATAACCTTACCTAGGTATTGTAGTAGTGACAACTAGAAAACTTTGGTACTCACTCCTATAAAAATTACTCGACGATACTTCATTATCATGGTATTGAGAACTAAAGAAGTATAGGACTGATACCTAAAATTATATGATACACGTTATCAAAAAGTATAGGACTCATTACTACAGTGTTTCGTACCTCCAACTAAGCGTTACCAAAAAGTATAGGACTCATTACTACAGTGTTTTATATCTCCAACTAAGCGTTACCAAAAAGTATAGGACTCATTACTACAGTGTTTCGTATCTTCAACTAGGCGTTACCAAAAAGTATAGGACTCATTACTATAGTGTTTTGTTCCTTCAACAAAGCGTCACCAAAAAGTATAGGACTCACTACTATAGTGTTTTGTACCTTCAACTATGCGTTATGGGACTGACTACTATAAAATGAATGCTCTCAACACTAAACTGAAAAGTTTTCATTGCTACATTTGTTGTTAATGGTTACTAAAAATGAACGTTGTCAAAAAGTTACTCAAGTATTTTAGGAATGAGTACTACAATATTTCTATGAGTGTAGTATAAATCTAGTTTAAACTAGCAAGTAAACTAGGCAAGGCGAACTATGAAGCTTCTTTAGGAATCAGAAGATTCAAGCCTTCATAAAGTGTATATTAGGTTTAGTATAATCAGGGTTTCGCTGAGAGTCAGACGACTTGAGAAATCTTAGTATAAAGCTAGTATAAAGCCACCATAAAGCTAGTATAAAGGCACCATAAAACTAGTATAATGAGGCGAACTATGAATTTTCTCTAGGAGTCAGAAGACTCAAGCCTTCATAAAGTGTATATTAGGTTTAGTATAATGAGGCTTTCGCTAAAAGTCAAACGGCTTGGGAAATAATAAAAAGGTAAATTTATTCGTGCAAGGACGTTAGTATAATGGTTTTAATTAAAACGGGTATGTGCAGGAAAAGCCGTTTTAATTAAAACCATTAGACTTGAGAAATCTTAGTATAAAGCTAGTATAAAGCCACCATAAAGCTAGTATAACGGCACCATAAAGCTAGTATAATGCTCGAATATAAACTCACGTTAAAATAAAATCCTAAAAGGGGATGGGGGCGTTAGTTTCTAGTTAAACTTTAGTATAAAGCCACCATAAACCTAGTATAAAGCTAGTATATAAACCAAGTAAGGTGAACTCGCAAATTTTTGAAGGGTCAGGCTAGTATACAGCTATCATAAAACTATGCCGGACACCTTCTTTAAGACTAGTAAAATGCTAGGGAGGGGATTATAAGTCTAGTTTAGGACTAGTAAAATACTATCATAAAGATAGTGTTCTGCTTTTATAATAAAACTAGGATGAGGGGGGGGGGCTCCAATATAATTATCTAGTTTACAACTAGTTAAATCCTAGTATAGAGCTACTATAGAGCTAGTATATAAACCAGGCAAGGTGAACTCGCGGGGTGAACTCGCAAATTTTTGAATCACCCACGGAGTAATCAGGGGGGAGGGTGAAGGGAGGGGGGTGAAGGGAGGGGGGGGGGGCACTCGCGAACTCGCAAAATTTCAAATTGGGGTCAGGGGTCAGGTCAGCGTAAAGACATGAAACATGTCAAAAACCTTATGAGTTCAGTTCGCCCACGAAGATTACAGAAGTTAGGAAGGCAAATCCGCTCAAACTATCCAGAATATTGCATTAGAATGAATATTCGAAGAACAAAGACAATGTATTCGGACAGAAAAACAAGGTTTTTTTCTACCAGTCTCATCATGTTTTTACTCGAAATATGGGGAGTGGCTCTAGAAATTTACTTTATTTCTTTTAGCTAGGAGATATTGAAGGTTGAGAGAGGATTCTTCATCGAACCAAGAGGAACAAAGGTATACCCACTGAGGCTTCATTTTCAGTCCTCCTTCATACAATGCTGCAGGAAGTTTTGTAAAAAAATTTACTGGCGACTAACAGGAGTGAATGTCTCTATATGGGACCGATTTCGCACTCCACGTGCTACAGGTAGGAGAAAGCGTGACGAACTTAGATCGTACCTGTGTCGTACCTGACCTGCCCGAACACAACCCCATAGCGTCAACTGCCCGTTTCAACAACTAGGTTCCGTGTTGTGAAAAATTAACAATGGTTAATCCATTTTTTTTTTCTTCTTTCTTTTTTTAATCAAAAGATGAGGCGTGTAACGTTACAATCCTACGCACAATGATTGTGATTTCATACAAAACGTGCATTCCTTCTTCAGTGAATTTGTTTCTTTTCTAATATCCTGTGGATTTATTCATACGGTCAGATTTCCGAACATCTCTTTTTTAACTTTTGTCTTCTAATGTACATCGTACAAGAAATACAAAACTTGCCTACCTCGATTCGACATGGTGCATTTCAACAGAATTCTATCGAACTAAAAAGATGAGAAGAGAGAGAAAAGAGAAAGAACCAGGAAAGTACACGAACAACAGAGAGGGATTAGAAGTGATCGATGCCAGAATACGAAAAGAAAAGATATCACGCTGTCACGTATGTAAGAGAGTTGAAAACAGAGTTTTTAAAAATGCCTAGATGTTGACTGAAACACAAATAATATGCCGAAGAGACGAAAATTACGTCTTCTTAATTGAATGATAAACTTGGAGAGGTTTGATTTTGAAAAACGAGGACGAAAGATTAGCTAGAGATGAATTTTCGAGCTCAAGTACAAAGTTGAATATCATAAAATCGAACAGAGAAATTGTGTCCCCGAGAAGACAGTAAAATTAAATATTTATAAACCTAGAAAAAATCTCTGACGAGAATTTTTCTGAGTTCATTTGTTGGAAATGAGTCCTGAAGTTCCCCACCTAGAAAAGAAGAACTTTAATCTCAGATGGTCGAGCGTCTGACGAAAAATAATTTTTTTGATTTTTCTCACAAACCATGCGACCCACGATAGAAATACCTCACTACAAAAATGATTTAGGTACTTCAAATTTACGAAGAAAAAGTACTCTTGCGACTTTTCGACCAACGCGATACCAATCGAGCAAAAACGCAGTCAAATCGACAGCTGCTCGCATAAAAATGCTCCACAACGCGAAAAAATTGGGCTTTGCGATGTTTTCTCAAACTGCTCGATTTTACACAAAAATACCTCAAGACGTAAATGATCTACGAAGTATTTCAGCGACTTTTAGATCAACGCGATACAATTTAAGCGGAAACGCCTTCCTCAAATTGATATCAGCTGCTTACATCAAAAATGCTCCTCGCAATTTTTCTCGCGAACAGTTTGACTTCAGACGAAAATACCCGAGTATGAAGATCAAGGCGATACGAATCAAACAAGAACGCCGCCTAATTGACGGCTGATCACACATGAAAATGCTCCATGAAGCGAAAAAGTCGGTCTTAGCAATATTTCTCGCGAACCGAACAACTTGAAACGAAAATACCGCGAAGTGAGATCTAGTCCGCAAAACAAAAATATTTTAGCGATTTTTCGTAACAAAGAAGCCGTCAAAATTTACAGCTGCTTACGCGAAAAGAAAGAGTCTTAGCTATTTTTCTCGCGAACCCCGCGACTTGAGACGAAAGTACCTCAGTATAAAAATGATTTACATGAGATCTACAAGAAAAAAGTATTCTAGGAACTTTTTCATTAAGACAATACAAATCGAATAAAGACGCCAAACTGACAGTTGCTCAAGCCTACCTATATTGAAAATACTCCATATCGCAAATAATCAGCTTTTGCAATTTTCCTTGCGAACCGTGCGACTCTACATGAAAATACCTCAGTACAAAAATGATCTACCTGAGATGTACAATAAAAAGGATTGTAGTGATTTTTTGATCAAGGCGATACAAATCGAACAAAAACGCCACTATGACAACTGCTTGAGCCTATAATAAATTCTCCATGACACAAAAAATCAATTTTTGCAATTTTTCTTGCGAACCGCGTGACTTGGCGTGAAAGTACCTCAGTATGAAAATGATCTAAATGAAATCTACGAGAAAAAAGTATTCTAGCGACTTTTTCATCAAGGCGATACAAATCGAACAAAAACGCCACTCTTGACAACTGCTTTCAAACCAATGCGATGAAAATACTTCATAACGCAAAAATCGGTTTTTCAAATTTTCCTCGCGAACCGTGCAACTTAGGACGAAAATACCTCAGTATGTAAATGATCTTTACGAAATTCAGAAGAAATAAGAACTCTTGTAAATTTTCATTCAAAATAATACGAAAGAAAAAAATGGGCGTCGAAGTCGAAAAAATTCAATAAGCGTGGTATAACTTTATTAGGTACGAGCCGGCATGCTGAGAAGCGTTACTTTGACAGCGTATACGCTCGAATCGTATCGGGATAATCGAAAAAACAAGAAAACTTTTCGGTCGTTAATTTCATGTGAATTATTTTTGAAGCAAGTATTTTCATCGAAAGATGCAAAATTCGCGGGAAAAATTGAAAATGCTTTCGTCGGACGTTCGTAAGCTCGACACTATATCGACACTTTAACAGGTGGGGATTTTCAGAAATTTGTAAGCAGGCCATTTCAAAGGAATTTACGACAAAAATCAGGGTCGAAGACTTTCCCCAAGTGAATTTCAAGGACAAACATACAGAAAAATAGAAATCACTGATGATCCGAGAAATTCACATGGGTAGAACTGTGAGATCAGCGTGCTCACTTTCACCCAACCACTTCAATAGAATCATCTGAAAATGAAACCTTTACTAGATATTCTCTAACTTCACTCCAAAATCGAGCTAAAGAATTTTAATTTTTCTCCAGTTTTCAAAAATTAACGATTATAGAACATTTTTATACTTTTACTTCCAGAAAAGTACCCACTCCAGACACGAAGCACTCGTGTGATCGAGAAAGAAGTTTTATCAGGAGTGATGAGAAAAAGAGAAAATATTATTAGTAGTTTGGAATGAGTACGCATGAGCTGTAGGGTGACTTGGATTCTTGAAGCTAGGTCGCAATTTCCTGCTTTCCTATACATTTTCTGGGGGATGAAGAGATCGTTAGGCTGGAGCATTGGTGCGGGCAATCCAAATGGAAGTTGAAAATAAAAATGTAATTTACTCGTATTAAGAGATAATGAAAAACCGACAAACTCACGCTTCCGAATAAGGACACACAAACATATTTTCCGCTTCCTCTCTTCTTTCTTTTCATCATCTTCTCCATATTACTAGTTTTTTAATCCCTCCAATTTCAAAATTTTCAAGACGACTCCTAACCTCGTTAATCCTCATTCAGATACTTATACACTCATGAACCTCCAAACTGTACTATTTGTCACGAACAACTTCATGTTTTCAGAAGTGATGGTGAAATTAGTTTGAAAAAAAAAATCGTCAGCTGGGTAAGAAGCAAGCTAATTGAAAACAGGTGGAAAATAACAAATATTCAATAAGTAAAACCGCAAGTGAGAAATAATGAAATTTCAATATAATTCAAAAGTCTTAGAATTATCATATGCTGCGGTTAATGAACCTTAGGCACCTAACCAATATCTAACTTTTCCCATGCAATTTCACTAAACTCTCTCTTCCCATCATAGGAGAAGTTTGCTGAAAATACAACTCTTGGAAGTTCACTTTTTATCTACATATCTTCCAAGAAAGTACTCGTACATTTGCTCGACACAATGTGCTACAGAGAGTTTGATCGTCTTGAGATCGAGAAAAAGAAATCGATTTTCTGAAAGAAGAGATACATTCAGTCAATTCTACCCTAGTAGCTCGAAGTGGGATTGGGTCAGTCGTAAATCAAGGTATAAGAAAGTACGACTTCCGGAATCATTCATCAAATTCTCTTCATGACGAGTTTCAATCATCGAGACAAATAATTTCAGAATATTCTGGAATCGTAAACTTAGGAAAAATTAATACCTTATGCTACACAGAAGACTTCCACCAACGTTATCATTACGTGAGATATTTCAAAAAAAAACTCATGATTTATATATAACCCACAGAAAACGTTAGTTTCTTTCGAAAATGAGTGAAAATAGCAACACTAAGTTTTCCACAGCGTCGTGACATCATGATTGAAAAAAACGTGGGTACGATACAAGTTCATCATTAAAATTAATAGATTTTCGGGTTCCCCGAAGTCACTCTCAAAATTGGAAAAGTCGTTTACTATAGTAATAATCAATATCTCACAAAACTGACCCATTTTCCTGAACGATTTCTCGCACCGAAGTTCGCTTCTTATAGCAAATTACTCTCATAGAAAGCCTACTAGCTCCTGTGTCAAAGAATTCAACTCAAATTCGTAAATATTCATATCTATTACTCTCGCTTCCACAGGCCTACCTACAAGACGTAAAGACTTGTAATATTTAAATCGTGAACTTGTCGAGCTATAAATAAATACACAATTTTGAAGGGCGTAAACGACTGGCCGTAATCTACTCTACTTTTGCAATTTTTTTCGCCACGAACTTAGCTGTACTTGCACACTCGTATACAAATCATGTCATATCAGTTGATCGTGCACGCCAGAGTACAATCATATTCAAACAACCGGTGACTGAAGAGATAGAAACGAAAAAAATTACCGGAACTGCGAAAAAAAGCTCATTTTCGAGCCTCCCACACCCGCCGCGCAAACATACCGTCCAGGCAAATTTTCCGTCTACGTGACTAGCACGTGTTCATTCATGGCTAACATTGAAGCTTCTTTCGAGTCGTCTGCACATTACATGATAGTATACGTAATGTTTGAAAACTTACCCCAAGCGTTGGCGAAAAATGCCGTCAATATGGAAAACTGGATCAGGAAATGAACGAGCGGCATGTTAATAATTTGTCGAAAACTGTACACAACGAAAATAATATAGTGATTGGTTAAAATTATTCGAAAATACACGAACACGGTGATACGCTTTCTTTCGTTAATAACTATTCCACGATCACATTGTGCGACAAATACGAAGTTCACACGCGCGTGCTTCGAGCGCGAACGTTCGTCATACACTGCGAGCGCCAAGTGAAGTGCGTGCGGATTACGTCGACTACTACACTACGATCCCGTCCTGACAGCAGCAATACTACCGAGCATGCTACCTAACTAATGAATGAAGCTGTCCGCGCAAATGCTGAGTTGATGAGGCGTTTACAACTTGACTTTGGAGTACGGCTCTGCAACACATCTAGCCGTTGTAGAGATACCATCTACAATACAAATAGACAAATTTCCTCTGACGTCATGTAGCTGATAACAATTGGCCAAAGTATCCGTTCTGGTGTTCACAAGCCTCTGAAATTCGTGAACTCCCATAAGAATAACATAGGGAGCAAAGATCATCAGGTAAATAAAAGATAACCCTACTATGAATGTTGCTTATAGTCAGAATTAATAATTTATAAGGTTCCTAGAACTTGTAAATGAACCTTTGGATACTAAGAAATGGTTTATTCACAATTAGTAACACAGTGATCTTTGCTCTCTGTGCTTTTCTTATGGGAGTCAAAAAGTCTCTAAGCCACAAAAATATTAAATAACACTGATTTACAATTTTGACGTCACCAGGAAATTTGTCTATTGATGTGTATCAATCATTGTTTTACCCTCTCACCAATGGATGGTTCGTGGTAGATCTAGACTGTTTAAAAAGAAGGGAATAATTTTCAATGTACTTGGTTTAAAATGAGGTAACTCCTTTTTACCGACTTTTCCTAGTGGAAAAGTGAGGTATTACACCCGCCCGTTCAGGTTTCCTTATATATTTATTTATTATTTATTATTTATCATTTATTATTTATTATTTATTATTTATTTATTATTTATTTATAAGATTTTTTTGTCCGTCGAACTCCTCCGAAACTACCCGACGGATTTTCTTGAAACTTGGCCATATTGTAGTAGTATATCTGAAGATGTGCACCCGCAATTTTTTTGAGAATCGGACAAGTAGTTCTTGAGAAATTTGCAATTTTTTAATTAATTTCTCACTCATTAGGAGTATAGTCGCTCACATTACCTGAAGCAAACCCCTATCCTTTTGTTATCAGTGCGTCTATTGTTATGAAGAACCTTTTATTTGGCAGGTTCATTCTTGACAAAGAGTTCATTTTTTTTTTTTTTTTTTTCAACAACCAACCATAACATTTTATTTGAAATGAAAAGAAATACAAACTAAAGAAAACACACAAAAAAAAAAAACAATCAAACAAAACAAAACAAAATGAAAGAAAACAAATACAAAAAATACAAAAAAATACCAAAAACGAAATGGAACAAAAAATTAAATAATTAATACAATAGTGACAGAGTCAATTACTCGAGCATAGCAATCATTAGTTTTGATTGGCTACGAGAATTGGCTCTGTCAGTATGAAGAAAAAATGATTAATACTCCTTACGGAGTAAAATATAAGAAGTATAATCAGGGAACAAAAAAAAAAAAAAAAAAAAACAGGTTGGAAAGAGGATGGCTACTAGGCCTTACCTCGCAGGAAGAATTGACGATGAATTTAGATATTGATAGACGAAGGCAGTTCTGAGATAAATTTAAAGATGTGTGGAAAGATGGAAAGGTTTTCGAAAGATAGAAGGTCGATAGATCTGAGAGGAGTAGGGTAATGTAGGTTTATCACTTCGGTGTATAATTTTTGTCTACTGTTTTCTAACTCTGAACATTCGAAAAAGAAATGATTGATATTGCCTTCAGATGGATTGTCGGGATGGAGGGGGCACATTTCTGAGTCGGAAAGATTTATTCGTTTTAAATGAACCGGGAGACGATTGTTCCCGAACCGTAAACGGTTAAGTTTGATTATAAGGGAGCGGGGAGTATCGCTAAAAAGTTTATACCAAGGATGTTGCGGAAGTAGAGGTTGGACGAGTAAATAGTGAGAATTTTGATTATTAAAAGATTTAGAATAGCTATTGTCCAGTCATCTCTTGTAGAGGATCGAATGAGAGGGAATAATTCCGACATAGGAAGGAGTTTTAATGAAACTGGAGACGAACGGGCTGATTTGGCTAATTCGTCTGCAATTTCATTGTTGATGATACCTGCGTGCCCTGGAACCCAGAGAAAATCAATCTTAATGGTAAAATATGTAGATTTGATGAGATGTATAATCGACAATGCAAAAGAAGAGTTTACGCGAGAAGGAAAGTTAGAGATGGATTGAAGTGCCGAAAGAGAATCAGATATTATGAGGAAATGTCCTGATTGAAAATTTTGTTTTATATAATAAAGGGCTTGGAATATGGCCATCTGTTCAGCATGAAAAATGGATGCGAAAACCGGAAGGGAGAGAGTGCTATGACGCTTGGTTGAGGGGATCCAAAAGGCCATCCCCACTCCTTGGTGATTTTTAGAGCCATCAGTAAAAATATGAGTATGAAGAGGAAAGTGTAGTTGTGTGTATGAGTGAAAGAATTCTTGAGGACCTGCGCTGGAGAAAGAGTTCATTAAATTAGTTTAGGGGAATGATTTTAGGGCTTCTTTAGGCTTAGGTTAGGTTAGGTTCAGTTATTTCCTCGACTTTTCTCAAAAATAATATCAATTTTTTTCGGATTGTCTTTGTAGCTGGATTTTTAGATGAAGAATATTGGGATGGAATTTGTGGAAGATGGTGGTGATGAGAGACAAATTATGAGCGAATGGAAAGATGAGCGGCTGGAGCCCTAATATACCGTATACTAGACCAATACTAGGCTAAGAATATCGTGTAGGAAAAAGTAATTGTAAAGCTCTTTTTTGTACCGAATTTTCTAGCTAAAAAAGTGAGATATTAGATCCATGGCAAGGTTCCTCAAAAACGAGAGTGAACAAGGGCCTGCCGAAGCACGGTCTCTACCAGTAGTATAGGCGGGTCTTTACCCCACTTTCCCCATGATAAAAATTCATTAAATTAACAGAAAATACACTCCAAAAAAAAAATTACCGCACAAACGTTTCCCAAAAACATTCAGACATTATTTTACTCGTTTCTCATACTTTTCCAGAGAAAATCACCGATCTGGTATAAGAAAATGGACTTTTTAAAATTTCTAGACTACATAATGGTTCTGATTTGTATTTCAGACTTTTTTCAGAGAAAATCGCCGATCTGGTATAAGAAAAGACTTTTTAAAATTATAATTTTCTAGACTGTTCCAAAAACATTCAGACATTATTTTACTCGTTTCAATCAAAATGATTGATATTCAACCTTTGGGAAGCCCGCTATCTCGTTTGTCGGGGGATATTCTCAAGAAATTTCCGCGGGCGTGTCTGATTTCGATATCAACCTAAGCTAGGTTAGGTTAAGAGATTTTAGAAACGTGACATTCGAACTAGGTATTTTAGAATGACAACAGAGGAGACTTGGAAAAATTTTGACTGTTTTCTGAAGTATACTGGGTCCGGCAAAATGATGTGAACAGTTAAATAGGAGTTTGCGTTAAATCTGTTCTCACACAGAAGCGTGAAACGTTAGGCCTTAGGTGTACTGTATACTTCAAATGTACGAAATTTGTATCTCATTTTTATCTACAATTTGCGTCCCTAACCAGCTCTCTACGACTTCTCTGAGCCGAGTTATGGACCAAAATGATTGCGCCAAAAATTCATCGATTTGCCAAAATTCTCAATATTTAAAAATTGTTTCGACTTCCATATTTTATCCGTTTCCGAAGTGAAATTCAACGCTGATTCCGAAAAAGATACCTAAATAACGTTATGAGGCTTGAAAGAAGGAATTTTTTCAATATCTTGTTTTGAAAATCTTTGCAAATTAGTGAATTTTTGGCACATTTTGGTCCATAACTCGGCTCAGAAAAGTCGAAGAAACTTCGGATGTGGCTCAAATTAAAGAGAAAATTGAGATACAAATTTCGTACATTTAAATTATAGATCTAACGTTTCGCATTTTCGCGCTACGGTGGATTTAGCGCAAACTCCCATTCAACGTTAACATCATTTTACCAGACTCAGTATACATCGGTAATTAATCAAAAATGTTCAAATTTAACGAAATTAATTAGATTTTAGTGAAAGTAGCCTACTTTTTTTTGAATTCGAGGAGGGGGACTGCACCTCGAATGGAATCATGTCCACGACTTGAGAACTTCCAATTTTGTGGTTTATAACAATGCCCACAGCATAAGAATTTCCAATGTTGTGGCTCATAAAAATGCTCACAGCTCAAGAACTTCGATGGTCGTGGACAGGGTTGGCCGGTGATATGTGAATGTCATGATGGAGCACTGTCACAGTCACAATGGGTCAGTCACGTATAATATGTTACCAAAAGTGATCAAGATTTGTCATAATATGCGGTCACAATAGGTCAGTCCCATATTATACGTAACCACATATGACCAAGAAGCGTGCGTGACCGTGACCTATTATAACCCGCGGTCACAATAAAATGGATGACAGTCATTTATCCAAACCTTGAATGTAAGTAATATGAAACTAATGTAATGCAAAGCTCCTGGTTAAGTTTATGTTATGCTTGTACACATTCTTGGACAGCATTAAGATTTAGATATGAGTGACCTGTTTTGATCAATTCAATTGTGACCATTATAAATGTTCTAAAATGTCCATTTATGACTATAAGTTCTCAACATTTGAATTTTGCAGGGAATGGAATTACAGTGTTCACACCATTGTGACTTAAGAGAAATATGGTGATGAGGAACTTATTTTCTCAGTCAAAAGCGTGCGTGACTGACCAAATGACCATCATTTACCCAAACCCTGGTTGTGGAATGCTACTGAGTCTAAGAAATTCTAAATCTGGGTTACGCTGTTGTTTCGCGCTCCTATTAAATTTCATACTTAATTATTTTTTTTTTTTTCAAAATAATCTACATGAAAAGACAATTCCGAAAATATATACCTTTTTGCAAATAACTCATTTTTTTGCCAACAAAATCTGCAACCCTATTGAAGTTTTTTGATTGAGGGCGCGGACATGTCATCAAGTGAATTGTAAATGTAAGTATATCACACAAGGACTGCGTCAATGGAGGTAGAGATGTTTGAGCAGGTCATTTTATACGGTATAATCTTAAGAATTGGTATACCTAATTACAGTATCTTCAAACCAAAGGAATGTAACAATTTATTATGTCAACTCCAAACTATAGGTAATGCACGGCAAAATTACTTTGAAAACTCTAATTATTGGAAAACCAAACAATAAAAAATTGAAACAGATAGCTTGCTCATAACTTTAGATTACAATAATAAATTATACTATAGCACTTGTGTAGAATCCTGAAATATTTCAGTTAAAGAAACAAATAAAAAATTACTTAATATCTAAAGTAGGCCTACTATAACACCATCTTTGTTAATTTTTTCATTTCATGCCCACAACATGAGATTCTCTCATTGTGATTGTTGTCAATAGAATTTGTACATCCATGACATGATAAAAGAAATAAAAATTCAGAAACAGAAAACTCATCAATGATTCTGATTTAGGACCAAGTTTTAGCATTATTTTTTATTTATTTCATGTAGCCTATATAATGTCACATACTCCTTGCATAGTTACAGTTTTGTTGCAGGTACTGTGATTACTGATTATCATGGAAATGCAAAAATAGCCAGCAACAGTCAAGGATATCAAAAATTGTACATACACTTGCTTTCAAAGAAACATTTCTGTATAAATCAATCTTTGAATCCAAATTTGAAACCAGGGAACCTGAAAGAAGAAGATGCCGCGCTGTGGACCTAAGAAGCAGTGCAGCTCGCCAGCAGTATCAAGCTGCGTGATCAGTGTGGTAAAAACAGACCACACAGACGCACAAAAAATGACCACTACACTGGAATGCCAACTTGCTCACCAGACCTTGACCTTTCTTTACCATCACCTATAACAAACTTTCTGTAACTCATGAATGGCTCAAAGAAAGTAATACATTTTTGAAGAATTATCCATGTGTGATAGGACGAGGGATCAGGGAGACCTGGAAAATTTCAACTCTGAAGCTATACTTGATGGCGGAAGGGAGACTTGGAAAAATCCGACCTTTGCACTATACCCCTTGGGGGAACTTAAGAAGATTTGTGAGCTGGGTGTACCTATCTTATACTTTCGCCTTTTCATTTTTTTTTCTTCAAATTATTTCTTAATTTTGCGTTCCTAGGCTATGTGATTGAAGATTGTATGAACAAATACAACTTATTCTTCTTGAAAAATCCTTCTTGAAACGAAAACTCTCCATAAAAATATTGATGTGGCCTTCCGTATTTCACTGCGGAACTAATGTGGAGTACATACGGAGTACAAATGCTCTATTTGTTAAAGCATTTCTATCATAAAGAAGAAGAGAACAGCTGCGTTAGAAGGGGAAATACTACATATTTTATAAATAACTTGACGTTAATGTGATAATGACTTGACGCTGTTGTGATAATTGTTTTGACTTTTCTGTTCTTGTGTCAGACACTAAAATAAAGGATCCTCACTGCAGTCGTGTTCAATGTAAGTCATGAGAATAGTAGAATCTACATTTATTTGTTTTTCAATTTTTTCAAAATTTTGTACATTGATAGGAAATGGTTCAGAGAATTCAAAAATGATGATATCCGCAAAAAAGGCACCCCTTCAAAACGTGCCCTCTTGACAGATAACTCCTCAAATCAGTCTGACAATGAAGCGTTTACAGTGATCGCTTCAATGGTTCAGTCACCTCACATGCAGTATGCAGCATTGCACCTGAATTTGTGAAAAACGACAAAAATAACGAAAGTAAATATATGTGACCCAGGGTGAGAAAAGGGACCTTAGTGGGCATAAAACTGATTTTCTTCTGACTGCACTTTGTGAAAGAGCCAGTGGCGTATCCAGGATCTCCTTAAGGGGGGGGGGTATTTCCAAAATAGGAGGTCCAAAGAAAAAGAATGAAATAAAAGAAGAAGAAATTCTCTCGGTCCCTCGGCCCATACGTTATACATACTTAGGCAAGGTAAGAAACATGAAAACCAAGGGGAGGATTCATCCCCACTAATCCCCCCTGGATACGCCCACTGAACTAAGGTCCCTCTTCTCATCCTGGGTCACATATATAGATAATAGATATTATAGGCGCTGCGCAAACCGTTTGAAAGGAAAACTGTTTGACAGGTAAACCGTTCAATAAATAAAGGCTCCGGAGATCAATCAACTCCGTTGAACAAATTTTTGTCACGCGTTGCGCTGTACTCAATATGATTTCCGTGACCACGCTCGTAAGTAAACTGTTCAATAGGCAAACCGTTTGACAAAAAATGTGACCTGCACTGAAGAAAGGGGTCTTCCAGTCCCACGCAAGATTTTTCAGGGGAGTCGTTCGAAGATTGTGTTCTATGTGTATATTTCGCCGTTTTGGGAATTCATTTCCCCCTCCCCCTCTCTCCACCCTCATAATGGACTTGGAAAATTTTTGTGAATTACCTGGGAGGTCATTGAGAAATCTGCAAGAACCACCCTCAAATTGAATGAAAATAAAATAAAATAAAAATTAAATTAAATTAAATTAAAAAAAAGTAAACTGAAATAAAAGTAAAATGAAATAAAAATAAAATGATATAAAAATAAAATAAAATAAAATAAAATAAAATTAAATTAAAAATAAAATGAAATCAAAGATAATTCTGAAAAAAAAATAATAATGATAGATAGAAAAATGAAAATATATACTTGGGAGGTCATTGAAAAATCTGCGAGTACCACCCTCAAATTAAATGAAAATAAAAAAAAAAATGAAAATAAAATAAAATACAGATAAAAAAAAGTAGAATGAAATAAAAATAAAATGACATAAAAATAAAATAAAATAAAAATAAAATAAAATAAAAATAAAAATAAAATAAAATAAAATGAAATAAAAATTAAATTAAATTAAAAATAAAATAAAATCAAAGATAATTCTGAAAAAAAATAATAATGATAGATAAAAAAATGAAAATATATACTTGGGAGGTCATTGGAAAATCTGCGAGTACCACCCTCTTTCAAAAAAAAAAAAATTGAATAAAAATGAAATTTCCTGTCGAACGATTTGCCTAGTACCATATTATAGACATATGATAGTTTACATGAGGCGATCGTCGCGCTAACGTGGCAAATATACGCGTTTTTTTTCCTTAAAAATTAACCAGGAGCGTGGTTAAAACTGCCCAGGTAACGCTCGAACAAACCTAGCTTCATCACCGGGATACAACGTGGCCCTACGATAACAATAGTACCAAGGTAGAGTTTTTGAAGATTTTCATTCATCTTTGTTCTTCAATAAACAACCAGATTTTTCTGTTACTCACTGCTTATTAAAAAATTATCATGACGACGATTACGCCCAGTATAATTGACGATTTTTCAATGGTACTCCATGGGCAGTGGGAACAAGAACGACCATCTCTTGATTACTCTTACTCACCATTTGGTATGCTGAAACGTACTCTAGATACTCTAGAGAATCAAAAAATAATCTTTATGTTCAAGGTTAGTAGGTACCGGTAACTCACAGTTAATAAACCTGGAATTGCGAGTGAGAGAGTCCGCCAAGACTAATGATTCTAAGGTAGTACCTAATTCAGAAATTGTTTTAAAGAAAATTACAGGTAATGATGATGCGAACACCGAAGACTTCCTAAAGAATATGTCTATCGCAATGTGTAAAAAGAACCAACAAGAGCTGGCTGAACTTTACTCCTCTGGCTATCCTGCACCGCTGTTAATAAAAGATTTGCACCGCAGAAGTACTTTTTCGGAAAAAAAGTATAATTGGGCTATTTTTGGTTTTGGAGTTGAGAATTTTATGTCGTATGCAGCGTACTTTTGCAAAAACGAAGCCCTCAACGGTACCATTGAAGTGGTGTCTGTAGGGTCAGGTGATGGCCACGTCGACCGCAGCATTATGGAAGCGTACCAAGCCCATTTTGGAACTGCACTCAATATCACCCTTGTCGATAAAAATACGATATTCAAAGTCGATTATGCCACTGTCAACAAACTCATCAAAAAGCGTCCGGATGTAGTGAAAAATTGTGTCTCGCTAATCATATGGCCTGAACCCCAATCTAAAGACAGAAACGACGGGTACGATATTGATTCAATTCGTAAATTGCAACCGGGAGCTGTTTTTATTGCCTATGAACCTACTGGAATTAGCGGAAGTCAAGAGCTTGTAGATTTTTTGAGCGAAGGTCAGGAATTTTGGAACTTCAACGGCGAAGTATACAATGCTGAAGATTTCGGATTGCAAAATTATGCGATAAAAACGGTCGCTTATCAAGAGGTACATTTTGAAGCTGGAAAAAAAGCACTCAATGATAAGTTCACTGCACCACCAGGAATAAAAGCTTACCGATTAAGAATGGTAAAATTAACAAGAACTGACTGACAGACTTTAAATAATTTAGTTCCCACCCATTTAGTCTAATAAAAGTGGGTGCTGATGGAGTTTTTGTATCTTTCATTATTTCATTTGTTTTATTTTCTCTTACTATGTTGCAATTAGCAACTGCATCATAATAAGTACCTACCTAACTAACTTTCATTCATTTGATAAAAATTTTGTTAAGCTATGCACGTGTTTTCTATGTTTTATCAAGTTGTGCAATATTAGATAATCACCTATAAATGATTTACTTACTTGAACTGAATGAAAAATTAATGAATGTCTAGGCCAATGTATGTACCTCAAAATAATGTGTATTGGTATCATTTTGATCATGTTTTGTTTTTTTATATGAAGTGTCTATTGTAGTTTACAAAATCAAAACTGTTACTCTGTAAAATATAATTATCTTTTAAAGATGGGTGAAGTTATTTTGAAGCATTCTGTCTACCCTTCCCCCGCTCTTGATTTGGGAATTCATTAGTCTTTACTCATCAAATTGGGAGCTGATAATGAGAGAATGAGAAAACCACTGCGCAGGTCCACAGGAACTATTATTTTCTAGGTAAGATGGAAAATTTATCAAGTGATAACCAAGAATTAAGAATTTTGCAGCGTCTCTAATAATCTTCAACTTTTCACTAATATTTAATTCTGTCTCCGCTCATATGATGAGGCTCCAACATTTGCAAAAGTTGCTTCAATCAGATTGCATCAATTTTTTTCAAAGTATAGACTTTTATCATCTAACAAATTTTATAAAAATTGATTTGGAAACTGTGAATAAAAGAAGAGTGTCATTTTTGCTGATGTATATTTTCTTATTAATCTTAGTAATCAAAAAATTTATCCTGTACCTATGTTCAAATACAAGGAAAATCAAAAAGAGAATTCAGAAACTCTACTTGAAAAATTATGAAAAGCATATTTTTGATCGGTAAGTACTAAAATTCATGTATGTCAAAAATGAATTGGGATGACCATACACTATGATATGCTATTGCCAAAATATGTGCAAAAAATCTGACAAGTACCTTATCCATAAATTATTTTCCAAAGCTACAGCGGTATCTTGTTGATTACCTAAACTCATGGCGACAGATTTGTAAATACGTAGGTATTTACATCATTCTAGAAATGGTGTTAACAATGGAAAAAATTACTTCGATAGGAATCCATAAGAATTTTTGTTTAACAGGATGAAGAACAAGAAGAAAAAAGATGTATCGGTGGGAAAAGCAAAGAACATAAACGACGTCAAAGATTAGTTTTATTTAAGTACCTTGTCAACTTGTTGAGTCAGACCCAATTAGATTATGCAAATAATGAAAAATAGGTGTTGAATGGTGGTGGTGGTGGTGGTGGGAGGGGGGGGGGGAGATGTGAACCAGAATATTTCAAAAAATATAATTATGTTGAATTTGTCCAATTAATTTGTAAAAAAATACTTAGAGAAATTGTTTGTACTCCTTGAACTATAATAACGATTCAAAATTCTTAATAGCATAGCAATACATTAAAAAAATCAATTTTATTTTTCTTTTATCAGTTATTTTCTAATACAAAATTGTTTAGAAACGTACATATCGACCGAGGGAAAGAAAAATATACTTGAGAATTAGATATACCTGATGTATATTTATGCGTAAGTACATTCCACTATATTAATGGGTGTAAATGATCAATTAGGTATTGGTTATATTATTGTTTAAGTTAGCTCATTAGTAATGGCTAGGCACTAAGCGCGCTAAAAGTTATTCAATTTTTATTCATCTGCTGTCTGCTTATAAACCTTTTGATCAAATTTGAGAAGGGCTGGCTGAATATTAAATTTTTTAATAATATACTCTTCAAGTTTTAGAATTAAGTACATATTTAGGCCTACCTGAGCTAGGTGTGATTAATAATTAAGTTATGAACAAATAAAATCCTTATGACATGGTTCTCAGTATGTAAGAATCTGTTTGCATCAAAAATTTTCCTTAAACACTGCACTGTGTTATTAATGTTGCCTCCCATGCAAATTTCACTAGAACTGATGGCTGTATTGTAAAGCAGTAGACTGTGTACAGTGATAGACGCGCCAATTTCTAGAATTTCTACCACAGCTAATGTTTGATTTAATAGCGGTATACAACCTGGCACTACAGAGTAAATGATAAAAATATTTACTTTTCATGTAGGTAAGTACACATCTTGATCTTCTGCAGGATAAATCCAGATTTTTCTGTCTCTTTGATGATTGATTCAAAATTATCTTGCTTTGTTATAAAAGTACACGCGCTGCAATTCAACATTATTTTTTCATTTCCACTCCAACTACAGTGTCAAAGATTATTCCATGATCGCCTTTCATCATCTAGTGAAAATCAATCAATCATATCCATATTGAAAGTTAGTATGCATGTTAATAAACCTGGAACGGCAAGTTCACCTGAGACTAATGATGATAATTTAGAAAATATCTTGGAGGAAATTGCAGATGATAGTGAAACAAATATTGAAGACGTTTCAAAGTATATGCATATTGAAATGCAAGAAAGTAACCAACTAAAACAGGCTAAACTTTATTCTTTTGGCTCTGCTCCTCTGTTGTTGAAGAATTTTCAGCGCAGAAGTGTTTATTATCAACATTTTGCAAAAAAATCTTATAATTGGGCCATACACGGTTTTGGAGTTGAGAATTTCTTGTCATATGCAGCGTACTTTTGCAAAAACGAAGCCTTAAACGGTACCATTGAAGTGGTGTCTATTGGGTCAGGCGATGGCCACGTCGACCGCAGCATTATGGAAGCGTACCAAGCCCATTTTGGAACTGCACTCAATATCACCCTTGTCGATAAAAATACGATATTCAAAGTCGATTATGCCACTGTCAACAAACTCATCAAAAAGCGTCCGGATGTAGTGAAAAATTGTATCTCGCTAATCATATGGCCCGAACCTCAATCTGGTGAAGACAGGGACGACGGTTACGACATAGAGTCGATTCGTAAGCTGCAACCGCGAGCTGTTCTTATTGCCTATGAACCTACTGGAATTAGCGGAAGTCAAGAGCTAGTAGATTTTTTGAGCGAAGGAAATAAATTTTGGGAATCTGACGGTGAAATGTACAATGCTAAAGATTTTGGGTTGGAGAATTATGCAATAAAAACTGTTGCTTATCAAGAAGTACATTTTGAGGCTGATGAAAAAACATGTGATGTTCTGATCCCTCTACCACCAGGAAGTACGGCTTTCAGATTGAGAATGGTAAAATTAGAAAGAATTGATTAATCGGCTTCATGTAGAGCTTTCATATAGGCTGATAGGTACGTATTGGTGTTTTTGGAGATAGGCCTATGTGTATTAGCATAGCTCATCTAAGCAAAATTTTTCGTATATACCTACACTCTAATTGTACTCATATTAATATTATGATCATAACTGTACCAAAAATTTTACTTTATGTGAGGAAATAATTTAATTTACTCCATTTCACTGTAACTCAGTATATAGGTATAATTTATATGTTACAATTAAATTTTATTTGAATTAAATGAGAAATTAGTAAATGACGTAGGTATCTGTACTTCATCATACCGGTATTTTTTTATTACGTAGGTGTTGCCTTTCCATAATGTACCTACGTATAGTTTCCCTAGTATACGTATCTATAAAATATTGATTGCGAACTTAGTTGTCATCTTGATCAATTTAATTAGGTGAGTGTTTGTGTTTTGAAGATACGACGATCTACTGTTCTTTTACTGTCATTTATTCTCGTATTTACTCATTAGACTTGCTCAGTCTTACTAAAAACTGATTCTGTATAAGGAAGTACGATACTACACTGAGCATGTCAGGTACTTGATCCGAGAAGTTTTTGGAAGCAGGAAAAGATGGGATTCTGTATCGTTCAATTTGCTTCACAAATGTACCGTGCCTGGCATATTTTCCAACCATTTTCCTAATATTTTTATCGCTTATGAATTTTGACATTTTTGAATATTTGGCTAAAAAAATAGAACGGTATCATTGTAGCATAATTTTATGAGAGTATTATGTACTTCTGTACATTGTACTTTGTATCAGGTCACCACGGAATATTTTTGATGAAGTAATTTCACTCCCTACTATCTTCATATTGTCATCATTTGTGAGAATTAGTTCAGGGCTCGTCTTTCATTCTTAGATATTATATAGCATTAGATACCTCCTGGTATCATTTGACAGAAAAATTATCCCATACTGAATCAACTTAAACCTTCTTTATAGCTATGAGATATAGGAAAGTACAACTGTATGATAGAAAATCAAGTTTTTTTTTGTTTTTTTTGCGCCCATGATCAGAATGAAGACTAATTGAAAACTGAAAACGTCAATATTGTTTCTCATCAAGAAAAATTGAGCTCTTTGACAGTTTTTTCCAATGTTTTAATGAACTCTTCACCTTTCTTTATTTTTCTCGGATCTTTTCTTTTGTTTTGGTTTTTATGGTATATACCATTTTTTTTTCTCTTTTTTTTTTTTTTTTTTTTTTACAAGATCTTGTTGTACAGTAAATACTATTGAAATCTGAAATTCTATCCAATATTTTCTCTAAGCCAACTTACTAGCGTTTGTGTTTGAACAGCAATTTCATAATATTCCCAAATTCCTGCATAACATCTGGATCAAAATTACCCTCAAAATTCTTACCGTAGGTACAAATAGAACTTCCTATTCACACTGTCTGTTTTATATTGTATTGTAGTATTGCACTTAGGTTTATTTAAACTGATCAAAATTTGGAGAAACTTAAAAATAATAGAATTCGAAGAGTTCCTATAGGATTTTTATTTTACTTCAGTGATTAAGAAAATAGGTAGGCCTACTTCCATTACAAATTCCAATTTAGTGGTTGAAAAAAAAAAAAACAAAAAAAACACGACATTAAGAACTATTTTCACAATTTTCTGTAACATGATATCCACAGTTCTAACAGTAATTCATTTTTGTTCTTAAAAATTTCTTCCGTTCATGATCAGCATAGCCGACAGACCTAAGGAAGTATTGAAAAAATATATATATCAACATGGTAGGATGGGTCATAGATTATTTTTTGAGCCTATATCACACAGCCTTCCGAAATTTTTCGCTGCTTGAAAATTTGTTCAATGAACAATTAGGTAGACTTATAACGTTTGTATGATTGAAGTGAATCGCACGTTAATATTTAAAAAAGAGAAAAAAGAAAAGAAAATATAGCCTATTCCCATGAATCTCACAAGACCGGGTACAAAGTAGTTATAGCTAGACGCAGAGCGCAAGTGCCCCATTCTTAGCAAAAGTTATGAGACGTGGTCACTAGCAGTCGATGAAAAGGAAGAAACGTGCATTACCCAACTCCTATTTCTAAAAAATCAAGACTAAATAATTATTTAATTTGGGTACTTGTTGTAAATGAAACGTCCTCGATGAATATAGATTCTTGATTACTATTGTCATTATGATTAAATAAATTCAAAAAGGACTCCACAGAAATCCGATTGCATTATTGTAACTCGTGTTATAGTTTCTCATCCATTTGCTAGCCATACACGAGTTGATTTTTTGACGGATTCGGTCTGAAATCACACGGATCAATTCCGACGGAAAATCCGTCAAAAAATTCGTTCGTGTATGGTTAGCTAGTGGAAACGTTTTTTCTCAACCGTGTCCAGTGAGGATATAGTTACTTGTATCAACTTTCTTATTTTCAGCATTTTCTCTAGTTGTTGAAATTACCCTCACGTTTTTGTATTCCTATCTGTTCAGAAAACGGAGGACTACAACGAATCTATCTTTACGATTTATGGCAACCTCTTCTATTTTACAAAGCTCCTGTGCAGGTGTGTATGTCGACTTAATTTCGTCCAAAGATGAACGAGTGAGCAACATAGAATTTCTCACAAACGAAGAAAGAAGAATCTGTCTAATTTTTTCTGATTCACAGGGAAACAAACAAGGTTATTACAGATTTTTTTTTTTTTTTTTGTAAACGGATGGCTCGAATAAACTGGATCCAAATCCTTGATTCTGTAGATACGTTAATTCTATTTTGTGCGGCAAAAATGGAGTTGGACTTGAAAAAAAAAAAAAGAAACGGACGGAGTCGATATTATACCTAAATGAAAGAGAAAAAGAAGGGGAAAAAAAGGAGAAAGAACATTACAATCATGGGGAACAGAAATTTAAAAAAAAAAAAATCACGTTTACCGCAAGTGTTCACTCGTCAGAATGATAGAATAGCTCCAAATCTAGCTAGTCTTTAAAAAGTTTAAATATAATTTAAGAACTCAAAAGAATTCGATGGAAACACTTGTTCAAATTTACTTTGTAGTCAACATCAAAAATTTTTACATTCTTTGTTTGCACCCCCATTTTTCCAAAGGAGTACCTACATTTAAAGACTTATATAGCTGATTCCTTTACAAATTGTAACTATCGACACCTAAAAAGAATTATTCAACATTAAAAATTCGAAGTTCTACAAGCTGACATTATTGAAAACAAACGAATGATGATAGCTATTGATTTCGTGAATCTTGAAATGCGGATGCGGATTTACACTCGTGAACATGATGTTTCCGTGATCTGCACTCTCGATTTTCTCAATAGTTTTCAATGAAGGTATATTCGTTCACAAATAACATAGCCTTCATTACGAGATTTCACTAATCGCGATATTAGCGCTCTCATCTTACCGGAAGTTTTTTGCAAAACTAAAAAAACTCGTCCCTTGCACAACTCTTTTGTTTTCTCTAATTCTCGGCGATCAGATTTTGGAATCTTGTCTAAAATTCAATTTTATGTTGATAAAAATTTTCAAATTTTCCCTGTCTTCCGTTTATAAATTCAAGAATGTCTCTTCATTGAAACGTAATTATATTTTTCGTGATGTAAACCCTACCTTTACAACTTTTATCGTAAGAATTTCTATCCTGCCTCAATCGATTGTTCCTATTTTACCGATAGTGTTCGTGTTCATTGAAAAATTTAATTTAATAAAATTGCTGAAAAATTTTTTATTCTTGTGATATCATTCTTTATTCGGTATGTGTGCGAAGTTTTTGTGAATAAATCGACGGATCCTCTGTCTGGAATAGCTGTGGAAGAACGCTCAGGTAGTGTTGAAAGTTTATTACTCGATCATCGACCGTATTTCTCTCATCATTAAGATTGGAGGTTGTAAATCGGACCAACCTTCGTCGATAAATGTTTACTGTAGCAATCGATAGAGGGACGTCGTTGCCATTGCGCGATTTGAGACTATCGTTCTATCTTCACTCTCCAGAGTTGAAACGCTCGATAAATCTGACTTGATATCGTCCACTTCTACCCAGGATCTCCCTTGATCTCTCTTTCCCACCGGCGAACGTTCGCTGATCGGTTTTGGAAACGTTTCAACTAATTTACAATTCCCCATTTGAGCACACTTTTTCTGGTACATTTCGGTGTACTTTCAACCGGTGTAACTCGAAATTTTGACAGGCTATCACTACCCTTTCCATTTTGAGTCGAATGTACCCCGAGATTTTTCTAGGAAACACTGTGGAGTCGTCAGTCACCACAATTTGCTGATAATCGATTCTGATCTGTTCGTTTCGTTTTATCTTATTAAATTGATACGACCTAACTTGTGTTGTCACGTAAATTTGTTTTCCAAAGGTCCCCTTCTCGCGGACTTAGGATCTCTGTTTGGTCATACTTTGAGTATTGTTCATTTATTCCACGTTCTATATTGAACCTAGTAAGTCAGACGAATGATTGCTCATTCCTTGCTTCAAGATTAGCGATAAAAAACAGACGAATGAGTATGCAATGTGATCTTCACATAAGACTCTACATTTTCTTTAAAACTAACAACAATTTGTTATCGAAAAAAAAAAAAAAAAAAAAATACAACTCCATTGACCGCTTTGTTAGAATTAGCTTTCAACTTGGGCGTCATATTTTTCAATAATTTTAATGATTTTATTTCTTTTTTTTACAGGTTTGATTATTTACTATTATACGATACGAGAAGATGAAGTATGAAAAATTGATGCTCAGAGAGATTACGTGAGACTAAGATTGTTGTCGATCCTAGCGTCCGTTCTCGATTGGAGGTGAAGAATTATTTCAATAAAAGGGTATCAGCTCTTACTTTATTATATTCCTCTTTCTCTTTCTCTTTTTTTTTTTTTTTTTTTGCTAATCCGTCTGAAGAGGGTTGTTCTCGTGAGAGTTGCCTTAAAAGCGATAAAATTTTACAGAATCAAAAAATGAATGAGTAAATGATGGCTACAAAATAACAATTTTTTTTTTCGGATTCATTATTCTAAGTTGATTCATTAAAATATTGTATGAGTAGGCCCAAAATAAAACCGCTAGTCAAATAGAAATTCAAGAACTCAGTAGAAACGATTAGATTTACGTATCTATTCGACGTTATTGCACATTAAACGAATGGAATATCCATTTTTTAATATTTGAAATTTTTTTTTTTGTCTTTTGAATGTTGTCTCCCTATAAGTGTGTCAAGATTGTAAACTATAATATTGAGTAAGTTTTAGACTAATTCAATCATCGCAAAGGAGCAAAATATGTGCCTCAGAAACTTGCAATCGCATCTTGGTCTATGTTCTGAAGGAATGGGAAACTCGAAGAAGCGGCTTCAATCGAAGGTAAGATTTTACTTCTGTTTTTATTACTGTATTTCAGTGAGCATAACGATTTTCTCATTCATGATGGTAAATTTTACGGGACACCGGTGTCCTGGAGAAAGGAAATGTGAATATTTGAGCATTAAATAACCCGAGTAGTGGAAGAAAAAATTATTTTAAGAAAGGAACAAAAACTAGAGAGAAGAAACTCCGGTGATGATACCGATAGTGAAATATTGAATCGCTGGACGAATATCTCTTTCTTATCTCTGGAAATGAAGTTCTTGTTAATATTATTTAGGGTAAATACGCCATTTTCCGGAGTCACGTGTAATTCTGTAACTTCGAATACTCATTAAGAACACGAACACTGCGCATTTTTTGTTCTGCATAAAATTTATTTTGACAAGAAAATTTAATGCATTTGGCACTGCAAAAATGATTCAATAGACTCGTAGAAAATAAAAAACTTGTACCTCTTTCATTTTCGAATTTCACAAATTTTAATTGAAAAAAAAAAAAATAATAATTATAGAATGTAGGTAATACCGGTAATAATAATGGAGGTGGACTCGAGTTCTTGTTACTCCTATTATATGAAGAAGTAGTTTCATCCTTATACGTTTGGGTTATTGCTATTGCCTAGCTGCAGAGAACCGGCGTCTCGTGTGAATTGATTTCAAGCCAATTATTGATGAATTTCTCGACTTTATTTCGTTGACAAGTTGTCTAGTTCTTACAAGTAATACGTAATAACGTTTCGACAATCTCATCTAAAAATTACGTTAACCTAGATTTTGTCGAATTTCAACTTCTCGCTTTTGACCTCGTGGAAAGAGTTTTATGGAGCAAGTATAATCATATTACTTAGTGAGAATTTAGAACATTGACGGAATTGCGAGTGAAGATCGAAAAAACAAACCTTGGAAATCGACGTCTTTATTAACAAGATTAACCCGGACAAATAATTGGTTAATGAGTATAGCAAAACTACTCCAACATGAAATTTTCTGGGTTGTTCGAATTTTGAACTAAGCCTCGATTTGGTCTTTCTAGATGATGATTAGATTACTATCTTATGTCATTGGCGTGATCGGAAGCATTTTATTCCTAGATATTTTTCTCTCAGAAGTCGGTCGTCTGTATTGAGTTCCTTCATTTATTTCTATTACTCCTCTCGAAAAGCTGATTGACAAAATAGGTTCGCTGTGATGAAATATCTCACTTATATTTTTAACGAAAACTGTTCGACATTTTAGCTGATAAAAGTTTGAATAATCGTTGAAAACGTTCGAATGTTATATGTCCGCGAGGTGTACGAAATTTCGGTAGTTTTAAAGTACTGTGATAATATTGTCGTAAAGATGAGCATTGTGGCACGACAAAATCTTTCTATGAATTTTCCATGTTGATTGTGCATTTTACTTGGACATTGTCGGTCATTATACTGCTGTGAACCTGCGACACGAGATGTGGGATGGAATAAAAACGCGAATGCGTAGTATCGAATCTATACGGCCGAAATATTTGAATTTATATTTGATTTTTATTTAATAATGTTTTCATATTTTTTAATGGAAGTAAATGGCGTGTAAGTGTTGAGCGTGTCTTGGCTACAAAATTTAAATTCGTTTTCGGTCAGAAACGCTACGAGTATGACATTCGGAACAATGAAGCCGACGTTCCTGTTTTGTAATCGTTAGAATTCATAATTTATAGAAATCGGCAAAGAAACCTCGTCTATCGTAGGCTCATGTATCGGCCTCCGTGGGCACTTTTACGCGCACATGTGATTTTGACTAGAATAATAATTTTGAGGATAGGTGTACAGCTGTGTACAAATTTGTCCTCTTGCTTCTCATGGGACGCTCCATATATTTTTATCGCCGACTCTTGGCTTTCCATACGCCCCGAGTTTGTTTCTTGTTTACTCTGCGGTTTTCAATGTCAACAACTGTAATCCATCATATCCTAAATCTGAGGTGTTGATGGTCATTGACTTCAAATTCAAGAGGCGTATTTGGGTTATTTTGAGCTCTATTGAGCAATTTCTTTCATTCTTCGAAGCTCTAGTGTTGAATCGTATGGAAATGTGCGCTGTTGATTTTTTCTGACGGTTTTGCTAGGTAGTCATATTAACTCGTATCGAAATAGCTTCTATTTGATTGGTCGACGAGAAGTTCAACTAAACAAAGTGGCTCATCTTAATGGATATTTGTTGACTTGTGAAGGTGAAGTTGATTTCCGAAGTTGAGGAGTTCACGCAACCTTGATTATTTCATGAGAATTTTCTTTCAGGTTTGAAACTTCGCACATGTCTTCCCCTTGCATTCTGTGGAATATTATAGTCACCCGATGCACAAATTTATTTGTTTACTCCTACTTTACACCGTAGTGATGACAGGATAGACCAATCAGCGACTTTTGAACTTTATTTCGAAGTGGCAATAAATAGGAGTTGATGCGAGAGATCTCTGGTTACAATTCAGATTGAAGATAGAGCGACCATGGGGCATCAAACTTGAAAGACATTTCCGTTGGAAGGGTCTCAACAATAAAAATTGATTCGGGACGTTTCGTTTGAATTCACGTCGCCTGTATCGCTCTTCTTCTATTCTACAATCTGCACTGTTCAAGTCCTGTGCTATCTCAGCTGGAGGGGGAAAAGAAATCAGGAAAAGTTTGCTAATTATTTCTCAGGCTAGTTGCTGAGTTTGCCATTGTACAGTAAGAATGTATTTTCAGAAAACCAGGGCTTCAGGATGAAATGATCGTCGAAGATAGTCGAAGACTTGTATCCTTATTTCCGCCTCACTTATCCGTACGGAATATTGATACGTCAACCGATATGAATTATTGTACTCATGACTTCGTCCTGTTGGCACCGCTGCTGTTCCAGATCGTGTTCCCATTAAAAGTAAACCCTATTGTTTTCGAACGCGGTCTTGTTCGTGGATGCAAAAGAATTTGTATCGAGAAAAAAAAAGTTGAAAATAGCTTCAGCCAAGTTGTAAACCGATCATTATTCGATTTCGGAGTGCGTTTACACGTAATGAGTTTTAAATTGGTGAATGTTCGAGCTGCCGGATATATGATGGTGTTCGAACGCAAACTTGTGTCGAATACGAAATGAAAACGATGTGTGACCGTGATGACACTTTATTAGGAACGAATATTGTACCGTATTCATCAATATAAGGTGTTGGAATAACAGTAGCATTAAAAATAATTGACTCTATGCGATCGTTGTGGATGTATTGTGGAACTCAATTTATGCAAGAAGAAATTCAGCCAATGGTGATTTGAAGAAACTGCTATCAACTTTGAAATCTTTCGTTATCTGATAAACATAGTTGAAATTGATGAAGTCGCTCAACTAATGGGCACAATGAGGATGATTATGAAGTAGATGGTTGGTTGGTGTAGAAGTAGGTGAACCAGCAAAAGTTCAATCTGCTGATGAATTTTTATGATTGTTTGAGATGCAGGAGAGACAGAATGGTCAAGCTTGATGTTTTTGAGAGTTGGATAAGAGAAGAAGCATTGAACAGACAGATTGTCCGCATTGCAGTCTGAGGCTTGAAAGAGAAAATGGTTCAACGACTTTTTCTTGTCAGGAAAGGCGGTTTGAAGTAGACCAGGAAATAAAGCTCATTGGTGGATAAGGAGGACCAGAAATCATGCAGGAGAAGAGTGTGAGGGAACAGTTGTAGGATTTTAAATCATATGAGAGGAAGGGGAGAGGAAGGCAGATAAAGGTGAACACAAACACTGTTTTGCGGTAAGGTCCAATGCGTCATGTTCCTCAAGGTCAATGTGTTTAGGTCGGAGTAAAATTAAGAAAATACTGTGGCACGTAACAATTTATTGATTTTACAAATACGACCGACTTCGTCTAGGCTAGCTAGACATCATTAGGTGACTATTCGTGATAAACTAAGTAGGATGATATTTATAAAAGTATGAGAGAATAGGTGTAGCGTAAAAATTACTCATGTCATTTAACACGATTGTGCCTGCATGAGAGGCTGCTGCGATCGCCTCTACCTCTTCAAGTCGATTCATTATGCGACCCTTCGTACAAGTATGAAGTAGCCTATGATGAACGTTGGCGTAGTTATGATGCTGATCTAGGCAGTGTTTGGCCATGGCGGATTTTCCGGGGTGGTTGTTGTTGAAGGCTGACTGATGTTCTTTCAAGCGCGTCTCGAGAGTTCTGCCCGTCTGACCAATGTATTTAGCTCCGCAATCCCCACAAGTCAATTCGTATATGCCAGATTTTTGGGCGGTTGGGGTAACATCCTTAAGTGAAGATAGGTGTCCAATAGTAGTAATTGGGTAGAATGCGACTTCATAGTTAATCCTCCTCAGTTCCTTGGCTAATTTTTCAGTGAGTCTACCAAGGTAAGGTAGTTTCACCCACGTCTCTTTTCCAACATTGGGTAGGGTGGCGGAGTTTGGATGGAGTAGTTTGCGAAGTTGTTGACGACGTATGAGTTTCCTGACATTTATTTTCAGATTATTGATTTTGGCAATAGTTTCGATCATCTGAGTTTCAGATTCAAAATCATTCCTGGATAGTGGTATGGACAGCAGTCTGTGAACTGATGAATGAATGGTTGCTTCTTTATGGGTGCGAGGATGGAGTGAGCGGTTATTGATAGAGATCCCAGTGAAGGTCGGTTTTCTGAAAATTTTTGAATTCTGGGGTACAGGTACCATGAGCATCAGCGACTAGGTTTGTAGAGAGGTCGAGGTAGTTCAGTTTACGGTCTTCAATCTACATGGTAAAGGAGATGCTGGGGTGATAGTTGTTCAGCTCATCCAGTAGGTTCTGGAGCTCTTGTTGGTTGCCATCCCAAATACAGAAAACATCGTCGACGTATCTCTTCCAATAGAGTATGTTGGTGGATCCAAGTCTGGGAGTGATCAAGTTCTTTTCCAAGTGAGACATGTAGGCGTCAGCGACCAAATTGGAGAGTGGGCCACCCATAGGCAAGCCATCAGGAAACTGAAAAGTGGTGTTTTTGAGGACGCAGATATTTTCGGAGAAGCAGATACTAATTAAGTTAACAAATTCCTGGATAATTTTAGCAATTATATTGTTTTCTTTCAAGTAGAGAGCCATGATTTCGATGCTTTCTTTTACTGGAATGGTGGTGAACATGTTGACGCAATCAAATGATACCAAAATTGACGTTTCTGGGAAGGAGCGTTCATGTAGGTCCAAAGCAAATTCCACTGAATTTTGTACAGTATGGGGTGGTGCAAAATTAGATATGGTCCGAAACCAGTGGTGGATGTATCTAGCTAGTTTGAAGGAGGGATCCGTATAGTAAGCCACGACTGGACGGATAGGTAGGGATTGCTTATGGAGTTTTATCTGGCCGTACAGTTTAGGTAAGGAAGGATTAAGTTGAAAAAGGTGGTCTTTCTTGCACGTGATGATATACTGAGCATCTTTTATTGCGTCTCGAACTTGCGTGTTGTACTCGGAAAGATTGGTTTCTGATTGGAGCGCGCCAGAGGATGATAGAAATTCTAGAACCTTAGTGTCGTAAGTATTACGTGGAAGGATGACAAGAGGTGCCCATATCTCAATGAGTACGTATACAAGAATGAGGATCTGTTGATGATAGGATTGGTGGATAGCATGGAGGGATGAGACAGATCACCATCGGTTATGAGGTCGACATCAACGCAGTTTTGAATTGTATTCAAACAAGAGGACTTCCGTCAATTCCTGATTTGACCCTTTAGTTAGTCTTTCGACTACACGCATAAATAAATTTCAAACTTTTGGAATGAACAGGAACTACTATCAAAGATATTTCTAGAAGTATTTTGGACGCTAATTACAATACTATATGCCGTTTTTCAATAACTCCTTTCATTATTCTGTACAATACCAGACAAATGTCGCATTCTGAAAAAATTTTTCACTTTGTTGAATTAAATCACAAAAGTGCGCTGTATCTTAAGACGTGAATGAAACAGGGAAAGGATGATGTTCTGTCACTTTTTCTATGCTGGTTAACATGTAGCGCACTCTTGTGGTTGTATCGAATAAAGTGACTAATTTCTTTAAAATGCGAGTATTTATCTGGTACGTGCATGTTTAGTTACCGCGGCTTGTTGCGACGCATAACGTGTCTTATCGAGCTACAAAATTTCAATGCGCGACGTTGAGTGTCGCAATAAAGCGTGGTAACTGAACATGAGTATTGCACAATAATGAGAGGAGCTATCGAAAAACGGCATGGTGTTGTATCTAGCGTCAAAAATACTTTTAGGAGTGTCTGTGATAGAAGTTTCTGGTTCACCCCACAAGTTTGAAATTTGTTCAAGTGCTAGTGATCGTCCAAATTTGACGTACCGTGCAAATTTTCTCGCTTTTGGACTAGCACTCTTCAATCAATTTTTTTTTACTTCAAATTACTGTTTCCATAAAGGCAAACGTTCAAATTTCCGTATATGAAACCTGGTTCCGAAAAAGGAGGTAACGAAAAAACAAACGATCGAGAGCATTGATATCGATTTATCAATATCACGTTGAAAAGTAGCTAAAATTGATTCGATGTTTGGACGCTTTCTGCCTCTTCTTTGGTTCAGGTCACATTTTTGCAGACCCATATCGCAGGAAAAAAGTACGGGGACCTATTTTTGCACACACGTTAAAAAAGCAAAATATAATCCAACAATCAATATAATACAAACGCCGCGCCATATCTAATATAGCCCTCATTTTCTGGCTCAAATACGTAAAATATAATATGACTTTTAAATAATAATTGCTGGGTAATACTTTTATGAAAGTGTATAACCATCACTATATTAAACGATCCTGGATATCTTCTAGCGATATCGTAACAGAATTTCTGCATTTTCAAATACTTCGAAACATTCGCATGCATATTTCTGCCCACCGCACGATAACATAAGCTAGAAATTCTTGACAGTACTTTACACCACGTGAATTTCTCCGATATCTACCTACTCTGCGGTATTTTCAAGGAAGGAGACAAAAAATGCGAGATAAAAATTGATAAAATTTCTATCCGATAAAAATTCAAAAATACGCGTGAAGAAAAGAACGTGGCAAATGATAGCTAGAAAGGTGTAGGTATGCCTTACTTTATTCGTCTTATAAATATGTGTACACCTACACGAATATTTTTTCTTTCACAACCAAATTTTTCAATAATTTGATAGGCTTAAAACTATTACGGGTTCCTTGAAATATCAATTGTATTCGAAATTTAGCAAACCTCTGCTTCATAAAGTACTCTTTTGAATATTTCAAGACAGAATGGTCACAAAGTTTGACAAAAAGCAATAATTGCTGGAGATTACAGCTTGGGTACAACTTATTACATGAACTAAGATAACTTCTCACAATAAATTGTTACCATCGCGTTACAGCAATACTACATAATATTCATCATAGCGATAATAACGACGATGTCTGAAGTAAGGAATGCTGAATCCGTCGTCAGACTAACGTAAGGGGACGATAAAAAAACAGACTAAAGAAAGTCTTACTAAATTAATTACATATTTTACGTCGTAATTTCTCCAAATGAAACACTTTGCATTAGACATTTGAAACATCAACAAAACATTAGTGAGCACGAAAACTGCGAGGCGAAAAGAGAGCGCGACGAATAAATGAAGTATTAAGGAAATAGATCTTTTATACACCGAACATTTTGACAGAAAATTGGAATGACAATAATAGGGAGTAAGAGATTGTTACAAGAAATGAGGATTTAGTAAAGGGGTAGGTATTAAGAGCGATTGTACGAAATAAATATCAGTCGTCGTTATAATTTCTCAAAAGCCAAATTCATTAAAAACAAGGAACTCGACTAAGAAGTTCATTATCGGCTCGCTGACGAATACGTGCAAATATAATATCCTAATAAGATGGAAACTAATTTATTCATCCTCAAACAACAAACCTGAAACTCTTTATCAACGTATTTATTTTTTCGAGCATATTTTCATACACAGTCTTCCCTATACTCATAAATATCGTTAGGGCGAAGCAAACGCGTCACGACGACAACGAGCAAATAATACCGATAAGATAGCGATATTTCTTTGAAATGCACATCTACAGCAAATATTTTTACGATGCGCTGCACAATAAGCTGCAAGCTACGAGTATAACTTGAAGCCCGCAAAACATATCTATTATACAAGGCAGGGTAAACAAATAAAGTAATGGCGAATGACCCGTCTACTTTTTCTTCTTCCGACTAAAATTCTCAAGAGGAAAATTTCCGAAATTATCATAAAGAATTCGAGAAAGGAAACATTGAATTTCGATTCGCGCTACTACGAAATCAAAAGCTTGACAATCGTTCACGGTTAGTCGACAATTTGAGCGAAACTTTTGTTCAGTGGAACCACTCACTTTGGGGCAGAAGATGTTTCTTCGAACGCTCTCTCACGGGTTCTTGTTTTTTACTAGTGATGGCAAAAAACCTACCTCTACTAATCGAGTGGATCCAGTAACTTTGACCAGAAAGCTCAGTTTTGGCAAAAACCCGATTTCGTGTGGCCATGTGCGGAAGAATAACTCTCACGTTCAGAAAATAACGAAGAATGCATTCGATACAAAAAGATAATTATCTTCCAAAATCTTTATTATGTTCCTCGTCAAAATAATAAGCTTAGCCCTCGTACAAACTAGTGAGTCGACTTTTACTTTCTCAAAATTATAGCCACGTTAAATTTATGACTACGATTGCGAAATTGCGATACGGCAAGCTACAGCATAAAAAAGTAGTGAAATTTCGCGAGTAAAATCGTATCAACGGCAACAGGTTTCATTTTAATTATTAGAAGTCTTAAACCCACAAACAAAATAAGACCGTGTTTCGGTACTTCAATTGGGACGGTTTCCAAAAAAACAAAAACTAATGTTTAATTACACGAACAAGAGGAAAACAGCTAAAGAGATCATGGGAAAAAATTCGTCCTCAACGACAAAAGGTATAACTGAGCCCTCTTAAATTGTAAATTGGACTCGCGGGTCAAGTGACGTTTTGACTCGTTACGTTTCCATCACTCGCGTTCCGCTTGCGAGGGTAAATCTTTGCAACTTCTATGTTTGCGGTGTATTGCAGCCAGCCGGAAGCCAAAAGCTAGCTTTATTTGCACCTTCATAAACCAAAAGAATTTTTCTTTAGTAGATTTCTATACAAGTTGGAAAAGTAAGCGATTGCCGACGAGTTGCGACTGTTGCAACACGAGCCTTGGCGAGTGCTGTAATCGCAACGAGTCGCAAGCGCTTACTTTTCCAATGTGTATAGAACGCTATTTTTTCTAATAAGTGCGAGAAAGCGCATTTTCCGAAAAGATTATTGCGAATGAAAACGACTAATATACAAACAGTGAAGAAATGAAATTAGAAGTAGTGAAGAAATGAGATGAAACAGTGAAGAAATGAGCGACTTTCCCCACTGTTCCGTAGCACGCTTAGAAGTAGTGAAGAAATGAGATGAAACAGTGAAGAAATGAGCGATTTTCCCCACTGTTCCGTAGCACGCTTATAGCGTAACGCACGGTAGGGCAATCACCAGTTTTCCCAACGCTTTTCAATTGAGAAAGAGCGCGCTTTCGTAGCACGTATTAGGAAAACAAGTTTACTCCCACGTTTCACATTACAACTATATTTTGACGCTATTGTAAAGACATTATGAATAACATGTTATTATTACTTATTTTTCATCAAAAGAAAACTATGAACATAAAAAAGAAATATCATTCGGCACTGCCGTCAATTAATTTTTTATTTAAAAAAGGAAGGATTTCTTGGCGTTGCCAAAAACATAAAGATCATGTTTCATGACTTTTTGCCAGTTGTCTTAAAAGCTCTTCATGGTTCAAAAATGTCCAAAATTTCCAGCTTCTTGTTCTAGTACAAGTCTACTTCAGTATATTTCAGGCTGATAAGATTACTGGGCCTCACTCGCTCCGCTCGTTCGTCCCGCTTCTTGGTCCAGTACAAGTCCACTTTAGTATATTTCAAGCTGATGAGATTACTGGGCCTCACTCGCTCTGCTCGTTTGTCCCGCTTATTGGTCCAGTACAAGTCTACTTTAGTATATTTCAAGCTGATGAGATTACTGGGCCTCACTTATTAGTCCAGTACAAGTCCACTTTAGTATATTTCAAGCTGATAAGATTACTGGGCCTCACTCGCTCTGCTCGTTTGTCCCGCTTCTTGGTCCAGTACAAATCTACTTTAGTAATTTCAGGCTGATGAGATTACTGGGCCTCACTCGCTCCGCTCGTTTGTCCCGCTTCTTGGTTTTATTTTCATTTTCATTTTTATTTATTTATTTATTATTATTATTATTTTTTTTCAGAAAAATTTTTCACTTTATTTCATTTTCTTTTCAATTTTTTCTTTTTTTTCAAAAGAGGGTGGTACTCGCAGATTTCCCAATGACCTCCCAGGTATATAATCTTATTTTCAATTTAATTTTTATTTAATTTAATTTAATTTTTTATTTTACATTATTTTTTTCTTTATTTTAGTTTAATTAAATTTTTTTTTCATTTAATTTTTCCTTTTTCTTTCGAAAGAGGGTGGTACTCGCAGATTTCTCAATGACCTCGCAGGTGTATTAATTTTATTTTTATTTTATTTCATTCTATTTTTTATTTTTATTTTATTTTTCATTTTATTTTAATTTAATTTTTTTTCATTCAATTTTTTCTTTTTTTCAAATGAGGGTGGTACTCGCAGATTTCTCAATGACCTCCCAGGTATATAATTTTATTTTTAATTTAATTTTTATTTATTTTATTTTATTTTTTTTTATTTTATATCATTATTTTTAATTTAATTTTTTTTTTTTTTTCGAAAGAGGGTGGTACTTGCACATTTCTCAATGACCTCCCAAGTATATAATTATTTTATTTTTAATTTTATTTTTATTTAACTTAATTTTATTCTGTATTTTTTTTTATTATTTTTTATTCAATTTTTTCTCTTTTTTCGAATGAGGGTGGTACTCGCAGATTTCTGAATACCCTCCCAGGTAATTCACAAACATTTTCCAAGTCCATTATTAGGGGGGAGGGGGGGGGGAGTGGTACTCGCAAATTTTCAATAGTGTATAGGGTGTCAGAAAAGACATGAAACATGTCAAAACACACACTACCCGACGTTTCGAATCAAACGTGATCCTTCTTCAGGGGTAAACTAGAAACTAAATACAATTACAGGTTCTTTTTTTCCTAATTTTATTGTCTATCAAATTATTATTAACTACGAACTTCCATTCCCTCGCTGGCGATTCATAATTTGCAAAAGACCAAATCAGGAAAAGTGCAGCGCTACCCTGCGCACTGCTGGATCACCCGTCTTCAGAGTTGGAAAGCCAAGAGATAAAACTTCAGCTTTCGACTATTCATATTTTTTTATTCAAAATTTTTCGGCTTTTAGCTCTTAGCTATCGATCCGATCGGTTTGAACTTCCATTCGATTTTTCACGTATTCTGCTGCTCTATTGAATACCATTCCTTCAAAGTCTCGGTGATCCAGCGACCTGTTCAGATGTAAATATCGGTCTTACAGTAAACCATTCAGCTTGGTAATGTTCATACACGCAGTTCAATTATTTCGTTCTTTATTCTGAATTTTTTACTACTGCTCTGTTTTTTGGTAGCCTAATAGTCGCGTACTTGTCTCATACATTTGCTGTTGAACCCTGGTGGAACACTGATATTTTCGAATTCCTGAATCAACTTTTCTAATAGGTATCTTATATTTAACATAAAAATCATTTATTCAATCGTTTTTCAATTGATTTTTCGAGTGAAAAATTGATGTTTTGTACATTTTCAAGGAGGTTCTTTTCTCTTTCGCCGATCGTATCTCATGTTAGAATCTTTTTCTCTCATCATGCTTGAGTAGGTTATAGTTGAACTTACCGAATGAAATAAATTGTTTTGGTTTTTGAAGTCCTGCGAGAGCTCTTGGGAAGTTATGCACTTTTGCTTGTCGCTTTGAATTAGAAGTAATAGCCTATTTCTTTCTTACAAATCCCTATCCTAATGATTTATTGAATATACGTCAATTTTTTTGAAAAACTGGTGGTAATTACGTTACTGCAGGCTAGTCTTTCACCTTTTCTTGCGGTTAGCTCTGTATTTATCCATTGTGATGTTTGTCGTTCCTGTTGTATTGATAAATGGTAGAAGACTCACAAATCTTGAATGACCTTTAGTTCACAAATTTGTCATTCAGATGTACATTTACGATGGTAGATGGCATCAGCTTGTTTCTTTTTTAACTTTCATTCTACGGGTTTTCTACAAAACTTGCAAGTTTAAATTTGTTTGTCGCCATCTAACTGCTCAGCCGCGCGAAGTTCACTTAAAATGTCGTATATCGGATACGCGAGGCTACACTATCAACCAGATCAGAGCGATTTAAATTATTCCAGACCTTTGTATTCTAAATGCAAATCTGTAAACTTTTTCTTGATTGTATGGCCACTTCTTCCTTCGATCTGGCTCGTTATTCTAAATTTATTCTAAAGTTTTTGCTCTTGTCGACCTATGTCAGATTGTGAAGATGGTTAACGTTTGAGTGTTGTCGCTGAGCAACTTGTGGGAGTACTAGAAAGTCAAAACATTTCAAAAAAAATGACACAATCTTCAAAATTCCATCAGAAATGCTTCTTTTATCATTCAAAGAATATCGGAAAAGAAGCACGAAAAATAGTGAAGAAGTTAAAGAATTTCATTCTTCCAAGAAAGTGGCCACCCTAGTAGAAAAATGATATTGTTATTAATAATTTATAGCTATTAAACTTGGAAGTGTAAAATCGGGTAATGATATCGATTTAAAAAAGACCTGTCTCGGTATGAAATACCTTTTCGAGGCATAAATATTTGAGTCTGCAATGGCTAAACGCGCGATGTGATTCGATTGCCACAACTTGTGGAATTTTGAAAGTGAAATTGAATTTGCACAAGTACGTACGTACACAGTCTATATCATGGAGGTCGTTAAATAATGCTGTTTTTGTGGTGGTATCACGATACGAAACACCTGTTCGTAAAATTTACGATCTAATTTTCAGAATTTTTTATCTTACAAAAAAATATTCAAGATTGGATTAATACTTCATATTATTCGAGAATCGCTTTTCATTAATTGCACTTTCATATCGAGTTGGCAACCTTACCGAGTCCTTCAACTTGTTGCAGTGTCAATTTTAATTAATATTTCGTTCTGTCGGGTGTGAGTCATAGAACATGCGGAAAGTTTGCGTAGTTTTTTATTAATATCATCCGAAAACAGCGAGTTATCCCTTTCGTTTTCGATATCGTTTTTGAGGAACGTGCCAACACAGGAATTTCTTTTTTTGTTTGGGGAAAGTCGTAATTGAACCGCCCGTCATCCTTTCTTATTACTTCGTTTTGTTTCATAAAAGTGTGGTCGTGTACAGATGGACTAAATTACATTAACAAAGATTTAGCTGTGGCACTTTGACACTTCGTCTGTCATCGAAGCATTGTCTGTGTTAGTACGATATATCGTTCAGCATCATTAAAAAAAAGAAAGATGTATCTGTTGAAAATTCTTGAAAAATCTTATCAGTCAATCTCGTGCGTTAGGTCTGGTCAGTTTTACATACCTACCTGTTAGGTACTACCTATGATTCTGATCTATTCACGTGTGTGCGAGTGTTATGGATATTCGATGTTTTATTAGGGTCCGATCATATAAGGACAGAAGCATCCTCGTTTACCTACTTTCAAAATATCAAAATTTACCTCCTCCGTGCGCTAGATTCTTGTTTTCGAGTACCTATCGATTAATCAGACTGAATTAGCTTTACACTGTTAGGGAACCGGATTGAGACGATTTTACGGTTTTTGATTTTCGATGACATGATCCATCTCATGCTCTTAGTCTATCAAATGCATGTCATTAGTCGATTTGTCATGCACCGAATTCGAGCATTTAGGTGACGAAAACATTGTTGAGAACGATTTTTGAAGAAGCATCACGTTACATAATCTGTTCACGTTGTATCGTATGTGGATATTTGAAAAAGGTGTTTGTTTTCTTTTTCTAAAAAAGATTCTTTCGAAGACAATTTGTATACGAGCACCTAACTTGTCTGGTGAGCGTGTCTTGTTCGACCTGGTGATGGGCAGAGAACTACAAAGTTTACGAGCCGAGGATACTCCTGAAGCAAGAAAGTCACGGTTGATAAAATGCGAACTTATTTCATCACAAACACTCTAGTTTTATCTTGATATTACTTTTAATGCCCTCACAACTGATGATGGGGTGACTCCCAGAAATGTTTTTATAAGCTTGAAGTTCTCAAAGCTGTTATAATTTTGTACCTCTCAAATAGGAAACTTTCTTACAGAGATACTAGCGCTGTTTGACTCGGACTATACTCGTTTTTCTCTTTCGAAGCTGTCGTGCGAGTCAATAACGTAGCCGAGGAGGTGACCCTTTCGACCCGTTGATTTTTCCTTTCTGAAGCTAGTTTTCCATAATTGAGAACATGGTCAAGCACCAGGTGTCGACTGGGGCTGAAGTTTTGAGCAAATTCAAAATCTAAGAGGACAGAAAAGTGTTTGTTGATTGGGCATCACAGGGCAGTAGCAGGAATGCCGTTGGGTCTCTGAACCCACACTTTCCATTCTTTTTTCAGAGGGCACTGCATCCTCTGAGTAATCCACGCGGTAAATAATCCTCTTACACCAGTCATTTGGTCGGTCATTGTTGCGGAGGGAGTAATCAAAGAGGACGTGGCCAGCGGGAGGGGGGAGGAGGAAGCCGACTGGCCGTCAAAGAAAATTTCCCAAGTCCTTCTATCATAAATAGCTTCGAGGTCGGTGTACATAGCCTGGAAGTTGAAATAGTCCCTTCAAATAACTAGATATGCAATAGAATTAATTTTCTCCTCTTTGTAAAAATAAATTTATTGTCATTAAATAGATATGCAATGCTTCATACACCTATTCACTTGGCCTCTTCAATGAGCCACGAATACAACGCTTCTAACACTGTAAGACTCGGAAGTACCCCATAAAACAATTCCTTACCTCCTCACCCGTGAGTTTCGTTCTTTGAGAGCGTTTGCCAGTCGAATTCAGATCAACTTCAAATCGCCGAAGAGTCAATCTACAGTTAACCCCTTGTTGTATAGCATTCTGTCTACCTGGTCACTTTGCTATTCGCAGACAAAATGGACAATCAAAATCATTTAATCGATTATGCTTCACGACTGCAGAAATGATGGAATATCGACGTCGATGTTTAGTCGGCATTCGAATCTGATGCGATAACTCGACCTTAACGTCAATTTTGAGTCGAACAGTCGATTTCAAAAGGGACCATCAGTCATTTTGGGTTGATGTGCGATCAACACTCTGAGCGGAAGATTTCGAGTCGTTTTTCACGTCCTATGAAAGCTTTACCATTCCAGTAAGACTTGATTATGAACCATCAAGAGAAGTGTTGGGCCTCAGACCTAATAAATTACCTCAGAAATGTTCAATCGTCTCCTTTTTACTACAGTCTACAGTAGTTTTTCATAAAGTTTTTTATCCGCGTGTTTACTTAAGCCAATTTATTTCACCTTACAAATTTCTGTCGAGATTTCTCGAGCTTGTAAGTGGAAACATTGAATTTTCATTCGTCACTCATTATTTCGAATACAATCCGTTTAAAATTACTATCAGAAAGTTCTTATGAAACATTGTATTCTGAGCAAAGGAAGGCCAAGAACGAAGAGAAACAGGGTAGAGAATTATCTAAAGCATGTCATTTGTGTCATTCTGTCCAGCGCATGCGCACATACGCGAGATCAAGAATACAGTGTGGAGTTGCCTACTGTTCTTCTGTTGACCCGGTATCCTATCGTCGAGCCTCGGGTTCAGCCCATATAGCCAGATAGTGAAGTTCAAAATGTAACGAAACTCCGCAAATCCCAAGCGAGACCTTCCATTGTCTCTTCCTCGAAAAATGTAAAGTGATGAGACTTCCTGCGCTGCAGGCGAGTGCATAGCACGAGCTTGGTTGCCTCACGCTGTCCCACTTACTCGATCTCTCGAAACACGAGCCCTTCAGAGCGAGTGCGAAGCAGGCGGAGCTCAGCGGCTATAGTAATTGTTTGATGAGAGCCATTGCGAATCTCAGTTAAGCTTGACCAAAGCAGCAATTTCGACCTCGATTTTCAGTCGACATCAAATCTGATTCTAGGATATCAGAAGTCGACTCATTTTTGTCTTCGATTTTCAAACGACCCCAAAATCAGCGTCCGTTTAGGGTCGACATCAATCTCTAGTACTGAGTGTCCCCTCAATTTCGTAGTCAACGATTAGTCTAAATGATAAAAAGAGGCGGTCTATTTTGAGTCGTTTTCCAATCATTCTGGGTTGATTTGTGGTCAAGGTTGAGTGGAATTGAATTGGCTTGAGATTGGAGTCGACTTTTTGTCAATTCGGGGTTGACGCGTAGACATATTTCATTGGAAGAGTGGCTTCTATGGCCGCCCTTGGAAAATTCCGGTTTCAAAATATTTGCCAAATACGACATGGCTGGGCAGCGTATCGGATCGCAGATCAGGAATTGTTCATTGGAAGTGATCTAGGTCACGGATCACCGCGACCCGACGGATCAATCAACTGCGGATCAGAACATTTGATCCGTGATCCGGGAATCATTGACCCGCGAGCGTGGAAAACATGTTTCTTCAAATTTTTAAATATCTATTTCCCTAATTTGAAGAACTGTGGGAGAGAAAAAAACTCTCTTTCATGTGCAAAAAACTCATTTCTGCGAATTGAGATTCGTGATTTACGTCAATTATTTCCTGGGCGGTAGGTCGCACTAAAGCGAGAAAGGGATCAATGCAAGTGATTTGGATCAAATCAATCATAAATGGAAAAATGATCCAAATCAATCACGGATCATAGAGCGCGGGAAAAATTGATCTGAGTACGGACCAACAATTTTTGATCCGTGATCCGCGATCCGATCCTCGCTCAGCTCTGCTACAATCCTTTAAATGCGTGAAATATTCGAACTTGACCGAGTGGTTACGCCCTAGTGTCGCATCGTAGTCCTATAATGTTTTTAGTAGTTGTAATGGGTAGTCTAGTAGTTGTGTGCCAAGAAGGTGAAGATACGTTTTGGCAACATAGGGACGTGGAAAATGAAGTCAATAAAACCTCCAAAGACTTGAGGTAAAAGTTCTGAAAAAGCTTAAGGGTCGTTTTTCTTTGTAGCCCAAGGTTACCAGAAGACATCTTAGTGACTTTTGGCTCGATAGTATCGCGATCTTGAATTTTTGAAGATTTTGATTGTTTCATTTTTGCTTTGAGTAAGTGTTGTGTTTTCACGATCTTTGTCTTGAGTCAATTGCTTCTATGAGTATACATTGCCATCTGCTGCGACTTTTTTGCCGTCAAGTCCTAATTGTAGAAACAAATCGTGTTTATCGTTGAATGTCGTATTGCTTGCTGATTGGTTATTTCGTACTTCTGTGGATATTTTCGGAGTATTTAGATTTATTGGTGATCGTATAGGGTGTATGTAACAATATTATCGATGTGGTACTTTCAAAACTTGAAAAATCAAATTTCTCAGTTTCTGATAATAACGAAAAATGCGGCTAATTTATGTGACCCCCAAGGAACGTAATCACGTGAAAACTCGATTCTGTTTTCGGGAAGGCATCCGTATTAGCATTCAAATTTTAATCTCCTAGATATTCAGATCGCTTTTGAACTCGTCCGGCATCTCTGTTTACCTATAAAGTTGTTCGGTGTTCACTAGTTCTCTACGATACATTAGGAATGTAGAAATTGTTCATCCTACTGCCCATATTTCTACGGGTAGGTCGATTTTGTGATCCAATTTGTCCTTCTCACCTATCGAACAGTGCAGTGTCCAATGTCCATCATCTCGACTTGCCAAGTATAGAATGGGGACTCTCGTATATCGAAAGAAATGTCGAGAAAGAAGAAACATTTCATTTTCGAACAATTTTTGTAAGATTTTATAGGTTACGACGCGTTTGATTTCGTGACTCGATATTTGTGAGACGCAGAAAAACCGTGTTCTTTCTTTCTTTTCATTCTTAAAAATTTTCATTTCGAACTGTTGCACTTGGTGTACTTCGCTATACGGGCGCCTGCGATCTCATTATCTCCCCGTCCTGTAGTCGAAGCGTTGACGGATAGCTCCCAGTCACTTTTTCGTTCACGATGAAAACGCGCGAGGAAGTATTTTTAAACTTGTTCGTAATTGTAAATCGTTCGCGAACGCCCTACGTTGTGGCGGTTTGACGGTGAAGAGGTTTCGACCCGTTCGCGTTCGAACCGCGCTCGTACGATTCCAGTCTTGGTGAGTTCGTCGGATGGCGCATGTCATCGTGAAATATAATTATTGTGAAAATTTCTTACTCCGCTATTAATTATTTCGGCGTATTTATATCGATAACGAAGTGATTGATTATCGTTTTTCGAAATTTTGAAAATCTTCTACCTTCAATTTGGTGTGAAAATTGTGCCTCATCTCAGTGTAAAAATTGAAATTTGTGTGTTTGTACTCGTTGGTGATTATTGATATATCAAAGCTACAGGAAGAGGCAATTCGCAGTATGAAATCCGTTTCGAGGAACTTTTCCATCAACGTTTAGGTGAATATTTACCATTGATTTTGTCCATTCTTATCATCGTGAGTTCGTTTAGCCCCCTCCCCTCCATCTGAAATCGCCCTTGAACATTGACAGTACACATTGATGACGAATTTTCCCTCCGAATTGTGATCTCACGGAGATGATGAGGGTATCTATTCGAGGGAAGATTATAGAGATCGTGGGAATTGGGTACACGTGATTATCGAGTACTGCGTATTAACGTATTGCCGGGTTGGTACTTCTCGACATGAATGGATGAATGAATTGGGAGGAATACGAAAACGTAGTACAGTATCTCACGGTGCCGGTATGTACGCGCGGAATCGTGTATTTCTTTTTATTTTCTTTCGTTTCCGGTTCGGTGTAACCGTAAGAACATATGTTCCGATGGGATCGCGCTTCTATATCCGTTGTTGTTTGTAAATAACTTCTAATTTCTACGTACTCGACGCTGTGGTTCAGAATAGATTCAATTAAGAAGCACTCGCGTAAAGTATACGAGGGACGTCGAGTACGAGAGGCGTCGAAGGTTACGCCGAAATCGTTGGAACGGAAAATCGTGCGGTCATCTTGGAAGTCCGGCGATGTCGAAATTGCGTCGTACGCATTTCGGGATGCGACTCTTTGTCGTCGACGATTCCAAGAACCGAAGTACTCTCAAACGTTTTATGAATCTCATTTCAACAATCATAAATACATTGAAAGTCTAAAGTTTCATCGGGACTGGTTAAGTCGGCCTGTGCCCCATAAAATCGCCATTAAACGCGTTTACATTTGTCATAAGTTAATATTTACTGTAGGTGAGATGACGAAACGATAATTAATATTTCCCGCTCTCCATTCTCGCGTTGTTCGTATGATGGATTTCATTAGGTTGTGACAGATCGTATACGCAGATGCTGTAGCATTTACGAGAATTTGCGCGCGCCGCGGAACCGGTTGCGGTCTATTTTGAAAAAAAGGAAACTAGTAAAAGTAAAGAAGAAAGCGGCACCAAAGTGTCCGACAAGGTTGCAAGTGTCCAATTTTTTTCCATATTTTTGTGGTTCTCAGTATCGTTTTAGGATATCGATATTGGTTGATGGAAGAACGTAAGATCTCGATCTTCCAGTTTTCATGGTTTAGAATTTCGTATTTGATTTTTTAGCGCGAAAATGAGACGCGAGGAAAGCCACGGCCACGTTCGCGCGCTTGGTTTATGCCGTAATCGTGTATGGGAGCATAATACGTGTAGATGATATAGTGGTAGTGAGATCGAATCAAATTACGAGTCCATTTTCTGCGAAAAAATGTCTTGAAGCTGTCGAGTGCGTGCTCTTCGTCTTATAGCTATGCGATTGTTGGAAAAACGCAATTTTTCGCTTATGTCGCTCGCGTCGAGCAGTATAATAATTCTCGGTAAGATTTTTCAATGTCGTGTTGGCGTCAATAGAGCGTACACTGTACGTTCGAGTATTATTTTCTCGCTCTTGACCAGACGTGACCGATAGAGGGCCCTTGAACCAGTTTCTTCCGGTGGGCAACACTCACTCTTCGGGAAGTGTCGAGAATTAGCTATCGAAAATTTATCAGAGAGGCGTTGAGTTTCCATATCGAGATAATTATCTGAGAATTTGATGATTGTGTAGGATGTGTGGTTATCGTACTCAAAAAGGTTAAATCGTTTCAATTTTTCGAGCCGCGTGAAAGAAAGTTCGGAGAGCTTTGCTATCCTCCTACGAGAAGGGACCTTGGATAGTGTACTCAACATGTGTAAAAAAGTTTCGCCAGTTTCTTGTCGATGGCCTTGTTCAACGCTCATTCTTCATGCATGATTTACTCTGACAGGGGTTTCAACGCCAAGTTAAGAATACTTAGTCGTCACACAGATCATAGTATATTAATTGATGATGTTTAATGAAGTTGTAAACTTTCAAGACGTAGACAGATGTTAACTATAGATGATTATAATGAATTCTTTTCTCGGATGATTTCAACGTTTATAGGATGAAATGACTATTATCGAAGCGAACATACGCCGTTGATGCAATAGCCATATCTTACGAAAAATTTTTGTCGACCTATTTTTCAGTGTGTGACAAAATTTTTATTGTTGATACTGTGTACTCCAAACTTGATTTTCGTGAATCATTTTTAAATAGTTTAGTTTTATTCGTCATTGTTTATATGACGTAAGCACGTGCTTGAGGTCGTGCTTTTTGGAATGTTTTACGAAAATGGAAATCGAGCAACGATGAGATATTTTTGAAACGAGAAGCCTAATAAAGTTGATAATTTATGCAGAAATTAATTACCTGAATTCTTTTTAGGGCTGTGAAGAAATTTTAGTGCGAAAATTATTAAAACTCGCTTATTAATGTGGTCCTAAGTTCGATATGTTATCGGATGAGTTTACATCGTAGTATTCGGTATCTATAGATTGATCTTATGACAGTCAATTTCATTGGAAGAGTCCTTCGAAAAACACCTTGCACTAGACAGATCTAATGATTTTTTTTCTCGAGTCATGAAAGTGTAGGAGAATCTTCTACAGTTTCAAATTATTGCTCGGATATCAAATTAGCCCCCGGGGCTATCGCAATTTGGGTAGTTCTCCTCATAAGGATACTGGAGTTGGCAAATCTGATCATTATCGAAGCTAAGAAATAAGTGCGTAATAAAAACATCATTGATCATTGTTGTCGTAAAAAATAAATCACACGTGTTAAAAGTTGTGCTTCAATGAGACGAGTTTAATGACTTTTTCTAATTGACACGAGTGTGATTTTCTGTAAACAACTAATTTTATCAGTGCACATTCTTCAGCGTTATTTGACTTTCATACAAATAGAATACTTCAACTGCGAGTACTGAACGCACATTGGAAGCAACCTTTGCTTCGCTCTCAGACTCGTGATTTTCGTCAATAGAATTGAGTAAAAGCTAGACCTATTTATCGCATAGTGCGACATTAGCACGTTATCTTTGCTATTTATAATTAACATTGAATGCTACCTTCTTCTGTTCTAATCTTTCGGTCTGAATGGTCATCAACGTTCTTATCGATAAATTGCAGTTGAATGTCATTTGGTAAAGGAGGTTACAACCTTGACTCGTGTAAGTAAAATTTTATTCAGAAGAAATTTCTGGCATAGCCAAATGAATGGAGTTCATGTTTCATGTCTTCTATGAAATAGAATGTTTCGGTCGTTCGCCCCCCTTCTTGGTCTAGTATTCGTCTTCTTTGGAATAGGTTAGGGTAATGGCTTTTGGAAAACTCACTCACCCCGGTAGTCTATTCCCCTTCTTGGTCTAGTGTAAGTCTACATTAGAATATTTTAAGCTAATGACCTTAGGTTAATGCCTTTTCTGAGTCTCATGGCGTTTGAAGCGTTGCATATCTAGCTGATTTAAGAGGCGGAGCCAACATGCAGTATATTGGACTTGAACTAGACTAGGACTCCTAGTTTTATACTAAAAATACAAGATAGGGGACCTAGAATAGGAGCCTCTTTAGGTTTTGTATAATGAAGGCTTAGCCTGGTATACTGTATATTATGGAACTTATTATACTGTATATTAGCCCTAACTTTTGAAGATATGAAAATCTCGTTCAAGACTAGTATAATCCTAGTATAAAGCTAGTATAGAAAGACTAGTACAAAATACAAGGGGTCTTCGTCTAGTTCACCTCCAGTATACTGTATATATCTTTATGATAGTATAATACAATTTATTATACTGAAGAATTATACAGACGCCCGTACGCCCAGACGCATTTTCGAGACTTAGGGGGTAGAGAAAAGACATAAAACATGTCAAAAGACACTGGTTAGTACAAAAACTCACATTTCTAGACCTCCCTGTACCTTCCTCGATTAGTATCTCTGGAAATTTGTCGAAAGTTATTTCAACATTCAAAAACTTTTCAAAGTCTCAGTGCTTATAGTATGATTCAAAATTCACGGGCTCTTGAACGAAGTTGAACAAGGAAATGTAGGGAAACTGTTGTAAGGGGTACCTTAGACAAGCGTTCTAAGTCGTATGGTGTTTGACTTGTTGCATATCTGGCTTATAGATGGGGCTGAGCAAAGAGGTGCATGAAACAATGCTTATTTAATTAACTGGAGGGGCTACACCAACCTCCGAGTTTTACATGGCAGGTAAAAAACTTGGAAAATTTTCAACCGCCGACGGCCGGACGTTTTCCCCGGACCCTCCCCTCCCTCTCTGATAAAACAGGTTCTATGTTGAGAAGGCTGCTGTACGCATTTAAGAAGTTTTCGAAGTACGAAAAAGTATAAAAATCTGTGAAATCCAAGCAATCGTTTTCCAAATTTTCATGTCTCAAGGATGAAGGAAATCTTGTAGCGCTAGTGAAGTTAGGGCAGTAGTGAAGTAGAATTTTGAAATGAACAAAAATAATTTGGAGGCTCTTGTAAATTTTGCCATTGTAGCGCCCGAAAAACAGCTGGTCTAGGGATATGCACGTTTTCAGAATCCCAAGATATAGCTCTTTCTATGAAGTTACATCTTCTTCTCTCAAAGGAAGAAAACTTACCTTCCAGCTCTTGGTCTGCTTCATCTATCTCTTGTTTTCCTCTTAGTGAACGTATACTAAACATGTAAGAATATTCTGAGAGGTGAAACAGGTCAGTTTTCTTGTAATCAATATTCTGAAGGGTGAAACAAGTCAGTTTTCTTGTAATCTAGACTATATCCCTGTAAGCCAGTTAGCAATCCAATCGAACTTAGATCGATGACGTCACAAGTTGTTGACGTTATCAGAGTCGGTCGTTTTTGTGATCGCACCGTAAAATAACTTGACTGCGGTTGATGACGCGACGTCTTAAAAATGAAACGTAGACATTTTTTGGGGATGTGCTCCCCCTCTCCAGCAAATCTCATCAAGGATACGTAGAGGAGACAACCAGTTAACTCGCGGAACGGTATTTTCTCATCGATTTTCCCGGTGTGTACAGACAACGAAAGGTCTTTCTCCATTGGCGTGTCTATAGGAACTGCATCATCTAACTTGAAACGGTCGAGTAACCCAACGATTAGGCTCTTTTGGTTTCTTATCATTTTACCTTTACAATGATACTCAATTTGCATTCCGAGAAAACATTTTGCTGCTCGTAGGTCAGTGATTTTGAAGCGTTTTGAAAGACAGCCCTTCACCATATTCAGGAGATCATGTACAGGAATGTAGACGCCAGTAGAATATCATCTACATGAATTAATACAAACATTTCTTGCCCGTTTTGTTTGAGAAAATATGGGCAGTTATCCATTTCAGACCCGGAGAACCCAATTTCCTTCAACGCTTGTTCCATAGTTTAGGAGAGACTTTTAAACCATATAGTGCTTTCCGCAATTTACAGACGAGTTCTTTACCAACTGGAAAACCCGGAGGTTGTTCCATAAAAACCTCATAGTCTAGGTCTCCGTGTAGGAATGCACTTGAGACATCTACATGCTGTAGGAAAAGATTCTTGTTCACAACTATGGAAAATAGGATCTTTATTGTGGTTGTGTTTACTACTGGCGAAGGTCTCTTTCCTTGCTCTCATCAGCCACAAGTCGAGCTTTCAGTTTATTTGGTTTCTCTCGGAGAACCCAGGATGAACGAAGGACATTCATAGTCTCCGTTCTTTGGACCAAATCCCAAACATAGTGATCGCGCATGTTTTTCAGTTCCTCTTGTTTCGGTTGATCCCATTTTCGTAAATTAGGGTCAGAAACATTTGTCTGGAACACATCACAGTTGAAGACGTTGAGCAGCTCGTAGTCCTGAAGATGAGCCGGTAGTTTTCTTTGGCGTTTCGGTCGTCCATCACTCTGTGCTTCAGGATCACCCTCAATTTCCTCTCCTCCTTGTGACGATTGCGAAAAGATGAGGCGGGCGAAAGCGTCCCTCCATTGGAGGTCCTCGTTGAAAACTACATTTCTTGTGAGGAACACCTCATTGGAGCGACACGAATCGTCTTGAACGAGAACTGAAAGTGTGTCCTTTTTCTTCGAGTTTGGAAAACGTCATCTCCGTTCCTGCCCCAGTTCTATTTATTTGCCCTACTCAATGATACTGAGACTTAGACTAAATGCTGATCTCAATCAAGATGATCGTCGTTTTTAGACTACTGAGTTATATTTTTCAATCTTCCGACTTCCCCCGAGTCCTCGTGATCAATTCCAAAAACATTTTTTAGATTTTCCAGATTTTTGTTCTGTGTTTCGAATTGTTTGAACTGGGAAGAAGAATTGAAGACAGAAGAGAGTTGAAACTTGCTCCGTTGTTGTCTTCGAATTAAATTGACCTTCAAAATAGAAAAAAGTTTTGAACTCCATTCGATCGATATTTATGCGTTTTACGATTGTAATTATTGGGAGATCATTAATGTTTTCCTAGTTGGCAATATGTAATTAAGAAGTAGGAAACATCTGCAACTAATTACCATTCTTCGAAAGAGAGCTGCCGGCTCAAATACTCACACGAATCGTGTTGTGTCGTTTCCTTCCTCCTGCCTATAAAATTCTGAAAGATGACCAAGTCTTGAAAATAGATGGGAAAACCAAATTTTCACATTACTTCATTTTCACCATAAATACCTGCTATTAAAAACCATTTACGTCATGTTTTTTTTTCTGCTCGTAATTTTCGTTATACTTCGAGCACTTTCTAAACGATTGACCAGCATGCGTTCGTGCGTTAGTCTTTACGCCTGAAGGACGAGGATTCGAGTGCTAGGATCCGAGTAGAAACACAGACAGATTTGGGTTCTTGATAATATCGTCGTCTGGATTCGAAGGGAATATTGACTCAAAGAAGACCATCGATGCTAGATTGGAGTCTCTTTGTCGCCTTACATTTCCGCGCAATATCTCTCTTCTCTCTTCCTGCCGTCTAAAGATTTCATAATTGTCTACCTTTAAGAAATGTAACCGTGTGATTTCTTACTCGATCTCGCTCTAATGATTCGAGTTTGACAGGTATTTGAAAAGGTAATGTATTCTGTACCTGACGCGGCCGTGAATTCGAATAAGTTTTCAGGTGACTAAGTTTCAAACAAGTTGTGATATCATTAAGTGGAATGAGTTTATTTTGGAACCAAAATTACGTGAGACAGTTTCATACATTGGAATATTAGCTCGCTTGAAAATGATTTTGATGTTGAAAGTTTTGGGAAAGTAGGAACAAGTTTAATGATGGTATGACGTTGAAGAATATAGAATGTATAGCGTCTTCGAAGGGACGAGAAGTGAGCAGCTGTAAGCTTTGTGGAAACTCGTCCAATAACTTGATTTTAATATTTTATATAGAGGATCGAAGTAATCAGTCTTGTCAAGGTATTCTGTAGCATACATGACAGACGGATTAGGAGAAAGAAGTGCTCTTTCATTGTTCAAAACTGAACGGTCATCGCCTGGTCGTTTGTTTTTGCTAGAGTTTGTCGAATGCTCAGCAAACGGTAATGAAGTCTGATGAACGTTCCAACTATAAGTTAACATCAGGTGTAGAAAAGTTTGTATAGATGAAAAAAGGTTGAGAATATGATTTCGATGACCTTGAACGAAACCCTTCAGGAAACAGTGAATCGTCAACGTTTTTCTCTGCGACTGAAGAAATTAGAACGAGGTTTTTCGGACTGTATTATTGTTTACTCTAAAGCTCGATTTCGAATCAACTTCTTCAAATTTTTGATCGCACCTGAAAATCTGTATTTGAAATTGCAAATGACTATCATAAGTAAGGCGAATAGATAATAACGTAGAAATCAATGTGGAAATACACTAGTTGAAGAAGATTCTGTGTTCCTACTTGTGAAATTTTCGTACACCTTTTTATTTGTTGAAATTGGCCAACATACTGTGTAAACATATTTCTGCGTTCATCCTTAATGTATTTTTGTTTATAATTATCGGTCTACCATCGAATCCCGTTTGTTTAAGCTCTTACCGACGCTCGCGAGCTTCTCCTATCCTATACACTACGTTCTCACCTATTAAAAATTTCAAAAAATTGGAAGGGCGTTCGCAATCTCTAGTCCTGCTGATGCAAGATTTCGTCGCTCCATGACTTTTGAAAGAACTTTTACATTTCTCCACATACATAAAATTGTTCTACTGAGCAAATTAAATTCCATTCAAAAGATTCGAGATTATGCGAAATTATACTCGATCTAGTTATTATTCAACACGCGGAAATTGATGATATCGCTTCCAGTTTTCGTTCGCGTTGATTCGATATTGTTTATTCCGAGCATACTCGGATCTTTAGCACTACACTTGGATTTACATGACAGCTCTACATACGTTTATGCTGTCGTTTCTCATGATTTCCTTCTCGACGTGAGTGTTTCCGAATGACATGCTATCACTTCTGAAGTTGTGTATAGTCTTAGTGGTTCGTAGTGAAATATTCAGGCGGCAGTCATGACGTATCACAATATAAACGTATATTTTGAGATTTCAAGGTCCAATCTCGCTATTATATAGAAATACTTTTTTCCCTCAAGGTTAGGTCTACATAGTTCGCGTATGGAAGCGTATATATGTATATGGTACCTGTAATAATAATAAAAAAAAATATATGCACAAACAGCGTTCATTAGTTCATGTTCAGCTGTGGGGTCATAAAATAAGGTTCGTAAGTTTAAAGCGATAAAGTGTGCTGTTGAGGAGTTATTGAGAAGATTCGCGACGTAAAGTCTACTTCTTACTGCGTTCGGAGAATTTCGAGTTGACTTTCTTATCTCGTATGTACGCTTACCATGGAGAATAATAGCTGATATTATTAACCTCCCCACTTTCTATAAGTTCACGATCTATTGTAGTGTAGAAAAATACAGGCAATTATGAGATGTTCTATTGTCGATAATTATTATTTCAATTTGCATACGTCAGTATCAGGATGAGAAGTGTTGGCGTATGTTGGTCGTCATCTATTCATCTTGTATATGGAACAATGTACTGCTTTTTTTCGTCAGTAGGAAGATGGTATTCTGTAAGCTCGGTGGTTTCATTCTTTCACTCTGCACTCTCCAGAAAGTCGCAAAGTTTTACGTCATAATTGAGTTACACGTGGATCAGTTTCTCATGCAAAATTGCCATCTCTTATCTTTGTAAGAAGGCAGATAGTAATTAGAAAAGTATTTAATCGCACGTTCCGGAAGTATGAGTTTCGATATTGTGATCGTTCGTGCTTAGGCGAAGACGAAAATAATCGCGTGGGTGTGAAGTATTCAACGATACGTATGTGGAACGCTCGTAATGACGTAATGGTTGAAAGGAAATGTAGCTAATTGTGAATCCTGGGAGTGAGATGGTGTTTACCACGTGGAAAAAGTTTGAAAGCGGAAGAAGCGCATTATGCGGAGAAAAGAGTGGAGGTTGAATGGGATGGCCAAAATAAGTGGCAGAAGGAAGGAGCAGTGATAGTCATCTTCTTGAATGAAAAACTCGTCATATAAGTTCGTTTGTCTGGCGACGTAAAACGTAAAGGAGTTGTGCCTGTGAGGAACAGTTTTCTACTCAGTTTTTACTACGCGTACACCAGACTTATATTAGAATACGAATTGACCATCTTTTGCTGGACCTATACTAGGCCTATACTACCCTTAATCTTATTTGAATCGTCCGAGCGCCCTCCTCCCTTCGGTTGGCGGTATACCATATTTTTGAGTTTCCCACTGAATATTCAGAGGCAGTAATTGTTGACGGACGAAGAGAGAAGTCATGGCTATAATTGGCACTCTGCGTACTTGTGATGGTGTATCGAAAAGGGTGCCGGGTTTTTCTTATGCTTATGCCCAACTTGAATGCGTATTGTCAGCTGTTCTGTTATCAATTTATCTTCAGCAAAGTAAGGCGCTACAGGTATTCTCGTCCAATGTAAACAAATATGGCGGATGGCTATATCCCGCGATGTTTGTTTACAGCGAGAATACCTCTAGCGCCTTAGCAGAGGGGTGATATGATTATAAGTGCTCGTGCTTGAGGCTAGTAGGGACTCCAAGTTAGTTTATCTGACTTGGACTATATGCGTATTAATACCTGCGTATGTGTCTTCACAGCAGCAGCTGCTTCCTAACTACATTTTGGTGGTATTGCCTTGTCTCTTTCTCTCGGTTCGGATGGACTCCCGTACTCGTTCTTCAAATATATGGGCTGGCGTCTCGTCAGAGTCCCCGCAATGACACTCTGAACAGATACTCTGCCAACACATCGTCCCCACTTAGCCCCTGGGCCAGTCAAGATCCAAAAGGTCACAGTGTCTTTGAGCAAAAGAAATATCCCCCCCCCCCTGAGAAAATCGTATCTGCGCCACTGACCAGGCTGTAAGATTCTCATATGAGGAATCGTTATTGTCCAATGCCTATTCCGGTAGCCTCCCTTCTGCAGAGGAGTTTGAAGATATTCCCAAAGCTCCAAAGATTTCCTGATGATAGTTTTCCTGAGTCATCACACTCTATTAGAGGTCGTGGTTCGAATTTTTTCTTGAAAATGGCGTGATTGAAAATTTTAACAAGCCTGTCTACTCTTATGACTTTTTTCGAACTTGGACTGGAAAATGTTGTTGCCAGATGCATACTCCGATAACCTTTATTATATAGAGGGATGTGAGAGTTTTCCCTCAATAGCAAGTGTAAAAGGGTCAATATTCGTTCAGCTGATGAATGTCAATGACACCATCGAGGGAAACTGATCACGTTTCGACGCTTCCGTCAAGTGGAGGAGCACAAGTACCCACGTCTGTATGAACTCTTCCACCATTCTCCGTCAAATTATTGTCTGCCTTCAACATAAAAAATGAACTTTTATGTCATAATCGAATTACTCCAGCGATAGTTCTCATGCGAATTCGCCGTCTCCCATTTCCTATATACGAGCGCGGATCGCGGAATCGAGTGCAGCAGTTAATATTGGCAATTAAAAGAGATGTAATGGCACGTTTAGGAAGTGCGAGTACGGGTACTAAAGTTGTTCGTGCGTGCGAGAAAAAGAAAATAATAATCGCGTGGACGTGGAGTATATTTAACTACATGCACGTTGTTGTCGTAGTGCGAAAGCCAGGAATAGATTTTGTGTACACCTTCTCTCAGACTGGACATGGACATGGGTAGCTGAAATTCACGTTACGAGCCAGAAATATACCGTCTGCGAAGATTGAACTAAGTGTAGCCACTACGCGTGATTTAATGAAATATAATTTAGTAGGGTGTCGAAAGACGCACGTCGAAAGGCGATTAGAGCAACAGCCTAAGTTTTTAATCGGTGACATAATATAGTAATTAGAGCTCTCTGTTCCGATGGTTCCGTCTGTTGTTGCTGTGTATTTTTCTGCTTCAGTAGGCCGTAACTTCGATTAAAACTGATCCGCTCTTTTGCATCGCTTCTTTCCCTGATACTACGTATCATCCGGGCGAAGATGCGGCGATATGCTCGCACCGTTTAATTTCATCTGTTATCATTTTTTCTTTGTACGAGTAGATCGATTCTGGTGCCAAAATTCGTGACGTCATCCTGCGTACGGCTGGTACGGGAAATGGACTACACATTATTCTCTTGTGAAGTCGAGTCTCATTAGTCGACAGAACAAATTCGCGTCGTCTTTTTCGCAACTATCGTTCTTTTCAACGTGATAGTCATCAGAGTAGAATATTTTGGCATAAATCCGTAGAATGAAAGTTTTTTACTGTTTTAGCTTCGGTGAAGGTGACGGATAACGGCGTTTCTTTCTTTTCATGTTTTATAATCTGTCTACCTTCTAGTGTTTATTGTTCTGGTAGATGTGTGTGTATGAGGCGTTGTCAGTTACAATATTTTTTGGTTCGTAACATTCTGTCGGCGTTTGAAAATGCTGATTAAAAGTTACGTATGCAGGCAAAAGCGATAATTCGAGTTGACCACATTTAAGTGCGTGTTCATTACGAACCTCTTAGGACATGCTCTTTTCACACGAACGATGTTCTGCGGCGAAATAATATTAATATAGTCGGAAGTCGTCTGAGTATGCTCCGGTTCTTCTAATTAATTACAGCCTACGAGATAAGAATTTTGATAGATGACGGTTGGGTTTTAACCACGACGCGTTCTGCTGGTAATGGGTGAGTTGCAAAAGAAGTCGAGATGTGTAAGACTTCGTGCTTCTCGTGGAATCATCCGAGTCGCGTACTTTGAATAGATGACGAAAGTAAATTTTTGTAATTTTACTTTTCGCCGCTGAATAGACTCACGTACGAAAACGTACTGTCGTGGTGACAAAATAATGTTGGCGGAGTGGACGACGTCAGGGGGGAAGAGTTGCTACCCCATCACTTGTGAAAAATCGCGAGTTCGAGCCTCACATCAGAAATTATTATTTCTCGTGGTTTGTAGATCGTTGAATGTTTTTTTTTTCGACTAGTGAAATATGACAGATATGAAAGATGAGAAAGCTAATGAACATCAAAGCATCTGGAAATTCCGAACGTTTTTCAAAATTCAGTCTTCTTGACAAGTTCGTAGGTCGAGTTCACGAGACTTCGGAATAACGTCACCCAACGCGGGATAGAAAATACTTCCAAAATCTTTCAACAATAACTACTGCTGAAGATCAAAATAGTATTGAAACTTTCAAGAGCGAGATCCTAAATGTTTATGAGCTAATGTTGGAAAACAAATTTGAGGTCGAAGAACTGCGAGAGGAAAACTTGGCTGATGACTATTGGTTCAAGAAAAAAGTATCTCATTACTAATTTGCTTAAGGACTCAACTGTAGAAGCGCGTTAGTGTCGGGCACCACTTGGTGATCGTAGTATTGTGCTAAAATTAACATTGTCGCTATCAATTTTCATAAAAAATTGAAAAATACAGGAGATAAGTTTCATGATGAATCGAATTTTAAATGTTCATTTATGAACTCCAAACTATGCTAAATTGAGCGATCATCAGAGAGCGACTCTTCAGGATCTTGTTGCAAACGAAGATTTCGATATCGTCTGTCGCATTCTTTTCCGCGAACTAAGCTCTCTTTTCATGAGGATTCAGTAATGATTACCAAACTTTTTCTATGATGTGACAATTTCAAAATAGATCATGAGGAAGGTACAGGATTTCGGGAGTGGGATTTGAGGCTTCTGAATTCATACGCTACAGGCTGCGTTAGTTAATTTCGTACAAGGTATGCTCGTTCAACCATGTCGAATTCAAATCGACCCGTTATGTCGACCAAATTGACGTCGAGTTTGAGTCGATTTAGTTCCGCCCATTTTGATGTCGACTCAAAATCGACCGCTTCCTTTCACCATTACTAGAAAACTGCAAATCGACTCGAAAGAGCAGTCGATTTTAGGTCGATTAACATTTGGGGGTGTCGACTTAGTATCGACTTGACATCGACGTGGCAAATGAATCGACTTAGAGTCGACTCGAAACCGACCGGATATCGACGTCGACGTGAGGTCGATTTCAATAATATATCGACTAGATCTCGACCACGACGTTGAGAAAAATGAATTCTAGGTCGATTTTCGGTCGATTTTCGGTCGACACTGAATGTGGACCGGAAATCGACGTAAAATCGACGATCGACATTGTTCATCGGGATAGGTGAGGAAACAGGATGAATATCTGATAAGAAATTTGAAGATGAGACTGGACTGCATACGTTGCGAGCAAAAAGTTTGAAGCGTGCCAAAGGTACTGGGAGGTGGGAGGGAGAGAAATATCTTGGAGGAAGACGAATGAAAATTTGTATCTTGAGCTCTAAAGAGGATGAGGAAAACTTTGTCGAGATCAATTTATATCAGAAAGAATCCTGCTTTAGTTTTGAGAGTCGAACAATCCAAGAATCATTGGTGACTAAGTCGTGTGTTTGACTTTTTTTCCGCGATACAACAGTAAAAAAAAGATTAATACCCCTCCCTCCTCCTCCCCATAAAGTTTTGAGGAACGATCCTAAGTTGAAATTTTGGAAGACCGATTGGTATCCTTTTTTTTCATTTATTCAGTCCTTTTTGAGAAGTTTCATCAGTAATTCAGGAGGCCACACATCCCTGCTCCTCTCAACTACATCTCTGTCTGAAATTTGATCTGTATGGCCCGTCTTTATTGCTCTTGAGGCCATCTACGAGTCCCATCCTTCTTCTTAAGAATCTTGCTCGTACACATGTTCTGTTTCGATTGTAAAAGTTTTTGAGTTCATTTAAAGTGTGTCGCTTGAGGATGCTCTTAGAGATAGACCTGAATCGGAGAGTGGGAGTGCACCATATTTGTTTTTGAGTGCTGCTTTAGTATTGGATTTCCCCGTGCTGTGCGATCTCAAGATACATAAAATTTGATTTAGGCACCATGTACGTGTACCCATCACTACTGCTCCTAAAGTCTGATACTTCTTAGGTTCTGACAGCAACTGATAGGTGAAAAGATGATTATTTATTTACGAGCGCGTCGGCCCATTAGCTTTCAGTGTTTAATTCCATAGTTATATCTAGAGAAAGGATTTTTCGGCATTTATGATAACATTTTCGGCACTAAAAATTCAGTTTTCGGCTTTATTCGGCATTAACGAAAAAAGTACCATTTTTCTGCTTATTTGAGTACATTTAACGCTGAAAATTATGCATTTCTTTGCTGAAATTCGGCAAAAACGGTAGTTTCGGCATTTTGCCGAAAAATCCTTTCTCTAGTTATATCTGAAGTTTGGTCGCGTCCGTAGATACGTATGTCCTCTCCAAGTTCTTCCTATTCACGTCGCGTCAACAATTGGCCTGCTTAACTAAGTGTTTGAGGAGCAAAGGCTACTAACATGAAGCAAAGACAATCATAAGGGAAATGACATCAGCCTGTTCACTGACGTCCGTTTTCAAGGGTTAAAGAGATTGTGGCTAGATGCCATAATTAGGTTGGTTCCTTAAGAAGTTACCTTGATTTCGTTGCAATCGTATCTTGACGTGTACCGTTGAAAATTTTGTCATCAGAAAGAGAGTCTCTTTATTCTCGTGGTGTTCATTTTAACAACTCATTTTCTTGGACTGCGAAACTTGTCCGCTAACTTTTAGTGCCATCTGGGTTTCTCGAGATGGCGTGGACTTCTTTGTATCTAGGTAAATTGCGTACTAAAACAGAAACTGACCAGACTGATAAATCGCACACCATGGTAGCACCAACTATTTTCTTAATATTTGAAAAACCCGAAATTATTGCTAATGTAATACGAGTCACGACGGGTTTGTGGTTTCTTCTTGGCAGGAGCGTTGCTTAATCCCTCCCTGTAAGGCTTTGTATCCATTGATCAGAAAGAAAATCTCTCAGTGCATGTGTTGCTGTGTTTCTGTACTTCTAGAATCCTTAGACTTATGCAACACTGAGAGTTTCTGACTATAATTCGTGTGTTGTAGCATTCTTGGAAAGTCTCAATCACAGTCCCAGAACTTCCTAATAGTGAGATGGAAAATTAGAAAGCTTAGAATACTCGTGCTCCATCAAGAAATACTTCGAATTCTCGTCAACTTGATTTCATGATAGTCTTTCCTGATGGAAGTCTCGTGTTCAGTGGATCGAAACTGAATGGTAATTAATCGAAAGAAAGAGTTGATCGCGCTTTCCGGATATTCGAAGATCTATTTTGACTCTTTTTCTTTCTTCGATGGAAATATTATGCTTACAATATTATTCAATAATAATATAATAATGATAATTATAGTTTCAATCGCTTCACGATTCATTAGCCATGCTTTTAATAAATTTATCGTTTTATAATGTGAAACAACTGGTTCGCATGGTATTTCCTATTTTTTTTTCCACCTGTATGAGAATATTGTAATAGGTGTTAGAATTTTTGTGCAGGCCGGTATTACATCGATGTGTTTTGCTACCGGTGTCGTGGAAAGCTGTAAGCGATAACAGCCAGTCTTTAGCGATGCAATGTAAATTACCATTTGAATTACACGTGAGAACGAATGAAACCGTTGATCTATAGGACCGCAGCTCTTTATGCGAGTCTCTCTTATATAATATCTTGGTCTACTTCAAAAAGTCCCCCATTATACCGCGTAACTGTTGTACAGTAATGTACTTGAAAATAAACGGTTAGCTTAATATAATACGCACATATTATCGTGGAAAATCTTCTTGCTTCTAGGGAAGATGGATTTTTAGCCGGGTACGATATGAGCGAATTTTTCATCGTTTCTTTCTCGAAATTGAGACGTTCTAACGTTTCGAAGACCGATCTCCTTATCTTATACGCTTGGAAGGTATTCCGAGCTCGTATATTGCATTATCAATTTACATTGTCATCATTCTTTAAACGTCTGCTTGGCATATAAATAAGATGACTATGTGCTGTCTTCGTTTGAAATTGAAACTCCGAGCATGGTCGTTTTCTTCTATAGTTGGTCACTGCGTCGTGAGCTAACTGTTGACAGCCTTTTACGTCAGGTTGCTTTTGTTTATTATTTTCATTTGGATAAGTATTATTATTTAATTGTCGCCTTCTCCCGTGACGTAATGTAATATGGTCGGTGGACGATGAATAAGTAAAAATTTATCCGCAGAAGAAACAAATAATGGGAAACCTGGCCGCTTTTGAAATTTAATTATGTTTGTATGTGCACCAGTGTAAATAGAGACACCTTAAAAGCGTTGAATTAGGTCAGTAAGTATTCGTCCACTAAAATAGTGCGTCCCGCGTATTTTTTTACATATTATATACTTATAATATTTCTAGGACGATCAATCATTCGCCTGTGTTACATACTTTGTATACTATCGTGTCGTGCAGGCTATTATGAGTGATTCTAAAAAAAAACGAAGTTTATTTTGTGTATCGGTATTTAAAGTCGATAAAAAAAAATTTATCCTCGATGACTCGTTTATTTCGAGAGTTTTTGATATACTATCAGACTCGTTATTGAACTGTTTGTCACGTATCGTGTATTTCTCGTGCAAAAAAATGATTAAAACTTGCCCAATTTCGCAGCCGCTTCAATGTGTACAATACCCATATTAATTTTGTAACTTTTTTTTTTCATCTCGAAAAATGTGATCAATTTAGTTCGTTAAAAGCTTGTTTATACGAGGAAAATATTTTATCACTTTCAACAGGGCAACCTACGTCAGAGATTAGGCGACTTATTAAATTTGTTGAAAATTGGTATATTCTGCACGTCTGATAGATTCGAAAAGAGTGTAAAGGCTGGGAAAAATGTAATTGCAACAGAGTGAATGTACATCGAAAATGAAGTTCGAGCAGAGGGGAGAAGATGTGGTCAGAATTTTTGGGAAATAGGTGCATCGGAAAGAAGGAAACTGAACTCCGAATCGACGTTGGAGTCGACTTAAGTCCGCCTTATGTCGTCCGCCAATCAATTCAAAGTGGCTGAAAGTCAACTCACAATCGACCCTGCCATCTTACCGTCGACCTAGCCTCGACGTTGTCGCAATTGAGTGGACTTCCGGTATCATAGACTACTTTCGACCCAAAATGGACGTCAAGTTGAGGTAAATTCTTTATTCATCGGTATCTGAAAGACTTGCAATCGACGTCGATCTCAAGTGCGCGAGATGAAGTTTGAGAATCGATTTGACACTTTGTCAATCGAACACTCAACCTCAAATTGCTCTTTAAAAGGCCCGCATTTGTGTGTCTAACATTCATCATCGAATAGAGAAGATAGGCTAAGATCTTTGTACAGTATCTATAAAGTGATTTCATCGGCAACTCCGTTCTATGGGAGGGTTATTTCGCGAAAAATTTACAGTGTCCGCTGTCCGCTGTCCGCAAACCGGCAACCTAAGTTGAGACTTGGAAGACATGGAAAAATTCCGAGTTCCAAGCTTATTGTGAAGGGAGGGAAACTTGAGAAAAATTTCGATGATCAAGGTTCTTTACTAGTGGAAATTTTTTCCAAGTTCATCTTTCATCATAATAGCTCGAGAGTCGAAATTTGTTCCAAGTTTCCATACTCGTATCATGTAGATTTTCTCCAAGTCTTCTTGTTTCCCATAAAACAGGTTCTTAGCAACCCTCGTTCAACGTCAAAGTTTAACTCACCAAAAAAAGCAGAAATATATATCTTTCTTTCTCCTTTAGAACTTGTATCTCCTCGATAAGTAAGGATGGTATAAAAATAAAAATAAAATTTAAATTCATTTAGACGTACTTATACAAGATTGAGATCTAGGGCTCTGACGTCTCTCAATTTGTAAATTATGCGGACGTCCGTGCCCTAAAATTCAGTTTTGTGATATCAGAAGTTCGACTTTCTTTGTTGATGATCTAGGTTTTGAAAGACTCAATTAAGCATTGTCAGTTGCTTGAATAATTAATCCATTGTTCCAAATTATAGCTGAACACATTGAGATGGAGATTTTTTCGAGTTCAAAATATAATGTAAATAACATTTCTCTGTCCGGAAGAAAGGAAGAGAAGCTGGTGCAGATCAGCGAGTAGGGAAGAGGAAACATCCTCCTTCTCCTCTCTGTAAAACTGGGAAAATTGGTGAAAAGGTTGAATGATTTCAATTGCTTGAATCCTTCTTCCCTCTGGACCACGTCGCCTCCTCCAAATCGACTCGCTATTGCGATCAAAATTCGACTCAAAATTGACATTGGTTGGTAGTCGGTTTTGTCTCGGCCAATGTCGACCCAAAATGGTCCCAAACTGATTGAAAGACGACTCAACTTCGAGCGCTCCTCTTTATCATCGAGTCATGAGTCAACTCCCAGTGTCATAGAGAAATGTCGCCCCAGTTGTTTATGCGTCCGTTACTGCCAAAAGATTTGCTTTGGTACAATCTGGTAGAGTTCCTCGATCGAGGTCTACAATGAGTCAACTTCTGGTATCAGATTTTAACGCCGACGAAAAATAGACGTCAAAATTGCGTCGATTCGACCTTTGCTGCACTAATCGAGAATAATTGCGACTTTCAATAGCCTCCACTATGTAATCATTACTGCTCATTCGGTCTGGGAGTAGCGAAGTCACTGAGTGGATGAATAGACAAAATGCTGCAAGGTAGCGACTGTACATCAACTCCAGTTTGAAAACTATTTGAGGTCGATTTGAATTCGACCAGCATATGTTCTCCGAGAGCTAATCGACTTAGAATCGACCCAACAAGCATTCGATTTGAAGTCGGCCGGCGTGCACTACTAGAGAACCATACAAATCAACTTCAAATCGAAAAGTCAATTTCAAGTCGATTTTAAAGAAGGTGACTCTGCAGTCGACTCCAGATCGAGGTCGATTTGAAGTCGACCGGGTACAGAATTACAAATCGACTTGAAATCGAAGCCAGGTCTGTAGAAGTATGTGGAAAAAGCGACTGGAAGTTTACTCGCTTTGAAGTCGACCAGCATCCATTACCAGAGAACTACAAATTGACTCACGTTCGACTCCAAATCGTCTTTTATTTGAGGTTGGTTCGAAGTATCGATCTCAGGTTTATGAAAAGATTTGGAGTAGTCGCCTCGAAATTGACTGCAGATCAAGGTGGATTTGAAGTCCATCAGCGTGCATTAGTATATTATTAGGAGACACGCGAATCGACATGAAATCGAAGCAACACAGCTGTCTAATTTTAGGTAGATAAAAGAGCTAGAAATCGACTTCATTTCGACATCTATTTGAAGTCGATATAGCGTCCATTACCAAAGAACTACAAATGAATCGAATACAATCCAACTCAGCCATCGATTTCAGGTTCATGAATAAATTTGGAGAAGTCGACTAATGTACCAGAAGTGAACAAGTGTGTTTTTGAAATCGTTTGTGTTTACTCAAGTGTTAACATTTTTCATGCTCGTTTCCTCGTAGATACATAATATGAAGTAGGAGATAAGAATCAAGTGCTATCGAATACTTGTCTAATGTGAATCCTACTACCAACAGATTTCAAATCGGTTGAATCGTTCTTCGAGGAAATTCTCTTGCTGCCCGGAGCGAGTCGTCTGCCAGTTTCTCAAAATTACCTACATTTTCAACAATATTGAACTAAAAGTTCATTCTCTCGCTAGGGAAACAAAAAGTCCATACTTCGAGTTTTCAAACTGAATAGTGGTTTCTAAAAATAGAAGTGCAAAAGAACCCCATCAAAGCTCGTTTTGAGTGAAACTTTTGCATTTTAACCACTGTCTTGTGTACTTCTTATCTACCTGATAAGATAATCACTCAAGGACAGAACCGATCGTATTCCGTTTATTTATTTTCCTCGAACGTACGTACGTATGAATTTTTATGTGCACTGCATGATCGACGTTCGATGTAGAACTACAACTTGTGCAAATTTTTTAGCAAAATAAGCTTATTAATCGTTGTAGTCTCTACATAATAGTAGCACTACAACAATTATGCGCGGTAAATGATAGAGAATTTATTGATACGAGTACAATATACGATTTAAAAAAAAAATCCTTGAGCCGACACATTATCCGGCTCTGTGTTCAATTATTACACTCTCTCGATGATGGAACAAACCCAACACTTTTCTATTGCCGAAAATACGAGTAGTGAGTCTGCCGAGAATGTTTCAACGACAAGAAGGCCTATAAAAAACCTATAAATAACTGGTTTAGCGGATTTTTTTTCTATCAAAAGAAAAAGGTCGTACTGTAATCCATCGTTAGATTCGATACAATGATCATTTTAATGAATTATACACGCCCTCCATTTAACATACGATATTTCACGCTATCGCGACAGCTACTCAACGGTCACCGGTTTCTCTGGGCTTCTCGGTTACTAGTAGTAGATCATTTTTTCCGACTTACTTATGGGTACACGACTTCTCGAAGGCCACGTTTATCTCGTCAATGAAACTAAGAGTAGGTGAAAAGTTCTAATGCTGCGCGCTTCAGCACACGCGCCAAATGTCGAACGATGTAAAATAAGACCACTCAGCGTCGTACAGGAAATTATAGATGTTCTATTTGCACTTCAAAATGTTTACGCCTCACCTGATCGAAAACACGTGCTAAAATAGGAGGATTGAATGAACGACAAATTATATTAAATCATCGTCACGCGAATTTTAAGATTGAAACGTGCGAGTTAACAGCGGATTAATAATTCGACGCGCTGAATATTGAAATTTAGAAAAACTTTGAATATTTTTCGTAACACGTGCAAGATTTTTCACTACAGCGCAGTTCGTGTGTTTGGAGAGAGAATAAGAGTCAAAGAGGTCTTGAAGACCATCTGAGGTGAGGTTGAATGGAGCAAGAGTGGTACTTGCCAAGTACGAATCGGATTGAAAAATTTTGTCTATGTGAGATCTATCTGAGAGTGAATATCACTCGCGAATCCAACAATTTAATGATGAGAAAGAGAGAATCGGTCGAATTTTCCACATCTTTGAAGAGAGCTCGGAACAAGATGCAAATCAGACAAGAGTCAATTTGAGCGAGTTCTCATCCCTCTGCTACATTTTTAGTACATATGTAATATCTTGACTGAGGTGAAATGGTCCTGTGGGCTTAGGAGCATTGCCTTTGAGTCTTCAAAAATAGTACTTATTTAACTGATGCATAACAATCAAATGTTATCAATGATGCTATGCTTATGAGAATCAGTGTCTGCTGAAAGCTGCTGTACTGCATTTTTACGCCGTTATCATTTGATGTGACGTCACGGTGGTGGACTTCATATATGTGACTTGCGTAGCAGAAAGCTACCAGGAATTAATGGAATTAATTCTACTCTCCTAGTTACGGCACAGGTACCATTTGGGCCAAAACAAAATTTTACAGGAGAGCAAAAAAACCGAAAAAAGTTGCGTTACAAAGCTTTTCGGCGCTGAACTTAGTTATGAGATACTGGCTTTAGCTTTAGGAAGATGTTATGGGTCGAATGGTTTACATTTTCAGATTCAACGATGTGTTTTACATATGAATCAATGCCTAACTCATTTTTCAATTTTTGGCCCAAATGGTACCTTTCTGCTTAGTCGGTCATGTATGATCTAATCTTCTTTGCTGAGAACAAAATCCCTCAATCTGTGTTACTACTCCGATGCTTTGCGGATATGGAGGAATTTAGCATCATTTATTCCAAGTGACATTTAGCTCCAATCAAAAAACTGATATTAAAATTGAGTTTAGCATTGAAAAGTCTCCTGAAAGTAGGCACATAATGAAATACTGTCAACAAGGTAGTTGTCTATTCTTCTTTTGTGTACTATGTTATCAACTGGAAGTTGATGGTTTTATATTCACAATCTTTTGAGTTTGTTTTGATAAATAGATAGGATGGTAACTTTGCAAATGCGCATGTTTGTATTTAGCCGCAAAAAATGGTATGAATTTTGGAACAGAGTTGAAATAAAAACAAATTTACTCTCGCCTATCTTAGATTTAGGATTGCTCTTCTGCAAAGATGGTGAAAAAATTCACATTTGATTAAAGTAGAGACCCTTGACCCATCATCCAGTGTTGCCAAATCCGTATCCACCATTTTTTCTAACCCTAAAAATGGATTTTTTATGGAGTTTGACCAATTCAACAATAACGATCAGGAGAAGAATATCTCTCGCACTAATGACTGAGGTACTTTTTCCTTGATCGACTCATTGTAAAGACAGACTGCAATGTCAGCATATGACGATCAAGAGAAAAGTATCTCGCACTAGTGTGACTGAGGTACTTTTCCCTTGAGCACAAGAAATCTATATTTTACGAAAAATCCGTATTTTCTTTCAAGGACCAAAAATCCGTAGATCTGGCAGTACTGCTATCATCTAGTAAAAGAGAACTCAATAGTCTTTTTTCATCTCAATTGAAAAGAGTAAGTTCTTGCCAAACAAATTACGTCACGATTACTCAGTCTATGGTCGAAAAGTTCCCAGAAATCTTGATTTGGATATTGAAGTGAGTGGGTAAATGGCTATTCATGAGAAACTCCCGTTTTTCAACTCGATAGCTATCATGGTTGAGTACTTTGCAAAGAAAATTGATCAATATACTTTTTAAGGTCGGCCTAATGTTGATTCAATTTGTAAGTAATCAACATTTTTTAATAATGTCGAATAAACGTCTAGTGTTGTTGTGGTTAAAAACGATTTATATATTTTAGGGTTTAGTTGTACAGTTATCTACCATTGATATAAAAAATTATACGATCTATAAATTTTCAAAATAAGTTTTTCGCTCCAGAATTTCTATTAGAATCTCTCTCTTCATATTCTTGGTCTCCCGCGCATTTTTAAATTCGGATTATTTTATTAAAAACTCGATGTTATTTAGTTATAGGTTTTAGAAGGAAAAAAGTTCGTTACTATATTCATGATTTATATGGCAGGCATATACACACGCTCTTTCGAATTATTTAGCTCAGTTTATGATTTGAGAGAACGGGATCCGCGCTTCCAAGTTTATAGCCGTGGCAAGGTGCACCATCGCGTTTTATATCGACTCGTTGACGATATCAATTTAATGTTTTTTTTTTTTTTTCTGTCTCTCTTTGAATTTTGTAAATTGTCGAAGCTGCTGATTCTCTGGAATTCGCTCATCTGAAGCAATATTATAGACGAAGGTCGACGTTTATCATTCCAACTAGACTCGATCAGTCCTTCTGCCCTAATTGAGTATTATACGAAAGAGGAGACATTTGCTAACAATTGAAATTAATTGCTAGCATGTTGTGGTCTTGTATAACCTTCGTTTTGAAGAATTTACGACGAACGTTTGCATCGGAAAATTCTGTTGAATTTCCTCGAGTACGGTAGATAATTTACGCTAGAAGTGTTGCTTCAACGCATAAAACGCCCTTATTTGTACTTCTAGTTTTGCTGTAGTACCTTGTCTTAATGTATTGAGATAACAGAAAGTTTATGTGCAAAAAATTCTGTTTATTTTACTTCAATTTTTGAAAAATTTGACCATACGATGTAAACAGTGTGCAATGTTTTTGTGCTTAAGATGGGATATTGCTATGGGCATTTAGGAAGAATGGAACTACATAGCACGCACGTGCGATTGATTCTTCAAAAAAGCTCCTCAAGTCACCGAAAGGTTATCAAGTTGTCCTGTTGATGCGTGTGAAGACACAGTTTCGGGGAAGTAGTTTTCATATCCCAATGGTTATCTCCTTTAATTCAAAATGTCTTCTATCGCCTACATTGTAACAGTAAAGGTTACTAATCCAATACCAGTAAGCTGATTATGCTCTCGTATATTACATTATTATACTCGATCGAGTTCGAAGAGAGAATTCTTCGATCGCGAACGTATAAAACGTGCACAGTTATGAAATAACGATTTTCAAGAAGATTAAAGTGACGCGTCAGAGCGTTTGATCGAGTATGATAAGAATGTTGATCTTATAATCGAAGAGGCGAAGCGAAGAAATACGTCTCTACCTTTCGTCGCGTATACACCTCTCGGGTGTCGGTGCCGCAAGACTTACGCTATCGACGAAATATTTTTCAAAAAACAGTATCCTGGAGAATGAAAATGACATTCTGTATAACTGCATTTTCGTTGAAAGGAAAAAATCTCAGCTATGGCATATCTCGTCTTTACCGTCAGTCTCGGGCCATATAAATGTGTAAGCGTGACGACACGGAATTGTGGACGTAAAAACGTTAGGAAATTGTCTCGGAAATTACGCTTGTTCGCCGTTTTAACCCTCGTTCATAAATTTCCAACTGGATTCTCATGGAAATGTTTCGCGTCGTTGACAGCTAAATGAAGCTTTCAAGTATACTACGTAATTCATATGTCGATGCTCGCGTTGCTCCTTTCCAAAAACGCATATACAGTATACTCATAACAACAACGGTTTTTAACTAATCTTTTTACGAACGACAATAACGCGTATTTATGTACAAAAAAGTACAGTGCGTCGTACTCGACGTAAATAAATTAGAATTCTCGTCTCGTCCGAGACGATAATAATAAGAAAAAAGTAGGTCATGTAGAGGAGCAGCGAATTTGGATGAAAAATTTCTCGGGTGAAATAATTCGAGTACAGTGTATCGTATCGCACGATGTATTCATTTTGAGGACGACGATTACCGTCCGTTATTCAAAATATTATCTCATCGTTTTGAGTTCGCCTGTATAGATTTGTACTTTTCGGCGCGAAATTTAATATCGTTTGTAAATGGGAGTGGGTCGACGCACGTGCCAAACTAACCCACGCAAGAATTCGCTTTAGCATATTGTCTATTTCGTATAGGACTAACTATGTTATTAAATGCATTCGTCGTTTTTATTGTTGATAATGCAGTCACCCGAAGAGAGAATTTATAGTTTCGAAAATATAGTTGACAATTTGAGGATGTCGAATTCGCGGGGGCGATGAGCGTTTAATTTAGGATCGCGTCGGTATTCTTCGAGGAAAAGGTATGCATATATTTTGTACCGTTAGAGCTTGGGAATCGAAATTTTTCCAAGTCTCTTGAGTGGATCAGAGCCTTCGCCTCTAGAAACCACAATTTACCCCTGTTCTAGACTGCGAAATGGTCAACATCATCCAAGACCCTTTGTTTTTCAGGCCTCGTTTCCGAAGATCCATCTCCATCACATCGGTGTTCATGAGACCTATATAACTGATCAATCGAATCCCCGACCTGATGAGTCGGTCGCAGTCGAAGCAGGAGATTTGTGCTTCTCTGAGTTTCACAGCCTTGGGTTTCCGTTGACAGCTGGGGAATCACTAATCCCCAGGTGTTCCTTTTTCTGCTGAGTTCTTCCCAGTTGTAGCTGACACCGGTGTGGCGTATTTTAAAGCCTTGTACAGGGCTTCTGCCCGCCCTAGATTCCCCTGTCTTGCCTGATTACTTGGAGAGTCTTTTCTTCGACGTTCTCTCGGTGTGCCCACTGGGTCGCAATTCGCCAAGCTTTCTCTTGTTAAGTACCAGGTCCTGCCACTTGATACGAAGTATGCTACGTCGTTGCCTCTGGTGAAGATTCCCTGTACACTTTCCAACCCTTACTGCTATATAGCAGAGTGGGAAGCACTACGACTTTACAGACTGCCACGATCTGAGAGTCAAATACCCTCCTTTTTAGTTTGAACAAACCGCATCTGCATTCCTCATTCGTTGGTTCTTTTTCAAGTCCATGCTTGAGTTGCCTCCAGCATTACCTGATTTCTTTGAGAGTCTTTCCTTCGACATTCTTTCGGTGTGCCCAATCCACCAGCTTAGGATCAGCTGCTCTTCTTGATTCGCAATTCTTCGATCACTCTCCTATTGGATGCCGGGTGCTGCATGCGTAGTGTGCTGTGTGGCTGCCTCTGGTGGGTGGAGGGTGGAAAGTACTACGGCTTTATGGACTTCGAGTCCAATATTCTGCTTTCCAGTTTGAACACTACTTTGCCTGCGTTCCAGTGGTGCCCATGCTTCAATTGCTAGTCGCAAGACTGCCTAGCTTGATGATGGTGTCAGAGGCTACAGGAACATCATATCTCTTTATTAACCGTTTAGTCTTCATGCGATTGATCTCCATTCTCAGATCTTGATGGGCTTCTATGAATACGTCTGCTACATTATTTGTGCGTCGTCTGCCGTGTGGCTTGATATCACTGCATCATCAGCTATGGCTCGGAGATGAAATGATTATGTATGTTATTCTGACCTTTGAGCCCAGCTAGGTTGTGTAGGTCTCCGTCGGTGCGGTGTCTAATTTTGACCTTTCGGTCTTACAGTCAGCAGCCCATGACCTTGAGAAAAGTCGTCGTGAAGACGTTAAACACGGGAGACATCATCATGAAACTGTGTCGTACACCTGTGTCCCTATTATCAGCAACAGTTGTTCATAAAGAAGTTCGCGATTATTCAGATGGGGTTTTAGTTAGTATTTGCCAGAAGGCTTGCTTGTTGACCAGATCGAAAGCCCTCTTGAGATTAAATGTGTTATCCGTGAGTCCTCTCCTGGATCTGACAAAGCGTAAATATCACGTCTATCGTCCTTCTCATTATTCAGAAACCCGCTTGTGTTTCAGATAACATTAGTTCCAATGCGTGCAGCAACCTATCCTTCATATCTCGCGCTAGTATTTTGTCTGTCGCACCCACACGAGAGATACTGCGGTAGTTGGTAGAGGATGAACTTCGGCGGAAGTCTAGAAGCATAGCGGGGCCAAACTCACGAGGGTTCTTTACAAACTGTTTGTCCGGATCTGATCGGCTCTGTTCCTCTGTGGTTCCTTATTATGTCCTCACATCGACTTCTATCCTCTGCAAGCCTATCCCGATCATCTTCGAGCCTCACTTTCTTGAGTATCGCGTGCAGTTAATCATTGTAGCGCTTTCGCTATCCGCTAGGTAGTTCAGTGCCATGCTCAAATTCATCGCAAAGAGCGGCTTCAGGGAGTTGGGTGTCTTTCATACGCGGATTTATCCAGCTCATCGCAGGTGGTTCTTCTTCATGATTTTTCCAACCGGTAGCAATTTTGCTCTGTTTAGCTTCTCCTGGTTTGAGACAAAATGGTCCTACCTGATTCTGTGTACATCTCGCGCTGCTGACGTTGCTGAAAGTTCTCCATTGCTTTGATCTGCCTTTGGTACAGCGTCTAGGATTCATTGGCATGTAGCAGTGTAGAAAGTATTGCAGTTGATAGTTTGATATTCGGAATATTTTCACCCCCCCTCCTCTTCCTCCTCCTCCCATTTACATGGCTAGATCATGGAAATGATTCGGGGTCCTCTAATAAAGTTGGTTAGAATCCTTGTCTTTTCTTCCAGCAAAACGATGGACGGCGGTAGCGGATATTTAACGCGTTCCTTGCTGAAATTAGACTTTTGGGGAAGATTGCTTCCCTCTAAGTAAGTTCGTATTGAATAACCGCTCGAAAGCCTGATTGATGAGTCTGCTGAGTCTCACTTCTCTCGAGAAAATGCTAAATGCAACACTGTTCATCGCCTCTACTAGAGTGAAACGTCTCGCTAGTTGATGTATCAACTCCGAAAGTGAAACCGGAAAACTATCGTTGAAAAAAAAATTTATTCGCTGGTTAAGATTATCGGAGTACGCGGAAGAAAGTACATTTTGTTATTTTTTTTTCTTCGTAATACGTACGTACCTTCGAAGTTAGAAAATTTCTATTGGAAAGGAAATCGATTCGAACGAATGTAGAAACGCATTATGGAGTGGGTCAATGAAGCGTATCACGTCGATACCATCAATCGAAACTGTGTTACGCGAGATTATGGGTGTTTTTCGAGACGAAGGAGAGGTAGTACTACATAGTTCGTATGAATTTTGCGAATAATAACAGGCGACCATGGTACCGCGAGCTGTAATTATCGTAATCGACTGTACAGAGGGGGGTATACTCTTTAATTACCTTTGGTATAATAGCGCCTCGGGCGTTGCGAAAATTTTTCGCTTGTAAAAACCAGCTAGTGTGGTCTGTATATGTATACGTAGTAAAAGTTGGACGAAGTCACGGAATATCACTACCGTATGTTCTATTTTACTTTCTAGTCGAGTCTTTGGTGTAGTTACGGAAAAAGAAAGTCAGCCCTCATGGGTGCCATCCGAAGATGAGAAGTTTTTCCGCTTTTTATTCGACTCTTAGTTTTTCCTCGTGTATAACAACGAAGAAGCGTCGCTTTCACTGTTCGATTTCTTGCGCAGGTTAATCACCTACGAGTCTCCAAATTTCTTCAGGTGGTGGGTATCTTACGCGCGCATCTGTAAAAGAAATGAACCGGTTCACGAGCGCGCTGAAATTGAGAAGCAATTGATTTCAGGTAACCTCTTAATAATCGAGTCGCAATCGTAGATCGTAACTGTGGGCTGTAATTAAATCTAGTACATATTATTACATTGAACCCTAATCAGTAGCGTATTACGAAGTATGTTATCGATGCACTTTTAATTGTTCGGAGCGCAGTGTATCGTGGGTGTCCTGTGGAGCGGAAAGAAAAATGAAGCGTCGCAGCTGCGTGCGGAGTCTGGTAAAGTGAAAAAAAGATTGTAAGTTATAGGTCTGTTCCATCCTAATTGCGGGGCAGAGTAAGAAGTTTATTCGTAATTATACTCACTTTTTATCGAGGTTTCTCTATCGCAGTTCTTGACTGTAAAATGACTTTCGATTATTCCTCGATTCTTGGTCACTAAATCGTGTTATCTGGAAATATTACATATTTATAAGTTTCACTGGTATGTGCGAAAGACTGACAAGCACCTGTGCGTACTATCTAGTTGAAAACTCGATTTGCTCACTATTTTTAGAGCATAATCGAGAGTGATACAGACTACGAGGAGGATTGTCGTACCCCCCCCCCCATTCCAGCCAGAGATATATTAGCCTCAAAATCTATTTTCTTCGAGTTCTTCCCTTCTCCCGTTGAAGACCTCTTGAATACTGCATTTTCATATTTCGTGATCCATTTTCATCGCTCCCCTCCCCTCTTTTATGAGCAAAATTGTATCTCCTTCGTTCAAATCTGTGTATCCTCACTCGAGGACCCCCTCCCTTCGCTAATACCTGTGGCCACGCCTCTGCTTAGTTCCGACCATCTCCGGACTGAAATGATGCTTGGAAAATGACTTTGTTCAGATTAGATATCAAGGTTCTCCAATCGTGGATTTAGGTCCTTAAGACAGACTGCAGATAGATATTTGAGCCGAATTGGTGGGTAAATTCTTAGCTATCGCTGTGCAAGAGACTTTAAATACCAAAATTTAGAAGAAGACACCGAACTTTCGAAAGAAGGAGAAAAAGTTTCATATGAGCAGACCGAGTGCCTGATTTTTGAGAATGTTTCAATTCTGTCTGATATAATCCACATTCATCACCTCTGGAGGGACTTGACATGTTTTCGGTATAACTTCAGACATTAGCCACCGTATGTCTAGCTATATCGATTGGAGCGCTCGGCTCTGTGGGATTACTAGCTTTGTATCAGCGTGTTTGAATTTCATCAATTGCGCCCACCATCTTTTAAGTTTCCGCCGGCATGGAAAGCAATCATTTATTGAAATTGCAGAATCTTTAATCAGCATCGCCAAACCCTGCCTACAGCTAGTATACATGTTTACTATCATCTGTCCTGTGTGCGGGAGGTCTGTTGGATCACGAATTGGACGTGAGGATACTTGAAGGGTGAAGATAATGGGCGGCTTCGCGAATCCATGATTGGGCGATAACAACCCCTTTTAACATGTTTCATGTCTTTCCTAAAGTCCTCCGAATGTTAGCCCCTAATTTCTTAATTTGCGAGTTCCCCCCCCCCCCTCTTCCCACCTCTCTGGAAAACCCCTAGAAACGATTCTGAATATCTGCGAGTTCCACATCTCCTGGCCTCTAATTCCAAAATTTGAACCTCAACCCGTGAGCTTCTCTTCTGCTGTACTCTTCTCAAACTTCATGATAAACTATGACGTCATCAGATGGTGACATCATCAGCAGTGACCCCGCGGCCCCTCCAACTATGACGTCATCAGGCGGTGACGTCAACAACCGTGACCTCAGACCTGATTCTAAAATTTTCCGAGCTCAGTTGACCTTTAGTTTAGTGTAGGCTTTTATGCAGCTTCATGTTACGCCTGGTTTCATGAAGGCTAGTTGTAGCCCTAGTTGCCTATAGTATAGTTGAGTATACTGTACAGCCCAGTATGATGGAGGCTAACGAAGAGTTCGCCAATTCTGAGATCTGCGAGTATGACGTCATCGGCTGTGACCTGGAGGCTTAGTACGTAAAAGACCTCGAGTAGTATTACTATTAGGCCCAGTATAATGGAGACTGGTGGGGGACTTGGAGCGGAGTAAGTGGTCCCGAAAATGGAAGAAAGTAAGGTAAAGAAAGAGGGCCCAAGCTGATAACCTCATTGGCTCGTGACGTCATGTCATTCATGATAGATGCCTGTGACTTCATCAGTTTGGGCTCTTTCTCTTCCTCACTGTCTTTTATTCTCGGGATCACTTACTCCGCTTGTAAGTGACATGACGTCACAGGCAGCCATCATGGATGGTTATGACGACACGAGCCAATGACGTCACCAATGATTATATCCATATGGGAGTCCCCGAACTAGATAGCGTTACTTACAGTTCACCGCATCTATATTAATGTGAGCAAGGCAGTTTGAACTGCAGTATACCGAGAAGAGAGGCAAAGAAGCGGAGCAAAAGAGCTCTCCTGAGCTAGATAGCTTATCTCACAGTACACTAAGCCTGTATTAGTCCAAGAATGAGGCGTACGCTTTTGTGAGAAAAATTTACTAGTCCGGTCAAGATTTCATCGTAAAGCAGGCATGGCCGCAAAATATAAATGAGGTCATTTACAAGTAGATGTAAAACATGATCTTAAGTTTATTTGATTATGCCAGGAAATCTCTCCTCTTCAAGGCTAGTGCCTCCTAACTTCGATAAAAATGAACATTTTTATCAAAATTTTGTGTCGGAATCATGATTTGGTTTGAGGAAGATATCTCGAGGAAGGGAGTGGGGAAAAACGCATTCCAACTTCAATGGAGAGTGAGTCTCGGAAACATAGTGCTCTTTCGAATCGCAAAATATTCGCCCCTCGTAAAAATGACAGTGACCTTGGTAATGTCCGGCAAATGCTCTTGAAATGTTCCTGCCTGCTCGACCGACTCTTGGAAATTTCAGTCTCCTGTATTGCTTTGTTGTTGATCTGAATATGGCCATGGTTGAGAACCAATTTCAATGGCTATAATTACGAGAAATTAAGAATCGTAGTAAACCAGTTCGAAAATGTTCGAAGTACGCTTTTGAAAACATAAACTCCGTCGTAGTATGCTCGTAAAATCGCGGCGGTTTGATGTCGAGCGTGAAGAAACACGCTTTTTGTATGTTACATATTTTGGAAAGAAGAAGAACAAGAGGGACGTGCTCTCGAAAGTGACGAAGGATTGTCTGCTCCACGGTCGATCGTGTTTTCGAAGACTTTGACTAAATATATTATACGGGACGTGTAGCTTTAAGATGTTGATTTCTACTCATTTATTATCGTTCGGAATCCGAATACGTTACTGCATACTGTATACATAATGCACTCGGTACGTGATTCAGAATTACCCTTCTCCGTGTAGCACGGGCCATCCTTTAATTTATGGCTCACGTAGGTATTCTCCTCCTCTACTACTATTATAATGACTTTATTTTTAACATTATGTATATGAAGGAATTCCTTAATGCGCGAGTAATTCGGTGTTATAGTCGAAAGCGTCTTATATTTCTGGCAGTGGATGTTTACGATTTACTGGTACAAAAGTCTGTACCAGTTAAAGGCACGACGCGACGTTGCTTTTGTAAATACGTACGGTCGTGTAGGTGAGAATTCGCAAAACTTTTTGTCAAAACCCACGCGCGTTAATTTTCACGCTATATATATTATTTGTACGAGTAAATAAACTTTATTAAATTACGTACACACATCGCGTATGGTGGAAAGGCCTTTTTTAATTTTTTTCTTCTTTATCAACTGCGTCACTAATGGTGACAGAACGAGTCTTTTGCATTATTCCATTTTATTATGATTTATATACGCGTATCTGCGCCGAGCGTACAATGATCCATCTTCGTCTTTGTATTGGATATTATGAGGCAAACCTAAGTACAAGTAACATTAAGTTCGCCTTTTGATTCTTGTTTGTAACGATAATTATTATATGGACGTCGTCAATTTTCTATTCACCGGTATCGGTGTAAGACAGTTCCCGTTTCGTATTATGTTTTTAACGAACCGTGCCGTATTATCTTCGCGACGAATATAAAAAAGTGAACTTATTCAACTTTGATCGTAAGTAGGTACGTATATCGTAATGTACGCAATGACATCGTTCCTCGTCCATGTATCAAGTATCGTATCGTTTCCATGTTTAGTGTGACGTACGAGCTCATACTGTGCGTAGACTGCCTACGAATAAACGGATTTATCCAGCAAGCCGACTCATGAGACGTATCTCGTAGGAACCGGAACAACCAGTTCTAATCATTCAATTTCATTAACTAACTGACCCACTGACAGATAATGTTGTGTTTTCCTTTTTAATCAAGAGTGCACCTTCGCTTCTTATAATATGTATACGAAACTCTCCCTGTATATTCAATCACGTGCTCGTTTGCGCTACTGCCGTGCACGGTAGGACGCGCGGCATTCCTTGGATGTTTTCGGATGCAGATTGATTCAGCATCGGCTTCTTCGCACGATGGCCTCTGGGCAACGATAAAGGCGGGAAAAAAGAGTGAAACTCTTCGTATTCGCATTCGCTCTCTATGGTATGTAGTGTTTGCATGTTATCGCGCGCCTTTCGAATCCTAAAGTACAGTTAGGGTAGGATTTCGATTTCAATTCTTGATCTGGATTGTGATTTTATGATATTTGAATATGTAGAACTTGGGTAATACCAAAGTTTTTTGAAGCTAAAGTGCAGAAATGAAGTCATCGAAGGAATGTAAAAATTCAAGGTCTAGGCAAGCCTCATCAATGAGGGCCGAGATTAGACTTTTTGACAATCGAGGCTGGAGCAACGCGATCACGTCACCAAAGTGCGAACCATCCTGTTATACTGTGCACAGTTTCAGCTCTGGAATTGGACCGTGTGAATGACAGTTCAAGTCGTTGGAGCTTGTGATCAGCTAGTCTCAGACGTGTGAGTTTGAACTAACGGAGGAAGAGAAAGGATAGCTTTCTAAAATGGGAAAGAGATAATTCTTTTTCCTTTACAACTTATATATCTCTTAGATGAGTAAAGGTGGTTTCAAGAGTTCTACCTCCTTCGTTAATGCAATAGGTTTTAAAAGACGCAGTGTAGCATTGTCAGCCAATTAGCTTGCTTGAAAGAAAGGCGAAAGCAAGTGCGAATCCTATCAAAGAGAAAACTTCCCGAAAAAGATACAAAAATAGTAAAAAATACTAGAATTATCCATTTCGAGAGTGGAATGTTTGCAATTGTATGCATTCCCTCCTCCCCTCCATCAACCTTGTCAAATCCACATCGATTCGCTGTTGCGACCAGAAGTCGACGCGAACTTTCAATTTACTTCGTCCAACGTCGACCCTACATCTTCCCAAAATGACTAGAAGTTGACTCAAATTCGACTGACCATCGAGTCATCGTTGATGTTGAGATTGAATCGACTCCCGGTATCATACACTGATTTCGACCCGAACGATTATACGTTCTTCGTCGGTAGAAAACTTCCAAAGGCACAATTTGATGGAATTTCTGAGTCAAGGTCAACAATGAGTTGACTTTTCTAACGCCAACTAAAAATCAATGTCGAAATTGCGCCAAATCGACCATTGCTGGTCAAGCATAACTGAGATTCTCAATGACCTCCTTCGCATAATTATTACTGCACATTCTGTCGGCGTGTAGCGAAGTCAGCAAACTGACAGGTTGCTACAAAGCGGCGACTGTACATTGATTCGAGTTTGAGGACAATTTGAGGTAGCTGACTCCAATTTCCCTTCGATTTGAAGTTGACCAGCCTACATTATCACCGACCTACAGATCAAATTGAAATCAACCCAACAGAGTAGTCGATTTCGGGTTTATGAAAAAATTGGGAAGGTTCGACTCTAGATCAACGTCGATTTGTGGTCGATTTAGAGTCGCCCGGCGTACCAGGGCGGTCGATATCCGGCTGATGGAAAAGATTTGAAGAAGTCGACTCGTAGTCGACTCCAAAGCGACTTCTATTTGAAGTCGACCAGTGTACATTTTCTCAGATCTACAAATCGACTCAACGAAGCAGTTGATTTCAGGTCGATCGGAGGGAGGGAGGTCGGCCGGTTTGGGGAAACCTCAGAAGCCCTGTAAAGTCCTGTAAAGAGACCCCGGGAGCCCACATTCCCCAAAATTCAGCTTGATTAACCCAGAAATTTTTTTGACTAAATGGAAAAATGATGAAAAAATCGTATTGCAAAAAATTGATGTGATTATTAATATCCCGTGAAGAGGAAAAATGTCATGGAAAGGTCTCGAAGAAATCCTAGTCATGTACTCAAAAGATTTCAGGAAGTCCCGGGTTTTCATTTTCTGCTTCTAAAAGACACCCTGCATTTGCAGAACTGGATCCAAAATCGACTTTGAGCCGAGATCGTTTTAAAGTAGATTTGAAGTCAATCAGCGTTTATTACTAGAGAATCACAAAAGTTCGTAGGTCCATGAAAAAATTTGGAGAAGTCGACCCGAAATTGACCTTTTATCGACGTCTCCTGGAGGTCGATGTCAATGATTTTCGACCAAGACCAACAAAAAAGTAGATTCTATAGGTCGCTTTCGATTTTCGGTCTAATCGATGGTCGACATGATTCACATGGTTCATAAAGCCCTCCTCTAGATATCTATTGGCACCCGTGCGTGCCTGTTGAAGAAGAGCTGTTTATGATGACATCCTTGTTTGTGCTCAGTTGATTGGGAAGTAACAAGCAAAGCAACCCAGTGACCAGACAACGAAAATTGTTGACACAATTTAGACACTGGTCTAAGTGTGGTGACATGTTGCATGTTGATAAGTGTTGCTTCCTGAGCACTTCTGTAATCAACTTTATCTATTCCATCGTGTGAGAGAGGTCTAGGAAAGAAGTATTGATGGCTACCTTACAATATATGCTTGAGGAGGAAATCGGCTGACGTAAAAATGACGATTTTGTTAGTTCTGAGGAAAAAAGTAGATCCACACTTACCATATTTTCGAATTCATGAAATTTCTTATTGAATTAGCAAAGCTTAGTTAATTTGGACGAAGGTTCAGTAGTTCAACCGGGTTTTCGATGATACTTGGACGTTTGAAGCATTCTCAGAGATTGCGAGGACCCTTCTTGACACTCGACTGTTTTGTGACCTCAGATGAGCCAAGAGTGGGATCAAGAAGGAGTTTCAAATTTTGAGGTGAGTAACAAGTTCATTGAGGCAGCATGAATTCAGAAAATGAACTGATATTCGCTGAAAAGATGGGAAGGATCTTCAGGAGGCTTGAGGATATGATCTAATGAAGCTATGATGTTGATCAATTACGCTTCCTCCTCATCTTCAACTTCAGTAAGAGTAAGACGAAAAAGTTTGGCATTATTATGCTGTAATCAGTGGGTAGGGCTCAGATAATTTTTGAATACCCAGAGTATTTCTAGTTGCATATTTGATTGGTCGGTCAATGGCTTTTTGTTTTTCCGGAGATGATGCTCGAGATTGTGATTCTATGAATTATCTTTGAATCGTGTTTCATTTAAATTGATTAGTTGAAAATGATTGTAGAGCTGGTTGCGATAGTAAAATTTTCTTTTGAACAAATCTATTTTTCTATAACCTTCTGCGTGTGAGTTCACACACGTGGTGGACGCTTCACCTTGTGGTTTATTTTTTCTGCTAGTTGAAGATGTGTGGTCATGGTATGTCTTGTTGTCGGAATATCATCATTCAACCGTTCATCTCACGATGCCACCGTATGATGTGAGCAATCATGCAGTACGAGTGTTTGAAGTCACTCAGTAGATTGAGCTAAATGCTTACTGAACATCGATGGAGAAGAAAAAAAGACAACTAGGAATGATGAGAAGAATGACAGATTCAGAAGCCAGGTTGAAGATGCCCAATTTTATAGACCACGTATAAATATTATGAAAATTATTATTAAAAAGTATCTTCCAACAAATAATGAATACAGCAGGTCGTCTCGTACCGGAACAACCAGTTCTAATCATTCAATTTGATTAACTTTACCTTCGATCCTCTGACAGATACTGTTATATTTTCCTTTTCAATCAAGCGAGGGCTTCGCTTCTCTACGATGTACATACTAAACACCCCGGGCTCGTGTGCACTTCTCCGGCACGGTAGGACGCATTGCATTCTCAAAATATTTGATTCGAGGGATCGTGTGTTGTAGATGATTCAACATCGGTGCAACGAACGCGATCCTTTTACGACCCCCGAGGCAAGGGTAGGATAGATTTCAAGTCTTATAGGAATTAGGGTTTGACGGAGGGTTGATTTCTCGAGTTTGTCTGTTCTCGTGTGAATCGCCTAACGGATAGTTCGTCCTGTTTTGGTTTACGAATTGTAAGTTTTCGCGATTGTTATAATATGACGCATAATATACTCTGTATGTACGTATCTTGAAAAATCAACGCTTTATTGTCAGATCGCCTTCGTGTATACTTCATTAATTCTCGTCACACATGATACGATATGTTTTGTTATGTGTGATGGACTCGATGGAAGCGCGTTTTTGTTAAATAATATAGAATTAGATGCGTGCGTATATTGTGGTGTATATTCGTTCCGTAGAATTATGTCGCATCTTCGTCGGCTAAGAGCATCAATTTCAAACGGTCGACGGTAAATCTAATGAATCACTTTTTTTATTATTATACTCTTATTAGCGGTAGCTGTTGTGTATTCGACGGTCAAACTTCGATTATTTTTACCTCCTTACACTATATAGAGCTGTAGCGTGCTTCTCTAAGCTCCGCTGCCGAAAAGTGTTCTAATTTTCTGGCATCAGTGTGCTCTTCGGTGATGTGGGACTCGTGCGTTAGAAATTTATAATTCAAGAATCTTACGTGCGAAGAAAATTGTTACGCAAGAAAAACAGAAATGAGAAAAATTTGTACATATCACACCTTTTAAATTCGAAAGAGAAGCTTAAGCTGGTCCAACGCCATCGAGTAATATCTATTGTATGTTCGATTCGAGGTTTAGATGGTGAGATTGTCAGCTGACGTATTTGTTGATAAATCGATGAGTCAGTCAACGATTGGCGCCTATACGCTCGAGCCATTCAGTTTGTGGGGGAGGTAAGAGGCGAAGAGTAATGTAGCCCTAATTCGCTTGCGTGTGAGAAAGAAAACGAATTATCTTTTCTAAACGTCATTTAGATGTACCAGTGTGATGTAGAAAATGAATCGTGAAGTGTTGGAGGAAACGGTTTCAATTTTTGCTTGGCATGATAGTGTGTGTGTTGATGATGACATAAGTTGCTTCGTAAACTTTGACTAACTGTAGGGTGTTGGGTGGATTACGAGTTTGTAAGTAATTAAACAGATGTGTTACTGTGTTAGAGTGGGAGTCTTTATCGACACAGTCACAACATTCATTCTGAAACTTGCGTTCTGCCCAACCTTTAATGGCTAACGAGCGCTGTTATCTGTAAATTCAGTTTATGTAAGGTATTTGAGGAAGCAGAATGGTGGAACCGATTCCCCACGAGTGCTGATGGAGAAATGGCCCTTAGATGTATTCAAAATTTGGGAAGTGGACAGTTGAATTTTCTACTAATGCAGTCACAACGTTCACTCTGAAACTTCCGCTCTACTCGGCCTTCAGCAGCTAACGAGTGTTTCTAGCCCAAGCAAGGTGCACAGAGGTTGAGGTGGCAGATTGATGTAGCCGCTGTCCCCTTGAGAGCTCTTCTTTAGATGTGTATCATTATTTTGGCTGGAAACATCCGCATTGTGATTATTTGTGAGGAAAGTTTTGCGTTTCGGATCTTGAAAGACAAAACGCGATCAAGTGTTTCGGGTTCCAGATCTGAAAAGAGGTCACAGAGGGTGAAAATCTCTTCAAATTATGCCGGTTTACGGTTTTTCGCCTTCCAATTTTTGGTCTACAGCTTTCCGATTTACAGTCTTTCAATCCTCGGTTTACGGTCTTCATCTTCTGCAGACTTTTTTATCGGTTGGTGAGAAAAAAATCCTCCGAATTGCAGTGAATACATTTCTATACTAAAAGTCGAGAGTCCTCTAGGGATGCAGGTCAGCTGATTACTCTCAGAAATTATCAACTTCATACACTCATTCTTGCCCACCCCCTATCTCCTATCATATAATTATGGCTTGAAAATCGAAGTTATTTCAAGTCCTATTCCTATCGTACATTATGTCTCGAAAGTTGAAATTTGTTCAAGTCCGGTCAGTTTCCGTCTGACGCCACACAATGTACGACAAATTTTTTGAAATCCCCTCCGCCCCCGTTCATTGAACAGGTTTCCTGTTGATAATTTCGTTCTCGTGAAAGAAGAGATGAGTAAAGTTAGTTAGAGGCACCAAGGTTGACTGATTGGAAAAATTTCGATGAGTTTCAAATTATAGATAGCTAGTTCATATGTTGGCATTGAGTATTTGTTTTATACCAGAGCTGGGACTAACAACAGTCACGAATGTGTTCCTAAAATACGCTAAATTCATAAAAAGAATAAATTTCTGTATTTTTTTTGCAAACTAAGAGACTATTGTCAACGCGGCCGCGTCGATGTCCTCCTACTCTAGGCTTATTGGGAAGAAGGAATAGAATGACCGGTCTCGATGGGTGGAGTACAGCAAATGAAGGTATTAATTCGATGTACGTATATCCTAAGCGGAAAACAGTTCACCGTGACATGTAAACGCGATATGAATTATTATTTACGACTTGCGAGACAGCATACAAAAAAAACTGTATAAGTTGCGCGCCTTATCGTGTCGTTTATGTACGTTAAGACAATCGCACAAGGATCGACGCTTCATCGTTTCACATTAACTCGTCAGAAGTCATCGGAATGCTATGCAGGATATACGTTGAAAATATTTCCCCCAAAAATTACCGCGTAATGCCTGCAGAGGAACCGTTTGAAAATATTTTGACGTACGGTAGAGAGGTGACATACCATTACTTTGATGACGTAGCCTATTACAGTATTTATAGAAAGTACTTATACCAGAAACATTGTCTGGATGTCTTTCGTGGTCATCGGTATCAATAAAAACCATCGTACTAATTGTTTCGTGGTATAATCAGTCGATATGTGACGAACGTAATGACCGACTTTGGTACAATCATATTCATACGAACAGTGAGATTAGGAGAGGCCGAGCGAGGTGACCGTCCACCCTCTTTGGTTTGCCTAAGAAGCTGATCTACTTGACCTTGAAAGTTGATCTTGAACCTACCCGCTCATCGAGGTAAAGAGGGGACGGATGAAGGGCGATAATAAGGAATTCAAGCATATTTTTGATCTATTGCACGAACCAACTTTTGCAATCCATGTTCTCCAGTTTTCTACAGCTTGAACCTATCCATCTATCAATCGAAAGCCTTAGATCAAGTGGTCCTTTTACGATAATGATATTTGGAGGTGAAGATCGAGTGAGTAGTTTCAATTGAAAAAAGCTCTGAATCAAGACTCGAACTACTTCGTATCATCGTCATTCATTACCTACATTATTGAATTATTTTTCGTGAGAACTTGAAACATAATCAGTTTGGGGTTTGTTTCTTTGTTTCAATTGGCTTGATTTTTTCAAAATCATTTAGTATGACTAGTGTACTGTTTAAAAATGAGTCTTCTAGCGTTAAATAATTGAACCTTCGTACAACTTCTATTCAAATAATCTCCTCATTTGTCCACATAGTATTCATATGCTCTTTTTCATCTCGAGACACGGATTTGTGTGCGATCAAAAATAATCACCTCTTGGTTAGGTTCTCAGCGACTATATTATCCTCTACAATTTTATTCTTATTTATCATAATTCAAGGTTTATTTGCGATAATCCTATTTAACCTAATACGATAAGTTCTCTTCCCCTCTCAAGAAGAGAAAAAAAAATCGCCAGTAATGTTTAATTCATGTCTTCTCCGAGAGTCTGCTGGGATTATAGTACGTTGTTGTAGGTAAAAATGGAGTAATGTCTTGAGAGGTATACAGCACCCATTTTCATAATTTTTTCTTATTATCAACTGTACACCATCTATCATTACTCACGGTTACGGTGATACAAGTTTAAAGTATTCAAACTTAGTGTACAGAATTCAAAATATGATCACTTGATGTGCCCGCCTTGTAAGCATTCTTCCGAATTATGGGCTCTGTGGAAACAAAGTGGGGAAAAAATTACTAGATGACAGAGGAGGACTCTCGTATAGGGTTTTAATATTATTTCACGTTCTATTTGTAACCTTCTAATTAATTATGAAAAAATAGCCTTGCCCTGAGTTTTCTCGTGCAGGCGCGTATGTACATACAATGAATACTTGATCCAATGCGTTACTGCCTTTAAAGCCTGGTTTATTCTGCTCTCTGCCGATATAATCGTTTTAGCAGTGCACCTGACCCCGGTGACAGCTTCACCATCAAGGTTTTCTTGAAGGCGACGCACCACCATAGCGGGCCAAAGACCAACCCCTGCAGCACAGCACGAGTAAATGGGTGATTGACTGTACGAACAGACGTCTCTGCTCGGATTTCTCGTCAGCTAAGATTGCTGCTGATCATCCTGAACGAGTATCCTGGCGCCTCGGTGAACATGATGGCTTTTAGTATTCTTGCCCGTGGTATCGAGTTGAACGCATTTCTTATGTCGATGCTGACCGACGTGTATCCTTTGCTGACTTTGTTATCTTTTTCAACCGGCCATAATGAACTTGAAAGCCTTTCAATTATATCTTCTTTTATTCTGAGAGCTCAGAAATTTTTCAGGTCCTCCTCTATGATCAAAATTCTTCTAGATCATGGAGACGGTGATGGTCAAAGTAATTTTAGGTTATTAGTTTGATCCACATAGCATGATGTCATTATTTTCCGAAATCTTCCCTCCCCTTCCCCTCTACCCGTCCATGAGTATGCAGATTGAATGACAACATTTTTCCAGATGTGACGGGTAAATGACTTGTAGTGAGGCTGTTGAGTGCCAAGTCACTGGCGGATCCACGCGGAGGCAAGACTTCACTTTATACCCCCCCCCTCTCCACGCCGACGAAAAATAGAGAATCTACAAAAAAACAATTGAGTCGAGATTTTTCCTTTTCTTTTATCAGTCGTTGACGCTTTCGTGAAGAATTTAATTCTGCCCTGACACCATCTCGATAAGATTCTGTAGTTCGTCGTAGGTTTCGCAAGTTTTATTACGAAATCATTGTTTTCGATTTTCTTCATAAGTACTTTTTGAGAACTTTTTTAAAATGAAAAGCTAGAAAGGTTCGTCTGCGCTTCGTAGATAACCGAAAATCAATCTCGTTTTTTTAATTTAGGCTTCTCCTGACCTTGAAACTTCGTCGCTCCTAACTTTTTTTTTCTCTTCACCGGACTTCGAGAGTTGTAAAGTCGTTCAACTTCTTTCATTTTTTCGTGCCACAAAAAGTTTTACTTGTCTAGCGACTAGGTGGTTGACGATAGCCTTCCATAATTTGAAACATCTTCAAGCACGACTTAGATTCATCTCTCGGTTTATATGTATGTGTTGGAGTATTTTATTATCAGGCTTATTTTCTCATTATATTGTATTCGTACACGAACGCGATCCTTCTAAATGATCGGTCTCTCCGCGTAATCTTCAGCTTGTACTTCGAAAGCGTATACCGAAAGTTATTGAATAAGTTGGGATTTTTTCTTTCTCACAAAATGCTCCGTCGACTAAAAACTAAATCCGTCCTTAGTCAATTTGGATTGGAAATATCCGGTCTTTTATCCGAAGCTATTGGCGTGACAAAAGATTGTGGGGTTCACGACAGTTCCGACAGTGATTTTTTTTAATTTTGGATTTTACAGACGAATACTCGTTCACAAATAATAATATTATAGTACGGTTACTCGCTCGTTTTCTTTTCATAGATGCATTTGGACGTTTGCCCGCATACTGCGCGCTTCATTTTGTGTATTTGCTCGTACATGTATACAATATTCTGTGATGTAGTTTAATAAAGAGACGATGCACATTATATGCTCTCTTTATACGATATTTTTATAGTAATTAATTTGCAATGAAACATTTCCTCGAACACGTTGTTGTATAGTCGTAGGTACAGTCGAGCTTTAATGCGGCGGTGTGCGGTCCGGGCCAATATTTCTGCACTTCGAAACTTTCCTCTGTTTTATGTAACGACTTTTTCGGAAATGAGATTTGTTCGCTGTGCATTATATCGTTTTTATCTTCTCTCTCGTCGCCGTCGACAAAAGAACTCGTACATTAGTTATAACCATATGCCTATACTATAATTTTGTGAACCGATGTTATTGACCTCTTAATTTGCCATAACGCACCCGTAATAAAGTGTTGACCTCACGAAGGGAGTGTATTTTACCACCGATTTGGGAATCTCTTACTCAGTTACGAAAAGTAAATCGTACGTGTGAGAGTGACCATAGAGAGATACGACACACCATTTTATGACAAATGTTTTTACAATAATACCGTGGCTGAATGTTGCGATATAAATGTAACGGTCATTTCTCCATATGGGTTATTCAGAGAATATTGCGTTTTCCACATCGTCGATTCATTTGAAAACATGGCGTTGCAATTTTAGAATTTCAACCACAAACGTGTGCTACAAATAACATACATGTGTGTATGTTTCTTTTTCATCTTTACGTAACCGAATGAAGTCGAACGGTACTGAAAAATATGCTGCTGCTGGATTTTGTGTGCAAAAATATGACTTTTCGTGTATAGTTTTGCAAGTTTGCCAGTTCAAATGAAGAATTAATGAGAAAAGAGAGAAGAGTGTAGTCAGCTAAATAAACATTCCATGAAACATATTCAAGAAGTTGAAAAATGCGTGACCTCTCTGCGGCGCACTTCATCACAACTACGCAATTGCTAGGGGCCATTCAGTCGAATTTCCTTTACTACCACCTCATGCGTACACTTTGTGTGTGCTTCGTTACGTAGGGTCTTTGATTCACATGAGAAGATGTTATTGAAATTCACTCATGGATTGACTAGAAAATTGAAAAAGTAGAATAAATCTGAGAATAATATTCAAATTCTATCGAAGAAGTTCTGCGTTGGGATATCTGCTGAAAACACAACCAGAATACAATTTTTTCGATATTTCATACGAGTTTTTCACCTACTCCGAGAGTTATCGGTTCGGAGAGTCAACTGTGGAGACTTGGTGAAAATGGGGCTGGACTATGAAAGGATTAAAGACTTTAGTCGAGGGTGAAGTTGAGTGGAGCGCAGATTGTTGAGAGACTTAGTGACTGTATAAGAATTGTTACGGGTTAGATGACAGGCGTGAAGAAACAGAGTAGAAGAGCCGAATATCTTCAAGAGCGGGGTACAAAAAGATGTGTCGAGCTGATATTATGTTGGCAGTATTGGCAGGAGGGAGGAGAGAATAGTCCTAGAAATTGGAGGGAATCCTCAAGCTCCGCGACCTCGAGGAAAACAGCTAGTCTTATTCTTATTTCTTTTGTATCAGAATGAGTAGACATATTTACTCCCCCTCTTCCTGTCATCACTTCGCTGCTTCTACCCCTAAGAAATGACTTTTTCTGGGTACCTCTTTTCGTAGATGAATTTCATTATTTTGTATCATTGCCTAGAACTTAGGTGTACATCCTTCGGACGTTGCGTCGTCTAATGAGAAAAAATTCGTTATGCTCGCTCAAAAATACAAAAACTTAATTGTTCCTCCTTGTAAAACTTGACTAATGTTTCGTTCTTTTTTTCTGTTGTTTCTCTTCAGGTTGACAATTTTCTGAGATGGATCATCACAAGAACGGAAGCATCGTGGCCAACGGGTCGTACCATGCCGCTAACCACAAAAAAAAGTCGAAGAAGTGGTCCATCGGAGGACTGTTCAAACGGCGGCGAGCCAAGAGTAGCGACACCGATAGCAGTACAGAATTGGAGGACAAGAAAAAAGGATTTCTCGCGCTAAGGTCGCCCGCTCGTTCAAAAAGCGCCAGTCATAAAGTGGTGGGCAAATTCGACGCGATCATCCTACCGAGAAACGAACCCGAGAAACTAACAAACGGTTACGCGCTCAACAGCATTGAGAATTACGATGCTAGTCCAAATGTGATAAAACGAGAAATTCCGTATCGAAATTCCACGGAATTCGGATCCTTAGAGAATACTAGTCGTCGGAACGAGAAGCAGCGAATCAAAGCGAAAGTGGAAGCGATGCGAGATCGTTTAGGCGATTCTAGTAGCTCCGAAGAGTACGGAGGTTCGTCGAAAACTTCCAACTCTTCTTCTCTGCAAAGGACGGCCAACGGGGAAGTTCGAGAAGGAGGTTCGTTGAGTCGCAAATCGCGAGCGGCGAGGACCGATCGATATATTCGGAGACACTTTCGCGATACTAATGGTATCCTTCCTTGTTCTCGATCGGATCCCCGTATCGCCAACGGTTATAACGGCCCACCAATCGGCAGTCCAAAGAGTAGATGGGTAGCGAGGGTCGTCTACCAACAATCGCAAGATTACCCGATTCGGTATGCTGCGAGAACACAAAGCGCTACCTCCAGTCCATTGAACAGTCCTTTGAATCGATCGAGAGACTTTCAGTGTTCGTCGTTACCCGGAAAATATACCTCCGCCGCTATGTTTTACGACTCCCCCTCAGGTGTTTCGAACACACGTTGTGAAGAGCCAACGTACGAGAATTATACGTCGCCCAAATCGTGCGAATCGTTACCAAAAGTCGCTCCTCCACCTCCTCCGCGTAATCCGTATCGAAAAATTCTTCCGGTAGACAAGAGCGCGGAGGGTCGTCCCTCTTCCTACGCTTTTGACGCAAATACCAAATCCAGCGATATCGCCGCGTATATTAATCAGAGTAGACCGTTCGGCTATCGCTCGCCGGCGGCCGAGAATCGCATCCCCGGCAATCGACTTCAGCGTAAATCCAATTCTGACGCCGCCCTACAACAGGATACGCAGCAGTCTCAGGGTAAATACTGCGCGGACAGATCACCGCGAAGTAGAAATCCTATTCAACTGGTCTCCAGACAACAGTCGCCTCCAGTTCCTAACGGTTCAAGTCCGATCGAGAATGGATATCACGGTTCTACCGATGCTACTTCGTTAGCTAAGGCTAACGAGATTGGCATCCCGGTTCACAATACGCTAGTCGGGAGAACTTATCCCGAACGTGGTCTTCGTGGCCGGCCACTGTCCGTTGTGTCCGAGAAATCGGATACCGAATTTCTTGCGACAGAAGGCGGCGGTATGCCGGCACGCAAGAGTCTGATTTCGGAACAACGCGATAAACAGAAACCTAGAAATCTTGAGGAAGCGTTGGTAGAGCTCGAGGAGTTCTATAATAGTCTTCGCTTGAGCGACGAAGACCTGTTGGACCGGGCTGAACGGCGGGATCTGCAGGCGGCCTTGCGGATGAATCCGAATTTCTCGCGGTATTCGTGGAACGATTTGGACGAGGATGGCGAGGACACAGTCGACAGTAGAAAAGTCACTTCGGTGGAGTGTTTGTACTCGCCGGAGGAACGATACATGTTTTCACCGCGTGCGCCTCCCAATAGAAGATCTGCGCGTCCGGATACTGTTGCGGACGACATGGCTTATCGAAAGTTGAATAAACGATACCATTCGAGTCCAATAAGTAATCCTAATTTGGTATCGCAGTCGGGTAGTTTCTTGTTGGTCTCGCCGGCATTGTCGCCTCCGCCGCTCGTAGACGTTCAACCAATCATCCCACAAATCAATAAAGAACCCGACATAACTTTGGATGATGTGGTCTTCAGGAATATGCGTCATACTAATAATACGTTGAAGGTATCCGATCCGCAGCCACCGTTTGGAATTCCTTTGGGACCGGTATCGCCGGCGCCGAATAGCGACTACCTGCACGCTACGCCGAGCGAGAAGTATAAATCTACGTTCAATCCGATGCGAACGCCAGACGTCGTGAAAGATGACTTAGCCTTTCGAAATTTGAGAAAGGACATGCGAACGAGATCGGACGTGGCCGCTACCAGGCACTTTATAGTTCCTTCGACGTCGTCTACCAAAGATTCGAGAAAACGGCGTGCTATCCGCTCGCTCTCGGCGAATATCGTCTCGATGGTGGGTAAAGATAGTAGTAGTTACAGTTCCGAAACCGAGGATTCAATGGTTGACGTTAACTGCAATAAGTTGGGTAAGGTCAATCGCTGCGTTAGTTTCAACAATCTTCCGGACGTTTTGGAGGACTATCACAACCGCAGACGCGTGCTCATGAAAAATTGCGACGAGTGCCTTGATCATGAAGATACGCCGCACTCTGAGAAACGTAGTGTCAATGTGATCGCAGATGAAGCGAGAACGCTGAGTAACGAACTGAGAGAGAAGGTACGCGATTTGGATGCGATTCCACCGGCGAATGAGACGGAGTATACTGCACCTTACCCGCAGCCGGTACGTGGACGAGTGGCTCTGCACAAGCCGATAACTCTGAGTCAGTTCAAGATTGACGACAAAAACGATGCGCACGAAGCAGAGGCAGAGATTGCGTACGACCTCGTGGATCGTGCGCACGCTGACCCGGTCTTAGATGTCGCGAATGACGAAGATTCGCGCGACCATTTTCACGAGAAGATGGCACGCTCGAATCATCAGCCAGAGTTCTACGACGAAGGTGAGTCGGCAGAATACGAATATAATTTTAGCGAACGGATCGCCGAGTACGAGAACTCTTCTTCAGGCGTTTCCAGCACATCAAATTCGCCGGATTCGTCGTTCACGGCGTGTGAAATAAATTCTGTATCTGATTTCTATTTAGGCGCCGACAACACCACCTACGGTTCCACGAGCGTGGATTCGCCCGCGTCGCCCAAGTTTTCGCGCGACGACGACGTAGGGTTCCCGAGTACGCGGCACGCGTTCGATGAGACAAATGCTCGCGCTCTGTGCACAAAGTCTAATACGTTACCCAACAGACGTCATAACGTTTCGTCAGACGATTTGAATAATGGCAGAAAGTGCAGTAGAATCGAAATCACGCTTTCACCTCCGCAACCCTCAGGTACATTGTCGTCTTTAGTGCCCACTTTGATGTCTAATTTCGACGTGATAGCGTTCGCTATAATCTATTTTATCGCATGCCTGCACACGGTTTTCTTCACCACTTTTTCTATCCTCGAAATGGCTCTGTTGTTCATTTCTTTAGTGGCTTATTTCTTCGTCTACAGACGACGATGATGTACTAATTTTCCTCCTCTTTCTTCCCACTTTTGTTTACTAACAAAACGTGTGATGTTTTCTTATTTAACCTAGTTAACGACGACAATTTTTATAAATTGTTGCAAAGATCGATGCAGGGGAGGTGGGAAAAAAAGCGTAAACCAAAATTCAAAGAAGGCTGTGAGACTTTACTCTATAGGGTTGTAAAGGATCGCCGCGAGCTAAATTTCATTTATTTTATCATTTTTTTGTATTTACGCTCGTGGTTATTTTATAGTATCGAAGATAATATTTTGAAATTTTTTTGTTACCTACGATTTGTAATTTTAAGGTAGTGCAGTACAATATTATTCGATATGCTTTTAGTTTTGTCTTTTGTAGTGCGTTGCGCGCTTTATAATATCTCGTTTATTCTGCTTTTATTTCTTTGAAAATATCCGCATGAAATAAAAAATTTGTGTCGATTACATTTGTTATACAATTTATTTATTTAAGTCACCGCTAATTAGACAGCACTGCATTATCGTGCTTCGTAAGCGTAAGGCACAATTTGTCGCATTTTGCATGTATTTTACGGCGTACGCGCGTGCATTTGATGAAAATTTAGCTACTATTGTTGTATCATGCCGACGAGAGAGGTTCCTGTAATTAGGCACTTACCTATCTTGATGAGGTGACGGACGATCGAATTGCTCATATTCTCTCTAGCTTCAGGAGGAGTGTCCGTAGACCGCATAACCTAAGCTTAGTTACTCCCTGATCCTCTTTTTCTCTTTTCTATCGCTGAAGACTTTTTACCTTTACCTAGCTCAGTAAGTTTTAGATATCTATTTTTGGACAGCATTTATTGCGAAACAATTCCTGTTATTTAGTCCTCGGAAAAGAAAGAAAAATTTTCAGCTTTCGATTTCTTATTTCAGCAGTTCTCGAAAGGATTAGATATTCAGTCCTTCATTTCTTAAATCTCGTTTTCTTATGGATTAGCGTGGTGGCACGTCTTCACTGTCCACAAAGTTTACGATTTCTTTCTCTTTCTTTCTCTCAACCCTCGCAATGCTCAATAACATTCCTTTTACTTCCTTACTTCCTATTCCAAATATTTTCCGCCATAAAGTCTTATTTTGTCTTTGTCTACATTTCAGACGATCTCGGTATTCGTGGCTCGAAGGGAAGGATTATAAAAATTCACGTATTTTCAACGGAATCGGACGAGGGCAGGGAACTTGTTTTATGGGGCACTTTCGCAGCCTTATGGTGTTCAAAGCTTTGCATATCTGGCTCATTCAGAGGGTCGAGTCAATTCGTATATGAACTATTGTACATCTAGTTAACTGAAGGAGCCACATTGACATCAAGCTGCATTCGATGGGAGGGAGACTTGGAAAATTTTCGACCTCTAAGCTGAAATGGCTAAGATATCTCCTCCACAGGGCCGTCGCCAGGGGTTGGCGAGTATGCATTACCGTTTTAGGCCTCGCGTCGGCAAGGAAAGAAAAAAAAAATTAAAATTACGTAAATTGAAGAAAAGGCTGATGTGAAAATTTTGCTTCAGGTCTCAGAAGGTCTGCCGACGACGCTAAGATCGAGTATCAGTCCCGAGTCTCAAGCTCGACTCAAGTTTGGGTCCTGAGTGTCAGTCCCGAGTCTCAGCCTCGATTCTTAAATTCGATTCTCAAGCTCGAGTCTTAGTCTCGAGTGTCAGACTTGAGTCTCAGTCTGAGACTCGAGTCTCAAACTTGAGTGTCAGCCTTGATTCTTAAACTCGATTCTCAAGCTCCATTCCGAGTCTCGATTCTCCAGCTTGAGTCTCAGTCTCAAGTCTTGAGCTCATCATTCTCGATTCTCAGCCTCAATTCTCAAACTCGAGTCTCAGCCTCGAGGCTCAATCTTGACTCTCAGTCTCCTCGAGCTCTAGCTTTAGTCTTTGTCTCGAGTCGCAGTCTCAACAGTCAGTCTCGAGTCTCAGCCTCACTTCTCAAACTCGAGTCTCAAGCTCGAGTCTCAGTCTCCTCGAGCCTCAACCTTGAGTCTTAGTCTCGAGTCTTGAACTTGAGCTTTGAGTCTTAGTCTTGGGTCTCAGCCTCAATTCTCAAACTCGATTCTCAAGTTCGAGTCTCAGTCCCCAGTCTCAAGCTCGACTCAAGTCTGGGTCCGGAGTGTCAGCTTCGAGTCTCAGCCTCGATTCTTCAATTCGATTCTCAAGCTCGAGTCTTAGTCTCGAGTGTCAGACTTGAGTCTCAGACTCGAGTATCAAACCCGAGTTTCAGTCTCGAGTGTCAGTGTCGAGTCTCAGCTTCGATTCTCCAGCTTGAGTCTCAGTCTGAAGCTCGAGTCTTAGTCTCGAGTGTCAGCCTTGATTCTTAAACTTTATTCTAAAGCTCCAGTCCAAGTCTCGATTCTCCAGCTTGAGTCTCAGTCTCAAGTCTTGAGCTCAAGTGTCATTCTCGATTCTCAGCCTCAATTCTCAAACTCGAGTCTCAGCCTCGAGGCTCAATCTTGAGTCTCAGTCTCCTCGAGCCTAAAGCTTGAGTCTTAGTCTCGAGTCTCAAACTTGAGCTTTGAGTCTTAGTCCTGGGTCTCAGCCTCAATTCTCAAACTCGATTCTCAAGCTCAAGTCTCAGCCACGAATCGAGCCTCATTCGCTTCAAGCCGCAAGCCCAAGTCTCAGCCTCGAGTTGCAGTCTCAAGTGTCAGTCTTGAGTGTCAGTCTCGAGCTCGAGTCTCGGTTCCGAGTGTTAGTGTCGAGTCTCAGCCTCAATTCTCAAACTCGATTCTTAAGCTTGAGTCTCAATCTCGATCTCGAGTCTCAAGCTTGAGTTTTAGTCTTGAGTCTGAAGCTCGAGTTTCAGTTTCCAGTGTCAGTCTTGAGTCTCTGTCCTGAGTGTCAGTCTCGAGTCTCAGCCTCAATTCCCGAACTCGATTCTTAAGCTCGAGTCTCAGTCTCGACCTCGAGTCTCAAGCTCCAGTCTCAGTCTTGAGTCTCTGTCCTAGTGTCAGCCTCGAGTCTCAATCTCAAGTGTCAGTCTTGAGTTTCAGTCCCGAGTGCCAGTCTTGAGTCTCAAGCTCGAGTCTCAAGCGCGAGTCTCAAGCTCGAGTCTCAATCTCAAATCTCTGTCTCTAATCTCCAGCTTGAGTCTCATGCTCAAATCTCAGGCTCGACTTCATCTCATAAAATTAGCTCAAAAATCGTCTAGGCTCGAGTCTTAGACTCGAGTCTCAAGCGCGAGTCTCGGTCTCCAGTCTCAGACTGAAGTGTTAGGCTCGAGGAGGGCCGTCGCCAGGGGATGGCGAGTAGGTATTACCGCTTCAGGTCTCGCGCCATTGCAGACCTCGCCCTGGCGAGGGGGAAAAATTACAATTGTCTAAATTGAAAGAAGGCCTCAAGTAAAAATTTTGCTTTAGGCATCAAAAAGTCTAGCGACGGTGCTGCTCCTCCAGAGACCCGTGGCCAACTTTCTATATGCTTGCTTCATCTTTCAGGCTAACTAATCGACAGGCCTAACCGCTCTGAGCTTCTTCGCCTCTCTCTTCCCTAATATTGTTGCGCCACCATTCTATGTTATACGTATATGGATTTCATCGATCATATTGAATCAATCCTATCGATTATATTGACTTCTAATACGTCTATTTCGGCCATGATGACGTCATAGTAACGTTCCCTTCCATCAATATTACTTAGCCTACAATTTCAGGAGTTCCACTTGCGTTAGCTAAGTTTCTCAAGAGTACTTCTCTTCATTGCCCTTGCGTAGTTCTCTTGTATGTCATTCCTTGTGACCTTGAATCAAAAAATATTGTTTGCACCCTCAGAGAAGTTCTGTACTGTTCGAAAATTGAAGCAGACGAAATGGTTTGAAAAAATGGCTGAATTGTCCGTCGGTGTTGAGAGATAAGTCATGAGAAATCGAATCAAATATCCGTAAGAATTTTCTTGCTTTCGTACAGAATTTGAAATTACAGACGTTCGAACATATCAAAAGAAAATAGAGAAAACCTCTAGTAATTTTGAAAATATTTTTAGCATTCAATGTTATTTCTCACAATTCGCCGAAGTTTTGTTTTCTGTAGAAGGTTGCGTCGTATAAGTTGTTTCATTAATGAAGTGTATTGTAATTTCCGTTTATGGTTTTGCAGTATGGCCACATTTGTGAATATCCGTCTGAATACCAGTCAAAGAAATCTGGGAAGTATAAAGACTGATATTAAACTCAGCCTCGAAAATCGTAAAATTAGTCAGCGGGTTAGCGCAGGAAATCTTGAGTAACTTGTGAGTGTGTGGGCCTATCGACAATTACAATAACTGGGCTGTCTTGGCTTCGGTCTCTTTTTTAGTTTGACAAAAGCTTTAATGACGTATTTTTATGACAAAGTATTTTCCCACAGAAAATACAATTCCGAAACATGTTGGCGATGAGAGAAATGATTGCCCTATTTTGCGTTTTGTAACGATTTGAGTAATGGAACGAACTATACTTCCCAAGGCTGGGAAAATTCTCGTACATACGATATGACAAACTCCGTTGAGACCACATAGAATGTTACTCAAAAACTGGGTAGCGAGTAGCGCGAAGTTCGAAAGACACAAGTTTTGGTCTATTTCAAGACTTATTTCTATTCGAGAGCCGAGGATCGCAGTTTTACTAATCTTCCCCCTCGGTAATTGTCAAGCCATATGTCTTACATAGCTGTTAGAGCTCGAAGCTCAAAACTTTCCATTGGAAACGAAGTCTCAATATCTTTCGACGTCTCACGTATTTGATGAAGTATGTAGATCGTATAATTTTTTCCGCTTGATTAGTGAGACGTAAGAACTCAGTCTTCCCATACTATAATTGATTTGAAGGACAGACATCATGCAGCGAATATTTTGTCTCGAACACTGTCTCGTGAAGGTCGCTAGCGAAGGATCTGTCGAGTGAAACGGATGTTGAGATCGGAACATAAACGTTCAAATTTTGTTCAATCGTGGAGTATCGGGCTGATGAACTTTCTAACCCAACCCTAAGTTTTCATTATCATATATTTTTCATAAAATCTTAATCAAATCGCTCGGCGCGAGCTCGTAAATTAGGATTATGTAAGATCTCGCTTTGAAAGCTGCGAAGTCCACAAAATTTTCAATGCGAATGAAGCTACAAATCCGGGTTGGAAATTAGAGTGACGAGTTTAGAATTCGTTCGTTAAACTTGGTTAGTAAGTAAGCTTGCCCGCATATACGAGCAACTACGTACCTATTGTTATCGCATTTAGAATGCAATACAGCGGAACTAAGTCGTACGATTTTATAGTTTTGGAATATCTAATGTGGTAATTTTGATAAGAAAAACCCTTAAAGCGTTCTCTAATCAGTCAAGTTCGGATTCGAAGTACACTGTAGTTCTGGGCATTATTTGGTAAGTCGGTAAGAATTAGTCAAAGGAAACTTCTCCTTCCGATAGTGATTTCTTATTTAGGTTAACGTGGTAGACAAAAGACGTGGGCGCATTAGAAATGGTGAATTGGGCGGGGTGGGAGGGGAAATAAGTTATTTATTTACTTGAGGAACTATCGAACAACTCGGAGGATTATGGTAAGACGGAGGTATTGTAGTGTGTGGGAGATGGTGTTTAAGTCGTTTTTGAGGGCTTGTGAGGGACATTCAATGAAGAACGAAGGTTTTGGAATACGGGATATTGGGTTGTCTGCGAACTGCGTGACTTGACGTGGGACGCTTTATGACGTCATCAATGACCTTGACCTACTTTAGGGACTTGAAACAATTTCAACTTTCAGCCTTCATTATATGAGGCCTAGTACACAGTATTTTGAGAAGAGCCCAGCCAACTTATTTTCTGAGGGGGCACTTTCAAGCCAACGTGATGGCGAGCGCGGGAGGTTGCGGGTTCCCCGCCGCCATTGCTAGCTTGCAATGGCTTCTAAATTTTGTTGCAACCTTTGAAGATGTGAAAGATAAATTTCAATATATTTGAAGCACGATTACATTTGCTTTGAGAATTCAGATATAGGGGTGCAGGCGAGTTTTTGGTCAAAATAAGTACCGAGAAATTTGGTGAAGTCGCGGGAAGACATTTGAAAATTTTTCCGGAAAGAGGTGGAAGGATGGGATATTGTTTTCAGAAGATGAGAAACGGAAACCGTCCATGTAGTAATGGTGTTGAGAGTTTCTTAGAGGTGGTCTCTGAGATTGTTGGATGACCGGATGTAAATGTTATGTGTAGATCGTTGACTCAGAAGGAAGTACATAACATATTTATTGATATCGTTAGTGGTTATCAAAAAGTGTAGTACACTGAAAATTTCCATATAAAGGACACCGTTTTCGACTGGAAGAAAAAGGGAGTTGAAATTTTGTATTCATTAAGAAAACTATGAAAGGGAGTTCACCTAGAGAACGTTTTTGTTTAGTTTTATAGCTGTTGAGTAGATCCACTCCCGAGGAGAGGCTTCTTGGAGGTCGAAAAATATGGAATAAGGAATTGATTTAGTTGGTGAGAAAAGGCCTGAGTAATGCTGTGTCCCTTTCTGAAGCCATATTGGTCAAGAGAGAGAAAATTGCTCGTTTCTAAGAACCAGCGGAGTCTTTTGGATAGGGCAACGAGACTGTCACATTCTATTGATAAACCAGTATTTTTCTTTTTTGTTTGAGGGAAAGCTCCTGCGTCATTTCCTGAAGCCATGTTAGTCAAGAGAGAAACAATTGTTAGAATTAGATGAGTCTTTTGTTAAGGATTTTCTAGAATAGGGCTATGGAGAGGTATGGGCATAAGGAGGAGATGGTTCAATTTGAGCTTTAAGATGTTGAGAATGATGACCTTTTACCAAAAGCTTAGTTTCCAACCAGTTGATTTTCCCCTGCTCTTGTGGTTTTTGATAAGTGATGCAGTGGAACTCATAGGTATCGTGGTTCTCTTCTTTTTCTCTGTGTATCGTCTGAAATAAGAAACTAGGATCTACAAACGAAGCTTCTATCACGTTCCGGGCCATTAAAAATAATCAGGAATGAGATCACTGCCATACGGAAGGTCTGAATTTTACGTAAAGGAGAACAAATCGTGATACATGACAGAGATATCTTATTCAAAATTCATGTTAGATATTCTAAGGATGAATCCTGCCATGTTACAAAAACGCTGAGGACCTAGGGCCCGAACTTTTCTTCCGAGAATGATAAAATAAGATTTGGCAACGTTCAAGAAATCCTTAGATAGATGACGATGAGATGTGGAAAAAATTGAGGTTTGTCAAAAATTGGAATCTTTGAAGGGCCTTTACAGCGCTCAAAAACTGGCAAATCCTTTGAAGTGTTTCATTCATATCGATTTGCTCGGATAGTGGTGAATTAAGCCATGCGATTCCATGATATAAGTTACGTAGGAAATCGTACAGATATTACCTCAGGGAAGGATGTATTCTAGTATGCTAATCACTGAATATTCCTACCAAAAATCAGCTGATTAGTAATCTGTTCCACAGTCGACCTCATTTCATGCTAATTTGCGGAGTATTAGTCATCTCGGGAAATGATTTCGTATGCTTCAGATGTCCCAATGTTAAACGCCACACTGTACAAAAATAAACATCGACGTCGTTCGAGTGTCTAAGAAGTTGCCTACCCTAGTGTGACCGAACGCGGGACCGTCGCACGATGTTAGGTATATCTAATTCGCGAATAGTCGTTCGCTGATTGCATTCATCATGCGGATATAGTATTAACAATGCTTGAGGATACAGCGCTACAAATATTAATAATTATTATCATAATGGAAATTGGACACCTGCCTGTATAGTTTCTCGCTTTTCTATCGTCGTGACACACCTGTACGTACTTCTATTGGCTTGATGGTAATGACATGTAAAGCTTCAATGCACCTACAGTTAGACAATAGACTATCATATTATCTCCAAATACGTGTAGAGTAATACTAATTCGAATTTTATGATTGTTTCTTTAGGAAGTAGATGACACTTATAGACAGTACCGTGTGACTGATCATTGTAACACGCACTTGACCCATTGATAGTACCTGGTGTTTTATGCCAAAATCAATCCTATCGCGAATTAATGTTACCACTATTTTTACTGAAGACTGTACTACGTACGCGTTGATGTACAACTTAGTCATTATTTCGAGTTTTATTGTTTAATTAATATTATTTATCGAATTTATTTATTAATTGTAATCATTCACTCGATGTGATACTTTTTTTTCTCTTCCTCCCGAGCCACTTCTAACTGTCAATATGTGTGCTCGAGCTTGAATAGTTTTGTTTTTATTACAGTCAGCGATTGGTTTTTCGTGTAATGTAATTTAATTTTGTCTCCTCTTTATTTTTTTCAAACTGTGTTTTAACTCTATAGAATAATAATAAAAAAAAAGACTAGATGCGTGATCGTTTTTGATTTGATTTTGTATTCTTTCATCCACGTGTCGAATTGTTCCATTTCATTCGTTTAATGTGCAACAACTACTGAAAATTGAGTTTTCCGTCTGTTGTATGGCGCGTGTGTGAAGAACCCTAATTAAAGTTTTAACATGTCAGTTGAGAGTGGTGTGTTTACGGTGTGCGATGGTTGATAATTAACCCTTGTTAATGAAACGTTAATGAAATTTTCTGAGAGTGTAGAGTGCCACCTTCTTCTTGAGCTTGATATACGTACGTTGTTCTGGATGATATTGAATTTTATTCGAGAGATACTCGAATGGTCCCTGGAAAGTATTTTTCTTTTTAATTATGAGCTCATATACGCGATGCAGTATATATGTATCCAATAATGATCATCCAGCGAACCTTGTGATAATCTAAGAAGTATTCAGATCAATTCACGATATCGAAATAAGGAGAAAAGTTGTGCTATGTGCTTCTACAAGACCATAATGGAGCGGAATTCGCAAATTTCTGTAACTCTTCGGTTCTAGGTTTGAACTTGAGATCTTCCAAAGGCGCTGCCTTGCATGTGAGAGGCCTCAGACGATTCGTGCTGAAAGTGCAATTTTCATTGTTTTGTAATCGTAACCACATTACAAAGAGTATTTTTTATAATACATGCAGCGGAAGTGCCGCGTATTGTGTTCGTTTTTTGAAGCGAAACTCGCCGTTATCAGAACCGTGGCGAAAATGTTTTTCCCGTGGCGAAAGTGTTTTACCCGTAGCGAAAATCGCGTCAGTGGTGCCACTTAAACAATAATTGAACATCAAAACTATAACAAATTCTACTTTTGAGAGTCTTAATTTTGCTTCATGTATTATAAAAAGTACTGTTTGTAATTCGTGTCGAAAAACTATATTGTAACTCGCTCACCATCCGCACTCGCTATGCTCGTGCGGCTACACTTTGCTCGTTCCAATATTGCTTGTTTTCGCCACTCGATACAAAATGTACTATTTCAGAACGGTCAAACGGTCATGACCATCATTGAAAAATGATTGGGTCATACCAGTTCATAATGGTTAAAATGGGGAAAAAACATTTTTTGGGAGAAGAAACATGTTTTTTTAATCAGAAAAACATATTGAAAAATAATGGTCATCATAACTGTTATGACCGATTGACCAAAACGTTTGAACGGTTAAACGGTTACGGTCAGTCCCATGTTTTACTTGAAACGGTTAACAGTCAATTAGTCAGATATTCTCATTTTGTTTTGGTTAACGGTCATCATATCTGTTATAATAACAGTTATTCCGCAATCTCTAGAAGCTTCAATGATTGTCTTTAACTTAGACAGAGGTTCTGTGGCACAAAATTCAATAGTCGGCACATATATTTTTTCAAATGAAAATATCAAGGGCAGATTCTGTGATAATCTGACTGTCGGAAAGACAAAAAAAAAAAAAAAAAAAAATGGGAAACAAACGATACCTAAAAAAAGTTTTGACTTATTATAATAATCTGAAGTCAGAATTCTGCAACTAAATAATTGATGACTACAGTTTGATTTTGGGCGGTTCTTATTGACGACTTCGGTATTTTTTGGGGCTAAAATTAACTTCTGCCTTATTTTTAAATACTTGTCCGTTCAGAAATGATTCGTTTGAAACAAAAACATCTGAGTTTCGTTCATCAATCACGTTGAGACAAGTAGGAGCTTGTTTTATCGGTGAATTTTTTGATTTCAATTTTGATAATCCATTGCATGATCTCCTTTCAATTGGCTCCCTTTCTCCTCAAAACCACACCTTCCGGATGGAGTTCAATTGACGTGTATCCAAATTAATGACTGGGAAGATTTTTTTTTTTTTTTTTCAAAAGAAAAATTGATGGGCTACAATCTAATTCAGATGGAAAGAGTCGTTTCTAAAATAATTTTTCAATGAACGATTAATTCAATTATCAGACTAGTTTTTTGATACAAGTAACCTTGTTTCAATGTTGGCGTTGTTGAAATTGAATCAAATTTTGACTTTGGTATACATTGTTGTATCCAGTGTTCATAATTTAAAGAAAAGTATTCGACTTACAAGGAACAAAGCTCCAATTTCTTTTTTTAACAATGTTTGAAAACATTTTTTATACTTTGAACTGCCTTCCAAATAAGAAGTAAGAAGTAAAAACTATGTCTGATGTGAAAATGTTCTGAACGTGAAATCTGTTTCAAATTAAAGAAAAAAAAATAAGTGTTTTCGTTGAATCTTTGCAACGTAGGCTTGAAAAATGCTAGCCAGATAAATTCGATTTCTTTCACTTTTTCCCAAAACAAAATATGTAATATGAAATATTTTCTTCGGAAGTTGAAATCTTCGAAAAAAAAATTCTATTCAGAATCAGATTCCTTGCTGAAATGTAGCAACAGGAAGCTAGCGTTTCATATGCGTGCGACGGAGAACCTGTGAACTACCTTTGTGCATTCCATCTGTGGCTAACCGCAACCTGTGGAGGCATAATGGTTTTGTTATCACTTTCCTGTTCTAGCGCCTTATCCTCTGAATGCGTCTAATACTATCAAAAAGACTAAATGATACTATCGAGAATTAGTCGTTCTAATGAATTTTCTCTAATATTGTTGTCCAAAAATCACTCTTGCGCGTTCGAAATTTCTTTTTTTAGTAAGTATGTCTCATGTTCAAGAAAATATTGTTGCGTTCCATTCGAAACTGAACGAATTTAGAGAAAATGAGAAACATTGCGACGTGACCATCCATGTGGACGGGAAATCCTTTAAATGTCATCGATTGGCCCTTAGTATCGCGGGTGAATATTTCGAAAAAATGCTTTACGGTAATTTTCGCGAGAGCAAAGAAGATAACGTTGTCTTACAGAATGTGAGTGTTATTGCATTCGAAGAAATTCTTCGTTTTGTGTATACGGGCAGTATTTCACTCACTGTAAATAATATTATGGATGTTTTTACGGCGAGTGAATTTTTCAAACTAGATCGGATGCAAGAACTCTGCGTTCGATTTATTGAACAGAAGTTGCCAATGACTGCGACCACAATTTACGAGTTGTTCGTTTTCGCGTGTTCATGTGATAAAAAATGCTTGATGAATACACTGAGCCGCTGTATCATGGAACATTTTGAAGAATATTATGACGATATCAAGTTCCCGTTACTAGAACTTGAATACGAAAATTTAAAGTTACTAATGAGTCAACACTGGTATTTATGTCCTAGAAATGAGTTTATGTTATTAAATGGATTACTCCGATGGTTAGATCATGAACCTCAAAATAGGAGGAAGTATTCTGAAGAACTCATTGATGCAATTGATTTTCAATTTATCTCGGCCAACTGTAAAAAAAGTATTCTGAAAAGAATTTATTCTGAAGCAGAGAAATCTGACGACAACATTGCCGGTGTGTCTTTAATCAGATCTTCAGGAACAAATAAAGTGAACCGTGGTGTGAACTATGGAAAACCTGAATTAGGATTACATCTCTTTCTTGGAGGGTATACTTACTCGATAAATCGTTGCATGTCTGAATGGAAGAAGTACCGCTCACCGGAGCAATATTTGATAGGTATTGGAGTTGAAGATTACTTGTATTGCTTCGATAAGAAGTTAACTTTCCAAGCGTATTCCTCTATTGATGATGTTGCATTCCGTTCATTAAAATCTCCACCAGCAGCTACAGGGGGCTTCCCGTTGTCTGTTGAGTTAGGTGCTATAAAGAATTATTTTTATTTTTACAATGTCTATAATTCAAATATTTGGACTGATCCTACTAACAACTCCCTTTCCCAGAATGGAATAATTTCTAGAACAATGTGTTGTTATAATATTGAAAGGGATGAATGGTTCCCAGTTCCTCCCCCTGATATGGAAAATGAACCGTCAACTATGGTAGCCTCAGATAAGGTGCTGTACTTCTTTGCTACAGGACATGATTCTGTGCAGATGTTTGATGGCCGTACATCATCTAAATGGCAAAAATTTATGACAAATCACAAAAATTCATGTTACAATGGCTGTTGTTTTCATAGAGAAAAACTGTATGCCTATGTCCGGGATGAAGTTGAGTGTTTTGATCCTGTCGCTCAAAAATGGTCCGAACTAAAGTATACAAATGACATAGTATTTTTAAACAAACTTGTATCGTATGAAAATTGGCTGTGGGGATTTGGTGTAAATGAAAATTGGGTATTTGGTGAAAATGAAGAGTCATTTGGAATTGAAGTATATAGGGTGAGGCAAAAAGATGTTACCAGTTAAATGGGAGTTTGCGCTAAATCCACCGTAGCGCGAAAACGCGAAACGTTAGACATATAGTTTGAATGTACGAAATTTGTATCTCAATTTTATCTTTAATTTGAGCCACATCCGAAGTTTCTATGACTTTTCTGAGCCAAGTTCTGCACCAAAATGTGCCGGAAGTTCATCAATTTGCCAAAATTAAAAATTTTTCCAACTTCCTCATTTTATCTGATTCCGAAGTGAAATTTAACGCTGATTCCGAAAAAAATACCCAAATAATCCTATGAAGGTTGAAAGTGGGGGATTTTTCAATGTTTTATATCAAAAATCTTCGCAAATTAGTCAATTTTCGGCACATTTTGGTCCATAACTTGGCTCAGGAAAGTCGTAGAAACTTCGGATATGGCTCAAATTGTAGATAAAAATGAGATACAAATTTCGTACATTTGATGTATTCATGTAACATTTCGCGTCTTCGCGCTACGGCGGATTTAGCGAAAACTCCCATTTAACTGGTAACATCTTTTTGCCTCACCCTGTATAATACTTCAGTTGGAGAATGGAATCAATCGCCGTGCGGGAATATTTTCACTGCTGACAGAGGTATATCACATGATGTTGTTATTTTTAAACCCTAGGAAGAGATGATTTCTACAATATGATCACCCATTGATAATAATTGTAGCTGACTTCAATGTTTTGGGTTGAAGAATTGTTTAATTAATAATATTTACTTTTCATAATCGATTTTAATGATAAAAAAGGTTCCTCTTAGAGCCTATGTTGAATTTCCTACAATTTTTTTTCTTTGAATCTCTATGTTGTCTAATTATTTTTACTTTCTAAAATTGATTTAAATAATACTTGGTTGATAACTCGAATAAGTTGCCTGAAAGCGTCTATGTACAAACTCCTGTGATAAAATTAATTTGTGAATCTTCTGATCCGTTGTTTTCATGTGCGTAGCAAAGGCTACATAATGAACCAAATTGTCCATTATTCTTTTAGCTGTGAATTCTTTAGCACTATTTTGGAAGAGAGTACCCTTGAAGAGAGATTTCCGCGTTTAGGAGACCTTTACCTTATTAAAAGATTCGAAAAATTTTGAGCATCAGGCTGCGCAAAGAAAGAGGTCACAAGTCAGCGAAGATTGGGAGTTGACTGACCTGCTTGTAACTTGCCAAAATTTTGTGTCATCAAGGTGAGTTTGGAGAAAACTCGCTTCAAATGGAAGATGGGGGTCATTCCTTACTCCAGAGCTGTGTTTTACCAATGTATACCCTAGTATGCCTTATTGCAGTAGTAAATTGATCGATTACCTTGAGGAAGAGATGGTAGCTCCACCGAATTGGATCATTTGTTTTCCTCTTCCTATAGATCACTTAGTATACTAGGATTGCGTCTTCTGCTACTTCCGGAATTTTGCAACAGTTTTACAAATACATTCACTTACCTATAAACTGATGGACATTTAATAGGTATTTTCATTAAATATAATGTTGAATTTAATGATCTCACCGGAATTTTGCAACAGTTTTACAAATACATTCACTTACCTATAAACTGATGGACATTTAATAGGTATTTTCATTAGATATAATGTTGAATTTGAGTTTCCTATTGTCATTCAACGGGAGGAATGACTGCTCTCGTGCGAACTGGGAAACCGAATTTTTTACCAAACATTTGTTCCCCTTAATATCGTTACGTAGGCAATTTGTATATCGTGCTTTCAACGAGAATCGTATTCGCATTACGTGAGGCACTGAGAGAGTAATAACCTCGATTATATGTCTATGTCTCCTCGTTGGAAACAATAAACTCTAGCTACATTTCAAATTCGTAGCAATTTCATCTATGCTCATAAATTAATGGTAATTGGATGAAAAAATAAAATGAAAAGAAAGCGTCTAACACGAGAATATTAGGAGGTCAACAAAGGACAAAAGTATTCCATTCAAAATTATTTTGCCGGACCGAAAAGATGAGACTTAGTCGTGTTAGCAAAAACACCAAAATTTATGACATCACGAGCGCGTGCATGTCGTCTCGGAATATTTTCATTCATTTTTTTTCTTTTTTCTACGCAACAATTGTCCACGGAGTCGGAGCTGAACCGAGTTACCTTTGTGAAATTGTACGCGTAACATAACTCGGATACGACATGAAAGAAAGAGAATTAGAGAGCACATTGCATCCCTACGTGTGTATGTTCTCTTTAGAAAATTCGTAGCGCGCCTTTATGAGGTTGATTACATATTTTTAATTACCGCGCAGAATTAGAATTCAGGAATGAAAAGTTACCACAGGTCTAGAACGTAACTTTGTAATCTAAATCTGTTCCTTTATTAACGAGACGACAAATTATGTAGACGTCGAAATCGAGATTATGATATTTTGAATACACCATTAAATTTCGAGCATATTGCCAGCGAAAATGGGAAATGGATTCTTTTTTTTTAAATTTAAAGTAGGCTATATCGAGTTGGAGCCAAATGTAGGTCGTTTTATTGAGTGAACGGTGTTCATTCAGTAACAATGGTTGGTAGTGTGAAGATTTGGCGACGTGATTTGAGAACCTCGAATAGAATCTGATTGTAATAATTTTGGTGAAATTGAATTTCAAAAATGAAGAGACGAGAAAAAGCGACGTTACGATAGTAACTTCCTGAATGGAGTGCACGCCGTGATGGTGTATGTTTTATCGTCACAATTATATCTGTACGCTCGACTGAGAAGTAGTATTAAAGATTGAGGATAATATGTTGTTCTAGCATTGGGACGCGTCGAAGAATATGGACAGCTAGTAACTTCTAGGTCCATGAGGTGGGTAAGATTATCAAAAGGAATTGAGAAACACAATCTCATGATAGATCATAGAAACAGGGTTGGAATAGTTTTTTAACTAGCGTCCACTTGCCTGTTTTCGACTCCGTAATGTGGAGCCAAATTAGAAGGTCAACAGGTGGCAAGCAAAATCTTCCCAAAATCATCTTTTTCACATACGACTTGAAATTAGCGAACTTCTCGCCCCGAATTATTCTTTCATATCCTCGAATGACAATTACGATTCTAATTTTCGGTCACAGGAACTGACGGATGAAAGATCCACTTGTAGACTTCATTTCCAATTCTGATTCCTCTCTACTGTACTAAACTTTCCCATTACGGAAAACAAAGTCGTAATTAGCATAGAACTATGCTCCTAATCCTCAACAACCGGCTATGATCAAATCCCTATTGTGTTCTCACAAAAACTCCACCCTCAACAATCCTCCCTCCTGAATAGAATCTTCAACTCATCCTTATTCAGTCATAGTGATTCCCATACTGAAACCAAACAAAGACCTCAACCCTCCTCCCTCTTCCCTACAAACCAATTTCCTTGAGAAGTACCTTCTTCAAAATTTTACTAGAAATTCTCAACAAAGGACTCATCTGGTTTTTAGAATCCAACAATCCCACAAAAAATTCGCAATATATGGACGCCATGGATGCCGGTTTACAACCGCATGGCATTAGCTTCACTTGATACATTTTCCATCAAGCAAACTTCGGTTTCAAATTTTTTTCCAGGAATTTGGCAACACCACATCCGCTTTACCCTCCACAAGTATGGTTTCCGCGGTCTGTTCCCCCAACTTTTGAAAACTATCCTCGAAACCATTCCTTTCAAGTCAGGGTAGAAAATCAACTCTCTTCTGTTCACTTCCAAACCAATAGAGTCCCGCAAGAGTCACTTCTCACTGAAGCACTTTTCATCATCGCAATAAATGATATCTTCAGTGACATCGCTTTCCCCTGAACCAATTTTATTTGCCGATGACCTGAGCATCCATGTGCGAACGAATGATCAATTTCGTACACAGAAACCTACAAAATTTCATCCATACCTTGTAAATAATAGGGGGGATGGATCACTCGACTTTTGCTAATTAGCCGTCGCGTAGAATCATATCTGCGAGTAGTCTGTGCTGAAGCGCTGAACCTAGCCACAAGAATGAAACATTGTTTTTAACGCTACTTATCATTATCTGATCGCTTCTTTTCGAGGAGTCTTCTAGAAGCTTTGTCGATACTGACTCTTCTAGTACGCTTCATCATTACAAACTATGATCTAGAGACGAAGCTTCTGATGCGATTTTGAAACAACTTCATCCAACCATACTAGCATTATGATTATATCAATCTTCTTGTTGAAAGACACCAACGTGTGTCATGATATCAATGATGTTAATGTGAAATTGGAACGTGTCGATGAAAAATGGTAATCAACATGAAATTCAAAGCTATATTTCTCTACGAAGAAGAAAACTCGCTCAACTTTCTCTCGCTTAATCAACAACAATATTATGTACTAAACGAAAAATGCATCTTTGACAAAGAAGAATTATCAGCGATCAAGCTACACGTGTCTAATTTCTAATCGTGTACAAAAAAGAGGAAGATGAACACATCAGAAATTTGTTCACTGCGTATTCTAGACGAGCGTGTAGATAGCCGTTTAAGGTAATATATCACGAGTGATTTATTTTACCTTTTACGTAGGTATATACGTTACCGGTATTTTAAATTCAGATCGTCGCGCACACGATAAAAGATCAATCTTTGAAATGAAGAACCTCGTACAAAGTGAGTTTCAAAAATAATATTTGAAAGTGATAACTTTAACTCGGTGCACTAGAGATAGCGGAGAAAAAAAATGATTACCCTTAAACCAATCATATCGCCTATTGTTTTGAACCTCTTTCGCTGAACGCGTATTCGGTCCACGTCCACGTTAATAGAGTTCAAGTTCAAGTCCGTATTCGAGTCCTATGGCGAAGATAACTAGAAAAATTTTATTGATCATTTTTACGTAAAAAAAATACTGATTTCTCAGGCTTTGACTGATGCTGAAAAAAGGATATAACAATATTTTATGTTTTCGTATATTCTGTGAATTAGAAATGAAAGATCAAACAGTGCCCCGGGCTTATAAATTTGTATTTGGAAGCAATTACATGATGTTGCAGGTTTCATAGAAACTGGATACATAGCGTTTGACAGTAAAATCAGCTTTATTCCTTTCAAAGCTATCCTCTCCTCCACTTCCTTTTTCAATAACTGGAAAAAATCCCAGTTTTAAAACGTCTCAATGATCCTTCTCACCCCCAATCTTACCTACCCATATCACTTCTAGTTCTAAGCACTCTTGGCATAGTACTGGAAAAAATTATCATTAATAGACTCTCCTGGTTTCTCGATTCCAACGACATTCTAAGTAACATGCATTATGGTTGCCGCAAAGGTCAATCAGCTCAGATGGCCCGTGCTGACCTCGATTCCCAAATCTATGATGCTCATGCACACGGAGCAAACCTTCACTCAGTATTTTTCGACACGGAGAACGCCTTCTCGAGAGCGTGGACCCATCGCATATGCGTCATCTTCAATCAAATCGGACTTCGCGGACCCTTCCCTTTTTTACTTCAAGATTATCTGAATAATCGATCATTTAGAGTCCGCGTAAGCGATCAGTACTCCTCAACTCACCCCAAAAAAACGGTATCCCCAAGGACTCTCTTCCTCATCACCATCAACAACAAGTAAATGCTCGTCAATGGCTCACGCCGAAAGCGCTCGCGCTCTATAAAATATACGGTGACTGTAATTTTCGTTAACTCATTCCTCTTGAAAATGATCCGTAATTTTATCGAGGATCGAATCTCCGATACCATCAACAACATTACAGAAATCACACAATTTCCAATCCAAGCCCTACTTTTCTCAGATGACCTAAGCATCCAGTAGCACAACACGCGCCCACCGTCTACTTCAAGGAACAATCACTAAAATACACATTTGGCTTTCCCTCCAAGGATTCCGCATTTCCTATTCCAAAACATTACTCATTGTCTTCCAAAAGTCACATGAGAAGGACGTCAAATGCCGTTCTTCCACAATTGCTAGCTATCCCGTCCCGCAAGTCAACACCACAAAAGTTCTTGGCCTCAATTTCCACAACCGTCACTCTTGGATCCCCCACATCGAACCAACAAAATCAAGATGCATTCGAATACTCAACGTCTTGAAATTCCTCTACCACCCTAAAGAAGATTGTAATTGAAAAATCCTCCTCCACCTCTACCAAAGCTTAATCCGATCCATTCTCGATTACGGCTCATCCATTTATGGTCTCGCACCCCCCCCCCCTCTCCCTACCGGAAACTACTCGACACTGTGCACTCAGAATAGCTACTGGAGCATTCCGAACCAGTCCCGCTGTAAGTCTCTGTGCAGACAGACAATACCATCCCTCCACTCCATTATCGACGCCTCAAACTAACGAGAAACTTCCTCACAAGTATCCTGTAATATCCTCAAATCTCCGTCCACCATCGCATATTGCTCCATCCCAACAACCAAAACTCCGTGACGAACCTACGTTCCAACGCTCCTTCAAGTTCCACTGTCTCAGCCCCTCTGTGGCTCTTTACTCCACTCAGAATTATGCGCGATCTCAAACGCCTCCTTCGTCTGTCAATTTCTTGCGCAGAATACCAGACACAGTTCAACAAAATTCTTAACACCTTTCACAACCATACATGATATTTCACCAATGGTTCTAAGTATCGAAACAAAGCCGGATTCGCATACCCCATTGGTCACACTCACAAAGTATATTGAGGTCGTCTTTACTAATGCAGGCATCATCCAAATTCGTGGTTTAGGTTCGCCTAACGCGTTGAGTGCGCGTCAAGCTCTGCGAGTAGCTGTATACTACGTGAGTTATTGAGTGTTGCAGATTCACTGCTCGATTAACTGCGTTACGCAAACCCTAATCTACGAATTTGGATAATGCCCGTATCTCAAGCTCTCTTGTACGTCCTCTGTTTACTCTGTGGTCACACCACAGTCTCTCACCGACATCGCAATAACGCATCAATCTTCAACACTGAATTAGAAGCAATCTTTAGCTGTCTTGAACACATCCTCACCAACCTACCCTCCTCTCTTCCCCTTGATCCATTCATCGTCATTTCCGACTCCTTTTCATCACTCAACGCCATCTTCAACTGCACCTCTTTCCTCCCTCCCTCCCTTCCTCCCACTCATAAATCATATACACATTCTTATTGCCACCTCTCACACCATCCCTATCCCATTATTCTTCATCTGAGCACCTGGTCACAAGGGTATCTCAGGAAATGAAAATGCTACCAAACCAACACCCATCAATTAACCGCTCCTTCCTCCCCTCACGCTTCGATCTCTTCAAACGTATCAACAAATTTATCACTCGAGCATGGTTCACTCATTTGTCTAATCTCGCATCACACTCAAACAAGCTAGCCCAAATTAAAAATATCCATCTCTTCAGACTCTTCAAATCTGTCGACACGCAGAGAAGAAATAGGTAGTCATCACCCGTCTCAGGATCGGCTACATCAGACTCCCACATACTCATCTCATCTCTCATCTTATGCCTCTCTGATACCCTTATTGCAAATCTGACCTCTCTCCTTTATTTGTTCAACACATCTTCAGCTGCCTCAACTTAACCCGACCCCGCAATTACTTGGTCATGTCTCACAATCACACAGAGGCACTTTCAGACGACTTTCCCTCCATCTCCAACATGTTCAACTTTCTTCATCGAGCCAACTTCGTCTTTCGCATCTGAACATGATTTTGCCCAGCTCGTATAGCCCTGAAGGCAGGCTGTTAGCAGTTCGTAAATTAAAATAAAAATTTAAAAAATGTAGAAATTGTCCTCATTTTGAACATATTTCTTGCAATTCTGTAGGTTTTCTCAAAGTTTTAATACTCATAAATGCGCTATAGTCCGGGGATCTTCATTTTTTTCAGTTTCAAAAAACCTGAGTAGGCGAATGTTTTGAGGTTTTTTTGTAGAAAACTAGCCATGAATCCCCGATAAACCAGATTGACCAAATATTTCAATCAATTTTGTGTGAATATTGATCTAAAATAGACCGGGGGATCGCAACTACTAGCAGACCCAATTTTGCGGTCAATTTACTTCCGGCATTATGTACCATAGTAATACCACGTTTAGACCAACTGAGACGAAATTTTGACTGAAAAAATTGGTGAGTGTGATGTAGGTACTACTGTGATGTAACAAGGACAGGAGTAGAGAGGGGGTGTCCACGACAGCACACAAACCATACAGGAACTTCAGGGTTCATAACCTATCGAAGCAGCAACCGAATCAAATGATCGAGTTTACGTCTGAAAAACTCTCACATAGCCATAAACACAGACTAGATCGACGCTTCAGGGAGTACGCACGACTCTGACTCGGTCCTACCCGCCACGATAGGACCATGCTAGCTCAGCCAGTAGAACATGGATACTTCCCATCAGGGTCGAGGGCTAATCTGGGGATATGGTACTAGTTCACTAAAAATTCACTTTTTGAGATCACCCAGGCTATGGGATACGTTGAAACGAGAGAAGGCTAACGTCGTCGCTAGGTGTAAGCTCTACAATCTTACCAGACTCAAAGGAAGGAGTCTGTCATATTAATATTCGTCCGGAGCAGGAACTCAGAAAAGCTGAAAAGGCTCAAAGAAAAGTAAGTAAACGAGGATCGAATCGGATTCGATCAAAAGAGGGGAGGGAAGAGACGAAAAATAAAATTTCGAAGGTAAGCTGAAAAGAATTTAGAAAGTAGGCCGAGAGAAATCTTCGTAGGAGGGCGAAGGTGGAAACTATTTGACGTACGTAAAATCTTCTTCGAAATCTGCATCAAATTTAGAGTCTTGAATGCTATCAACATCTAAGTTCGGAACAGAGCTAAACGGTAGGAAGGAGCGAACCCGACAAAAGTTCATATTTACACACATATTTTAATATCGAAACTTAATTCTAACAACAGACTAGATAGAATCAAAATTGAGTCCTGCTAGGTCGATGAAGTCGATAAAGTCTCTATTAATTAAAATAATATAAGATAGCAAACTTGAATAGTGGTGGTACGGCTATCGTCGAATCAAATTTCTTCATTTTCGATGCTTCTTTCTATCGAAGATGATAAAGCTCGTTGACTGGTACTCGAAATGTAAACGTCCATAATCAAATACACAAATTACCTCTCAGGGAAAAACAACCACGAAAAACTTGAGAAGGTCAGGGCTCGCGATGTGGGTTTCGCGAAATTTAGAGTTTTGATCCGTGCCACTCGAATCGGTTTATACTGCACGAAGACCACGCGTCGACGCACAGTTTTTGACGAAACTTCCCAAGAGGGCTTAAACGAAAGCAATTTGGAAAAATTTCCCATCGTCGGAACTTTAGAAAAATTATCTTTTTCGTCATCGAAACTCATTCTCCGCGATGTGATTAATAAAAATGTAGGGAACAATTCTATCCGGAGATAATCGAAGCTAGTTGATAAATTCCCAAAGAGCGAATGCAGAATTATGAAACTACGAGTTCCCATTTTACTCGTATTCGCGATGATCTGTCGACGTGACCGCTCGCGAGAATTCCAAAAATCGCACTCTCGAGCCAGCGCTGGGCAAAGCCCGCGAAAGCATCGAAAAGTTCTCTTTCCTTTCCCCGTACCTGATCGCCTTCGTTGCATAATCGATGTAGAGGGAGAAGGTATAGAACATTAAGGATAACGAACGGAAAACCCGTATATTGAAGTAGGAATAGATAGCAGGATACGTGTAAAATACGTGGAACATTTTTAGGAGAAAGATGAACGGGAATTTTCTACTCGATACGGCAACGAAGACTACCGGTTCGGTATCGCGAGCGGACACACACACACACACTCACACCAACACTAACAAAATTCGTTCGGTCAATTGCTGTTATTTCACACTACGTATAAAATGTATCCTCAGTCATCAATCATATTCCCTCAAAATTGATTCCCATTTTTCACCCAAGGAACAGTCGATTCTTGCGGAATCTTGACCTCATAGTCGATATTCAATCAGTGTCAACAAACCACCATAACTAGACCAATTTTGACGAGAATAATTAGGTCAACTCTTGGCAAAGAGACCCCATAAATATTGACAGACCGCTATATTTAGAGAAGAGGGGAATGAAGATACTACGAAGTTGAAATTATATTTGTGCAAAGTGGGTCTCTTTATTCCTCTCATTTATGAATGAACTTTGTACCCTGGTACCCTTGGTCAAAACAAAAAACCAGTGTTTAATTCATGAAATTTTACTATTATTATAAGTCAAGATAATTAATTGAGAAGTCATAGCTGTACAATTATCAGGTATTTAATTTGTTTAAACACGCGCATATTTCACGTCTCGGAGATAAATAAAATTAATTGAAATGCGCGAAGTAATATCAGGGAGTAGAGGTTGATGAGAAACGCGTCCAAGTACGTTTTCTCGTTGACAACGTCTGCATGAATGACAAGTTTCAGATTTTTCGCAATTTTCCCCCCACATTTTGGTATTTGCGGCCGTACATATATCGTTCCGCAGTCTCCGAAATGCGTGGTTCTTATAATGAATTTCACTCAACAATACAATGTCGTATGGTCGTATGTACCGTATGGTGCTGTATAGCACTTTCACATAAATCATCATCGGGTCAGCTTCCGCGTGTGTCGCCCGACTCGTCGACGAACTGGACCGCGATTTTTTTTTCGTCTTCGTCTTCGTCGTCGCCGACCAGAACGGGTAATTAGCGAAAATTTTTGGCTCGTCTTGGCCGGCGGCGACGGCGGTTTCGGTTGATGAAAATTTTACGTCATTTTGTAGCACGCGCGACTCCGAAAGAAAGGGAAACGATCGCGATTCGGGAGATTGAGCTACGTTTTAGTGGCGCGCGAAATTTACGAGTTTTCTTTTCTCAGTCGAGATCGACGTCCTTGCGCTACGAAAACGTGGATGGTCGCGAACGTTCGTCGTCTAGAATAAATAAGTTTCGGTTTCGGAGTGCCGCATTATTACCTTCTCGTGTGCAATCCTATACCGCGTATTTTCTAAACGTGTATCTCGCGGATGGGTGTATGGACGTTCACTCTTCGCCCAGATTCCGCGCGTGTTTCGCAGAGAACTCAATTCCGCATTGGCCGTTCATTGAAGAAAAATACGAAAACGATCAAGTCTAGTTGGTATCCGCGACGCTGGATGCGCGTGTGAATTCGTGTTCCTTCTTCGAGTTCGCCGCTTCCGTTTCGTCTTTTAAATTCTATTTTCTTCGAAATTTCTGACGGTTTTTTAGAATCGTACCCTCGTTTCCATCCTGTGTGTGTCTGTGTAGTTTTTCAGAAAGTGGATGATATTTGAACCTTTTGTCGTGTTGTTGTGTATATAGTGGCGAGAATTCTTGCAAAAACCTGGGTCGTAATCGTCGATTGTGTTTAGCTTCGAGGAAAAAATCGCAGTAATTTTTATCGGCGTCGGAAGAACGATAAATATTTATTTCCCTCGGTGAGTGTTATTCACTTAGATAAAAGAAGCGCTTTCCATCTTGCGTAACGCCGTCTTATCAATAATTCCTTCGATTTGATTAAACGATGACGAGATTTGTCGAATAAAAAAACTACGGAGGCTCAGTCCTGAGGGTACCGAGTGAAATCTTATTACGAGTTTTTTATTTCCCGAAAACTGTGGGCGATAAATTATGCACGGGTCTTTTTCTTTCTCCTCTTTCTCTCGGATAGAAGTTTAAGAAGAATTAACCATACTTCTTGCGAAATGTGGAAAGAAAGACTCGCAAGTTCGTGATATTATGGTGCTGAACGTTGAATCGATTTTCAGAATTTGATAAATTTACTATCGGAATGATGGTTCCGAGAATGTGTGGCGTGAATCACTTTTCTCTTTCATAACATACGATGGTTTTTGTTCATCGGGGATTATGGCGCAGAAAGACCCTATAGAGCTACGGGTGTACATCATACGTTGCCAAAAAGAAATCGGGGAAGTGAACAAATTGAATTGGAGAGTATCTAATTTATACGTGGAAGAGCAGAATGATGTGACACCGGAACTCCAATTCGGCGACATGAAGCGAAATAAGTAATATTGTCCTCAGTATCTCAATGATGATAAAGGTGAAATTGAATTTTTTCGACGTCTCGAGATACAAGGATTACAAAAATGCCAATCATTTACGAGGAATTTGGAGAATACCGTAGCAAGCAATATCTCTGTATCAGTACACTTGTGAAGTACAAATGAAAGTATGAAATTCATTGGTCGTTAACTGCGTGCGCGTAGAGCTTTTAAAATGTGGAATTTTGAAGGAAAAATTTCAGTGCATCTTCTTTGCGACAACGTTCCATTTTTTCAGAATTTTCTACGTCATGTGTTATGGATATTCTGAGAGTTTTATGTCCAGATTTTTTCCACAGGCCCTGTAACGGCACACTGTAGTATTGTCATACCCTTTCATGTTCGCCTTGTTCTGTCACAGTGCCCTGGAGAAAACTGGACATGGAAGTCTCGTTCTATCCGTAACTCATGACTCAGAAAATTCTGCAAAAACTTGGTAGGTTGTTTTTCGACAAAGAAGATGCACCCTTCGAAGATTCATCGACCATTCTTTTCCTGCTTCATCTTTCTCTCAATTTTCTTGCACAGTCTAGCTGAATTTGAAAAATTTCAATAATTTTATTCTTATTGAAATCATTTTGTATCTAATTTTCATACGGAGGAGATAGAAAATAAAAGTTGGTAAACATTGTGAAATTTTTAATTTTTCAAATTCTAGAGTCCATTGCCATCGCATTTCTTCCATCATCCAAGATATCTCTTTTCATACGGTAAAAAATAGCTGTCTTCGCCCGTTTCAAAGTCGGCGTATCATTCGACGCCCGGCCCCTCTTCCTTGTCTGTATTTTCTTCTGGCTACATCTCCGCGTTTTTTCATGACATTGTCTCGCCCATATGAGATGAAAATTAAGAAGAAATAAAAATCGCGTGAAATGGGTTCGAAATAGTTTTCAGACATGAAATATGGACCAAAATGAGGTCGACGTTTCTTCATTTTTTCTCATTTGGCAAGATTGATTGATCTGATATGCATTCTGATATATCACCGAATCAAGCGGCCGACCTGCTTGAGAAATAGATTACGAAAATTCTTTATGCAGTACCTATTTTCTTTCTCGATTTTTTGGAATAGTCGGTAACAAGGAGAAATGTAGGTAGATATTCAATAGGTTATGATGCCTTTCCTTTTCCCTATTATGAGGAGTTATGAAAATAATATTGATGTGTTCTACATTTTCATCGCGTAAAATACAATTTCCCTTATTGAAACTATCTTTTCAGTAAACCTTTAGGCGTATAGGGCTGGAGCTGTTAGTAATAATTTCTGAAGACCCTGAAGAGTGAGGTTATCGCTTCTGTCGCTTGTGTAGCGCCGCCCTTCCCAGTAATGCCGGATCCACGGATTTGTGCTCCTTCGAAAACATAGATTTTTCTCAGGATACGGATTTCTTATGCTGTAGAGGAAAGTACCTTAGTCACTCGTATGAAAGATACTTTTCTCCTGGTCGTTATGAGCTGATACTGTAGTCTTCTGTAACATTAAGTCGATTAAGATAAAAGTGCCTCAGTTACTTGTAAGAGAGATACCTTTCTCCGGATTATCATTGACGAATTGGTAAAAGTGTAGAAATTCTTCTTAAGTCATCAAAAAAATGATCTGGCAGCGCTGGCCCTTCCTCCATAGGGTGCGGGTTGCGTGAGCATTTGATTTTGTTTCCTTCTCACCGGAATCGACCCTTCCGGGTATAACTTCGGTGTTGCAGGAATTTCTTCGGCGAAACCCTCTTCTAATCGGTAACCGCCGAGCTATTTTGGCAACCACCCAGTTGCAGTCATCCCTCCCCACTTGGTACGTAGAAAGCACTGGGACACACAACAGCAACACCATTATCTTAGATATACTGGATTGCTGTTGGATTCTCTTCATCTCCTTCTTTCTTCTCGCACGTCTGGATGTGGATGGTACACAAGTGTCGAGTAGGCCATAGCGTGATTCTGCAATTGCCTATTCCATTCCCGAGCTATCTTCTTCTTCATGTCTTCATAGCTGTGGCTGCAAGTGGAGACATCTGGTTCCATGCTTCTTCGGAACCCAGCTTGGTGGATACCAGGCTACTCGGGACAAGCGCTTATGTACCACCCGATCTCTTCAAAAGACCAAATAAGCTTGTCCCGCTCACGCCTTCACGCCTCGCACTCAAATAAGATGTGCTTCGGTCCATAATCCCGCCCTTGGTCGCAATGCAAACACGTTGCCTGCTCAACTTTCCGGAACTTGTCGTGATGGTACTTCTTGAAGCAGTCATGACCGCTGAACACCTGGATCAGGGGGGGGGTGAGGCTATAGCGGAAGCACAAATGACTTAGGAAGTGAAAATGAGACAAAGAAGGCGAACTAATATGCAATGTAAATACGTCGTCTGCTCAGCTTTCCATAACTTCTACCAAAGGTAGTTGGGGCGCTTAATCCGCGGGTCAGATGAAAGTTCAGCTGACCATGATCTCGTTTCATTCTCTCATCAAGGTTACGAATCAACACTTGGGTCATCTGTTTCTCTAGCTCACTCTGAGCAGTCCTCGCCGTCTGTTTTTCAGGCAAGCACCTCCTCTCCTCTTGTTTGACCCGCAAAACTTCTCAACCAGTCGTTGTCCTCTTTGCTCTAAACACCACCGCTCTCTCCTCAGCAAAGAGCTCGATTTGTAACAAACATGCTATGACGCTAAAAGTCTCTGACGAGACAGTGCGGTCGGTGGTAACACACCTCGTTGGATCTTTCCATCTCTTTCCTTTTGTAGGCTATCTTCATGATGTCGGCTTGTACTGGGGAACCATATAGGAGGATCGACGAAGCGATGCTCATCATGGTCCTTCGTCTTGGTTCTCTCGGCCTTTCTATGTTTAGGTAGGTATTGCCCGCCTTTTCTACCACCATGAGGCCATGGTACCTGAACTCAACTTTAAGTCAGACCTGATGTCCAGGTACCTAGTCATCTTCTCTTGATTGTAATTTCCGTAGTTTGCAGACGAAGGTGTATTGAAATTTTGACGGATTGTGAATCATATAACGTCTGTCTTTCCTATTGCAAGTTCTAGTCTGGCCAACTCGATATAACTCGTCTCTGCCTCTAAAGCCTAGTGTATCTTTCTCTCTATCGCGACAGCTGTTTCAGCAGTGTATACCATCAGTGTGTCATTCGGATAATAGATGAGCATAACACCTGGTGGTAATCTCACCTCGAAGACTCCGTTAAATGCGACACACCACAGGAGCGGTCCAGGGATCAACTCCTGTGGCTTATCTCAATTAACTGGGCGATTCTCTGCACCAGCAGACGTCTTCGGTTGAATTTATCGGTAGCTAAAATGGCTGCTGATCTTCCTGAGCAGGTATGCCGACACCTCTGCATCATGGCTTCCAGTATCATTGCTGATTCCGCTACCCTTTCCAACCATTAGTAGCGAAATCGGAATCATTTCATTTTACCCTAAACGCAACGTACCATAAGGTCGGGTCCAAGGACCAATTCTCTTCCCCCCCCCCCCCCCCCCGAAGTCAAAAGTCGAGTTTCTGTATGTAGTTTGGTGGTCGGAATTTGTTCGAATCTTTATGTATATTACTCTAACGTTGAAATTCTTCTGCCATAGCTTAATACGATTAGATCGAAGGAGCCATCTTGAGCTCCCTGGAGATGGCCCTATTCAGAGGGTTTTGAGCGTCAAGTCTTGAACTACTCGAAAGACCTAGATTCCATTGTGTCTCAAAGTGTCCGTGAAGCGACTCACGTACATGTAACTGTCAAACTTTCTTCCCTGATCACAGAAACTACCTTCTAGCTCACTCTTCGACGAACACACTATCTTCATAAAAGTAGGCGAAGAACGTACCCTCAGTGAGGTTACAGTACCATTAATCAAATTCTTGGAATACTTAAATTGTACTCGCATTGTATTCCGAACAAAGGATGATAAAATGTTGAATTTGAATGACGTCCGAGACAATTTATAAATAGACTGAAATGGAACACGTCTTCACTATTTTTCACGCGATTGAAATTTCGATACGCGAATGTTCTACTACTGAAAAAAATTCTTCAATTCGTACACGTATGGGTCAATATGGCGTATCTTGTCTTTTTGTTCCCGCGGCGTACAGTGTAAAAAGAGACGTAAAATTTTACTTTGCTATAGTTTTTCAAACAATTTCTCGGCATATTGAAATTCAAAGCAGGCCCACTTCGTCGGCGTGTAACGATGATAAATTGTGAGCAAATCGTTCAAATACGGCTGATCATCGTCGTCGTCTTCATAAATTCTTTCGGTGTGACGAGTCAATTTCGTCTGTCGTTTGTCACAGGATGCGTGGAATAAATTATGAAGTTCAATTTTTTTTACAAACAAATTTCGTCATTACATAGTCAGAACGACCGTCGTTATATTCTTGTTACGTGGTAATTCAAAAACTCGAAGTCGTTATGTTTGCAAAATGATATACTTCTTTTCTACAAAATAATTGTATTACCTTATCCGTCGACTTTCTGAATACAAAATACCATACTCCTTTTGACGCCTTAATGCGTAATCTCGTCGAGAATCGAAAACATCGAAGGTGTCATTGACTCGTTTGTGTGTGAAATCACGAGTAATACGAGTTTCATGAGTTTATAACCATAATTTCTTGTCTTCGTTCAGTTGACTACCTGGTTGAGAAGATTTTACGAGGGCTGAAAATCGTCAACTCGTACATTGATAGTGTTCAGGAATTTTTTCCTCCTACGATTCGACTCCTCTAAACTTCGTTCGAGAGTTGCGAACAAAAGCTTGGCATAGACATAAAATTTCATAATGTGAGATCATGGCGTGAGAAAATATTTCAGTTCGGTAATCATTCGTCGTCCTAGTACTTGAAAAATTTTGACCTTGAGCCGTACGAGAGTATATCGAAAGAAAATTAATGCGTTTTCTTCTGCACGAGAAATGAGACGAACGAATCTGAAGAGGAGGTCGGAATTATTTATGCGCTCAAATAGACACGAAAAAGAGAAAGAAATGTCGATGATTCTCTACTAAAATTTTTTTCGAAAGGGTATTTCGATTGGTATTCAATTGTCTCCAAGAAAGTAAAATGAAAGTAAATCTTTAAAATTTTATTTTTTGAAGATGTTCTCAGCCCATTCCCTCTGTAAAACAAATCGTGCAAGCATCCTGACAAGTATATCTGGAATCTAGTTCCAATTTTTTAAGGAGTCTAGTTTCTGGTTCAAAAAATATTGCACTACACCATATTTATGCAAATTTTTTCGGAAATATTCCCTAAAAATTTTTTCTAGCATTCTTATTAGCGAGTTTTGTTGAAGAAATCAAATGCAAGTGATTTAAACCGTTTCTTGTTCACAATATTTCATCGAGATCTTTCGCTCAAAAATAAGTTTCTTTTGAACGGGTTTAGCCGGTAAATTCATATCTATGACTCACATCGGCATCATCATATTCATTAATATTCCGAACTACATTGAAAAGAGAAGCAAAAAATGATTTTGTTTGGTATTAGTCACGCCTGTATTATTTGTAGATTCCAAGATTTCTTTGTTTTCTGATGTGTTTCGCGATGTCTGGATTTACGAATATATGAGCTACGCACGACCCTCATTCGATCCATTCTCGACTACAGAGCTCTAGTCTAAAATCTCACCAGAGGAAAGACAGGGACTCCTTTTTTATGGGGGTCACTCACAGAAAATGTCCGAGTCTCTGCCATCGTTCCTGCAAATCTGACCGAAGCGAAGCCTTTTCGGAAAAAGGAAGATGCAGGTTTTTAAAAATGCTCTTGTTCCATCTACAAATTTTGAAGATAATTATTGTCAAACAATCGTTTTGGTTATGATTTCTGCCTTCGAGGAGCAGCGTGTGTGCACTGGTATAAATGAGGGGAATTTTTCTACTCGTATATTCATTAATCATTATATTAAGATGCTCCCAAATTTTTGATCGCCCCGGTGATGGAATGATTTCAACAATCGTCTCTTACTTGAGAAGCCGTTTCTTGATCCTCTTCTTGTAATGCTAGAAGAAATTCGCAATGTCAACCTCTTCGGGTTTTAGCAATTTCATTGACTCGTCACTTCTAAAACATTTAACTGCAAAATGGTCGGTCTTTGGCTGCGTGGATATTTGAGTCACAAAAATACCATTATTCTGATGAAAAAGTCCCAATATCCCTCTCCCCGCTTTTCGCTGATTTGAACTCGATCTTCAGCCTATACATCATCGACCACATTATTAGCAGTGACATTATGGATATCCCCGCGATCACTTTTATTAGCCGATGTGCAATTGAAGATCAGCAAATTGGTTTGATTCGAAGCATTTGATTTGTGTTTCTAAGCGCTCGACCAGATTTTGCATCAGCCGGCGAATAAAGAAGATCTCGTGTTGTAGATCTCGCAGGTAAAGAATGAGATTCGACTCGTGCGCCAGAAATTAAAATGTTAGTCAATAGTCCACGAGTCACGAATCTGTTGCAACGTCCTTGGGTCAACTTTCTTAGACACGTTGCATTGTAGGTACCTACGATTCTAAATATTACTTCATGCGCAAATCTTTATTATTATCATTATCAGCAATAAAATTGGATCACTTTTTTTTTTCTACATTATTTTAACGCATTAAGAGACGTAATTCAACGAATTCGGAGATGGACTCGTGACCAGCTAATCGAGGCCGTGTTACTTATGACTTTCGAATGATATAATTTTTAATTGGAATCACGCTGAAAGCTCCCATGTTAACATAGCTCATACATTCGAATGCGGCGTATTTTGTGGTTAATTGTGATTATTGTGCTCGGTCACGATGACTTTAATTTCTGGTCGTTGTACACGAATCTTTCGTGTTGATACGCGCGCGTGAAAAAAAATCGTTTCTGCATATTTTCGTTTCGTGGAAAAACCGAACGAACTTTTCGCGTGGGAAGAGTAGAAATATTATCTAGAGACGCTGTACGACGATTTCTACGAAAGTGCCAAAGATTTGTTGTAATAAAGTTTTATGAAGATTCATTACGGCACTTGGGGATAGCATTTGTGTATAGACGACTAAACCTGTGAACGTTTCATTCGCGAGAAAGAACGGAACAAAGTATCGCGGAGTGAATTTATAATCCTTGCTGATAGAGTTGATATCATTTTTCTTCTGTTGCGTGTCCACTTTCTAATGTCTTGAGTCACAAATTAATGTAAATCACATAGAGTAGTCCACTTTGTGGATAAGGTAAAGTGAGTCCCAGGACAGAAGAATTTCAAAAATCCCAGTTTATCAATATTGATGTTCGTACTAAGAAAAATGATGAAGATATTCTTAGCAAGGGTCCTTTTTTCTCAGAAGTTCAGTCCTGTAAACAGAATTGGAGCATATTTTCAGAGATTCGAATGAAAAGCAATACTCCCTTGGGCTCTCGAATTACTCCATCGTTTCCAGCAAATTTATTTTTGTTTTCAATTTTTCGAATTTCGACTGTCTTTGGTACATCCCTCCAGGGAAATTTTTCATAAAGCCACTACTCATCATTATCGATACGAAAATTCATTCCTTCGTGACCGAAAAATAGAAGTCGAAATTGTACAATTATGATTAATTTTAAATGTAGATATTCGTACTATTTACGAGAACTCTGTTTTAGTTTCTGTTAAATTCATTGATGACGGATTTCTCAATTTTATCGTTCATACATTGTACCGGTAAATCTTGAACGTATCATCAACGTGGAAGGAAGAAAAAATATTCATATCCGTAGTTCCATGTCCCTTAAGGGCACCAGAGTCTCCGCCCTCTTGGAACCCCAATTTGCTGGAAGAATGGCGAATGTATTTCCCAAACGATTCTCCTAGTCTGAGAGTTAAAGATGTAATGAAGCGAGTGAAAATCAAAGAATTGCTACCAAATGTTTTATTGCTGGAAGTTGTTGATTAGGTTCCCCTCATACTCAGAAAAAAAACAACGCCCCTAGCCCTCCTGGAACTTCATGTTTTAAGGGGAGAAAGGTACAAGATGATCGTTTTTCGTATTTTTATACCGTAAAAACGCATTATTTTGAAAATCGTCATCAGATCAGAAATATTTTAAATTAAATTTCCTATAAAAAATGTTCTATAAAAATTTTCAGTAAAACTCATCTAGAAAGAGATACGATGCGTCGAAGTTGAACCTGTACTGTACAGTGAAATGACGGCATGCTCGTGCGCACGGACGGGAGACGCGAATACATGCTTTACCGCCACATTATGCACTGAAAGCATGTAAAGAAGTTTTGTTCGTTACATTTATAGTTTGAAAACAAGATAAATAAAGAATTATTAGTTGAATAAATGAATAAAATATGAATAATTAAAAGAAATGAAGAGGAAAAAAGATGATTGTATGACGTTATTTCCAAGTGTATGTTCAAAATAGGTCAAACTTCAGCGCTTCGTATCTCCTTCTAGGTACGTTTTACGAGAAATTTTTATGGAATATTTTTTATAGGAAATTTAATTTAGAATATTTTTGATCCGATGACAATTTTCAAAATAATGCGTTTTTACTGTACAAAAATGCGAAAAACATAAATCTTGTACCTTTCCCTTCTTAGAAAAGGAGTTTCCAGGGGTCCCCGGGGCGTGGGGTTTTTGTCTGAGTATGAGGTGAACCCAGTGTTGCCAGATGATATCAAAAATCCTTATCCGCCATTTTTTCGATGACTTAAAAAGAATTTCTACACACTTTTACCCATTTGTCATTAATCATTAGAAGAAAGGTATCTCTCACATGAGTAGCTGAGGTACTTTTCCCTTGATCGACTCAATGTTACAGAAGACTATGGTATCAGCTCAGAACAACCAGGAGAAAAGTATCTCTCATATGAGTGACTGAGGTACTTTTCCCTTCATCGACTCGATGTTACAAAAGACTATGATGTCAGCTCATAACAACCAGGAGAAAAGTATCTCTCATATGAGTGACTGAGGTACTTTTCTCTTGAGCATAAGAAATCCGTATTTTATGTAAAATCCGGTGAAAAATAAAATCTACGTTTTCGAAGGAGCACAAATCCGTAGATCTGGCATCACTGGGTGAACCTAATCAACAACTTCCAGCAGTAAAACCTTTGATAGCAATTTTTCGGTTTTCAAAACCTCAAAATTCCCGGACTATCCATAAAATGGGTTTTTTCTCGAAAAATTGTTGCAAAAATGAGTTCTTTGAATCCCTGATGAACCTAGAAGACTTTTAGAGGAGAAAAAATTAGGAAATTAGGAGATACGAAGTTAGGTAGCAGTGCATCGGTAGTACAAGCGGGTGCGAAATGCTTTCGAAATTATACTTTATATTTATTTTTAATCCTGAAGTTTATAAATGGAGAGGGTAAGGTATTATGGTGTAATCAGCATGTATTTATAATTAAGGGTTTCTGAGAGAATTTTGAAAGAGATTGACGTGAACGTGTCTATCACTTTGGGGCGTCAAATAAGAATTTGCGTGGCCAAAATTGTCAACCTTCTGATAAAATCATGGAGTAGACGTGGCCTTGACCTACTTCAGGGACTGGGAAAAACTAGGAGCTGTGACCGGAACTACGTATACTAGAAGAAGGGGACTAATGAAAGTTACAGATGGGAGCTAGATTGCCTGATAAACCATGTCGACGCCAAATCGACTCGAAAGTCGACCCAGAATTGACATCGATTCAGTTCCGCTTAATGTTGATCGCAATTCGACCCGAAATGACCGGGGGTCAACGCAAAATTGGCTACTCTTTTTTCGCATCGACTCATCGTCGATGTCGAAATTGAGTCGATTCCTGGTATTATAGATTAAAGAAGACAAGAAATCGATATCTGATTTATGTCAATTATGTGTATGCGTCATTCATCGACAAAATACGACGTTCGTTGATTTTGAGTAAACAATTTGATAGGGATTTAAAAATGGGGTCCAGAATGACTCAACAGTTAGTATTAGATTTGAATGCTGACTGGAAATTGACGTGTACGTTGCGTCTATTCGACAATTGCAGCTTTGCTCAAAGCATAATTGAGATTTTTAGTGACCCTTATGATATGATAATGCTTGCATATCCTGTTTGTGAGTAGCGAATTGTCACTAAATAGGACAGAATGTTTCGAGACGGGGGGGGGGGGGGTGTCGTACATCGACATTGGATTGAAGACAATTTGCGGTCGATTCGAAGTCGACCACATGCATTTCCAGAGAACTAAAAATCGACAGTTGATCGAGGCTATAGAGCAGTTGATTTTAGGTCGATACAAAAATTTGAAGAAATTGACCGGAAATTTTGACGTGGACGTGAGTTGAATTCCAAATTTTCGGTCGAAGTTTAATCGACGGTCGACTTGCTTTATCGAGGATGTTGTGTCTCAGTTTCGATTTCCGAGACAACCCCTCGGAGAAATGAACCTACTCCTCCACCTCTTCAAAAAATCATGAAAAAACTCACGGGTTCTTCAACGGAGTTAAATGAGAGGAGAAAGAGAACCTGTTCTATGAATCTTATGGTGCTTGAAACGTTGTATGCCAGGCTCATTGAAGGGGCTAGGTCAATTTGTGTGTGGAGTATTGCATACCTAGTTGCTTGAAGGAGCTATTTTAATCAGGCTATCAGGGCTGCCAGATCTACGGATTTTCAATTTCTGAAAAAAATATGTTGGACTTAGACTGGGTGAGAACTCCTCTTGTAGCATACTCGCTTTATACTAGTATATATGGATATGATGTCGACCGAGCTATGGGTGATGGATGGGCGACTTAGAAGAATTTGGACCTTGAAACTATAGCTGATAGTCCAAGCTATAGGTGATAGGAGAGGGACTTGGAAAAATTTCAACCTCCAAGCCTATTAAAAAGCGATAGGACGAAAACAAAAAATTTTCTAAATCACATGGTCATGGTCAAGTTACGTTAGGTTGCCTCCCGGACGGAGGACGTTTTTTTCGGGAGACCCCCGATAGAACAGGTTCTCTGTTAAGATTCAGATTGAGTGATGCCACTTTCTTCTAATAGCTTGAGACGTACTAGGCCTCGTAAAGGGCTGTGCAGGCCTGGTTTTAAGCCCCAGTATAAAATATCGTCAAAAGTACTGAGCTTAGTTTAGGCTAGTATTAGTACAGCGTAGCATGCATATGCTAGTCCTAGTCTATAGAGCTAGTACTGTAGCCTAATCTGGGAAAGTCGAACGCAGCCTCGCAGATATCGGGATTAGGGCAAGAGAGGGTTTGAGATTTTAAGTCCATCAACGGGTCCGGACAACTCGGCTGCCCGGATTTGCCATTGTGGGGCGGAGTGCCGGTAGAGACATTGAAAATTTCAAACAATCATGTTTCATATCTCTCTTCTACACCACCACTCGAGAAGACGCGGAATGCGTCCAATTCAGCATGATCCCGAAGATTCTCTTCGTGATAGACGGATCCATGTAATCGAGGGTCGGCCTAAAAGAGGATGCAGAGAACAATCGACCAAAGTAAATTGGGAGGGAGGGTAGTGTACTAGGTTATGATAATATATTGACAGAAGTGGTTGCGTGGCTGGTATACTAGAAGAAGAGGAGGAAAACCACTAGTCAAACTAGCCTGGAGGGGGCGGGTATGCGATAGCACTATGTTCCACGGTTTTTAAGGTTCTGATGTATCTCAAAAAAATTTTCCTTATTTCTGGCTCCTAACTGATCCTCGCCATAAGATTTACAATTCTCGGCGAGTAAACTCGAGAATGGCGCTAACGCGTTTCTAAATGTACGTATGAAAAGTTAACGTGTTGCATGCTGAATAAATATGAACTTAGTTAAACCTTGTGTGTGTTAGAGTTGTCGCGCACCAAATAAAACAACTCTGCAGGTCTTAGAGGTGAACCCACATCTGCCGCAAACGATGATGCGTTCTTTGTTTTAAAACTTGATTAGTCACGTTTGCTCGATTAACGCGATCTAATTTTCTTCGAACATCGGCCGCGGAAGTAGCGGTCCTAATTTTACCCAACATACATCAGTCGAATCGCAATTACATACGTAAATTCGAAAGTTTAAAAGTGTATTTTCTCCTTTCGATAATGAATTTTATATTTATTTTTTTTTTCGAATCTAAAATCCGTCATGCTTTCCAGTTCTCAACGACGCAGATATACGAACAAAGAACGAAAACGATACGCGTTTTCTTATCGTTGCCACTAACTCGAACGTCATATTGATCGCGCCTTTGTATACTCTACTCATAGTGTTGGATAAAACGGCGGAAAATTGCTTCGCGTATAGTTTCGCAAAACACCTGTTGTACACTCGATAGTTGGAAAAGTCGCTTTCGCGAATAGATTGATAAAAATATCGCAGACTCGATGAAATTCGTTCGCCGAGATTGCGAAGGTGGAGATTTTAGGATACGAAAATTACGGGTATGATATACGCTGTATTAGATACCAAGGTAATCCGGCCCGTGACTCGATGGAACTTTTTGCGATATTTCAATTTTGAGAACGTGGGTATCGTGCGGACCAGACGAAATGAATTATTTTATTCTTTTTTTCTTTTCTTATTTCAACAGCGTCGTAGAAGTTTTATCAGACTACGTGTTGTAATTAAACCACGAATCGACGTGACTCACTTCTGTATCGTATCCTCATCGCTTTCCTAATCCTCCGCCCATTCTCAGACTTACGTCTCCTCATATTTTTTCGTAAGTTCTCGTTCACTTATGTGGAAAATATTTTGCACACCCTTCCAAATTACGTAAATTCATGATGAACAAAAATAATTCTCATCATCTGACTTGATATTTTCGCATCCTGGCGTATATTACCTATCCTGTCTAAGTTTTTTCAGGATGCGTGACATTTTACTGATGGTCTCTCTTTGATCTCTCGAGCCCCTTTCCTTCTCATCGCCCCATTTTACCACGCGCTCTGCATAATCGACATGAAATTTTGGTATGTTCCGTTGAGTTCTGACTTTCTTAATGTCTTTACCGGTACACTTATGGAAATCCGTGAAGCTGAGTTGGCTCTCGCCCCTCATAAGATGACGTCAAGAGCAGATTCGACGGATGATGATGACATCACAATGAGATGTCTTTACTGTTTCTTTATCCGCCACCAAAAATTTGCGAGTTTGGGTCTGAGTCTCCTCTTTTCAATAACTTTACAGGCATCAGCACCCCATCCGTTTTTGGAAACCCGCAAGTTCTCTAGTATGGAAAAATGATGGGAGGCACGGAACCTGTTTTATAGGACTCCTCCAATTTATATATGGTGGAAGGGCATTCTGAGTCTTGCGGTCTTCAAAACGTTGCATATCTGACTCATGGAAGGGGGTAAGTCAATTGGTGTATGAATGATTGCATATCTATTCAACTGAAGGGGCTACAACCCCCTCCAAGCTGTACAGGTTAGGAACGAGACTTGAGAAATTTTCGACCTCCGAGGTCCGCCAGCCGGACAGCGGACGTTTTCTTCAAAAAAAAATTACGAAATAGGTTCTCTGTTGATAAGCGAGTCTTTGAGAGCTAGTTGGCTTGAAATCATGTATACTAGACATCACGGATGTTGATAACGTCACAAAAAGGTTCACGCTGGTGATGTCTTTAGGGTCTTTATCCTCTATCAAAAATTGTTTTGTCCCAAATCGATATTCAAGATGATCTTTATTCATTTGGCTCCATCAGAGTCTTCCTCTCCAAACCCTTTTTCTCTGATCGCTTTCGCCATTCTACTAGAAGCCCAGCATGTTCGACAAGAAACCGTGGCATATTCAGATGAGTTTTTCTCAAGCCTTCAGTTATTATTGAATTTGAATTCTCCCCTTCCCCTCCCGCCCCTCCTTCAGAGATTATTGCAAAACTGGTAATGATTTTCTTATCATGCGAACGAAGGAAGTAAGAAAGAGGAACTGATTGGCCAAATTACATACTTATCAAGAACCTGTACCGAACACCCGAGAAATATTGCAAAAAGATCATTATATTCCGCAAAAATTCGCGAGAACCATCGAATTTTGATATTTGCTCGACGTTTTCCGCGCATCATTTTATTATACATTTCACATTTTCATTGTCTCGTCAACACAAAATTGCTGCACTCTCGTCGAAGACGCCACTTGAAATTTTCATACCGCACGCACACGTAGATGTATAAACAACATCTACTTGCACACACTACCTACATAATTAACGACGTTATGAAGCTTCTTCGCAATTTCGCTAACGTTCGTATACGTACGTAACTTCGAGCGTCATAAACGTTATTTCGAACACAATTCGTTTCCTTCAAATTAATGTTTCTTACAGTGTCCGCGATTTTCGTAATAACACGCGAACACTTCCGCGCGCGAAGATGGAACGCCGCCGCTCTTTATAACACGTAGACGTGATTCAAAAACAAGGTGAACGAACGTGAAAAATCAATTTTCGAAAAATACGAATATAATCAAACGCTCACAGTTCATTAAATCAACGGTATCGAGTTATATTTGCGAAACCGAAAAAAATTTATCGTCTTTCTTCTCTCTTCCTGTCTTTCCGCATAAATTTCATTCCTTCGTGTAAAACCGAATTTGCAGAGTACAACTACAATTTCTTAAATTATTAAAAAATATATGCGTCGAATAAGTTATCGCGCATACCTCGAGACTAGGAAAAAAGCTCCGAATCTTCTCGTTCATTAAATCCAGACGAAAAAAAAAAGTGTTTTATTCTGTCGTAAACCAGTAAATAAGAAATTCGAAAATATTTTTCAAGATAGATGGCTGTAAACTCGATAAAACTAAATCACCCTTATGATAAGAACTCTGGAAATTTCCCATAAATGATCCCAATATAACCTTTAGGCTCTTCTTCATATCTCTCAATAACGCGAGGATTGAAAAATAGAGATGTTGAAAATTTTGCCGATAGTTCATTTATGGCCGCGTAAAAATGTTATCACAATAAGCGCAGCGAAACGATTTTTATAAGAAAATACTTTCTCGGGCAGTAAAATCTAGATGATAATTGCGTTATGGTTTTGTGAAACGCAGCGTATTTTCTCGCAATTGGTGTAAGAATTGATGAGCATTATTCACGAAGGATAGTCAGTGAAATTTGGATTCTCTACTTATAAAACAATTTACTCGAAGCTTCAGAAGGACTATCTAATGATGGTTTGATGGAAGCAGATGTTCGGGAAATGCTCCTTGCTATGTACACAGAATCACATTCTCTTCCCCCTCCTCGGATGCTGCTTTTTTATCATATTACTAAATTACCATGAGAGTACCATTCAATGGACTAATCATGCTTTTTATTGTATTTGATAATAAGTGCCAACAGATTCTCATCGAAGAGACGAACTTAGAATCATATTGAAGGAGTGGACTGCTCAGCGAGTCCCCTCGACAGCTACTCAATAATTTCCCATCAATACGATGAAAGTGACTCAATATCATTTTTGCATTGAGATTCCAAAGCGATTAGGATTTTGAGGCCAGCTTTCAGATCTTTCCTGCACACTGAGTACAGTAATCGAGAATTGGTCCATAATGTTTTTACACAAGAACCGATGATCGCATTTTCTATCTCACTTTCAGATTTTCCGACGAGAAATAGGTAGCCTCTGAAAAATCGTGCATTCCATTCATTCACTGCCCCAATTCCTACTGGTCAGTACGTTGGTGGGCAATGCGAGAAAGAGAGGATGATCTTCTTGATAAATGTGATCTAGATATAGTAAGTTGTGCTCGAAAGTACGTCAATTATTGAATCATCGTCACTAAATCACTCGCAGCCACAGTCTTTACTAACCTCTATCTTAAAGGGAATCTTGCTAAAATAAGACCAACCTTTGATCTCGATATGCATTCCGCAAGTTGTGCTTGACAGTGCTTCAGTTGTTGAACTTGGCGATGGGCTTTTAGAAGAAGGGTTAACATTATGACATGGATCTATCCTAAGTATGGAGGGCATTTTGAAATTTTCTTCACAAAAAAGCTTTAGGAAAATGACGTCCTGTGACCTTGACCTTCTTCAGGGACTCGAAAATATTCCGACTTTTGCTACTTTCATTATACATCCTATAATCTCTGGAATTCGCTGTACAAGGATGAATGCTAGTGTAAGACGATATGTCCATGAATTTATCGATTATCAATAATTCGATACATTGATACAATCGAGGTGACCAGGATCACAGAAACCCGGCTTAGTCTTCTGCAATGAAACGCAAGATACACGCATCACTGATGATGCTAAGCTCCGTTTCGCATGGTCAGTGATAACGAAAAGCCTTCTTCCCATAATCTACAGACATATCAACCATGATTGAATAATTTTATTCGACGCCAGCTGAGTGAAAAATACTCCGCGACACTCCATAGGTAGAGGATACGACCCAACTGAGAAGAGAACTTGCCCAAAAACGGGAGCCTCATCCAACGCTTTCTGCTATCTAAGGTTGGGTTGCGGGGAAGAAAGTAGTTGAGTCTTAGCATATCCGAGTTAACTTCCTACGAACCATGAGGTCAATATCTAAGCTGACCTCATTCACTCTGGTCAAGTGCTTTACAGTCGATAGCTTCCTTTGGAAAGCGAGCTGACCCAGCGGGATACTGGTCAGCTGATGAATAAAGCTAGCAAATTCGTGAGCAACAGAGCTGAAGGATCTGCCGTAGACAGTAATATCGATCGCAGTATCTTTCCTGTAGATGGCAGATTCATGGACTCCGTCTCCATCAGAAATCGTCAGGTCCAAGACGTTGATAGATGGACCGCCTACTTCCAAGGTGAATTTAATGGAAGGTCCTCCTCCTATCATATAATATAGCTTAGTTTCCGAGTATTGAAAATGATGACGTAATAAGTTAAACGCGCTTGCGATCACGTCGGCGCGAAAACGCCCCCTCAGCAAATGAGTTGGCTGGGCTCTTCTCGGTATACTGTATTCTAGGCATGATATAACGAAGGCTGGAAGTTGAAATTCCATGAAGTTCCTAAAGTAGGTCAAGGTCATTGATGAGGTCATAAAGCGTCACGCGTCACACGTCACGTCACGCAGTTCACAGAAACTCCCGGACGCGGACGGGTTTCTCGCTAAAACCTCAAAGATGAGGGAACCCAGAAGAGAACCAATAGAAATACCAACCTCCTCAGGAAACTTAAAAAATCTCCCTTCTTTGCAAAAATTGGGAGGCCAGCAGATATAGAGCCAATTGAAAAATCCTGCCAATTTTTCATGACAGATATTTGAATGGACCAAAAGGTCATCCATATGTTGCATGGCAGTGGCCCTGGGGATACTGGGGGATTAAGTCGACCTCATCAAAAGAGCATAGGTTTGATTCGGCGGAAGAATGTCATCTTCAAGCCTATCAGCCAGGGAGAACGAATTCTTCACAGAGTGAGGAGACTCAAATTCTACTCTAGATTTGAACCAGCGGTCCAGAAATTTTGCCAAGGAGTAGGTGGGAGAAGACACAAAGGAAACAATTGGACGCATTGGGACAACTAGAATAGAATGTATTATAATCTTAACACTGTGAAAAGTCTATTTGTCAAGTTGAGGGACCCTACCCTTTGGTCGAAAGGAGCAAAGTTTACAAGGTTGAGTTTAACGACTGTAATGGAGTTTATATAGGCGAGACTGGCCACCTTTTTCTAGTTAGAATAGACGAGCACGGGAAAGCGTGGGAAAAGAAGAATTTGGGTGATTCGGAATTTGCGGACCATCTAATTACTAGTGACTACAGTTAAAAAGAGGGGTCCGAGACCTTCCTTTACAGAGAGAATTCGTACTTTAACCGTACCGCATTTTAGTCCGGGAATTATAGAGTTTTAAACCAAAAAAATCGCTATCAAAGATCTTATTGCTGGGAGTTGTTCAATAAGTTCCCCTCGTGCCCAGGAAAAAACTCACCTCCCTGCAACCACATTTTTTTTGGGTGGGGGGGGGGAGGTGAAAGGTGTAAAATTACGATTTTTTGTGATTTTTGGTGGGAAAAACGCATTATTTTCGAAAACGTCAAGACATTAAAAATATTCTACACCAAATTTCCCGTAGAAAACTTCCCTACATAATTTTCCATAGAACTCATCTAGAACGAGATCTGGATTCTCGAAATTGCGCAAGAAATTATCAAAGAAGGTTTGACCAATCCGGTCAATAAAAGTCGATTGATTGAACTGCTGTGCAAAAAATTCAATGAATGTGGGATAAAAACATCAGTTGCAGACAGTGATGCAGAGGCACTTGTTGTTGCAACAACAGTTAACACCTCTGAGGAAGGAACAAATTGAAGAAGGAATAAATCTTTTTGTGATTGTCATTACAACGTGCAATATCAACAAACCATTGCTTTTCATGAAACCTGGAGAGCTAGGGAGGTAAAGCAAGTCAAATGTATGTTGTAGCACATCTCGCCTCTGATGATGACGTGAGAAAAGGAATAATGTTTATCCAAGCATTCACAGGTTGTGATGCCACATCAGCCATTTTCAATCGTTTTTAAAAATTGTGCGTAGAAGTTCAATCAATCGACTTTCATTGACCGGATTCCCCAAACCTTCCTCGACAATTTCTTCCTCAACTACAATGAGTTATACAATAAACGTGAGTTGAAGTTTCACGTGCGTGCGTATTCTGTCAAATTAGTATAATGCTCGAAATAGGCGCAACTTCCGAGGGTCCATATCTCATAAAAGATGGGCTGTATGAAAAATTATATGGGAACCTTTTTTATGGAAAATTTGGTGTAGAATATTTTTGATCTCCTGACATTTTCGAAAATAATGCGTTTTTCCCATCAAAAATCACAAAAAACCATAATTTTCCCCTTTCACCCTCAAAAAATGGGTTTTTAGGGAAGTGGCGGTGGTGGTGGTTCTAGTCATAATTTGGTGAATCGCATAAATTCTATGAGCGATCAGTACTTGATTGACATAGGTTTTTTTTTCGTTTCTCTCGTCCCCGAAATGTTTAGGACAGTTGATAACGACTCTTGCCTTCTACTGTATACAGCCACCGCTCTAATTTAGGCAAAATCTCGCGCCGCAATTTCACGCTGTCTTCAAGCGACCGACAGCCCGCCGCGATATTGATTGAATTATAACGCGAGAATTGTATCACGCGAATTCGAGCGATTTTCCGTCTGCCAAGTATTACCTTGTTGGTGAAGTGTTGACAAAATGATTCATAAAGAGAATGAGGTCATTGTTGAGCGTTGTCTATGGTGCTTCATTCGGAAGAAACGCGTTCAAATGGTGTACTAATCTACCCGAAAGGAAGGAAAAATTGTCTCGAGATTCACGTCATCCGTCTCCCGGATTCTCTCGTCTTCAACGTTATTTAAAGTAAAAATATGTTTGTTCTTAGAACGTAGCAGAGTCGGAGAGAGATAAGACTCTTTTGTCGTTCGTGTACGATTCGCCTGCAACATTCGTATTACGGTATACCCGCACGTCACAATGAGTTATGTAGGTCTTTACCGCTGAGAATGTTTGTCAACAAAAATATTATCTAGTGGAAAATTCTTGGTAAACGTAAGCTATTATCCTATAAATTGAGTATTGTATAATCTCGGATACAATAGGTTTTCTTCGGTAATGAAGTAACTGTCAGCCTTTTGAATGCGAGGTAAAAATAAGAATTGAAGCCTGAGCGTATTGCTGCTGATGATGCGGAGAAGGACGGCAATTCTTTTTCTTAAAACTGATGAAAAAGACTACGCTGGTGTATTTTTTCCAACTGGAGATATTACGTTAATTCCGCGTGGCTTTTAATTTTTCGGCTTTCCGAATTAGGCTTACTACTTCTTCATTGTTTCGTGCAGAGGAGAATACTGCTATACCTTATTCATGAACTTGGTAAAAAAAAGTCGAGGAAGAAAGAGAGCTCGCTGGTTCTGCAGCCGAGATAATGAAAATTAATTCAGTCTTGTCGACTAATTAGTTTAATACGCTCATTCGCTGCGTGCTTATATCAAAGTGTATAGGTATTACTTACCAGGAAAAATCATGGAACCACTATAAATAATATTGTATAATTTTCGAGGTCGTACGTCGGCACACGGTTCTTGGAACAATACTTCGAAAATTGGATTCGAACAGTCCTGTATTAAATCTCGTTTTAATTTTATTTGATCTCGGAGGGGCAGGAGAATCGCTGAAAAATATTTTCAGAACTCGTTCAAAAGCACGCAGTATTTTCCGTGAGTTCTTTGTATCCTTTCTGTAAACTTTGAATATCGATCGAGGGATAGGAAATGATTCTAAATTACAAATTTCAGATTAAAGAAAATATGAATTTGTGCTTATGATTTTTACATTCGATTTCTTCTTCTATTTTCAGGAACCATTAATGTCAGAAGAAGGTGGTCAGCTATCGAGACGAGAGATGTCGCAATCATGACGTAAGTACAAGACGAAAAATTATGAAATTTTCACAGTTATCAAAGTGTGGTCACTCATAGGCTCCAATTTTCCCAGATCCTCCTATTATCTCCGAATCATTACCTAAACAATCACACGCAAATTACGATCTTGACTTCTTAAGCTATAAACTCTAGCAAGAAACAATTTTCGAAAGTGATGGAGTCATTGAGCACAACTTGTGACCTCTGCAAGCCATTCTCAAACTCTCCACACTCGCGTTATTGATTTCATCATTTGTTCCATATCCGTCTTCGCCATTCATTAATTATCCTTAATTACTTCAATTATGTCATCTTAATGTGGCGAAGTATCAATTTGTATTGGACGGAACAAAGGAATTGGATTTTTCACTGTTCGGTGCAATATATTGCAGTAAGACCAGAAGTGAGCATTTTGAAGAAGTCGAGGTATCCTAATGGCGCATTATTCCATCAACGACGAAATTATTCGTCGAACACCCGTGGATTCACATTGTTATGCTTTTTTTTTTTACATATTATACTTCGAGAATGACCGTGCGCGCGTGAAGATGGTGTACGAATAAATTCATATTTTTTTGTCTTTTTTCTCGTCTCTATTTCAGAGAAGAATTGGGCATCCCAGGAGGTAATGAAAAAAGTGTGCGTCTAAAGAGAATGAGCGGAGATACTCCGCAGGCTCGAGTGTCTCGTTACAAAGAAGAACGACGAAAACAGTTAGCCGGACAATTTGCGAATTTATTACGCCATCATGATACCACATCGTCATCGTCATCTACGTCCGAGACGAATTGTCGTAAGGCGACAATCAGAATCTGTAATAGTAATGGAAAGAAAAGTAGGTCCATACAAATAGCCGCGAATAAATGGTAAATTAGATGGTGAGAATACTGTGAGTAAAATTGTTATTCTTTTTTGGTAGCAGATACCGTGGACGAAGACTCTCGTAAGACTAAAATACCTCAAAGTAGAACCTGGATTCGAGTCCGATGCAAGGAGGATATTCACCCTGCGACGGAATCGAAGAAAGTAAGTTTTGTTTTTTGTTAAGGAGTTGGTGCATCCGTAGTATTCATTGTTCGTTTATTTGTAAACAGAAGAAAACACTCTGAATGGTTGAGTCATGTAACTTCATGAAAACTTCTGAACAGGGCTTTAATATTTATTTTCTCGAGTGGGTAAACAAAACTGGCGAACTTTCTTGTGTGTAGGTTGAAAATGACCTGCACAAAAAAATTGTTACTTATTCGAGAATACGTTGGTACTTCACGTTCAGCTACTGTTGAGTGACTAATTCAGTGTTCTTGCAAGGGCATTACGTTGTTTTCTATTCCAATCAATTATCAAAGACCTAGAGGTTAGTGTGTTAAGAGTAAATTGATGGTTCTCGTACCTATTTCTTAATCAGGAATTCAAAGCCCTTTCAATCACTTCACTGCTTACCCACTAACTCACACATACCTTGATATATAAGACACGACAAAGTAAGTTTCAAACTTATGGTCTTCGTCAGACGCAATGATGAGAGCCCGTCTTGCCCGCTAGATCTCCTGATCAGGTGCGCATTCCTGCTCCACAGTCTATTTTCTCTCTTACCCTCCGTCTCCGGTTAATGTTTTCGCACAGTCTCTCAATATACAGAAGTTCTTTTGCTTTGTGAAAGACATTTCATATTTAGGCCTGAATTTTGGATGCTTGGCGGTTTTTCCAAGTTCCTTGCGATAACTCTGCCAGCTAGTGCACTCGTCTTCCTCAACCACGAGCATTATGAAACCGTTGAACCAAGAAAAGAAAGAAAGCCTATTTATCAGAACGCCCATATGTTAACAAAATAAGAAAGCTTAACAAGACGAACAAAAGGTCAAATGGAAGAAATTTTTGCGATAATTTTCATGACAAAATTTGTACTCATACGCTTAGAGAATAAGCCTTAATATCAATTAAAGTTGATGAATCGATTTCTTTTTTTTTTATTACAGGAAGCGATGAAATAGACATGTGATTTTATCGCTCTGCCTATCCGTTCTCAGTAATTTCAATTTGAATGAGTGAATTGAATTTTTTTCTTGCTATTCTAATTGAATACTCGTGAGTGAATAATAGTTTCTGCGCTCATCTACAAATTTCAAAACTGGATAATTATAAACCAAAAGAACTGAGCGAAATTTTCCCTACACCGCTCCCTTAAGTCAGCTCTTTGAAGTTGTGAATATGCTCTAATCATTTCTTTTTTATTTTAGAACTAGTTCTTCTCTCGTTGTCTCATGTAGCCGAGGAATGAATTTAGAGAGCTCGAGTTCTCCATAGCCTCTTCCAGTTGGTCTTTAAAGTTCAAAATTTTCACCGACAAATTGTTTGGTCTATCCGTTCGTTACTTTTCAAAATTAGTCCTTTACCCTCTCCTCCCAGCCTCTTTAGCCCCAGAAGTTGAGGGCTGAAGATAGTCCTTGTAGACTAGATAGTAGGGTTTGTAGCATCCATTCTCAGCCTAGTCAAAGTCTGTTCTATTGTAAGTCAGGATAATGAGTGAGGTATGCTCTTAGCCTATAACTCTAGTATACTGAAGGGAATTAGGGGTAATTTTTGGATTATGCTGCGCATGCGCGTACCAAGTAAAAGGTCAGAGCAAAGACATGAATCATATCAATGTTTAAACAAAATCGTTACTTGAGAAGTTCCTGTTACCTTCTCTGCTTTATAGAGTCCAGATTGGGACCCAGAGGCGGATATGCACTCTCCCATCAAGTTAACCTCTCATTCTTCCGTATGAGAAACTCCTCTTCCATATTCACTGTCGAACGTACTGCAATATTTACCTACCTCTTTCTTTCTGGCAAATTCCCTGTTCTTAATCTCATTCTCTCTCATCCTCTCTTTCTATCCTAGAACCACATTCTACTTATCTTATTGTTGAATGAATCCTCATTCTTATACACTCTCAAGGCCTTCTTCATCCTTTATCATTTTCTTATGGATACCGGGGCATCTCGACCTTGAGGAATATCACGCAGTGGACCTTGCCACGAAGTAATTGTTGCCACTAATCCCTCTTCCTTTCCTTCATATGATCTCAAATCCTACATCTGCTGTTTTGTCCTCTCTGCCTGCTTGATTTCTAGTCATTATCCTTCAGTAAGCTCCCAACAGGAAATCCGTTTTATGGGTCAACAAATAAATAAAAAATTAATTTTATTATAAAAATAAATTTATAAACTTTATAATTCAAAAAAAAAAAAATTGAAAGATTTATTGAAACTTCACAATGAACTTTTAATATTCAATAATGAAATAAAATGAAATTTATACGTGATATTAACTCAATGAATAAAAGGAAACAAATTTTTGGCTCTAATTGATATTTTTATCTGAAAAATTAATAAAATTATATCATTAACAACTATTAAATTTGATAAATTTTAATTTATCCATGTATTATTTTTTAACATGAATAGACCTATTAATCTTGAATAAGAAAAAATTATTGTATGAATAAAAATGATGATCATACAATTAAATTCAATTGTTCATAAAAATCTATCCTTACTAATTATTCAAATTGTAATTAGGAAAATAATTTCATAATAAATAAATGAATCAAATAAATTATTAGATACAAATATTAAAAACATGAAAATATTGATATAAAACAATGTATTAATTAAAAAACAATATAAAAAAAGAATTGTTGAATACATTTTTATTGTCAATAAACTCAAATTAAATTGAATAATTAATTTTATTATTACAGTACTAAAAATATCAACAATCTATCAACTATAATAATTCTAATATAAATAATAATAATGTTGAAATCAAAAAAAAATTATGAATCTCACCATTAAAAATTTATAAATTGAAATTGAAAAATTAAAAATTAAAATTTTGTACATATATAAAAGAAAATTATTTGAAAAATAAAACGTTGAATAAATTTTATTTCTGATAAAATTCATATTCGAAATTACTTAAGTAAAAAGATGATGAAAATGAAGCTAGAAACTATCAAACTCATAATTTAAAAATTAGATTTTTCAATAATTATAAAACAAATTTTAAATTAAACTTCAAATTTAAATTAATAAAATATTCCTAATACATAATAAAATTAATTAATAAATGAACATATTCAACTAATCATAAGAATATTAGTTTTATATATTTAATATTAAGACTTTGATCTGGAATAATAGGTATATTAATGAGGATAATTTATGGTACAGAATTGATTAATATTAATAATAATGTCAATAATGATTATTATTATTATTATAGAATAGTAACTATTTATGCATTGATAATAATTTTTTTTTATAACGGTACCAATTATTACACAACTCAACAAAAAAAAAAAAAATTGAAAAAAACAAGAACGAGATACTACGATTCTAAAAGTATTTTCGACGCTGATCACGATGCCGTTGTCCGTTTCTCGAAATTGACTCCGGTTTTTGAGAAATGATCAAATCAAATTCCCGCAATTTGTTGCGACGCGCAGTGTATCTTATCCAGCTATCGAATTTTGCAACACGGGAACATACACTGCGCGTCGCAACAAATCGCGGGAATTTGATTTGATCATTCTCGAAAACCGGAGTCAATTTCGAGAAACGGACAACGGCATCGTGATCAGCGTCGAAAATACTTCTAGAATCGTATTATCTCGTTCTTGTTTTTTTCATTTTTTTTTTTTTTGTTGAGTTGTGTTATGGGAAGAATAAGAAATTGATTATATGCCTTAAATAATTTTATCATTAGATTTAATTTATCTACGAATGGATGATTCAAGATTTTGTTGTCTTAGTACCAGGAATTGAATTCTCTTTCGTGTCATATAATACGTCTCATATGTCGAAAATTTTTCAAGTGCAGATCTTTTTATCTGGGTGGGTGGGACTCACATGGTGTGGCGCGCGGCGGACGTCTTATGGAACACATTCCATCTTGAAAGCTCTAATTTTGTGGTCTAGTTTTAACCGCCCTTTTCGACGGAAACAGGAAAGCTTGACCCCATCAGAAAACGCCATACGTATCTCACGCACTCTGGTATCTTTTTACGTCTCTTATCCTCTTCAAGCCTATGCTGCCGTGCTGATTATCTGTCCGCGAAACACTTCTTCTTTTGCCCAGCTCTTGTGAACATTCGCCGTCGTCCTCCTGTCTCTTTGTATCATGAACCCCCTTTCAAACTCTCTTGAGAAGATCATGAGAACGCTGAACGACCTCCAATGCATGTATTTCTACATCATCATCTAATTCTTATCCATCCTTGTTGTTTTCATCTCAAGCCCATAACCCTAAAAGTAGCTACAAAGCTCATTAGGGAGAAAATCTTGCGTACAGTCCAAGATTCATACTTTGTCGAGTTCTTTCTGACCATGAATAGCTGAAAAAACGAAATTTTTCCAAGTCCTTGCTCGTAATCCAAAATTGTTTCAATTCCTCAAAGAGGTTATGTTGTCGAACAATGACGACAGACGGCGAACGCTTGGTCTTTCTTGTGAAATATCCCGCCCGTTTTCCCCTCTCTCGATGTTTTTCAAATAATTTTCATAAACCGAGGGCCAAGATATTTTCCCGTCTATTTCTCTTCCAAAAATAACTTCAACTCTATACCTACTAGTTGGTGCTCCATATTCATTGAACTAACTGAAGAGGTTCGGTATCATCCTGATTCTTTGAAATTAGATCAACTCTCTAAATACCTCGCACCGAAGGGCCGGCCTTCAAAGTTCTCTGTTGAAGATTCTTTAGTAAAACTTGAAGGAGGCCAATTTTGATTCGTTTCGTGTAACGAAGTGCTCGAATGCATGTACGTCCGTTTGTCTTCTATGTTCCTGTAATTGCGAATATATAAGTGTGCACTAAAAAAGGAGAAAGTTCTACAGTGCACTCTGATGTTTCAAGGTTTCCCTGTACGTAAGAGCTTGTCATCTTGTACGTACTTTGTTTGGTCTTGCTGATGTCGCTCGTTTCGCGACTATTGCATCCCATCTTTTTCTATTCTTGTTTGTCGTATTCGTACATTATATCTCACAATACCGACATCTCGTACTTTTGACGATGTAGCCTTCCGTTTACGTATGTGATATTGCTCGTTTATTAAGTTTTCCGCTGTGTGTACGTGGCTTCTTATTTATAATATAAAAAGACCATTACCTAAGCCAAGGTCGCCTCGAATAATTGAGTTTACTTTGTAATCATTGAAAGCGGTGAAGTTCAACGAGTATAACGGCGCAAATGATATTGTTGTTCTCATCATCTAACACGAGACATTTTTCGTGCATACTTGAGGAGCCCTTCTGCTCGCAGCGAATCATTATTTCTATTCTCGACGTTCGCTACCGAGAATTATGTATCTAAGCTACCTTGCCTTGTAGAAAACTGTTTCGAACTTGAAATAGTCGTCTCGCTATTAAGCTAAATTACGTGTTTCAATTGGTTGGTGTTCTTGAACTTCGTTCGACAAGATAGTGGAGACCGCGTCTTCTCTCGATTCTAACCATATTCATCAATTTTTATTTTTTTCTTATAAGCGTTATACGTGTACACGGAGATGCCACCGGCGAAATAATATAAATAAATTTTCTACCTGCACTACCGACAACCGAATGAATAACTTTCGAGAATGTCGCCATGCGTGAATTCGTGTTTGACGACCTTCGCAATTTGCCAGCGTCCACGTGCGTCCACAACGAACGCGTTCTAGTTGCGGAAAAGTGGACTCGCGACCGCCGCAAACCCGGGAAAAAGTTGACGTATCCGTGCAGAAGGTGACACGCGTTATCTTCGCCCACTTTGTTGATAAAGTTTTCATTCGCGTCCGGTATTTTCGAAAAATATTTCTGATCTAGGGAAGGTGAAAGTCGATCGTAGACCTGGGCTGAAAGGAACAACTATATGCTTGGTTGATGGCTGTAATTAATCTATACGAGCGTAAATTTTCGGACTGTTTGAAAGTTGTTTGATTAGGTGTTCTCTCAACTCGTTCTGTCGATACGGTGCATATCGAATGTTTTCAATTCGTCGTCATCATTATTTATTCAAACTTTATACTCACGATGGATAGAAGAAATTCAATTAAGCCATAATATAATACCGTGATTACACTAATGTGTGTAAAAATCAGTCTTCGAGGTCGTGTGTACCGCATTATATATCGAATTTTCCTCGTCCTCGTTAAAAAATTTACGACGTTGTCGGTCTCCAAGTGACATCGCCGTTTGGTTTTAAAAGTTAGCGATTTGCTTACTTGCCAATTTTTTTCTACCCTTTCTAAGAAGAGCGAAAGTTTGCTGCGAAAAGTTTTTTCATTTATGTTCCTGTAATAATTCGTATACATGCAGGCCCAGGATCCTTGTTCGAGGGTTTCACTTTTATTTTAATGGCGTAATCGTGTATCCGGCGAACGCACGGAAACATTCCCGCTGACTTCGCTGACAAGCCAGCCAGCCTCACTCCGACTGTCTCCAATACGACTTATGAAGTATAGTTATGTTCGTGACAATGGCGATTCGTTCGGCCTACCGCAAGTAAAAGAATCCAGTCGAAATTCGTCATATTTGTGGAATAATGTCATATTATGGTCTAGGTCGATCGACCGAACACGTTTGATAAAATTACGTCTACTGTGTGACACACTGATAAGTAAACAGGACGTCGAGATTATATTATTATGTTCTAGAAATCGAGTGTAGAAATTTTGACAATCTAGCGTGTCACGCATTCCGTTCGACGTAATCTCTACCACGGACGCCTTAAATTTCTTGTTCCGAATTCGTGTTGGTTGATACTGTTATTAATAATTGCATGAATATGGTCCCTCTCCGTAAAGAGTAACCATTTCGTATTAATGGTTGTTGAGATTGAGCCAAATTAACCGAAAAAGGATCGCACGAAGACATCGGAACATTAAGATCGAATGATTTAGGAGGAATGCACCATCAAATCTCCATTGTTGCGTGACGGTTCTTCATTGAAAATTATTACCATAATTTCGAAAAAGATATAAAAATCATATTTGTCAACGACAAATATGTAGCGATTTTTTCAGATGAAAACGTTTTCCGCGACTCGTATTGTTTGGCGTCTCTATGTAGAAGTAGATGTAAGTCTTAACAATGATTTTTCCTCCAAATGTTTCCCAATATCCCCAATGGAATGATTCTCTAGGTTCCTCTAGGAAGTGACACGATTTTCCATTGGGACAATTGCGCAACTAGAAATTCTACGAGGTGGAGAGGGGGGGGGTGTCCGAAAACTTTTAAAGACAAAATTTCAATTAGGTAGAAAAAAGCTATCAATTAATTGAAAAATGATGACTGGACTAGTTTTTTGAGGTCTTCCGGAGGATGAGGCCCCATGTTGAAGAAACTTTTAGGAAAAGTGTTAAATTTCCCTTTGCATACAATACTGTTCGGAAACCTCTTGGGAGAATGTTTCTGTTCAACTCCCCCCTCCCCGCTCTTCCCTCTTGAAAATGTTATTGCTACGCCCCTGTATTTGAAATCAGATGCTCCATTTCACTTTTTGCCTCTGGTACGGTTTTACTGTTTTTTCAATTTTTTTTCTCTCTTTTAGAGAAGATCCGTTATCTGTCTTGCTTGGGGCGGGTACGTCTTCTGAGTTCGTTAGCGTCCGTGTTCGACTTCGATGACGTCATCAAAGTGAGTGAGGTTAGATTATGTTTCATGGAAAATATCCGAATCCAACTTTGATGACGTCATCAATCTAAAAGAATTTTTCCAGGCAAACTTATTGGAATTTGTCTAGGTTGGATTGTAGAAATTTTTTAAAACTTGGGTTTGCCTAAAGATGTGACTTATTTCACCTCTTAGTATATTTTTGTGGACTCAGTATACATTTCCACGGAGGTAGACAAAAAAAAGTTGAAGTAGATCAAGAGCTTGGAGGAAAAGTATCAAAAGAAGGTGTCTTTAGGTGAAGTGTGTTTCGGGATTTCAAGAACGTACATAATTTTAGACTATAGCTGTTTTTCAGTGGGCAACGGAGCTTGCAAGTTCCTCGCTGCTGCCTCTTTTTAGGGTCGGCCCGGTTCTCGAGGCCGACCGTATTCCAATCACTATTTTCTTCTTCTTCTTCTTCGTCTCAGTTAAGACGCTCACGTCATATCACGGACAGAGCAATAAGTTGTGGGTATTTTCGTATTAGGATGGCGTGTTCGAAAATTCGCCTTTATCGTCGTCGTAATATTTATGCGAATGAAATGAAACAATTATTTTGGAATACGGTAGGAACGCGACAACGTAATAAGTGTTTGTTATCATGAGTAACATTTGCGTATGAATAAATTTGATTGAATGTTCTAATTGTAAATTTATTTTCTATCGATGAATAACTGCTCATGAAGTTTTGGTACCTAGGTAGCTCGCTTTATCACAGAAAAGAAGAAAGGTGATAAAAGGTGAATTCTTGAAATTTGTCCGATCAATTTGAAGTATATTATACTGTGATTTGAATGAAAGAAGAGTATTGAAGCGGTAAAAGAGAATAAATAAACGATCGTTGAGTATACCCTGATCTAAACATAATGTAATCGGTATCGAGCTCTAATAATCGTATCTAGTGTATAGCTCAGTTCATGTTTTCATCTTAGTTTCTATAATCAGAGTTCACAGTTCTTCTATTCGACGGAATTATGTGAAGTAAATAATGATATTGATTTCAAAATTGAACATGGATCGCAAATGTGATACCCTGGCTGTGTAATCCGCGATTCTGGTAGTATTGTTTTGATTTATCTCAAGAAAGTTGCCTTTCGATTGAAAATGCTTCAGCGATCAATCGCTTGAATACCAATTAGCCAAATGAGATTCTAGTTGACAAACAAGAGTTAACGTTTGATGATCGTGATATAAAGATATCGGTATTGAGCTACAATGATTGTATTTAGCGTATATCGCGGTTTGCAATTTCATTCTAGTTCTATAATCTGAGTTCGCAATTCTCCTATTTTCTTCCTTCTTCGACGATAGAACTCGTTATACGTATTAAACTGAAAGACGATTAAGAATATTCAATAATTTGTTACCGAATTTCACATCGTATCCTCATCTCATGACGAGAAACCAACGTGGGAAGTTGATTACGTGCCTCGTGCTGAGAGTTTTCGTTAAATAAGTGAATCATGGCTTGTTCCTTTGATGAAAATGTTGAAGTAAATGTTGGAAGGGAGTAATATTAGCGTCGAAGGAACGTTATGACGTCTTTGCTATGGACAGTCCTTACTTGAGGTTATTCCAAATCAACGAAATTATAACTTGTTGGAAGTTTGTTTTTATCAAATACAACAAAAGTGATAAGAGGAATTCTTGATCAATTGGTGCCGTTGCGATTGGTGGGAGAATTCTTTTAATAATGCATTATTAGAGTATTGAAGCGGTAAAGCATAATCAATGAATGATTGTTGAGTTGGTAGGTATTCTAAGCTTTCTCATATTTGACAGAAAGTGAATAAATAGAATATAATATTTAGCCAGAATAGATTCAAGCCGACCCTGCTACTATGTCGCCTGCGACATAGCTTGTTTTTGTTTATTAAATTAACGAGCTGTGCAACTTAATGTACCGTAACAGGCTTGGACTGGGAAAATGGCGACCATAAGGATACATATGAGTTGGATAGTGTTGTAGAAATACTCGCAGATCGATTGAAGGTTGTTTTTTGGTAGTTAGGCAAAAGTAAAAGTGGGGTGAGTGGCGCAAAAAGAGAAAACAGTTGGTGAGACGGGTATGGTTTGTTCTGAGACAGGTCAGGATAACTTCTGCTCTTTGAAAGGGCGGTTCGAAGTAGATCGAGAGATTCGAGCCTATCGGAGGCTAAGGAGGACCAACAATCATTCCAGGAGGACAGTATGAGGGAGTAATAATTTTTGAGGTTATACGACGAGGAGGAAGAAGGATTAGTTGTGAAAGGTGAACACAGTGACTGCTTTGCGACAGTGTTTCTCAAGGTTTCCATAAAAAAGAGACGGAGGGTGAGTGTATAAGAATGAAGATCCGTTGAATGATGATAGGACTGATAGAATGAGTGGATAGTAGCAAAGATGAGAGAATCAAATAGTGTAAGGGTTTACGGAGAGGAGAGACGTGGGTCAGAAGGAAGAAGCAGGTGAGTATGGCGGTAAGCTCGGTGATGAATGTGGAAGAGAAGTTTTTTGTAAGAGTAACTCAAAATGAAGACTGCATGCATACGGTTCTGGGTCCCGATTTGGACCCGGTAGTGTAGTAGAGAAGGTGAGAGGGAAATTCCGAAGAAATTATTTTATCCATCTGCTGTTTGTAAATGAAGTCAGTTGGTTTGGGGATTTTAGGAGCATCGAGACGGGTGTCAGGGATAGGGCTTAACCGAGGGGAAGCTAGAGCATAAGTTTGAGAAGAGTCCCCAGATGGGGTTGAGGCGACAGACAGGGTATTGATAGATTTTATCGTTTGCTCCCAAAGTCCGTAGCAAATCACTGTTATTCCCGAATCGTTTGTTACAAAATCAGTCTGAAATTATCTCAAATAAAAACTTGTACTTTGGATCGTAATTATCTATTTTTATCAACCTGTTTTATGGGTCTAATTTGAGGAAACCTCCATCGTCCTCGTTTTCTTTCATGTTGTGGTTCCCAGGAAACGGGACCTCTGATTTACTTCATGGACTCGTGAAAATTTTCGAAGCTGGAATGAAAATGCTCTGATCTAGAGAAATTCTCAGCTATTTGTGTCTTAATAGAAATTTTCGGTTTCGAATGATGAAGAGTTTCTGACCCAGTTTAGAGGTACTTGAGAGAGTTTGAAATTCGGAGTTTTATAAGAGAACAGCATATTGTGTTTTTAGATGGAATAGGAGAGGCTCAGATCTATTTCAGGGACGTAGAAAAATTCCGAATTGAACAGAAGAGGTTATGACCTTGTTTTCAAGGAGCTCGGAAAGTTGAAATTTAGAGCTATGTTAGGGAACAGCAAACTAAAAGCGTACTAAGTGTGTCACGTCAGGAAAATTTCAAATCTGGAGCTGTATATATGAACAGCAAATTGTGGTTCTGAGGGGAGCAGGTTTTGACTTAGTTCAGAGGTATTCGAGCAGTATAAGTGAAAATCTATTTCGTCACTATTATCCGGGTTCAGGGAATGTTAAGAAAATGATAGTTTCTACATTTTGAAGGGGAAAATTTTACTTCTAGACTGATGTGCGTCAGTTCTTTTTCTATTAGACCGTTGAAATGTATCCTCATCATCTGAGTCCTTGTCTTCTGTCATCTTTTTGTGTTGCTAATAAGTAAAATTTTTCGGGAATTTCCATCATACTAATAATGCCTGTCCTACGGAAACGCGTAGCTCTATTTGATAATAATGTATTTATTATCACAGAAAAGCGAGCTTGTAATCCTTTTTTTTGCATGGTTTCAAATTTTTTTATTTCCTGTAGAGTATATGAAACATATTATAAGGTATGTGTCTACGAACAGTCCCTGACATCCTCTTCAAACAGGCTAAATTTAACTAATTCATTGTTTCTCTATTTTTCTTTCCCATATGTTCTTGAAAAATGAATTTTTTGTAATTTTTCCAATCTCGAATGTTTTTAAATTAACACCAGCCTGTGCTTGTGCTGTTCATACCTCTAAGAACAATTGGTTCTTTGTTTTGCACGTTCTCGAACGGGAAAATCATTAGTCAGAAAAATTAATTTCTAAAGAAAATACGATTGCAACAGCAGTAGTCACGATAACCTGTGAAACCGATATAAGTTTTCAGGTCAACCCAATTTACAAATCACAATCGATTCAAATAATTATGTGTGTCATTCGAAAATAACTCTCATCTATATGTTCGTCTTATCTTTGTTTAAATTTCCATAGTTGACCGTACCATTATTACCACATGTTTGCTACTCTTTGATTATGTGTACTTCTAATTGGGAATAAGCTCCTCGTACACGTTTCCAGGCCAGACTATTGTTAGCGTTTTTCTTCTGATCCAGGAAAAAACCTGCCCGTTAAGTAATTTGTGAAGAAATAAAACTGCGTTAACTGAGACGAGCAGGTGTTTCTGATTCTGATAATCGATTAGGATCGATTGTTGAATCCGATTTTTTCCAAGTTGCCTCTTCTCATGGACAACTTGGTGGTGGAAGTGGTTCGAAATCCCCAAATTTGATAGAAGCCCAAAACTCCTTCCAAGAAACTATAATTCACCCCCTTCGCCCCTCAAATTTTTTCGGGTTTTGGTTGAAAATTTTTCAAATCCTCAAATTAGAGCTGACGGTTCCTGTGAATATTTTCACAAGACACTTTCTTATGCGGCTTCCCGCGCCTTCTTGAAACCATAATTTCCTGGAAGGACGATGAAAATTTCGTTGAAATTATCCCCCATATTTCAAGTGAAAGAATATCAAATGGAAATTCTTACAAGGGTTGCCTCCTTCTTCTCATCTTCCAGTTACGTCTCTGCATCATTTCAAACACTTGAAACGAATGAGGTTGAAAATGCGAATATTGCCTCTTAGGTAGAAAAATAATTATTATCATATTCAGCGTTCAAAATACTCTTAATCTCTCTCTCTCTATCTCTCACATGCCGTTCCTTAGCAATTTTGATCTATGTTTTCCCCAACAATGCTGAAATCTAATGATACCTATCTCTCTGTGATATTAGTACAGTATTTTCCGAAGAAATCTTTCAAACTACATACTTCGTTCAAAAGCATTCCGAACCAGTCCCGCTGAAAGTCTCTGCAGACACTGGCTTCCCCCCCCCCTCCACTATAGACGCCTCAAATCAACAACCAACTTCCTCACAACTACCCTGGAATATCCTCAAATCCACCTCCACTATCACATATTTCACCCTCACCACAATCGAAACTCCGTAACCAACCTACATAACGTTACGATCTCGAAGTCCAATTAACGCGCTCCATCACGTTCCAGTGTCTTAACCACATCGTTCCCACAACCCCTCCGTAGCCTTCCACTCCAACCTCACACGCCTCCCCCATATATCAACTTCTTCCGCAGAATACCAGGCGCAGTTGAACAAAATTCTTGATATTTTTCACAACCTTGCACTATCAAAACAAAACCGGCTTCGCATACTCAATAACTCATCAAATCACAGTCTTTCACCGACACCGCAACGCTGCCTACGAAGTCTTCGCCTTTGAATTACGAGCAATCTTTAGCTGTTTAGAAAACATCCCTACCTGCCTACCCTTCTCCCTTCCCCTCGATCCATTCTTGGCCATTTCCAACTCCTTCTCATCACTTGACACCATCTCCAATCGACATCCTCCCATACACTCTCATTACCACTTTTCACTCCATACCCATCCCATTATTCTTTATCTGAGTGCCTGATCCCAAGGGTATCCGAGGAAACGAAAATGGCGACAAAACAGCCAAACAAGCTACCCGACACCCATCAGTCAACCGTTCTCTCCTCTCTTCACCCCCCGATCTCTTCAAACATATCAACAAATTCATCACTCAAGTATGCTTCACTCACTTCAAACAAGCTAGCCCAAATTAGAAATATTCCCATTCCGTGTGGCTCTTCAAATCTGTTGACACAAGAGAAGGAATAGTCATCACCTGTCTCAGAATCGGTGATTCCAGACTCACACACACCCATCTCATCTCTCATATTATTGCCTCTCTCATGCCCTCACTGCCAATCTGGCTCCCTATCCGTTCAACACTTCTTAAGCAGCCTCAACTTGACCCAAGTCCTCAATTCCTTAACCATCCATCACAATTTTACAGAGGCTTTGTCAGACGACTCCTCCTCCACATACTCAACATATTCAACTTTCTACATCAAGCTAACTTCCTCTCACGCAACTGAATAAAATTTCGCCGAGCTCGTGGCCTTGAAGGCAGGCTACTAGCAGCTCGTAAAAAAATAATTAAAAAAACAACGTCTCTCAATGGAGGAGGAAATAGGAATTGTAATAATCTCGCCTCGAAATTCGGAGAGGTCAAAACTTCAACTCCAATCACAGTTTAAATTTCCAAGAAAATCAGTCGATTTTTTTTATTACAGTCAATTTAAGGTTCTCTCTGTATAGTAATTGAAAGGATGGTCGCACAGGGGAGAAATCAAATCAATCCTATTCTCCCTGCCAAAGTCCTCTCTTGAATATATGCCCGAGTAAATCCTCCTGCGTCCTCATCATACTTATCACTTTCTCTGAAACTCATCTTCGTCCTAGAATTACAATGTCTCTCTCGTGGGTCACAATGTACGAGTGTTAGTTGAAACTCGTGTGAAACAAATCACGATTCCGTTAACCGTGTAGAGCGAGAAATTTTAAAAGTTATTTTCGTTCAACACATTTCGTCGTTTTTTTTTTTTTGCATTCGTCATTTACAGCTTTTTTCGCGAGTTGTCATGAAACATTAATTTTTCACTCGACGACGGTAAAGTTTTAGCGAGCCTCGTTAGAAACGAGTGGGAGTAGCCTGAGTCAATCGCACCGCTTAGGTACACTATAATAATAAAGGTGTACGGCGTATAGGAAATTGAACTTTGTTCCTGAAAATTATCTCCTCTCCGTTTCTACCGTCGCTCTGATACTATGCCTGTAGTATTGTTTAGGTATTATATGTATGCACAGTATACAAGTTTATGATGTTGAACGACGCACGTCTATTCGCGTGATTCACTGCGATTACACACTTGCTGATGATAGAGTGAAAAATAGTGTTTCAACGTCCAGTTTATTATACGTAGATGCACCCGTCCGCTTAATCTCGCAAAGTTGTTTTAGTGTCGCGATAATTATGATTTCTAATGGCGATGAAGTGTCTCTTCGTGATGTTTTTAAATTTTGGGAGTTTATAGATCAAGCTGTGAGTAGATATGTCGAGTGAAGGAGGAGGAAATAGAAACGTTTTTCTATTCCAATTATGCGCATTTTAATTTTGTTTCTCTTTTTTCGGTGTGCTCAGATGATCAATGGGTCAGTGACGTATGATTCTCCGTCGACCAATTCGTTGAAAAGCAATAATCGAGACAAGAGTGCTAAGAGGAAGTCTCTCCTGAACAGATCTGTTAATACCGAGCGAGCAACAACCAATAATCGCAGCCTTAATCACCATAATCACTCCAATTATTCACCTGGTGAGTAAATACGAATTATCGATACTGTTTATTGTATGTTCGTAAATGCGTATTGCATTGAATACGTAGGTACCTACATCCAGGTACCAATTATAATTATTTTTTACGGTATAAAAAAAAGTTCATTCTCAGCTGTACTGAACAAGTTCTAAATCGAGAGACAACTTTTCTGCTCGTCTCCCCTTGGGAGAAATATCCAAAGTTCGTTGATCGTGCGTTTGTTGTGAGACTCGCCGTGAAATATACGCGCTTTGATAAGCACCTTCATGCGTGTACAATTATATATCGTAGATTTTGTGGCCTTTGAACTCATCGTGTTGAGAGAGCGAAAAATAGGACTTACGAAAAATTTAAGGTTTGTTTTTTTCACCGTACCTACTACGCGTTGAATAATGGATATTTTCTTTTTCGATCGAGAAAAATATGTTAATCGTTCCGACATTACTCGTACGTTCAGCTGGATACGAATTTATATTATAATATTATTCCGAAAATTATTTCACAATAATACGGTTTCTTAAGGAAAAGTTGCTAGAAAGTAAGGCGACGCGAGAAACGGTGCGTTATTATCTTTCTTTTCTGCATTATATTATGTACCTCTAAGTATAGGGAGAATTATTTAGAAATTTTTTTTTCGGAGCACGTCGTCTCGAGGCTTGATGTTTTTCATAATAATGGTTTTTGAGATGCTGATCGTCGGTTGAAATTTTTATCGATAGATTTGCGGTTTCTGACGTAGACGACATAGTTTATCAGTTGTTATCAGAATCGTTCTAGAACTAGATTCTTCAGCTTTCGTGTGACCTCTCGGAAAACTTAGTTTGTTATTCATTTGATATAGAATTAGATCATCATTCGTACGGTCGCGGACATCTTATGCGTTCTAGAGCCGCCTCAGTACATACGAAAAAACCTTTTTGTTTCACGACTTCAATTTCGAAATATATTCGTCTTGCCCCTAATCACCCATTTTGTAAAACTTCTTATAGGTCTTGTACTGATTTCGTATTCTAATATTTCGTAGCAGGAGAAAGCTTCTGAAATTAGTAATAATGAGCTTGAGTTGCAGTACATTGAAGTGACAACCTTGGTCTCGAATTACCTCGACCTACTCTACTACTCTACGGGTCCAAAATATTCGACTTGGTATAATTGAAATCACTAGAAAATAGAGTGGAATTCACGAAAGAAGGTCTTTTTTTCCTCAGTTTCTCTAAGGATTTTATGTATTATTTTTCTTTAGGTCTACGATTGGATCCTGTAGTTTTAGTTCTTCGCTATAGAAATCGAGCATTCTTGCAATCTTTTTCGTACGAATGATTAGAAGTCGACTGATAAAGGACCGTTTTACCTTTGTACCGTCGATATCAGGGACACAATCTGATAGGGGTTTAAAGTCGAGGTCAATAATCAGTGAATTTCTGGTATCAGATTTCAATGCGGACTAAAGATCGACTTTATGTATTATTTTTCTTGAGGTCTATGAGTGGGTTCTGTAGTTTTAGTTTTTCTTCGCTATAGAAATCGAGCATTCTTGCAATCTTCTTCGTACGAATGATTAGAAGTCGACTGATAGAAGACCGTTTTTCCTTTGTACCGTCGATATCAGGCACACAATCTGATAGGGGTTCAAAGTGGAGATCAATAATCAGTGAATTTCTGGTACATATGAGATTTTAATACGGACTAAAGATCGAAGTTGAAATTGGGCCGGTTCGACCATCACGAGGTTGATTCTTAGTCGACAAACACACCTTTCCATGAAACTAAAACTAGACTGGTAATCGACGCAACGAAGCGGTAGGTAAATTTGAAGAAATCAACTCCAGATCGACTTTGATTTCAGGTCGATTTGAATTGTCGATCAGCGTACGTATTGCCGAAGATCTACAAATCGACTTGAAATCAACCCAGCTCAGCAGCCGATTTCAGATTGATGAAAAAATTTGGAGAAGTCGAATTGAAATCTACTCCAGATCGGCATCGCTTTGAGTGTACATTCCGAGGAAAATGAGAACGGACTCTTAAGAGCATGCTTCACCTAGTTACTGACACATAGACACTCACAAAATGGTGTACTGCGTGTTGCGAATTTTGCCCACAGATAATTAATTTAAGGGTATGCTCTACCTAGTCACTCACACACACCAGGAAACGTTCAAAGTTACGTCCAAAATAGCCACCTTTAAATCGTCGAATACCGATTAATGAATGAAATTAGTTCGTGTAAACCGATTAGCCGCATATTTCTGAGCTTCAACTACAAAAATCCGCATTTTCGAGATATTTGATGCGCTATTGAATTAATTATCTGTGGGAAAAATTTGCAAAACGCAATGTCTATGTGTTAGTAACTAGATGAAACATACCCTTAATAGTGCATCAAATATCTCGAAAATGCGGATTTTTGTAGTTGATGCTCAGAAATATGCGGCTAATCGGTTTACACGAATAATTTCATTCATTAATCGGTATTTGACGATTTAGAAATGGCTATTTTAGATGTCATTTCTCAGAACATTCTGTAAGCTGTCAGGTAATTAGCCGCATTTTTCTCAACTTCGAAAATAATTACCCGATGTTTTGAAGAATTCTAAGCATTTATTCATAGAGTTATCTGTGGCCACAAATCGCTACCCGCAACCCATCATTTTGTGCTAGTGTGAGTGACCAGGTAGAGCATACCCTTAATTGGCACAACAAAGTAGTCGATTTCAAGTCGACGGAGGGGTCGATTCCATACCGGCTGTGGATCGAAGTTAAATCGACGTGAAATTAACCTAGCGAAACACATGCGACCGTCGATTTCCGGTCGGCAACCAGGGTCGATAGAAAACTGACAGAAAATCGACCGAAAATTTATTTTTTTCAAAGTCTCGGTCGAAATTGCGTCGATGTATTGTTCAAATCGACCTCACTTCGACGTCGATGTGCGGTCGACTCTATATCGACTCATTTGCCACGTCGATTTCAGGTCGATTTCGAGTCGACAACCCCCTAATTTTTTGTCGTCCTAAAATCGACTGCTCCGATGGGTCGATTTTGAATCAATATGTGGTTTTCTGGTCATTCATGCTGCTCGACCTAACATCGACCTCAAATCGACGTCGATCTGGAGTCGATTCAGTTTTGTTGAAAAGAAGCGGTCGATTTTTATTCGACTTCTGGTCGATATGCGGTCGAGAGGGCGGAACTAAAATCGACTCAAAATCAACGTCGATTTCGAGTCGACATGGTTCAACGGTGTCGACTTTCGGTCAATTGGGAAATTTGTAGAAGCCGACGCAAAATCGACCTCAGATCGGCGTCTATTCGAAGTTTGAAGCCGACCTGTGTATGTTAACGAAAAACTACAAATTGATTTGAAATCGACCCAACAAAGCATTCGATGACATATAGAAGAGAAACTTGGAAAAGTCGATTCGAAACCCTCTTCAGATTGACGTCGAATCGGGGTCTGGGGTCGAATCAAAGTAGGACAGCGTATACTCCCATAGATTTGAAATCGACGTCAATTCGAAGTCTACCGGCATACACTACCTGAGAACTACGAATAGACTTGAAATCGACTCAACAGAGCAGTCGATTCAAGTTCAATGAGAAAATTTGGAGAGATCGACTCTGGGTCGACGTCGATTTGAAGTCGACCAGCGTGCATTACCAGAGAATAACAAAACGACTCATAATCGACCCAACAGATCAGTGAACTTTCGGTTGATGTAGGAAAATTTGGAGAAGTCGACTGAAAATCCACGTCGAATTGAGTTTGATTTGAGGTCAACCAGCACATATTTCCTCGGAGAATTACAAATCGACTTGAATCAACCAGTCCATTTGGAAGAGTCGACTTGACGTTGCGATTTTAGGTCGATTTATAGTTGACCAGCGTACATCACCAGAGAGGATCACATTTTGTGAGGAGAAAGAGCAGTGCTGCCAGATCTACGGATTTTTGTTCCTCAAAAAAGTTACAGATTTTGCGTAAATCAATGCGGATTTCTTGTGCCTAAGGGAAGAGTACCTTAGTCACTCATATGAGAGATACCTTTCTTCTGGTCGTTATAGGTTGATACCGTGATTTTCTGGAACATTGAGTCGATCAAGGGAAAAGTACCTAAGTTGCGGGTATGAGAGATACCTTTCTCCTGATCGTTACGAATAGGTCAGTTGGGGAAAATGGCGGATACGGATTTTTGAAAATATCATCTGGCAGCACTGAGAAAGAGATGGGGATACTCATCTGACCTAAAAATCTTTCTCCTCGCTTTGCTCGGAAAATTCTGTTCGAACTTTATAGGTTGAGCTTATTCGAAGGTTTGAGAGGCTAAGTTATTTATCGCCCAAATTAATCCGAGCCTTGTTTGAAATTGACGTAACGTAGCAGTCGACTTTAGGTTGGAAAAATACTTGGAGAGTTCGACTCAAAATCTACCTCAAATTGAACGAGTCCTAATGGAGTCCTCGGTCTCGTATCAACCCGATATCGTCGTCGATGTAAGGTCGATTTGAAGACTTTGAAATGAATAAATTTTCATATCGACTTGATATCGTCGTTGAACAGAGGTCAATTTCAAGACTTTGAAATAAGTAAATTTTCGACGCTGGGTGTCGATCAAAAATCGACGTTAGATAAACGGTCGACAGTCACCGGGTTCCTATTTCGAAGGAGTATAGTCTTCCAACCCCGATTTTCTTCATCCTTGGATCAACAACAGCTGCTCGGATGGCCGAACTAGAGATCACGTAGAGAACCGTTCGATGATTTTCACCTAAAGAACCCTTACTTTGAGCCTTTTCTATCGATTCACTTATTGGATAAAGGACTATCTTGAAACACGATCTAAAGAGGTCTGAGCGCCTACCTAATTCTAAGTGACTCCTAGATAGTAGCAGGAAAGAGCCTTCGAAGTTAGCAATGATTGACTTGAAGTACACTGAAGCGATACTCTTGGTCCCGAATTATCGCGAGACATGAAATGTCACAAGCTTTATTTCATTTCTTAGTTATCGATAAAATATAACTGGGGAAGTTTCTAAATTTTGTCCCGAATGAGTTAGATTAGATAGTCGAATTTATCTCCCATAACGTGGGCAAATCCGTCAAAGAGATAAGTATTTTGTATGTATCACATTTTGCGAAGGTTGAACTATATTGTCGAATTTCGATAATTGAATGAACTACGCGTCTAAGAAAGAAGAAATTGTTGAGAAAAAAGAAAACAAAAATTGTATCACCTGAAGACCAGAATGCGAGAAGGAATTCATCCAGTAGTTCAACAAGTGTAGGTATATAATGTGCCTCAATTCCCGACTCAGATGGTCTTCCAATTAGTCAGCAAAAGATGATTTTTTCATCCAGTAAAATTGTACCTCACATTCAAAATCATAAATTTTACCGTTCGTTGTACTCGAAAAGTCATCCTACTTACTAAGTACTCCATTCCGACGATAAACTAAAAGAAATAATTATTTTCTCGTTCTCACCACCATAATATTCTTGCTCTTAATTTCGAATTCTCTTTACGACCTAGCCTATTTCGTAATTTAAGTAATAATGAACATAAGTACAGCGATATTTTGCATTAGAACTACACGCAAAATAGGGTTCTTGCGTTTGAAATCGGTATTCAGTTACATTCGTACAACTTCGAGTAAAAAAAAAATACGGAAGTTTACTTTCTGTATTTATTTTTGTACCTATCGAACCGCAAGTGTGAAAAAAAGAAATGATTGAACCGAATTACGTTGATAAATTGCCAACGTATCGTAAACGATGGTATGCATTTATTTTTACGTAATCGAAAAACTATCATCGTAGAATATGTAGTTCATTACGCGCGTAAAAATTATATAAATAACCTATCGAATTTGCGACATAGAAGTATTTTTTATCGAAAAAATTTCTTTATTTTGTCTACTCGAATAATTTTTCTCTCTGTTTACCAGGTGGAGTCAACGGTAATGGGCTTCATTGCGATACTCGAAACGTTATTCCTTCGTCGTTACCAGTACCTGTTAGTTCTTCGACAGCGTCGCCGTTGTCCTCTTCTAGTCAGAAGCCATGTCCTAGTCGTAGTAGTAATAGTCTTAAAGGAACCTCGTCAATTCGATCGAACGGTTTGCGAATCGGCTCGCCGCAGTCTGCCTCCCACGGTGCCGCTCAGCGGAATTCATCGACAGATTCGTCTTTTCGTTCGTTCTCATCTAAAATTTCAGACCAGCCGTCTGAAAATCAATCGATCACCAGCGACAGCTGTACCACACCCGGATCCCTCGCACAATCCGAGGAAAAAATTCATAACGCATCGATAGATAATCTCAACGAGTAAGTTAATCACCCTTCTGTGTAGTTCGATGCACCCAATTCCCCTGATCCTGAAGTACCTAACACGTATAATTTTTCCACATTAATTCGTATCGTCGCTCAATCTAAAGCCCGGTATACCTTTTGTCGGTTTACATGGTGTATTTTGTTTTTACAGAACATGTGATAAAACGTCTTCCGATTTCCGGTTACGCGATGTTGACTCGGTGCATTTCGAGGACGAGTCATTGTTCGGAGATAGCGAGCGTAAATCCGATATCACGAACAACGCCGCGGACGACGTGACGTCGTCGCCGTCATCGAGCGCGGCCGCGAACGTGAAAAAATGTAGACCGAATAGTTTTCAAGTACGAGATGAGCCTAAAGGGACCAGCGTGGCCATCAACGAAGATTTACTCTCGCAGAAAAATTCGCTTTTAGAAATAATACAAACTTTCTCCGAGAAGCGTAACGTCGCCGCTCCTCAAAATACTGCCGTAAACAGTAACGATGGATCTCATAATTGTAGCACGAAAATTGTCGAGTCACGAAACGTGCCCGACCTCTCCATAAGCTCAAACCTTCCGAAGGCATCGTCGCCTCAAAATTTATCGCTAGAAATAATCGAAGAAGATAACGTGTCCATGAAACCGTCTATACTGAAGAAAAAATTCGACGAGCGGAGTAACAGTCTGGACTCGCCCAAACCGAATTCGATCTTGAAACGAACGGACACAAATGGCACGCGTACCTACCCGAGCGCGAAGGCTTCCCGACAAGGTATACTGAAGAAACATAGCCTTAGTTTGGACGAGGAAGAAGTTGCTCGAAGTAGTTGTTCGCCGGACGTCGGCGATTTTCTCAATAAAAGTCAAGAGTTTAAACCTATTCTGAAAAGTCAAAGGCGATCGTCGTTTGAAGAGATCGCACGTGTTCGTTCGCCGGAGTTGCATTCGATACTGAAACGCTCGAAACAGCCGAATGAAGAGACTTCGGACAGCAGCTTGTCCAGTCCGCATCACGGTATTTTGAAGCGAAAAACTTTAGTCACTAATGGGCACTACGACAGACGCAGTATCGACTCGGATACTGTTTCTGATACCGAGTCCGCGATGAAACCAATTCTGAAGAACAAACAACAATCATTCGAGGTGACCGTGTACGAAAAGATGGCTACGGAATCGCCGAAGCCGATTTTGAAGAAAAAGTACTCCGAGACCGAGTTCGACGAGGGGAAACCGAAGAAACCGATTTTAAAGAGTTCTTCGCGCAAATCTTTGGACGAAACTCGGATTCCGAGTAATCGCGCCCGATTCGTCGAATGGCAGTCGTGTGACGAAGAACGTGAAATGAAATCAATTTTGAAGAAGAAAGACGGTGGCTATCGAATGCATATGAGAAATGTGAAAAGTGACGACGATACATCTAGCAGAGCCAACGGACGTTTCAAAAGAAATTCATTTCCTGGTAAGTTAGAAAAAGGTTACACAAAGTTTGAAATATGAGGTACCCAAGAATCAATTTTTTTTTATTGTTACAAAATCATGTTTTTTTATGGAGAAAACTTTGAATTACATTGTTGTCGTGGTCCTCGGAGGGATGTAAAACTATAGCCTCGTAAAACCTGAAAATATAACGGAATGAAAATAGATTTTTAATATTTGGTTCATCTTCAGAAACTCACCCAATTGCTACTACGCAATTCAATTCATAGATTCACTAATAAAATGACACGTTGCTCGACTCCAGTGACTGTATGATGTGTTGTGAATTTTTGAACAATAGTGTATTTTTTCCGAGACGCTAGATATATTTCGATTGATATTTTGGCTGTAAGATGGCTTGGCAGTTTGTCGGCGGAAAATTTCCAAACAAGGCTGTTTCATTGAAAAACGAACAAATTTTGAACTGTTAACGAATGAGAAGAGTCAAAAAGTTGTATGATCGTTCAAATTTTTTATTTCTATTTTTTTTTTTTTTTCTGTCAAGGTATGAATGAATGATATGTTGATGTTGAAAACATCGCTAGAAAGAGAAGAATGACTCGATAGGAACGATCATATTTATGATATGAAATTATTTTGTTGGAGTAATAATGATCAAAATGATAATAATTTGTACCTGCTCATTTCGATAGTTTTTATTTCAATTTTTTTTTTTTTTTGTAAATAATGAAACAAAAAGATATTCTAATTTGATAGTCATTATTTTCTTCGTATGTATTTCTTTAAACGAGCTGCGAAATTGTAATTAACGTTTTGAAAAAAAAATCAAAAGTAAAAGAAAAATCTGCGGTCATCAATTAACGAAAAACGTTGAAGTTTGAAAGAAGAAAAATTAAATGAGTAAAAGAAACTTTTCAAATAAAAATTCCTCAATCAGTAGGTATAATTTACTCGCAAAAAATAGATAATCTTTCTCTGTCGCCCTAAGTTACTATCTCAAAGTTTTTTAAATATCTATCATCTAAGTGTATAAGATAATTTATTCGCCCATATAGAATTTCAAATGATTGAAAATGAGTAGGTACATTCTGCTTCTGCGGTCATTCTTCTCCAAAAGTGAAGAAGTATTATTCTTTCATTGTAACAATAAATTATGATCTCATGAGTGAATAATTCGGGAGAATGTCCTTCGATCACGAGTAAATTCTATAGAGTAAAAATTCCTATCATAAATTCAAATTAGTCTACTCAAACGATCGAAATTACAGTAGGTAACTATAGATAAGTAATCAACAAAACTGGACGAGGAAGAAGCGAAAACAGAAACTAAAAATTATCTGAGTGCCTCAAAGGTAAGGAACAGCTATAAGATAGGTATGCACAAAAGATGAGAGGAGAACTATGTTGATGAAGTCAGAGGAGGAGGAATTTCAGGAGGTTTGAGGCGTGCCGGGAGAGAAATTCAAATAGTGAACATCAAATTACTTACAGCTCATTGTAAAGATTATATTGATAGAAACAGAATAATAAGTGAGTTCTCCATCTCCTTCATTCATTTCAATTAAAATTCTTGTATTTGATGTGTGAAATTCTCTTAGGATACTACTTAAATTGTTCCTCCTGACGATCCTATTCTTATCACTTGCGCATAGGTACTTATCTTGTTCGATTCCATTATTTCTGCTGTACAAAGTTGAATTGACGGATATCCAAATAATGAATATGAGAAAAAGAGACTATGATCAAGTATACCCATAATCTCTTTTCCTTATATTCATTATTTGGATATCCGTCATTTCAACTTTGTACGGCAGACCTTGATACTTTGATAGTGTTACCTATCAATACTACAAAACCATCGATACTGTAGACTGGAGTATTGGTAATTCTGCATATTTTTAGACAATCCATCGATATTGTTTCGATAGTGCTATCGATACATCGCCTGGCTAAATACTAATTCAGTTAGTAGTGATGAAGTATCAGAATTATCAGGAACCTTGATACGTACCTACCTTTTTTTCATAAAATCTTCCAAATTCCTAGCATACTATAATTTTGTACATACTACTTCTCAAACAAAATTCAAGAAATATTTTCAGGAAGAGCAATAGTACCTATCTAGGATTCAATTTTGATTTTGAAAAGCTATTTGTTTATTGTAAAGTATTCAACGATAAATTTTTCTGGAGGCATTCAAATGTTTCAATTTCAATCTTTTGAGATGAAGCTCGATTTGCGAACAGATCTCAATCTCTCATACTTCGAGTATTAACGTTTGTGAATGTTTTTTTGAAATCTCTTTGTGGTAGAGAATCTTGAAATTCGTACACTCCTCTCATTTTCTCTAATTTACATTGCATCATGTGCTAACTGTAAGGGTGTTCTAAATAGGTTCATGTGTACCTAGAAATTCATTAAATTCGCTTTGAAGGGTGTACGTGATCTGTTAGGAGTTGAAAAACGCAGGTGTTCTGATCTATGATGGTTACGTATTCATTCGTCATACTTTGGACCTCCCTTCATCTCGTGACAGGTCACGTATATCTGTTGTTTTCAACTTTCGGACAACAATATTACGCGTCTTCATTCTTCCTCCACCCTATCTGCTGAGCGAAATCGATGAATTTGCGACGCTAGAGACTTTCATACGCTCGGAATGATTAAAATTCCATGAAACGAGAAGTGAACGTTCTGTAATGCGTGATATTATTCGCCCTCCAGGGTGTAGATAAAGGCTGATCAATGTTAATTTGAAAAATGCGTTTCAGGTTTTGCGAATACGACACGTCATTGTAATAGTTTTTCGGAAGATGATTACGAATCGAGTTCACGCGAAGTCATGCGATCGAAAGGATTCATTTTCAAAGAGGAAAGGCTCGTCGACCCGAGAAAGGATACAGCACGCAACGAGCCGTTCTCGACCACGCAAAATATTTACAAAAGCAACGGTTATTTCGAAGCTCATTACGTCGCCCATCAAGAAACGACAACTAATAATCGGTAGGTACCTGGTCTTCAGTCTCGGATGTAAAAGCGACACGACTGAACTATCGGAATGGGAAAAATTCTATCGATTCTTAACCTAATATTTGTTTCTCAAACGAAACGCACAACGACCCCCTTTTCAAATTTATATTATTTTGATGTCGGTTTACGTGAAAAATTGTTACGCGCTATGTATATTTGGAAAGACGCCTCGACGATGTATTTTACGACGAGTTTATATGTACGTACGTACGAGAAGCGAAGTTTTGCCAAGTTTTATTTTCAGCATATTTAACGTTGAATGCGAGAAATGTTATTGATACACGTTTGTGTATCTTTTCTCATCCTTTCCCAGTCTCCAGTTCGTGGTCAAGTAATACTGAGCGTATTGCGCGGCAAGTTGAAATTCGTATTTGTAATTCTTCGCGAAAATTTTCAATTTATTATTGGCGGGACGAATTACCCTCCATCCGTCGATAGTCAATTTGGTTCGTCGTAAGTGTTAGATGCATATGAGGCAATATAAGGTGGGAATGTATCACGAAATTGTTTCTGTGATGTGTTTATTCTAATCGTAACTTTCATGTTATTGTGCACAGTTCTTCCTACACGTACGAAGAATCAATCAACGCTATGGAATCTGCTGGTAACTCGAGCGATACGGCCTCGTCAAAATCAGAACATCCCGATGCGGACGCTAAAGAGGGTTCCGAAGAGAAGGAGATGATCAACAAACTCAGACGAAGTAACAGCGTGTCTGCCAAAGCTTCGTTATTTCAGCAGCTAGCTCGAGAAAGTAAGAAAGCGTGCGAAGAGGGTCTACTGAAGAAGAAAACCGGTAACGAGTACTTCCCTTCTCTGTCGTATTAATCCTTGGTAAAATTGACGTGAAATTGACATTTTCTCATTAATTACAGAAGCTGATCCCGGCAGAAGAAAATTGAAGGTCAAATGCGCGGATTTAAATTCCAGATTTTCGACACAGCCCGTTACATGGGACGAAGTAGCCGAAGCGAAGAAACAGAATTCCGAGATTCGTAATAAAATCGTCGATATTCGAAACGAAATTCTTCAAAGTAAGCCTTCCCGTCTCGTTAGAATTCCTCGTCAAAAAAAAGACGAATAAAAGAATTATGAAGCTTCGCGCATATTGCAAATTACTTCAGCATTGAGATTCTATTACTACTGTATTATGAGCCGTAATTTGCATGCGTGTTATCAAATTCTGTGCAGTCCTTCGGATTCGCGCTACTGCGCTAAAATTTTAAATAATAAATATTTCATTTTATGATGGGTTTTAAATTTAGAAACAGCTGTGTCAGTCGATAAGTGTGGCACGTAACACCCATCATCATCTTATTTGGTTTTTCTATTTACATTTTTTTGTTATTATCGAATGAAATTTAACCGACTTCTCATCTTTTTCTTGTTTATATGGCTGTAGAATATTAGAGTTCCTTACGGCTTAATCTAATATTTTATGTATTATTATTTTGCGCTTGCCTTTCTTTTTCCGCCTATAGTAGCCGAAAATGACGTAACGAATGGTTATTCTTATTTGCCAATTTCGGAAAGAGTGAAATTATTTACGAAAAAGTTCGAGGAAGGCGAATCTTCGTCTTCGGCTCGTTACAGACCCGGATCGAGGTTTAGTACGCAACCGGTTACTAAAAATGAAGTACGTGTTGCTAAAATCGATTTCCTCTCATCGACGACTCTCGACGCGGAACAAGTGGGTAGGTGTCGCGATATCAAAAACGTAATCGACTGGGACGGAAAGACAATAAACGGTGGAGGCAAATGTAGAATATTAAAATACGTAGTTAACTCGCGATTCAAGCATCTATTTGGGAGTAGACTTGGTCGAGTAATTGAACGACTCTCCTTTACAACACTAATATACACATCGCTTTTTTCACTGCTTAACACGCTGGCTATTTAATAATGCATGCGCTTGATTTTAAACGGATCACAGTTACGATCACTTCTTCTAAGTTTGTATTTTTGCATTTGTGTAGAAACATCATCACCTGCGAAAAGTGACGAGCCCGGTGATAGAAAATCAACTTCGAAAATTTCGTCCTCGACGAGTGTACGGAAGGAAAGATTGCCACCCGCGAAAGGTGCAGCGGGAAGGAAAGAAATTTCGGAATTGAGTTCGCAATCGGAAGGTGATACGTCTTCTTCTGGTGGTCGTGAAGTGCAAAGCATAATTAGTGGAAAACGTCCAGCCGCAAAAAGTCCAGAAACCAATTCTAGGCGAGTGATAATTAATTACCTCTATGACATGAATAAGAATTTCGGAAATCGTGCTCTTAGGGATAGGGTAGCGTTCTTAATAAGTAAATGAAGTGTAGCTCGAACAAACCATCACCACCGACCCAGTACGGGAAGGAGAATAGTATTTGTAAATAATCGAGAAATTTCTGTGAATGTAGGAGACAAATAATCGTTGGCGTAAATCGATAATAAATCTTTTCTGATGTTTTTTCAACTCGAAGAGTAATGCTTCTACGATTAAATTTCGAAGTACATAAATAATAATTTATAATAAATTATCGGGCAGTAAATTTCGGAGGCGGACCTAGTAAGGTGATTCAAATTTTTTGATGAGGAAATATTTGATTTCATTTTTTTTTTGTGAGGCCGCTCTGGGTAATTAAAATTCCTGTGAATTTTTTCATATCGAGTTAGTTAAGTTGATGTTCAAAATCTTGATGAATTCAACAATAATAAGGATTTTCGTCACTAGTTTTGAATAAAAAAAAAAATTGTATGCAGTAGGCAATATAATAATCATGGCGCTTACAAAAAAAATTACAGCTGTTTTATTTTGTTGCTTCAACTCCTTTCCTCCAGTGAAAAACTGAAATTTGGAAGATTTCTTTGAAATGATCATGAGCTGCGAATTTTTGTCCTAGCATTTTCAAGTCTTGGGACTAGAATAATATATGAGGTGGACCGAGTATTGACCATCCTTTGACTCGAACACCTGATAATAAAATGAGAATGATTGGAATTTGTTGACGATTTTTTGGGTGGAGTGGGTGAGCGCGTGGAGGAGTGAGATATAACGTGTACCATATCCTTCTCCGCAGTCAATTGCGCTGCCCATAAAAGGTCCAATGATTCTTGCAGAAGATTTATCACCCCGCTCAGTCTACTTCTTATATTGGTTAGGTCTTGGGAAAAGAAGAGAAAGATCTCTCGTATCTTGAGAGGAGAGTCGGTATCGTTTGTTGAGCTATTTCTCAATTTATGAATTGAATAAGGAATTGCCAGACAATATTTTAAGATTAATTTCTGCTCTAAAACAATGAGAAATAGTTGGATAATAAAGGGTGAAAATTTCCCCCCTTTGAAAAATACAACAATACCTACATATTATGAAATTATATTTCAAGGACTGTGAGATCGACAGTTTTGATTTTTCTATAAGTGTTGTTCTGATGCGTCTGTTTTCCCTGTTGAAAGAAAAAAGGACAGTGTTAGAATCTGTTAGGAGTTACTGGGTTTTCTTTTCAACTCTCACGAGCTTCATGAATCAATTTTTCTTTATTTTGATTTTGAAGAAATTGGTTTCCGCGAGAGAAGTTCGAGTTTCATAGAGTGTCATGAATGGCAACTCTGATGCGGACAAACCTACCCCTCTTTTCCCATCCGCTTTGTCTTTTGATGACTCTGTTGATCATACTCCAACTAGTACAGAATATGGTGTTTCTTTGATATTTTTGAATCATTCTCTTTCTCTCTGTTCTCTGGAGAACATTTCTGCTGCAAGAATCATCGATCAATTCAATCCAAAAAAATCTTCATGGCATGATCAGCTATCTGTAACTATGGTCCGAGAGCTTTCTAGAAAAGGCATTGTTTTCCTCTTTGCGATCATCAATGCTGCACTCAGACTCAAACACGTCCCAAACTCTTGGAAGATTGCTAAAATGATAACCATCTTAAAGCCTGGAAAACCAGCCAACAAACCCGGATCGTACAGACCTATCTCCATCCTATCAATTCCATCTAAGATATTCGAAAAAGTCCTGTTACCCAGAATTCAATCGATCATAGAAAGTAAAAACTTGCTCTCCAACATCCAGTTTGGCTTTCGAGCAAAGCATTCCACAGTTGAGCAAATTCACAGAGTAGTGCAAGAAATCAGACAAGCTCTGGAAAACAAGAAATATGCCCCGGCAGTGTTCCTGGACGTGAGTGCTGCATTCGACAAAGTTTGGCACGATGGTTTAATCCACAAAATTGGGCCATATTTTCCTCCGGTTTACAGCAAGCTGCTCGTATCTTATCTCAGCAATCGACAATTCTTTGTAAACGTTGGCTCTGCGTCGTCCTCTCGTGTCAACATATAAGCTGGAGTGCCGCAAGGCTCTGTATTGGGCCCAATACTCTACGCATTATACACCATGGACATCCCAAACCCAACCGATGTGGTCACCAGTCTTTTTGCAGACGACACAGCGGTGGTTGCGGTACACACGGATTACGAAACCGCCTCCAATATTCTTCAGTCTGCAGTTACAAGATTGTCCATTTGGGCTCGTGACTGGAAGATTTTAAGCTGAACGAAGATAAATCAATCAGGGTCGACTTTTCGCGTAGGCCGCGCGGGTATAATCAGGGTGACCAGATTTTTTCCGAACTAAAAGAGTACTCTCGAAAAAATCAGAAAAAACCACTGAAAATCACTTTGACAAGCAAAAAAAAAGAAAGAAAAAAAAAAGTACTTTCGTATCGCTAAAAATGACTAAAAGAGTATTTCTAACCCCAAAAAATGAATATTTTTCAAAATAGAGTACTTTTAGCCGATTTGAGGGAAAAGAAAGAGTTCACTTTTTAAGCGATGCAAAAGAGTACTTTTCCACTAAAAAGAGTACCATCTGGTCACCCTGTAAACCCCTTCTAATTGAAGGGAAGATCATTCCCACTGCCAACTCTGCTAAATATCTCGGTATATAGGTATATGGACAGTAAATTGAACTGGCACGAACATATAACAAACAAGAAGAAGATGCTGAATCTCCTTTCCACAAAGTTCAACTGGCTCATCGGACATAAGTCGCAAATTAAATTGAAGAATAAACTTCTGATATACACGGCCATCTTCAAGCCAGCATGGTCCTATGGGGCCGAAATTTGGGGAACGTCAGCCGAATCAAACATTCGAATCCTGGAAACCTTCCAGCATAAATTCTTGAGAAGAATAACCAAACCTCCATGGTATGTTACCAACGCCTAGATTCGTGAAGATCTCAACATTGAAACAGTACACAATCATATTCGCAGAAAAGTCGAACGATACTTCGATCGACTACACCGACATCCGAACCCAGAGGCCATTATGCTATTAGACAACTCTAACAACACACGCCGTCTGAGTACCTAATGATGAAATATTTTTTCACCAAGACTTTTGGAACGTCTTTGTAATTTGTAAACTCCCTTCACAATACTGCTCGCAAGTCCATTGGATCTTTCGAGATAATGATATTGCCAAACGTTGAAAAGGCATTCTTTGTGTATCACACAATTCCGTTCTCATACAAACATACTTTTGCGTGCTCGAAGTTGGTTATACTAAGTCTGTTTTTGAAATGCATGTAAACAACACCTTACGTGAGGAGGAGCCGATTGCACGTACTATTAACCTCACTGTATACTTTTCTACACTTTCGTGATTGTTCATTTACCATTACGTATCTTCCCGTTTTCGGTTCATTAATTACACATTTCTCTTCCCGCGCTCTAAACCTCGAGCGTTTATTTTTCATGACCGAGTGAACGAGGATGCAACGGTATAAATCTACCACGATCTATACGACCGATAAGTTTGTTTATGAACAATGCGATAAATCGAGTGCGTAGAAGATTAGTGCGCGTGTATGGGTTTCCGGTGCATGGGGAAAAGTTTAGGGTGGGAATTTCTAAGTGCTCGCCACGAAATAAGAATATTCGATTTTCGTGTACGATGTTGTGAGTAATAATACGGGATTATGAATTGTCTTGTCAGTTGCCGGTAGTCGCTCTCCTCGTGTATTCGTGTACGAGAAAGTCTTAAATTTCTCCGTCGATCGAAGTACCAGGCAAACTAGTTGTGGGTGGGGTTTTTATAGTCGACCCTCGTTTGTAGTTTTGGGAAACAACTGTTCGTAGAATCATCAAACGAAAGTGTTACTGAATTTTATTTTACCACGTGAAATTTTTACTGCTTTATCTAGTTACATTTGACTAGGTTAAGAGGATTGACGAATACGAGACGTTATTACCTAAGAATAGTCAAGCTACTTCGCGTTTATCAGATTCGTATTATCTTTACGCAGGCTGCTCTGTGCCAGAGATTTAGGGGCTATAGATAAAGTTATTAGTTCACATTTTTAGAAAAAGTTTATGAGAGACGACGCTGGGTGTAGGGAACTATTATGATTCACGAATTGTTCTAGAAATATTCGAATGACTCGAAATTATTCGGCTCCAATAAGAAATTGATTAAATGAAAGAATTTTTGGTTAATCCTCCCTATTACTTCTAAATTTGCCCCACATTACCGCGCGGGCGCACATCGAAGAAGCAGAAGGAGAAGACTATTGATAAAATTGGTCAAGGGGAAAGGGGGAGTTGTAGCCTTGTTCAAGTATTTGAAAAGAAGATGTCTATTGATGAAATGTAGAGAGATGAGGGAGCTTTAGCTTGGTTGTAGGACTTGGAAGAGTTTTTGAAGATGACTTTGGTGGCCTACTCTTAATTCCTGAACACAGTCAGACGGGTGCACACCGTGCTAGAAGGAGAACGCTATTATTGATCAAATTAGACCGAAGGAGGCAGGAGGAGAAGAGCACTCCAGCCCTTTTTAGGGACTCTGATAAATTTCCAGATAACCTCCTTACTTCCTGAGCTTGCGCTCGTGCGATCGAGATGCCGCAAAGTTTATTGGATGGACGTTGCTGAACTTTTTCTCCATCCTCCGCCCCTAAAGGAAAATAGGAGAAAGCAAATCATCAAACTAGCCTGAAGAGGGCGGGAGAGGAACAAAGGTTCCTGTCCAGTTTATTCCATTGCCGCAGAGTTCTCCACATGGTTCTAAATCATACAATCCGAACTATTGAGAGACGATTCCTTACCCTCTGCTGTCTTGAGGCCTAAGCCAAGTTCAACCATCTCTATTGAACAGTATTTTTGCCCGCGAACTCGAGGCTGAAAATTTTTCTTTTTTGCTATCGAGTCACGCCACTACGGTTTAGCGAGGAACCCACTATTTGTTTTGTTTGAGAAGGGTACATCCTCAGAAAACGTCCATGTTCGACTTTGATGCCTTCATTGACCCAAGTTAAGTTAGGTTGGCTCAGCTAGGAGCGCCCTTTTCCACGCTACATTCGAGGGTAATGGTGTGTACTAGTCCCATACGAATAGCAAAAGAAGGATTTCTGAAAGTAATTTATGAATTAGTTTTTAAAGATGAGATAGGAAGCAGAGTCCACTCCAGTAACTTTGAAACTCTTTTGGAGACTTTCCATTTGAAAATTTTGAGAACAGAGAGCGAAAAAGAATCGTGTCCTCTTATTTGGATGTGGTCATTATTACTCTCATCGCCTTTGAGTGAAAGTCTCAGAGGAATTCCGCATAGCAGCGCTTACTTCACTTTTATTGGTGAATATAGGAAACGTCTGCGTCCGACTTTGATGACGTCATCAACTTAGGTTAGGATATGTTGCATATTGAGAAAACATCTTCAGAAAACGTCCATGGGTTCGACTTTGATGCCTTCATTGACCCAAGTCAAGTTAGGTTAGGTTATGTTTCATCCACCTGCGTGAGGGTTTGGCTATAAGTGCAACTTCCCTCGCTACATTCGAAGGTAATGATGTGTACTAGTCCCATTCGAATAGCACAGGAAGGATTTTTGAAAGTAATTTATGAATCAGTTTTTAAAAATGAGTTTGGGAGCAGAGTCTGCTCCAGTAATTTCAAAACTCTTTTGGAGATTTTCCAGGAACAAAGAGCGAAAAAGAATCGTGTCCTCTTACACGGATAGTCATTTTCACTCTCATTGCCTTCTAGTGTAAGTCTCAGAGGAATTCCGCATATCAGCCCTTACTTCACTTCTATTGGCGAAAAGGACTCGTCTGCGTCCGACTTTGATGACGTCATCAAACTAAGTTAGGTTAGGTTACGTTGCTTCAAAGAATTTGTCTAAGCTAGAATATGAGGAAACTTGGGTTTGCCGAAAGGTGTGACCCGTGACCTGTTTCAACTCTTGGAATATTTTGGGGGAGGGGAAAAAAAAGAAAGATCAAGAAGATCAAGAGGTTGAGGGTCAAAGAAAAGTGTTGTAGAGTAGTTTGCGATTTTGAAAACGTACATAATTGAATTTTATACTCAAAAGAGTAAGGTAGGTAATTTTAGACTAGCTGTTTTTCTAGAGTTTGCGAGTTTCCCGCTGCCAGTGTATAGTTTGCGAAATTTCGCCATTTGATTTGGTCTTACGTGGATGAATCCTTTACTGCTTCAAGTTCTGCGAGTTTCCAGTCGATCTCGAGTCTCATGATTTCAGCTTTTCTCATGTAAAACTTCTTTTGATATCCGTCAAAGTTTCAAATTAGTAGCTGAATTCTAAAGTTTTACACGGTGCTTTCTTCTTCTAGAACAACAGCCCTTAAGTTTTCTCGATTCCCACTGCTCCTATGGGACAGAATCAAGAAAAAAGTTTTCACGATCTTTTTTTCTTCTGTGAAGCTGCTGCGAGTTTTTTTTTAAACCTCATTCGCGAGATCCTGGTCGGCCTTTAAAATTTTCCCATCAGTCTACGAAACTGAATTCTAGACTTTCTCTCCAGAAATTGCTCTCGTTTTGCGAAACTCAATACTCAAAATATTTTCTTTTCCGAATGGTATCCGTTTATCTTTTAGGCTAAATCTTTGCATTTTTGCTACTTTTTTAAAATTTTTTCGCTCTGAATTAAAACATCGAAGTCTCTGCAGGACGTTCTAGTTTATCATTTTTACCCGAGGCTCACTCGTCGCCGATAACTAAAATTTCTTCCTCATCTTTCCTCGAGCAACTGCATTTTAGACGCGGAAATTCCTACCCAAATAAACTTTCATTTATTAGACGTCTATTTCAAGCGAGCGTATTTTGTGGTGCAGAGATAAGTGCTGACCACAGACTGCTGAGTTATTATCGAGTCGATTACGATCAAGCGATAATAGAAAAGAGAACTGCTTCCACTTTTACCTTTTTTTCATTTTTGTACTCGTGCACTACTATCGGAGTGCCTCTAGCCAGAACGAATTCTAAATTCTTCTATTTCCGTCCGACCCTGATCTATGGGTAATGATGACAATCTACCATATTGCACTGCTTGTAGAATCACGTTTCATAAAGTGTACGCGACAAATGCTAGAAATATTTTCTTCTATCTTCCATTCATAATTTCCTGTACGAAGGACTTCTCCGCGATGTTGCTTATGTTTTCTGATGGTGTTTTTAGCCCGTAATATTTCACTAATTTGAATCATCGCCAACCAGAAAATGGTACCCGCGCGAGTACTATAAAAACATCGAAAAATTGTAGTCACTCGTTAAACGATAAGCGAAAACGTCAAAATAATCGTTCTCGTATGTTTCTTTCAAGAAGTCGTCGTTTATTTTGTTTTGAAAACGTTTCGAATGCAAAGCAGCGTAATGATTTCCTCGACCCACCTATTCTGGGTTTCCATGTCGCGTCATCATTAGTCGAATATTGGATCGTTTTATTTGATAATACAGAAAGAACTGGTTTGAAAAGGCGAAAAATAAAAAAAAGATTTGTTATAATGTAGTGAAATGTATAAAATAATATGTAGGTCGCTTATTGTTCCCAAATGCGAACGGGGAGATCGTGACACTCTTCATTATTCCCAGCCGATGACGATTATATTTTACGCGCGAAACTATCACGCGGTTTGTCAGTTTGTTTTCGGGTAGGTGATCTGTACCAGAGCGCGGTACCGATGGTGAGTACCCTCCAACATGCTCGAGTAGTGTTAGTGAGGTCTCGGTACTCGTCTCGTCATCCGATACCATATTCCGAACCTTCAAGTACACGATACAGAAGTTGGGTGAAACAGTTGGTGTGGTGACTAGGACCGAGCGCGGTCGTTAGTGCGTCGCGTCTCTTTGTGTAGACGTTTTTCGAAGACGGTAATAACGTTCTTTTTTTCTTTTTTCGAAAAGAAAATTCCATTTTCGCGTTTAGTACTTACGTGCAATGCTGATGGTTATCGCTAATGGTCCGCGAATTCTCGATATTTTACCGAGGCAAAAATGACGTTTTTCGTACGATTACCTAAGTGAATTTTCTAGAATTTATAAAAATTTTGGGAGCTCGCGATCGCTGCCAAATGGAAGGATCTTATAATTGAGAAGATAGTAAAATGTAGTGTACTTACGCCGACTGTGTGATTATAAATCCTATATAGTCGATCGTTATTAGTTTTCATTCAGCGTCGTAGAACTGGTTTCACTTATAATCGGAGGCTACTTGGGTGAGTTTCTGTGCTTAGCTTTTTTCGACCTGGCACACAATTTATTAAATCTAGACGAGCCGACTCGATATTTATTACAGTCGGGATGGGTCTGAATAGGACATATTGACCGAAAGATACGAGGGAACCAGTGTCTCCGAGAAAACAACCACCTCGTGGCCTTCTCGTAGAGGTGGACACGATGACCAGCAAAGATTACTTTACTAATGTCTTCAAACTGGCGTCTCCAGTCCAACGTGATCTTCAGGGTACTCGAACGTGAAAGAGATAAATCTTCGATGTCACTGTGTTATGTAAAAAGTAAAGCATTATGAACTCATGTTATGATTCATCAGTCCTGTGAGTACTCTCATCCAAGTAAGAAATCTTGCTCTCATCTGATGTTTCATTCTCTCATGCACGGTGAAGGAGAACTTATCTATTTTACTGAGAAAAATATTAAAATTCGACGTAAAAAAAGGTATCTTGTCGAGTTTTTGAACTCATTAGCAAACGTGTAAAATAAAGACTCACACAATGTTGTACAACAGCTGTATTTTTCGAATGCTCATAAAGATGGTACGTTTTTTTTTCGACAAGTGCGTGGGAATAATGTTCGAAATTACGACTTGCGCTTGTTTACACTTCTTTTATCTATTAGTCCAGGCAATACCATCATTCAGGTTAGGCATAATTCTTGGTCTAATGTTTCGAGCTAGCGTTTTTATTAATCTTATGGAATGTGCCTTAGAAATTATTTCTTTTCTATCTAACTCACGATGAAAAGAATTCCTTATACGATAAGAATATTATTGCGAAAATTTCACAAACGAAAAGTACCTCGTAGAACAAACCTACAAAGCCGACAAAGAACACAAAAATTGAAGACTTACGTAATAGTTTAGAAAAAGGATCACAATTTCCGCAATAAATTATGAAACTTTTTTCAAACTTCGTGCACGAATTTGGTCATCCATTTATTTATATCCACTGAAAAGTCAGGCTTCTGAAGGCCTACATTAAGGCACTTTTTTCTCACGTTTTCAAACAGAGGCGAATCCTCACTTTTTCCGGTACATCGCTTGATTTGAAATTTTCAAGTTTTTTGCTTTTCGCTTTGACAAAATTTCAATAAAATAAGAAATTACATCTATCTATAATAAAATTCAGCACAGGGATCCCCGACTTATCCAAACAGCGTGCAGAGCTAAGCTTGAAGCAGGAATAAGCTGGGGTCTGCTAAGCGAGAGAAAGGAAGATCCCTCGAAAAGAGCATGGGCCTCGGAGAAAGCGAGTGGAAGAAGCTGAAAAGACTTCGAAAGTAGTGTTTTTGGTCGCGAAGGGTTCTTATGGGACCAATCTAAGTCTTTCTCCGACTGCTCTCCAAGACAGAGACGAAGAAGAACGACCACACCATCGCCTCTCTTTGACTATCGTATCCAGATAGCATTCCGAAGTATTCGTATTTAGGCAAAGGCAATCAAAATCATAATCTCGAACTGACTGGGCAGAGCTGCCAGGTCTATGGATTTTTGGTCCTCAAAAAAAATGCAGGTTTTTCTACGGATTTTGCGTAAAATACGTATTTCTTGCGTTCAAGGGAACAGTATCTTAGACATTTATATGAGAGATACTTTTCTCCTGGTCGCCATAGGCTGATATTGCAGTCCCCCGTAATATCGAGCCGATCAAGGAAGAAGTACCTCAGTTGCTCGTATGGGAGATACCTTTCTCCTGATCGGTATTAATGAATTGGTCGAAATCTGTTTTCAGGTCTTACGGATACGAATTTTTGAAAATATCTGGCAGCACTGTGACTGGGGTTCCGCTCTTCTTCTACCATATTCAAATTCGCCCTCACAAATTCTCTTTATATTTCTTCGGCTAGCAACTATAGTTATTCTTCTACTGCCTAGCCGATGACTTCATGGTTTTTCTTGTATAGGTCGAGGGCGATTGGGATCAGTTTTGTGAACGTCAGGTTGAGATCATTGAGTTTAGTGGAACCTTTTTTCTCTTCTGCCCCATTTTAGTCACCCTCTTCGAAATTTCTTGGGGCAGCTTGAGTTGGTTATAGTTGCCCAATACCCAGCCTGAGGCGGCATCTAGGTTTCTTCTCGGTTTGCAGTAGCTTGGCCTTTGGCTATGCCACTGCAATTTTGGATTCCTAGAAAAAAAATTTGGTGACTCTTCAGCATAGCTGGATTGGGTCAGACTGGAACCTTGCAGTGGTTTTGAACACTATTATATGATGTTCTGAGGAGGGTCTTATCTCTTTGGCTACGCCTTTGGTCGGTATGTCATGATCAATTGAAATTAGGATCACGGTGACAGGTCGAAATTTTCTGAGCTTACTAAGGAGAGTTCGTAACCGGCTCCCGTCCGTAGATTAGGGTGATCATCAGTGTGGTGTACTAGAAAAAAGTCAAGATTTTCGAGACGCTTGGACACATTCCTCCTCCATGATCAGATAACGCCCTCTAGTCGCGCTGATGGCCCCTCTGGATTCCTGAGAGTAGCGTAAAATATACTTGCCCAGCTTATGAAATTAATCTCTTGATACGACAAAGGAAATCGCTGACTGCTCTGTTGAGTCTATTTCAAGTCGATTTTTAGTTTTCTGGTAATGCATACTGGTCAACTTCAAATCAACGTCGATCTGAAGTTGACTCTCCATCTTCCTCTCGTAGATAGCTTTGTTGGGTTGATTTCAAGTCGATTTGTGGTTCTTGTTGGCCGACTCAAAATCGACTTTGATTCTAAGTGGATTTCGAGCCTACTTCTCTGAATTTTTCTGTTGACCCAAGTCGGGTCGATACTTTTGTGGCGGGACTCGTAGTTTTCTGGTGATGCACGCTGGTCGATTTCATTTGATTTCAAAAATTTTTCTATCGACCTATAAAATTGTCTGTTCTGTTGGCTTGAATTGAAGTCAATTAAGTTTTCTGGTATGGCCTGTTAGTCGCCTTCAAATCGACTCAAGATCGATGTCGATCTGGAGTCATATGGAGTCGCTTTTGCAAACTTTTCTATCGTCCTGAAATCGATTGATCTGTCGGATCGACCTTTAGTTAATTTGTAGTTTTTTTGTAATGTATGCTGGTCGACTTTGAATAGAGCTCAAATTGATATCGATATGGAATCGATTTTGGATCGACCTCAAATCGACTGCTCTGTTCCCAGTGCTGCCAGATATTTTCAACAATCCGTATCCACCATTTTTTTCAAGACCTGGAGACAGATTTCTGCGGACCGTGACCGCAATCTATCAATAACGATCAGGAGAAAAGTATCTCTTATATGTTTATCTAAGGTACTTTTCCCCTGAGCAAAAAAAACTCGTATTTTACGCAAAATCCGTGTCTTTTTCTGAGGACAAAAATCCGTTGATCTGGCAGCCCTGTCTGTTCCGTCGATTGACATTCAATTCTTAATTTTCTGGTAATGTATACTGGTCGCCTTTGAACCAAACTCAGATCGAAGTCGATCCTGAATCGAAGTATAATCACCCCCTTGTAGCGTGCTTCGGTAGTAGGAGATTCCACTACACGCGAATTGAACGACTCAGTCCTTTCTGGTTTCTCGAGATGGTATCCTAAATGAATGTAGAGGCGGTCACTGGTATTCATTTTCTGAGCTCACAAAATATTGAAATTTCACATTTGTATCTTAAGCATAAAATACCATCAAATCATATGGCAATCCCTTATGAGGACTCTTTTACATTTATATACAGCTCATTATAAATAGGACGAGCCGGAAGCTGACTTGTTGCCTTTCGAATCAATCTCACTGCAGTGACTAAATTTGAAATTCTTATCAGAGTATATTTGCATGAGTAGTATGCTAGAACCATCACATTTGGCTATCAACAGAACACCAGCAATGAAATGGAGTGAATTACTTCAAACTTAATCTGGTCACCTGTTTCTAACCACAGAAAATTTCGAACCCATCTCACACCCTTCAACTGGTTCACCATGAATTTACGTATTGCACATTCAAACGTAAACTTTCTCTATAATCTGGTTATCGTATATTATTTTTCGTAAATATTAGCGCATTCGACTATCCGCTCCGCATCGCGAGTTGTCCTTTCATCTATGGTAAGCCTTGGAATGTCGGACGCACGTTTATAAAAATTATGAAATTAAAGTGTCAATATCAAACTTCTAGTTTGAAGTTGATTCTTTTTACTAATGGTCCGAAGATTTGTGAGAGTGTGCGGTGAATGTACGTTCTTAAAATCTTGTCTACGCCTATCTGTTCTTTTCATCTCGTCTGTATAATGTTATGAGGTTAGTCAGGACTCAAAACATCGATACGTTTGCTGACAGTGAATGAAGCGAGCGATTCACGTTAGTTACCAAGGCCGGACTCGAATTCGTGAGTTGAATTATTTGATGATTTTTCATATTTTATTGAATAACGTGCGCGTATTAGGGTCATACAGCTTGCTCGATATTCTGGTCGTCGATGTGACGAAAAAAATGTCTAAATCTAGTGTTTATGTCATTCTTGATTCTGTTTAAACTCTTACGACTTGTCATCTGATTAAAAAGTGGGCAGAAATTTAATGAAATCATCTTGTCTTCTAGAGCTCGTGGAGAAGGGGATAATTTTTTCTCGCTCCTGGGATTGTTTCCTAGGCCCGGTTTGGCTTTTGGCAATTCTTGACCCTGATCTCCTGCACTTTTTCTTCAATATTCTGCAGAAGAAAAGATTCTGTACTAGATTTCACTGATTCTTGCTGTTCAGTTGTACTCCCCGATTCAGAATAGCTTAATAGACGATCGAAAAAAAAAAAAATTAAGGCTCGAAGAATTAAGTTCATGCACACCCGGCTTGTGCCTCAAAGCCTCCGAAATCAGTGGCAGCAAGGACGCGAATTCTCAAATGTCTGGGGAAGATTCAGTGAAAATATGAACCTTTGTAAATTGTGGCTTAATGACTCGAATCAGAATATTTACATCCCTCCCCTTCCCCGCGTATCACCCTGATATGAACAGGTTGTAAAAATTTTGCTGGAATTGTGCAGTTTAAGGAAGTTTGAATCCTGTAGCTCGAAAGATGAAGAGTGAAAAAATTATAGTAGGAGAGCGAGAGATTACGCACAAGATCTAGGACGAGTGTGACCACTTCCTCATGAGAGCTCGTAGAAGAAATTTCAAATTTACTCGCCGACGTCATACTATTTACTGTTTTACCGAACAAAAAAATTGATCTCAACATTAAATCCCTTACCCCTCTTGGAATGGAGAACTTTCTACGTCCCTTCGTCCAATCTCGAGAATGAGTTCAAGAAGATTTGAAGACTGGAAAAATACCCTCTCTGAATTTTATCTGTCACATTTTAACTCGGCGGATTTGATTGATCGATCGCTCTTAGAAATTAGGCGTCGTACTTCCGAGTCACGTGTCTCCTCCATGCGATGTTAAGGGATGTAGAATTTGTCCAAAATGTCACCACGGTCGTAAAGAAGTACGCTTACGTCAACGCACAAGTTTCCCAGTTGTCTGGATTTCGGTACAAAATTCCAATTTTAGCCCGCATCGCCGTACTACCATAGGAGAGAGAGTGAGTAGATTGTTTATCTCTCCGGCGTGTTGTAAGAACTGGCGTCTCTAAGCCGTCTATCTATCTACAACTGCTCATTCAAAAAGGTCATTATCAACGGCGCGGTGCGGGTGACCGCGCGCATATAAAATACGCCGCCAGAAGAAAGAATAATTATTTCGCGTGTTCCCTTTTAGTTCTTCGTAATGCCTTCCTGTTGTGTCTCCAAAATGGAATTGGAAACGATACAAGTAGGATGAGATACAATCATTGTCTCGTCTTTCTTCCCGTTTTTGTAGGTGTACTTTCATATAAGCCACTCTCTTCCATTATTTGTAGAATCGCGCGTACGCTTATTAGTCGTAGTACATACAAACGGGCTGCATTTTGAATGGGATGCAAAATATACCGTCTTCGTTGCGCGCCTCTGCCACCCTCTTCTTTCGCATATTTGGGTGCAAAAACGTCGGCGACGTTGTTGTGCTTTCCGCGCGACACCCACGCGCTATGATTTCTTTTGTGACGGACGCTCAATTACCCGTCTATATCGTATGTATGGTGAAAGACGCCCGAAAAATTGTCTCCTCTTCGGCGTTTTTGTTTTCAACCGGAGAAGTTAAAAAAAAAAAAGGGGTTTGTTTTAATGCTCTGCGGTACGTTCGCGAATAAATCTCGGGACGCCGTGTACAGCTGTTATTTCTCGTTCCCCAACATGCGAGAGCACAAGATCGTGTAGCGCTAAGGCTTGTCCAATAATTACATATACAATAGTGTATCCTACCGTGCCGCATAGAAACGTAAAAAGAATTAAGAAGGGAGAACGTTTTTGACGCGACTTAGTCGAGTGATATCGTCACTTTTTAAGCTGCTACTGTAACAACGTGCACATAAACTACACGAATAGTGAGTGTAGTGTCCTTATCGCGCTGTAAAGTGTAAGGGATCGAAAATCGAAAGAATCGGTGAAATGGAAAGAAGAAGAGAGTCTAGACTTCCGCGAAGCTGAGTGAAATCAGATATACTCTTGAAGGTGTCAGATTACTTCGCTGGAGGAAGATCGACCGTGTGCGATAAAGAAGTTCATTTAACGCTTAATCTCTATGTCGTGTGTACTGCGGTGACAAAAGTAATCGTGGGAAGAGCTTCTAGCAATTTTATACCGAGAAAAAGATAGCGAAAGTAAAAGTTGTGAGCGATTTTCTCGATATTTTGGGATGTTGGGATTACGAAAAGGCCAATTTAGAGAGTGGTATATATTACGGACGAATCCGCGTGACACGTGGTTAGAAACTTGTTTGCAGAAGCGTTTATGTAGTTTTTGACATTTTCAGTGCCTACCGGCATCCCACGCCTCTGTACTAATGGAAATCCGTGAAACCAAATTGACCCCCTTGAAATCTTGAACCCTCGACACAATCCAGAAATCTTCGAGGCTGGTTACGAGTTACTCAGTCTTGGCGCACGGTACATGAGGCTGTACCAGCTATAAACTAGGACTCAACTAGCTCGATTGGAATTTGAACTAGGCTTACTATGGCTCAGCATACGTGTGTAGTATTTTGGGCCTAAACTAAATCTACATACCAGACTATATACGCAGCCCAGCATGCAGCACACTCGCAACTTGACCCAGAAATCTGCTAGTCCGAAAGAGGAAAAGAAAGGAATGTTGATGATGTCTTGAACTAATGACGTCACCAATATTGATGAAGTCGCAGGCAAATTCTAACCGATGACGTCACACGGAGGTTTAGACTGGTTTATATCTTTACTGTGCCTTTATTCGCTATCGAAAATCCTCAAGTTTAGGACTGGTTTTCTTCTTTTTATAGTCTATTGGAATTCTGCGGGTCCAAGTCCAAGTTGTTCTTCCCACCCTTACTTTCAGAAAACCTGTGAAGAATTCTTGATTTTATCTAGAATAGTTACTAGACCAAGAATGAGTCCCCGAAAGCTAGTTAGCTTAAAATATGGGTGCTAGACGTCACGGATATTGATGACGTCACAAAAAGATTTAAGCAGGTTGATGTCTTTACTGTGTTTTTATCCGCTGTCGAAAATTAAGTTTGTCTGGATCAAGCCACAATAAGAAGATATCAAAAATGACCTTCATTTATTTGATTCCCCCCGAACATTCTTTGTTAGCCTGTTGCGTTTGGGATGTATGAAAATTAGAATTTAAACATTGAGAGAATAGACGATTAAATCTCAGTGATGGACGCCCAAAGAATCAATTGAGTTACTTTCTCAAGTACAATTGTCGTAATAAGAGCCGCTCTACTCGCATATAATACATGTAGTCAGACAGATATTGGAAACCAATTGCAGGAATAAGGAAGGATTACTGGTTCAGCGTTTAAATTCTAAGGGTCACTAAGCAAACCTGATATTGCTTATGACTGCTTGCTCTGGCCTACAAAATTTGTTTTTAATACATTGAGAGAATAGACGATTAAATCTCAGTGGTGGACGCCCGAAAAATCAATTAAGTTACTTTCTCAAGTACAATTGTTGTTGTAGTAGCCGCTCTACTCGCATAGAATACACGTAGTCTGACAGATATTGGAAACCAATTGCAGAAATGAGGAAGGATTACTGGTTAAGCGTTGAAATTCTATACAAAGTTTCTGCCGGTCATTCAAGCAGACATGATGTTGCTTATGATTTCTTGCTCTGCTCCACAAATTTTTTTTCAGTAAGTGAGATAAAAATTTCCAACAGCTTCCGGCTAGGACCGGGGGTCAGGCCCCAATATCAGGTCTGCCTTTTAAATCATCTAAAGACATATTTTTTTGTTGTAAATTCGAGAAACTTCCGATCTATCTCTTTCTGTCTCTCTCTGTCACTGTTTCTGATTGAAAGAAGAAGAGTCACTGAAGTGTCACCAGAAATAGGCAATGAATCTTCAAAAAATCGTGAATGCATGAGGAAATAAACCTTTTCCTTTGTGACGTCACAGCAATGATAATGGTCGAGGTAAGGAACTATATTAGATAGGTATGCGCAATTGATAAGAATTGGTCTGTCACCATGCTGATAAAGTCGAAGGAGGAGCAATCTAAGTTGCATCTTGAGAGAATCCAAATTCAAGAATTCTAACTTCAAAAATGAAGTAAAACTCATTTATTTTCTCGCCTCTATTGATATTATAATCTATTTAATCGACCAAGATTCGATGTTTGACCTTTTGAAACTGCTCTTTCTTTGACTTTACCAACATGGCGACGGTCCTCTTCTTATATCACTTGCGCATACCTATCTTATATAGTTCCTTAATTAAGGCGCTGGAGGTATTCGCGCTCGATGTAAACAAACATGGCGCGGGATGTAGAAATCCGAGTGGGTTAAAAAATCAAGTGGAGTTGTTATAAGCGTTAGGTACTTCACAATTCCACTTGATTTTTACGCCGAGTTAAATTGCTACATTCCGCGCCATGTTTGTTTACATCGAGCGCGAATACGGTGAGTGATGGTCAGCAAAAGTACCGATCCTTGCGTAAGTTGAGTAGTCTTTTGATTTTACAATTAATGGTCAAACCATCTTATAAAGTTTCATACTCGACCTTTTTAGTTCAGAGAAGCGTGAAAGGAGACTCCATAGATACTTTATGAATGAGTGTTGAGGCGAAGATCACCACCCACGCTCTTGAATTTATTGAAAGTAGAGCTCCAGAGTCGCCAACCGCCGCACATTTATGCCACAATTCCAGGCGCAGATCCAGAACTGAACTCACGCCGGCGATTCCGCGTGAAAAATTTTGTGGCACATTGAAAATAGGCGGCTCATAGTGTTACATTTATTTCATGGATTCATTGCGTTGACTATAGATTTAGATCAAATGTATTTTCTTTGCTCTGAGCGAAAAGATCTTTGTCGCTGTGACGTCACGAGAAGAAGGCCCATCGGCTTCTCATCTCTGTTAGGCTAAAAAGATCCTTTTGTAAAACAACGATCAAAAGAACTAGAATATTAAAATTGGACTCTCCCTAGATTCTCATTTCTACAACAATCCAGAGAAAGGTGTCTCTTTCCCCATTACAAAAAACCTATTTTTCTTGAATTATATTCTCTGAGATCGGCGTTAACGTGGCTGGGTGGCACATTTGGAGTATAGAAATGCGGTTTTTTTCAATTTCTCAGACAGTCCTGAGCTTGATCGCGGCTCTGCTTCTAAAGCGACCTGAGATTCGAAACAATCCCTGCTTTGCGGTTACTACGAGAGTTTCCTTCGCACACCTCGTCCACGGCTGTTTGCGACGCACGTGCGGGTTCCGGCAGGTTGCACAGCATTCGTGGTGACACTTGCCTGTTATAAATATCGCTTAGACATCGACGTCGTATTTTCCGCAAAAAATTGTGAACTTTCACTATGTTCTAAAACACACGCGCGGTTCAAATGTCGTCGCTTTCTCTGCGCTTTGTTTTCCGCAGAGCATCCAATAGCGGTCACTATCATTGAACTAATCGATCCGGTGCGTGCCGACCTCTCTACTCACAGTAATGTCATCCGTACGGGCGAACCGGTTATCATTATATAAATTGCTATCATCAGATCAGGATGCCGTCAAAAAATTTAGCGTGAGAGTGGCGTACGACGTTTACCTTTTATAAATGATGGTAGCGCACTTTTTCAACAAAAATATACTGTTTACCATGATAATTACTAGCGTTTTCATCGTTCAGCCGGAAAGATATTGTGTAATAACGCGTGCGTTGTATCATCCGTAATTATGCGTATACTTTTCGAGAGGAGGCCGGTATTTCGAGTCCCAATCTAATTAATTTGAATGGGTTTAAGGTCAGCGCATGAAGAAACGTGAAGAAGTTACTCAAGATGAGTGGAGCGGCAAGTTGATATACCGATGAGATTAGCATATGTTTAGCTGGATTTTCGTCGAATTAATTCGATGTTTGGATATCCGACGGGTAAATAGTATACCCGTTGCAGTTTCTACTTCGCATCCTACGTTCGTAATTTCCGTGATGGGAAAATATTCGTTATTTAGGAAAAGGGCTTTCGTTTCGCGTGTGCGTATGCGAGACTTGCACAGACCGTGGCGTAAACCAGTTGACAGATATTCGCCTAGCGTAGCTGACATCGTTCAAAGTTACGGCGGAAATGCGTTTCAAACATTGGTCCGCCAGATGGAAGAGTTCACTCTAAATCTGAGGAAGTTGTCTACGACGAGCGTTTCACAATATTACGAAAACAACGTCTTATTATATGATCTTCATCAACGAAGAGTAGATTACAAAATATGTTACAAACTGAGGCATGGTTGATTTCTACGAACTACTGACTTCGTATCGCTACGTAATTGTGAATCCATTTAGGAGATAAAGGGTTTGAAAATTGTTTTATGGATCTTTGTTATGGCTTATGATAAGACGTGAGCTGTTTTATGAACGTAAAACAAAGTATGAGTTTGGCTGGTTTCGTTCGCAGTGGTCTTCCCCAAATTCCCTCTAGTCGAGGTTGTCAGAGGTAAGAGATCTTAAATTTTTGTATCCCTCGTGACCGATTTCATTAACGACCGCCTCGAAGGCAAATACGATAAAGAGGAGAAGAAAGTCTTTATAGAATTCGTCACCTGTCACTTTCACGAATTCCTAGTAATTTTTCAAAAACTATTTCGCACAGGTGTCATGTCAAACGTTAAACCTCTTGTTGCTGATGCATCACGTGGATTAAGGATAACCAGTGATTCTTAGAATCAATTTCTGCTTCGTCATCTGTTCGAGTGTACGATACAATCGAGGGGAAAAAATACGCAAATTCAGTAAAACTTTAAAACACATTCTTTTCCAGCTTTATCGTATGAGAGTTATCAAAGAGTCGTTGAAAAATATTCCACGAATTATTGGCCTGTCGTTTTGCTCACGTGATCTTTGCATGAAATCATATCCGTCCAGAGTAAGCGTTTTCTAGTTTCTTTCGGACGATGCACTTCCTCTCTAAACGCCTCTGTTTACCGATGTTTGATTGAAGCGCCATAGTTCAGATGACGCTAGTCTTATTTAAACATTTCTGAAATTGAAGTGACTCGAAGTTACTTCTATCTTTCATTCACCTCAAACGAAGCTTCACCGTTTTGCTCGTCGTCCTTCGAGTTTATACCAGAAAATATTTATTTCAAACATGATGGTCATAATTCAGCGTTGAATTTATCTAAACTAAAAGACAGTCAATTCTTAGGTCTAAATGTTGTATTTTGTGGCGGTACCGCCTCTGTATAAAACTTCTACAATTTAGAGAAGTTGATATTTCGTGTTTTTTGGGCGGAATTGATGAAAAACTCCTCTAGTTCTTCTTTATTTATGAAGCGGTGGTGAATCAAGAATCGTCGATCCGGGTATCGTTGAAATAAACGATTACTCTCAACTGACCATTGGCGAGACAGCGTGCAGTCGACAACATAATAAAGTGGATCCTATCGAAGTACCACAGCATTATAAATTTGTACCCCCGACTGGCCGAACGGTCAATGAGTGCGCGGAAATTATTTGAAACGGATTACAATACGTCTTTCCTTCCGCACATCTGGAAGAATTTTACGATGTGCGGGCAACATATATTTAAAAAGAAAAGATGGATAGATGTATCTCCGAAGTTACTTCTTTCATCGCGCATAGTGTTCGTATTCGGATTGTGAAAATGAAAGAGATCAAAAATATGCGAACATCTGCTTGTTACCGAATTTATACACAGGTTCAAACCGGATATGACTAACGAGGAAAAAGCAAAAGTAATGTCTGTTATATCTGTAGAAAAAATTTCTAAAGAGAAATTAGGAGTACGCGCACACAGATTAGTCCAGTGCGATCTAGTAGTGCGACTTGGACCCGAATTTAGTGCCCGCATCTCACAATAAACCAAAACTGTACCTCGGCTGAAGTGAAACATACGCCTTACTCGTCGTGATTGACCAAAAATTCCTCGTAATTCCTCTTTCGGCAATTTTATGGAATTGGTAGAAGTCAATGGAGGACCTTCATATCTATCAAGGGACAAGAGCAAGCGTATCCACGGCGGGGGGAGGAAATTCCCCCCCCCCCAATTCCAAAATTATGCAAAAAAAAACTTCACTTTGAGGAGTTGAGAGGGTTGGGAAAGGTCTCTCGAGGAGAGGAGGGGCAAAAAATATTTTGGTCGCGGAATCGCCAGCGTGAGTCCCCCCCCTCCCCCGCCCATAATGACGTTCTGGATCCGCGCCTGGACAAAAGTGATGCTGAAAGGCCCGATCACTCTCAACTGTGGGGTCGCTCCGTCTCTAGCATTCAAGATTTTGAATGCTGTCCAAACGAAGGCCCAGCTCTGAGTTCATGTTTTGAGTCTTTTTACTGGGCCAAAGCACTCTTTTCTCTCTATATTACATAGGCTGAAGAAGAACGAAAACAAGATATGGAAAGGCATTCATTAACTCGATAGAACGCCGGGCCAGGTACATAGGTGATACCTTAATCGTGTGGTCCGGCACTGATGGACAGATGGACCTCTTTCTGAAAACGAATGCGATGAATGGGAGCATCAAATTCATAAAGAAAGAGCGCAAGGAGACTACTAACTATTTGGGCCTATAAGAACAGGTGAGAAAATAGAATCGAGAGGATGCTAACGCACACTGACACCATCATCTCAAGGGCCTCCTACCACCGCCCATGTCTCTCCTTATGTTACCGGGAAATTCCTCTCCTGTAGAACATGGAGAAGAAGAAAGAAATCGAGATCGTGAAGCAGCAGATAACAGCAGCCAACGGTTACTTTAGAGGCATGGTTGAGAGAGTCCCTAGGAAGATGGGAACAAAGAAGAGAACCCATGACAGCACAGTGTGAAAATATTCGGGATCAGCACCATACGCAGGAAACTACTTGAGATTGTGATAAAGGCGTTTCGTGGGTGAATGTCCTCAACAACTAATGACCAAGGGTGAAGGGAACTTAAGCTAGCATCTACATCGATGAGACTGTGAGGGATTTCAACATCATGAAAAAGGAGTACGAAACATCGAGGAGCAGTAGCGTACTTACAACTTTTTTTAGCGGGAGAGGGAGGGTTCTTTTGTAGATGGTTGCGCGGCGTATGTAGGACCTCCCCCCCCCCTCCTTCCGTAGGAAAGCCGCTAGAGGTCACTGTTTGTCAAAGACTGCAATGAAGAAAATCACGATGGCGAAGAAATAGGTATTTGAAGTCATACTCGTTAAAAATATGCTCTGGCGTTGCCAAATAATCAAAAATCATTTTCCATATCTTTTTTACTATGTTTCAAAGTATGCACTGCTAGAAACATTGAAACGATGAAACCCAACCCCAATCTTGCAATACTTCAATAGCGAAAATAGGCAGAGTAAAGATGTAAAGATATACGCTGTATCGGACGGGTTTGAATGTTGGAGTGTTGACACCGACTGGCTTTCAAGGTCCGGGTTGGGGTAAGATCAACTTCGGCTCGGACTCGCAGATTTCAAAAGACAACTGGGGTGTCGAGAAAGAGGAAACCCTGTCCCAAACTTGGGAGGTTTTGATAGCGGATAAAGGCATAGTAAATTTTCTGGGGTAGAGGAAGATCAACTCGAACTTGGACTCGCAGATTTCTAATAGACAGTTGGAGTGCCGATAAGACATTGAAAAGGGGAAACCCAATCCCAATGTTTTTAATTAAAACCTCGGTGCAATCTCACCATCCACCGTTGAATCTTCTTGTGATCTGATGGTCAGTTTGAATTCGCCTGTGACGTCACAAATTTATTACATCATCTTCATCCGTAACGTCATCGTCTCAAATTTGCCTGCCACGTCGCCAGATTGTGACGTCATTAACATTCCTCTCTTTTGACAGAAGGCTAGTGTAGTCTATTGTTGTACGCTGAACCTTTAGTGTACGCCTGGTATGGACTAGAATCAATGGTCAATGTTCGGACTGAATAGTAAGCATTTCTGACAATTACTTTTTTCTCTTTTGAATGACTTTTCTTTTTCCTCAAATCGCAGTGACAAGAACTGTGTCACTGGGAGCCTTACACTTGCATGAAGCGGAAGGGGTTTGAGAGCGGAGTAATACTGGAAGATCGTCTGTTGTGAGCTCACGGTGAGAGAACGACGATCACCCCGCGTTTATTCAAAGCGGGGGAATACGCGTAAATTCACGTCGTGTTCTGTCAATGGAAGGAATATTGAGGTGAGGTTTCTTTAAGGAGAGGATCGTCTTTTGCCTAGAGCTCACGGTGAGAGAACGGTGATCACACCGCGTTCAATCGAAGCGGGAGAATACACAAAAATTCCCGTTGTATCATGCAAATGGAAGGGAACGATGTCGAGGTTTTTTCCGTTGTGAGCTCGCGGTTAGAAGGCGGGAATCGCCCCGCGCTCGAGTGAGCGGGAGGATACGCGAAAATTCTCGTGTTATGGCGATAGAAGCAAATGAAACGGAAAAAATTTCTTTTGTTGTGAGCTCCAGGTGAGAGAACTGAGAAGGACTATAACCCGGCATTCAATCGGTAGATTAGGAAATTGAAAACTCAGAAGCTGATTCTTGCATTAGGGGTGTGCTTTGCCCGTTGACGAACTCCGAAACGGTGTACGATAAGTTGCATAGTATACATCAAGTGCGGCTCGAACTTGCGATCTGTTTTGTACGAAGTGGTCGCTTCACCATTCTACCTTCGAGGGAAATTTTTGCGTTTTCCGTTCTTCCACAATCCTCCTACTCCCTTGTTCTGGCATTTCCGACTTTCTAATTCGATAATACTTGCAGCTGTTTACTTCAATAAGCCTACAAAAGTGTACGCGATACCAGCGCCTGATTTTTCACTACCTTCTAATTGATGCCATCTCACCCCTCGTGAAAGATATGTACAGATCCGCAGAAACGGAGTACCTCAGCAACTAGGAAGTTCATTGAGCATTTAAAAGACCTCAACTTCAACCTGTCACACATCACATTTTGCGGTCAGGTTTATTACACTTACATAACATTTTTACGAACCATTATGGCTCTTTCGCGGGACAGGAAATCACCGACGAATTGCGGTTCAGCGGTTCGGGTGACTTCAAAAAAAAAAATAATACACCGCTACATAATAATTTCGGACGTGAAAATAGAAACGGATAGCGTTTTATATCGTACGTACTTAATTACCGCTGTCGAATTATAGTAATAATGCAAATTTGAACGAGAGTTCAACCGCAACAAGATGATGTTGTATATACTTGCGTAGCAGCGTTTATTGTTATTTTTTTCATCTCGTTCACGAGATCGCTGGTTGTTTTAGAAAATCGTTTGTATATCCCGCACAAGATAATGGTCGTGGGCTGAAATGATTTGTAATAGGTCTGTTTTTATCATTGATGTTCCACAGCCGCAGGTTAATCGCGACCTACTTCTATTTGCATTAGCGATGATTCATCCCAACGGTTATAGCAAAAATAAAAAAAAAAGATTGTAGAAATCGCGCGCGCGTGTGTTACAGCGAACGAGTGTTTTGCAAATGAAGCATTTCAAAATTCACGCGAGCCTTCGTTTATTAGCTTTCCAGTTTTGATTCCGCGTATATTTTTCAAACACTCTACTCGATAGAACACGTTCGAAACGTGATCCAATCACCATTTTTTCCTTCTAAATCCACTGGTAATTAACTGCGACTTCTGTACTGTCCCAACGAAATCAACTCGATAGGTACTCTCTTGAGCTGGATTTTTCGCACTAAATTAACAATAATTCGTGTTTCGCGATTTTCATGGTCGTTCGTACACGACGCTCTTTATATGGTGAAAAAAAAAAAACGAGTAAATTGAATCGCACGAGTAGATCTGGTCAGAGAGTAATGGTACTAATGCAACTGATCGCCACGAATCTCATCTGCGCACTTAGGTGGTACCTTAGTAAGTAAATCGGTTTTCATCGTATTTGTGTCACATTAGCGACATTGATAACGTCGGTGAACCGGTTGGTCTTCCCAAACCAGACGATTTAATTTCGCGTTAAAATTCGACTGAAAAACCGTGAAACTCTATTTTCCTCTCGTTAACTTTGTCTCTAGTTCGGCGACTGACTGGCTGATTGGATTCGAACTGGTGGTAAATACTACAAACTTGTTCTCATTTGCATTAAGAGAACTGTACAACGCGTATAATTACGAGCTGACTTTGTTGGGCGATAAATGTCGAGTCACGATCTGTATTATTTACTATTTGTAAGAACGTACACTCGAAATTTCCTTTCGGTGGGCATCGAGTTACGATTCCTTCGCTCGATGATTACTCGTCCGTTTCCGGTGTAACTCTTCTGGTAGTCCGCATATCATTAGGTATAGAGAACAGTAGGAAAAATTGTACGCGTGCGACGGAAGAAAGTCCAGTTCTAAGAAACAAGACAGTTTCATGGTTCGGCGATTGTACGCCAAGAATTGAAATACGTATTTAAAAAAAAAAGAAGAAAATCGTTCGTGTTGATTGTTCGAGGTTTTGGGCCACGTTTGATATCTTGAAGGGTTAACGACCTTTGATATAGGTGCATATCGCTAGGACGGTGTCTTTAGGGGCAGCTGCATAGAATGGCATAAGATATGTATTATTCTCCAGGAATTAGAAGATTTCAAGTGTACAATTCTACTTCATTAGTTAGGGCACTTTCGGGTATATCACTACTGAAGGAGAAGGTCTTTAGCATTGATTCTTGCGGTGTAATACTTTGTTAGAGATTGGTTCACTCGTCAGCTGTGCTATCATCTTAGTCCGGTACAACAACGCTCTATCAAGCCGTATGACAATTAGGGCCGGCGTCTCACGAGGAAGTATTCTAGGACAACTACTCTGTGTCATGTTTGTGGTGAATACCCCTGCGACGACCAGAACTGAAGAAGCCATGTCTGCTGATCACAAAGGCATCTTATCGGCAAACAGTACACTGCAATCAACAGCTGAGGAAGTCTGCTGCTGGGTGCAAAATTGGAAAATAAAAATTAATGAACTCCAATCTGTCAGGGTCGACTTTACCCTCCGCCTTGGCAGCTACAACCACACAACATAAACGAGAAACTTATCCTAAAACCCGACTCCACACTTTGGAATGTATCTTGACCTACACATGAATTGGAAAATTCTCAGGCGGAAAAAAGCGAGAGGAGCTGAATATCAAACTACGAAGAGCAGGAATAACAACTTCAGAAACACTCAAACATCACTGCAATCGAACTTCTCGATACTAGGGCTCACAGATCAAAATCTATGCAAAGAGTCACAGACAAAAACTTTGCGAACACCTCGACCTAGTCCAGGAACCTGCGAGTCCGAGTATGGTCGCAAGGCCGTCCCCAGTTTCTTTGTATCCCCAGGTATCACCTCCTAATTTTTTCTGTTAAATGAGTTTGTAGTTGTGTGATTCCTAGAAACTAGGAGAAATATGTATGATTTTTGACATGTTTCATGTCTTTTCTCTACCCCCTAATTCTTGAAAATTGTCCGGGCGTGCGGTTGTGACCTTGGGACTTGGAAGAATTTCGGTCAAAATAAAGAAATAATAAAAGAAAATGAAATAAAATAAAATAAAAAAATGAAATAAAAATAAAATGAAATAAAAATTAAATTAAATAAAAATAAAATAAAATAAAATAAATAAATAAATAAAAATAAAATAAAGATAAAATAAAATAAAAATAAATAAAAATAAATAAAAATAAAATAAAATAAAAATGAAATAAAATAAAAATAAAATAAAATAAAAATGAAATAAAATAAAAATGAAATAAAATAAAAATAAATAAATAAAAATAAATAAAATAAAAATAAAATAAAATAAAATAAAATGAAATGAAATAAAATGAAATAAAATAAAATAAAATAAAATAAAATAAAATACAATAAAAAAAAATAAATAAAATGAAAAATGAATACAATAAAAGAATAGAATAAAAAATAAAATGAATGAAAAATGAATAAAATAGAAAATAAATAAAATAGAATAAAATAAAATGGAATAAAAATGGAATAAAACTAAATAAAATTAAATTGAAAATAAAAATCAATGTCTGGGTGGTCATTGAGAAATTTGCGAGTATAATCCTCTCTCAAAAAAAAAAAAATTGAAAAAAGTTCAATCCAAAAATAAAATGAATAATAAAATGAGGAGCGTTTTTCCAAAACTCGTTAAATCCATTTTATTCAAAATTGAGATATTAGCGTTTTTAGCGTTTTATACAAGTAATCCATCATATAAAAATGTCAAATAATTTTTGGCACCACTATCTATGCATCTAAGATATATGAGCCGTGTTATTTTAGCACCCTGTTTCAATATTCTTTGGACATCAATACATATAAATAAGATAAATTAGTTTTCCAAAACTCGATAAGTCCAAAATTTGTACCTCTTTGGCGCAGCCTCACAAGCTAATAAACCAATGCACGTGGATGTCAATTTTTGTACTCATGTATGACCATCTACTCCTACTATAACCATTCACACATTACCATTATCTCTCACTATGACGAATAGAGGTAGTTTTTTTATTTTTCCTGAAAAATTTGCTAAATGGATTTAACGAGTTTTGGAAAAACGCTCCTCAAATATAAATAAAATCAAAAATAATTCTGAAAAAACTCATCAGCCTGAAATATATTGATATAGACTGGTACTGGACCAAAAAGCGGGACGAACGAGCGAAGCGAGTGAGGCCCAGTAATCTCATCAGCCTGAAATATACTGAAGTAGAATTACACTAGACCAAGAAGGCTCATTAGCCTGACATATTCTAAAGTAGACTTATACTACATCAAGCGAGTGCCGCGAGTGAGTCCCAGAAAGCAGTCAGCCTAAAATACTCTAAAGTAGACTTATATTAGAACAAGAAGCTGGAAATTTCGGAAATTTTTGAACTATGAAGAGCTTAAGACGACTGGCGAAAGCAACGCCAAGAAATCCTTTTTCTTAGTTTTAAATTACCGTGAATGCACATCTCCTGAAATGTCTTGAAGTTTCATTGCTTCGCTATCTTCGTTACCTGAGATGCAACCATTTGAATTCAGCGTCTAAAACAGGTTTGCAGCCCATATGGGTGAACAGATGGGTCCAATTTTTTGAATTTCGAGTTTTCTCACAAGCAAAACATTTTTCACCCGCTTACCCAGCTAGAGCCTCGATGGAGCAATTTTTCTGGTAAGACGTATGGATCTGTAGACTGTCAGTTGTATTAGTAAGCACCGTCTTGGCGCAGTCTTTATACTTATTCTTCAACTCAGAATTACATCAAACGCAGACAAGGAGATATTTCCTTTCCGTTCATTGTTCTAATTTCGGCGTGCATGAGAAAATGTCATTAACATTGTTGTGTTGCATCGTTTCTCGCGATTTCGATACAGTTTTCTCTTTAATTGATTCGAGTTCGTCGAGTTTTTTTTAAATATCGGCAGTCGATGCCAAAGAATTAGCCGCTGTTGTTCTCTTTTGAATTGAATTTCTTTCACGCGCTCGATAATAATTATTATTCATTAGTTTCGTATACACGAAACCGCGACTTCCAAACACAATGAATATTCTACGACGACGTTGAGGCTTAATTTACAAATTTTCTCGCAAATATACGTCTATATTTTAATCTCGGCATTCGTTCTCATCCGTAATGATGATCGTGTATACGTTTATAAGTTTTCCACGCGAGGGAAGGTGAGCATCATGCGGATGGGAGCCTGCGTCGCCATAAGAATCAGATTTACTTCCTTTTACACATCTATAACGTGGGTACATTGCACCGTGAAGTCGATCTCTACTCTCTCAATAACGCGATTCTAATTTACACGATGAAATAATAATGAAGTATTCTATTCAAGAATAAATGTACACGTTTTTAGGCAGTCTCGCGTTAAAAACGAACTCGCGGCATTTGAAAGCGCCGTATTAAATATTTACCGAGCAACAAACGAGTAACTTTGTAGTGTAGCATTATGCTTAACTACTACCGGTTTAATGTTTTGTACGTAGGATCGACCAGTATACCCTGTAATAAAGAACAGTAAAACATTTTCAAGGATTGAGAGTCGCTGAGCTGGATTACAACATAGTAACGAGTGTCGGCATCACCTGAGATATTTCTTCATGCGAGCTGGAATATAATTTCAAGGCGCACTCTTCAACATGATATAGACGGATGATGGGAAAGAGGAGATGTGGAGATAAAGCAGTTAATATTTAAAGTATGAAAAGGAGATCTTTCGCGGTGAACGTACCTTTGAGGCCTTCGTCGTCGAAACTATAACGCACAATGAGTGGAATATTTCACCGGAAGTCGAATGCATCAGCGTACAAAATATACTAATGAGCCTAACCGTTGGCGATATTGTCTGGGGTGAGAATAAAATTTTGGACCAAAGTACTTCCCTGATGAACTTGTTTGCGTGTGTACAAGACTTAATTAGTTGTAAGTGGGGCCAATTTAATGTGTATCAAAGGGCGAAAATAGTGATAAAAATATCCAGGATCAACTCTGCCTTACAAAGTAGAACGGACGTATCTGCAAAATAACAATTAGGAGAAAAGGGATACTTGCAGCTCCTTTACCCATGATAGTTTTTCATGGTTGCAAAATCGGAAAATTTTTATTCTCACTTTTTGGAAACGATTCTAATGCTAGACGTGGCCGCAAGAGAATGTTTGGGTTGAGCCGAAGGTGACATTGATAACACTTTTTCATGTAAACATTGCATATACGTCCTAATTTGGACGTATATCTACACAAGATCTATTTTTTCAGAATTCCTTTGAAATACGTGTCTATATAGAGAAACTATCACTACCATCGTATTTCTCGTTGAAAATTGATCAAGATTCTCTCCTTTCATCCTCTGTTCTCTCATTTTGAAAATAAAAATCTTTTTCTCCTGATCGTTATTTCGTAGATACGTCCGTTCTACTTTGTACAGCAGAACTGCAAAGAAATGATGGCATACCTTACTTCGAAAAAAACTCACGGAGTTAAATGAGGGAAGGCTGAAAGGTACCTGTCTTATTAGTCTTATGGTGTTTGAAACGTTGTATATCTGGCTCTTCGAAGGGGCTATAGGCCAATTGGTGAATGGAGAATTGCATATCTAGTTACTTGAAGGAGCTATTTTAATCAGGCTATCAGTGCTGCCAGATCTACGGAGATAGGAGAGGGACTTGGAAAAATTTCAACCTCCAAGCCCCTTAAAAACTCACGAGTTCTTTAACGGAGTTGAATGAGGAGAGGCAGGGAACCTGTTTTATGAGTTATGGTGTTTGGAACGTTGTATATCTATCTTATTAAAGGGGCTAGGCCAATTGGTGAATGGAGTATTCCATAGTTTAAATATATTTTCTGTTGAATATCTCAAAAGCGGAAGTGAATTACATGATTTATACGGTGATCATCAACCAAACTCAGTCTCAGAATGAGCAAGTAGCTGAAACAACTTAGATGAGGTGTAAGTAAGTAGTGCACTGGAAATTAAAAAGTTTGGTAGTTTGTACAGAAAGAACGCGGTCGGTGATGTGAGTTCCAATTCCTCTCGATAGTTGTATCCATACGCACCCAGTCCTTCTTAGATTTCTTTGACGTAGGTATCATTATTGTGACAATTCTCTCACGTCTTTCGCGTATCTCGTGTTGTTCTGTGCACGCAGATCTCGTTCCATTTCGTCTGCATATTGTCATACGATATATCGAGTTACTTTCGGAACGAATCGTATTTCCTCAAACGCTCCATTTGGATTCGACCTTGGCCATCGAGTTTCTAATAAACTTTGTTAAGGCCTCATCACTCTTCGTACCTACGTGAATTACGTGACTCGAGCTGAAACAGGAAAATATTTTTCTCAAATAAGCGTCGTTTCGATATTTTTCTTCACGATTAATTGAATTACCGTTACAACATACCGCTTCTAAGTATATGTATGTATACTCGCTACCGATATCCAATGATGGAACAGTATAATGACTGTATCTCCCTTCAGCTTTTAAGTCGTAAATTTTTACGCATTTTTATTTATCACGACTGTGTGATAGGCGTGAAAGTATTCGCGATTATCTCTCGTTTATTTACCGAACAAAACGAGAAGTATTTTTCAATTTAACTTCCCATCAGTATCAGCGTTCATTGCATTTGAGTCATCATCCGCGGGGTCATCGTCTATTGTTGATTACTTCTTCAGCCAAAATATTGTACTTTATTCAAGTGCGCTCGAGTGCATTCAATTCGGGTACCTATACGATCTGTGCTGCCGACTAATCACCAAATCACGATTATATGACCTAGGGTGTAAACAGTGAAAGTGAATTACGCCGGACGAGTGCACGAACGAAATGATTAGAAATTCGGCCTACGTATAATTACCCGATTATTTAGAATTACACTTTACGATTTATGCTAGCATATAGGTAACGGAACTTTCATTCTATCTCGAGTGCTCACAATATGAGAAACTCTTCACACTGCACTGGCAATACGACGAAAAATTTTGCATTCTATTAAGACAATATAATGTATACGATATTGTGCATACGTGTGCAGAATGCATCGCATTCCTACGTGCACCGTATTTCAATTCGGATATCAGAATTTTTTGATCGCATCACGAGTTCATCGACTTCACACTCGCATCATTGTATATCATTTCGAGAACTCCTATTCTGTTTGCAAAAAAAGGAATTAATTCTCGAGTATCGTCTTTCACGAAGCGATAATGGGACGATATACCAATGTCGCACATCTCGTAATGATTCCTCTTTATCCGATATTACAACGCCTTAACGCACATCGGAAGAGAGTCATTAATTTCACGCGATGCTATTATTTGCTTGATTCCTATTGATGGTTCAACTACGGTAATTTTCAATATCTATACGAGCACGTAGCAGTAGCTGATTATCAAACTGCAATTTGGTGTTGACTCCGCGGAGAAGGTGGGTCGTACAACGTTACATTGTCAGATATTGTACATTTCGTTGTAGGTCAAGATAATTACGATGTCGTATTTCCAATACGAAAAGCGCTAAATAGATTATTTTTCTGGAAATTGCTCTTGAACGTGGGGGCAAAAAAAAATTCTGTTGTATTCGCTCCACTGCGCATCGTATCTAGTCAATCGTATACGGGTGGAGATGTTTACGGAGATGGTGGGGAAGAAGGCATAAGTCGCTATCATCCAATTTATTCGTTGTGAATTATGAATACGATTATCACGTTTTTCTTCGTCATTGTTGATGTAACCTATGCGATCGCCCACTCTTCTGAACGAGTTTCCAGTCTGGCCTCATAGATCATCCTGTTCATCCAGTCAGGAAATTAATGTACCTATTATTCGATTTTCCAACATCATTAGTCATTATTATATCTGAAGTACAGTGCTGTCAGTGTATTTTCTCGAAAATTCGTCTTTCGTCTGTGATCTTCTGCAGTTCATACGAAGTTCACGTTCTGGAACGAAATAAACCACTCCGGAGTTATAGAAACGGCACGAGGAGGAGGCTTAATTTGACGGTGAGATGAGGGACTTTAGTGGGCACCAATGAATCAGAGGAAAGATGTCTTAGCACGTATCCTTTTACTTGCGAAGATATTTTTCTCTTGACTCATTTGCAACCGCCAAGGCACATCGGTTTTTGCAGACGAATTTGTATCTTTTTTCAGAAGTGCAGAAAATCTGTATATCTGACAACACGGATAGTAAATACAAAGAAGCGAATCATGATTGGCTGAAAGCTGGCTATTGGTCTCAACTTTTTTATTGGCTTCAGCAGCTGCTATTGGCTTGTGCTGAAAAATTGAAAAAGAACGAGGAATATTAAGGAATTTTTTTTGAAAAAAATCGAAAATGAAGAATGTAGCCGCTAGCCATAGAATAATAACCATTTGCACCAGACAGCTACCGGCGCGCTACTATCCCATGTTGGTTTTGTTATGTAAACAAGAAATGAGCACAAGTACTCACCTTTTTAAGTGTGCTTGTAATAGTGTATTGTTTACATGGAAAAAACAGAAGTTGGTGAAGCGCGCTGCGCCGATGGCTGCCCGGTCCAAATTGAGTACCTCCAGCTGAGTAAAGTAGTCAGTATTTTGGTTTGCTGATCCGCTGCGAGATAAAGATGCTTAGCATCATGTGGACCCGATCTGAGAAGAAGCTGCATAGCGTCAACTTTGGAAAGCTTCTAATCAGCTTTTCAGAGCCATGATGCTATAAGCATCTTTTCCTCAATGCAGATTTCGAGATTGTGAAGTCACTTGGCTGGATGGCGTGGTTACCAGTGTGCTTTTACGCAACATTTTAATTCGAATTTTCATCTTTTCATTGACTAATTGGGTAGGAATGGCTCCGCTTGCATTCAAATTCTGCGTTTTACTCTTATACATCTTCAAGTAGCAGAAACACGGAATATTGCAGCTAGCTGAAACTCTAAAGCTTAATTCGGCTGAGTTTTGCTGATAAAAAAGAAGCTGAAAGCCAGCTTTATCTAAATTTTGTTTTAGCCAAAAGCCAAAATGAGTCGGATTTTTTCAATTTGTTTTTATCTTTTCTGACAACCGCAAAATATTAAGAAGTACACTGCTTGAGTTTTCAAATTTCAAATGCTCCTCTCTGACCAGATTGGATTAACCAAAAAATATGAGAAATTGGTTCCGGATCAGATCAGATGTTCAGCCGATCAGCGTAGAAGCTTGTAGCACAGATGAACCCAATTTACAACGTACAGAGCAATAGCGCTGCAGGTAGCGATTTACAGAAACTGGACGAGAAGATGATTGCAAATAATTCTATAGCTGTCAAAATCTGTTTTCTAGTAAACCTAATTTCGAATTTTTTGCCGAACTTCTTTCAACACCATCACCTTCTTGGCTCAACTCACACCAATCAGAGAGACCGTCGGCAGAAAGCGCATCACTCGTTGTATTTTGCAAATAGGTTCTTCCTTAAGTAGTGCGAAGATCCGATTCTCCTAATTGTTTCATCTGAACTCACATCTTTTCATAATTTGGATCATTCGAAAATCAGGTAAATTGAGTCAGCTGAACTGAACCAAAAGCCAAAATTTTCACGGTTGTAGATTCATGCCAAGGAAGTGGAAATTTTTGGCTGCCATACGCAGCAGGCAGGGCTGAGAACAGATATTATTCCTTTAAGTAGTTCTGGTCACAAAGGCTCTTGGAATGAATTGTAGGATCTGGTTCCTTTTGGTTGCAATTCCAAAGTCCTGAAAATATGGAAGAAGAACCGGTTCCTGTAACGCTATCTGGTTCCAATGACGTTTTTTTTTCAAGGTCCTGTTTTGGAACCCAAATCTGGAATCCGGTTCCTTTTGGTTTTGGTTCCAGAACCAAAATTTGAGACTTGGTTCTTTTTGGTTCTTGGAATGAATTAAGGGATCCGGTTTCTTTTGGTTTTTGGTTTTGGTTCTAGAATTCAAATCTGAGGTCCGATTCCGTTTGGTTCCGGTTCCAAAATTAAAATCTAAGATCCGGCCCCATTTGGTTCCCCAGAACTCAAATCTGGAATCAGGCTCCAGAATTTTAAACCAGAATCCGGTTTCTTTTGGTTCCAATTCCAGAACCCAAAACAAGGAACCGGTTTCTTTTGGTTCCGGTTTCAGAACTCAGTACCGGGATCCGGTTCCTTTTGGTTGCAATTCCAGAGTCCTGAAAATATGGAAGAAGAACCGGTTCCTGTAACGCTATCTGGTTCCAATGACTTTTTTTTTCAAGGTCCTGTTTTGCAACCCAAATCTGGAATCCGGTTCCTTTTGGTTTTGGTTCCAGAACCAAAATTTGAGACTTGGTTCGTTTTGGTTCTTGGAATGAATTAAGGGATCCGGTTTCTTTTGGTTTTTGGTTTTGGTTCTAGAATTCGAATTTGAGGTCCGATTCCGTTTGGTTCCGGTTCCCGAATTAAAATCTAAGATCCGGTCCCATTTTGGTTCCCCAGAACTCAAATCTGGAATCTGGTTCCAGAATTTTAAACCAGAATCCGGTTTCTTTTGGTTCCAATTCCAGAACCCAAAACCAGGAACCGGTTTCTTTTGGTTCCGGTTTCAGAACTCCGAACTGGGATCCGGTTCCTTTTGGTTGAAGTCCCAAAGTCCTGAAAATATGGGAGAAGAATCGGAGTATTTGGTTCTAATGACGCCTTCTTTCAAGATCCTGTTCTAGAACCCAAATCTGGAATCCGGTTCCTTTCGTTTTTGGTTTTGGTTCTCGAATTCAAATCTAAGGTCCGATTCCTTTTGGTTGTGGTTCCAGAATTAAAATCTGAGATCCGGTCCCATTTTTAAATCTGGAATCCGGTTCCAGAATCTAAAACCAGAATCCGGTTTCTTTTGGTTCCAATTCCAGAACCCGAAACCAGGAACCGGTTTGTCTTGGTTCCGGTTTTAGAGCCTAGAACCGGGATCCGGATGTCCTGAAAATATGGGAAAAGAATTGGGGTATTCGGTTCTAATGACGCTTTTTTCCAAAATCCTGTTCCAGATCCCAAATCTGGAATCCGGTTTCTTTTGGTTCTGGTTCCAGAACCCAAATTCGAGATTTAGTTTCTTTCTGATTCCGGTTTCTAAGTCCTGGAAATATCTGGAAATATGGGAGGAGAAGCGATTCTTGTAGCGGTATTTGGTTCGGGTACTCGGCCCTGGCTGCAAGAGCATCAAAAATATAGAAGGCTTTCTCAGTATTCCATATTGCATACGTAAGGTAATTCTCCTAGGTGTTATGAATCTGTTCACTTAGCCCTCAGATCTTAGTTTCCAGCTTTCGGCTTTCAACTTCATTTAATTTTTTTGAAACAAACGACCAAAAAAGATGAAAAAAGTGGTCAAAATGAGAAGTTGAAGGTCGATCTTCAATAAATAAAGCTTTTGGTTTTAGATTTGCGCCTTGAACTTTTTTTATCGGTTTTTTGTTCCGAACTTCCAACTTCCCATCGCTTCCAGTCATCGATTGTCCTGTTTTTGCTGTTGGTCAGTCCAAAGGAGAAGAAATATTTCATTGACGATCAAGATTGCGAGAGTGTGTCTTTGAAACGGGATCCAGAACATCAGTCAATTTTGTGTTCAAAGGAAATGGATGAAACAGGACAGAGAGACTAGAACAAATTTCGTTGTTAATTTTGATTGTTGAAAATATTTTTGAGGACAAGATTTTGAGGAAAGTTGTGCGGTTTTGCTATCCCCGCAAAAAAAATTTTTGAAAACACTTTTTAGGATGTGTAAAAAATGATGATTATTTCTCCTGGTCCATCCAATCAAAATGTATGTTGTGAGAGAGAGAAGAGAAAGAGAGTTCTTAGTGGAGCAGACTAGTTTCAAATCCTTTGATCCTATGGTGGCAGACTTTAAATTTTTTGAGTCTCCCTAGTAAGTCAAGATGGAGAGTTTACTTGAACCATTCCGCCGCTGAGGTGTCCGCACCCATAAATTCAAGTCAGTGACGTCTATAGGAGTCAAAACCACCCTCATCCTCCCCTGGTGATCAAAATCCTTGCATCTTTGCTGATCTCGAATGTTCCAAATTCTGGATATAGATCAAGGTCATTACTCATTAGGCTTACTAGCTCTCCTTCCTCAAGTCCAACTATCTGTACAAATAGATCAAGCTCCGAGGTCAACATTTATTCTAGTCGCGAAGTCTTGAGGAGATGGACGTACGGACACAAATCCATAGATTAAAAGGATGGAATCCTAGATCAGAGATCAATTTTCCGATTTTCTTGCACTACGTGGGGAATGCGTGCTCTAAATTTTTGATTTTCTAGAAAGTAGCGACACTATTTTTACTTCGTAAAAACTAAAATCACTCGTTCTTTGTTTTACATAAATTAGAATATAAATACCTTCTTACGTATCTCATATTTCCGAACACCAGAAAAGTCCTACCAGAATTTCCCACGTCGAGACATTAAAGCATGAGATTCGAGTCGCTTAATACCTCGCCACGCTCAATTAATCGAACTATTGTAGTACCGATATCAGTTTTCCATCTTTTTCTAGTACGACGTCTACTAGCGGGTATCGCGCATTCTTTATATCCGTAATAAGGGGCACAGCAATATCGAGAGGAAACCTTACAAATAAAACACCGACGACCATGTTGAAGGGGGAGACTTTACGTCGATAACGCCACGCGTTCCAGGGCAATTTTCCACGCGTGATGAATTATATACGTAGGAGCGAAGCAAAGTCAACGTTCTCCTAAATCTGACGAAGATTTAGACCACATATATAACAAAAATTTATATACACTTACGATCGGTAGATGTACAAACTAGGCTAGTTCATAATGGAAAATATATGTCTGCTGCGGATGGTTCAATTGTACTCGAAAATATAGACGTGACATTGGAATAACGGCAGAAAATTTTGATGATATTATATAGAATTGTAATTGGCGTAACTCGTCTTTGTGAAACGAGCTCGACACGCGAACTCAAGTGGGCCAAGAACCCCGATGTACATCGCGGATTTGACATTTCGATTGGCGCGTGAAAATGTCAAACAGTCAGGATGTTCCGTTCGTATCGTATTTTTGAAAACGTGCATCATACAGCTAAAAATGTCGCAATAATCTGAAATCATTTACGGCGATGAGATGGGAAAAATCGGAGTCACGTTGTAAGATTTTGTCGGGCCTTCGAGATAAGAAGGATGAATTTACCATTTACGAAGAAGATTCCCAAGAAGAGTATGTACAGACAATACCTAATCGGATGATGAAACTGACAGTAGTGTGCGCAACGAGAGTAGTAAACAAAATCTTCTCGTCTTTATACGGTTCATTTCGTCACGAAGTTCAGTTAATGACGGATCGTATAATACGAAGACAAGTACCTATTATTAAACGTGGGCGCAAAATATAATACGAAGTCGGTTTGCAAAAATATACTTCTGAGCGTGTATAATGTGTATTTTGAATTTGTTTGCTCGATTCAGCCTCGCATCCTTGTCATCGGTTTTCTCAATAGATCGAGTATTGACAGACTTTGAATGCGCGAAATTCGAGCGCTGCAGTTTTTTTCGATCATTGCTTCTAGAATAGGTTGAGTGCAGGAACAATTGTGTCACCAGCTGTGAAAGAGACGTTCCAAGTGGAGCGAGTGTGAGTCTGCACTTGATCATCTATGTTACGACAGCTACACTCTTCATATCTACGCATTACTAATTTCCATAACTCTATTCACTAGTACCTCCGCACTTTCTAGAACATTATTTCGGCGAGCCCGATCTTACCATTGAAATTGACAGATTGTCAGGAGCGCCGGTAAGGAGCCTTCTAGAGAATATAGGCGGAAATTCGAAGGAAGGGGCTGGAGTCATCGACTTCAGCATCCCTTTTCGGGTCGGAACTAGCTCTTCAAATCATTTTATAACGTCATTGCGTGTATAAGACTTCATTTCTCGTACCTTCGCAGAAATTCTTCAAAAAGATCAGCCAAATTCTCCCTCTGTCCTCGGGTCAAAATTTTTCATCGAGTTCGCACATCTGTTTTATTTATTGTTCTGTCAGAATGTACGTCGATTAATTTTGTTTTTTTTCTTTATATTGTTACAGAACTGGAAAAATGAATTCGGTAATATCCGGAGGTACGGATGTGGTGGATGAGTGCCCTGTCATCAATGGGAATAAATCCATCAAGCAAAGGTACGAATAATTGAAATTTCATCTACCGAAGCGTCGATATTGCAACGCGAAGTAATAATTTCTTTTTTTTTGTTTTAGATTGGCTGCCCTCCAACAGAGCGGTCAATTAGACTGGAAAAAACGTGTAGCGAAAAAGGACGTGTCGTCCCCGATCATTAAAATTAACGTGAGTAAAAAACTTAGATGGAAATTCGTACTTACGTACGGAGCCACACGAAAGAATGCCTCGAGATATACATAAATTAAAACGTTATTACGACTGGAACGTGTTCGAAGAAAATCATAAAGCCGCGGGAGCTTGATCGAACCTATAAAACTTACACATTTCTATAGCGTGTTGATTAGATAGTCATTTTACGATATTTCTGCATTCTATTGTGCTTTTGTTTTTTTTTTTTCTTAGGAGACGCAAGAATTGTTGAAAAAAGAATTACAAAATGGTTTCCGATGTAAGATTACGGGTGGCGTTCGCATGGATGAGAAAAACGACAATGGCTTGGCGGACCGATTGGAGAAGCTGGAGACCGCCAGTCAGACGTGGAAGAAACGAGTCGAGCCATCGGACGCGGTGCAGTTTTCGGTGGCCGGGAAAATCGCGTCCACTTTGCCGTCGACGCCGACGACGCCTAAGTTGCAGCCGAGTTCGCCGTTATCGGAGAGGAAGAAACGTGGTCCCTGTCCGTCGCGATTTCGAAGTAAGAATAGTATACCGTATAGCTAATTACTTATCGACCGATCATCACACCCTCGTACCGACTGTAACCGCAAACTCTTCCTCCAACCCTACAATAGTTTAATTCGTTTCCAATTTGATCACAGTTCCTCAAAAGTTGAAATTTGATATAGTCTAACGATTGTATTAAAGTCCCTCTTATCAAAATTGAGGAGCTTCACCTAAGCTGCCAGATATTGGGGTGTAGGCCATTATTCAAAATGACCTTGATCTCTATCTGGAAATCAGCTACGAAAACCTGTTAGAGATTCCTCTCTTACCGCCTCTCACCTTTCTATCGCTTCGACGTCTGTCTTCGGCAAACTATTTCAAGAAATACTGGACAAAATCTGAATCGAGTGACATCCTTTCTCCATATCGATACGGCTTCTGCAAAGGGCCATAATATCCCTCAATCCATATCTGACTTCGGTCTCCAAATTAAAGAAGCTCTCCGCTCAAACTCGAAACTGACTCCCAGGAAGCGTTTCCCCGTGTGTCTGCCGCCACTACATCTCCTTCAAATTATATGACGTTGGCCTTCGAGGCAATTTAGCCGATTCCTTCATTCTCGTCTCTAACGGTTAGAATTCGAGATCAAAGTAATCCAAAAAGGCGTTTCCTTGGAAATTTCTTCCTAACCGCTATAAATAACCTAACAGACTATCAGATTTCGCCTTACTCAAACGCCTTTTTGCGGATGACTTTAGTATCTCCCCACACTAACCTCCAACCCCAAATGAGCGGTGAGGGTACTTCAAGTAACCCTTGACAGAAGCTTGAAATGATCGCCGGACCATAGATCTTGACAGTAGCGTATTTAAAAATTGTCTCATTCTACTGAAAAGTGTGGAGGAACTAAATAAAGTTAGAGGCCATTGTAGGTTTGCGATGGCAGCTGGCAGCGGGGGCGCTCGCGATGACGTTGACGCGAAAATACCCCTTCAGAAAATGAGTTGGCTGGGCCCTTCTCAGTATACTGCATGATAGACCTGTTATCATGAAGGCTGGAAATTGAAATTTTCTCAAAGTCCCTAAAGTAGGTCAAGGTCAATGTCATGGATGACGTCATAAAGCATGCTGGCTAGAAATTGAAGTTTTCTCTAGTACCCAAAGTAGGTCAAGGTCATTCATGACGTCATAAAGCGTCACACGTCACGTCATGTGACGTCACGCAATTCACAAAAACTCCTGGACGCGGACGTTTTCTGAGGATGTAATTTTTCCAAGTCCTTAAAGTAGCTCAAGGTCATTGATGACGTCATAAAGCGTCATACGTCACGTCACGTGACGTCACGCAATTCACAAAAACTCCTGGACACGGACGTTTTCTGAGGATGTAATTTTTCCAAGTCCTTAAAGTAGCTCAAGGTCATTGATGACGTCATAAAGCGTCATACGTCACGGCACGTGACGTCACGCAATTCACAAAAACTCCTGGATGCGGACGTTTTCTGAGGATGTAATTTTTTCAAGTCCTTAAATTAGGTCAAGGTCATTGATGATGTCTTAAAGTGTCACACTTCACGTCACGTGACGTCACGCAATTCACCAAAACTCCTGGATGCGGACGTTTTCTGAGGATGTAATTTTTTCAAGTCCTTAAAGTAGCTCAAGGTCATTGATGACGTCATAAAGCGTCATACGTCACGGCACGTGACGTCACGCAATTCACAAAAACTCCTGGATGCGGACGTTTTCTGAGGATGTAATTTTTTCAAGTCCTTAAATTAGGTCAAGGTCATTGATGATGTCTTAAAGTGTCACACTTCACGTCACGTGACGTCACGCAATTCACAAAAACTCCTGGATGCGGACGTTTTCTAAGGATGTAATTTTTCCAAGTCCTTAAAGTAGCTCAAGGTCATTGATGACGTTATAAAGCGTCATACGTCACGTCACGTGACGTCACGCAATTCACAAAACTCCTGGATGCGGACGTTTTCTGAGGATGTAATTTTTTCAAGTCCTTAAATTAGGTCAAGGTCATTGATGATGTTTCAAAGTGTCACACTTCACGTCACGTGACGTCACGCAATTCACCAAAACTCCCGGACGCGGACGTTTTCTAAGGATGTAATTTTTCAAGTCCCTAAAGTAGCTCAAGGTCATTGATGACGTCATAGACCGTCACACGTCACGTCACGTGACATGACGTCACGCAGTTCACAGAAACTCCCGGCCACGGACACGGACGCGGACGTTTTCTGAGGTTGTAATCCCCATAACAAAATGGATAGCGGGTTCCCCACTAAAAAAACGCTGGATCCGTTGAAAATTGATGAGTCTACAGGTTTTTGGCAGCTCTCTAGAAGCTTGGATCCCAGATCTACGGATTTTTGGTCCTCGAAAAAGATACGGGTCTTTTCTTTAAGTTTGCCAAGTTCCTCAGTCTCACACTCGAGTCCAAAACTAATCCCCTGGACCCTCCCTCTCCTCTCATATCGAAATATTGAACCAAAACGCCTTCGAACGCACCTGTGCCTTTCACTTTCCCGTACCAGCCGGGACCGCAAACTCCTGTTCACAATTTGCAATAGTCTAATCCGCTCCGTACGTGAATACGGATCTCTGATTTCCATTCACCCCAACGAGACAATCGTGAAATTGCTAAGCTTAAGCTTCTTTCAATGTTTCGTGATTAGACTGACCCTTTATGCACTACTCACTAGCCGTTTACTCAACCTATGCGTTCTTCCTCTCTGTTGCCGCGCTCTCTCCCTCAGTACTAACTTTTTGGCCGCAATATCGCCATCTTTTCAAGTGCATTGAACCCACGGAAATCACCCCACCTGACACTTCAATCTCACCGAAGTTAGGTTGCCCTCGTTCTCTTCTCTATGAATACCAGGACACTTTGACCTTGAAAAACATGACGCAGGTGACCTTGTCGCAAAGAAATTACTGCGTTCACCTTCCATAACTGCTCCTTCCGCTCTCCCTCCAATTATCTTGAATACTCCTATACTTTTTCATCGTCTCTTCCTGGCACAATCTTTAGTCCTCCTATTCCATTGGTCCACTTCGAACCGTCCCTTCCATCGAGAGAAAGTCATTGGAGGCAGAATACATGCGTAAATTAATTGCGGCTCACGTTGAAATTTAATCTCTAAAAAATTATAAGCCGTGTCTACAATTTTACAAAATTTCTTAGATTCCCAATATTTCTTGAATCGTGATGTATTTGATATTTTTCATCGGTATGCCCTCATCTAATATCGCGTCGTTCTTCGCTTTCTCCCGCAGGTTTCAGAGAACAAAAGAAAGAAAACCAATCGGAGCCGACTTCACCCGAAAAATCCAAATCCGACGTTACCATTAATCGCAGCAATTCTTTACCCGCCGAAGATCTAGAAGAAGGTACGTCACGTTTACGACAAAACGCATTGCTTGGTAATTGTAATTTATTTTATGAACCAAACTGAATGAATGATCTCGTTCGAAAAAAAAGAAAGCGAACATCCAAACGACATTTGGAGAGTACACGTATATAAATGTTACAACAATCGTGCTCTGAATGAAACGTCTATCAAACTTTTATGTTTAATTCGCTAATAATGTAAACCGATGATGAGAAATCGGCCATGTTGCGTCAGAAGTCAGCAACAAGCCTTCCTACTGTTAAATCCGTTATCGGACAATACATCCGTGGTGAAAAACAGATTAAAGATATTGTGCATCCTTCCAAATTAACGAGCATCAAGAACTACAGATACTTGAGACGTTCGCTCTCGCGAAATTATTACGAGTCGGAAGCAATTAAGCGCGTCTCGCAAGCTCCGAACTTGCAAGGAGAGAAACACGATGAATTGTTCGTCGACTGTTGCCATTGTGGAAGTGTAATGAATGACTCGAAGAAACATAGAATTGAGAATGATTCGGTCGCTGCTCGTCAATCCGTATCCAAAAGATCGAACAGCAATGTTTCCAGCGCGAGTTCGTACGAATGTCACGATAATAAAGTTGATGGGAATTTACGACGGAAGTTCGTTGACGGAGATCACGGCGATACCTGTGAACGGGAGCCCTGTAAACAGGAAACTGATTTGTCGGATAGCGGCGGTCCGCTTCGGCTGACACCTATCAAGATCGGGAAAGTGGATCGTATTCGCTTCGAAGGAGACGATGCATTAATTACGTTGAAGCCTAAAAGTACTTCCGAAGTGCTCGCCGAAACTAGCAGTGCAGGGATTGACTGTTGTATTCAATTAAAAGGCTCGAATATTTTGTCAGCGAACAAACAGCCCGATGAAATGGTAGAATCCAATACCCCTGAATCCTCATCTACCACGAGTAAAGAGAAGCACACTGTAGCATTCGCGTGCGGAGATGAAATCCGTCCATTACGTAGAAAATCTTCTCAACGTAATGACTCGAAATCTTCGAAAACGGAGTTATACTACTGTAAAGAGAAGATCGCCGATGAACTCGATCAAATAGCGTTTCTAGAAAAGGAAGTGAGAAAAGCGGAAATTGAATTTCAGGAATACGAAAAAACAGCGCAATATCGTTTAGCTCGCAGCGACACATTTCTATTTCCCGAGGACGAGTTTCGTGAGTTATTGAAAGAATTTTCAACTACTTCGGAGATGTCGCCACCACCATTACAATCGTCTTCGTTAATGAAAACCAATATTCTCAAGGGCGGTAACCTCAATTTCGTCGTGAGCGATTATTTTAACAAATGTTACGATAATTTAAACAAACGAATAAGTCAATTCGCTGGCGAACGTCAAGCGCTTTGTAAAGTCTTGGAACGATTGAACGAGGATCGCGCTAAATTACAAAACTATATTAAGTATTTAAAACGTAAACCGTCGTATGTGAAAAATACGAAGATTCGTTCGTGATATATGGCTCGTGTTTTTTTGTTCGGGGACGGTGACGAGCGGAAGTGTATTAAAAAGCGTGAACTGCTGGGGCTCAGCGCTCGAGCCTAATCAGATATAAATTCTTGGATTGTAAATTTCATCGCAAAAATATGAATCAACGGCGTGTAGAATATCAACCTCTTTTAGTTTCAATGGGTAGATATGTGATAGAAAAAGAATAGAATTATTACCTATGGATATTATCTATTAAGGACGATATAGGTTAGCATTCTCTAAGAAAATTATTCTCTTCCATTTTCAGACAATAAAGCTCGTGTTACGAAATCGGAAACGAATACGGTGGTTACGATTCCTCAAATATTCGACGATAATTTCTCAACATTTTTCGGCCACGTAGAATCGGTACCCGTTTCTGTCGACTTGACGGCATCCGATGCTGATTTCAGTTTTATCAAGTCGGAAGCACCGCGTCTAGTGTAAGTTCAACTTTTTTTGATTTCTTGTTTCGTTATCTTCTTCATTTGACGAGGAATCTTTTTTTGTTTAGGCCCACTCATAAGAAAGCTCGAGCCCAGAGGAAGCATGCTTCTTCGGGAAATCCTTTAAAGAATATGGCGACGAAAATCGAGATTAAAAACGAATACAGAGAAGTGAAAACGAACACAGCTGAACGTGAAATGAAAAGAGTGAACGTAGAGAAAGGTAAGTATCGACCTACATTGATCTGATATGAGCTCGGAACTGCATTTATGAGATTATTCAAATAATGCCTTTTCGCGTTATTCTAGTTTCAAAACATTCGTCGTTAGCGGTTGAAGCATTGGCTGGTCTAGCCTCGAAAGAAGACTTCGCAGCTGTGCAACTGAAGAAAGCAGTTCCTCTATCGTCCCCGATGTTACCATACAAGCCGCTTATGCTATTGCATGTCAAAGGAAGGAGACATGTTCAGACGAGATTGGTCGAACCGATCGTCGACTCTGTAAACAGTGGAGATTCTTACGTTTTGGTTACCCCCAATGATGTTAGTATTTGTTATTATCATAATCAATGAGATAAGAAAACTCATTTTACCTGCACACACTCATCAGTTTCAATCAAGTACCTACCACTATCTAAAAAATACTAGGTTCCACATCAATTTTGAATTTGAAATAAGTGAGGTATGATGGTATCAGGATTACATCTCATTTAAGTTGATTGACCTCCTACACTACCTAGGTATTCGAGAAATTTTCGTATTTTGGTTGGGCCGAGACCACTAAATTTAACTCTTTTCTCTTATTTTTGAATACCTAATATGTAAGTTCTCCATCGAACGCAGTCTCTCGAGTCTCAAACACAGGTTTTGAGTCTTAGTCTTGAGTCTCAAGCTCGAGTATCAGTCTCGAGTCTCGTCCTCAATTCACAAACTCATTTCTCAAGCTCGAATCTCAGTCTCAAGTGTCGGTCTTGAGTGTCAGTTTTGAGTCTCAAGCTCGAGTGTCATTCTCGATTCTCAGCCTCAATTCTCAAATTCGATTCTCGATCTCGAGTCTCAGTGTCCTTGAGCCTCAAGCTTGAGTATTAGTTTCAAGTCTCAAACTCAGGTTTTGAGTCTCAGTCTTGAGTCTCAAGCTCGAGTGTCAGTGTCGAATCTCAGCCTCGATTCTCAACCTTGAGTCTCAGTCTCGATTCTCAACCTTGAGTCTCAGTCTCGAGTCTCAAACTCGAGTCTTGAGCTCGAGTCTTGGTCTTGGTCTTGATTCTCAAACTTGATTTTCAAGCTCAGGTTTCATTCTCGATTCTCAGCCTCAACTCTCAAGTTCGAGTCTCAGTCTCCTCGAGCCTCAAACTTGAGTCTTAGTCTCGAGTCTCAAACTCAGGTTTTGAGTCTTAGTCTTGAGTCTCTAGCTCGAGAGTCAGTCTCCCGTATCAGTCCCGAGTCTCGGTCTTGAGTCTCAGTCACAAGTGTCAGTGTCGAGTCTTGGTCCCGAGTGTCAGTTTCAATTCTCAGCCTCGATTCTCTAGCTTGAGTCTCAGCCTTGATTCTTAAACTTGATTCTCAAGCTCGAGTCTCAGTCTCGAGTATCGGTCCTGAGTGTCAGTCTCGATTCTCCAGCTCGAAACTCAGTCTCGGGTCGCAGTCCCAAGTGTCGGTCTTGAATGTCAGTTTCGAGTCTCAAGCTCGAGTGTCATTCTTGATTCTCAGCCTCAATTCTTAAATTCGTTTCTCGATCTTGAGTCTCAGTATCCTCGAGCCTCAAGCTTGAGTCTTAGTCTCGAATCTTAAGCTCCAGTCTCAGTCTCGAGTATCGGTCCCGAGTCTCATCAGTCTCGATTCTCCAGCTTGAGCCTCAGTCTCGAGTCGCAGTCTCAAGTTTCGGTCTTGAGTGTCAGTTTCGAGTCTCAAGCTCGAGTGTCATTCTTGATTCTCAGCCTAAATTCTCAAATTCGTTTCTCGATCTCGAGTCTCAGTATCCTCGAGCCTCAAGCTTGAGTCTTAGTCTCAAGCTCCAGTCTCAGTCAAGTATCAAACTCGAGTGTTAGTCTTGATTCTCTGTCCCGAGTGTCAGTCTCGAGTCTCCGTCTCGAATCTCAGTCACGAGTTGAGTCTCAGTCGCCTCGAGCCTGAAGCTTAAGTCTCAGTCTCGAGTCGCAGTCTCAAGTGTCAGTCATGAAAGTCTGTCTCGAGTCTTGGTCCCGAGTGTGAGTCTCGAGTCTTGTCCTCAATTCTCAAACTCGATTCTTAAACTCGAGTCTCAATCTTAAGTCTCGGTCTCGATTTCGAGTCTCAAACTCATGTCTGGAGTCTCAAGTATCAAGCTCGAGTGTCAGTCTTGAGTCTCTGTCCCGAGTGTTAGTCTCGAGTCTGAGCCAGGATTCTCAAGTTCGAGTCTCCGGCTCGAATGTCTGTCTCAAGTTCAAGTGTCAGTTATGAGTCTGAAGCGTGAGTCTCGATCTCGAGTCTCGGTCTCTAATTTCAAGCTCTAGTCTCAGTTTCGAGTCTCAAACTGAAGTTTCAAGCTCGAGGAGGGCCGTCGCCAGGGGGTGGCGAGTAGGTATTACGGCTTCAGGCCTCGCGCTATTGCAGGCCTCGCGCCTGCGATGGGGAAAAAATTAAAATTGCCTAAATTGAACAAAGAGCTCATGTAAGAATTTTGCTTTAGTCCTCAAAAAGTCTGGCGACGGCGCTGGGCTTCAGCCGGGCGTGGACATGAATTCGTAATTAGATGATTATGATCCCAAATGTTCTTAAAATTGCTCTCATATATTTCTCCGATTGAATAATTCTGAATATTTTTAGCACTACCTGTGGCTTTAAATTCTATTATCGAAGATGTATCAATGATGAAAGTTATCAAACATTTTGTAAAGTTTTCGGTGATCTCTCATCGTTTGATAACCGAAATATCTGAACTGTATCGTTCTCGTATACTTACCATTGATTTTTTTATGTTTTAGATATATCACTACGTTGGTCAATACGCTAACGTGATCGAGCGTTCGAGAGGATCGGAAATTGCTCAGCATATATTAGCAGCTCACGATTTAGGATGCAGTGGAGCCACTCAAGTGATTACCATTGCCGAGGACTCGGCCAAGACAAATCCAAAAAACACTCAGAAATTCTGGAGCGTGTTGGGTGCTAAGTCCGAGCAAACATCGTCAATAAAAGGTTTGTGCTCCTCTCTCGATCGACTTTCCCGCATTGATAAAATGTTTTAAATGTAAAATATCACTCACCCTCAGCAATACCTACCGGTCATCCTGATGAAGACGAAGTTTACGAGAGTTCTTTGCTCTCTACGAACATGGTTTACGAGGTTCACGAAGACGAGCTCGTTCCAGTCGAGAAATATTGGGCCTCTATCCCAAAAATCCAAATGTTGGACCCCAATAAAGTAAGAACTTCGATATTATTCGGTGGAATGAATTTCGAGTACAAAAATTGTAACAGCCAAACTGTTTTAGGTACTGGTTTTTGATTTCGGCACTGAGTTGTACGTGTGGATGGGTAAAAACGTGGATATAAAATTGCGTAAATCCTCCGTCAAGCTAGCCAAAGAGCTGTGGGAGAATGGTTTCAATTACGAAGAGTGTGACTTGTGCCCCATTAACTCGGCTTCAACTATCGGAGATCGAGGTTCATCTTCGATTGTGGGAGAGAAACGAGGCGCTCAACGACCGGATTGGTGTTTATTTGCCAAAGTAACGCAGCATATGGAAACCGTGTTGTTCAGGGAAAAATTCTTAGATTGGCCAGACTTCACAAGAGTTATTCGAACGAAGGAGCAGGAAGAAAATTCCGAAAAACAGTCCAGTTTCAATTTCAATGTGACCCCACCGAACGCTAAAGAAATGCTAGATACGAAAATTAGCGAACCCGATCTCGTTTTAGAAGGCAATCATTTGGGAAGAGGTACTCAATATTTTGACGAAGAAGTAAGTACAAATCATGAAATGGAATCATACCTGTGTGTGATCGAAAACTATATTTTTAATTACTTTTACAGCGGAGGTTGTTTTACCAAGTGACGACAACGGAAGTGAAGTTGTGGCATGTAGCGGAATTCGAGAGTGAGGAAGTACCCGAGGACTCGATCGGCTCATTTTTGAGTACGAACAGTTACGTTATCAAATGGGTCTACTCCATATCTTATACCGGTGAGAACTCAATATTTTAAGTTCGAATCAAGAATGTGATGTTGAAGTTCTATTTCATTGGTGTTCTCCTTTCAGGACGGGAGCTTACTGGCCAACCATCGAAACATACCACCTTGGGTCGCGACCGTTGCGTCTATTTTTATTGGCAAGGGAAAAACGCATCATTGAATGAGAAAGGAGCTGCTGCTTTGCTCACTGTTGAATTGGATGAGGAGAAGGGCATTCAACTACGTATTTGTCAGGGATCTGAACCACCAGCATTTCTCAATTTGTTCAAAGGTCGAACGATCATCTATAGAGCTAAAAGATCATCTAGTGGTAAGTATTTGATTGAACGGCAGGTGAGCTTTTGGTTCTCCTGTTCCTCGTGTGAGTGTTACTAGGTCCATTCTTTCGTATATCTCTCGTTCGTGTATCAAGTGCTTTTTACTCATTAACGAACCGTTTTTTAATCTATGATTTCTTCAATCGATGAATATCTTCATTTTTAATATTATCCTCGCCCTTCAAACATTGTACATACTTACTTCGCTTGAAAGAGAATTTCCAACGCATTAATTTGTTTTAAATATATCATCAGTCTTTGAATAGAAAAGTTTATATCAACGCACGTGGAACAAAATAAAATGTGAAAATAAAAATGAACCTACGTTTTACTTCGGAGTAGGTAATCTCAATTTTACTATTTTTATTTAGACAAAGATTGGCGTTTGTTCATTTGCCGCGGTGAAATCGAGAATGAAGCTTCATTGCTGGAAGTTTCTTGTAACATAAGGCAACTCCGAAGCAGAGCTTCTTTCGTTCTAATTAATGTAACAACCGGTACAACTTTTGTTTGGCATGGCTGTAAGGTGACCAGGAATGCATCCAATGTAAGTATGAACATAAATTATGTTGGTATTCAATGAATGGAACCGTCAAAACAACATCATTACAATTTGTTCATTCTTTTCAGGTATGTCAAATGGCGGTTAATAAATTGACTGAAAACCCACCTGCAGAACTCGGCTTAGCATCTGACGTCATCCTGAGTGTAACAGAAATTAACGAAGGAAGTGAACCCAAAGAATTTTTCACTGGTGAGTAGCACACGTTCTGTCACACAAAATAAATTCTTCTCGAAAGTGTAGAAAATAAAACGAAGTTTTTCGTGACTGATTACCTTAATCTTTGAGGTCTGAAAATTTTCTCCGTGAAAAGAGAAAAAATCAAATTTTGCGTAGAAATGTGGACAATCTTTGAATGCCGATGAAACGTCTTTAGTCATCAATTACTAAGAACAAGGGTTCTAAGAATTGATAATTCCCAGTTTGAACCTACCGTCAAGTGATAAGCTGAACGCCTCTTCAAATATTCTAATTTGTGTGTCTTTTTCTATTCCAGGATTAGGCAGCAGTAGCAGAAAATTATACGTCAGTCTTCTAAACGATAAAGAAACATACGACAGCACCCCATTGTTATTCCATCTAGCCTCAAATAACAGCGTGTTCGCAGCGACTCCCGTTTCTTCCCCTTGTCACAGTGCAAAACTCGTGACCGCGTATCCATTCTTACAAGAAGATTTATACTCGGCTAACCAGCCTGGTTAGTTGCATTTGATTTTTGGTCATCACTATTCCTGCTTCAAATACATTATAAATATTATTTTTTTTATTATTAGCCTTATTCCTGTTGGATTCGGGCAAAGAAATATGGCTGTGGCAAGGTTGGTGGCCCGAACGCGAAGTTACGGACGGCGTCGAAGTTTTGCCATCCACCAACGGCGAAGCCCAGAACTTGGACAAAGATCGCGGATCAGCGTCCATAAGATGGCAGGCGGAAAGACGAGCGGCGATGCAAACAGTCCTCGAATATTGGAAGTTGAAATACGGCGATAAGCCGATTAAAGCATTTCTAGTGTGGGCTGGTTTAGAGCCGATTCAATTTACCAACTTATTTCCCGACTGGACTGACAGAGATGACGTAGCCGAAATGAATATTCTGGTGAACAAAAGCTTTAATGTATTTACTCGTTTCGTTAAACAAGAGTCGATGTCAAATTAAAAATCGTCGTTTTACATTTCTCGTAGGATGGTAAGAAATCGGGTGAAATGTTGGACGTCGAACAGGAATTAGAAAGGTTGACGCAATCCACCTATCCTCTCGAGCAATTACTTCAAAGACCTCTTCCAGAAGGAGTGGATCCTACTCGGTTGGAATTGTACCTTTCTTCGTCTCATTTTAAAGTAAGTCCGACGTTATATGAATCTTTCTCCCTACTTCTGTTACGATGTTCGGATTTAGTATTTTAACGCTTTCGTGTTTTAGGAAATAATGAAAATGACGAAAGAAGAATTTACCGCACTTCCCAGTTGGAAACAGACCAATTTAAAGAAGCATGTTGGGTTATTCTAAAGGAAAACAAAAATAGCAAATATATCTATCTTTTGATGTTGAAATTTTAGTTAAAAGATTTTCTTCTTCCTCTTCTCTTTAATAGTATCGAAAACTTGAAAGCCTGTATTTTGTTCTTGAAAATTTTCCGTAAAAACGAACAATGTTTTTGTCGAAGTAAATTAATTAGTTTTCATGAAGTCTATACATTGTAACTATCCTCCGCACTACATGTATATTGAGCGAAATTTTCTAAAAATGGCGAGCGCGTACGTTATAACGAGCATCGCCTTTTCGTATATCGATGATACTTTGTGTTCATTAACGATATGATGTGTATACGTCTCGCTTTTTAATTCTTTTTTTTTTTTGTATTCAACACTGCTTCTCTTGTTATTTTTCTCCCTCTTTTTTTTTTTTTTTTTTTTTTTTGGCTGTGATTATTCTTACGTTTTTCTTCCTTTTTCAAAAGGGCGATACGCGTCTGTTGAAAACTATTTACCGGGACCGCGTGCTCGTGTTCTCTTTTTTATTTGAATTAAGATTATGTGATTTTATTTTACTTTCTTTCATTCTTTCAATATCGTACGATTCACGACGTGAGAGGGCCATTGTACGTAACTAAAGGAACATTTTTTTTTTAATTTACATGATTTGATTTTTTTTTTCTCGAATGAGGAAAAACTTGTGAGTCGACATTTCTGCCAATTTTTCTTTCTGATCCGATATCAATTGACTGTTTTTTTTTTCTTTTTTACTTTCGCGATTTTTATCGGCTTTGTTCGTATTTTTTTAATTGCTGTACGACAGACTTCCTATTTCGAATCATAATAATTCTGACGAACATTGAACAGACATAATAATGAAGAGAATCTGAGAGCTTTGAAGTTTCATAATATGTACGAGCTTTCTTTCTCAACCTGTTTTCATTTTATTATAATGAAGATCTTTCAGAATTCTTGCTTTTTTACGTACGACATTCTCTCTATTATTTTATTGTACATATCATAATAAATTTGGAATAATTTTTTAAACATTACATATTTTTTTAATTCATTTCTTGTACCTAAAGTGAATAAAAAATGTGATTTATTCGTGTCAATACTGAGTGTTTCTATGTACATTATCAAACTCTGAAGGGGCTTTCGAATTTCAAGGCTTAGACTTCCCTTGATTCCTTTTTTTCGTTGCCGTTTATAGTCTTTGGTATGCGTACCTAAATGAAAGTATATTTGTGGTAGAAATAGCATTCATTATTCCCCCTCTTTGAATTGTGGCTACACTGCTGTTGGAACTCGACAAGTTTATGATTTCCAACACGGGTTTCAAGTCATTCAGTCGCGCTAGAAAATGACATTCACCAGCCAATCAATCAGTTATGGAATCGAAAAAACTGATTCCTCAATTAGCCAAGAAATTTGAACTGTTAGTCACAGTCAGTCAATCAGCTTGAGTCAATGCTGAGTGCGCCTTTCAACCGGTGTTGTACAGTACTAGTGAATAAAATTCATTGACTCGTAAAGGTTATTTTCAGATTTTCACCCAAATAAAATCCGGGGATGATGGACGATAATATAGTTATGTAACACTGCCTACAATGACATGCAGGAAAAGTCAATAAACTCAGGTGACAGGACTCGGGTAAAACTTGGGGGAACACCTAATTATCCAAAACTTACACCTGAGGCGACCTCACGATTAAAAGAATAATCAGGTATAATAATTTACCACCTTGATTGGTCTGGTCCGTGCTCTCCTGTCCGAAGTTGGATTAATGAATTGACACACCCGAATCAAAATCAACAATCAGGAAGAAATTTAAATAGACCTATGGTTGATACGGCTATTTGAGATTTAAACAGTCGGACTTGAGCTGATCTTTTAATGAAAAATTCAATTATCTTGCTATTTTCTCGATGCGAGTATTCTTTCTTCCAATATCGGTTGTGTTTAGATAGTGTTTCAGATATTTTGTCGAATATCCAATGATCATTTCAACACAATTCAAAATAAAGTACTTATTGTACGTGGAATAGAGCTCCAATTTCTCAGATTGTAATTTTCTTCGGTTTTTGATTAATGAAATAGGTAGTAGGTCAGTCATGGTGTAAGAAGCCGTGGTAAGAAGTAGGTAGTAATAACTCGTAATCACGATCACGATTTACAATTCACAAAGGCCTAGACAAAATTCAGAATGACGTCACATCGCGCCAAATCGGCACAATCCCTGGAGCTCGAGCGTTTGGCAACCGAAATATTGACTCCCATAAGAATAACACAGGGAGCAATGATCATCGTGCTACTAAATGATAATAATGTACTTCTTAATATCTATACAAGTTGATAAACATGCACTGAGAACCTTATAGATTCTAAATAATATAATATATCTGATCTCTTAATTATTCCTCATTATAACTCAAGTCTCATGTAATAATAAGTATTTAATCTTTGCTCCCCTTGTTAGGTATTCGAACGGGAGTCCATTATTTTTTACGCTACCATACGTTGGGTAGTTTTGCCACAAAATCAATCACATGCTTTGGAGATGGCACGGATTTGGCGTAGTTCAACGTCATCGTAGAATTCTGTCTAGCACAGCCCTACAAAGTGAGATGGACGTATATCCAAAACAACGATTCGGAGAATGGTATATTCTTTTCAAAAAGTTGAATTAGAACGAAACAATTATTGTACAATCCGGCAAATTTCTTGATTTTTTACCTGAGAATCCGATGGTCGTCTCAAATTCTTGTTAACAGCATTAGTTTCGGAGATATTTACTAATATTCGCGTAAGAGGATATACGCCCCACTTGCCGACAAAGGAATAGGGCGTATATCCACTAAACTTTCGAATGATTTCACCGACAGAGCACACACGCACACACTCATAGGTAAACCAAACAGAAGATATGTTTCTCTAGATTCGTATTTTGGATATACGTCCATCTCACTTTGTAGGGCAGCGCAGTGCTCGGACCAGGAACGAATACCCGGGAATTCAAGAAATTTCTCGGGAACATGCTGAAAAATCGGGAAATTTTCCCGAATTTCCGAAACATTCCCAGTTCCCGGGGAAAAATTCCGGGAAAATGACCAGGAATGTATTCCCGGGAACGTCCGAACACTGCAGTTAAGGAACTATAAAGATAGGTATGCGCAAGTGATAAGAACGCGTCCGTCACCATGCTGATAAAGTCGCAGGAGGAGCAATTTCAGTTAATCCTAAGAGAATTTAAGTCATCAAACTTCAAAATACAAGAATTCTAACTCCAAAATAAAGTGAAACGCGCTTATTTTTTATTTTATTTGGCTAATCATAATCTATCTAAAATCAACCAAAATTCGATTTTGTGATTTAAATTTTTCCCACGGCATTCCTCAATCCTCTTGAAACGGCTCCTCCTTTGACTTTATCAACATGGCGACGGTCCTCGTCTTATCACTTGCGCATACCTGTCTTTATAGTTCTGCCGTACAAAGTTGAATTGACGGATATCCAAATAATGAATATAAGGAAAAGAGATTATGGGTATACTTGATCATAGTCTCTTTTTCTCATATTCATTATTTGGATATCCGTCAATTCAACTTTGTACAGCAGAGTTCCTTACTGCAGTGTCTAGATTGTCTATCCTTAGATTGTCCGATTCTTACTTTTTTATCGAGACAATCGAGCGATATTTCGATATCGATACTTCCTAGGAAAAAGAAGTACCGTAACTTAAACAATTCTTTTTACATAGGAATATAGGATTTTCCATAAGGAAGAGGCAGTACCCACTCATTTTCAAGGTAATCATTTTCGGAATAAAGAATCGAATAAATAAGAACATTGTTATGCGTAAATATCAAGAGGAGACTTTGAGCTTTCTTTGAAGCCATTAAGCAGCTGCCTGTGTTTCTTATATATTTGGCGAGAAAACTCAAAATGCGACTGAGAATATCTAATGATGAAATGATATCAGTTGCGGATGTACCTATCTAGAGAAAGGGCGTCCGTTCATCGTACATCTCATGAAAAAAATGTCCTTTTTCCAGATACGTCCGCAACTGATATTCGTCATTATTCTCAGTTACATTTTGAATTTTATCGCCAAATACGAAACATATTTAGGCAGCTGTTTTGTTGGTTAATGGCTTGAAAGAAAGTTCAAAGTCTCTTCTTGATATTTAGGCCTACGCATATCAATATCAATGTTCTTATTGATTCGTTATTCCGAAGATAATTATCTTGAAAATGAATAAGGTACTGCCTTAATTTTCTCATGGAAAATCCTATATGTAAAAAAAAAATTGTTTACGTCTTTTTCCTAGGAAGTATCGATATCAAAATATCGCTAAATTGTATCGATGAAAAACTTGCCCCAGTCACATTTCACAACCTTGAGGCAAGCGTTAGGCTTATTACTTAGCTAAACAGCGTAAATCAGGATGGCAGATTATTCAATTTCTGTACAGACTTTGAACCGTGTTTGAACACTTTGAAAAACCATCAGGAACCACAACTTTGTCTTGATTAAATCATTTTCTCTGAAACCTTTATGGTGCAAGTGATACCCAGTAACCTCGAATAGAAGAAGAGGAAGAAACCAAACACAATAGGAATGGATATGCTGTTTCTGAGTGAAGAAAGAATTTAATTTGATTATCGTCATTGTCACGACTCAGGTATGCGGTTATATGTACGTTGTGCTCGAGAAGTATTAATAGCTGATGAGTTAATCCGATTCCCCAAGTTATGGCCAAGATCACAATACGACGACGACATACTAACGAGTAGGTAAGACAATTTTTTTTCGAGAAGTTTACTTAAGATCCACTTTGTACTGTTGTTTTGAGGTTTGACCGTAGTTTACTGAGAATTACGTGTTGATTATCATGATTTTCATACTTCTGCAGCTTATATTTTCCCCCATTTTCCAGGATATTACCTATCGAATCAAGATCAACCGAGTCGTCACGTTAATATTTTCAGTGAAGATGACAACGCAAGAGCTCGTTTTAGTCTGGTGATTCAGTCTTCAACTCAATAAAACTTCAATAGTCAGGATATCCAATCCGTGTACGGCAGAGCCTATAGTACCGCTTTGTAGTGAAAATCTGTTGTTCTGGATATCGTACTTACGACAGGCACGCTGCGCCTTGGAAACTGTCAATGATGATCAATGATATCTGATTAGCTGAAAAACAAAACCAGTATCGGTATTTTTTAATTGTTACAAAGCTATCAAATAATTTTCTTGTTGCAGAGGGGAATATTAACTTAAGTGTTTATCTCGATGTAGTATGGTTCGTCATAGGTACTGATATCGTCAAACATCAGCCGTTTTAAGGTTATAAGTACAGGAGATCTAGACTGAAGATTCTGCTAGGAAAAATTTACTGGGAAATGAGGAATTAAGTAAGTACCTATAGTAATGCAGGCTATTTATTCATTTAAAGGGAATACACGCGTATAGAAATTTCCGTGCTATTCGACAATACCTATCTGTTTTTTTTTTTTTTTTGAAAACTGTCACCTGGATATAGTGGTACATATCGAAGAAAGGTGGAAAGAATTTATATTTTCAAGTGATGATGACGGACATACTTATAATAATAAAAGTAGGCATCTAAAATAGGTAAATTATTATCAAAAGGTATCTCATGCTGTCTGGTGTTCAATATTGTTAAGTGCATGAATAATCACTTCCTTTTTATTCTTATTAAGTCGGAACTTGATCAATGATTATCAAGCAGCAATTGATAAAGAGGATTAAAACAATGTACGAAAGAACTGTATCAGTTGGGGGCCACTTGAAATGAGCGCTTAAAGCTATCAAAATTGACTACATACCTATTTATGAACATATAAAAATTTGTAATTTTTTAACCTTATTAAAGACTGTACAGGATCTCAAATTGAGAGCTTTTTATCGAAACTTGCACATCAGTGAAACTCGCCCGCTATACCCGGCTGGAGCGTAACATACGCGTGTTTTTCCATTGGGTGTAGTCTACGCGAACATGTATGCCGCATATTCGGCAATGTTCTTGACCACTAGTTGCTTACGTATTACACTTTATTTTGTGTTCGTCATACGTGATATTTTGTGGTCAGGAGTTACGCGGCACACTCCAATTGATCTTTGATACTGAAATCCTTTCATTTATTTTTTTCCCCGCACTTATTCCTTCCACTTTGTTATCGACTTTTGTTCTTTCACTCATTTCATGGGAGTGTGTCCAAAAAATTCCATATTACGCGGTACCCTCGTTTTTTAAAATCAAGTGTGAATAAAAAACAAGTGTACTGCGTAACATAGAATCTTTTGCATAACATAATTTTTTTTGGAAACACTATGTGCGAAAAAAAATTGAATGAAAGGATTCTAGTATCAAAAATCAATTGGAGCGTCTTGATGTGTAACTCTTGACAAAGAAAAATCACGTATGAAAAGAAAATGAAAAACTAATCGATAAAGTAAAAAGAATAAGTGCGGAAAGAAAAATTAAATGGAAGGATTTCACCGCATGACTCTTGGTAAAGAAAAATCATGTGTGAACAAAAAAATTAAAAACTAAATGATAACAATGTAGAAGGAATAAGTGCACGTAGGAAATGGAAGGATAGTATCAAAAATCAATTTGAGTGTACCGCCCAACTCTTGACAAAGACGTATGAAAATAAAATTGAAAAACTAGTAGGAAACTTTCAAATAAGCACGGAAAAATTAGAAAACTACGTTCAAAATAAAAAATTTGCTTCAACAGCCACTTTGAGAATAAATAAAAAAGAAAAATTGAAGTCCAAGTGAGGCTCGAACTGGGGTTTGCCGGAGGAAACTCAACGTTCAGACTTGAGAAATTATGGTGTTTTTAATTCCCAGAAAAATGAAATTTTGGTGTTATTAATTGCTGAAAAATTCGAAATATACGTCCAAAATTAAAATATTGAATAAACAATGAAGACAAAGTAGAATAAAAAAAATTAAAAAATAGAAAAAATTGGAAGTCTGAGTGAGGCTCGAACCGGGGTCTGCCGAAGGAGAATGTTCAACATTTAGACGTGAAGTGGCTGGCGCGCGTTTTTGCGTGCTGTTTTCCACGCGAACACGTTTGCTGGCCAGCGTAAGCGTGCGAGTTTCACTAATGTTCGAGTTTCAATAAAAAGCTTGACATATAGACCTAGGTAGTTATTTTTTATATATATAAAAAAAAAAAATCATCTAATATATAGGCCTAGTTATAGGTTCGATTTTTCAACGAAATACCCGTTGCATGGAGATCAGGTAAACTTATATTAGATACAATTTTTTCTTCAGAAGCGTAACGATATATCGAAATAGAATTTTGGCAAGGGGGTTGAGATTATTGGTAGTAACTTATCTCGTATTGTACTGATATCTATTTCAAAAAAAAAAAAAAAAACCTGGACCAGTAATAATTTTGCGAGTTATAGTTTCTCCATCAGTTGTCTCAATGTATCTTGCCAATGGATTGCAATAATTATCTCTCTGGAAACAACAAAACACAAAATATGAGATTAGTTAGAAAATTGAATTGGTTGTTCTGTAGGTATCATAACTTGACTAACTAAAATATTTAAGCAGCCTTTGCATCATCATCACTTCTTTTTCGGAAACTTCAATTCATTCGCTCTTTTTCCAACAGAATCTGTGAGGAGTTCACAGGAATTTTTTGTAGTGATCTTGTCAAGAATACCATAGAGCCCTTTTCTTGCTAGTTCGTTGGGTTCGGTTGTCTCGTCACTGTTGGTAGATAAGATTCTAGAAGTTGAGCCGAAGACAAAATCTGAGTCTTGTTTTGTCTCTGATGGACCTATATCCGGGATCTAAAAATAACAAACAAAAGAAATGAGATTGATAAAAAAAAATGAAGTTCAGTCCTAGCGTTTTTGTTTTTCATATTCCCGTGTAACTGATCTGACCTCGATTATTTGAACGGGCGAAATATCACCATTTTTTATTCCCCTGCTTGTTACGTCTTTAGGTGATGTCACGGTAATTCTAGCAAATTTTTCGCCGATGGAGTCTGTAAGTTGATGATTAATATCTGCAGGAATATCAGAGTGCCACATTTCTGCCAATTTTTTGCGTTGGTTTGCCTCATCTGTCGTGATTATAGACGACAATTCTCGATTTGCGGTTGGTAATGGAGCACTATTAGGCTTTTAAGAATGACAAAGGAGAAGAGAATTGAGATTAAAAAAATAAATAATGTGCATTCATACTTTTATTTTGATCTAACCTCGATTATTTGAGCATTTCGTGCATTGAACAAGATACTGCTATCTCCGTTTCTTTGGCTAATTGGTCTGAATTTACTCTAAGAACGACAAAATAGAGACTTGAGATATAATATATAAATAATGTTCATTCATACTTTTATTTTGATCTAACCTGGATTATCTGAGTAGTTAGTGCATTGGACGATTTTACACTGGAACTATCTCCATTACTTTGGCTAATCGAATCCCTTGGGCGAACGGTAGTCGAAGTAACAATTGGTCCAGATTTTGATATCCATGAAGGGAGCTGTCCTTTAGATGAAAAATATTTCAATCTTTCTTTTCTTGTTTCCTGTAAAGACTTCCCCTGCAATCTCATACACTTTTCAATTTCTTTCCATACCGCTTTATTATTTTCCTGAGAACAATAAAGTACGAACCTTAAGATTAAAAGGAAAATTAATATCGCAGTCCGGTTCTTATTCTGGAAACTAACCTGCATTTTTTGGATTATCGGATATCGCATAATCTGTACACATTTTCTGTCGGGTTTTAATGGACTGGGCTCCCAATTTGACGTGAAGTATTTTAATCTTCTATTGACTTTTTCTTGTAAAGTCAACGATTTCAAGTTGGTGCTTGATCTATCATGCCCCTGAAAATGACAAAAATGTGATTAGAAAAAACAATCATGCTTCTGAGTATGTAATTACAGTGGCTCATCTAACCCGGATCGGTTGACCTGACGCTGCATTATTCATTTTATCCGCAAGAAAATCGTTATCACCCGGCAAACGCACTTTATTTGCTTCTCTCTGAGCTATTATTGAATTTATCATACGACGGCAAATAGTGCAAGTTTCATAATGAGACATTCTAGTAGGAATTGGCCAACTGTCCATAAAATGTGTTTTCAATGCCAAATACATCATCCTTAGTTTTCTCGTTTCTTGGAGACTCACAGTATTTCTTCTATCTTCCATTACCGCGTCTCTAGTGAGGTAAGAAATAACTATTAGTGTTCTGTGTGTTGTCTCGTCTCATTTTGTGAGCTAGGCAATATGCTTGGCGTGTAGATCGCTGTATTCTGTAGCCTATCGAATTTTCGCAGACGAGTTAGGTGGGAAAAGGTTCGGAGATCGAGGTCTCGAGGCAAGAATGGCACAATATGGCGAAAATTAGTTTTACAAGATCTACCTCCCACTTCGCTGATTGCCAAAACTCTCTAAAGGGATACAGTAAAATTTTTGTACAGGTGGAGTCGCTGGTAATTGGTTCCCTAACTGTTGACGGCACCACCACACAAACTAAGTAAATAAATATTATAAATAATATTATCCAATTTTTTAATTATAAAAATAATCATCTCTGAAATTTTTGAATGGTTAATATAGAAAGGAAGTTCTCTTGTCCTTGGAATATTATAAAAGATATTTCGAAAATGTTCAACAGTAGTTGGTTGACTTAGTTCAGGGACTCTAGATCCTGAAGGAAGGGACTAGAGAATTTTAAACATAATGAAAGAAAAAACAAGGAATTAAGAGCAGGGACTGTTACAAATGTTTTACTCGCGCATATACAATTTTCCGCGAGCGCTTTGGATTGAATATCCATCGACAGGCGCGATTAAGAACCTCCTATAGCCCCAAGGTGTACGGGAGAGGAGAGACGTAAAAGAAAATTCAAGGAGTTGAATCGTCGAAGTCATGGACTAGATTCCTTTTCTTACTCTCGTAATACTTTTTTTAGCCTCTAAGCTTACATTGTATATCGACGAGCGTTTTGAACTTTGGTTTCTGGTTCTGCATGCTCAGCTTCTTTACCTGCCAAGCTTGTCTATTCTCTATGGATGGCGTGATGTGCCTATACCCGTATTAATCAATCGGGCTTTTTAGTTCTCGAGTGACGCTCTTTTAGGAGTCGCGTGAGGAGCCCTTGTTTGAGTCCTGGGGTGAGGAAGTAGTTTGGTAGTTGTTCAATCTGAGCACGCAGGGAAGTTTTGGGGTTAAAATTTTGGCCGTAAGTGAAAGCACGAGGTCCCCGGAACATTTTCAGCGACAGCTGTATTTACAACTACTTCATAGAATAAAATGAAAGGATACAAAAATAAATTAATTAATTTCTACTATCATGAGAATATCGTCCACATAACGGTACCAATAAGCCATGTGGCGCGCATATCCATCATCTGGTGCAAGGACCTCCTCCTCCAGTCCCAACATACAGACCTCAGCGATCAACGACCCGAGTGGCGAACCTATGGAGACACCAACATCACCGGGGAACTCATAAACTCTGTTATTAAATTGACAAACATTAATGAGAAGGCATTTCCTCAGGAGTGTCATAAAGTCAGAGTTGAAAGCAATGAGGCTGCCACTCTCTGCCAGAAGGTGCTCTATACGTTGAAGAGTCTGAGGAAGGGGAATATTCGGAAATAGTCCGACCACATCGAAAGAAACTAACATAGAATCGGGAGGCGCATTGATGTCTTTCATTTTATTAGCCAGATTAACTGAATTAGTAACGGAGTGGGGAGACGGAAACGGAACGAATAAGCGAAAGACAAAGCCAAGAAACTTGGCCAGTTCACAAGAAGGAGTGGGTACATAAGAAACTATAAGACGCATAGGATAACCAGGCTTAAGGAGCTTCGGAAGGCCATAAAGTTAGGGAGGACAGGGTTAGGAACTAATAACGACTTTTTTAAAGAGGGGTTTCCAATCACGTGTTCACTTCTGTTGGCGGCATTTCGAATCTTACGGTTATATAATTGAAGCCGAAACCTGGGCACCACTTGACGTCAAGAATTCTTCCCCAGAGGTGTTGTGCTCTGAATGTTTCATAATAGTCACGGAGTCTCCTTTATCGACCTTTGTTACGACCAGGTCATGGTCGTTGACTTTCTTCATGATGCTTTTTATCACGATGTCCGTTCGTTTTTCCAAGCGGCTGATGAGTTAGGAAAGAATTATACCAGCACACTGCACTGTACCGATGCGGTTACATTGCCTCACCGTTGAGTTGTTAGGTCAGCTACCAGATCTTTGACCACGTCTTTCAACTCAATTCATTTTCACGAAAAAATACTTTTATTTACATTTACGTATAGTTCCCTCTTCTAGGAAAGAATACGGCTCCCCCTCTTTTCGTCCAAAGACATTTCGTCCATTTCACTTTTCGTCCACGAGACATTTTGTCCATGACGCTATTCGTCCAAGGAAAATACGTCCAAAACTTTTTGGTCCAAATTTTATCCGAAATATTTTTCAAAATAAGGGTTTCATTCATTTTCTGGTCTTGCTGGATGCGCCCCAGAAATTTCCAAAATGGATGCGTGGTGTACCTCCAGTAATTTCTGAAAGTGCACATTCCAACCCTCAACAACATTATTTGTTTGGGGTGTACCGTGAAGCACGCTTTTGGAAACGCTCCATACATTAGGAGGATATCCCGGTGGCACGGCCTTTCTGCGTTCTCGACGAGGGCGTCCTCTGACGTACGTCTTGTCAAAGTAAGACGGCAAACCGTCGACGTCTTCATGAATCTCTTCCATAATGTCGGAAACATTCTGTACGTCATCCAAGGAAATGAAGGATAAGGCAAACAGTAGATCTACATGAATATATTCTTCAATTTCGTGAATAACAATGATACCTACGTTGGATGAGCAAGTATCGATAAACGCAGACAAGAAACACCATTTAAAATGCATGCCTATTCTCTTCACCTCTCCATTTACTTCATGCATGTAAGTACTAGTACAAGCCATAAATTTACATTAAAGCTCTAACAATGAGCTTCTCTTATTTTAGTTGTACGAGAAAAATTCACAAAATATCTTCTGAACAAAAAAAGGTGGACGAAGTGTCATAGGACAAATTTTTGGGTAAAATATCGTCTGGACAAAATGTCCCATGGACGAAAAATGATTGGACGAAAAAAGTTGGACGAAGTGTCACTGGACAATTTTTTTGGCCGAAATGTTGTCTGGACGAAATGTCCGTGGACGAAAAGTCGTGGAACCAAAAATACAAATAATTTTTACAAATTATAACCATTTACAATTGCAATTTACTCCAACGTGAGGAATCAAATCTGGGATGTTATGTTTCGGGTTTTTGTGGCGTCGTTGAGTCGGACTTCTACCGCGCAAACCAGACCGTCGGGTTCAGAGTGGACCTGTCTAACTTGTTGCATTATGAGCTTGTCTCGAAGTGTGACAGGTTTAAGAACCCTAAAGGGTCAAAGACTTTTGCTACTGCTAATAAAACGATTTGCGGAGTGAACTTTTTCATTTCTGAATCGAAACTTATTACAATAAAGATGTCTTCTTCCGTCAACCATGCGCTGTTCGCAACAATTTGTGAATTCTCTTCTGTAATTTGTTAGCTTCTTGGACGGTCTGAGCTCCCGTTAGAAAATCATACTTATGAACATCTTCGCATATTATTTCATCCAGTTTCGAATCGTTGAGCGAAAGATGCAGTCGCAATATAGGATGCTAGATCGGTCTGTAGGATTGCCTACTGTTGCATGGATCCATCCTCAAGATCGACAACTAATACGTTTGTACATCACTGCAACATCTACAAATACTATTGCGTGAATCCAAAAACAAATGATAACACCTAACGATTTCAATTGAATAGAAGAGCTACTCATAGAATTTCATTGAGAGAACCATAACAGACTAAATTCTTGTTGATGCATTGAAACCCAGTCTCAGTTTGGTTGTTGAGAGATCCGGACGAATAACTGGGGGATGTAGGATCACGTACCTGGCGTTTCCATTTCTTTTTTTTTTTGTATGAGACCTATATTCCTGTGTGAATTCAAGATAAAGTTTCCAGTTTTTTGGGCAAAGTGTTCGATGCGAAGCACTGATGCTACTGACGGTCATTCTTAAATGTAAAATGTACTCTTATTACTGAGCCGACAACTTGTGGATTGAAAAAGACCCTTACGCATGTTAGACGTTCGAAAAATGTGCTTCTGGCGAAATTTCTTCTACCCACCAGAATAGTTGGAGTCGCGACCCCCTTGACGACTCCTTCTTGGTTGATCTTTATCCCTGACATTCGAATCGATCTTACTGAGTTTTCCAAAAGAGTCAAGTTTGAACTCAAACACGAGATTAACGCTATCAGCTCGGGACCCGGCACCGGATTTCCAGTCTCCATTCACGGTGAACTTTCATCTTCCCGTATAAAAAATTCCGCCTCATATTCACCTGCCTCTTCCTCCTCACCCTCTACCCTCCTTGAGACGAATCCTTCGTACCTGATTCTCTCTCATCCTTACTTGCTATCCCAAACCCTCATTATTGTCCAAGGGATCCTCAACCTTATGTACTCTTCAAGTTCTTCTTTATCCTCCTTTTTCTTGACTACAACTGCCAGATCACATTGAAGCCGAAGAACATCACGCGGCGGACGCTTCCGCAAAGGAGTCCCTGCGTTCCCTTTCCACGATTGACCACTCCAACTTCCGCTCGTACGATCTCAAATCGTATTGTTGCTCGCTCATCCTCTCCTCCTTGTATGATTTCTAGTTCTCCGTACCCTTCAACAAGCTGCGATCTACTGAAAAATCTTCTATTCCTCGATCTTCTTCAAACAGTACTTTGTTACCCCGACCCATCTAAAAATCTTTACTTCGGCTTCACCGTAGAGAATTATGAGCACGATAAACGCCCTTCAATTCTATTTCTTCATCACACTGTGCAAAAATTGATAAAGAAAATGCGCGCATGTTCTGTCGAGGTCGTGAGTTGGAAAAAGCACCGTGCGATAAGCAGGTGTTGCATGATTATTTCTGAGTATGAAAATATCAGACCACGAGTTCTTCCCAGAAATTATATCGAATGTTACATGATTATGGTAAGGTGCAACCAACGTCACGTGTCTAGAATTAAAACGATATCTTCTATCGTGTGTATGATATGCTCTGCCGTTCTCTCTCTCAATTAAATCGAAGACGTTCGATTTCACCTTTCATTATGTTCATTTACCAATTAGGGAGTCCTACGATCCTGCTATCAAAAATGCACCCGTGTTTACTCAACCCAAAGCTTTATCGTATGCTGACTTTACATTAACCAAATTGTGGACTTTATTAACGTTAAAAAGACCCACAAATGGAATTTGGCGGGAAAATCATGAATCTAATATTCTAGAACGGTATTTTCTTTCGTAACGTGAGGCAACAGACCATCTCATTTAGTGTGAAAGATGTGGCAAAATACACCCTTTCATCAGATTGGTATCGCCGCTGTTGTAAGTTTTCGAATTTCAATACTTTGAGATTGAAGATCAATACTTAAACTTTCATACATTATAAAATATACCAACCTGTGTTCGAACGGAAAGATAGATTTCTCCCACAAACCGCGACCTTGACAAACGACCGCAATAAAAGGCGCCAAACTTTTTCTGCAAGGTGATTTCCAGAAATACAAACGTATTTCTTTCAATCGAGTCGATTTTTTGGCAATTTCTTGTGCGAAGCGCGATTTCTGAAACGGGGCGGTAAGAAAAGACGGACTGAACGTGTTGAAGGTGATGTCACAAAGTCAAATGATTTTCCGTAGCTCGAGCGGGGAAACCGCTTTCAAACGCATAAACCGCGATTTCTGAGCCACGGCCGGGAACCGGAAATTTACTTTTTTCACAAATTTTGAAATTCAAATCTCAGATTTTGATACACGACAATAAGAAACCGACATCCACTTACCTCTAAAAGGTGATTTCTCGGAAGTCTGGCGATTTTCTGCTAACTTATGCGTGAAAAACTCTTTCGAATGCACGAACCACGTTTTTTGACAACGATAGAGAGAAATAAGTTTCTTTAGTTTTTGTCGCAATGTCTAACGCAAATCGCAAATTTCGATACGTGACGATGAAAAGGCGCAAATTTTGTCTGAACCGACACTCCTTCGCCTCGAATTCAGTCGATTTTCGAGGGAAAAACACTTTCAAACGCACAACAGGTAACAAAGGCTTACCTTTTTTACAAAAGTTTTGATACACAAGAAGTGAATTTTGATACACGCTAGTGAGGAACCGACACACTTTTACTACAGAAAAGCTCACGATGTTGGATTTTCTTGGTCTACGTTGCGTCAATTTTCACTTAAAGAACAGCACAGACTACGATTTCTAACACGAGCGCGATTGATAAGACGTACTTCTTCTCTCATCGAGATGATCCCGTGGTAGTGCGAAAGAGTATTAATTTATGCTCAGATATAGTCAATCGCACATAACGAACAGATAGATAGTCAACATGATGCAAACTTCTCGGTGACCTCATCGGACAACCTCATCTTTTTCGTTATCGCACTTTTTGACGTACATATACCTGCAGCTCGTGGTACCTCGTATGATCATTTGAGTTCGAAAATAGTTTTCATCTGCTTATAAAACTGAATTAGGTTAAGGGTCACTTTGCCGAAGCCGTATTGTCGAAGTCCACTTTTCCGCATGGACAAAAAGCCGAATAATTATTTTTCGAAATAATTTTTTCCGAAGGTCAATTGGCCGAATGCTTCATAAATTGACCGTATATTTCTGAAGTCGGGGGGCATTGTATTTTACCGAGAATTTTGAAGATCGCATTTTATGTAATAAGAACATTATGACCAAAAGTCATGAGATACTCCATGATCTCATCATTGGCTGCGTATTCATTGTACTTTTTTGACTATTTTACCTGCCATGATTGTTCGAAGACTAAGCGTTCCACACTTTTCCGACAAGGTTTGAGCTTAGTCGGCAACATTTTCGGCAAATTTATTTTCGGGAAGTTGGGTTCCACGATTTGTCATTTGGCGAATGCGTAGTCGTCAATCTGTCTATTCGGCTTTTTATCCATGCGGAAAAGTGGACTTCGACAATAGGGCTTCGGCGAAGTGAGTGGGAACCCTGAATTAAGATCATCCGTCAAACTTACCAGCGATACAAAACAGGAAAAAAATATTTGAGGTCTTTGACATTTGGTTAAAAAAAGGATCCATCATGAACACAACAAATAGCATGAATCAAAGAGCTGACGGAGAGCAGAAACCAATTCTGAAATAATAAAAGGAACGGCTTAGTTACGCAGAAAAGAATCGCCGAATCCGAAAATATTAGCCCAGATTTCTAAAAATAGAATGACTGAGGCACTTGAATACAAACAACATACCTGAGTTTTACCCTTCAATACATGATTAATAAAATAAATAAAAGAGATTGAATTTGGGTTTCTCAACTCCATTTTCCTTCCAAGTTCAATTGGAAGATAATTTTCAATAAAATGGCTCAGTTCGAGACCCTCTCCACGTCTTCTGAAGAAAATTCTGCGATACAAATAAGCCCGACCTTCAATCTTTTAAGGTTAAAAATCAAAAATTTAGATGATGATTTTGCTTGCATTGGAGCACAGGTGTACGGAATGTGGGACCTGTTTAATGTGGTATCGTTTTCCATTTGGGATAGACTATTTTTTCATGGGTCCATTATTGATGTCACCTTTGCCTCCGAGAGCCTAGCCTGAAGGATAAAAGGCTGGATTATGTGTTTATCTCGATGTAGGTGGTAAGGTTCCTCAACAAAAAACTGATTGGTACTAATATCGTCAAACGCTTTGAGGTCAAGTACAGGAAATCTAGATTGAAGATTCTGTTAAGAAAAATTTACTGGAAAATGAGGAATTAAGTAAATACCTAGTAATGCAGGCTATTTATTCGGTAATGCACGCGTATAGAAATATTTTCGTGCTATTTGACAATACCTACCTATCTGTTTTTGTTTTGTTTTTTTGGAAAACTGTCCCCTGGATAGTGGTACAGGTAATATGAACTTCATAAATTATCGAAGAAAGGTGGAAAGAATTTATATTTCCAAGTGATGATGATGGACATAGGTAAATTATTATCAAATATCTCATGCTGTCTGGTGTTGTTGAGTGCATGAATAACACTGTGCAACAAAAAATTTGGACTTGGCTATCTATGATTGATTCTTCTCTCTTACATCACAGTAAATGGAAAAACAATCATCTTTCATCTGAGACTTTGCTTTTAAGAAAGAAATCACCTGAAGTTAAATGCAATCACAGAAATGAAAACTATAGGGTTTTCTGATCCGGCTGCTCTGTTGTGCATGCGCACAAAAGCAAAGTTCTGAAGGGTCTGTTGTGGTATTTGGTTTCTGACAAACTCTAACAACTTGAGGATACCAACGAAAACCCAAGGACAAACCGAAAAAAAAAATTGTTGCACAGTGTCTCTTCCTTTTTATTCTTATTAAGTCGGAACTTGATCAATGATTATCAAGCTGCAGTTGATAAAGAGGATTAAAACAATGTATGAAAGAACCGTCTCCCAGGTGATTCCAGTTGGGGGCCACTTAAAATAAGCGCTTAAAGCTATCAAAATTGACTACATATCTATGAACTTGTAAAAATTTGTAATTTTTCAATCTTATCATGAAAGACTATAAAGAATCTCAAATTGAGAGAGACTAAAAGATTTAATAAATATAAATTCTACTCAGAGTACGCTCCATTGCCGGGCATACGCCTCACCGATCTCTTTTAAACATTTTAAAATATCAAATATACACAATTTCTTGTTCAGAAGCGTAACAATGCATCCAAATAGAATTTTGGCAAGGGGGTTGAGATTCTTGTTAGGAAAATAACTTATATTGTATTGTACTGATACCTATCTATTGAAAAAAAAAAAAAAAAAAAAAAACTGAGCCCATACATACTAATTTTGCGAGTTATTTTCTCCATCTGTTGTCTCAATATATCTTGTCAATCGATTGCAATCATCTTCATAGAATTAACAAAACACAAAATATCCGGGATCTAAAAATAACAAACGAAATAAATGAGATTAATAAAAAAAAATTGATTTTCAGTCCTAAAATTATATTTCTTATTCCCATGTAGCTTCTCTGACCTCGATTATTTCAGTAGACAGTATCATTTTCTGCTAGGAAACTCTTATACGTTAACAAGTTAACCAGTGCCCTTTCTATTGAATGAACATTTTTGTAAGAATATCAAAGAGCCCCTTTTTGGCTAGTTTGTTGCATTGGCTTGTCTCGTCAATGGTGATAGGCAAGATTCTAGACGTTGAGCTGAAGACAGAACATAAGTCTTGGTTTGACTTTGATGGACCACTATCATGGTCCTAAAAGAAATGAGATTGATGAAAAAAAAAAATAATCTTCCTAAGAACAATAAATTACAAAACATGAGATTAAATAAAATAAAATTAATATCGCAGTCCGGTTCTGATTGTAGAAACTAACCTGCATTATTTCAGCAGCCGCTGTATTTATTAATTTTTGGATTATGGGATATCAAATAATCTGTAGATGTACCTAAGAGCGATTCAAATTTACTGCCGGATTTTGAGATTGATGGACTAGGCTTCCACGTTAACGCTAAGTATTTTAATCTTCTATTGTCTTGCCACTGTTGGTGGCCAAGATTCTAGAAGTTGAGCCAAAGACAACACCTGAGTCTGATGGACCTATATCTGGGGTCTAATAAAAACAAACAAAAGAAAAGAGATAAATAAAAAAAATTGATTTCCAGTCCTGAAATTATTTTTCTTACTCCCACGTAGCTTCTCTGACCTTGATTATTTCAGTAGACAGTACATGATCATTTTTTGCTAGGAAACTCTTTACCGGTACGTAACAAGTGCCAAGTGGTGTGCCGGCGCGTCAGTTTGTTTGTCCTTTCTATCAATAACTGAGTCCGTGAGCAGAACGCACACAGTTTTTGTAAGAATATCATAGAGCCCCTTTTTGGCTAGTTCATTTCGTTGGCTTGTCTCGTCATTGGTGATAGGCGAGATTCTAGATGTTGAGCTGAAGACATGACCTGAGTCTTGGTTGGACTTTGATGGACCACTATCATGGTCCTAAAAGAAATGAGATTGATACAAAAAAATGATCTTCCTAAGAACAATGAATTACAAAAATTACAAAAATTACAAAATTAATATCGCAGTCCGGTTCACATTGTAGAAACTAACCTGCATTATTTCAGCAGCCGCTGGCTGTATTTATTTTTTGGATTATGGGATATTGAATACTCTGTATACCTAAGAGCAATTCAAATTTACTGCCGGATTTTGAGATTGATGGAGTGGGCTTCCACGTTAACGCTAAGTATTTCAATCTTCTTTTGACTTTTTCTTGTAAAGTCAACGATTTCGAGTTGGTGCTTGATTTATTATGCCCTTGAAAATAACAAATGTGATTTTCAAGAGAACATCACGGAACAAAGACTATCCTTATTCCTCATTTTTTTATAGACATTTAACAAAAATTAAAAATGTAACCCACCGCATGCTCAATAAGAACACGCTGAGCGAGGGCGCTGGAGATTATTATCATCTAAAGAAATTGAAAATTAGAAAAAATAGAAAAGAAAAAAAAAAACAAAACAACCCACCTGCAGTTCGTTGTATATTGTATGATCATTTAAGCTCGGAAATAGTTTTCATCTGCATCATCCATAAAGCTTACGCATGAATTCGTTTGATACAGCATAATTAGCAAAACATTTGATGTCTTTGACATTTGCAGTAAAATGAGATCCTCATCCATAAATCAGCAAATTATGCCAAAAATAAATAGGTAGCATGAATCAAAAAGCCGTCGTTAGATATAGGCGATAAGAGCAGAAACCAAAGAAACGGCTTAATTTAAATATGAAGAATAAAAAACTGTAAATAAGAAGGGAAGTTCTCGTGAAATAAGAAGTGGATGGCCTAGTCATTGAAACAACCCTAGAAACGCAGATAAGAATCGCCGAATCCGAAAATATTAGCCCAGATTTCTAGAAATAGAATGACTGAGGCACTTAAATACAAACAACATACCTGAGTTTTACCCTTCAATACATAATTAATAAAATAAATAAAAAGAATTGAATTTGGGTTTCTCAACTTCATGTTCCTTCCAAGTTCAATTGGAAGATAATTTTCAATAAAATGGCTCTGTTCGAGACCCTCTCCACGTCTTCTGAAGAAAATTCTGACTAATCTGTGCGGTGCTTCGCGCAAAGGAGGGGATCAAATGAGGCAAAATTTGTTTTCTGTGCGATACAAATAGGCTTGATTGTAAGGACCTTCAATCGCGTATAGAAATTTCTGTGCTATCCGACAATACTTACCTGTTTTTTTTTTTTTGGGGGGGGGGGGGGGGAAACTGTCACCTGGATAGTGGTACAGGCAATATGAACTTCATAAATTATCAAAGAAAGGTGGAAAGAATTTATATTTCCAAGTGATGATGATGGACATCTTTATAAATAAAAGTAGGCATTTAAAATAAGTAAATTATTATCAAAAGGTATCTCATGCTGTCTCGTGTTTAATATTGTTAAGTGCATGAATAATCACTTCCTTTTTATTCTTATTAAGTCGGAACTTGATCAATGATTATCAAGCAGCAGTTGATAAAGAGGATTAGAACAATGTATGCAAGAACTGTCTCTCAGATGAAGCTCTTTCAAAAGTATTATGAGTTGGGGACCACTTAAAATAAGCGCTCAAAGCTATCAAAATTGACTACAGATCTATGAACATGTAAAAATTTGTAATTTTTTAACCTTATTATTGAAGAACTTACAGAGGATCTCAAATGGAGAGAGACTGAAAGATTTAACAAGTATAAATTCTACTCAGTCCCAAATACATACATAATGGAACTTCGATCTTGTCGAGAATATCAGAGCGCCCTTTTCTTGCTACTTTGTTGGGTTCGATCGTCTCGTCACTGTTGCTAGCCAAGATTCTAGAACTTGAGCCGAAGACAACACCTGAGTCTTGTTTTGTCTCTGATGGACCCAGGGTCTAAAAATAACAAACAAAAGAAGAGAGATGAATAAAAAAAATAGATTTCCAGTCCTGAAATTATTTTTCTTACATCCATGTAGCTTCTCTGACCTTGATTATTTCAGTAGACAGTACATGATCATTTTTTGCTAGAAAACTCTTTACGTTAACAAGTGCCGGCGCGTCAGTTTGTTCGCCCTTTCAATTGAATGAGCCCTTTTTGGTTATTTCATTGCGTTGGTTTGTCTCTTCAATGGTGATAGGCGAGATTCTAGACGTTGAGCTGAAGACATGACCTGAGTCTTGGTTTGAATTTGATGGACCACTATAATGGTCCTAAAAATAACAAACAAAAAAAATGAGATTGATAAAAAAAAATGAAGTTCAGTCCTAGGGTTGTTTTTCATATTCCCGTGTAACTGATCTGACCTCGATTATTTGAACGGGCAGAATATCACCATTTTTTGTTCCCCTGCAAAAAAAAAAAATGAAAATAAAAAAAATAAAGAAAGAAATTACGCAAAATGAGAATAAAAGAAAAAGTAATATCGCAGTTCGGTTCTCATTCTGGAAACTAACCTGCATTATTTCAGCAGCCGCTGTATTTATTTTTCGGATGATGGGATATCGAATACTCTGTATACCTAAGAGCGATTCAAATTTACTGCCGAATTTTGAGATTGATGGACTGGGCTTCCACGTTAACGTCAAGTATTTTAATCTTCTTTTGACATTTTCTTGTAAATTCAACTATTTCGAATTGGTGCTTGATTCATCATGTCCCTGAAGGATCCTCATCCATAAATCAGCAAATCATTAACAAAATAAATAGTATGAATCAAAAAACCGACGTTAGATAGTGGTGGGGAGAGCAGAAACCAAATCTGAGATAATAAAAGGAACGGCTTACTTGAAATATGAAGAATAGCAAACCGTGGATAAGAAGGGAAGTTCCCGTGAAAAAAAAAAAAAAGGTTGATAGCCTAGTTATTGAAACAATCTCAAAAACGCAGGTAAAAATCGCGGAGACTTCTAAAAATTGAATGACTCTCTATGTTCCTTCCAAGTTCAATTGGAAGATAATTTTCAATAAAATGGCTCTGTTCGAGACCCTCTCGGCTCCACGTCTTCTGAAGAAAATTCTGACTAATCAGTGCGGTGCTTTGTGCAAAAGAGGGGATCGATCAGCTTGATTGTATCGACCTTCAATCTTCTGAGGTTAAAAATCAAAAATTTAGATGATGATTTTGCTTGTATTAGAGCTGCAGGTATATGGAATGAGAGACCTGTTTTATGTGGTATTGTTTTCCATTTGGGTCGACCATTTGGGATGGACTATTTTTTCATGGGTCCATTATTGATGTCACCTTTGCCTCCGAAAGCCTAGCCTGAAGGATAAGAGGCTGGTCAGTACTGGATCAGTTGCTCTCGGAGAGCGTCCATCCGTCCATCGGTATATCAACTTTTCCATGCACCGGGGATTCTTTGTTTGGGTACGGCTGCATCGTGTGCTTTGTTGGCAGTCTTCATCGTCCTCTCTGCTGCCACCTCTGGATTTACTTTTTACTCTTGCTCTAATTAATAGCTAAAATTTAAGAAGGTTATAGGAACCGCAATAATTTTTCTCGTGTAAATGCGATCGGTCTTTGTCGTCGTCTCACGACTGATGTCATCTTACAAAATTATTCACGATGGTAGCACGGCAAATTATTTTGAGTACTCGCGTACAAACTATCTGAACGAATACTTACTAAAACCTACGACATGAAAGCGGTGATCGGTTAATGCTGAGGTGGGTTCTGAGCATGATTCGACAAATTTGAAATGAGAAAACATGCATGCTCTTTCTTCTTTGTTGTACTCGCATATAACTCGCACACCATTTTGGAGCTCTTAAAACCTGTTTAAAAATGTGACTTTGAAAAAATACAGTCTATAGAATGAATAAAATTAAAAGGTTTGCTTTGTATTAATAAGTAACATATTGCTGCTGGGATCTGCACAGTGTAAAAGATTCTCTTCACGATATAAGTTTTCATTACATGAGGCTGGAGCTGATTACCTAGATGAGACTGTAAAAATGTGGACGTGATCTATAATTATACTAGAAAAATTGAATAAATTTTAGGACAGTGAGACCTCAGGATCAACTCAGCCTATTACTTTTCTCTTTTTTTTTTCTTTTATTTATGTCCAATTCTGAAATTCTGAAGATGAAGTTTCTATCTTAAGTAGTCTTTGAGTAGTCTGCGATTGCGCTTTTTCCCTGTACATTTCTTATGGGCCAGCTTTTCATTGAAATGCAAAAAAAACTTTGATAGGCTTTTATTTTTAGATTTTCAAATATATCTCTTATAATCTGACAAGTTTTTATACGGAATAATAAATATTTTATGTAGTCTTTACATGGGATGACTGCAAATATTTGTGAGTTACAAAATATTTTTGGAAGACGTGCTAAGCGAGGCTCACATGGTACCTATGTTTTAGTTCACGCTTCTTTCAGAAAGTTTTTTGCATATTCAAAATCGAAAGCCATCACATTTTACAATTGCTGCGGAGCAGCACAGGTCAAATAGTAAATATAATATTTATACATATTACAAAACGTTCGGCTCGGAGGTTGACATTTAAAGAAAAGTCCCCAAAAATTTTATATCACCTAAATTAGTATTACTTTATAAATAATTAGGTTCTCTAATGGTCTTGTGTATAAATTGACAATAAAACTTCATGTCGACACGAAAAATTAATCAACCCACGTTTTAGCGGGCTATTGGAATACAAGAAAGTCGAATGGAAAAGAAATTCGAATATACGATATAGGACATCTGCAAAAAAATAGTGATCGTGATCTCAGTAATAATAATAATGATAACAAAAAAGCGGTCATAATCAGTACACCAGAGAGGTCCTGATAAATTCAGAAGAAAATTTCCGGTTCAAAATAAAAAAAAAAAAACTTTCAATTTTAAAATGAGCCAGGGAAAAAGCTGCCCACGGACTCGATATCTAGTAAGGGAAGACTCGCTAGCCCGAGGGCCAATCAGAATCAGAAAAATGAAAACAAAACATGACCATCGTAGATAGGGGAGGTCGACTAATTACACTACTGAACAAAAAAAATGTATTACTGATTTGAATATGTGATTCTAAAGTACTTTTTAACTCTGAATTCAATGCCGTTTTCCGTTTTTCTCTATCACGTCTAGATTTTCCATAATGTCGATGTTTATTTGCGTCCTTTTGCCGCAGCCTCACGCGATACATAACGAACGTTCGAGCTTGAATACTGCTCAACTATCACTGCGTTCCGCGACGTTCTGCCGCAAATCGACATCAACATCATGAAAAATCTAGACGTGATAGAGAAAAACGGAAAACGGCATTGAATTCAGCGTTAAAAAGTACTTCAGAATCACTTATTCAAATCAGTAATACAAACAATTTTTTTTTTTTTTGTTCAGTAGTGTAATTTAGTGCCCTTAAAACTTTCACAGAATACATGTAGGTACCTCAGCCGAAGAAAAAACAATGAATAACTAAATAAAATAACAATCAAATCAGTTAGCAGCTATCAATAATTTTAAAAATATTCAATATCAAATACAATAAAATAAGATGGAGTGTCGTCTGAAGAAAAAAAAAAAAAAAAAAATGATAGATGACATGGAGGCTGCCATCAAAAGAGAGGTACGTAGTACGTTGAAGTAAAATTCAAAAAAATCATTAAAAATGTTGAAAACAAAAAAATAAAGTAAAATAAAAAAGAACTTTCTTCTCACATGACCAAAATCTGAGTCAAAAGACGGTTGAAAATCAACTTCTCAGAATTGAAAGAACCACCATTGACAATTACCATACCACGGTATATTCATTTACCCTTAGTTGTTTCAATTCTGAAAACTTGGTTTTTAAATCCCAAATTTCGCTGTTTAATAATATTTTACAAGGTTTCGAGGTGCATTTACAGCAGTGTCTGGAAAAGTTCAGATTGATTACCAAGTCTACAAGTAAAAAATGGTCTCCCGAAGTATACCAATTTAAACTCTTCATAAAGTCTCTTAAGTCTATATACAACCTTTCATATGTACAATTAATAATTGCAAAATCGAACCTATAACTGGGCCTACATATTAAATGAATTTTTTTTTTTCTATTATAAAAAATAACTAGGTCTACATATTGAATGAAATTTAGTCCTCAGAGGGTAGAAGAGAGGCTAGGCGAAAACGAGATATTAGCCCCTTAGACCATTCTATCAAATCACTGATAAAGTTATAACCAACATGAGACAATTTTCCCTCTTGTAAAAACTCGGATAGAAGTCATTTTTTTTGTTCACAAATATCAAGGTCAAAGGCTCGCTGGTTCCAAACTACAAATAATTTTTTAATAGACTTTAGTTACTTTTAGACCAAAGAATGGAGAGGTTATGTATGTAATTTGGGACTAAGTAGAATTTATTAAATCTTTCAGTCTCTCTCAATTTGAGATACTGTACAGTTTTTAAGCATTTTAAAATATCAGCTATGTACAATTTTTTGTTCAGAAGCGCAACGATGCATCCAAATAGAATTTTGGCGAGAGGGTTGAGATTCTTGGCAGGAATCTATATAAAAAAAAACCCTTAACTAATAGATACTAATTTTGCGAGTTATTTTCTCCATCCGTTGTCTCAATATTGCCAATGGACATCTCTCTAAAAACAACAAAACACAAAATATGAGATTATAGTTAAAAAATTAAATTGGTTGTTCTGTAGGTACCATAACTCGACTAACTAAAATTATTTATGCAGCCATTGCATCATCATCACTTTTCTTCGGAAACTTCAATTCATTCGCTCTTTTTACCAACAGAATCACAGGAATTTTTTGTAGTGATCTTGTCAAGAATACCAGAGCGCCCTTCTCTTGCTAGTTTGTTGGGTTCGATTGTCTCGTCACTGTTGGCAGCCGAGAGTCTGGAAGTTGAGGCGACTTGTTTTGTCTCTGATGGACCTATATCCGGGGTCTAAAAATAACAAACAAAAGAAAAGAGACAGATAAAAAAAATTGATTTTCAGTCCTAAAATTATTTTTCTTATTCCCATGTAGCTTCTCTGACCTCGATCATTTCAGTTGACAAAACATGATCATTTTTGGCTAAGAAACTCTTTACGTTAACAAGTGCCGGCGCGTCAGTTTGTATGTCCTTACTAGCGAGTGAGCCCGCGAGCTTAACGCACGAAGTTTTTGTCAGAATATTAAAGAGTCCCTTTTTGGTTAGTTCGTTGCGTTGGCTTGTCTCGTCAATGGTAATAGGCAAGATTGGGCTGAAGACAGAACCCGAGTCTTGGTTTGACTTTGATGGACCACTATCATGGTCCTAAGAATGACAAACAAAAGAAATGAGATTGATGAAAAAAAATGGAGTTCTGTCCTAGCGCTGTTTTTCGTATTCCCGTGAAACTGATCTCACCTCGATTATTTGAACGGGCAGAATATCGGAGTGCCACATTTCTGCTAATTGTTTGCGTTGGTTTGCCTCATCTGTGGTGATTGTAGACGACGATTCTTGATTTGCGGTTGGTAATGGAGCACTGTCATGCTTCTAAAGATGACAAAAGAGAGAATTGAGATCACAAAAGTAAATAATATGAAGGGTACACGGGAAGAAGGGGCTTTGTCCAAACGTAACAAGCAGGACAATTGGATCGTTTGCACCTCTCCGAAGAAACCATTTCTTCATCTCATTACGTTTGGACAAAGCCCCTTCTTCCCGTGTACCCTTCATATATGTTCATTCATACTTTTATTTTGATCTAACCTTGATTATTTGAGCAGTTAGTGCATTGAACAACATACTCCTACCACCATTACTTTGGCTAATCGGATCTTTAGTACGATCGGTAGTCGAAGTAACAATACTCTAAGAATGACAAAATAAAAAATTGAGATTGAAAGTATAAATAATGTTCATTCATACTTTTATTTTGATCTAACCTGGATTGACGATTTTACACTGGAACCATCTCCATTACGTTGGCCAATCGAATCCCTACGGCGAACGGTAGACGAAGAAACAACTAGTCCAGATTTTGAACTCCAAAAAGTGAGCTTTCCTTTAAATTGAAAATATTTCAATCTTTCTTTTCTTATTTCCTGTAAAGACTTCCTCTTCCTTTTCATTTTTTTTTCAATTCCTTTCCATAGCGCGTTATCATATTCCTAAGAACAATAAAGTACAAACCATGAGAATAAAAGGAAAATTAATATCGCAGTCCGGTTCTTATTCTGGAAACTAACCAGCATTATTTTGGGAAATGGAATATTCTCTATACATTTACAGTCAGGTTTCGATGGACTGGGCTTCCATTTTGACGCGAAGTGTTTTAATCTCCTAATGACTTTTTCTTGTAAAGTCAATGATGATTTATCTTGCCCCTGAAAGTAACAAAAATGTGATTAGAAAAAGCAATCATGCTTCTGAGTATGTAATTACAGTGGCTCATCTAACCCGGATCGGTTGACCTGACGCTGCATTATTCATTTTATCCGCAGGAAAATTGTTATCACCCGGCAAACGCACTTTATCGGCTTGTCTCTTAGCTACCAATGAATCTATAATACGATGGCAAATAGCGCAAGTTTCATGATGAGACGTTCCAGCAGTAATTGGAAAAATGTTCATAAGATCTGTTTTTAATGCCAAATACATCATCCTTAGTTTTCTCTTCTCTTGGAGACTCGCAGTATTTCTTCTATTCTCCATTACCGCGTCTCTAGTGAGGTAAGAAATAACTATTAGTGTTCTGTGTGTTGTCTCGCCTTATTTTGTGAGCTAGGCAATATGCTTGGCGTGTAGATCGCTGTATGGGGTAGCCTATCGAATTCTCGCGGACGAGTTAGGTGGAAAAAGGTTCGGAGACCGAGGTCTCGAGGCAAGAATGTAACAATATGGCGAAAATTAGTTTTACCAGTTCTACCTCCCACTTCGCTGATTGCCTAAACTCTTTAAAGGGATACAAGTAAAATTTTTGTAGAGGTGTTGTCGCTGGTAATTGGTTCCTGAATTATTGACGGCACCACCACACAGATTAAGTAAATAAATATTATGAATAATATTATAATGAAAAAAATTGAAATCAATTCTGAAGCGTCGAAGCCCAATTGAAACAAACAAAGCCTTGAGTGCTCAGTCGATTTTCGCTTTCTTTCTTCACCTGGGAAAGTAAAGTCGTATTAATTGTTCAATGCACTTACTCAGATACTCGTGTCGTTTCGTATCGAACTATCAAATGTTAAAATCCCTCCACGTAGAGCTGGCAAATCAACAACAGTACTCTGTAAACAGAAAAATTTGATCCTCTAGAAGCAATTTTGATAACTTGTACAATATGTTTGGTCCAATCTTCTAAATTTTATGGAAAGTCAAATCCAATTTTGACATGTACATGTCTTTGCTCTGTCTTATCCTTATGGAAATTTTCATTGTGGCAGTGATTCTCAAATCTGCGAGTCCAAGTTCGCGAGTCCGAGGCCCCCCCCCCCTCTCGAAAGGCACTTAGAAAAATTTTGAGGTTTTCTCAGGGGAGTGATTCTGAAATTTGCGAGTCCGAGGCTCTCCCCTCCTCGAAAGGCACTTAGAAAAATTTCGAGGTTTTCTCAGGGGAGTGATTCTGAAATCTGCGAGTCCGAGTTCGCGAGTCCGAAGTAGTAGTTCATCCTAATATGATGAATAGATTTATACTAGGCTAAGAAGAGCTAGTGACGTCATAAGTCGGTGACGTCATGAGTCGGTGACGTCATGAGTCGGTGACGTCATAAGTCGTGAATTCTGGTCCCCTTACAACATCTGAAACATACTGAAGCGGGACAAATGAGCGGAGCAAGTGAGGCCCAGTAATCTCATTAGCCTGAAATATAATAAAGTAGACTTATACTGGATCAAGAAGCGGGACGAACGAGCGGAGCGAGTGAGGCCCAGTAATCTCATCAGACTAAAATATACTAAAGTAGACTTATACTGGACCAAGAAGCGGGACGAACGAGCGAAGCGTGTGAGGCCCAGTAATCTCATTAGCCTGAAATATAATAAAGTAGACTTATACTGGACCAAGAAGCGAGTGAGGCCCAGTAATCTCATCAGCCTGAAATATACTAAAGTAGACTTGTACTGGACCAAGAAGGCTCATTAGCCTAAAATATTACGAAGTAGACTTATACTAGATCGAGCGAGTGTGCCGCTCTAAAGCCTTAGTCTAGAACTCTCAAATATTTTTGTCTCGCATTATCCTCTACATATCAGATTGGGCAAAATTGTGAAAAGACATGGACATGATCTTTATCTTTTTGGCGGCGCGAAGAAATCCAATACCCAAAATATCTAGATTCCTAAATCCCTCTCCAACATCTCGGCCTCCTTTTTTCTTATAAAATAATCATCTCTGAAATTTATGAATGGTTAATATAGGAAGGAATTTCGCAAGTCCTCAAAATATAGAAGATATTTCAAAAATGTTCAACATCACACTATTATCAGTAGTAGGTTGACTCAGTTCAGGGACTGTGATCCTGAAGAAAGGGACTCAAGAATTTTAAACGTAATGAAAGGAAAAAAAAAAGGAATGAAGAGCAGGGACTGTTACAAATGTGTTTTTACTCGCACATACAATTTTGCGCGTGCGCTTTGGATTAAATATCCATCGACAGGCGAGAACAAGAACCTCCTAAAGCTCCAAGGTGTACGGGAGAGGAGAGACGTAAAAGAAAATTTAATCGTCGAAGTCATGGACTTGATTTGTTCAAGATGGAAATTGAAAAACAGAAAATACAGAAAATTTAGAAGTAGAAAGGAAAATTTAAAAATGTATAATTTATAATCAATGTTTTGTTTAGAATGCTTTCCACTAAGTGCCTAGAGCTGTAGGACGAAGTTTGATAGTGTTCTTTTTGGGGACTCCAATGACTCTGGAATGTCTCCAGATATCTGGAATCAGGGATCGTGTCCAAGAGCGTTGAGAATCCTACATAGGATAACCATAGAAGAAACGGAAAGATGTTTTAGCATTTTATAAGAAAATACAGTCGATACCAGGTGCTGTTTTCCTTTGTTTTCCTTGTTGTGGAGGCTGCTCGTGAGTTCTTCTAGAAGAAAAGGATGCTCTAACCAATGGGAGAGCGCGGAAAGGACTACTGTGTGGTGACTTCCTCGAAAGAGGGAGGATAAGCTGGGTTGATTGAAGAAAGAAAAGAGTCTGTTTCTTCCCTGGAAGGGGTGCATGAAATAGAGTTGTTGAGCCTGTACCTGAGAGCTTTGGTTTTGTTCCATGCTTCAGACAAAGGGGGTTCTCTATTGAAAGACAGAGTAAAAGAATGCTAAGAATCTTTGCGAGCTTTTTTGAAGGTTCTCTTAGCTAGGGCATTCATTCGACATAGTTATATGTACTTTTGTTCGCTTGGGTCATGTTAAAAGACTCAGACGGCTCTGCGTCGCTCTCGAACAGCGGTTTGGCATTGGTTATTCCACCAGATAGGTGGGGAACGTTCAATGTCAGGAGTTGTGGTTGGAATTATGCGTGTAGGGGCCAAATCCTTACTCTCGTAATACTTTAAGTAAACTAACAATGCCGACAACGTCGAATAACAAATTCTAAATCACGTACCTAATTTACAATTCTTAATTTGTCTTTCATGCCTCGCGTTTTTACCTCTGAGCTTACATTGTATATCGACAAGCGTTTTGAACTTTCGTTTCCGGTTCTGCATGCTCAGCTTCTTTACTTGCTGAGCTTTTCTACTCTCTATACCAGTACCCGTATACTGATCACTTAAACGACTGTTTTGGAAGCATTGTAATTTGGATACGTAGAATTATCACCAATAGATTTTTCGGTGCCGGTGTAGTATGCGTTCTACAAATTTTATGTGATGTATACTATGCGTTCTACCGGTGGTATGCACTCGCAGCCGCGCTTGGTACAACGGAAAATAGGTGTTCATTCATCCTTTCGATTTTTCCGCCTCTAATCCACCATCTCGGTTCCACAAATGTGGGATGATTCCTGGACATCAGCGTCACCCAACAATAAGCGTTCCTGGAGAAATCGTACACATACTGACCCCGCACTTCTTTACAATAGAATTCGTTCAACAACATTATTAACTCAATTAACATGTAAGCTGACTTCAACGTCTGTCTACAACACTGTCGTCCTAATCTAATTTGTAGCATAATTCATGTACAAGTTGCAACGCAGTGTACGGTGTCGCGAAGAGCGAGTTTAGGCTCATCGTATTTGCGGCGCTCCCTAGGCAACTCATTCACAAAATAGTATCCGTCGGGACAAGTATCATCTTAATATTCTTAATACTGTTAGTCCAGTGACTTCGAAGTGCACTCCGAAACATATGGTAGGTCACAGAAATTCCCGTAGAACGCATACTACACCAGAGTTAAACCTGTAGAGCGCATACTACACCAGCACCGATTTTTCGAATTCTAATCGTGTCGCATCGTCTAATTTACTAGTAACGTGTAAAAATTGAGACATTTCGTCGGCTTGACCTCTCTGAGCTTTCAGTTCGCTGATGATACTTTTAGCATCTCTTTGGTCAACTATGGCTCGAATATACCAATACGATCTTTTATTGGGCCTATTTGCATTAATCGATCAAACAGCGCAGCCAATTATGGCGCCTTTAGTTCTAATACGCATATTCTATAGATTCATAATATAATAATATTAGATAGTCCCTTTCTTAAATGGTGCATATTTGCTACTGCGTCTACCCGAACGTTTTTGAAAACCATCATTTGAATGCCATTGAAAAACTAATTTTTCAACATACTCGTTTTATTTTTTCGAAATACCAAATTGCATTTATTCACATTGAAAATTAGAGCTTAAGTATACATTGTAGCCGATGTTACTTGAGTGATCTATTCTTACTCATCGTACTCCATAGCGATTGTTTGAAATCGTATTTGAAGTTTGAGCGAGTTTTCGGGGGAGGACTCGCGACCTATCGAAAGTTCTGCCAGGCTGGACTCAGTGTCCGCCTGCTGAGTGTGTATCTCCTTGAGAAAAGTCTACATGTCTGGGTTGTGTTTACCCAAAAGCATGCTAACCTTCACTGTTTGTTTTGTGTACCCCCGTGATCGCGACCTCGTATTGGGTCTAGTTGACTACTGTCTCTCGGTTGATCACTATCCCTGACATTCGACTCGATCTTATTGAGGTTCACAAAAGGGTCAACTTCAAACTCAAACGCAAGATTAGCTAAATCAGTTCGGAACCCGGCACTGGATTTTCAGTCTTCATTCATGGTAAAATTTCACTTTATCATCTTCCTGTATGAGCAACTCCACTTCCCTATTCGCCGACAATCCTTTTCACCCATTACCCTCCTTGCCACAAATTCTTCATACCTGATTCTCTCTCATCCTTACTTGCTATACCACAATTCTATTGCCCATATATACCCTTCAAGTTCTTCTTTATCCTACTACTTTTTCTTGACTACAAAAACCAGGTCACGTTGACCTTAAAGAACATCACGCAGCGGACGCTTCCGCATAGGAATCCCTGCGTTCCCTTCCCATGACTGACGACTCCAACCTCTGCTCGTACAATCTCAAATCGAATTGTTTGCTCGATCATCCTCTCCTCCTAGTATGATTTCTAGTTCTCCGCATCCTTCGACAAGCTCCGATCTACTGAAAAACCTTCTATTCCTTGGTCTTCTTCAAACAGTACTTCTGGACAAAAATATGTTATTTTAACCCATCTAAAAATCTTTACTTCGGCTTTTCCGTAGAGAATTATGAGCACGATAAACGCCCTTCAATTCTATTTCTTCATTACCATCAGTACATGGTGGCCCCTTTTCTGTTGCTCTAAAAGTTGATAAAGAAAATGCGCACGTGTTTAGTCGAGGTCGTGAGTTGGAAGAAGCAAAAATTGATAAAGAAAATGCGCACATGTTCTGTCGAGGTCGCGAGTTGGAAAAAGCACCGTGCGATAAGCAGGTGTTGCATGATTATTTCTGAGTATGAAGATATCAGACCACGAGTTCTTCTCAGAAATTATAATTATATCGAATGTTATATGATTATAGAAAGGACGTGCAACCAACGTCACGTTCTTAGAATTAAAACGATATCTTCTAACGTGTGTATGATATGCTTTGTCGTTCTCTCTCTCGATTGACGTTCAATTTCACCTTGCATCATGTTGAGGGAGTCCTACCATCCTTCCATCAAAAATGCACTCGTGTTTGCTCAACCCAAAGCTTTATCTAATGCTGACATTACGTTTACTTATTGTAGACGTTAATAACGTTCAAAACACCCACAAATGGAATTCGGCGGGGAATCATGAATCTTTTATTCTAGAACGGTATTTTCTTTCGTAACATGAGGCAAAAATTGATGAACAGCGCAGACTATCTTATTTAGTGTGAAAAATGTGGCATAATACCCCCTTACATCAGATTAGTATCGCCGCTGATGTAAAATTTCGAATTTCAATACTTTGAGATGGAAGATCAATAAATAAACTTTCACAAATTATAAGACATACCAACCTGTGTTCGAATGGGAAGCTAGATTTTTCACACAAACCGCGACCTTGACAAACGACCGTCCAACTTTTTCTGCGAGGTGATTCCCAGAAATACGGACGTGTTTTTTTCAATCGAGTCGATTTTTTGCCAATTTCTGGTGCGAGAGAAACGGTCTTCAAAGCGCGAAGCGCGATTTCTGAAACAGGACGGTGCGGGGAAAACGCTTTCAAACGCACAAACCGCGATTTCTGAGCCACGACCGGGAACCGGAAATTTACTTTTTTCGAAAATTTTGTAAATTCAAATCTCAGATTTTGATACACAACAATAGGAAACCGACATCCACTTACCTATAGAAGGTGATTTCTCGGAAGTCTGTCGATGTTCTGCAAAAAATGCGGGAAGAACTCTTTCGAATGCACGAACCGCGTTTTTCGACAACGATAGAAAAAAACAACTTTCTTTAGCTTTTGTCGCAATGTCTAACGCAAATCGCAAATTTTGATACGTGACGATGAAAACGCGCAAATTTTGGCTGAACTGACACTCCTTCGCCTCGAATTTAGTCGATTTTCGCGGGAAAAACACTTTCAAACGCACAACAGGTAACAAAGGCTTACCTTTTTTACAATAGTTTTGGTACACAAAAAGTGAATTTTGATACACGGTAGTGAGGAACTGACACACGTTTACTATAGAAAAGCTCACGATGTTGGATCTTCTTGGTCTAAGTTGCGTCAATTTTCACTCAAAGAACAGCACAGATTACGATTTCTAACACGAGCGCAATTGATAAGACGTACTTCTTCTCTCATCGAGATGATCCGTGGTAGTGCGAAAGAGTATTAATTTATGCTCAGATATAGTCAATCGCACATAACGAACAGATAGATAGTCAACATGATGCAAACTTCTCGGTGACCTCAACGGACAACCTCATCTTTTTCGTTATCGCACTTCTTGACGTACCACCATTAATTCTATATACCTGTAGCTCGTGCTACATCGTATGATCATTTGAGCTCGGAAATAGTTTTTATCTGTTTATAAAACCGAGTTAACATCATCCATAAAGCTTCCGCATGAATTCGTTCGATACAGCATAATTAGCAAACGGAAAAAAAAACATTTGAGGTCTTTGACATTTGCAGTAAAAAAAGTTCCTCATCCATAAGTCAACAAATCATTAACAAAATAAATAGCATGAATCGAAAACCCGACGTTAGAGAGTGGCGGGGAGAGCAGAAATCAAATCTGAGATAATAAAAGGAACGGCTTACTTAAAATATGAAGAATAGGGAACTGTGGATAAGAAGGGAAGTTCCCGTGAACAAAAAGGTGGCTAGCCTAGTTATTGAAACTACCTCAAAACGCGATAAAAATCGCCGAAATTTCTAAAAAAAGAATGACTGAGGCACTTGAATATAAACAACATACCTGAGTTTTACCCTTCAATACGAGATTAATAAAATAAATAAAAAGAATTGAATTTGGGTTTCTCAACTCCATGTTCCTTCCAAGTTCAATTGGGAGATGATTTTCAATAAAATGGCTCAGTTCGAGACCCTCTCCACGTCTTCTGAAGAAAATTTTGACTAATCTGTGCGGTGCTTCGTGCAAAAGAGGAGATCGAATGAGGCAAAATGTACGAATAAGCTTGATTGTATGGACCTTCAATCTTTTGAGGTTAAAAATCAAAAATTTAGATGATGATTTTGCTAGCATTAGAGCTGCAGGTGTATGGAATGAAGGACCTGTTTTATGTAGTATCGTTTTTCATTTGGGTCGACCATTTGGTATGGACTATTTTTTCATGGGTCCATTATTGATGTTACCTTTGCCTCCGAGAGCCTAGCCCGAAGGATAAGAGGCTGATCAGTACTGGATCAGTTGCTCTCCGAGAGCTTCACTTTTCCATTCACTGGGGATTCGTTGTATGGGTGCGTCTGCATCGTATGCTTTGTCGGCAGTCTTTATCATCCTCACTGCTGCCACCTCTGCATTTACTTTTCACTCTTGTTCTAATTAATAGCTAAAATTTAGGAAGGTTACAGGAACCGCAGAATTATTTCTAGTGTAAATGCGATCGGTCTTGGTCAAATTATGCTTTATCATAATAAACCAGAGGCCAGGCTTAACAAGGTTTCAAAAATATATAAAAATTGTTTCACAAGTTTACAGCCTACCCTATTCAATTCCCGCCACTTATGGTTACGCCATCACAAGTGGAGGAGGACGTGCCTCTATTTAGTACTGAGGAGATTGATGCAGCCGTCCAAAGGCTGCACGGCAAACAATGGAGAGCTCCCGGCCCAGACGAGATTCCCAATGTTGTGTGGAGCTCTCTCCACGTTGAGAATCCCTCTCTGCTGCAACGTGCTTTCAATAAAGCCTTAGCAGAGGGGGTTGTACCCCACGTACTAGAAAAAGGCCAGGTTGGCACTAATCGAGAAGAAGCACAAACCACCTGGCCTGCCGTCCTCCTACCGAACGCCTGCTCGACAACGTCGGCAAGCTATTTGAGCGGGCAGTAGTAACGCGGTTGGAGAACCCATTTAGTGTCCAAGAAGATGATTTCTGGGAGTCAGTGCGGTTTCCGAGCTGGGCGCTGCACTTCAGATGCCGCAATCAAGCTGAAGAAAATAGCTTCCGCGGCAACGAAGAAGCGCCAGTTTTGCGCAGCTGTCAGCTTTGACATGCGTTTAGTTCCATTCCGTGGCAGAAGATCTTGAAGATGCTAATAAACGTAAGTGTGCCCGGATACCTGCTAAGAATCATCTGCAGTTACCTGAACTGCAGAGAGGTCTATGCAGAGACGTCTGCCGGCACCGTAAAGAGAAGTGTAACATGCGGTTTTCCCCAAGGCTCTGTCTTAGGGCCCACATTGTGGAACATCGCATTCAACGACCTGTTTAAGATCAAGCTACCACCAAGGGTACAGCTTATATGCTATGCCGACGATACCCTGGTGGTTGGCTCTGCCGACCCTGTTGCCGAGGTGGAGACCAAGGTGAACCAGGCACTAGAGGCTGTGACCCGTTGGATCGAGTCGTCTGGATTAAGCTTGGCAGTGGAAAAGCCGGAGGCCATTATTATTCACGACCCGTCGGAAGTTTAATCCACCCACCTTTCGCCTGCAAGGTGCGGAAATTGAGGCTAAGAAGACCTTAAAATACCTGGGCTTCTGATTCGACAGTAAGCTTAGCTTCCGCCACCACTTTAAGATGGTGGCGCGGAGAAAGCTTCCAGGGTGGTGACACGTTTGTCTCATCTCATTTCAAACCAAGGAGGACCAAGAGAAGCCATACGAAGACTTTATATGAGTGTAGTGATGTCAGTCCTCCTTTATAGAGCCCCTGTATGGGCTGACTCCACAGAGATTGAGCACAGAAGAAGAGAAACTGAAAAAATCCAACGAAGAGCTGCGCTTAGGTGTGTTAGTGCCTAACGCGCTGTGTCGACGGACGTACTTTGCGTATTAGCACGGAAACTGCCAAATGACTTGCTGGCAGAAGAGCAAGCACGAGTGCTCGAGGCAAAGAAGAAGACAAGAACCATCCGACAAGCCTCGCGGGTCAAGCAGGAGGCCAGGCGCTCCTCGCTTGCCAAGAGGAAAGAGCGACTCGCTCAGACAGGAATAGGCTAGTGGACCCGCGTGCTAATACGTGATCTTGACCAGTGGATGGACCGAGACCATGGCCAGTTGATTGAAGATATTCGTTTTTGTAAGTTACGGTTTTCCATAATTTAATTTTATACTCAGAAGAGTAAAGTAAAAACCAATTACTATAGCCGCAATGTATTTTAAAAGATCATGAGCGCTTTCGGCTAATAAGCCATTCTCGACGTGTAGTATAAAATTAAATCATGGCCAGTTGAATTTTCATCTTACACAAATGATGAGTGGCCATGAATTCTTCAAGTACCTATACAAAATGGGGAAAGTGGAGCAACCGTTGTGTTCACACTGTCAGGAGCGGGATGATGGACCACAATCACCATCTTCGAGTGTGAGGCGTGGAGACGTGGGCGGAGTGAGCTAAAACGGTCCCTACAGGAGATAGGGGAAGATGAAGAACTCACCCCTATCACTTTGGTTCCATGCATGCTACGCTTAACGGAGGCATGGAACCACGTTCCTACATTTGCCGCTAAGGTAATGAAGAAGAAAATGAACGCGGAATGGGAGCGGCAGATGTAGTCACCTTGTGGCCTCTCACATCTACGTGTACCATTCCCCATCCCCATGCTGCTGCTGCTGCTGCTGCTGCTACCTAAACATCAGCACCACCACCAAAAAATAGGGCGTTCAGGAGAGAGTGTCCGGGGTAAGAAGAAGAAAAAGGTAAAGAAAAAAAAATCAAACAAGAAGAAGCAGAGGAAGAGGAAGAAGAAACCCTCGCCTGAGAAGCCAGGGTCATGATGCGGTGCTGGTGAGCCCCTAGTGGGCTTCCAGTGGCGGCTGAACACTCTGGTGGAGGAGCAGATACGCGTGTGTCCATGGTACAGGACTGCCTGAATTCTAGGATAAGTGCCGAGCACTCCCTCGGTCAGTAGGGTAGAACCCTGTTATGGCCTCATTGACGGACATTGCACAGCGCGCGAAACCCATGGAGAAAATGGAGCCAGGCCATTCTCAATTTAACCCCTCTGGACTACCGACACAATGCCCAAAAGGGTGGATACCGGTGCCGGAGGTGCGGGCTTTCGGAGGCCACTTTGAGCGTGCGTGCATGCTCATACTCCCCCGTTTAAAGAAAAAGAATCTACCCTATTCAATTGTATAATCGAACTTACCTGTGTCGTTCAATTGAAATTGTATGAGGTTTTCCTCCGAACGTAGCACAACATGTAGTCTCCTACTTCTGCACTATGCAGCACCCACTTTAAAAGGGAAGGAAAGCATTTGTCTTTCACGATACCAAAGTAGCTTCCCATCACCCATTCATTCTTCAAAGTTGTCGATGTGGGCTAAAGAGAGTTTGGGTAGGAGCGATCTTCGTAGCCGAAACTGGTTAGAAGGCCGGGCAGGGTTGCTACGTTTGGAGGAGGATCTCATACAATTTTAATTGAACGACCCGGGTAAGTTCAATTGTACCATTGTATTTTGTTTTGATGAATAGAATTTCGAAAAATGTTTCCAGTTTTGTAGCTCGAGAGGTCTTTTCTTGGAAGGAGGTCAAAGAGATATCAAATGTCTCGATCCTCCATGTTGAAATTTTCCAGAGCTTCGAAAATAGTTTGGGATCATTGGATCGCTTTTTCTCTATTCAAATCTGCAGCTCCCAAGTCTGAATTTCACCAACCCAGAATAGTCTTACTATTCATCTATTCTGACCAAGAGTCAAAGTTTCAGTAAGAGACCTGTTTTATGAGGGCTATCTGAAAATGTTTCCTCTCCGCCGACCAATGGAAAAACTCACGGATTCTTTGACGGAGTTACATGAGGGAAGGTAGGGAACCTGTTTTATGGGGTATTTTGGAAAGACCTTTCGAGTCTCATGCTGGTTGCAGCGTTGCATATCTGCATTATTGAAGGGGTGGTGTTTGAAGCATTGCATATCTGGCTCTTTGAAGGGACTAGGCCAATTGGTGTATAAAGCCTTGCATATCTAGTTACTGGAAGGATCTATTTTAATCAGGCTATTTTTGGTGACACAAAATGATGTTATCAGTCGAATGGGGGCTCACCCTAAATCTGTTGTAACTCCAAAACCCAAAACGATGGATGAATACTTCAAATCTACAAAATTTGTATCTCAATTTGGTCTTTAATTTGCGCTTCTATTCAACTTTCTACAACTTTTCTGAGCCGAGTTATGGACAAGAATGTGCCAGAAATTTACCAATTTGCCGAGATTTTCAAAATAATAAATTGTAAATATCCCACTTTCAAGCTTCATAATGGTTAATTAAGAATTTTTTTCGGAATCAGCGTTATATTTCACATTCACAGAAAATTTGAAAAATTGAACAATTTTCAATTTGCAAGTTGATCAATTTTTGGCTCTTTTTAGTCCATAACTCGGCTCAGTAAAATCGTAGAATATTGGGTAGGGCCGAAAATTGTGTTTAAAAAAGAGATACTTTCGTATATTTCAAGTATACATCCAACGTTTTGCGTTTTTGCGATGGAATAGATTTAGCATAAACTCCCATTTTATAGGTAACATCATTTTACCTCATCCTACAGATATGTGCACCGACCTCTAAGCAATTTATATGAGGAGGAAGATTTGAAGAAAGTATAATACCATCAAAAACTACAGCAGTATAATTAGTTAATGCCTAATCTGCAGTATGCTAGACTAGGACCCCTTCTTGTACTGTTCTGGCATATATGATAGGAGGGGAACTTAGAAAACTTTCGACCTCCAAGGTTTCCCGGATGGCGTTCAACGGGGAACCTGTTTCATCGGAGCATTTTCCAAAAGAACCAGCAAAGCTCGAGAGCAAGTCCCTCTCCCATCACATACAGCCCCTTCAGTAGACTAGACATGCAATGCTTTATACACTAATTAATCAAAGAGAAGGTACACGGATTCGGAACAATTGTAATGTTACGAGTCCATGTACCTCCTCCTTGATAAATTATACCGACTAGTAATTCCGAGGATTCAATTCTACTTTATGCACTAATTGGCTTAGCCCCTTCAATAAGTCAGATATGCAACTCTCCAAACATCTTCAGACTCCGAACGCTCTTTCAAGGTACCCCATAAAGAAGGTTCCCTGCCTCCCCTTATGGAATTCCGTTCAAGAACCCGTGAATTTTCATAGTTTTGTTTCTTTCCCCTAATCATTTAAAATCTTTCTCTCGTTTTTCGTTTTTTTTCTTTTTACTTTCTTGCCACACTCTGTGAGGATAAAATTTAGAAAAATATTGATTAGCGAGTCATAAGGATATCATGAGATATGAATAAATACAATACCAGTATAATAATTTATTAATAAATAATGATGAAATAATTCGAAAAAAGAAAACAAGAAAACAAACGAGAGAGGAAAGGGGGATGAATATAAGAACTATTGTCCAAGGACACAATGAAAACCACAGAGGAAATAATAAAATGACCTATATCATTTACAACGTAGTATAATGTCGTACTTTCAATCGGAATAAATCAGAAACAATGATGATAAATACGTAGGTAATGACGAGGGTCTTTGTAAAACTTCTATTACAGAAAAAATGACCCCGTCGGCGATAAAATCAAACGAAAGGAGACAATAATAATTAAGTTTAAAAATCTTACGCATTTTTTTAACATCGCGCACGTAAGAAAACATTACTTTACAGAAATTGGAAAAGAGACACAACAACTTTGGATTAATCACTGTTCGTCGTCTAGATTTGAACTACTTGAAGTAAATCTGTTATTATAAAGATACGGCTGCTCGGATTCGTCTGCTGAAACATCATTCGTTTCATCGTTCCTGTTACGTTTCACCTCCTGAAATTTTCGCATGATCTTCACAAAAGGATCTGAATCGTTCTCGGTCGCCTCTTCGTAGTACCAGTCTGCAGGGTAGCTGCAAGCAAAAGAAGAAAATGGTAATTTATTGAGCTTGTGGAGTAGATTGGTTGTATGAGCAAAAATTTGAATGATTATGGAGGTAGATCACACTTGAATGGCTTCACCTTGGAGAAAGCCTGGTGACGTCGTTAAAATCTCTCTCTTTCTCTGTCTATCGATTACAGTATTCGTTGGTTTTCTGTAAAATATTTTGAAATAAAGAGGAGCGAGACAGCCTTGTACCTCTTGGAGGTGGATGGATAGATCGAGAAAATTGTGTTTTTGGCACATTTGAATTTAAGTTATGCGCGCGTTGCATCGATATAGTGGAGCTATGTAAGCGGAAAAGAGCTCGCGTTCAAAAGAGTCAATGAAGTGGTTCTGCTGGAGAGGGGGAATCACTCATGGGTGAATCATCCACAAACGTGTAGATTTGCCCACGAAAGCTGCAAATATTGTGAGCAGACACAAATCAATTAGTTGACGAAAACTGTCACCAGTATCTGGAAGTATGTCGGGTCGGAGACATCGAATAAAAGCAAAGCGTCGGACTTTGATCTTCTCAGCAAAATCTATAGAGTTTTGAGCCGAATAGGGAGCTCAACGGAAGCTGACGAAACCACGAGTGGCTGGGTTTGATTTTGACATCCGTAGGGACTACCCTGATGACGTCATAGGTTGTGCAAATGTTGGTATATGCTACCCGGAGGAATCTAGAATAGGAATTAACGGGGGCGGAGGGCCGCTCCATCTACCCCAGGCTAGTTTTTCACAAATATTGTGCCTCACTACTATCCGTCACTAGTCTAACATTTTTCAGATCTGCACCAGTTCCCGTTGAACCATGTCGACCGTCGATTTAGGGTCGATTTCGAGTCATAGGCAATGTCGACTCCAAATCGACCGTAATTCGACGTCAAATCGACATCTTTACTGAAGGCCATAACATTACGGTCGATTTTGAAGGTAAATCAAATGGTCGATTTTCGGTCGACTACAATATTTTTATTGTTGACTGGAAGTCGACTTGGAATCGAAGTCGATTTTGAGTCAATTTAGTTTGGCCCTAATGTTGACCAAAAATCGACTGGAGGTAGACTCATTGTCGGCGTCGAAATTGAGTCGACTCCTGGTCGATAAAAAATTTGAAAAGGTCGACTCAAAATCGACGTCGATTTTTGGTCGGCAAAAAATGTGAACTTTGTCAAATAACGTGGACTTGACCGTTAATAAGGAGTCGAGTCTATTCTTGGTCAATTACGGAACGGAGGAATTTTACTCGGAATTGACTCAAAATCGACATAAATTCTTAGTCTACAAAAAATTTGAGCTCTGTTTAATGATGTCGACTTGATTTCGATTCCATATCGACCTGTTTTTTTCTGGAACTTCACCACTCGCAGATAAGTTAAGCATTCATAGTTACTTAAGGAGGATCAACCTAGTAATATTTTTGAGAGGCAAACTACCGGTAAAAACGGTCGAGCAAGGGAATCGACTTCATATGGATGTCGATTGTGGGTCGATTTTTAGTCGTAGAAAAAGGCTCACCTCAAATCGACTTGATGACGACGTCGATAGAGAGTCGATTTTGGGTCGAAAACCACCGTCCTTCTCGAATCGACTCAATAACGACATCGATTTTCAGCAGTATAGCAGACTGTCCCCCCAAAATCGACTTGATAATGACGCGACGTCGACTTCGAGTCATACATTGGAAACCAACAAGTCGATTTGCAGTCGATTGCGGTCGATTTACGGTCGACATACACCGGAGCTATTTCGACTCGAAATCGACGTCGAATTTGTGTCGATTACTTACCAAAATAATGGGTCGATATGACGTCGATTTGACGTCACATCGACGTCGATTAAGAGTCGACATGGTTCAATGGAATTGTTATACAACATTATTGATTCAACTTGGTGAATGCGTGGCAAAAATTCTGGACCCGTTTTGCTTATAATATAGTGCAGATTACTATGCTACCTATAAGTTTAATAACGAACCTGTGATGGCTTAAATTCGTACCCAGGAAGGAATTGAACAAGGTCACCATATTCTGAAGTTCTAAATTGCTTTGTTGATACGACTTTGACCTACTATCGGGATTTGGGAAGAGCTCAACTCGAAAGTAAAAATTTTTTCCAACTTTTGAAAAATACAGCTCAAAAGTTGAATTAAAGTCAAGTCCCATGTAGCTCAAAAATTTAAATTTCTCCAAGTCGGTTACAGCTCAAAGATCATCATTTCTTCAAACCTCCATCCTTGTATCCGCTCGAAAATCAAGATCCTTGCAAATCAAACTAGTTCAAATAGTCTCTTGCGAAAGACGGAAAGTGAAAATTACCAAATAGGCCTAACCACTAATAAAATAGAACAGGTTCCCTGCGTCTCTCGTTCAACTTCGCTTAGGAAGCCGTCGTTTTTCCGAGTCCCTTTGCCAGACTGCGCTCTTTTCCAAGTCCCGAATCCGCCGGACACCTCACGGCGCAAGGCAAATTTTTCAAAAAAGCCCCTCATACAACAACCTATTGAAATGTCGGTCTTTCAGTTACAAAATCTGTTTCGCCTCCCGACTCCTGCATTCTGCTATCTTTGCTCGCGACTTCAATATAGCGGGAACACCCTCCCTTGACCCTATTCTGGAATTTGCGAAGGTGTGAGACAACCTGTAGCATTTATTCACCCTTCTTACTTCGGATGATATAATGGCGTCCTAACTAAGGAAGATTTTTCATCAAAATATCCGAATCGTCCCGAAAACCCTTGTCCTCATAAGTTGATTGAAGTGCGCTCTTTCAATACAGCAGAGCTATTCATTAGTGCTAGAGAGTTTCATACGACTATAATTAAGCAATTGGAATTGTCTAGGGTTATGATAACTTTAAGCAGGCTACTAGAATATGATCGCGAGTCTGCTTCAGCAGGCCGAAGAAGGGGTTGAACGTGAGAAAGACATGAAAGATTATAATTATTTTTTTACTCGTCAAAAGTGAGTGAGTTTTTTTATGAATAGGATCTAGAGGGTTTTCTTTGTACTCACTTTTCTTTCTGCGGTATTCTTTGCTGCACTGAGGGATCCGACTCCGGCGTTCTATACATAAAGCTACGTTTCCCAAAGCCAATAGCTGTCCTTAGCATACCGCGTTGCAGTTTCTTGATTTTGGACTCGTCGCGTTTGCCAACGCCGACCGAACTTCGTAAATCATCGCGTTTACCAAATCCTCCTGCTGTTCTCAGTTTCATGCCACGTTTGGGTGCCCGTCTTAGCGGACCGCTCAACGAAAACTCGTGCTCCTCGTACGGGAGGAGACGTCTATTCAGTCGTTCGTATCTGCTGCTTTCGCTTATCGAGTCTACCGCGTAAATTGTGCATAATAAAAGCATCAAGCAGAAATGCAGCAGTAGCATTTTGAAAGGAACAGGAAAAAAGAACGTTTCTGAAACAAATTATAGTTAAATCAACATTAGTCGTGACTGAAATTTGTGTAGATTTAATTCACAATGAAAAATTGCTGAATACTCGACGGATTTATTAGGAGGTATTCATTCGAGCCTTTTTTTTTTGCAAGTAATAGACTGCGGTTTAAGCAGCGAGCCGGAGGAAGACATAATCGTTGCAGTTTTATGTACGAGTAACGACGACATAAAATAAGAAATTAACTTCGTAAAATGTGGTCTCATACGCCTGAAACGTTATTATAAAATATGACCCTTTACGAAGGAGGAATACCGGCGAAGTGTATAAGGCGACCCATATTATAGGAACGTGCATCGTATGAAATATTTGACAATTTTCTTCTCAATAAAGCTTAATATTCGCGTAACAGGCTAGAACCAGGAGACTTAATGCTTGACGAAAGTAAATTAAGCATCGCGTACTCGTATAAAGTTGAATAACTATACATATTTTGTAATTGTACGACTGGGTACTTTGGTATGTTCAAAGGTTGCTCACATCGTTTTATATCCCTTATATCAGAATGACGAGAAAAAGCGAGGTGTATGAAGAACCCAATTAATTTATAAAAAGGAATTGTAGCCCTAAAAGTTGCAGAACCGAAAGACCTTCAGGAAAGGAGACAATTCACAACTTTTCTACACTTTGATATTTAATCAAATGTTTCTTTCGTCCGCAGGGGTCCTAAACAGGATTCGTAGATGATCTTTTTATTTTTTTGAATCCTTCCCTTCTTCAAAAAAGTGTACAAAATTTCAAGTTGTTTCGAAGGGTGAGAAAATTCATCGAAATTGATCTCCTCATATTCATCCCTTCCTCTTTAATTATATGCTATTAATTTCAGCGAAGTAAAACGCTAAAAAAACAATTGCGTTCAGTGACTTGACTTTAGCCACTAGTGTCCCGGAGTATAGCTTTCCAGCTTTCATCTTTCGTAACATTGTTACCTGTTGAAAGACGTTTGATGCTACCGGCGAAATAAACTCATAAAGCAGCTTTCTCGCCACGTTCAAGTTATATGTAGCTTTTTTTTTTTTATCTTCGTCTTGAATTACGAAAACCAATGTAATTTGAGTGACGACGAAACCCTTTTTGAATTACGAAAATTGAAGGAACTTCTTTTGTCAACAATTTTATTAATGAGGAAATTTATAGCATGATCTATCGATTCAAAAACGTCTAAACCTATCTTTTTTTTCTTTTACTTTTCTTAGCTATACTCAGTCATTATGTCTACGAACAGAAAAGTTTATCACTTTCTAACTGTGTACTTCACTTACGAAAGTACTGAATATAATCGCGTCTTTTTAAAAGTACATAAAATGCTTCGACGTTGGTGTGCCTCGAAAGTCGGTACAATCACTGAACATGAGCACATTTTCCTCTGCAATTTATCTGCCTACAGCTTATTTGGGTGTTCATTAGTTCGAAGTGTAGGTTAAGGTAATGTTTTTTTTTCTTTCTGATGTCAGTGTTCTAAGTATTTGTTTTTGGGCGTAGTTCAATGTTCACGTCTTCGACAGATTATGATCGTTTTATCGACTTTTTAAAGAGAGAAGAAAGGCAATGAAAATGGAGGGAAGGTTATTTTTTTAAACGTTTTATCGATTTCGCCCAATTTCGGCTGGGTATAAGTTTACATATGAAAACGTGTGCATTTTTCGGTTGTCGAGACGGTCGCTAGTAATCGACGGTGAATGCAAAAAAAATTATATTTTCCAAGTTATATTATTAGTCGAATATAACCAATATAAATTAGTTTTGAACTTTATCTGTATATTGGTATTTTAGATTACGCAGAATGGTTATGACTTATAAGGATGGAGTAGAGGAAGTTGACTCATGTATAACATCTTGTCGGAAAACTTCTTGGCATACATTTCGATTCAAAGCTCACCTACGCCCCCCATATCGAAATTCTCAAAGTTATATGTACACGTGCCTCTTCACCACTCTCGAAAGGTTACGATAGGAAACATCTTCCAAGTATCTTGAAAGCCTTATTCGCTGGTGGCTAGATTAAAGAGCCCCGATTTAAAAATCGGCCAATGAATCGGTTCCTCCTTTGCTATTAAATACACTCCAATCCTTCTCTCTCGGAGTGGCCGTTAAGGCTCCAACAAAATCAAAACTCAGTTTAGACGCGGAAGCCGCCGAACCTCTCATTTCAGCCTTCAACTTCCTATCAACTGTCTCTCGATTTTCCCACCTTTCCTGCAAATAATTCGATGTATGGGCAGAGCACGGTAAAATTATGAAATAAGTGCGCGAGTGATAATTATTTCATCTATGTTTAATTATGAAAGATGACCATCTATCTACAATAGAATTATTCACCTAAATGGTCATATTCTCAATTATGTGTCAAGGAAATTAAAATGCGCAGTGGAAGCTTGATCCATTCACTATGCCCATGAATATCATTAATTACGCTTCTAATATATGCAATAATTGCCCTTGCACTTTATCTTATCTATATTATAAGAGCAGAAGACGTTTTTATGTCCCCAATGTTTTCAGCCTGTACTCAATATAACAGAGTGAAATGCACAAAATATAAAATATTGAACCGATGAAGAATCTTTTAGGATCCGATTGTCGATTACTGATACATGAAAGCTGTAATTAAGCTTTGAAGTCAACTTGCACGTGTGTCTATGTGTGAGTGTTCCGTGCGCGTGTTGGTTATCGTAAACGTGTGTTCGCGAAATCAGCAGTATGACCGGTTAAGAAACGTTCTTTGTATTATGTATTACGTGATTCAGTTTGCGTTCTATGCTGCTTATTTGCGATACTAGCTGATGTCTGATACCCTTTGTCAATGTCATGTCATACCGAGACTGCCTCCTCCGCCCCTTAGCACTTCCGTCATCTGCTGATCCCTACGTTCCAAAGCACGTGCTGTACATTATGACGAGATTGTAATTTGCTCTACATGGCTCTACTCTATTCGCGAGTGGACGTTCCGCAAGGAGCGCTAGAGGTGTTGCACTAGAAGGTGATCACATGAAAATTTAAATAAGAGCGTATGTTATTTCAACTCGCTGTATCTCTGTTGATACTGAAGAAAAAACTACCACTTGTAATGACCTTTTCTGTCTCTCTTGACTCGTAGAATAATATGAAACTCATAAAATAAAAATTTCATCAATTATTTGGAACATCACCTTCTAGTGCAGCTTCCACAAATGGCCGCTTTAGTGAATGTAGAGGGCGACTCTTTAGCGTCCTCTCGCGAATGGCGAGGGTGATTCTCATTCTCACACCATTGCGTCAGATTCCTGTGTAATTACAACTGATTTATTTCTCCAGTCATCGCAAGAAATATTAATTTAAATTTTGGATGTTTCTTGCAAAGTGGCGTAATAGGCCTACCGTATTGTAGTTTGATATCAATTTTGATGTTCGACGGTTTCTTACCAGGAATGTACATTAGAAAAAGTTCCTGGAAAGTTACTTGAAAAGGAATGAAATGAAAGAAAGAAATTTATTTCACTTTTCCTTCCAAAATTTCCAGTTTTTTTAAAATCATAATTTGACTTTCTCAGTTTCTCAGTTCTCTCGAGCTAGAATTGCAATTCTTGGCTAAAAGACTACTAAAAGGTGCATTATCTTTCAAATTTTGATGGATTTTGAATTTTAACAAGACTTTGGCGGTTTGGACAATGTGACAAACTAATCAACAAAACGCGTCCTTATAGGTTAGGATATAATGAGGGTATAGTGTGAAAAGAAAATCACATTTTTGTCGCTAAACAATGGGCTGGTGATGATGATATCAATGGAAATGATAGTACTTATATGAAGAGAGAAATTTTTTTTCATTGAAACAAAAAATTAATTTCCGAAATTTCCTTGAATTTCCATTATTTCTTTCCGGGAAGAAATTTAACCGGAAAAAAATTCCTTCCAATGTACATCCCTATTCCTTGCACAGTTGCGTAATACAGTAGCTCTTCAAGTACTTATTGAAACTCATATTGAGTGGAAAAAGGTGTAAGTAGAGCGTTTAAAATTGAAAAAGTCTTTTCAAATGTACAATTCTACTTTAATAGTTGCTTTTACAAAAGTACTTTCGGTGTTATCCCATCATCAGTTGTGTCGCAACTGAAGAAAAGGTCTTAAACAAGAGTTTTTATAGTATAACACTGAGATCTTATTGGCTGTAACAATGCTGTGCTGTGATTGGTTCACTCAGAGACTTGTTCTTACACTATTTAGACAATGCGTTCTTATTGGCTAAAACATGCTGCTTAGTGCTTAGTGATTGGTTCTCATTCTAAAGCTAAATACGGTGTTCCTAATGGCTAACTGGTTTCCTGCCATCTTATTGGTCAACTCTGTTCTTCTTCTCTCCTCCAATCACCAGGCCAAATAATTTTTCGTTGTCGAATGTGATTACATTGTTCAAGAGGAAGGCTTTCTTCCTCTTGGCTTTTGCAATCTCCATTTGCTCCCAGAGTTTTCTTCTTTTCAAGCGATTCTCTACACGTATGATTTCAAATATCCCATCTCCATTGTGGTGTTCCTCATTACAGTGTTTGCCAAACAGTGATTTGCCATCTTCTTTCTCCTTTGACTTTTCGTGCTCCTTCTTCCTGATCTCAAACTTTCTCCCAGTCTCACCAATGTATATGCCCTCGCACTGGTCACAACTGAGCCTGTAAACTCCACTCAAGCTTCCCTCGTCCTTGGCTTCCGTCTGGTCGTTACTAATTCTTTTCACCATGGGTAAGTTATTCTGGATACCCACATTTACTTCATAGCCATTGAACGCCTTTATCACTTTATTTGTATACTTTCCTATGTATGGTATTGATCCGGAGTACTTTCTCACCGTGCTCTCATGGGTTCCCTTTTTATTTTCCATTTTCCTAAAGATTGCCTCCACCACACCACTACGGTAGCCATTGGTTTTTGCGATCTGCTTTACTACCTCTATTTCTTTCCTCTTCTCTTCATTGTTCTTTAGTACAGAAATAGCTCGATGGCAGTAGTTCTGAATTGCCGCTAGCTTGTTCTTAGAGTGGTGGTAGGAGTCATTTGGGATGATGGTGTCCGTGTGCGTTGGCTTCCTGTAGATTTTGTACTCTATTCTATTACTATCCAGTGTGAGTGTAAGGTCCAAATAGTTGATGGTCTCATTGCCTTTTTCCACTGTGAATTTGATGCTGTCATTCATCGCATTCATTTCCAAAAGCAACAAGTCCACCTGTCTGTTAGTGCCTGTCCACACAATCAGGATATCATCTACATATCTGGCCCAGTGCTTGATTGAGTTTCTGAACTTGCTGCCCTTCAATATCTTGTTTTCCATGTCGTTCATGAATATCTCTGCCAGGATTGGTGACAACGGTGATCCCATCGCAAGTCCCCTCTCCTGGTTGTAGAATTTGTTATTGAAGCGGCAGTAGTTCTGGCTCAAGATCTCTTCCACTATATTGGCGTACTCTAGTCCATCAGGATTCCCATGATATTTATTCTTTTTGAGCAAAATGAGAAGTTCCTCCTTCGGTATGGTTCCAAACATGTTAGTCACATCAAAGGATATTAGCTTGTCGTTACTCTTGATTTCCAACTTGTCCAGTTGCTCCATCAGTTCTCCGTTGTTTCTGATGCTCTTTCTCGTAGCAAACTGGTAGTTTTCTTTCAAGAATGTGGCTACAATCTTTGCTATCTTGTAGCAGGGTGATTGGATGCTGTTGACCAGGGGTCTTATTGGATTGTATTAGAACTTCAGATAGTCAAACAGTTTTCCAAGTACTGTGCCAGTCGTCAACTTTTTACAGGATGGGCGAACGGGAAACATTTTCTTACTTGAGTGAACATTGTAACCCGTCCAAAGGACGGGTGCTACAGCTTGTTGATTTATATAAACGTTTCTTCTTTGTTCCTAATCATAGAAAACCATTGAAGGTTCTTTCTTCTTGTATGTACTTCTTTCTGATTAGGTTCTCGATCTAAGGGCAGAAAGAAATCTACCCTCAGTTATGTCTCAATGAGCATTAACAAAATGAATGAACGCTGGCGAGTTGAGAATAACAGGTGACTCAAAACGTCCTACGTTGACAGCTAAATATTGGGGGCAATGCAATGTTAATAAATTATACTAAGCCTGTGAAAGTGAGAAGGAATTTAATTCAGCATGGGACCTCAGGTAGTCTACTTGAATTTGATTTATTAGATTAAGTAACTAACCAAGCTACCTTCCTCCCAAATATCACTGATAGTATCTCAGCCACCGTCTTTAAAAATCATTTTCACTCACTTATTTTCAACAAACTATGGAAAAACTTCATAGGTACAGTAAAAGCCGCATTAGAAAGCCGCTTAGTAGAATAATTCGGATATTGTGATCAGAATTGCCTTGGACGGTTTTTTTACATTAGAATTCAGCCGTTTTATAGAATCAATACTTCGTTTATTGTAATCAAACATGTGACCAAAAAAGAATAAAAAACATGATTTTCATGTAAATTGTCGTGTTTGAGTGCGTTTTTCAATCATTTAATAATGCCTCCTACTCCGAGTTCGCATAAGAGACGTGACTTGAGTGTGAAAGAAAAGATTGAATGCGCTTCTCCAGTGGTTTCAGTACGTACGAGGCAACAATGATAATTTGTCAGATTTGTGCGTATTAAATTTTATTTTACTTCATTTCTTACTTCTTTTTTCTTTTTCGGCTATAAGAATCAGCCGCTTAATATTATCAAATAGACCTTGGGCAATCGTGATTCTAATAAGCGGCTTTTACTGTATTTAGAGGTACTGATGTTTGACGATATCGAAGGCTTTCTGAAAATCTAGCCGATTATCTTCATTTTTAAGCCATGTAATTAATTATACTTTACTTAGAAATAAAGGCTGTTATTATCATTATTATTGTGGAAAAACTTCTTGATTACATCAAAATAAGCGCTCCTATAGTCTGTTTCAGTTAAGAAAAGTAATTTTCGTTTTCGGAGCGCTGAACTCCAGGGGGGGGGGGTAGGAACACATACTGAATGCGACACGACACAACGTACGAGATTTCTGGTACTCGTTTCTATTGGTTGATCATTCACGCGTTCCTCCCTGCTGCATTACGTTCAACCTGGAAAATTACCAATCGTAACTGGAACAGACTATAGTGTGCTCCCTCTGATAAGCAATAGCGTGGTCGTCTTCAAAGAAGGCTAGAGCATGCAGATTTGGCAACACCCAAGCAGGCTCGGCTCTGCACCCTAATTCATACACACTTCTATGATGGTAGGATCGTTTTTATGCACCGCATGTTCCGGCTTTCTTTTAAGACAATCATGACAATGGACCTCTACTTTGATGACGTAACAGCGCATTACAATTAACAGAAAGCAGCAACAACCTTGTCCATTGGGCTAAAAGCACTATTGACTCCCGACTAGCGATGGGCATAACCAGTTAGTTGCAAGCCTGGGGAGCCTGTGATTTCTGGCCTCGGCTTCAGCTCTTGGCTCTTCAAAAATCGAAGAGCGGGTGGAGCCAGGAGGCTGGACTTTTGGAGCAGAGCCGGAGCTGAAGCTCTCGATCTTGAGAGCGGAGCCAGAAGAAAAAAAAAAGATCTGGCTCCGAGTCAGCTCCGGCTCCAGCTCCTGGCTCCAATTTCTCAAAGAACGGAACGGAGCCAAAGAGCTGGATTTTTGTAGCGGAGCCGGAGCTAGCTGAAGCTCTCGATCTTCTGAGCGGAGCCTCAAGGAGAAAAAAACAAGCTGTGCTAGTATTATCAATTTCGCAATTTAGCTTATTCCGGCTGTCAGCCTAGGGAGGCTTAAATAAAACTGGCTTTGATCTTCGCTCTAATCATATATCAATGATTTTGCGCTCATACAAACAATGTATTTTGACATGTTTCATGTCTTTACGCTGACCTGATCCCCCTGACCACTATTGAAATTTTGCGAGTTTTTTTAACGCCAGTGCCCCCCCCCCTTCCATTACCCCGTGGGTGATTCGAAAATTTGCGAGTTTTTTAACGCGAGTTCATCCCGCGAGTTCACCTTGCTTAGTTATATTCAAGCATTATACTAGCTTTATGGTGGCATAATACTAGCTTTATACTAAGATTTCTCAATTCGTCTGACTCTTAGCCAAACCATGGCCAGGCCGGTAGACTGAAAAATGATAACAGCGCGAAGGGGCTGACGTTTACATACGCTCTTATGGGAAATAAGCAAACATTTGATTCGTTCTCAAATATGGTGCTTTTTAGAGAGAAAATGAAGAGAACGTAATTTGAAGAATGAAACTTTTCCTTTTTTTTAAGCCCTAGATCGCAGAAATTGGTTCATTAGAAAACGAGATATGATCATTTGAACATGAAAAGTCGTGATAGAGGACAAAGTGCGGTACCGTAACACTTCACCGCACGCCAACCGAAACGTCTATCAAAGGAAGCTGATTGCGACGTTGACTAGTTTAGTCTACCGGCCTGTAGCCAAACCCTCATTATACTAGACCTAATATACACTTTATGAAGGCTTTAAGTCTTCTGACTCCTAGAGAAGCTTCATAGTTCGCCTCATTATACTAGCTTTATGCTGGCTTTATACTAGCTTTATACTAAGATTTCTCAAGTCGTTTGACTTTTAGCGAAACCCTCATTATACTAAACCTAAGATACACTTCATGAAGGCTCAAGTCTTCTGACTCCAAGAGAAACTTCATAGTTCGCCTCATTATACTAGCTTTATGGTGGCTTTATACTAGCTTTATACTAAGATTTTTCAAGTCGTCTGATTTTTAGCGAAACCCTGATTATACTAAACCTAATATACACTTTATGAAGGCTTAAATCTTCTGACTCCTGGAGAAGCTTCATAGTTCGCCTTGCCTAGTTTACATGCTAGTTTAAACTAGCTTCATACTAGGAATACCACAGGCTCATTCCAAACTAAGCTCCTTTACACCATAGGCTCATACAAAGGGGAAGTTTGTATTAGTCTCTACTAGCTAGGCTAGATCTCTCTTTGATGTGTGCAGTGAACTCACCGCGTTTGCGAGTACCACCTCGCCGTATGCAAATGACCTTGGGTCTCTGAAGCTTTCATTATACTAAGCCTGAATCAGTATGCTGTAGTAGGAATAGCCTACATTATAAAGGCCTAATATACATATTTCAGCTTGAAATGTAAACTAGATTTATACTAGATCAAGCCAGATTCCTACCCTGAATTTGAAATTTGCTTGCGTACATCCGTGCGTTGGAAGCTTTCATTATACTGAGCTTGAAGTAGGAGGAATACCCTTTATTGAAATACTAAAGTAGACTTATACTAGACCAAGAAGCGGGGCGAACGAGCGGAGCGAGTGAAGCCCCCTAATCTCATCAGCCTGAAATGCTGAAGTAGACTCATACTAGACCAAGAAGCGGGACGAACGAGCGGAGCGAGTGAGGCCCCTTAATCTCATCAGCTTGAAATACTGAAGTAGACTTATACTAAACTAACGCGAGTGAGGCCCCCTAATCTCATCAGACTGGAATATACTTAAGTAGACTTGTACTAGACCAAGATGGAGGCAAACGATCGGAGCATGCTACCTTATAGAAGACATGAAACATGATCTTTTTCTATTTGGCTCCGCCAGCAGATTTTCTTTCTTGTTGGTGGAATGTTTGTCAAATGGTTTGGTGCACTCGAGCAACTGACAAGGTTCAAAACTTGTACAAATATTGAGTACACCCACAAGTAGTAGTATCAGATGAGTTTTTAGCGGGGAACCCACTATCTATTTTGTTAGGGGGATTACATCCTCAGAAAACGTCCGCGTGTTTCTGTGACTTGCGTGACGTGACGTGTGGCACTTTATGGCGTCATCAATGATCTTGACCTACTTTCCGGGATGCTTTATGACGTTGTCAATGACCTTGACCTAATTCAGGGACGAAAAAATTTCAACTTCCAGCCTTCATTATATCAGACCTAGTATACAATATAATGAGAAGAGCCCAGCTAACTCATTTTCTGAGGGGGCACTTTCGCACCAAGGTGATCTCGAGCGCGGGAGGTTGCGGGTTCCTCGCTGCCGTTGCAAACCTGCAATGGCCTCTAAATTTTTCATCTATTTCTTATGCAAAATTATATAAATACACTACTATCTATTTGCGGCATAATATGATGGCTCTTATTGTTATCAGGAGACTTTCCCGAGTTCGAAAAATAATTCCCTTTTTCCCTCCATTCTTCCCTTGTTGGTAGCACTGATTTCCCATTCAATATTACGAAAAATACTGTACACGAGCTCTCGACAATGACTGCGGAAAAAAAACTTCGTCGCCTCACCAATCAGCGCTGAAAATTTCAAGACGATCCATTCACGCGTCGTAGAGCAATCACGTTTTCTAACTTCAAATCAGTGTTTCCCAAAGTTTGGTTTTTGGATAGGTGGACCCTTTTAATAATAACAGTCACTAGGGGAAGTTATGGTTATGTCTTTGTAATATGGAGGAATGAGGAAGAAGTAGGTAGATGTAATACATTTGTACAAAAAGGAGTGGAAGTATAGTCCTTATAATAGTGATTACACACTAGTTGGTTTTTTTGGAGTCAACGGATGAGGTGTCAATAATAACTGTACTGTGGCGATATAATCTTTGTTTACTAGTTTCACTATGCACTTCAAAAGCTTTATAATTTTCTCCTCATCTGTGTCTTCCGGAAGTTCAATTATGTCGTACCCCTCCAGATTGTGCCCTGATTGGTCGCCTACTTTCGAGTAGAGCTTCTTTAGCACTTGAAGAAATCTTTCAGCGCCTAAAGAACATTAATCGATCATCTCACAAAATACCATAAAATCTGCTTTTTCTGTAAATCAGATAGCATTCGAAATGATCATTTCGTGGAAAGCGTCCATGTAGCTCATCTTGATCGGTTTACCCGAAGGGTAATAAGCTTTTACTGCAGCTTCAATTGCCGACCTCAATTTTAATTTTTGCAGAGGTATACTAAGTAATATCTCCTAAAAAATTCAATGTGAGCTCAAATTTTTTGTAGACTAAGAATTTATATGTCGATTTTAAGTCAATTCGGAGTAAATACTCTCAGTTTGGTGATCGACCAAGAATAGATTCCTGTTCAATTGTTAAGTCTACGTTATTTGACAAAGTTCACATTTTTTGTCGACCAATGAACGACGTCGATTTCGAGTCGACCTTTTCAAATTTTTTAGCGACCAGAAGTCGACTCAATTTCGACGCCGACAATGAGTCTATCTCCAGTCGATTTTCGGTCAACATTAGGGCCAAACTAAATTGACTCAAAATCGACTTCGATTCTAAGTCGATTTCGAGTCAACAATAAAAATATTGTAGTCGACCGAAAATCGACCATTTGTTGCCGTCGACAATAAGTGTACGAATTGTTCACATTTTTCTCATATTAATCACATTTTTGGTAGCCTATATAGGAGTCGACGTCGAAATGCAGTCAACATGATATCGAACAAAATGTTTTCTGAGTCGACGATATTTCGACTTCAGATCGACGTCGTCATGCAGTCGATGTACTTTTAAAATCGACTGCATTTTTATGGACTTTGGTGAAGATGTTGAATTGACGTAGAAATCCTGTCGATTTGGAGTCGACATTGCCTATGACTCGAAATCGACCCTAAATCGACGGTCGACATGGTTCAACGGGTAATGGCTCTCGGAGTTGTTGTATAAATCTGCCCACGCTCGGAAAACTGTTAGAGAAATGCATTGCAGTACGAGTATGCTCCATAACAGAACTGCATGTCCATAAGAGGCAATATTGATTTTGAAAAGAGCGAAGTACTGAAGATTTCATACTGGCGACAACTAAACAAATGAAAAAAAAATGAAGAAGGCGAGCGACGTACTAGCAGTGGTATCGCTTGATATAACAGGTTCGAGAAAATTTTCTCGAAATTTTTTCAAGTCCCTTGCGAGGGGGGGGGGGCTCGGACTCGAAAAATTCCCACAAAGATGAGCCCAGAGCAAAGACATGAAACATGTCAAAAAACGGGCTTTTAAAATGGGTTTCTCTAGGAAGGCGAGTTTCTTTCAAGAAGGGCGACTCTCTCCAAGAAGGGCAAGTATGGACTCTTTATAGGAGCGGTCTCATGTGGCGAATATATCAATGATGGTGATTCCTAGTGGCGTGAGTTGAAATATGTAGATGTACTTTTCTACTAAATCAGTCAAATCCTCAAACCATTTCGTGTGCACTCCCTACGCATGTTCTCAACTTTCAAACGCGTTTTTCTCAAAACACGCTGTCTCGAGCTTCGCTCTTTTTGAATCCTATGAAAAGTACCGTACACAAAATACATTGTTGTTTTTTGATTCGTTGAATGAATAAACAAATATTTCTACTTTATGCTATTGACACTTTTTCACGATGTCATTCTTCTTGACTTTGTATCAAAATTAGTTTCCATCTTAATATCACCGATTTGACAACTATTTCGAATAACCGACACGCTTTCGGTAATATAATTTGGAAAAAAACTTGAACGTCCCTGAATCCTGAGGAAATCGGTTACAAACCTAATCTCACTAAGGAATACAACTTTTTTTTAATGAGAAAAAAAAAGTTGAAATTTTGAACAAATAATTGCGCAAAACTGGTGAGTAACAGAAATTTTATGATAATATGGTCCTAATTTTAGCTACCATTTCCATCGTAAAAGTTTTCGAAAACTGGTCCCACGAGTTTTTTCACGTTCTTCTCACGTAATTTTTCATTCATTCTTATCCTTCTCGCTCTTTGAAACGCACAAATACGAAGTTTAGGCCAGTAACACGCCCTCATGTATACAGTTTTTCAACCCTGAAAAATAAAACGACGTCTTCATCTCGTGTTGATCAAATTATTTTTCGTAATTTCTTCCTTCTTGCCAAGGAGCTAAGCTTCGTTCAAAATATAGACTAGAAAGGAAACACATGTTATAGAGGGAGTATTTCGTTCATTGAATTGAAATTTTGAAGGTACAAAATATTAATAAAGTATTGTATAGGTAAGTATTACAAGTTGTTTTTTCAAAAGTTACCCGTATGTACAATAAGCGAATGTGAAGCAAATAGGTGACTACTTTTCGTGAACGAAGGCGAAAATTTTTCACGCACGACAAACATTTCACTTTCTTTTCTAGTTCTGGGCGGGTAATGATGATGAGAGATCTTTTTTTATAGGGAGGGTTATTTTTAGTCCTGATCAGAATCTAAGGCGAGAGAGAAATTCGTTGTAAGAGGATACGCTATACTGTTTATGTTTCTTGCCCGAAAGCCTTCCCTTAGCTCTTCATCGTACGTGATTGTTTTATCGAGTCTTTTCGCCTCCTACCTACCAAGCACGAGATGTCACGTTTTCCTTGTACTAATTGTTAACCTTTGGTCGTTTTTTCGTACATTTTAAGCGCGGTCTTACAACTAAGCATACCGGTACTTACTTTGACTTTTTCCCCAGCATGAGTAGACTCCGTTTTCTCTGGAGAATATTTTTTATCAGTGCATTGAAGAATTTCGATATTCGTATATTTTCATTAAAAATTGTTTACGGAATCAACCCCGTGGAGACATAGAAAGCAAATAAGATCACAGATAAGGCAATTAAGCAAATTTTTGAAGATTGTATCACTCAGCTATGAATTATAATGATGTTCAAAAAAGACAAATTATTGGATTCTTCAGTCACTAGTGCGACTTTGGATCAGTGCCGGTCGCGTACGCGCTCTATCAAAATTGTGTGCTCTAAGCCTGACAAAGTGTTATCTGCTACTCTGCTTGAACGACAGGACAATGGTACCAAATTTTTCTCATTAGGGAGTACGAAGTAAGGTCTCTCATCCATTATGACGATGGCCAGTGTAGAGAAGCTTGACTGTTGCAAGACACTGACATAAAGTAGTGAACCATCAACAGAACTAGGTATGTTTATCTAGTCACTGGCGCTCATGCCCAAGCAATGAAGATACTAGTCTCGGAAGAATCCATAGTAAATCACACTTCAATTTGTTGTAGAGCAAAATTTTTGTACTGCGCGTGATACTAATAAAATTCCGGTGGAGTGCGTACGTCATCGGCACCCGGAGTATCGCAGTCAGGTGAAAGCCAAATTCTATCAAATTTTCACTGATTAGAGCGAATTACTCAAAGCCAGTTTTATTCAAACCTTCCTCATATCTATCTCGGTCGTGATAACGTTTCGTCACCAGTATTTCTTAGCTTAGTATAAGTCGTATAGGATGTATTGCCAGTGATCAATTAGTTGGCGGCTGTGAAGAATGCGTTATCGTCCAAACACACACGCGTCGTTTTTGCAAGAGAATATGCGGATCCTGCGCGCTAACCGCCAATTCATCGTTCGCAAAATGTAAGTCCGGCTACAATTCATCGTATGTTGGAAGCTAGTTTGTGCCACTGATGGACCAACGAGCAGGCGGACTCACTTCCAGCCTCGAGTAAATGCAGAAGAGCATGAAAAGGAGGCTCTTCCGGCATAGACAAAGTCCAATTTATTTTGCGACGTTTCGAGCACATTGTGGTTTCCATCAGACCGGGATATATGAAAAATGTATCTGAATTAATATTGATAATAACTAGGCGCTTCATACACTCCAAATTTGGCTAACTAGCTTATTTCACCGTATTGGTTTGGGCGAGCGCTTTATTAACTTCGAAAGAAACTATTAACAGGGAACCTGTTTTATTGGGAGGGGGGGGAGGAGGGAGGGTCTTTCCGGAAAAAACTTCGGCCGTGCGCCGTCCGGGAGGCAACCTAACCTAACTTGACCATAACCACGGGACTAGGAAAAATTCTTGTTTTCGTCCTATCGCTTATAGCTTGAAGGTTGAAATCCTCTCTTATCACCTCTAGCTCGGACCATCACCCATAGTTTGAGGTCAAAATTCTTCTAAGTCGCCCATCTATCACCTAAGTTAGAAGGTCAAAATTCTATTCGAATTCTCCCTTCTTTTTCTAAATCCCTCTCCAACAGCTCGGCCTCCTATCATGTATATTATAAAGTTCATCACCGGTGACGTCGCAATGCGATATTTGAAAACGATATCACGCTAATTTCTTCCAGCAAATAATCGATTTCCATAAGAATAGCATTGCGGTTACATTCAATCATACATCAGTAGGTATTGAAAAAATAAAGAATAAATAAGGAATGAAAAGTTGATTATCAATTACTGGATAGCATCTGGATTACAAATATAAACTTTTTATTGCTTATTTATTCTTCATTTTGGAATACTGATGTATGATCGAATGTTACCGACGCTATTCTCAAGGGAATCGATGTCTGCTGAAAGCTACTGTATTGCATTTTTACTCTGTTATCAGTTGATGTGACGTCAGGGTGATGAACTTTATGATGAAGCTAGTATAATACAAGGAGAAGTCCAAGCCTAGTTCAAGTCCAGTATACTGTATGTTGGTGAATGATTTCTGAATAACGATCATAAGAATGGTATCTCTCATACTCTCAGCTGAAGTACTACGAGTCAATGTTACAGAAGGGCAGTATTAGCCTGTAATGACCCGGAGAGAAGTATTTCATATACAAGCGACTGCAGTGCTTTTCCCTCGAGCCCAAGAAATCCGCATTTTACTCAAAATCCGTAGAAAAATCCCAATCTTTGGGGGGGATTGAAAATCCGTAGATCTGACAATCCGATAATTAAAATAGCTCCTTTAAGTAACTAAATAATATGCAATACTCTATTCACCAATTGGCCTAGCCCCTTCAATGAGCCAGATATACAACGTCTCAAGAACAGGTTCCCTGCCTCCCCTCATTCAACTCCGTTGAAGAGCCCGTGAGTTTTTGTTTTTAGTGATTGAAGTTGTGGACTCTTAAAAATGGGTTCTCAGCCTCTGCAAAGGAATGTTTTGATAGCTAAACTATTTTCAACTCTCAATCAATAGCCTTATGATCTTTGCTCCCTGTCTTTCTTATGGGGGTCGATTGTGCGTTCGGCCCAACCAACAGGGTTTTTGCTGGTTTCTGCTAGTTGTCATAACGCGCTGCGACATCACCAAAAAAGACGACCCATGTCATGGTTGTCTTCAAAGAAAGCCGGAACATGCACAGCGCGCGCGTATGCATAGACTGGTGCGTAAAAACGTTCCTTGTGTATATGTATTAGTGTGCCGAGCCGAGCCTGTTTAGGTGTTGCCAAATCTGCATGTTCTGGCCTTCCTTGAAGACGGCCATGCTATTGCTCATTAGAGTGAGCACTTACTAGTCTGTTCTAGTTACAAATTCAAGCCTGGGTAGCCAGTTACTTCTGGTTCCGGCTCCAGCTCCTCAAAGAGCGGAGCGGAGCCAAAGATCTGGATTTTTGCAGCGGAGCTGGAGCTAGCTGAAGCTCTTGATCTTCTGAGCGGAGCCTCAAGGAGAAAAAAAAAACAAGCAGAGTCCATCGGGTCTCTAGTCGGGTTGTCTCACTTCAAGCTTCGAGCCTTGGGGCTTTGGATTTTGAAATCAAACTTTTCCTTTTTTCTCTCATTTTGACTGAAGAGCAGCTCCTGAGCTCCTTGAAAAAGAAAGAGCGGAGTAGCTCCCAAAGAGATGAGGAGCTGACCAAAAAAGCGAAGTTTTCAGCTCTTTTCAAGATCAAAATTATGGCTCCAGCTCCTAGCTCCCGGCCCGGCTCCCTAGGCTTGGTTACAATTGGTAATTTCCTAGGTTGACCTTAATGCAGCTGGGAAGAACGCGCAAAGGTTCTCCCACACTGGCGTGGTATCCAAGCGGTAAGCCAAAGCGGTGCGGTACCGGTATAATTATTGCGATTGTTCGCATTTCACCGCACCGCTACCGCGCGGCAATAACGCGCCAGTGTTGGAGAGCCTTGAATCAGCAACCAATGGAAAGAAACCTCGTGCGTTGCGTCGTGTCGCGTTCAGTATGTGCTCTTACCGCCCCCGGCGGCTGAGATCCGGACGGTAGCTCGTTTAGTTACTTGCGGTCTAATAAATCATATTCGAGTAGACTACCTGGAGCCCCATGCTGAATTAAATTCCTTTTCACCTTCAGACCATATCTACTCACAGGCTTAGTATAATTGATTAACACTGCCCCAAATATTTAGCTGTCAACCTAGGACCCTCTGAGTCACCTGTTATTCGCCACAGTTCAATCGTTTTTGTTAATGCTCATTGAGACATAACTGAGGGTAGATTTCTTTCTGCTTAAAGATCCAAAACTTAATGCTAAGTCTTCTCTGACCCCTATGATTCAACCTCTAATATCTTCTTTCACCTTACCATATACCCCTCTCCTCTCTTCACCCAATTCACTTCCGTTCACCTGCCGTACAAAAATCTTCTTAAAGTACAAAAGAATAATAAAGTAAGATCGTAGTTGAATAGCTCGTAAATAAGTGAGGAGAATGAGAAGTTAATTCCACTCTGTAGAATCGTAAAGTGTATTTTACAGCGCACTTCCTTTCAGTGAAAAATATTGTAAGCGTAGAAATTTTGTAACGCTCGTCGACCGAATGAATACTATGTTTGTTTACGGATACCGTGAATGAATGTTATTGAACTTAGTTCAATAAAGTTCAATATACTCGCTCAGTGGTCAGTTTTATCTAGAATTTTCATACAACGAAGAGTTCTTTCGCTACAAATAAATCACAAAGATAGGAGAGCTGTCTCGTACGACGTCAAAAAAGTAGTAATTTGATGATGCTGTATCACAGATTATTTTTCGCTGCACCAAGGAAGAAGAATGAATCGCGCCGATACAAAGTTGTCGGGTTGTCGAGTGACAGTTGGAAGAAAAATTTTCCAGACAGCGAACAGGAAAGAAACGTGAGTTGCTGTCCGCGTCGGATTAATGTGTCTGCGGCAAGTTTTATTTTTCATCCTTTTTACGCGTTAGCTTTCGCGGACGCGCGTACATCGCAAAATGTAAATTTTCCTAAGCCACTCGGGCTCGGTGATGAAACAAATCCGAGTCGCATCAAAGTCGCGGCGCGTTTCACGATAAACGAGGTCAAAATGGAGCAACAGTTCAACGGGGTGGGAGACTGAGGAAGTTCTTCAAAATATATATCAAAATTGATCAAAGGTATTTCTTTTCTCTTCGTACACAAGGTGTACCTACCATTTTCTCATTTTAATATTCGTACACACAGATCATGTTTCAGCGAAGGCACCCACTCGAGTTGGTTAATGTTAGCTTTAAAATATATGTAGGTTGTTTGGAAAATACTCCAATTTGCCGAGCGGGTCCACCTGAATGCGACCATTATGCGAGAAAATTACGAGGCAAGAAAAATTTCATTAACGATAATCGTTGTTCAACCCTTTTTTCTTTCAGTAATGGGGGAATTATTAAAAAAAAGAAAGAGAATATTATACTAGTAGCTTGGCTGTTCGTATCTACTGAAGTATTTCACGAAAGTTTCACCTTTTCTACGAGTTTTTCATTTTTTTATTTTTCATTTGTCCTCGCGATGAGAAAGAAGAATTAGATGCTGTGAAGAAGATTAATGGAGGAACTGGTACGAAGGCAATATAAAGGGTAAAAAATTTCTCCATTTTTTTTATTCTTTTACTTAACACAGAAATGCATCTCTAAAAAATTTTCATTGAATGTAGAGTGCAATTGTGTCTTTTTATCAAGCGTATGAACGAAAGCTTTTCAAATTGGTAACGTTTGAAACGTCGTAAATTCTAACGAAATGGAAGAAGACAAATGAACCTCTTTCATACAAAAAATACTTGTTTTCTTCGATTTTAAAATTTTCTTATGATGGTATTCATGTGCATTCAAAGAATTAGCTTTTAAGTGATGGTTTTTTTTATTCTGAAAATAATTGAGATCAAAATGCGCAGTAGAACACATAATTGATACGAAAAAAGTATTGATGAACTCGCGCGAATTGACGCTAATTCTGTTACGACTGCGATCAGTCAAAGGGCGTGGTGAAGACCTACCGGTATTTTCTGAGGGAAAAGAGGACAAAGACTACCAAGAATTGATAAGTCAAGTATTGACCATTCATTTGATTATCATTTTTCATTTTTTCCAACACTGCAACGTATATTATGTTACCGACTTTGGCGAGGTAAAAATTCAAAATGAAAAGACGGTTATGACAACGCTTCTGCGTTAAGTTTTTTTTTTCTGATCGCAGTAGATAGCAACGCAGTGCGTTTGCCGAATACCAAGTTATTCTGGTCCAAAGTACATGGTTGTACAGTGCCAAATTTTATTTGTATAAAATGTTTTTAACGAGTAAAAAACTCAAACACCAGCGCTTTCACAATAGTAATCTAATGAGGATTAACCGAGTTTCAATCAAGCAAACAAGGTTGATCAGCCAATGACCATCTAAGTTACAGCTATCAGGTTGAAAGCCCTTCAAAATCAAATCCTCTTCAATGCTTTATGTCAGGGCAAAGGAAATTCATCAACAAAGACTTGCTGCAAGACAAGGCTTAGTTCATCAGGCAAAAAAAAAAATGAAATATGACTAAGTACGACGCGCAATGTCCGGCTCCCGAAGTGGGTGCAACTGTATGTATTCCTTATGACTGTTGATTGGCTGGCTGTTGAACTGCTCAATGAGCTGAAAAATCTTGGATGCTACTGAGCCTTTTATCGGCGTCGGCTTCAGATCATATCAGGAATTGACAAAGTACACTCCTATAGGAATGAATCTTTGAAAAACGGAGGACATGACTAGAAAACAAAACACTTTAGAAAATGAGGGGCGCTGGACCTTGTTTACAAGTTTTATGGGTGGCGCAGGTGTACAGTGCTCACCCGCGTTGTTTTCACAATATCAACAGAGAACCTGTTTCATCGGGTGGGGGAGGGGGGGCTTTCCAGAGAACACGTCCGTCGTCCGGACAGCAAACCTTGGAGGTCGAAAAATTTTCAAGTCCCCTCTTATCATATATAGCACGGAGACCGGTACAACGATTTTATAATACAAGGAGAGGTCCTAACCTAGTTGAGTCATATACTGTATGTAAGGCATTAGCTCATTATAATACTCTACCCCATAAAAAAGGTTCCCCGCCTTTCCTCATTTAACTCTGTTCAAGAATCCATAAATCTTTTTTATCACATCTTTTGTCTAACGCATTGTACATGCTTATAATATTATGGCCAATGCTCAATCCACCTACATGTTCAAAAGCTTTGGGTTCTCAACCCTGCAAGAAAAAAGTGAGTGTTTTTTCAATTTTTTTAACCAATCTCTTTCTCTTCCATTTATTATTTATATCTCTTTTCTCTCTACGCAATGTCAGAAACAACAGGAAGTCCAAAGAGTGTTGGAACCTCAGCTTCATCTGCTACCAACCAGTAGATGAGAGACAGACATTATGAACTAGAACAACAAACTACTGATCGCTTAATGACATTTTTCAATTATGTTGATCTAGAGTATGCTAGTGAGCTTTTCCTATTCATTACACCAAATTTGACTCTCGCATATTACAACAATTATTATTATTTGGACTGCACTAGCGTAAATTGCATGCAGAAAATGTCCTTGGATCAGACATTGACTACACATGTACCAGACAAATACTCGCATTGTCAAAAAAGTTGTCACTTTGATGGATACTGACACCAGAGTGTGCTGCGTGTTACAACGTTGGTGTAAGAGAGAGGGAGATATGTTTTGTCTCTCACTCAGCTGGTTGACACGCAGCACTTTCTGGTGTCAGTATCCATCAAAGTGACTAGCTACTTTTCTATAACAATGCGAGTATTTGTCTGGTACGTGTATAATCAATGGATGAGATGAGATGTATTTGTATCAAGAATTTCTGGGAAAATCACATCAGGCATTTAAAAATCACAAACGTCACATATTTTCCTTGGCGCAAACCTGGTACTTGCCAAAATGAATTTTCTGTAAAAATGCCCCTCTTCAGTCTTCATAAGTCGCAACGTTTCAAAATTTGCAATGGTGCAACATCAGTTTGGGACGTTTTGAATCGGCAGCAGCAACAAGTATGTTTCAGCTGCTTGTTGCAACATTACAGGGTTGGATAGGCCCACCGGGACACCGGAAATTTCAAATTTCCCGGTATGCCTTTCTATTGCGCTGTTTTGTCGCCTTCTGGAAAAGAAAAAGAAAGGATTTCTTGGCGTTGCCAAAAATATAAAGATTATGTTTCATGTCTTTTTGCCAGTTGTCTAAAACCACGGTACATTATAGAGGTATTGACACAAACGTATAGTAGCCGTGTTTGTTACTTTTGCCTGAGCAGAGTTGGAAAGCCGGAAGATAAAACTTAAGCTTTTGGCTTTCAGCTTTCATTCTGCAATATAAAACTTTTGGCTTTCAACTTTTCATCTTTTTTTCACCCAAAATTCGTCAGCTTTTAGCTTTTAGCTTTTGGCTTTCAGCTTCTTTCTTTGTGATTGTGTTTTATGGCTTTCAACTTTTGGCTTTCAATACCGGGATTCATTTTTGGCTTTCCGCTTTCAGCTTTTTTTCCTCTAAATTCTCCGGCTTTTGGCTTTAAACTTTCAGCTTTCAGCTAGCTGTCCAACTCTGCGCCTGAGTTGTGTCAGTTGATACAATCTACACTAGGATCGTTGCAAGGTGAAACTAAACAGGAGAACTATACAAATACTACGTAGTGTAAATTCACCAATTTCAAAAATTTGTACAAGAGTCAGGTATTGACCTAAAAATCTGAAACTTGGTACAAATGGACTATTTAATGCTCTTCATATTTAAGAAAAAAAAATCTTCCTATCTGAATTTCTTCATCTTCTATACAACCCTCGGAAATTTTGGCAACATTAGGGTACCTCTGGTAAGCTTCCGTCACAGGTGGGGTGTGGACGGTATTTGAACAATCGCTGCAAGCGTAGCGGAATATCTGTATGAATTAGCACAACTTGGGCGACAGAAATTTTGCCTTGTGTCAATACCTCTATAATGTACCGTGTCTAAAACTTTTCATTGTTTAAAAATTTCCAAAATTTCCTCGCTCCGCTCGTTCATCCCGTTTTTTGGGGTCTAGGATAATAAGTATAGAGTATTTTAGACTAACTGCTTTCTGGGAGTATAAGTCTACTTTAGAGTATTTTAGGCTAATTTAATATATTTCAAACTGATGAGACAGAGGACGTTACCAACTTATGACGTCACTGACTTATAACAAATTCTCCAGATTTAGGGCGTAGAGAAAAGACATGAAACATATCATACAAAATCACTGAAATATTTGAACATGTTTATGTCAACTTATTGCAAAACAGAAACCTGCTGCCTTTTTTCCAATCTTTCCTGGTAAAAAAAAAAAAAAAAAAAAATGCCTATCCAACCCAGCAACATTGCTATGTAGTCCGTTTCAAGTAAGATTGTCGTTAATTCAAAGGCAATGTATCAGTGGCATGAAGGGAAGCGTGAAATTCACACTGAAAACGTCAAGCAGCACAACGCTTCTTGTCTCTCAGAATACATTCTGTGAAATTGACGCACCAACACTCACACGTTGTGGCCGCCTTTCGAATTAACGACAATCTTACTTAAAACAGACTATAGTGGCAGGGATTGCCCCCCTCCCTCCCCCTGTGACCGAACTCACAATCTTATTTGAATTGCTTGTGATGTTGCGGCTTCAAACATAGAAATACACAGAATGCGTGTATCTTGTTTTGGTTGACGCTCACATGTACCTTGGCTTCTTACTTTGGCTCGTTACTGTGTTAAAGTAATGGGAAGAAATAGTGAGCCAAAGCGAAATAAGGAGCCAAGTACATTACCCGCATTCCATGTATCTCTATGTTCAAAGGAATTAGGCCCACTTCAGCAATAGGCAACACACTGCACGGTCGTCACGCCGTGTAAGAGAAGGACACATCCATCTTCAAAATTGCAAAATGGGTACTTCTGTAGATGTCAAAGAGTATGTTTTTTCTGGATTGAGAAGATTGTGGTTTCATGTCTGTCTTGTCGGTACCGAACCAGAATAGGTGTTTTTCTGAATCGATGCCACTGCAGTCTGCAAGAGTATTGTCACGACTAGTCACGCCTCACGGCCGTTGTATTGTTTTATAGTCGAAATGATAATGATAATGAAGAGATATGACTCATATGAGTTTGGAAACATGGTCATCAGTGTCAGTATTGAGTTATTTCTTTCCTTCTGATTCTTCCTTTATTCTCTAGAATTTGACTACTTCAGAGACTCAGCAGTTGGTTTTCTTCTTTAATTTCAATTCTAGTTCAGACTGTGTAATTGGATTTGTACCTGCGAGCGTTTAATTTCCAGTCCATCTATCCTCGAGTGTCCAATATCAATATCCGAGTATTTCAGCGACGACCTTCATAATTATCTTTAGGAACCTCAAGTGCATTATTTCCATTGCCTTTTTTGTTGATGACAATGGCATTACAACCTCAAGGACTCTATATTCCTATGATCAATCTCCGAAATCGTGTATTTTTTGCGAGTAATATGATGTTTCTCGCGAAGCCGAAGTATCAAGAGTGTATGGTTGCATTTCAATCAATACTTGATGAGGCGAAGACTTACAAGGAGTTGCCCACAGGCTCATTACTGGTTGATGTGATATCTGGTCCGATTGCTCGTTTGCTGCGTACTATCATGATGTTCCTGGTTTTTCAAGCTGAAATAAGTGATAACAACGTAAATGCAGTTGTAAGAATGTTTGTTACTCTGAATTGTTCTAAGTTGTTGGATATGTGTTCGACATCCAATAATCCAGATACAATCGATAAGAAAGCTGGTATAATATACAGAGCCGCTAATGCTATTCAGTAGAACGTCAATTCGAGAACTGCAATCTGTTCTTACTAGATTGAGTAAAGAATAACATATACTTATTCAATATTGCTCCAACATTCTTGTTAAACGCTCATTTTAATATCCTTCAACTGTAGGCTGCAGCTAAGTTAATTTACTTTGAGAACCTAGAATAATACGTTGATGCGCGAGACATCCACCATTCTTTTTCTATCATGTCTGTCATAGCTTATTGGAAAACTGAGTGAGTTTAAGTATCTCACACTAAAATCTTTATTTTGACCCTTGTTAACGCATTAAATTATATGTCTCTGCGAACTTTTTGAAAACAAATTATCGTGGCCATAACTTATACATTTGGTGCAGCACGCGGTATCAATTTAAGAGGTTATACTTATTATCTCAATAAAAGAATTTTCTGTGAATGATGAAGAATTGTATGTCTATTCTCAAATATTCCAGGTTTTTTCAAGTTCAATTTGTTAGGGATCTAGGACAATATATGATGATTATAAATTACAGTAGGTATTATTAAATACGTATCTCTTTGTTTGGCGTTTCTTTTTCTCTCTTTTAGAATTATGTGAATCTTTTCGCCCATTATATTATTTCATAATTTAATATGCCATACAATTTTCTTACCCTCCTAAACATAAGTTGTTTCATTATAAGTAGTTTTGAAATTTTTATGTTGTAGCCTTGCAGTTCTTGGTTTTTGATTTTTTTTTTTTTTGTTTCATTCAACTTTTTTATCGTTTAAATTCTGTAAAATTGTCAAAATCATGCGTACAAATGGGGGCATTCATTTTTTAATACCTTCACCCATGACATGTATCAGCTACAAATAAATCTACTCATAGTTTAATAAACCTATAAGAATTTTGATTTAGCAATTACATATTATTTTATGTACCAAAAATTATTCAAGCATACCGGTATTGTAAAAGTACAATTAATTATTTCAATTTAAAAATCTTAAGGTAGTTGGTATGGCACGTTTTGAATTTCTCTTCTTTTTTTTCAATCTGAACATCAGCCTTTCTCCAATGATAATTATTTTGTTTAATGTTTAAATTCTGTGAGATCTACTTAAATTATACGGATGAAAATGCAAATTTTATTACACTCATACTATATTTTTATCAAAGCTAGCACATTGTTTTACTTATTGGGTAAGAATTGATGATCTATACTTTGGATTTATGGAATTCATAATAATTCTCACAATCGAATGTTTCTTTTTCTATTTTCTATGGAGCATGATTACTAATGATACATTTTTTGCTGAGATACCATCTTGTGTTATTTATTATTCATCTTTCTTGTCATAAGGCGGCTATTTTAGACGTCTTATCAAGGCAGTAATGCGCCATCAGCCGCTTCAAGCTGTATCAAGTTTAGATCAGTTTCACTTACCAATAATGCATAATATGAAAATTGACTGAGAAGATTGTGCTTTTTTGTTATAGTCTTCACTTCCTATCAATCAAAGAAAATTGACAGTTGTTCTTGTTCAAACTCTCTATGATTGGTAAAGACTTCTAACTTTCCATCTCAATTTTTTAGACCAAACAATAGAGAAATTTGAGCGTACGTTGCTTCGTATAGGGATTAGTGTCACGAAAGATTCGCCAAAAACGTTGAAATAACTGCACAATCTTCGTGTTCCTTATCCTTCCCGCCAAAAAACCGTCATCTATACACGAATAATTACTTTTCACGCCACCGATAGAAATAATAAAGCTAATACACGTAAGACTTTGTGCCGCGCTTTAATCTCAAATGGCGTATTCGACAAACTTTTCGTATTTCCTGCTCGTGTTTACGCAGTGCTTTCGCTCCCTCCCACCTCCTCCTGCACTCTTCGTTAACATTCGACCGCCGTATACTTGAACGTGTTGTCGGTTGGCACAACCGGTACCACGAACGGAGGCTTCGTTCGTTCGGCCTCCGATTTGAAAACGGCCAGCATGTCATTCATCTTCTTCCAATTCTCTTTAGTCCGCAACGTTATCGCTCGAGTAGGACGAACCGATATTTTGGGCGGCGACGATATTGAAATAGGTCTGATGGTAGGTAAGTCGAATATACGCTTCCCACATAAACTGGTATGACGTTTACGCAATTCTGATGACCAAGTCTCCTTGATTTTGACGTCTTTTCGCCAATTGATGACCGTTTTAACGCCCAGCGAGATCATCGACGCTCTACGAGCGCTACGTTTATCTCTTTTACGTTTTTTGCCGACCAACGAATACGTATCGCCGTACAATTCGGCCATATCCGCTCTCTCTCGCTCCTTGTCAAGTCTCTCTTCTTCGCGTTGCCTCAACTCCTCCTCGAACGCGTCCAACCTCTTCCGAAATCTCTCTTTGGCTTGTAGTATCAAGTTTCGACGGTCACGTATCCGTCTTTTTACGTCCGGCTCGAGATCGCATACGCAAGGATGAATATGTCTCTGCGACGTACGTTGTAATTCTTGGAACGGAGCATTAACGACAGTAGGATATCTAACATGTTGGCCTTGGAATTCGACATTCGTATCATGCGTATGCTTGCCGACGCCAACAATCGGCAATGGTGGAATACGAGTGGTAGGGAGAGTTAGCTTTCGGGGTAACAGACCGGTAATGGTTCGAAGAAAAAGTGTCTTCTCTGATAAGGAAAATATTTATTCTTACCTGGCAAGTTGAATCGCTGCGCTATAATTGGGTTGCGAATAACTTCGGTGTCTTTAAAGGCAATATTCTGCTGAGAAAGCGTAAGCGGTCGCTGCTGACTACGTATGACGTATACAAATTCTTCCGCTGATGCGTGCGTCTAGGTGCGTGTTTATGCGCTCTGTAATGAGAAAGAAGGACAGCGGGCGTTAGTTTAGTGGGCGTCCTTTGTTATTCTATTATTTAGCGGCTACGAAATTTGAGACGTTTTAATACAATAGCTGAAATTTTAGTATCGATGGCGCTCCTTTTCTTTGATCCTTTTTGATTCGATATCGCTGTTGGGACATGGAAGTTATGGCATAGAAGAGCACAATGTAGGCCTTCGAACTGAAAACGATACGCGGTAGATGTGAACGTCAGACTAGCAGACGGATAGAGTAATTCGCAATTAGGAGAAAACTCATCTGATGATGACGAGAAAGCTGTATGAATATCAAAAGACGTTTCAAGAGATGAAGTCGATTGATTATAGAGGTACGGAATTACTAGAATACGAGATCGAGTGTAGGTATGACCTAAGTTGATGACGAGCGCGAAATCATACAGAGACGCAGTAAAATGCTTGTGCCATTGTAAGGCGAGGTCAGAAATTAGACATGTCCACATACAAACTCCAGAGCATTGTGGTCTCAACATCATGAAATTATTTTGTCTCCTTGACATGAAAGAGGACCTCAACAAAGCTCAATATAAACCTATGAAATATTTAGGCCTCCCACTGCAAGAAATTAAAAAGCAAAAAATTGTACTCGCGTGCGAGTTTCGTTTGCTTGGAAGAAAATAAATTGAAGTTTTCCAGTTCACGTCAGTTTGTAATTACGACGAAAATGAAGTTCATTACTACGTAAGTTCTATCATTTATAATTAATCAAAGATATTACGCGGACAAGGAATGCTATGGATGAATCATAGTACCAAACTTTCGCCGAGATTTAGGTCTCGAAGGACTTGAAAAACTCGAAAGATACAATTTCACATTAAATCATACTTTACCGGTAGCACATCGCGTCGTCCGCAACAATTATTTTACGTATTTCGTATTCAAGCAGGATACTCGAGTACATCTCAACGTCAAGATAATCCGATAAAGACTCTCTACTCTTAATTAAGAAACCTGGTTGTCGTGACGTATGATGGATGCGAGTAAAATTTCACCCGAAACCGAATTAATATTCGATGATAGTATCATCGATTGCGTACCTATTGACGAATTAACGGGAATGAATTACGGTACACAAAATATCGTCGGATTCAATTAAAACTTGACTTTGGCTACATATAAAGACAGATGACTGAGAGTAGGAGCACAGAATCTTAGAAGACGAGATGCGCTCACCTGTACTTATTATTTCTAGAGTTCTCTCAAAATAATTATTCAGCATTCATTACAAGATGCTTTCCATTAATCTTTACATCATAAAAACGGGTTGACTTTTTCCGAGGAACTTGTCCTTGGCCTTTGTTTAAGCGGTTGAGCAGAAATTTTCACTCGCGAAAGAGGTTTATAATGAGAAACATTATGCGAAAGTTCGACTAAAATGTAGTAATAAAAGTTGAAACTTGTACGACGTACGTGTGTTTGTGTGGTTGAGTTTGTCGAGTATTCGTTAGATTATGCAGGTATAAACAGTGAATGAATAATGAATTCGTCTGTACTACTACTATAACGGTCTATTTGCGAAAAGTATGAAGCTGCGCTTCTCCTTTAGATCCACACAAAAATTGCCCATTGGTATCAATTGCGCGGATCTCACTATGGGTACTAGTGTGAAAGTGTTATCTACCAGCGAAACAGGGGTTATTTTTGCTAGCGTGTGAAAAAGTGTGTCTTTTACTTAATGAGATGAAGGATATCACGTTCATCAATAAGAAATTTGGCGATTCGTCTTTTCATTATGGAAGATTGAGGTAAATTGAAAAATTTAAAATCTTGTCTACATGCATGAAAATACGAAGGCTTGAGTTGAGAAAAGTTGTTTACTTGGGAAACTATTTATGCATGGGTATGACCTATCCTATATCCATAACATGATTTCAGAGCACATGGTCGGTTTATAAATGAACTCAATATTGAGGAGTGCGAAAAACTCTTCTTATTCGATTCCTCTATTCGATCATTTTTTCGTGCCCTCCTCCTTCCTCCTCACCTCGATAGGAGCTTAGAGCTCGAAATATTTCCGATTTTAAGAGGGAACCTGTTGTTTATCAAAATCTGTTCCATGGGGGGATCTTTGAAGATTCTGGTATCCCGCTGTTCGACAGAAACTGACCTATCTTAATAAAGATTTGGATTTGAAAAAATCTAACCGTCAAGAGAGTTGGATCTGGAGAAATTTCAAGACCCTACTCGTTAAGGATTCAAAGCTCGACATTATTTGCACCCCGTCATAAATTTTCCATAGCTTTCCTCCCAGTGTGGGAAAAGAGTTTAGAGAAGACCGATATTTTTGAAGATGACGATTAGAAAAATTTCTACCTTAGAGCTATTTATATGAGGAGAGGAAGGGGGGAATTTGGAACGATTTTGAGCATATTGGAGAGGAGAGGGTGGGAGACTGGCAAAAGTTTCGAATTTCCTGTAAGTCACAGAAGGAGAGACTTATGGAAAATTTCCACCACTCAGAATAGTTGTGGAGAAGTACAGGGAAGGACTTGAAGAAATTATGCTTATTTGAGTTTTATCACAGCCGTGGTTATACAAAATTTTCAAAAATTTCTATCCTCCAATTTCTTTAAGACCTGAAATCCAGCGCTGCCAAATCTACGGATTTTTCGACCACTGAGCCATAAATAAATTAAAGGGTATTTGGGCAAACTTTGAGTTATCAAGAAAACATCTTGCTTGCGGAATTAAGATCATCGGAATGCATATAGCAGATCAAGCAAAGGACTTGGAAAAATTTCGAACCCTCATTATGAATGGAGTCCGAAATCCTCTGCGTTTTGCCTTTTTTCTCCCTGAAATGTAAAATTTATGGGAGTAATAATCAAGTTGAAGTCATGGTACGTAATGGGACCCAGGGAAAAAATTTGGTTCTGCCGAAATCTTTAAAAATCTTAGTTCTCCAAAAAGTTATACCACGTCGTAAAGATTTCGTTCAAAATCACTAATTCCTGAAATCGAGTGGATTTCGTTTTAAAAATTACCAAATAGTCAGAAGTTGGACTACTTTTTATTGAGGATTATTTTCATAAATTTGCAAAATAATTTCGATTGGAAAAAATTAGTAAAATTTGACTTACATTGAGTTAGTAGTTCTGATTGAAAGTTGAGTAAGTTTTTACCACTTGAAATTAATTTAGTTTTGGTCAAAAATCGAATAATTTTTATCGAGAATGAGTAAATGTGCTGAGAAGTTCTTATTTTCCGTATTTACTTATTTTAGTGCTGAACGTCACTCGTTTTTTGGCTGAAAAATCCGGGACTTGAAGAAAGCTCGACTTTTGCATGAAACATAAGAGGAAGTATAGGCTTGAGCAAATTTTGGTCATTCAGCAAAGTCGTTTTCGGAGGAAACTTAATCTCTGATCAGGAGTTAACTACGAAGATTTCAGACTTTATTATACCAACAGTATCTAGCGGTTCTAGAAAATATTTCCAAAATTGATTCTATTCGATTTTTGAAAATGAAATTGAAAAATCTTCAATCGAAGAGTTTCCTCAGTCATCCTGATAAGAATTCATGAGCTGCAAGTTTTTTCTCACAATTATTTAACAATCGAGACTGGAAGATACACGAGACATCATCAGGTAAAAATATTTTTCAAATTTTTCGCCCGAATTCTCGTCAAATTTTCGGAAATTCTCCCTTGATTTTGCGATTGTTGAGATTTTCAGCTTACAAAGTTCTTAAAAAATAAGAGGAGAATTAACATTAAAAAAAATTTAACCTTTCTGGTCTTGAAAATTGGTTACTTTCTATTTTTAGCCAACCACTTTATTTCATACAGGTGGAAATTAGCACTCTTCTTTGCGAATCGATGGTTTTGATCAATTTTTAAACAGAATTGAATTATTAATAAAAACACTCTCACTCTCCATTCTTTGATTAGAAATTTATTTTTGCACCTCGACTTTTCACTCTTAATTATTTTCTCAATCTGTTTTCTTTTTTCTATTAACAGTTTTTTTTTTTTTTTCAGTCAAGTTTCCACTCTATCAACAGTATCTTAAGAAATACCGAAGTTAAAAATGCGATAAAGAATGGAGTAAAAAAAAGGAAGAGAAGGAAACGAAAGAACGTTTAACAAGAGATGTTCCCATCAAGGAGCGTAGAGGAAGTTACAGGAAACATACCGCGTATTAACTTTTGGGAGACATAAATTATAAATTATTTTTAACGTTCACCATAAAGTGAGTAATAGTTCACAAGAGACTGACGAATGCAACGACCGCCTACGTGTATTGTGGACGTACCGTCTCTAATTGCTTTACTACAGTCTTTCAGCTTTTCGAGCTGCGTATTTCGAAAATCGTCGTCATGCAGACGTATCACTCGTTGCATAATCTGCAAAAGGTTTATTAGCGAATCCACCTGAGTAGAATGCAACAGATTGACCTCGAAAAATATTATTTCAACAGAGAGAAAGAGAAGAAGGAGGATACGAAGTTACGAAAATTGCTGGCAAATATTACAAGCGCATGCAAATGTAACTAATGACTATGGTCGATAGCAGGACAGGAAGACAGAGAAAGTACGTGTGAGGGAAAAACGTTCATTTACTGGGCTCAGCATCGTCAAGCTTTAAAACAGAGATGTCTCTGTTTGGACCTTAAATAATATTTTCAAGGTTTTCAAGGGCTTGATTTCTCCCATATTAACTGGAGAGCCGAGGTTTTTTAAGTAGGGCCATCAGGGGTCTCTTTTCAAGATAATTGAGCAAAGACAGAGTTGGATATTGTCATTTGGTTAAGCCTAGAACCCGGGGAGTTTAGCTCTTCTCATCCAAAATACAATCCTATCTCAATTGAAAAATCATTGCAAATTCGACTACGGTTGCGGAGAACTCGCAAGCTCCGCTGGCCGCTGAATAACAGCTGGGCTAGAATGAGGCACGTTTTTATAATCTCAAAACACACTACATTTTATGAAGTCACTTTGACCTTCTTTCGTTTTGAAAAACACTTTCTTCTCGTGCTCTTGATCCACAGTCTTCAGTTTTCTTTCCGCTCCCTCTTTGGAAACGCATGCTGAACCTACCAGATTATATTCCAAGAAGTGAATTAGGTCACATTCTTGGCAAATCGGAGTCTTCTTATAATGTAGCGTAGGAAACTTCCTATGATGTGACCTAATCTCACTCAAGTTGTTGACGTTCGGACGCGGATATTTTCTGAAGATACCTCCCCCCCCCCATGCTACACAACCCAACTGTTGGTGACGTCATCAAAGTCGGATGTGATTGTTTTTTGACGATGCCTTCCTTAATAACCTAACCTAATACAGATTAATGACGTCACGAAATTCGGATGTAGATATTTTCTAAGGATACTTTCTAACCTACCTCTAGTTGATGACATCATCATAGTCAGCCGCGGATGTTTTCTTAGGATGCCTCCCCTTATAACCCGACCTAATAGAGGTTGATCACGCCGGCAAAAGTTGATGACGTCACCAATTTGGGATGCGTTCTCTTTCTGAGGATGCCTATTCTCTATACCACACAATCTAACTGTCGATGACATCAGTGAAGTTGGACGCAAATTTTCCCGAGGATGCCTTCCTTTATAACTAACCGAATATAGGTTGATGAAATCACCAGATTCGGATTGCGGACTTTTTCTGATAATACCTCCCTTGTATGCAACATAACCTAACTGTTGATCACGTCATCAAAGTTGGATGCGGATATTTTCTGAAGATTCCCCCCCCCCCTCTATGCAATACCACCCAACTGTCAATGACGTTATCAAAGTAGGTCGCGGATGTTTTCTAAAGACGCCTCCCCCCAATACCACTTGATTGTTGATGACGTCATCAAAGTCGACTGCAGATGTTTTTTAAGATGCCTTCCTTCTATCCTAACCTGATGAAATTGATGACGTCATCAAATTTGAACGCGGACGTTTTCTAAAAATAATAATAATAATAATAATAATAGCCTTTATTAACGATGGTTTTGTACATTAACTATATTTCATACAGATCGAACTCGTCCCACCGTTGGCCCTGTTTGTGAGCAAAGGCCTCCCTCAGTCTGTTCCATTCCGACCGATCTTTAGCCACCCTGTGGAATAGGGGGTTTCTTAGGAAATCGTCGAAGTCTTTTCTCCACCTAGTTTTCTGTCTTCCCGGTTTTCTTTTACTATAGGGCTGCCAGAAAGTAGTTCGATAAGCCCACCTGTTGTCGTCCATCCTTGATACATGACCTGCCCAATCCCATTTTCTCCTACGCGCTACTTTGATGGCATCTTCGTTTCCTTCTAATTTTCTTTTTATTGTTCTCAATGGTATTTTGTCTCTAATTTTTATTCCTAATATTGAGCGTTCCATTCTGTTCTGTGTTACTTTAATCTTGTTTTCTTGTTTCTCTGTTAATGCCCAGGTTTGCGCTCCATATGTCATAGTTGGGAGAATACAACTGTTAAATATTTTACTTTTCTGATGATTTCTGTAGGGACCCTTAAATACGCATTTCAGACTCCAAAATTTATTCCATGCCAAAGTTATTCTTCTATTTATTTCTTTTTCTAGTCTTTTATCAAAGCTGATTGTTTGGCCTAAGTAAACAGTCTCTGTAACTCTATTCAATTTGTCTCCTTCTAGTTCTGCTTTACAGTTCTCCTCGTTTTCTGGTATCAGTCTTTCAGTTTTTCCTAGATTCATCTCTAATCCTCCTTTCCTCCCTTCCTTATCAAGTTCTTCTATCATCTGGTCTATTTTTGTCTTTTCTTCTTCGAACAGTATTACATCATCAGCAAATCTCAGATTACTTAAATATTTTCCGTTTATTTTTATCCCTTTCGACTCCCAATCTAACTGCTTGAATATTTCTTCTAACATGCAAATAAACAAGATGGACGACAACGGGTCTCCCTGCCTTACTCCCCTCCTTACCTTGAAATACGGTCCTACCTTGTCTGTTTTTATTCGAGCCATGTTATTGGTGTACATGTCTGATATAATATTTATGTATACTTTTGGTAGCCCTTGGTTTTTGAGTGATTCAATTAAGTAGAGGTGGTCCACTGAATCAAAAGCTTTTTTGTAGTCGATCATTACTATCTGTAGGTTTTTTTGATATTCATTTGATTTTTCTATAATCTGATTTATTGCTTGTAAGTGGTCTATAGTTGAGTACCTTTTTCTGAATCCAGCCTGAACATCAGTTTGTTGTTCCATTAACCTCTCACTAATTCTATTTCCGATTGTTCTTGAAAAGACTTTTGCTATTACAGGTGATAAACTTAGGGGCCTATAGTTTTTTATGTCGTGTTTGTTTCCTTTTTTATATAATATAATTATATCCGTTTTCCTCCAGTCTTCGACTATTTTTTGTTCTTTAAGTAATTTATTAAATAATTTTGTTATTTCTCTAATTAAGGTCCTCCCCCCATATTTTAAATGTTCATTCCTAATATTGTCGTGACCCGGTGCTCTTTTTGTTTTCAGTTTGCTTATTATTACTTCTATTTCTTCTTCTAAAAACTCCGGTTCTGACTCTACGGCTGGATTCAGATTCTGACCATCCACCTCTACTTCCTCTGTGTTATACTCTGATTTATTTTGACCGCTAGTGTAATTGCTTTCGCAACCTGTATAAAGATTAGAGTAAAACTCCGTGGCTATTTTATTTATTCCATCTCTATTATAAATTTTGCGTCCATTATTGTCCTGAAGGTAGGTTATCAAGTTCTTTCCCAATGACATATACTTTTTTATTTCTTTCGTACTTTTTGTATTTTCCAAGATTCCTTCTATTACTTGTTCATCTCTATTTTTTCGATGTTCTCTGATTTTTTGTCTTATTATTTTACTCGTCAAGTTTAATTCGATTTTTTCTTCTTTTGTTTTTTCATTTATTCTTAGTAGTTCACTTCTTTTCCTATAAAGTTTATTCAGAGACTCACGATAACTTAGTTCTTTTCCTCCTTCCCCGCTTACTCTTTCCCCGCCTTCATCTTCCTCTTTACTCCTCTCTTTCTCACATTCTTCATATTTTGCAATGGCTTGTTTTATTATTTTTGTCAGTTTTGAATATGATTCTTCTATACTTTCTTTATCTTCTATTTTATTATTTTTTAATAGTTCTGTAACTATACTTTCATAAAGCATTTTGTATTTTATTTCTTTAAAACCCTGATTTTTTTGATACCTTCGCCTTCTCTCATTTGTCACTATTTTGCATTCAATGGCTCTATGGTCGGAATGGAACATAAACTCTTTAGTTACTTTGCAGTCACAAATTTCATTAAATGTTGTTGGCATTATTATGTAGTCTATTTGACTTTTGTATTCATTATTTGGAGCAATCCACGTCCATCTCTGGGACAATCTTTTTTTGAAGAATGTATTGACTATTTTTAAATTATTTTCCTTGCAAAAATCCATTAATCGCTCTCCTCTTTCGTTTCTTCTTCCATAACAGTAATTTCCAATATACCTATCCTCATTTTCTTCTTTTTGTCCAACCTGACTATTGAAATCTCCTGTAATAACTATATGATACTCTTTTTTATGAAGGTAGGAGTTGATTGTATTATTTAGTTCTTCATAGAATTTTATTATCTCTTCCTCCTTACTTTCTGCCGTTGGAGCATACACCTGGACTATTACATAAATTTTGTTTTTTTCTCCTTTCATCAGTAATTTTGCTATTCTTTCCGATATCGTACTCACTTCTATAATTTTATCTTTCAAATCAGGTTTTATTAAGTAGCCGACACCTTTTTGCAAAAGGTTTATTAGCGAATCCACCTGAGTAGAATGCAACAGATTGACCTCGAAAAATATTATTTCAACAGAGAGAAAGAGAAGAAGGAGGATACGAAGTTACGAAAATTGCTGGCAAATATTACAAGCGCATGCAAATGTAACTAATGACTATGGTCGATAGCAGGACAGGAAGACAGAGAAAGTACGTGTGAGGGAAAAACGTTCATTTACTGGGCTCAGCATCGTCAAGCTTTAAAACAGAGATGTCTCTGTTTGGACCTTAAATAATATTTTCAAGGTTTTCAAGGGCTTGATTTCTCCCATATTAACTGGAGAGCCGAGGTTTTTTAAGTAGGGCCATCAGGGGTCTCTTTTCAAGATAATTGAGCAAAGACAGAGTTGGATATTGTCATTTGGTTAAGCCTAGAACCCGGGGAGTTTAGCTCTTCTCATCCAAAATACAATCCTATCTCAATTGAAAAATCATTGCAAATTCGACTAAGGTTGCGGAGAACTCGCAAGCTCCGCTGGCCGCTGAATAACAGCTGGGCTAGAATGAGGCACGTTTTTATAATCTCAAAACACACTACATTTTATGAAGTCACTTTGACCTTCTTTCGTTTTGAAAAACACTTTCTTCTCGTGCTCTTGATCCACAGTCTTCAGTTTTCTTTCCGCTCCCTCTTTGGAAACGCATGCTGAACCTACCAGATTATATTCCAAGAAGTGAATTAGGTCACATTCTTGGCAAATCGGAGTCTTCTTATAATGTAGCGTAGGAAACTTCCTATGATGTGACCTAATCTCACTCAAGTTGTTGACGTTCGGACGCGGATATTTTCTGAAGATACCTCCCCCCCCCCATGCTACACAACCCAACTGTTGGTGACGTCATCAAAGTCGGATGTGATTGTTTTTTGACGATGCCTTCCTTAATAACCTAACCTAATACAGATTAATGACGTCACGAAATTCGGATGTAGATATTTTCTAAGGATACTTTCTAACCTACCTCTAGTTGAAGACATCATCATAGTCAGCCGCGGATGTTTTCTTAGGATGCCTCCCCTTATAACCCGACCTAATAGAGGTTGATCACGCCGGCAAAAGTTGATGACGTCACCAATTTGGGATGCGTTCTCTTTCTGAGGATGCCTATTCTCTATACCACACAATCTAACTGTCGATGACATCAGTGAAGTTGGACGCAAATTTTCCCGAGGATGCCTTCCTTTATAACTAACCGAATATAGGTTGATGAAATCACCAGATTCGGATTGCGGACTTTTTCTGATAATACCTCCCTTGTATGCAACATAACCTAACTGTTGATCACGTCATCAAAGTTGGATGCGGATATTTTCTGAAGATTCCCCCCCCCCCCACCTCTATGCAATACCACCCAACTGTCAATGACGTTATCAAAGTAGGTCGCGGATGTTTTCTAAAGACGCCTCCCCCCAATACCACTTGATTGTTGATGACGTCATCAAAGTCGACTGCAGATGTTTTTTAAGATGCCTTCCTTCTATCCTAACCTGATGAAATTGATGACGTCATCAAATTTGAACGCGGACGTTTTCTAAAAATGCTTCCCCTTTATGCGACACTACCCAGCTGTTGATGACGTCATCGAAGTCGGAAGCGGATGTTTTCTTAGGCTGCCTTCCTCTATAACCTACCTCAATATAGGTTGAAGACGTCATCAAATTTGGACGCGGACGTTTTTTTATGACCTTTTATGAAGTCTTCTCAACAGAGAGACTTAGGCTATGAGCGTGTCAATATTCGTGAGTGAAGTGGAAGAGATAAAACTCGATCGCGTTGAAGTTTACTTCAACATTAAATAACGAACCAGAGTTTTTCAAGTTGAGAACATGTAAAGCCTGTTCCTGGCATCAATTTGTAGAAAGAGATAGAAGAAGGAGGGGAGAAGACTAGATTGTACGGAAGTTTCAGATAATGAAACTGAGAAGAACAGAGAATCCATTGGACAGTTTTAACACGGGTTCAAGACCAGTTATGGTAGTGGGCAATTAGAATGACCTATTTGTGGCAATTAAAATGATACCTATTTGTATCATGATGAAAATTAGATTTTCTCTTCACAGATTCATAAACAATCTGAAGAGCAGAGTTACTGAATCACCTTACGCCATGGAATATGACCCTGTTCGAAGCTCATAAATAGTCGTACCCGTGAAACAAGTTTCACGCATTCCTTGGCATAAAGACTTTCTTCACGAACAGTGAGTCCTCTCCAAGCCCCTTGTTTTCTTCCTGTCCAATACATCCATCCTTCTGAATTACAGCGTTCTCATTATGGTGTAAAGACGTTAATAACTTCTCTCTTGTTTTAAAATGTATTTAATCTCGACTCATGTAGTAACAAAGAATAGCCGTCTCATATACATTTATAATCTGAAGAAATTTTCCGGAAATCCTGTTTCTACATACCTTCGGGTCTTGTAAGGGGAAAATTGATAGAAAATTGGTTTTAGTACCGGAAAACGCATCAATGAAAAAAGCTAAGACAGATAGGGTATAGCTTCTGTTTTTACTACCGGATAGAGTCGCCAATCAACCGCACTTCAAATCAATTTTCTGGCACGTCTCTCTAAAGTAGATTTTTCTCTTCGATACCGTGTATACCAATAGCGACTGTAAGCAGCTACTTTTTACTCGAATCGAAATTTCATTCAAGTCGATTTTACGGAAGATCAAGAATTTATGAACGCTATTACTCTCGTTACTCGAATTCGCGCGATATTACTTCGTTTCAAGTATTTTTGTACGACTCGCGATTCGTGGCTCATGTACGCGCCGCTACTCCACCGGACCCGTATTCGACACTAGCGCAGTCATCGACAGACGATATATAAGTTTCGCTTGTTACGTAACGTGGAAATCAGAAACGCTAAAAGGAATGTTTAATTTGCATTTCCGTTTCCGCGATGCCATTCGAATTATTTTCCAAGCTGTCAAATTGGTAAACGAGTATAATGTTGTCAGCCTATTCGAAACATCGTCTGGACACAATGCGCAAAGTTACGAATGGTACGTAAAACGTTACGCAAGACTGTATATCGTGTCTCTCAGGGTTAATTTGCTCGACGTCGTAGTTGGCCTCCGGTGTGGGTTCGACTTTAATCAAAATTTCCACCCGCCTGTTTAACTGTGAGGGATCCTTGAAATGTTAATCGTGCATTAGAGTTGGGGGTGTTCTCGATAAAAACATCGACGATGTATAAATCCTTGATTTTGATTGTTTAGAGAAACTGATGTTTTTTGGTGATTTTTCTTCTTTAGCTAGACGAAAAATAATGAGGCAATATAAGATTTTTTTCTTGCGATATAATGAATTTCAGGCGTTCAGATTGCTTACTATAATAATAGAAACTCCTCTCTAAGAGAAGGACGACTTTGTGGCTAGTTCAACCTTACTCGATTGATGAGGGGTCATGACTGTTTTAACAAGTGCTTAGATAATGTGTTGAGCAGTCAAGTCCATACAGTGACTTTGAATTTGAAACATGGATCCTTGAGAAGAAAGAGGTGACAAAATCACTACGTAGACCCCGTGGACACGAAGCCTTTACCAAAAGTAGTCAAATCCTCAATTAAACGAGGTCTGGAACCTCTTGTCAAAATTTTTCGTTTCGGTAATGATCTGGAAACGGCAGAGACATGTTTTAGTGTCTCATACCATACATCGAGATCTATGCCTTCAGCTCTCACGGATCAAAACAATTGAATCGTTGTGCTACGTTTGTGCTGATCTCATCGCCTCCTGGAAGCAAGAATGGTTACGGGGGGGGGATGTCCATGACCTTCCGGCAAATTGTGGTTCTTGAGAGGGCGGGAGCTCTGATCTATTTATTTTGGAGAGTTGAAAAAATTTTGTTCGTCTTACTTCAGTTAGACTCTGATTGCTCGTCCATCTTCTTTCCAAACTTTACCCTTTCTTGTACCAACATTGCACCTGGGACTGCCCCTCGTATAGCACCCTCGTCAAGATTTTGGGGAACACTTTCTGTCCCAGATCAGTTGCTCCTTTGAACAGTCATTAGGAGATGCTACAATTTTCCATCTCGCGGGTGATCTGTGCAATTGGCAGGTGACCGTATCGATAAATTGAAACCTTGTGACTATGAGGAAGACGAAGCTTTAACAGGAGGAAGCGAAGGATGAAACAATTGGTTTACGGAATAAGATACAAAAAAAGTAGGGAAATCTATTGATCGCATCTGCGATCACACAAGGTGAAGAAAATTTCGAGAAATTTTTCTTGTCTTCAACCTCCCACTTGATATTCCCACGAGAAAATCCTTCCTTTTCTCAATACCGTGCAACACATTACATTATTAAGATTAAATCGGTATCAGTTACGCACATGTGACTATTGTCCGCACCTCGCTTCCTTCCCATATCGCGTACCGGTATTCATTAACGTAGAACACGCTATTAGCTAGTGAAATTTATTCTGTTCCGTTTAAACGACCGAAGAGGAGCGAGCTTATTATTAAACATTATCGTACAATTCTCGACGAAGATACGGAGAGTATTTGCGCACCGCCGCTGGTAGGTCAGAGTGTGTTTGAGCGCATAGGTGCGCTTCGTCATTTCGCGAACGAATGTTCAATTAAATGTAATTATTCGAGCATTTTCTTAAATGAAGAAAAATTATCCGCATACGGCGTATGAGAAAATTTTTTCCACCCTTTGTCTCGCCCGCGCGCTATCTATTAATAACGATACGTGTACCTGTACTGCTGCTGTTTTACCTTTACCACAACTAAGCTGGTGTGAAATATTGTAACGTCCGACATTTTCGCTCGATGATATTTAACTTTATTAAGTGAAACAAAGCGCTTCATTTTCTACGCTTCGAATATTTGTACTCTTGTATATCTTGTCGCTATATGTATACTCTCGGATGATTATTTTGTTGTGTGTAGCACTCCAACGATATTTGAACTGGATAGACTATAGGTAGCACTTCAAAGGCTGTTATCTATCGATCGACTGAAATTGGTCGGTCATTTTAATTTACTGACGCGTACGTTTCATGTCGCTGGTAAAGGATACCCTTGCCCTCAGAGGTTTGTCCAAAATCCCGTGGACTTGAACAATGCATCACGCTTCCTAATTGAAAATATAAATGTGTCAAACATGCTAAGGAAAGTATTACGTGAATAATTTAAATAAAAGATCGACTTCTCAATGAACCCAATGGACATTATTCAACAGCTTCTTGGAAACCCTACACCCTGAAAAGAAATTCAAATTCAGAATGCTTAGCGATAAAGAAGGATGATGAGCACGACTTCTTTTTGAAGATTGTGAGATGGGATTTGAAGGGGATATGTGATTAGCCAGTTTGTGATGGTGTTTTGATCTTTTGTTGGATCTTGTGGGCTCGTGGTTGATTGTCCGTTTGTTTGGATGTGGACGCTGAGGTCGAAGAATTTGTTTTACAGGGTAAGAAAGATTGTCGAATACATTTTTTATTGTAATCTTTAATATTGCCCTTCTGAGGGGCGTCTTTTGGGACCCCATTTGTTTGAATGTGGATGGAGGATACTTCGAAATTTTGACATTGTTGCGAGCGCGCTCAAGAAAACCGACCTAGTCAGCAAAAAATCAATTTATAGGTTATGATCGATTTCCGTTTCTTGGAGGGTCTTTCTAAATGTTATTTAGGTGAGAAGTGCCCCCAAAAGTTTTACATGCCCAAATTTTGCGATTAAATGCTATAAAAAGTGAGAAGGATTTCTTGGCGTTGCCAAAAATATAAAGATCATGTTTCATGTCTTTTCGCCAGTCGTCTTAAGCTCTTCATCGTTCAAAAATATCCAAAATTTCCAACTTCTTGTTCTAGTATAAGTCAACTTTGGGTATTTTAGGCTGACTGCTTCCTGGAACGAACGAGCAGACTGGGCCTTACTCGCCCCGCTCCTTTGTCCCGCTTTATGGTCCATTACATGTCTATTATAGTATATTTCAAGCTGATGAGATTACTGGGACTCACTTGCGCTTGGTCCAGTACAAGTCCACTTCAATATTTCAAACTGATGAGGATACTGGGACTCACTCGCTCCGCTCGTTCGTCCCGCTTTTTTTTTTATTTTATTTTTACTCAAAAAGTGGTACTCGCAGATTTCTGAATCAGTCCAGGGTATAAATTTGCACGCGCACGGCATTTTTAATTCAATTCAATTTAATTTAATTCAATTTAATTTAATTTAATTTAATTTAAATTTAATTTAAATTTAATTTAATTTATTTTATTTTAATTTAATTTAATTTATTTTAATTTAATTTAATTTAATATAATTTAATTTAATTTTGATTTAATCTGTATATTAAAAAATATTGTAAAATCTTTTCCGAGTTCGTTTGGGCGTTCTACTCAACCGATTTGCTTCTTTTTTTTTTTAAATGAAAGGTATTGATGCCTAGATGACGCAAGGACCATTCAATTTCATCAATTTTTTGTATTTCTTGATTCATATTCAAAAATGCTGTTTTGCATGTCTTTTGTAAGTGTCTGCATACACACTTTTCCTCATAAGTCCAGTTCTGATTGAGTTAGAGAATTGGTTTTGGTCTACGAACACTCAGGGGATCGAGACCTTTCAATTGAGCTATTAAGCTTTTAAATTGGATGCACTAGAGCGGAGCTAGGCGCGGACATTCAACTACATTCCTATTGGTTCTTGCCCTTTCAACCAATCACAAACAAACATATAAATGTATATATTGAACAAATTTGTGGGAAAAAACGCTATCAGAGTTTGTCCGGCCGTTTTACTGGACGGATTTGCTTCATTTTTTTTTTTCATCCTCTTCAGAATGACCTCTAGATTAGCCATCAAGCATTACTTAGTGCCTCACTTCAGTTGTTCCCAAATTATTTGCATTTGCGATTTTATAATTGCTGCGGAGCAGCCCTGGTCTTCTAATTTAATTTAATTTTAATTTAATTTAATTTTAATTTTAATTTAATTTAATTTAATTTAATTTAATTTAATTTAATTTAATTTAATTTTAATTTAATTTAATTTTAATTTAATTTAAATTTTATTTTATTTTAATTTAATTTAATTTAATTCAATTTGATTTAATTTTAATTTAATTTAATTGTAATTTTGATTTAATTTAATTTAATTTTATTATAATTTAATTTAATTTTACTTTATTTTAATTTAATCTAATTTAATTTTTATTTAATTTTTTTTTTATTACTGGATAACCTCCCAGGTAATTGTCAAAATTTTTCCAAGTCCATTATAGGGGGGCGGTGGTACTCGCAAATTTTCATAGTGCACCAGGTGTCAAGAAAGACATGAAACATGTCAAAATACAAAAGGAACACGAAAAAATGCGGGGATGTGATGAACAACACAACAAAATTTCTCGACATGTGTTCTTACTACCCTATGATACCAGAGTTCGTTTTCACCAGGGTCCAAGCCAGCAAGTTTTTTTCTTTTGAAAACACGGCTGCCGTACAAAATAGAGCAGACTTACCTGTATATTCACAATATGGAGAAAAGGATCTTTTAACCTTATCAAAAACACCCTTTTTTCCTGATCATCAACGTGCAAATACGTCCATTCTGTTTTATGCGACAGATGAATTTTCTTTTTTCAGTGCTGCCACTGTAAACAACCTCAAAATTCCCAGGTTCTACTAAACGAATGTATGGGGCAAGTGTGTGATGTGGGCTGACCCTAAAAATATTCTTTTTTACCTGCCCAAAAACTCACAGAATATTATCTCACATGGGGTTTTCACGTACACGCGAAGTTATATTTTGATTTTACCGTGCTGGTAAAATTAGTTTTTGTTTTCTAGGTTGGGTTTCTCTTTTTCGCAAGTCCCAAAAAATATAATGAGAAAAAGTGGGTGAGTTTTTGGTATTTTAGAAATGATCTAGTCGTAGACCTACCTTATCAAGGATTAGATGTTGTTGTACAAAACATCAAAGCATAGTATATTGCAGTTAGTTTTTGCGAGCTATGTCAAACTGAACAAAAAGTAGATGACGTCATGAACAAGAAGAATATAGCTTGAGTAGACATGATGATTGATCTACTTCAAATTAGGGCGGCTCGTACTCTTGAAAATAACTCACAGGTTCTTTAACGGAGTTGAATGAAGGAGGCAGGGAACCTGTTTTATGAGTCTTAAGGTGTTTGAAATGTTGTATATGTGGCTCATTGAAGGAGCTAGGTCAATTGGTGTATGGAGTATTGCAAATCTAGTTACTTAAAAGAGCTATTTTAATCAGGCGATCAGTGCTGCAAGATGATACAAAGGGGACTTATAATTTCTTGAAGGTGTGGTGTTTGAAGTATTGCATATCTGTCTCATTGAAGGGGCTGAGCAAATTGGTGTATGAATCGTTGCATATCTAATTACTTGGAGGATCTGTTTTGATCAGCAGGCTATACTCATCACCGACTTCCAAGCTATACATATGATAGGAAGGGACTTAAAATATTTAAAGTAGGCTAGAACCCCTCCTTGCATTATTCTAGCTTGATACTAGTATACATACATGATAGGAGAGGGACTTGGAAAAAATTTTCGACCTCAGCCGGATATGTACAAAGATAGGAGGGTACTTGGAAAATTAGGGTGACTTGGAAAAAAAAATGCACGGGTTCTTTAACGGAGTTGAATGAGAGGATGCAGGGAAATTGTTTTATGAAGTTTGTGAAAGATCCTACCGACCGAGCCGTAGGTAATAGATGGACTCAGAAGAATTTGGACTTTCGAACTATACAAGATAGTGCGAGCTATAGGTGATAAGAGAGGGACTTGGAAAAATTTCAAGCCTCTTAGAGAAATTTCATCCTCCAAGCTGTAAGCCAGTGGTTCTCAACGCGTGGCCCGCGGGCCACAAGTAGCCCGCAGAGCGCTCCCGAGGGGGCCGTGCGATGTGATCAGATTTAAAAAAAAAAAAGAGGAAAAACAGAAAAAAAAGAAAAGAACGAGGTACCCGCCAGCATTTCAAAACACGTGCATTATTGCGATAAAATTCATCTAACCTAACCTAACGTGGCCCGTGCACGTTGTGAGGAGTACTTTTTTGGCCCGCAATACACAAAAAGTTGAAGACCACTGCAGTAAGCGATATGACAAGAAAAAAAAATTTTCCAAGTCCTTTAGGTGAGGTTTGCCTCCCGGACGACGGACGTTTTTTCCGGAAATACAACCCCCCTCCCGCCCGTTAAAACAGGTTCCCTGTTGAAAATTTTGACCTCCGGGCTAAAGGTGACAGGAAGGGATTCATAAAATTTTTGACCTCTATAGGACGTAATATGATGAGAGGGGACTTTTTTCAAGTCCCAAGGTCATGTTGCCTCCTAGACGGCGGAAATTTTTTCTGGGAGACTTCCGATAAAAACTCACGAGTTCTTCAACGGAGTTGAATGAGAGGAGGCACGGAACCGGTTTTATGAATCTTATGGTGTTTGAAACGTTGTATATCTGGCTCGCTGAAGGGGCTAGGCCAACTGGCGCATAGAGTATTGCATTTCTAGTTACTTGAAGGGGCTGTTTTAATCAGGCTAGCAGTTCTGCCAGTTACCAAATAGCTCTTTTTACAGGCTTCATTTCTGATAACAGCTTTACTTCATCCTACCATACAAACACGATCTGTAGAAAGATATGTTTCACCTGAGGCTGAAAGATCTTGTTAATTAATTAATCAACTGTGCAACGAGCTGTAGGTAATTACAAAAGCTCGGACGAAAAAAAACAGCTTCTAGTTCCTAATATAGACATTTAATGTATTATTTTTTCTTTGTTTTTGAAATGTTGGAGGATTTCTTTAATAATGGGAAATGTTTGTTTTGAGTATAGCAGTAAGATAAGGGTAAGCTGTTATCAATTGAGCAATGGAAATTTCAAATTCCAGAGACATTAATTGGTGGCATTGTTTTCAACCTCTCATACCAGCAAATTTTTTTTCTAAGATGTTTTTTTCAAGATCCCAATATTTAAAATTGGTTCGGAAAATTTTACTTTTTCGCCCCTTAAACCAACTTTTTTTCCTCTGGAAAACTATACGCAAGCAACGTAATCGAAGATGATTACATTCAAGTACATTGTACTTCCTTTTTAGTACTAGAATTGGAAAACTTTACGAATATGCACTCTGTTTTTGTATCTTTATAAAGTTTTTCAATTATTTACAATCGAAAATGACTCGATTTTAATTTAATTTAACGTAATTCGTCTGCACAATATATGCGAATAACTATTTTCCATCAATATCATCCTTACTTTCAGCTGTCGAAAATTGAACATAGTTTCTGTTTCAAATACGTCCAGTCACCTGTGAAGTTATTTCGCGTCGTCACTTTTCGGTGTCACGTACGTAAAATTTTATTTCACAGAAATCGGAGAAAAATACAAGCTACTCTTTTTCGTCAATCGTATATATTTTACGACTTTTCGTAGCGCTTCTGATTTTTCATGTACACCTTCTCTCACGGTGGAATCGAAAGCGATAGTTAAGAATTTTTTGTTTACCTACCTCGTTCGCGAAATCATTTCTTCGCTTCATGTCAAAACGTGAAAAAAATGTTGTCTTCTTTTTTCTTTTATTACGAACAAAAAATATCGTAATTTACGATTCGCGAACGTCCACGAGCGAGGGTCGCGCTGCTACACGCGGATGAAAAATTTTTGAAAGAAAATTTTACTACCGTACATCTCGTATTTGTATACAAAAGCCTCAGTCGAATGCAAATGTTCTTATTACCTTGTGTACGACTTTCCTCGCGTTGAATCTTTCCAACCGTTGTAACTTTTTTCGTTTTACTAAAATTCTTTCCGTTTTTGTGTATGTACACGGCATTCATTCTGCTCCCCTCACGCCTACGCAATTTAGAAGTCCCACGCTTTTAGCGAATTTGTTTTAAGCGAATGTCACTTCCTATAACGTACGTGCATATCATTACTCTATTGTTGTAATCTAATTACATACGTGACGTGACGCGGCGTAACGTGTAACAGGTTCACGCGAATTCGAAAAGCGAGAGCCTAAGAATGTATGAAAAAGGGAGAACGGGAGAGAAATGAGGATTAAAAATATTTTTTATGTTCGAAAAATACGTAACAATGGCGTCGATGCAAGGGAATTACCATTATATCATCGAAGCGTTTCTACCTGTACTTTACTTGGAATCCGTCATTTATTATGACAACTGTCAGTCCATACCAACGGCATAATATTCATCAAACCTTATCAAAACGGTTCATTTTTTTTCATCTTGCGGCATTCATACAATCATACAAAATTATTCTTTCTTGTTCAAGAGAGAATAACAAGAGCAACTCATCTCAGATTAGCCTGAACTTATTGAAAGTACTGTCATCTGCTCATTTTGATTGTAGTCCATATTTGCTCCTGCTCAAGTCTAGTATGATCAGCCCTTTCCAAGGAAATTCTCTGAAGTGGACGTATGTGTGACTACACCACATGCAAACCCGGAACAGACTATGCCAACTCGAGCCTTTACTTTTTCGACAAAATTAATCGCTATTCATCTCACTCCGCGATCCTGCCTCCGAAAAATTACTTTATTCTAGTCAACTTTCTTCATTCCTTCACTCCGACTTTGATCACTGTTCCAACGGCGGAAGATCGTTCTAAAATTTTTCATACACTAATGACGTCATGATGTTGATAACACAAGGCAACATTGTGGTTCCGAGAAGGTCAAAAACGCTGACCTAGTACAGGAACTTGTAAGAATTTTCGAAGATGATCACACGTACCCTAGAAAGAGACCTAGTTGCTGTGGAACATGGAAAACCCCTGTTAGATGGCCAGTGGCGTCACCCTGGTGACATCCTGGAGAAGTCTCCTTTCCGTGGGAGTGTAAGTTTCTTCTAAGAGAAGGGGAATGCTGTGACTTTGGTATAATGGACGTGAGTTTTAACAAATTCATGAAGTTCTTAGAGTGATTCAATTATGGTGGGATTTGAAAAAGTTTTCTTTTTCAGTAAAATAAGAAATTCATCGCCGTCCATGTAATATTGAGTCAATTCCAAATTGACTCATTGTTTCGATAGAAATAGACTCAAAATCGACAATTCGGTCCCACCTAATGTCCATCACAAATCGATCTAAAAAGGCCAGAAGTCGACTTGAAATTAACCGTTCTTTGTAAACATTTACTCATTGTTGATGTTGAAATAGAGTTGACTCTCGGTGTCGTAGATTGATGTCGATCCAGGATCGAACGTGTGTGCACGTCATTCATTGGTAAAAGACTCGTAATCCGCATTGAAATTTTGTATATTTCAAGTGCACAACCTGTTGAGGTCCCAAAATAAAGGTCGAAAATACGTCGGAAATTGGTATGAAATTATAATGTCGAATTAAAATTGAAGTCGACTTTGCATTGCGCCATTTTTGCACTTGTCAAGCATAATTTGAACAATCTTTGTTAACACTACACATTCTGTCCGCGAGTAGTGAAGTCACCAAACATACAGAACGCTTTAAAGGAGGACGGGTTTCTCTAGATCAACGTCAATTACAGGTCGACTTAAAGTCAGCCGGCCTACATTCTCAGATCTACCGACACATCTGATGAAGATACCTTTTTGCTGAACAAGATGGAAATGATGACGTCACAGGAAATCAGTAAATTCTGTCGACACTTTTTATAGTTCGTTCAATATTCTAGGTATTTATTACGCTAACTATAGATTTAGATTACATGTCTTCAACAATAAGAAAACACTGCACAAAAATATGTTTATAGTTGTGACGTCAATTGGCATTCCATCTTAGTTAGGCCAGAAGGTTTTTTTATTTTAATAACAATTAAGAAAAAACCCTGTCTTTCATGAAATAAAATTTTGAACTTTTCTCTAGATTCTCATTTCCATAATGAAACTTGAATAACAATCCAGGAAAATGTGTTTCTAAATCGTTTTGAAATACACCTAACAGAAGAGTCGATTTAAGGGGTGGTTGGGAAAAGTCGGAGAAGCAACTTAAAATCGACTCCAGATTAATGTCAATTTGAGGTTGATCCGAAGGGTGCTCGCAATCTGCCCCAAATTAGATCCCTTTAGAATGGGGCGCTCCATTAACTGTGCAAAAATGAAAGAAAAAGAAATTTCGCGATCTTATGTCTCCGACGGTAGGTGATTCGACATGATATTAAGTTCATGTTCACTCTTGAGAGAAAAAATTGAATTGTTTCAGTGGAAAGATTATTACAAGCAGCGCTATCAATGTAAATTGGAACAATTTATTACTCGTAGACGAGCACCTTTTCGTTTAATGTAGTCTCATTCTTATCGGTCCTCCTGTCTTCTACAAGACGTTATGAATGCACGTCGTCGCATATTCGCACAATAATTCCTGATTCTTGGCGCATAGAAAACGTTCACATCGTACGATACCGTATGTACCCAACGTGTGTATAAAGGCTACGACACGTTTTTGTAACAACTTCAGCCTTCGTCCTTTACAGCGGGTGGAAGACATAAAAAGTAAAAACTAGAAATATTGTTTACAAAATCGTGGATAAATACCTAGTACATTTGAGTTTATTTTCACACTTTACGATACGCGAAAGATTTTGGTTTTATTTTTATTAGAAATGAAGAAGAATTATTTCTTCATGATATATGTATTTAGCCTTAAAAAATCTGAAATTGAAGGTAAACACGTGGAAGCTTCCGAGGTCGTAAGATTTTTTTCCTACTCGCAGTGCGTTGGCTGTAACGTCACCGCAATTTATACCCACCTCACATTCAACACATCTTATCTTTTGAAAAAAAAAAATGCTTTCGTACCGACAGATCATGAAGAATACTTAAAATTCATTTTACTAACCTACCTGTAGCACATTCCTTTTCTTTCTGAAGCACGAATAGCGTGTTTGTTGATGTAATTAATCCTTACGAAATTGGTGGTAATTCGTTTCAATACCGATGAAAACATTCGACTAGATATACAGAGAAAAAGAGAAAGTCGAACTTTCAACGAAAAAAAAATCTACAAAAATGTGAAACAGAAGTTGAATATGAAATAAATTATGCGCGAATTCGAAAATATTTGGGCGCATAATGAAATTCCTTCAGCTTTTTCTTGGAACGTGTTTCGTGTCTATACCTATCACACAGAAGTTGACGATCGGCTTGAGAGGGCATTATGATGGCTAATTTTTTGGTCCTGTAAACAGGAAGTGTGCAGAACATATAAATATGACATACTCAGAATATTGATAGAAGGGAAGATAGCAGGAAAAAGATCCATTGGAAGAAGACAGAATTCTTGGATGAAAGATTTAAGAAGATATGGTTTGGATGTTCAACGATTGAGCTGTTCCGGTCTACTGTTTCGAAGATCAAGATTGTTATAAGGATCGCCAACCTCCGTCCGGGGTGCTTGGAGAAGAAGAAGAAGCGATAACTAATTTAAAAGTCATTAATAATTTAAACAGTTTTCTTCTCGCCTTACATGTAGGTTGAGCCAGTTAGTGCTCTTTTATTCCTATAACATTTTTTCATGGAGGGTCCGCAGAGAAAGGCCGGAGCATTGGAGGGGTCCGACATCTCCGAAAGGTTAGGAGCCACTAGGTTAAGCAGTATAGAAAAAAATGTAGTTTGAAGTAGGTACATCTTTAAGGTTTATAAAATCATATCCTCATCGGAGCTGTGGTTACTTGACCTCACTCTCGTGGACTTGAACTTAGTTTAAAATCCAAAAAACAGTTAAATACTTATAAGAAATTGAATCACAGAAATTTTCTGTTCGTCGAGCTGCTTATCACGACATAGTTCACCATTTTCCTCACTTATCGCAACTTCCTCTAGGAGTTCATCTCATTAAATCAATCGCCTCCCGAAATCGATGTCGATAAGATAAAATTGTCCTCAAAAAGCTGAAATCTTAATTTTTCAGACCGTTTAATAATAGGGAATATTAAGAAGCTCAGAGAAGAAAAAAAGGTCCCAGGAGAAATGAAGAACAGGAAAACAAAAAATATTTTCTGACGTAGCCAAATTAATAAAGATCATGTTTCATGTCTTCTATAAGGAAGCATGCTCCAATTGTTCGCCCCCATCTGGGTCTACTATAAGTCTACTTTAGTATATTTCGGGCTGATGAGATTAGAGGGCCTCACTCGCTCCGGCCGTTCGTCCCGCTTCTTATTGGTCTAGTATAAGTCTACTTTAGAGTATTTTAGGCTGACTGCGTTCTGGGACTCACTCGCTCCGCTCGTTCGTCCCGCTTCTTGGTCTAATATAAGTCCACTTTAGAGTATTTTGCTAAAAACCTAACCAAACCTAACCTCATCCAAATTTTTTCCAAGTCCATTATACTACAAATAGTATCAAAAGGGATGATACTCGCAGATTTTTTGGTCATCTGCACGCACGCATTACACGTTACGCGCACGCAAATTTTCGAATAAAGGTAGGGCTCCTAGAGTAACCGATAGAAAGGTCATCTGCAAGCACGCGTTACGCATTACACGTTACGCGCACACAAATTTCAAATAAAGGTAGGGCTCAGAGAGTAACCAATATGAAAAATCATAAGTCCCAAGGTTATCTGCACGCACGCATTACACGTTTCACGTTACGCGCACGCAAATTTCAAATAAAGGTTAGGCTCAGAGAGTAACTGATGGAAAAAATCATACGTCCCAAGGTCATCTGCACGCACGCGTTACGCATTACACGTTACACGTTACGCGCATGCAAATTTTCAAATGAGGGTAGGGTCAGAGTTACGCGTTACACGTTACTCGTAACGAGCACGCAAATTTCAAATAAAGGTAGGGCTCAGAAAGTAACTGATAGAAAAAATCGTAAGTCCCAAGGTCATATGCACGCACGCATTACGCATTACGCGTTACACATTACACGTTACGCGCACGCAAATTTTCAAATGAGGATAGGGTCAGAGCAAAGACATGAAACATGTCAAAATCATAAGTCTCAAGGTCATCTGCACACACGCGTTACGCATTACGCATTACGCATTACGCGTTACACGTTACACGTTACGCGCACGCAAATTTCAAATAAAGGTAGGGCATAACCAACAGAGAGGTCATCTGCACGCACGCGTTATGCATTACGCGTTACACGTTACACGTTACGCGCACGCAAATTCCAAATAAAGGTAGGGCCCAGAGAGTAACTGATAGAAAAAATCATAAGTCTCAAGGTCATCTGCACACACGCGTTACGCATCACGCATTACGCGTTATACGTTACACATTACACGTTAAGCGCACGCAAATTTTCAAATGAGGGTAGGGTCAGAGCAAAGACATGAAACATGTCAAAATCATAAGTCTCAAGGTCATCTGCACACACGCGTTACGCATTACGCGTTACACGTTACACGTTACGCGCACGCAAATTTCAAATAAAGGTAGGGCATAACCGACAGAGAGGTCATCTGCACGCACGCGTTACACGTTACACGTTACACGTTACGCGCATGCAAATTCCAAATAAAGGTAGGGCCCAGAGAGTAACTGACAGAAAAAATCATAAGTCTCAAGGTCATCTGCACACACGCGTTACGCGTTACGCATTACACGTTACACGTTACACGTTACACGTTACACGTTACACGTTACACGTTACACGTTACACGTTACACGTTACACGTTACACGTTACACGTTACACGTTACACGTTAAGCGCACGCAAATTTTCAAATGAGGGTAGGGTCAGAGCAAAGACATGAAACATGTCAAAATCATAAGTCTCAAGGTCATCTGCACACACGCGTTACGCATTACGCATTACGCGTTACACGTTACACGTTACACATTACACGTTATGCGCATGGAAATTTTCAAATGAGGGTAGGGTCAGAGCAAAGACATGAAACATGTCAAAATGAATGATGATTCATGATTGATAAGGATCGCTCATATACAAGATGTTAATGGATTTTCCCGGGAAAAGTATAATGCAGAACTACTTTGTCACTGTAACGGGGAAACTAAATTAAATTAAACAATAATAATACTAGAATCACCTTGACGAAAATTCTATTTACTCGTATGATTATATTATTATCTTGAATTAAATTTTATTGGGCAACATAAAATCATTTTTTTTCTTCTTTTTATTTCAGTCAAATTTTAATTATTTTAAGGATAAAAGGATGATTAAATAAATGATTTTAGTTTATTACCTTGATATGAAACTATGAAATTGAATTAGGATCTTCATTTTGTCAAAATAAAATAAAATTATCATTAAAATTCAAATGATAAAAATAGAATTGATATAAAATAAAATTTAAAAAAATAAATTTTATAAAATTAAAATCAATGAAAAAATATATTTTATTAATTAAATAATTTCTAAAGTATATAATTTTTATTTTGTTTATATTTAATTTAATAATTTTATTTTTGTCATAATGAGAGAATTTTTTATTTTTAATTATAATTTTAGGTATGATGATAATTATTATGATTAGTAAAAAAAAATGTTTTTTTCCCGTCTTCAATATATTTTTTTCCTGTGAAAAATTTATTTTTATGGTCATCATTTTAAAATTATGCTTTTTCACTCATTATCTTGTGCTTCCTATTATTTTTCTCGGGCCGATATGTGGGTCCCTTCGATAATTTCCTCCACTGGGTTCATCTACCATTCCTCGGTCATGAGCAATATCTTTGAAAGCTTGGGTTACCAAATCACGTCTTCGAATTCTCTTCTCCTCCTACAAAGAACCCACTTATTCCCTCCAAAAAAGAGGGCATCCACCAGATTTGGACTGGAGGTTGCTATGCTTTTCCTAAAGGACCGCATTGATGAGCATCGTTCCATCGTTTCAAGAAACACTCTTCAGAAATCTGTCTTAGCTAAACTTTTTTTGAATTTAGTCTAACTCTTCCTACCCGCAGCTTTTGTCTCTCTGATTTTCTCTGAAAGTTCAGAGCTAATCTCCTCCTTTTGCAAAAACGCTTAATCACCTCCTCACCAAAAAGTCGTATCCTCATCTTTCATATTTTTTTAATGGCACAAACTAATGACTTGGACCCAGATTGTCGAATGACTTCCCATTTTTCGAGAAAATAAAAGATGAATCAGGAGATATTAAGGCACAAGTATTAAAACCAATATTTCATCCCAATTTTATAGTGGGAAATCCGTTTGGGGAGGGAGGGGGATCCTTAGAAAACGTCTGAGTTTGAACTTTATGACGCCATCAAGCTTCTTGGAACAATTCGAGTCCCGATCCTCCCTCCAGAAGGGATTTGAAAAAAATTTGAACTACGAACCTCTGAAAAAGAGAGATAAAATTTAATTTGAGCGCTGAACTTCTACAGAACTGGAAAAATTTTGAGCTGTAAACCTGTAAGCAATATGTATTGGTATAACTAAGGAGTTTTGGATGGCTGAGCTGAGCATATTACATAAGGTCGGTCTTAGCCTAAGACTGTTTATGTTCAGACAGCTTTTGAGCTACGAGTATGGAGGTTACCTCGTCTTGACCTTTGTAACGTCATCAATAAGCCTAGAACTAATTTAGGAACTTGATAAAATTTTGAAGCCTGATACTATATACAGGAGAGGAGGACCTTGAAAAACTTGATGCTATGGTCTCAGGGATAGGTTCAGCTCTTAACCTTTAAGCTGAGCTATAACTATGGAGTCTTGAGCTAAATTTTTTCTCTGGGCCTAACGCGAGGCAAAGATAAATCTAGGCTGAGACTAATAGAGGATTATAAGACCAGACACTTCAAGTTAAAACTATGTTTCTTATTATGAACTAGGTTTCAAAAAAAAATATAAGTTGAAGAAGTACTTGACGTCATGATTGTACTTATGTGCTTAGAAGGAGATGGTGAGAGGTCTTGTGAACATGACAAAAATGAAATAATGGCATCGTTAGGGTTGTACATTATTCCCTATTAAAGAGGAAAGTACAAGCAAGGAAATTGTGACGTCATCAGGTTCCAAGAACGATCACTGGATGCCTAAAAATCAATTTGAAGATGCAAGTCTATTTATACACAGGAAAATCCTTATCTTTAGATTCATATTAGGACGCTCATTGTCTATTTTCTTGGAACCAAGTCGTGATTTTTGGTTTGAATCCTTTCATAAGAAGGACTTGAAAAAATCGGAGCGCGAGGTCGACCAGAACCTAGAGATGGAGAGAGAAAATTCACAAGAGAGAGGACTTGAGGATTTTCGAAATTCGAATACGCGGTGAAAACTGGATACGCAGACGTGATCTAAGAAGTCATGCGAATTACCGATTAGAAAATTTTGCCTTCATTTTCACCGTCACATTGAACACCATCGCCATAATACTCTTAACGATATGTCTCACAAAGTTACCGTTTTCTGTGCTCTTGACCTTGTGACTTGGAAAAGGTGCTAGTTTGGTCAGTTTTTTTCCTCTCCTTCTACTCTTTCACTGTTGATAAATGAATAACGGAAAACTGATCGTAAATATACTTGGAGGAAGGGAATAGGGACGCTCCTCAGGCTGATTTGATCTTGCCTTCCTTGTTGCCAATATGACCCAAACTACTTTATCCAAACAGATTTTAAAGATCTCTCGTACATGCGAACGATGTTATTCACAAACGTTCGTATTTTGATCGTTCCTTATTCATAGACGTGACCTGGTGGAGAGACTGAACGCCCACAGTATAATTCAACGATCGTTAGCGGCCAATGAGCGAAACTAACTACATTTAAAATCACAAATAAATTTTTATAGTCTACATAATTCAAGAAACCGCAAATTAGGTATAATGGTTGCAGTTCCTCTCTCGTGTAAGTTACTCAATTAGAACATCGAAGTTTTGCAGGAATCGAAATCAGTAGTCCGTGAAACTTCGAACGTGGCGCTCATTTCTTTTAAATACCGAAATCTTAGCCTAACTTCGCTAAATTATACACTCGCTACATTGCCGCGTCTCTCGCCAAAATCATCTGTTACTTTTACAGACACCTGTTGACGTAGCCTTTCTGTGCGGTAGCACTCTATTTTCGAAGCTTATTCACAGCGAAGAAAACACAAGACGACGATTTCCTTTTTCTCGCTCGCTAAATTAAGCCGGAGCCATCAAGTTCAAGGTAGAGAATTAAAGGTGTTAATACATAATATAATATCGTGGAACGTCGATCGCTTATACAATGGACCACGAACGTCGATTTTGTACAAATTAATATCTTACAAGTCATCCTTTTCGTATAAAGGTGTTATATTTCATTGGATATTGGGTGAAGAAAGTTTTCGTCAGAACTATATGATAAGTTAACATTGTTCTAAAACTGGCCGAGTTACTGAATCTGCACTCCGCCCATGCATTCCCTCAAAAAGATGGTAGAACTTAATGGCTTTTAATGCTGCGTTCGCGAAAGGTGAAATCCTTTTCACATACAAGCTGTCGACGACGTGAGATCCGCTCTCGAATCCCACCTTCGTCATCTTCGCACTCTGTATAAATGATAAGCAATATGGTCTCGTATACGGGAATCCTGATATATACTTAGCCGGATTTCATTTCGCGGTTTGAATGATGTATGACTATACTTATGACTCATAATTTATAATTTTGTGGAGGAAGTATCTCAGTTTTACATACCAATAGCGTTCAGTTTTCTGAAAGATAAGAAGAAGTCAACATACATTGAAATGTGGGAGAAAATTTGACGCAAAGTTTGCAGACTTTGAGCAGGTAGCTCCTGTCTCTCATTCCAGTCAGCAAACGGAAGATAAATTTCTAACATTTAAAAAAAATCTTCTTGCTGAGCCGATCAAAGTCTTACTTTCCTGCCTCTTTCTCAAAAGCTACGCATTTGAGAGAAAAAAATTTCAAACAAAAGCTGTTCCTCATCACATTTACTATAAGGTCCAAACAACCGACTTTCCGGTCAAGGTTGAATGGACTTGTCATACTTTGCCACTAAGCCAATTATGTCCAGTTAGAAGTCTACTTTGAATGTACTAATAATGAAAACAATACTGTACTCACTACCCACGGGCAAACAATAGAATTATATTTTTAGGTACCACTTCATAAGATGAATATTATTTCATAATTTTATCAGGAAAAATATTTTTATACGATTTTCATTCGTTTTATTTCGAAAAAAAAAAAAAAAAAGATGGACAACGGTTTTAGAAAGAGCTACAAAATACTGAACTTACAGTTAGCCTTTTTAATATTCTGTGCATACATGCGAATAAAATGCGGATTCTTACAGCAAACCAGTACCTAGGAGATTGTGCAAAAAAACATTATTCGTAGGTAGGAGTATACCTATAACTTATACATGATTCAGAAAACACTGGAATACAAAAGTGCTTTCGGATGCTTCCGGAAATAAGACGACTCATGAACATTCAAAACAAATGCGAGAAATACGTATCAACGGCGTTATTTTGATTTATGTGAAAACATTGAAGCTCTCTATTCTTCGATTCGATTCCATAATTTGCTAGGTCAAAACCAAATTTCAATCGGATACCGAAGTTGCACTAACTTATCACCAGGTATGTGTAATGGTTGCTAAACCAGATTATTTTGAAATCTTCTTATTGGCATCGACTTGAAGTGCGAAACTACAAAACTTGAAATCAATACTCATTCTAATTTGTCGTAATTACGCATTTATGAGGTCGAGAGGACTCCAGAAAGTGGACTTGATGGGGTTTGAAAAATATACATGCCCTAGTAGAGCCAAATGAATGAAGATTAGGTTTCATGTTATCTCTTCATATGCTCCACGTGACATAATTTCCGTACCTGCAGCATAAGTCAAGGCCGCGCTTACCATATGATGTCCTCCGCGAATTGAAATCTTGGACTAGTTTGTGGGTACATAAGAAGCTCCATATTGGAGGTATATCAGATGTTTTGTTGGCTCAGAACTTAAAATTTTTCCAAGTCTCTGCAGTAGGGCAATGCCTATATACTGTATTTCAGGTGAACTAGTTATGAAAGGGCGACCGTGGAGAGCAAGTGATCTCCCAATAAAACAGATTTACTGCTCGTCTTCCTTAACGTAGTTAATAAAAGAGATGCCACGAGCTGCGAATGGCTGCTGCTTTAATATGCTATCTAGCATAAACTTCTTGATTCAGTAAAATTTATGATGACATACTACTATAAAGCTGTCCAGTAGACTTTCATGAGGAAGCAAACTTCTTTACAACTCAAAAAATTCCGACACAAAGTCGTCAAAATTCTTGATCTTGGTAACACGATAGTGGTGGAGTGGGACGACTGCGCACAAAAATTAGTGCATCGACCTGCAACCTAACGGAAGCCCTAATGAAACGAATGAAGAAGAAACTTACCGAAGTGACCCGAAAGAGAGAGAAAAGAAGAGTCAGGGACAACAAATACACAATTTCAACAGGAAACCTGTTTTATGGGGGAGGGGGGATTGACGAAAAATGATGGGCGCCAGGCGCCGTCCGGCAAAACGTGGAACTTGGAAACATTTTGACCTTTGAGTTCAACAACTACTGTACGCGTAGGATTCCCATAGATCACTCTCCCCTGTTTGCCTCTGTTATGACTCGGCTCAGAGACGAATGCTGACGGAGTAATCCGATTAGGCACTCAGTTCATCATCACCGAACGAGAGAGAGTAATAACGATAGCCGTAAGATTAAACATAAACGAGAGCGAGCGGTAGAGTAAAGATAAACTAAGCTAGCGTACTTATATTTATAGGCGGTCACGCGGTGCAAAAAGGACACGTCGCGGATCCGGTGCGCGCCACCGTTATCCACGAATGTACTCCTCGCGCTGCGCGCGCAGTATAGGGCATTGAGGTAGCACCTTCTATATCGTCGGCTGGCATCGGCTATGATCGTGACGAGCGTCGCTAGTACGGGCGCCACAATTGTAACACCTCAATTAACAAAGTTAATGACGGCAACCTCGAGTTTCTCCCAGAACAGAAAACCTATGAAGCTTCACTACTACGGAAGAAGAAGGAAGACAGCTAAAAAAAGAATCAAGTACTACTCCCAGAAAAATTGACAGCTGCGAACAAGTAATCAAAACCAAGGAATATGATGTGAGACCAGAAGCCTGAACCAGAATTGGGAAAGTACTATTGGACATCAAAGAGAACACGTCTCGAACCGATCTAAGGAGAACACAAGTAATGCAGAGGAAGGTCATAAATTTACAGAAGAAGATCCGACAGAATGACCTGATTTTGACAGAGACGAGCAAAAGCCACACGGTCGTGTTAATGGAGAAGGACGACACATTGCAGATAATGGATACCAAGAGCTGAAGAACGATTCGACTCAGAAATACCAGAATAGGCTGAAAACTGTATTGAAAGAGAACAACCACAGCCGTCATTCTAGGATCCCCCACATCAAACTATCAAATTGCATTCGAGCACTTCATGTCCTGAAATTCCTCTTCTACCCAAAATAATGTTGTAACCGAAAATCCCCCCCCCTCTACCAGAGCTTAATTCGATTCATCCCCGATTACGGCTCATCCATTTACGGTCTCGCGCCCCGCTCTCGCTTAAAACTACTAAACACTGTCCAAAATTCTGCACTCAGAATAGCTACGGGAGCTTTTTGAACCAATCCCGCTGGAAGTCTCCGTGCCGACACTGGCTTCATCCCATTCCATTATCGACGCCTCGAACTACTTCCTTACATCTATCCTGCAATATCCTCTCGTCTACCATCGCAAAACTAAAACTCCTCCTTACGCTCCAATCTCAAACTCCAATTAACTCCTTCAAGTTCCACTGTCTTAACCACAACCCCTCCGAGGCTCTTTACTCCACCCAAATAATTCGCGACCTCACACGCCTCCCTCGTCTATCAACTTTTGCCGCAGAATACCAGACACAGTTCAACAAAATTCTCAACACCTTTCACAACCCTACACATATTTCACCGATGGTTCTAAATGTGAAAACAAAACCGGCTTTTTCTACTAAATAAATCACATCACAGTCTCTCGCCAACACCACAACACCGCATAAGTCTTCAGCACTGAATTACAAGCAATCTTTAGCTGTTTAGAACAAATCCTTACCAGCCGACCCACCTCTCTTCCCCTTGATCCATTCTTGGTAATCCCTTTCATTACTTGATGTCATCTCCAGCCGCAACTCCTCCCACCTACTCATAAATCGTAAACACACTCCCATTGCCACGTTTTACACCACTCTCATCCCATTATTCTTCATCTGGATACCTGGTCACAAAGGTATCCCACGGAACGAAAATGCAGGCCACCCGTGGGACTCTTCAAATCTGTTGACACGCAGAAAAGAAAAACAGTCATCACTCGTCTCCGATTGTCCACACCAGACTCTCACACACCTCATCTTATGCCTCTCTCATGTCCTCATTGCGAATATGACCTAATACTCTTAGTGAAGGAGATCGTGGACCAGAACTTCAACAGCAAGTTTCAGAGTCAAGAGAAAGAACTAGCGACGGGATCACCGCTGTCATCGATACTGGCAGAGATCTTCTTGAATGATTTGGGAAACAAGGTATTGAGAAGCAGCAAGTTCAGAAGTTTGATCAAACACTAGGCTAAATAAGGAGATGATATCCTAATTATGTGGCCAGGCAAAAGCGATAAGAGAGGGCATCAAATTCGAATAGGAGTAGCGCAATAAGATCAAACTATTTGGACCAAACAATTCACACCAGAGAACAATAGGATAGAATACAAAATCAACATGTTTGTGCTTTCAGCAGCTTCTTTCACTGCTTCATCCACGATGTATAGTGGGCTGAGAAATCTGCGCATAGCCGGTCGATTTCACTTGAGGCTCTCTTAATATTGATCACCGTGCCTTAGATAGGTGAGGTAATTGCATAACCCTGTACTGCCTCGACCAGACTATATAGGTATAATATCAGTTGTGAGGATTTGGTTCTTCAAATTGCGGCACATTATCGGTGAAGTCGGAGAGAGCACGTTACTTGCTCGAAATAAATGTCGATATAAATATTAAAATGGTTCTCACAAAATTAGAATGCGTGCCTTCTGCGAATTTCGGTCCCATCGATATTTATAGAATAAGTATCGAGAGTAAACTTCAACCGTGATGAGATGTTCAACCAAACTCATTCGACAGTTTCAAAAAGAAAGAAAAAAAACATTGAAGTACGCTTCGCAAGTTGTTACCCTAGGTGAGACGTTCTAAAAAACTTGATGTCTGAAAAAAAGTAAACGTTTGTTGAATAAAAAAAAGTTTAGTCGCCGGAACTTCTCATTCCGACGAGCTATACATTCGAGTAATTTTATCAAACAAGACCATCCGTCCTAGTCTCTCTTGGGACATAACGTAGGTACTCGCACTACATTTCTGACGCGCATTATTCAAAAGCTAATATTTTCCGCGCTTCGTGACACGTGAGTTATTCTTTCACCGCGACATTGAAACAACTAAATCACTCTGTCGACGCGATTTGTTTTCAGTTGCCTTAAAAAATATTTACAAAGCTGGAAAAAAGATTGTCAGCTATGTAGCGGAAGACTTGTGTAATCCTATGCGAGAGTGGCGAAGATACATCTTCGATATATCAATAGTATGCAGAAATATACAAATAATTCAACATCGCCGATATATACAGCGAACGTATTGTATTTTCCTGTACCGAGTAAACGCGCGGCTTTGAAAAATGATGACTCTATTTTGAAATGAAAACGCCTACTGATAGTGAAAAGATGAATACGTTTATAAGTGGATATACGAGAAATACGAGTGGGCTATGCGCAGCCTTTCGTTATTCGTCCGGAAAAACGTAATGATGAAAAAAATCGCTTGATATCAAAAATATTATTCTTTTCAATTGTGTACATCAGTCATCAACTACAATAGCTGAAACTGCTGCACGAGTGGAGAGGAGGAAAAGAGAACGCCTATTTAATAAACTATATAAAATTAGTGACGAAATAAAACTCAAAAAAGTGGTAAAAAGCGAAAGGGGAAAAAATAAATAAACTTTTTTTTTTTTTTTTTTTGTAGATCCTATTCCCTCATTAGAAAGTTTGGCAACAATACTTTTGCATACAAATAAAGAATCGTACTCACAACGCGACGCCGCGCTGTGATGAGACCGCGAATTCTGTTTTTCCGTCAAAGATTTATTCATCCATCAGAATGTCATTAATATATTTTTTACACTTCTTATATAATATTATAGTGAGCATCAAATAATATACTGTAGGCTTATATGATTGAGCGTATGCTTATTCCAAAGCCCCCATTCATTCTATTTTAGGTATATCAACGACTACCCTGAGGAATAATCTATTAATGGAGGATTACATTGTTTGAGACTCGGAGAAAAGAAGAAAAATATTTGGACGTGAAAATGTCTATTAGCGATGAAAAGGGAAGGCGGATGTAAAAATTTGCGTAATCAAAATTTTTAACGATGTGATGACGTCATACAATAGGTGTATCCTTGGGACTTGGATTCTTTCGGAACTTCTAAAACGAGTTCTAGACTAAAGGAATCGGCCTAATTCGAACCTCTGATGCGTCATGTCATAGGGTAGGTGTGTCCCAGAGCTTCTTGACCTAGTGCGAACATTAAACAAACAATTCTGTATACCTAGAAGGCCAGAGGAATTTTCTTTTCTAACAAAGAATTTCATACCAAACCCCGAATACAAACTAAAACCTAAAATTGGCCATAAGGGAAATTTTACGTGTCTGTAATTTTCCAACATTGTCGTATTCCTCTCTTTGTATACGAAAAGTTTCAATTTTGTCAAAGACCTGTTGAACCATGTCGACTCTTAATCGACGTCGATGTGACGTCAAATCGACGTCATATTGACCCATTATTTTGATAAGTAATCAACACAAATTCGACGTAGATTTCCAGTCGAAATAGTTCCGGGGTATGTCGACCGTAAATCGACCTCAATCGACTGCAAATCGACTTGTTGGTTTCCAATGTATGACTCGAAGTCGACGTCGTTATCAAGTCAATTGTATTTCATCCCTCCTCCAGTTCGGATAAATGGGTTTTGGACAGAAGAAGAAAAACGTAAGCATATAAATGAACTAGAGTTACTAGCCGCCTTCCTTGCGCTACAGACCTTTGCCTCGGACCTCTCACTTACAACGATCCTGCTCAGGCTTGACAACACAACGGCGATTGCATACATTAACAGATATGGGGGCACCCAAATCCAAACTCTGAACAATCTGGCCAGACAGATCTGGCAGTGGTGTGAAAGAAGAAACCTGTTTCTTCACGCTTCCTACATCCCCTCCGCAAAAAACTGGGAGGCGTACGAAGAGTCTAGACGTATGAAACCAGACATAGAATACGAAATATCGCCAGCAGCATTCAACTTGGTATCCAAAGCTTTTGGTCGCCCCCAAATAGACCTATTTGCCTCCAAAAGTAATACGAAATGCCGAAGTTATTGTACCTGGAAACCAGATGCGAGGGCAGCTGCGATCGACGCTTTCACAATCTCTTGGGAAGGAAGTTTCTTCTACGCTTTCCCGCCTTTCTCACTCATCCTTCGCTGTCTGCAAAAAATAGAAAAAGAGGGAGGGGAAGGAATTATGATAGTTCCCTATTGGCCCTCGCAACCGTGGTTCCCGCTCTTCCAGAAGTTATTTCGTGAAAAACCTATAATACCTGCTGCTCTCTTTTGACAGGCTGCCTCATCCCCTACACCGGGACCTTTCCCTGGTGGCAGGGGGGTTATACGTTCCACACTGATCTATCAAGGAATCGCAGAGGACGCTCAAGAAGTCATGCTAGCGTCAGTTAGAAGATCTACCCTTTCTGCCTATAATACTCCACTAAAAGAATGGTGGGAACACTGTATAAAAAACAGAATTTCGATCTTTTGCCCGGACATATCTCAGGTGCTCTCCTTCCTTGCTAAAATTTTCAAGAAAGGACGAGCATATAACACGCTGCTCGGAACCAGAGTCGCCCTAAACTTCATCTTGCCTAGCGCGACCTCTGGGGACGTTTGCTTTCGACGGTTCTTCAAAGGCATCCAAAACCTAAGGCCCCCCCCCCCCGACCAAGGTATGACCACACGTGGGACCCGAAAACGGTCTTGGATTACCTGCAAACGCAGCCTCCCGATTCCCCCTTATACTGGCTCCCGGTGGCTAAAAGACTCGCGGTACTCTTGGCTTTGACCACCGGGCATCGGATACAGACTATCTTCGAAATTGAGACAACGCACCTAAAGATCTCAGAAACAAGGATAGAGATTTTTATTCCCGCAATCCTGAAGACTTCAGGATATAACAAACGTCAGCTAGTTCTGATCCTACCATTCTATGATGATCCGAAGATCTGTGCTGCTAGCACACTCTGCTTCTACTTACACGTTAGGCGACTCGCAAGAGGAAGCGAAACGAAACTGTTTATTGCCTCAAAACCGCCTCACAAACCCGTCTCAAAACAGACGGTTGCGCGATGGGTTAAAGAAATTTTGGCACTCAGCGGAGTCGACCCTCACTTTCTACCGCACTCGACCCGGCATGCCGCAACTTCGGCAGCCCGACGCAGCGGGGTAACGACGGATAGTATTTTAAAAGCGGCAGGCTGGACAAATAAGTCGAAAGTCTTCGCCAAGTTCTACGACAGGGAAATCGTACCCGACCCGCAAACCTTTGCCTCGGCGGTAGTAAAATCAGACTATCGAGTGGATAAACGCGGTTAAGAAGTTTGATCTAGATCATTTTATATTTTTTCTTTCACGAAGCTACTTATGTTCTACTATATTATAACAGTTGCCACTTATGTTCTACTGCGAGTTTGCATAAAGACCTATTTTCTTATTTGTCGCTCACGACTTTACTTAGCAAGACGTTCTGGTCGATGTGACTCTAAACATCTACATGTTGTGCTACGTTTGGAGGAGGGATGAAATACAATTGTATAATTGAACTTACCTGTGTCGTTCAATTAAAATTGTATGAAGTCCTCCTCCGAACGTAGCACTCCCCGCCCGGGCTCACTCTCACCCAGTCTCTTGGGCCCACATCGACGACTTTGAAGAATGACTTGGTGATTAGAAAGGGAAGCTTATTCGGTGTCTCAATAGACAGGTTTTTTCCTTCCCTTTAAAAGTGTGTGCTAGATGGTGCATGATTAGGAGACTACGAGTCATGTTGTGCTACGTTCAGAGGAGGACTTCATACAATTTTAATTGAACGACACAGGGAAGTTCAATTATACAATTTAAGGTAAGCGGTTTTCTAGGACTTAAGATTGACGTCGTTATCAAGTTGATTTTGGGTGGATAGTCTGCTATACTGCTCAAAATCGACGTCGTTATTGAGTCGACTTGAGGTGGACGGTGGCCTTCGACCCGAGATCGACTCACTATCGACGTCGGGGACTCGGTAAAACGACGGCTTCCTAAGCGAAGTTGAACGAGAGACGCAGGGAACCTGTTCTATTTTATTAGTGGTTAGGCCTATTTGGTAATTTTCACTTTCCGTCTTTCGTAGGAGACTATTTGAACTAGTTTGATTTGCAAGGATCTTGATTTTCGAGCGGATACAAGGATGGAGGTTTGAAGAAATGATGATCTTTGAGCTGTAACCGACTTGGAAAAATTTAAATTTTTGAGCTACATGGGACTTGACTTTAATTCAGCTTTTGAGCTGTATTTTTCAAAAGTTGGAAAAAATTTTTACTTTCGAGTTGAGCTCTTTCCGAATCCTGATAGTAGGTCAAAGTCGTATCAACAAAGCAATTTAGAACTTCAGAATATGGTGACCTTCTTCAATCCCTTCCTGGGTACGAATTTAAGCCATCACAGATTCGTTATTAAACTTATAGGTAGCATAGTAATCTGCACTATATTATAAGCAAAACGGGTCCAGAATTTTTGCCACGCATTCACTAAGTTGAATCAATAATGTTGTATAACAATTCCATTGAACCATGTCGACTCTTAATCGACGTCGATGTGACGTCAAATCGACGTCATATCGACCCATTATTTTGGTAAGTAATCGACACAAATTCGACGTCGATTTCCAGTCGAAATAGCTCCGGGGTATGTCGACTGTAAATCGACCGCAATCGATTGCAAATCGACGTCATATCGACTTGTTGGTTTCCAATGTATGACTCGAAGTCGACGTCATTATCAAGTCGATTTTGGGTGGACAGTCTGCTATACTGCTGAAAATCGACGTCGTTATTGAGTCGAATTGAGGTGGACGGTGGTCTTCGACCCAAAATCGACTCACTATCGACGTCGTTATGAAGTCGATTCTTGGTGAATGGTTTATTATACTGCTCATATTCGACGTCGTTATTGAGTCGATTCGAGGAGGACGGTGGTTTTCGACCCAAAATCGACTCCCTATCGACGTCGTCATCAGGTCGATTTGAGGTGAGCCTTTTTCTACGACTAAAAATCGACCCGCAATCGACGTCGATATGAAGTCGATTTCCTTTCTCGACCGTTTTAACCGGTAGCTTGCTTCTCAAAAATATTACTAGGTTGATTCCTTCTTAAGTAACTATGAATGCATAACTTATCTGCGAGTGGTGAAGTTCCAGAAAAAAACAGGTCGATATGGAATCGAAATCAAGTCAACAACATTAAATGGGGTTCAAATTTTTTAAGAAAGAAATAAAAGGTTCACTAGACGGAATTTATCAGGTATTTTATGAAATTAAAGGCACTGCCGTCTTTAAAATTTATATTTGAAACAAAGTGGCCCTTTTTTTTTTTTTTTTTTTTTTTTTTGACGTTTCGGAATACACATATTCCTTTGACGAGGGCGAAAATACTACTGAGAGTAATGTATTGGAAAAAAAGGTTACACTATCAATATAAACAAACAGTGACATGAAAATAATCAGCGATGACCTAATCTACTTATGATCGGCGAAAATGTGTCATTCAGTTTGTCTACGTCTGTTTTGAAATTGACACTACTTTTAGCTTTCTTAATCTCGATGGCCTCCTTAATCTTCCTCTTCACGGTGTTATTTTCGAAAGTGAGAATAGATACATTTTTGAAGTCGAAGGAGTGCTCCTCCGAGGCTGAATGGATGCAAAGCGCCGTTTTCTTCACTTTATTCTTTACGTCGGACTCATGTTGGTCGATTCTCTTCTTGAGTAACTGCATAGATTCACCTATATACTGACCATCACAGTTGGAACAAGGAATTTTCTAAATTAAGCCAGAACATTGAAGAGAGGGGACGGGATCCTTTACTTTAGAAAAAAACTTATTATTAAGATTAGAGCTACTAAAAGAGATACAAACGCGTGGATCGGCCTTACATAGATACTTTTTGAACATCAACTTTGTTTCAAATATAAATTTTAAAGACGGCAGTGCCTTTAATTTCATAAAATACCTTCAAATTTTTTGTAGACTAAGAATTTACGTCGACTTTGAGTCAATTCCGAGTAAATTTCCTTAGTTCCGTGATCGACCGAGAATAGACTCCTTATCAACTGTCAAGTCTACGTTATTTGACTTGTCGACCAAAAATCGACGTCGATTTCGAGTCGACCTTTTCAAATTTTTTATCGACCAGGAGTCGACTCAATTTCGACGCCGACAATGAGTCTACCTCCAGTCGATTTTTGGTCAACATTAGGGCCAAACTAAACTGACTCAAAATCGACTTCGATTCTAAGTCGATTTCGAGTCAACAATAAAAATATTGTAGTCGACCGAAAATCGACCATTTGTTGCCGTCGACAATAGGTGTACAAATTGTTCACATTTTTCTCATATCAATCACATTTTTGGTAGCCTAGGAGTCGACGTCGAAATGCAGTCAACGTGATATTGAACAAAATGTAATCTAAGTCGACGATATTTCCACTCCAAATCGACGTAGTCAAGGAATCGATTTACCTTCAAAATCGACCGTAATGTTATGGCCTTCAGTAAAGATGTCGATTTGACGTCGAATTACAGTCGATTTGGAGTCGACATTGCCTATGATTCGAAATCGACCCTAAATCGACGGTCGACATGGTTCAACGGGGAGGGGAGAAATCTCAATGATCTTTTGACTGAGGAAACCATCTATGTCATGCCTCCCCTCCTCTAGGGGTTGTCTACAGTACATAAAAGTGATACCCCCCCCGCGACCGGTCGTTCCGTTTGTATCTTCACCTACAAACTCCTTACTAAATTCCGGATCGCTGGTTTAAATCGCGTACTCAGTGAAGAACTGGGGTTCTCTGACGAATAAGCTGAAAGACATAAATCTCTCTCCGAATTCGACTTTAGGTTTGTTTGTTGTGGTTGGCTTCTTCCCAAACTTCCTCGAAGCCGTCAGTATCCAACGTGTGGTTAACTTGCTTGTTAAACCTGGTATGCCTCACGAGGAATTGGAGGAATTTTTTGACCTTCTGAATGTATTGGTATATTTTAACTTTTGCAAATTTGATGAAAAATTTTTCGAGTTCCTCAAGTAAGTGGATCTCCCTTTTGGCTCTCCCTCGGGCTCTCTTATCTCAAAAGTGTTCATGTTTCTTCGGGCTAGTTTTAGATGACCTAAGGACTCGGAAAAATAGTTCGGGGTTATCACCCATAGTCTGGGGCTCGAAATTTTCCCAAGTCCCCCTCTCATCATCTATATCACGGAGGTCGGAATTTCTGGTTTCAGTATACAATTGGTTTCTGTGTACAATTATGAACTTATATCCCATTGAACTGGTTTATGTAATTTTTGTGTAGCTTGAAGATGAAAACTTTGCCCCTGCCAACGTTACAATCGATGGTAAAAATTCTGTGAAATTTTTCATGAAACGTAACAAAGACAAGTTGAGTAAACGCAATGCACGTATAGCGAGATTCTCATTTTGTGTACTTGATTTTGAAGATATTTCTGAAGTTCAATATCAGAATTGCAAAACGTATAATTTACAGCTCTGTGTACAATAAAATGATTTTTATTTAGTATCGGTTTGGTGAAGTTAAGCGAGGTACTTATTATTTGCCTTTTGTGGGCCCCTCGCACACGTTTCTTAAATTTTATTTTGCCGAAGGACGCTAGGGTAATACCATCTCAAAAAAGAAGTCAAGAAACTAAGTGTAAACAGCGAATTAAGAGACCACCATTTATCTAATCATTTTTTATTTGTACAGGACATGTGTTCACCGAATGTAATTGAGAAAATACTTGTATAAGCATTTCAATAATCCAAAATAAATAAATCGACAAAATCCAGAGTCCATTCACACGAAAAATTACTATTTGATGATATAAGGTGTTTGCGAAAATGTGTTGACGTTCTGGGTACTGTAGACCAATGAGCTTGATATTTACGATCGTATTTGTTTTTACGCCTTCTATAGCCTTCTAAACTTCGCTTCAGAGGAAGACTCAGTTTCTAACGAAAAAAATGGAACAAACGGTATGTATCATTCATGGTAATTGAATGTTCTTGAAAAAAATATTATATATTTTTCAGTTCGAGTGGAAATTATATAAACTAAATTTTAATAATAATCGACATCACTTTTCGAGTACAAGGGAAAAATATTTAACGGTTGACGATTGTTTTGTGCGTAGTCTCGGAGACGATATCGAATTAGGTACCGAAAGGGATATTTTTCATCTCTCGTCGAAGCTTTTTTTTCATTACTACATTCTGCTGCATAATACAAAGTGCCTCAACGTCGAATACCATTATTTTGTATTTTTGCCTTTGAATTCTTTAATTTGAAGCGTTTCGCGTAATATTTATCAGGCTCGGAGGAAAAAAGGAAGGAAACAACGAATCTCGTCTTTATTCTCTTTGATTGTAAATACAACTTGACTTCCGTAAGCTGTTGTAATGGAGAAAACTAACGACGAGTGGTATATAGGAACATGTTTCATTCTTTCCCAATTAAGCACGGTTTTAAGTCCGGAAACTTCTCTTGATGAACATCTACAAATAAAACGTGCGCAATTTTGTATCCTATATAATCAAAACGAGCTTTTGTAGTTTTTAGGAACCAAGTTATTTTCAATTCGAGGGACGAAAAAGCGACAAGAGAGGATTTTTAGAGATTTTCGAAAGTAGAAAACGATACAAAAATAAGATCTTTCAAATGATGCTAATAAGATTTATCAATTCTACTAATTTCGAAAATACTATTTGCTTCATCAAATCCGGTTTTGCTGAACCGAACAATCCGTGACATAAAAGCATACCTATTCTATTTCTCAAGTTCCAAGTTCAAAAGTAGATGACATCTGAAATAATGTTAGACTGTATTTATATGCTATTGAAGAAGTTCAGCATTATACTTATTTTAACGTGAACTGCAGAAGCTGGATGAGGATGCTGAAGAATGATGCTTTTCGTAATCATGAGAGCAATTTACCAAAAAAAGTGTTATGGTTTCAAATGAATCAAAAAAACAAGTCAAGAATTATTTTACTTCGCCCCTAGGTGAGTGCTTTTAAAAAAATAAAAAACCGCGTTATAGCGTAACAAATGATTTTTTTATCCAAGATACTCTATTTCGAAGAGCATTGAAGAATTAAGAGTCCATCACTTTATGTAATTCGATGTCAAAACTGTTAAAGGAAATTACGAATAAAAAGGTATGTTGTGTAGCTTGTAACTTTATATAGAAAAAAAAATTAAGATTGTCATACTGAAGGAAGAATGAAGTTTTGAAAAGTGTAAGAGTTTTGCACACGATAATTGTCGAGTTGATACTTTTTCCCTTCTCATCTACAGGTTCAAAGCATGGGGAAAAAAAGACCTGAGAATAATTTCGGCGCACTCGATAATTTGAAGGAAAAAAATAAAACTCGAAAAACAGAAAGAATTAAATTTGCATGAGGAAACGAGAAAAATAGGGGAGGAGGGAGAAAAATAAACGAATTAGTGAATCGTTGCATCGTACTCCAAGCGGCAAAAACTTTCAAGATCCAACCGTTTGGAATTTTGGCCACTAGCGAAGCACTAATTTTGGCTTCACCATTGACTATGTATGCACCAGACAAATAAGAGCGTGCACCGCTCACGTCACAAGAGTCTAATCCGTCAAAAAATGTATCCAATCTGCTTGCTGAATTTCATCTGTGCTTTGTCTACTTTTGAGTTTTGATTAACACGCAATTTTCCATAAGGAAAAGTAACCTTCAAAAAATTAGTCTGATCCTCTACAGAAGGATCTTGAACATTTTCGAGCTTATAGACCTCAAAAATGGAGAAACTTGAAAAAAGTGTCGAGCTCCTAAACTCTGCAGAGATTGAAACGTTTCAGACCTATAACACTACTGAACAAAAAAAATGTATTACTGATTTGAATACGTGTTTCTGAAGTACTTTTCAACGCTGAATTCAATGCCGTTTTCCGTTTTTCTCTATCACGTCTAGATTTTCCATAATGTCGATGTTTCTCACGCGATACATAACGAACGTTCGAGCTTGAATACTGCTCAACTATCACTGCGTTCCGCGACGTTCTGCGGCAAATTGACATCAACATTATGAAAAATCTAGACGTGATAGAGAAAAACGGAAAACGGCATTGAATTCAGCGTTGAAAAGTACTTCAGAATCACGTATTCAAATCAGTAATACAAACAATTTTTTTTTTTTTGTTCAGTAGTGTAATAATACCGGTCCAAAAAATCTCGGAAGTCACTGGAAGGCCATCAGCTACTTTGACCAACTATCACAAAATTAAGCCATGCTATAATACAGTATGGTGTAAAGCCTAGGATAGAGCTTCAAACTAAACATAAAGTAGCCTACGAAAAGAAATAAAGTCGAGACTTCTTTTGTGCAGACTAATTTTGAGCTGTTGATGTTAAGCCCTCCGAAAACGTCTGTGACTAGAATTCTGAGTTCCAACCCCTAAGAAAATGTGAAACAATGAACCTCTATGAAGGGGGGAGGGGGGTCTAAAGGTAGGTTGACGTCTCCACTCTGAAGCTAGGCTATAATTCTGGAATCTTGAGCTAAATTTCTCCTCTGGGCAAAATATCTAGGCTACGACTAACATAAGCTAGGCATATAGGAGGATTTTAAGACAAGACTCATTAAATTCAAGTTTATTCAATTAATTGTCAAGAAAAATATCAATTGAGGGCTCGAAGTAATCAATGTACTCAAGTACTAATTAGAAAGGGATAGAGAAGAGACTTGAAAAAATTGCAAGTATGAAAGAGTATAGCATCGTCATGGTCGAACATTACTTTAAATTCTGAAACATGAGGGAAGAACAAGCAGGAGAAAGAAATTTTTGTAAAGGAGGAACCTAAAAAAATTATAGCATGATTGCCGAAAACTTTTTGATAGTCATTTAGAGGGAGGAGACTTTAAGACTTTCAAAAACACCTCACTGGTCCAAATTTGAACCCAAAATTGGATACGCATACTTGAACCGAGGCATACTCATCAATCATTGATGGGAGAAATTTTGCCGAACTCAATGCCATCTACCCGTGTCCTCCACAAAACTAATCTCCTTTTTTTTCTCAATGATCCATGTCGATTCGACGACAAATGGACTCGTTATTTCGACTAAAAGTCGACTCAATCGATTTAGTTCAGCCCATATCAATAGCAAATCAACAGGAACTCGACGCAAAATCGACCGGTCTTTTTTACTGCCAGCTTATTGTCGACGTCGAAATCGAGACGACTCTCGGTATCATAGGTTGATGTCGACCCAAAATCGACGTCGATGTCAGCTCGATTCAAAGTCATCCAGCTTGTTTATCACATGAACTGAATATCAACTCTGTGTCGACTTAAGAATTCAGATTATTCAAAATTTTGAAAGGCACGACTCGAATTCGACTTCAGATCGACGTCTATTTGAGGTCGACTAGCGTTCATTGACGAAACTACTAATCGACCATTGAAATCGACGCAACAGACGAGTCAATTTCAAGTAGATAAAAAGTTTTGAAGAGTCAACTCGAGCTGGACACGACAGCGTCACCAACTGCATGTTAAAGGAACTCTCGAAAAAGGGCGTTGTCCTTGAAACCAACATTTTTAACGCCATGCTACGACAGAAATACTTTCCTGACGAGTGAAAGAAAGCTGTGGTTATTTTAATCCACAAGAAGGGCAAACCCACGGATAAAGCCGAATCATACAGGCCCATCGCGCTGCTGCCGGTCATGAGCAAGCTCTTTGAAAAACTCCTTTACAAGAAGATCGAACCACTACTCATGGAAAATCATCTTATTCCAGAACACCAGTTTGGGTTCCGACGACAATACGCCACAATAGAGCAGGTCCACTCAGTTGTCAAGAAAGCCAGCATTGCTTTAGAGGAAAAGAAGTACTGCTGCAGCCTTTTCCTAGACGTTGCCCAAGCTTTTGATCGTGTCTGGCATGAGGGGCTACTGTTCAAATTACGCAAGGTCCTGCCGGCGGCTTACTGCGACCTTATTTCATCTTACCTAGAAGATAGACGATTTCAGGTCTCCCAAAACGACGCGAAATCTACATGGTACCCGGCGTAGGCGGGCGCCCCGCAAGGCTCTGTACTAGGACCGCTGTTATACCTCCTCTACACGGCTGATGTCCCTACATCGGCCGACGTCGACGTCTTGTCTTTTGCCGACGACACTGCCATCCTCGCTACGGCCAAGGAACAGATGGACGCAACCAACGCCGTTCAACGCCACACAAATAAAATTTGGAAGTCGACTAGAAGATGGAAGATTCAGATAAACCCAACCAAGTGCTCTCACGTCGTATTTTCTCTCCGGTCACAGAACCTCGCGCCAATCTATATCAACGGGGAAGTTGTGCCGAGAACCAATACGACAAAATACCTAAGCATCCACTTAGATGAACGCCTAACGTGGAGCTATCACATCAAAGCTAAATGTCAGGCTCTGAAGACGAGAATGAAAGAGTACCACTGGGCTACTGGGAAGAAACTCTGTTCTCTCCATAGAGAACAAACGGCTACTGTATCTCACCATTCTACGGCCCATCTGGTTGTACGGCGCTCCGCTTTGGAGTACGGCCAGCGCGACAAACTTGCAAAAAGTCCAAACGCGGCAGAATATCATCCTGCGAACTATCAGCGACGCCTACCTGTTCATGCAAAACAACGACATTCACACCGACCTCAAGATCTCAACAGTGAGAGAGGAGCTAATGATTCAGCAGGAGAAGTACGAGCGCAGGCTCCACTCCCATGTAAATGGCCTGGCGATCAACCTACTCGACAACTCGGAGGAGTCGCGACGCCTCAAGAGGACACGCACAGTTTTTTAAATAAAGCCTTGAACCAATTGTAATCGAGTTAATATTACAGCTAGATACCCTCATATTTACTATTATGGGTAGTTGCAGTTGTCTAATGTTAAAATAAAAATAAAAGTTTAAAAAAAAAAAAAGAGTCAACTCGAGATCGACGTCGATTCGAGGTCGACATATCGGACTCGATTCTTGGCCATATCAACTTCCCGGAACATGACGCAGTTGACGTTGCTGTCGAAGATTCCCGTCTCTCCCATAAAATTTCTGACTCTTGCCCGTGATCTCAAAAACTATCACCGCGATCCCTAATATTCGACTTCTGGGAAACTCTGTATTTAAACAAACTCAGAACAATCAAAAGAAATACAATCCTTTGGATTTCCTCTAGTCGAACAAGACGTCATCAAGAAATCTTTCTCGCCCGCCTTAGAATCGGTCATACGTTTAACCCATTCTTATCTTTTTCTTGATCTATCCTCTCCCTCTTATCGTCAATCCCTGAATCATTACAACATATAACAAATCTGTTCAAGATCTCTTTTTGAGCCCTGCTCCTGAAAATATCGGCCTCTCTCTGTCTGTTTCTTCACATCTTCCATCTGCGCTTCGTAACAATTCCTATATGATCACAAACTCTCTCAACCTTCTACCATCTACTGTGGTTGCTAATCCTTCAATATTTTCCACTCCGATTTTCACAAACTATCCTCAATTACTTACCCCAAGCTGATGACTCTCGCAGTAGTTGAAAAATTCGTAAAATAATTGTAATAATAATTTACAACAAAGAAGAAAGAAGTAATTCATGATAAATGATTCTTTTCTCATTTCATTTTTTTTTTTTTCAAATTTTTACTGCATGGTCGTTATTTTCCTCATATCATTTTTTCATCATAATTATTTATTTTCATTTCAAGTGACTAGCAGGTACATACCATTTCTAAAAATATATAACTCTGTGATTTCGAAATTCATTATGATACCCTTTGCAATATCCTACAAAATGAGCTCTATGGCAATTCAAAACCTTTTCCAGGAAAAATGAATCATTAAGCGTTTCAATGATTTGGAAGTTGATAAATCCGAAAATTTCGGGCCTTAAGAGTTGTAAAATATTTTCACGTTATCATATAGTCCTATATTATAATCCCTCTTCATCAAGTGCTCTTCCGATAGACAATAATAAAGAGAGTACATATATTAAAATTGATCTGTTTCATATATTCTTTTTCTCTCTCTCTCTCTCATTTTATCACTACGGAAGTCATCATTTGAGAACTTTCATTTTCTATAAATTTGACATCAAGCCTAAACAGTGTGAGGCGGCTAACGCGGATAAATAAACTTCATCGGAAGATAATTAATAATAATAATCGTCTTTTTAACAGTTGCTCTATTCTCCATCACTGAAACGATTAACCCTTTGCTATCCAGACAATTACTGAAAAAAATATATATGCGAGAAGTAGCGTTAAATTTCCCGAGCTAACGACTCACAAATACCATGCAAAGTTAGCTATAAACAAAACCTCTCATTTGTCAAAAATTAAATATTGAAGTTTTATTTCATTTTTCTCGACGAAGTACATAAAAGCAAAAAATTTTTGCGAACCACAAAATGTACAAATATTTTGATATTTTATTAAGCAGATAGGGTAAGAAAAAAAAAGTACAACATATTAGAGAATACAGTATTAATGTTTCACTATCGAAAATATGACATTAGAAGTGTCAATAAAGCAAATTCAACGAACGAATTATTCTAAAAGATTTAAAATAAATCATCGCGTTCGTCCTTTTTTACCACTTTACAAAATGCAAAAGGTTGAAACATGTCACGCAATTGTCGTATCGATTCACTTTCATATCAAGGTTACGTCAAAGAAAATTAAAATTACTACATACGTTCAGACTAAAATTCGTTAATTTAATCAGCGAGATTCTTTCATCACGCGATTCCTCCGGCTTAGTTTTCATATTATATTTTCAGCGTAATATCGTCAATAAATTTTCTAGATAATGGTTTGTATTACTTCAAGAGCTCATACCTAAATATCATCCAGGATGACTGTTTGATGAGAGATGTTCACAGGGGCGTAATATACTTCCCACGGAAAAATTCAGAGGAAAAAAATATTAATGATTAGTCATGGAATATTTCACTATGAGACTTTTATAATTAGCTCATATTTATCTCTTCAGTAATGATGATATTAATTGAGAACGTTTGTAAAGGTTTTGAAAGCAGAGATAGCGTAAAATATTGCCATATCAGCAAAATCAACAAAGGGCATCCACCAAGTAATCCACCACTTTTTTGAAAAAGAGTTTTCAAATCCCTTCCCGCGACTCCGTTAGACTCCTTGGTATACATTTTAAACAAAAAGAAAGACAATGACTTTAGGGGGTATTGGATTTGGCGCAGCCAAAAGATTTTGTTTCATGTCTTTTCAAAATTTTGCACAATGAGATATGTTGTGGATAATGCGAGACAAAAATATTTGAGAGTTCCCGTTTAAGCATTAAAGTGTCTTTTATGACATGAGCCTACTTTAGAATATTTTAGGTAAAGGCTTTAGAGCGGCACACTCGCTTGGTCTAGTATAAGTCTACTATATCAGGCTGATGAGATTAGGGGTCTCACTCGCTCCGCTCATTTGTCCCGCTTCTTGGCCTAGTGTAAGTCTACATTAGTATATTTTAGATGTTGTAAGCGGACCAGGATTGAAGACTCATGACACCAACTTAGTTATGACGTCACCGACTTATAACGTCATTGCCCTATGTCACCGACCTATGACGTCAAAGATTGATGACGTCACCAACTTATGATGACGTCACCGACTTATGACGTTACCAACTTATGACGTCATCGACTTATGACGTCACAAGCCAATAGCTTCATAATGGTTCTCGGAGTTTTCTTAGCCTAGTATAAATCTAGCCAACGCCTTTTCGTTATATTAGGATAAGTTAGAAACTACAGAGGCGGGGGGGGGGGGGGAGAGCTCAGACTCGGACTCGCAGATTTGAGAGTCACTGCCTCAGTAAAAATTCCCATAAGGATGAGCCCAGAGCAAAGATATGAAACATGCCAAAATATAATGCGTCCCTCCAAAGGTTGCGACAAGAAACTGCTTTGATTGCTCGAAGCCAGATTATATGGAGCTCTAATTAATAACTTAGTCAATAAATCGGATCTCTCTGTGCTAGATCCCATCCGAATCTCTTTCTTCAGGCTAGCCATAAGAATTAGACAAATTCGAAATTCAAATTATTTGCCAAAGCCGCCGAACATTCGTCTGTCAATCTCCCGACGCGACGTTCCCATTTTTCATCTCATCTTCAACACAAACAACAATCTCCTTTCAGTCTCTACAAACAAACAGACATGAAACATGTTATGCGCAAGTGTAGCTGGCAAGCTAATCCTCTGGTTGACAACCATTGCAGACGGCATGAAAAGGCACTCTCTCCGACGAAATTAGAGGAGACGTTGTTATTCTTGTTGTAATCGTGCACCTTGCCCAAATATAGTCAAATTGAATACAGAGGCAGCTATTCTCTTTTTGACAGATGACCTTCTATTTCTTTTTGACCTGTTTCATGTCTTCACTCTATTCTGACCACTAGTTTGAAATTTTCCGAGTGCTCCTCTCCTTCACCCTCGTTACGCCGTGGGCGAGTTCACCAGGCCCAGTTTAACTAGGTTTATACAAGCTTCATACTAGAATTTCATTAGTCCTACTGGTATCAACTTAGCTATTATAAACCGGGCATATACTAGTGTACTGTATAATAGGAGCTAGCCAGTTTCTACTGTACTAGACTATGCCCTAAAAAATACCATTACACAGCAAATGAATAAGATTAATTGTACCTTCTCACATATTAATTTTAGCAAAAAATGTATAGAACAAAAACTGTATTCCTCTTCATTTCCTGTCGAGTAAATATAATTTCAGATGGGTGAATTTCCCAACATTATCACCTTTTTAAAAAGCTTCCGTAAATGGCCGTTACAGGAAACATAGAGAGCGCCTTTTTTGATTTCATATGTGATAGGTTAAATTTGAAACGGTATGGATAATAATTTGCATCGAGTCAAAACAATTTGACGTCGGATTTATTCCAAAAGTTTTATTTTCATCCCCCACCTCTTTTTGAAAGATGTTTTATCAAACGCGGAATAATAATGCTAAAAAGGAAGGATTTCTTGGCGTTGTCAAAAATATAAAGATCATGTTTCATGTCTTTTCACCAGTCGTCTGAAACTCTTCATCCTTTAAAAATTTCCAAAATTTCCTCGCTCCGCTCATTCGTCCCACTTCTTGGTCTAGTATAAGTCTACTTTAGAGTACTTTAGGCCATTAAGCTAGGCTAGAGCCACTGCGGAGGGGAGGCTCGGACTTTGGAGAAGTTTGCCACAAACTAGCTACCCATTCACGCGGCTATTCATCGACTCCTCTCCATCCCACTTGATAAGGAGGCTTTTGAAAAAGAAGTATGCGCTATAGAAAGCATCGCCAAAAGGAACAACCTACGGGTAGACATCCGACTTATGATTAAGCGGAAGAGGTTGAGGTGTTTACTTGTAACAGGTCAGCCTCAAAGCTCTCCTTTAGCTCCGTCTCCTCTGACAGGTGAAGTTTCCAGGAAACGCTGGATTCGCTTGCCTGATCTGAGTCGACCATCTGAATGATTGGCCCGAGACCTCAAGAATTACGGGTACCAGACAGGGTTTTACCCCGTGTCTACAGTTAGCAACCTGATTCAACTAAAAGAGAAAATCCTTCGCGAAGATCAACCAGGGATCTACCAGGTAAAATGTGGAGACTGTCCGGCTTTGTACATCGGACAAACGGAAAGAGCCCTGTCAAAAAGACTAACAGAACATAAATCGGCCACAAAGAGAACAGCAGTTTCCCGGCACGCAAAGAGGAATAACACAACATTAAAAATATCTCCGCCTCCCTCATCCATCCCTGCAACAAAGGCTTACGCATGAATAGACTCGAGGAGTTCGAAACGGTTGCTGCTGTCAGAGAACAAGGGGAAAATGTAATAAACGATTTGCGAGCTACTCTTCTAAATCGAATCATTCACTGGTATCTACGACATGACTCTCAATTGAGCCAGCTGCAACCTGATGCACACTTTCCTCTAACGTCTGAAATCCTATGCTTTCATCGATTTGCTCAGTACACACCTGAAGATGGATCGAACATCACGATCCGAAACCGGTCGTTTACATTCTCAACAACGCAAAATCTAGTTTAATGTATTAAAAAAAAAAAATTGGAAAAATTTTCATTTTAATTCTGATCGCCGTTTTGACTAGCTAAATTTCATTTATTTATTTTTGTTCTATGTTTCTAGTTTAAAATTTCGTATTTTTTGTGACTCGAAATTACATTCACATTCTAGACTTCACGTTGTGAATTTTGTTACGTGTCAGTGTTGATCTTAGCGTGTCAGTGTTGATCTTAGACTATAATTACAATGACTGGTGCTTTTGAGGAAAGCATTCATCTTAATGTTGTAAGCGGACCAGGGTTGACGTCTTATGACGTTACCATCTTATGACGTCACCGACTTATGATGACACCGAACTTATGACGGCACAAGCTGATAGCTTCATAATGGGTCTCGGAGTTTTCTTAGCCTAGCATGAATCTAGCCTAAGCCTTTTCATTATATTAAGATAAACTAGAATGTACAGAGACACCTAGTAGAGGTACACCTAATACACCTAATGTACTACAAAGAGAAAGAGTAAGAGGGTGGTTCTCGCAGATTTTTAAATCACCCACCAGGTATAAAAATTGTTTACAAGTCCTTAAACTCAACCTAACCTAACCTCAGCCAAAATTCTTCCAAGTCCATTATAAATTGTAATAGATCAAAGAGAGTATAAGTCTACTTCAAGACTAGTATAATCCTAGTATAAAGCTAGTAATTTATTATACTAGAGAATTGTACAGACGCCCGGACGCCCGGACGCAAATTCCGGAATCAGGGATAGGGTTGAGATTCGACGTTGAAAATTTTAATTACAAAATTTTTTCGTGAAATAATTTTTAGTTTTTTAAAAAGGAGAAAACAAAAATTTCCTGAAGAAGAACGAAGACGTTAAAAACGCTTAGTTTTTTTTTCTCTGTGAAAATAAACGATCGTGAAATTAAGCCGAAATTTTTGTTTTCTCTTCGTTGAAAATTTTTCAAGTCCTAAGGTCACGGCTGGACGCCCGGACGCATTTTCCAGTTTTAGGGGGTAGAGAAAAAACATGAAACATGTCAAAACACTTATTTGCAAAGATAAAAATCCTATATGGTGCGGGAGTTTGTTATTTTCAGGAAAAATAATTTCTCATTTAGCCGCAGTCGAAACGTCGACGTTTCATTGAACAATAATAGTGGAAGGAGAAGCCTTCCTCTCATTTCCGATTTACCTAATCGCGCCTCCACATTTTTCACTTACTCGAAAACAAAAACTAACAATTTATTCAAGAGTTTGAAGAAAGACAAAACAGAAAAAAAAAAGAAAGGAGAAAAGACTTTCGACCATACCGTGGGACGACGACGTTAGGAATTAATCAAAAAACTTTACGATGTGCCCAACTTGTAGTCATAATTTTTATAATTCAAATTGTAGCCTTAATACAGAAAAATATTATGTAGAAGTTTATTTCACAATAACGTGTTTGTATAAAGCGTTGCGGACGAAGAACGGCGAGACAACTTATAAGAAAGTGAACGGCGGAGATTCGCTCAATTTGTAGTAGACTGCAGAATGCAGAACTTTTGAAAAATTCTCAATGATTCTGAATTCCAATGACACAAAATTACAGTTCCTGAAAGATTGAGCCCTCATAATTTTCTTCCTCGGGGAAATATCAGGGCATAAAGTTGGCCTTTCCGGCACTGTTGTCATTTTTCGATTTATTGGCCTGTTACTTTTAAGACAGCTACACTTTCAATGGACTTTATAGGTTTCAAAATCTCAAATTTTGGGACAAACCAAATTCTTAGATTCATAGCCATCTTCAAAATGAGCGTTTGATACGTCGTAACCATACATCGCGTCTATGCGGAGAAAGTCAATGTCTAAAACTGATATCCCGTTCCTGATTTTTGGTTGATGGGTTCAAAGTTCATAAAATCCTTTGTCAGTATACGAGGAAAAATTAAAGGTAAGCACAGTGTTTCTATAGCATGATATTCGCTAATCGCTTTAAGGAGCTCATTTAAATTCGCGTTATTTCATCGCGCCGTTGTATAAATATTTCGTTAATGCCAACCGTCGGCTTTAGCGATGACACGTCGTCGTACACGCACTTTTTCTTCCGCGTCGAGTAAAATAGATTATTCAAAATTCCACCCTACGTCGTCTCGTCTTCTTGAAGTTCTTTCACGCCTCGTTTGATTCGTTCAACTCGTTTTAAGGAGAGTATCTCCGTTAACATTACTCTTGCACGTACGAGGGAGACGGTGATGAATGTTTTTTTCTTTTCTCGGACGTCCGTTTAGATAACTCCTAAAAAACAGGCTATCCGGCTTTTTCATGTCAAGATAGGTGTGCATCTTACCCCGACGCAATGTAAATTTGGCACTTTAGAATTATGTGCTAGAATGATAATTTCACTCGCGAGATTCCGAGGTCCAGGAAAACTATACGACGAGAACGAAGGTCCACAATCATGACCCGTAAAATTTGGTTAATTGTGACGATTTTAAGTCAATGTCGTTACGAAACAGCGATTTTAACACCTGTAGTAAAGGTGGGAGGCTGAGTTTACGTATATTGAGGAGAATAAAGACGTTTACGTTCGTTGGATTCGAGTGTGCTAGGTACTAAAGCGACGTTTCTATGAACGAGTTAGGAAGTCTCAAAGCAAATATTATTCGAATCCGAAAAAAAAAAAAATTCAAAAGAGAAAATTGACGAAGTTGACGCTCCGTGATGTCCGAACAAAATTTTATCGTACTAGGCTAGAGTATACGCGGACCAAGGTCAAATAGATGACCTTTTTTTTTCTTCAAAAATCATCTTCATTTTCATTCAAACGGAAAATTGAGAAATTTTCGAAGACTTCACATTATCTGGTGTACCCATAATAAAGACAATTACTGACAACGCTTTTTGATTCTGAATGTCAAGACGGAATTCACAGCGATTAAGTCGTCATAGATTTCAGAGTCGGAGATGTAAGGAAAGATGATACATTGTTTAGCGGATACACGTTAAAAGTCAACAATGGTGTGGACCATCCGGCCGGATCTACTTTCATTCTCATGATTTTTTCAAAACTTGTTATTAGAAAAAGAAATCTTTGAATTGTAATGGTGCGTAAATATACTTTCATAACATTGCCAGAAACTTATCGCAAATGTATACAGAGTACCTACAGCTGGTGCCACTTTATAGCTGCTTAGCAATGTAGGAATTCTCAAACTCATTTCCTCCAAACTCGAAAGCTTCATCACCCTTTATTTTTCGATTCTTCATGTTTGCGGTCGGATGACGAGGGGGACACGTACTCGAACTTACTTAATACTCACGATACGAGTTCTTAATTGAGTTATGAGAGCCGGAGGTAAGATTTGTCCTCATTCAGCCGGAAGAAACCTACAATCGCATCAAAATGAGGAAGATACTGCGGCAGGCGACAAACATAGCGATCCTCGTATCACCCACCACTTCTCTTACGAAAATGTTCAACATCCGGAAAATGGACCTGAACCCGTTCGACACATTCATCCTTGTAAATGCGACCTATCGAAGGAAGCGAAAAAGAGGATCATCGAACATCATCGAAAGATGAGGGAAGAGCAAGCTAAGTACGAGCGTCGAATTAAAGAAATAGAGGCTGAGATCGCCGAGTATGAGGAACGGCACCAGATGAGCTTGGAAGCCCAATTGGAACACGACGAGCTGTATGGTGATCAGTACGAAATGATTGGTGGTAAGAGGGTACGTAAAAAGCGTTCGGCTCGACGAGCGTCTATGGTATCTTTGGGAGTTAAACAAAAGATTTTATGGTGGAGGGAGCCGAAAATTCCAGTCGTCTACAACCAAACGTTCCGACTGCGAGACGGAAATCGATCAGTTTGCGGGAAACGTACTTACTACTTGCCTCTACCTCGAGCCATCGATTACGGAAAGAGCCCGCTGATTCCTGTCCGTATCACTAGGACGCACGAAGGACGAGCGGAGGTGAATTTGGAAAAGAAAAATTTGTTGAAAACCTTCGATGATGATCGTCCGCGATTCGTGACAGCGATTTTTTCCGTCTGAGGTGTTTGACATCTTATCTCTGTATACCGACCGTAAGCTTTCTATGTAAAATGAAGAATATCGTTGCTACTCCAGGCATGCGTTAAGAGTTCTTTAGAATAGGCTCTCCGTCACTCAAGCTATTTTATAGTAGTTTAACGAGATTTATTAATTCGATCCCGTTTTAGAGTTTGGGACTAGGTTATAGAAGCATAATAACTTCAGGCGTCACAGAATTTTGAAAACCAGAAAAATCCGAAATTGGGTCTCAACGAATTTTTCTGAACAGGCAAGGTACCTTCCGATCAAATTTTATGACTATAAGTTTCATACCTTTGTGAAGAAATGGGAGTTTTCGCTAGAAATGGAGGCGTCCTATTTTAATTGTACAGGAATGAACAGAACATCTAATCCGAATAGGATCACGTTTGACTACCAATAAATCGAAATTACATTTCTTCATTTCGCGAAAAGCGCCGACAGTCAATTCTCCAACTAGATTTTTTCGCGGAGTCGTTTAAATCAAATAAACTGGGATGGAATAAACTCGAAAATTTCTATTTTGCCACCACAGCTCGAAACTATTTTACTCCCTATGAATATTCTTAGAGGCGTTATCTAGTTAGGTCATAAACTCCGTATTTGTATAAATGATGTTAGGTGGCCGTCGACATTGTAGCACTTCGATTTTGTTTACTCATTCGTAGATGAATTCGTGACTATTGCGAACAACTACCTACGAATCCTAAACGAGAAGAAAAATTTACGTACTTCAGAAGGAGCTCGAAGAACGTTTTTATGAACTCCGTGATATTTTTCAAAGGCGTATCATACTTCGCTGATGGTATGTATCGAGGAAAAAATACTTATTCTCCTGTACTCTTTTTTTGTCCCTTCACAATACCTAAGAAAATCTCACTCTTCTGGAGCAGTTGTAAAATCGAAGAAATATTCTGGCAGAGTCATAGGCTATAAATAAAATATCATATTTCAAAAAAGAAATGGAGGTATGTATACTGTATGTTATGAACTAATTAGCTCCCGAGAGCAATATAAATGTAGTAGATATACTGTATGTGGGGTTGGGTTACTATAGGCATACTAAATGACAGTCCTACATTCACTTAAACACGCTGTACCACTGGACTGCAAATTAAAACCAGAGAGCAGCAGCATATGATAGGCCAAATAGCTCTGTCCAAAATAGATCTAGGACTCCAGTTACAAAATAAGCAAGATAGGTAAAATAGATACGGAAAAGTGACTATATTCCGCCCATCCCACCATGACATCACTTTTACCCACCCAAATCCTCTGAAAAGGGGTGATACCCTCCAGTAATCGAATGATTTCCTTTACGAGATAACCTCTGCTCACAGATAGGACAAAAGTCGTGTCACATTAATCAAAGACCTGACTTGATTAACATAATCCCCCAACAAGCCGACGTGCGGTGCTGCAGAAGCTGAGGACCGATTTCAGTACATGAATTTGGAAAGCAGTGGCCTCAACAGTGCAGTATCACATCCACTCACACGAATTACCAGATTGTGGAAATAATTGACTGATAATCAGATTTTCCACAATCTCAGATTTCCTGTCTTGGTAGTCTGTTCTAGCGCTCAAGCTGAACTGACCTGCAGAGCGAGTTCCAGAATCATTGAATTGTGTTGATAAAACATTGTCAGGATTTGCATGAGGAAAACGTCAGCGCAGAGCACCGCGACAAACAACAATAGAACCAGAAAATGGAGTCCCGACCACAGTAATTGACGGTGGTTGGTAAAGTATTCCACTTTCAACTGACTGGTAGATTTGCAGATGTTGCTGAAACCAAGGCATCTCTGAACAGTGATGTATTGAAGGCCCCTGGCCAATGAATGAGAATGACTACCTTCATTTGTTGAAAAACAGCATGAATCGGTTGTCTGATTGAATGAGCCCGTAGGGCATCAATAGGACGACTCTGAAATATAATCAAGGTTGAGAGTTGGTGTCCTCATCTTCAACCAGAAGTGGAGATGAGAACCACAACAACAACCAAACATAAGGATCTCCTTGACCTCTCACATTCTCAATCCTTCATTTCCTCAAAAAAAAAAAAAAAAAAAAAAAAAGGCTGTCATATGTTACCGCCGGCTGCACCAGACTGTATCATATATGTATTCCACTCACTGTAATAACATGCTTACTCCCTGTGAGATGTACAATAGCAGAATGAGTACCTAGTACTGTGGGCGCTAAAGAGAAAGACAACATTGATTGGACCGACTATACTTAAGCAGCGGCGTCCATTATAGATGGAGCTGCATATAATTGAGAGAAATATTGATTATAAAATCAAAATTGAACTGGACATCCAGCGAGTAGGACCAATTTGAGCCGTGCAGCGCTAGTATCGACTACTCCTATCAGTGACAAAAAGGTGAAGGTTGAGCAAAGATAGTTCTAATTGAAAGAAAATACTTTGTTCAAAAAATTTGTTCCTCTTTATTCACTCCAAGAATGTCTTTCTTCTTGAGATATTTGAATTTAAATCTGTATGTAGACTAATGGGTAAAATGTGTCCGTTCACCTTCTCAACTTTATCACTACATCACTACTAAAGCATCTAGGACACCCAAGTATTGACACGCGCCATTTTGACTCTTAGAAAGGATGTACATTGTACTCCCATAATTGCCCATGTTAAATTTGTGATTTTCAAGATAGGATTGCTCAAGAATGGCTTGATAGATTTTCTTAAAATTACCCCTGTTAAAAAGGAAATTTTATGAAGAATAGGCCATGTCCTCTTCGTTTTTACTCGCCAAAGGTCATTTCCCGGGTTATTGATTGATGAATGGAACTTGTTTTTTTGTACACGTGCGCACCCTTCTACTTTTGTTTTGTTTCACGCCTGGCTTACTATACGCGTGATTGCGCGCACTCCTACAAAAAAACAAGTTCTATTCATCAATCAATAACTTGGGAAATGAGCTTTGGCGAAGAAAAAAAAAAAAGAGGATATGAGCTTTTCTACATAGAATTTCCTTTCTAATGAGGGTAATTTCAGAAAAATCCATCGAGCCGTTCTTGGGCAATCCTCTCTCAAAAATCACAAATTCAACATGGGGCTATAGGACTCGAAACGGCGCGTGTCAATACTTGGGTGTTCTAGATTCTCTGTACTAGCGCGCTCTGTTAGATGCACGGCCCAAATAGACTGTCGAGTTCCTCTAAGGGGCTAGACTAGAATCAGGGTTGGCTCTGTTCACGTTCAAGAACGGGAAAAAATGAACGAGTTCATTTTCATTCATTTTTGTTAGCCAAATAAACGGCGTTCATGTTCATTCTGAATTCAGTGAACAAACGACCCAAAAGTTGTGCATTTTGCCAAGTGCTGAGTGAAGAAATGTTTTTTTTTTTTTTGTCTTTTGTGACAATATGAGACACCCATGCTGGGCTGCTTAGCCGATTGCAATGGCTAAAAGCTAAGCTAAGAGCTCAATTTTTTTTCTGATCAACTTAAGCTAAAGTTAATGGCTAGTGTGCTTCAATTGGCTAGCTAAAAGCTTAGCTAATTTTAAGAAAAATTGATAAACTAACGGCTAAAAGCTAAAGCTAATAGCTAAATTTTATGGTGGGGGTTTAACCAAGGGTAAAATCAGGAGAGAGGGGAGGGAATTTAATGGCCAACTAATTTTGAGTGAAAATTTCCCAGCTAACGGCTAACGGCTAATGGCTTTGGCTTATCCGAGCAGCCCTGCACCCATGGAATAAATATAGATTAATCACGTTTTCCAGTTTTGACTGCTTCATTTTTACTCTCTTTATTTCTTTTTTGGATTCCAGAAAAAATTTGAAAATGAACAGAAATCAGTCGTTTGTTCCCGCGTGAACGTTCATTTTCTACCCTAGGACGTTTGTTCATTTTTTTCAAAATGAATAAAATAAATGTGAATGAGTAATGAACGTAAGCAACCCTGGCTAAAATACACAATGAATCAATTGGCTTCATATTGAGAATGATCAATGCCAGGTAACGTACGCGCTGATTTCTAAAATTTCTCCAAAAGCTCTCATATTCTGACAAATTAGGCTAATAATTGAACTTATAGTAAAATTCAAAGACAACAAACTCATCCAAGGTAAGTCCATTATCAAGGGGAGAACTCAAGATTCAATATTCTTACAAGTCCCCCTTCCATCATATTCTATAGCCCAGAAGTAGGAATACTTTCAAGTCCCCTTTCTATCATATATGGCTACAGGGTTGAAATTTTTACAAGCCCCCCTCCTATCATACATAGCTTGAGAGTCGAGAATTTTCAAAGTCCCTCTTCTATCATACATGGCTATTGGAGGTAGGAATTTTTCAAGTCCACTTCATATCATATATGGCTACAGAGGGTCAAAATTTTTCCAAAACCTCTCCATAACGTCATCAACATTGCTCGCGCTCACGCTCGCGGACAAAAAATTCCTGGGAGTACCCCCAACAAAAAGGATAGCGGGTTCCCTACTAAAAAAGTTTTAAGAAGGATCTTTTGTGTGGAATTTTTATTATTGGAGCCCAATCTCTAAAGATGTTTGCAAAATATTGATTGGAACCTCATAAGCATTGACTATACATTTACCAGACATACAGCCTATTGTTAATAAAGTTTGGAAAGGACCAATGGACTGTATTAAGCGTGCCGGCGTGGCGTCGACACGTTCTGAAAACATGAACGACCCCACCTGTATTTGTGAAGCACCACTTACCCTAGTTTACCGTATTTGTCCAAAACAAACTATCAATTCCCATAAGAAATGCATGGGAACGTTTTGATCATACACTCTTATTTAAACGTAAGAAAAAAATAAGAAAAGAAGAGTTCTTATTCAAAATCTGGAAGTTCTGAAGTATTCATAGATGTATCTGTAATTCTTAATTCATCGTTTGTTTTCAAATATCAACAAATGATCGAAACGCCCTGTGTATTTCTTATGGAGTTAATTTTTGTTTTGAACACAAACGGATAAGACTGTGTTAAGGTGGGGCTTTGAAAAAATATGGTCCATAATACCTACTTACTTCATACTTCATAGAACGTACTTAGTTACTCTTTTTTTTTTTTGTTTTTTTTTCTTTCTTCTGAAATTATTCAATACTAGGCCAAATTTGGCTTACATTCAAACTTTTCAAAGAAAATTTCAAAAACTAACTCAATATGCCCGCGTGTGTTTATGCAAATAGACAAATTTCCTGGTGACGTCAAAATTGTAAATTAGTGTTACTTTTGTGGCTTCGAGAATTTTTGACTTCCATAAGAAAAACACAGACAACAAAGATCACTGTGTTACTAATCCTTGTGAATAAACCGTTTTCTTGGTATCCAAAAGTTTATGAACAAGTTCTAGGAACCTTATAACTTATTAATTCTGACTATAACCAAAATTCATAGATATTAGATAGTAGGGTTCTCTTTTCTTTACCTGATGATCTTTGCTCCCTATGTTATTCTTACGGGAGTTCACAAATTTCAGAGGCTTGTAAACACCAGAACGGATACTTTGACCAATTGTTATCAGCTACATGACGTCAGAGGAAATTTGTCTATTATAACCGACACCGTGGCGCGGCGTGAATGTACACTCTGGAGTCGAGTCTTGATACACTAGCGATTTATGGAATCGTACCGGCGTTTTGTTAAACTACTGAATCAAACGATGTTTTCGTTCTTTGAAGATTGAATCATGCTTGTCGAAAAATGTACCATTATCGATCAAATGGTACCAATTTTCGACTTCGACCTCATAACGAGATCGAAGTATCGAAACATCATAACAAAGCCGCCAGAACTTCTAAATTCAAACACTCTTGGCCACTTTTCTATTTTCTAATCTTAATTCCTAATTCATAGGCCCTTTTCGACCATATTTCACTTTCGTGTCCAAAAATTGTACTTCGTTATAATTTATATTATTCGATTTTATACCTTGTTTCTTTCAATTAAAAACTTCTTCTACCATTCTATCAAACGTGAACGCCGATCAAGAGAATGATCTTACCTCCGACCTGGTTAGTGTTTAGACTATTCAACTTATTAAAGTTTACGATTAGAATCGTCACGAGCTCAGATCTCCTGATTTCTTTATTCCTTTCTGGCTGGCTTAATAGTGATCAAATGGAAGCTTCGTACTTACTGAATTGAACTCAAGTTCACGAATTTATTATACTAAACCTAATATAGCTCTAATTCTAAATTATTAACTATCTTATGATACTGACGGTAGAATTTTCTTCTGCCGTTAGGTAACACAAAGACGAAGCCAGCCAACGCCGATAGATAACTTCTTCTTCCGAAGATTGAAGAGTTCTTCTTTATCTTATTTCAAATTTATTTCCTTCGAACCAACTTTATAAATTTATATATTCGATCATCTAAAGTTTATATTCGTATTCCATTATATTTTTTCTTCCGTTACTCAACCTGTGTTATATTTATTATCTCGGTAACACTGTGAAATTTTAATCGAATGAGTCGAAACTCTTCCACATCAAACTTTCATCGCTACCTTCGAGATTTTCGACAATGCTCGTCTGCTGATAACCAGTAATTCGTGTTATCAATTTTAACAGTGACAGCGGTTCAAACGAATTCAAAAATCAATTTCTATTCTTTCTTAATAAAAGTTTTTTATATAAAAATAGTATGGCCTACTATTACTCGTTAATTGGAAGTTTGTCTGAATTCCAACGCATCGGTAAACATTGCGATGTAGATGTTCGAGTTCAGGATACCACTTTCCATTGTCATCGTGTGGTACTCGCATCGATGTCTCAGTATTTTGATACACTTTTCATTCGGAACAACGGTGACGAAAATTCATCCAAAGATATCGTATTAAATATTATTGAACCTGCGACGTTCAAAACATTATTAAAATACGCGTATTCTGAAGAATTACCTGCTATCGACTCGAATAATGTTGAAATATTCTTGAAGGCCGGTGTCTTTTTAGAAATTCGTGGCGTTGTATCGATTTGTGAAGACTTTATTAACGCTAATATCAGCTGCTTACCTCAAAGTCAATTGTTTCAATTATTGGGTCTTGTATACGCCTTAAATATCTCATCGAAAGATAACTTGAGCCAGTATCTGGCGCAGAATTTGATCGAATTGGTTCGACTCAGTGCGTTTTTAGAAGCACCATACGAAACTTTGAAAATCGTGATGAAACAATATCGATTATCTGTGTCGTATAGCCGAGAAGACTTTTTACTCGATGGTCTCATCCGGTGGATATTTCATTTGTATGAAGACAGAAAGAAGTATTTCAAAGAACTACTGGAAATAATAGATTTTGAGAAAATATCAACGAAGTACGTGGAGTATTTGTCAAAAACATTTAAAGCAGTTGGTAAATTGGAAGTCAGCTCTGAAGCTTCCTCGAGAATGAAGATAGAGAGTCTCGTATTAAAAAGTGGATCCTCGCTGGATCGCCGACTGTTGACTGTATATGAAGACACCCAAAATGCGGGAGATTCGACTATTCATATATTTATGGCATTAGTGGATGAAAGTGAAACACGCTACAACTTTTATTCTCTAGATGAGAAAAGACCAGAACCGGAGTGGATCAGTTCGCGTAGATTCTGGGTGAAACATGGTTATTGGGAATCGCCTATCGTTGAATTTACTCCCTTCAATGATCGTATATACTGTTTCAAAATGGTTCGTTCAGACGATTCTCTTGAAGCAAAACCAGCATTCTATGCTTACTCGTCCCTTGATTTTCTTTCCGAGTCACCGCAAGCTCTATCTCCTTTTCCATTAACGAGACAAAGTATCTTTTCCAGTTCTTTTACTGCATTGACTGGATTTGATAACAATAGCATATATTTGTATAGCAATAATGTCTATCACTTTTCTCATGTACAAAATACTCATTATGTAAGGAATTTCAATGAAGAAGAGTACAATCGGAATTTTTATTTATACAGTATTACTCGAGATGAATGGTTGCCAGTAAATCCTATGATAAGAGCTGTTAATAGAGCCTCCTTAATCACCGATAATGAGTTGGTGTACATGATTGGTGGCGAGGACAAATCTTATTATGGAGGAAATGAAAGCATAGAGGGCTACGCGCAAGCCTACGATCCCCGTTTGCACACGTGGTTGAAATTACCCAGAACTAATTTTTCGCACAAACAAAGTTCAGGTTGTAATTTGAATGGAAAAATTTATGTTTGGAATGGAGAGCATATGGAAGTCTATGATCCCCAAGCATCCAGTTGGCAAGCGACAAAGTGCAACTTTATCCGGGAACATGGAGATATTGGGAGAAAAGTTTTGCTCCCATTCAAAAATCAATTGTATCTTTTTGACTTATATTATTTGCAGTTCTGTACCTATAATCCAGTTTCTCAAGAATCGTCTTCTCTCATTCCACTCAAAACTGTACTCAAAGAAGGTCGTGCAGCTTATTATTCTTCTGTGAGTAATATAAAGAATATATTTGTGTTCTAATCTTTCATATAAAACAAGTACTTCTGGTTGTTCAACTTAATTATTTGGTATACTCCTTCATCATTCATTATTATCCTATAAAAGATATTCATCTTTGAATGTCTGCAGTAGTGCAGTAGCATTGCCAGGAAGGAGTCTGGGAGGCAAAAAAATTATTTGAAAAATATTTAGGCAAAAAAGATAGGGGAAGAGAAAGTGTTACTATTAGAGCGTAACAAAACAGTTTAAATATCTAGATGCATGAAGTGCGCAAATATCAAGTGTAAAGGTTTGCGAAACAAGCAAAGGCAAGAAGGCAAGTGAAACAAATGCAGAAAATTATGTACTAGCGCGCTTGAATGCCTGAAGTATATTTTTTTTTATGAAGGAACAAGTGACTAGATTAAAATTTCAAAATTTTATTGTGTACAACAAGCTAACTCTATCAAAACCACAAGTAACTCACATTATTGCACTGTTCTTCTGGCAGAGGGTAATAATGCTATACTTTTTATCCTACTTTCTCTATTATCACTTCTTATCTTGAAAGCAATACCTTTCACTTGCAAAACTGAGGCATAATAGCGTCGTTTTAGCTTACCTGCAATAAAAATATCATCAGTATGCACCAAGATTCAGAGGAGAATTTTTTCAACGCAAACATCCAAAGCAAATACATGTATGTTAGACCTAAGGAGGGTTAAAGTTTAAAAGTTATGGTTTTATGGGGACACAAATCTTGAGGACTAGGAAGAAAGTCAGAGCAAAGAAATGAAACAAGTTGGTTACATTTCTGACAAGAAACCTGTCCTATGAGGGGAAAATCAGCTCCATTGACAGGTTGTTCTTCTGAAAAATTATGGCTGCAAGGTGACGAGAGCTCCAATTCACCTCTGGAGAATACACAAAATGTTGACCTTCAATAAGTATGTTTGAGGGAGAAGGGAGGCTAGGAAGAACATTTTCTAACAAATATCTTGTTATACGCTTTTCTCAATATCTAGAACCGGCTCCGGAACCTTTCCAGATTTGTTTTGAAAGTAGATTTGAAAAAGAAGTATTCACTCTAGCACCGTACTCAAAATTTCAGCATTATTGGCAGAGCGGTGAAGAAAGGGATCTCATAGCCCATGAATTGGCTCTCTGTTCATTGCAGCTAGCTAAACGCCGAAAAATGAATTTTTGTAAGAGAGCAGCTGAAGGCTAGCTTCTTATATTTTAAAACGTTGTAAGCAAAAAAAAAAAAACAATTTCTCTTAGTTTTTGACATGTTTCAGGTCTTTTTTCTACCCCCCAAATCTCGAAAATGTGTCCATTTTTAACGTCAAACCTCAGCACTCCCCTCATTCCAAAATTTGCGTCCGGGTGTCCGGGCGTCTATACAGTTCTCCAGTACAGGAAATAGTATTATATATCATAAAGATGTATACAATATACTGGAGATGAACTAGGCTTGGACCTCCCGTCTTAATAATTAATAAAAGAAATTACAATCACAAAACAAACTTTTTAAGTAACACGACCGGTATTGTGTCGTCGTAGCGACACATCATCAGGTAGTAAACATACGGACAAACAGGTGTGGTCAAGATAGAAGGAGAATCAAGAAGATGACAAAAGCTATGGTAGATGATAGCATTTGTGAAAGTGAAGTTCAAAAGAGATTCGCCTGAAGTGGATGAGGCAGCAACAATTTCGACTTCCTCTGAGCGGTTAAGAAGGCGACCCTTGGTAGCTTCATGGAGCAGTTCGAACTCAATGGAAGTGAAAGGATGACTACTTTCGATACAGTGCTTGGCAAGAGCGGATTTTCCGGGCTCCTGGCGACGAAAAGCCGTACTTTGATGCGAATGTCACTCACTTAGAAATCAACCGGTTTGCCCTATGTAAAAGCGGAGCAACTAGACGTGGTGCAATTTGCTCGATAAACACCACAACATTCGCCGGGGGGAGACCGGTCGTGTTCAAAAATTTGTTATGTGATTATAATTCCTTTTATTAATTAAAATGTCTCGTAATTATGAGGAATCCCTCCAACTTTCCTTGTATTGTATTACTCTTTTACTACTAGCTTTATACTGGGATTATAATAGTTAGACTTATACTAGAGGGAGAAGGGGGACAAAGTAGTAAAGTAACACAATAGCTTCATACTAGGTCTAGGAATCCAACCTTAGCTACTATAAACCTAGTATACAGTATAAGAACAGACCAAGAAGAAGGGCCCACCCCAGGCTGCTATAATGGGTTTAGCTTTCATCATATAGACTTAATATACAATATACTAAACCAAGGAGAAGGAGAACGCGAGCGGAGCAAGTGAGCTCTTGGAAGCTTATACCCTAAAGTATTGTAAACTAGACTCATACTGGACCACAAAGGCCGTGAGTCTTTAAAAGCTATTGGCTTGAATTCTAAAAGAGACCCATACTAGACCAATGAGGGGGATGAACGAGCCCAAAGTACGGTGCTATGGAATCTGTTGATTTAGTATATATTAGAACCGCGAGTGAGCTACCCAAAAGCTATTAGCTTGAAATATTTCAAAGTAGGTTCATACTAATCCACGGAGTGAGCTCCTTGAGAGCTATAGCTTAAAATTCTCTAAACTAGGCTTCTACCAACCCAAGAAGGGGGCGAACGTGCGGAGCAAATGAGCTACCCGAAGGTTATTAGCTTGAAATATTCCCATTCACACACATACTGACACTCAACGACAATATACTGAGAAAGGAATAACGTGAAACATGATCTTCATTCATTTGGCTCCGCCAGAAAATTTTTTTCAGCTTTTTTGATTCCTGCAACCGCTTGAGTGTTCAACATTTCAAGTTCAACTGCTCCACTCCCTCGGTCAGACTGGCTTTGCCAAAGAATTAACAAAGATATTAAGTAAATTCAGTGCAGCTGTTTAATCGTTCCGCATAAACGCCTGTTGTGCAGTCATCTAAGGGAGATGAACACGAACTGGAGAATGGGTATCTTCGACAAGTACAAAAAAGCCCTAATTTTCCTGATCTTTTCATCTGTACTAACATTGATTAGCCGAAAACTAGCTGACCCGCTAATTTTCTTCCTCAGTAGAGTCCGGGCCCAGGGGTTCAATGAAAAATAATGAAGACGAGGCGCGGAGGTGCCAAATTTTTGAGAAAGGTAAATAGATAATTTTTTCTATAGTGAATTCAAGGTTTTTGTGAAATAGAGTATTTAGCTCGTACGTCGTGTGTACATGTATGAAGTTTGACATACAGTAGACTAGGTCAGTTTCAACTCTATGGACTCTTCAGAGGGTTCTGAATGGCGATAAAAGCCGACACCTGTCCATTCTACTTTTCGGGTACTTGAGATAATATATAGTTAAAAAATTTTCTTGGTGACGTCATTCGGCTAATAAAGATCGTCTCCTTTCCCTGGTGGATAAGATTTTCCGCCCATACTCTGTCATTTTGTATCAATAAGAATATGGGAAAATGATCGACCCTCTCCACTATCCTCACCGCACCCCAAATACGTCACCTTCACGCCGAGAATAGAGAGATGAGTCTTTTAAACGGGTAAATACACACAATTTTTCAAGCTCCCAAACAACACCCCATCTTGGCCCATCCGTATACTCCAGAAAATAAAAATGTGAGTACACTACGTCGCGTTTGTTTCGAACTGTCGACGTGTCAAGCTTCCTTTTCCATTTAATGATATTCCGGATTCCGTACCAGATCTTCAGTTAACAGCATTTGAGGTTGACAAAGTTCGTATTCGTTGTACAAGACGTATACGAAGGTAGATAATAATATCTTGTGTACACGTAAAGTTCCGTCGTAGGTGGGGAAACTAAAGACTTATTTCTTCGTTAGAGAGTTGTTAGGTGCCGACCTTACCGACATTCAACCACGACTATAGTAGACAGAAAAAATTAGTACCGAATGAACACGAAAAATGACTGTCAGTTTGATTAAAACAATACTTATCTCGAGTAAAACGTTTCGTGCGGTGGGAATCTTGGATAAACGTCTGAATTAACCGCGTTGGTTTATGACAAAAGTGGAACAGACGAAAGGCGAGGAAAAACATCATTTTTATTTGAGTTAAGAGTTTCTTCTTTCTCTTGACTTCTTTCGCTTTGAAGACGCGGTTAGACTAAGGAGGTATCGTTTGTAGTTCTTTATTAATTGAACGGCACACTCTCATTCGTGAGAGTTAGATATTTAATTAAAAATTATAAGTACTTCGGATACTCAAACTTAATTGACGATCTTTTCTAAATGTTCTAAATTAGCTTGTCTTGAAACTATCTTCCACTAATCGACTAATCTCAATCGTCCCAAAGGCGAAAATTCTGTAATTTTTGATCATTGCAAGAATCCAATTTCATTCCTTAGTATGATTCGAGTGTGTTAGGTGTTCTAATAGGATAAAAAATGTATCAAGACATTGGTACAGACTCTACCTAAGTTCTAGAAGGAAGTCACCCAAGGACACAAATTTAGGTTCACTCGACTCCATACAAAATTTTGACGAGTAATTTCAGAGTAGAATTGTAGTGGATATCTAAGGAAGACGTCTCAAAAAACATCGAAAACATCTCTGATGCCTGTGATTCCGACAATAGTGACCTATACATATTCTAGCAACAGGTCGTAAATGTTGAATAATGTGGTAAATATTATGGCCACAAAAATAACAGGAGAGTCGATTCTTATACTATTTTAAGCAAGCCGCAAAATGCGAAAAAAATTATTCAAAAATTCCTGTAAGTACTTCTTTTTAAGAATTCCACAGAGGTTCGAACGTATGAAGGTATAGAAATACATCAATAGAGCCCCATTCAACTTCAAAAAGTCCACGGCCATGCCCTTCCGAAGCCTCGAGGTAATTTTGAGGGTTTCTTTTCAAATCTATAGAAAATTTTGGGAGTCCTGAAAAGCGCTCAGAAGTTTTTTTGAGCATTTTTCTTTTCGAATTTCTCGCCAGACTTAGCAAGGAGGGGGAGAACGAGCGAAGCGAGTGAGCTATTGGAAGCTAGTTGCCTAAAATATTGTAAACTAGACTCTTATTAGACCATGAAAGCCGTGAGAAAGCCCCTAAAAGCTATTGGCTTGAATTCTAAAAGAGACCCATACTAGACCAATGAAGGAGAAGAACGAGCCCAAAATACGCTGCTATGGAATCTGTTAATTTAGTATTCAGAACCGCGAGTGAGCTACCCAAAAGCTATTAGCTGGAACTATACACTCAGGAGAGCTCCCTAAAAACTATTGTCTTGAAATGGTTCAAATAAGAGTCATACTAAATTGAGGAGGAGGCGAACGTACGGAGAAAATGAGTTCCCCAGAAGCTATTGGCTTGAAATATTCCCATTTACACTGTCATTTTGACACTCTACAGCAAAATACTTGTATACTGAGAAAGGAAAATTCTTCATTCCTTGGGCTATGCAAGAAAATCCATCGGTTTTCCATGGATACCGGGATACATCAACCTCGTGAACCTTACCCGAAAGCAGTCACTGCCTTATCTTCGCAGTACTAAACCCTTCTACATCGTATGATCTCAAATCAAGCTCCTATCTATTACAAAAACTTCAATTCCTTGGTCTTCTTAAACCCACACTTGCTGATGAGAAGAAGTCATCATGCCCTGTTTATGAATAGGCCACTTGCGTTTCACCCTCTCTCTTCTCTTTTTACGCTTCTTAATTTCTTTCACCCCTGAATTCCAATGCTCACGAGCTATACGTTCAACATATGTCCTCTTGTCAAGCTCTCAGAAACATCTGGTTTCACCATTCTGTCTCTCCCTACATCTCGAACTCCTTCTAAAACAAGCATGAGGAAATTATTAGCACGATCATCTATCTCCGATCCACCCATTTCTATTTTTCCTCATGATCCCCACCTACCTACTCTGAGCCCACGACCCAGGTCTAGTTGCAAGGTTCGATTATTTTATTTTAAAAAAACTCTTTCCAAATCATCATGGATACTGTCGAAATTGACCAAGACTGTGCGAGTGGGAATTTGGAAGATCTCCCTAATGGTAATCAAAATATCAAAATTGATACGTTCAGTAAAAACTCAAGAACTAGCGAATTGAAAAATTGAAACTCTGGGTGATGAAGAAGTTTTATAGGGGTGGGGAGAGAAGTGAGAATGTTCGTTTTTGTTGATCGTCACGTCATCAGGGGATGGGGTTCAAAAGAGTGTGTGCTACCAGTCCTCTTTTTTGATAATCTCTTGTGAAAAAGAAGTAATTCTAGAGACTTCCAATCATATCCTATGCTTCACGGCACATCCGGTTTCGCATACTTACTCGCTAGGGAATACTACAACAATATCTAACCTCTGCCGCAACACCGCATCCGTCAACACCTCAGGCCATTTTCACTTGTCTAGAACACGTTATCATACTCTTTCTCTCAAGTCCTTCTCCATTTTAATCCTTCCCCGATCATATCCAATTTGGTCGTGCACTTAAAAATCACATTCACGCTCTTCTCGATACTGATTCCATCCCAATATTCATCATCTGGGTCTCTTGCCACAAGGGTATCCAGGAGAATCAAAAAATCGATAAAGCAGCTAGAGAAGCAACCTTTCGTTCATACAGGTCAAAGTCTCTCTCCTGCCTACAAGCACAGACCCCTGCAAGTTCATCAATAAACACAGCACCAAAAGTTGGCACACTCACAATGAAACAAACTCGTCCAATTGAAAAACACTCAAATTCCATGGGAGTCGTCAAATCGACTCTCCAACAGAGGAGAATTAATATTTACTTGCTTAGACTCTATTACACGAGACTTACGCACACTCATCCCATCTTCCCTCTTTCAGGCTTCTATTGCAAAATTGATCAACCCCTAACTATCGCAATCGCATTTTTTTTCAACTACGAATTAACCTTACCTACTGTACAATTCCTCACACATTCCATAGAGTAACATGGACAATTTATAAGATAACTCTTTATCCCTTTCCTACATCTTCCATTCCTCCACAAACTGAATATCCTATTTAACCACCACTAAGCTCATGGCAGGCAGCTGATGATAGTAGCTCGTTAATTTCAAAAAAAAAAAAAATTCAGGAAGGAAGAAATTTCACCCGATTGCAATATCACGTCTGTTAGGCCTAAGTCTAAAGACACAGCACTTTGTGGTCAAAGCAAAAATAGAGCAGATGGCAAAACCATCTCTCAAAGCTTCAATTCTCGAATTTAATGCTCTCGTCAAGCGTAAGAATACGATCTGTTTTACATCATATATATACAGGCCTATAAATCATAATTACACGTCGTAGTTATTAATATTTACTCGTCCGCCACAGCACAGATTCTAAGAGGAGAGAGCGTCCTGAATTAATAATCACGCCAACAGCAACATTCAGTTGATAGCTTATGGATATAGGCTATTAATGAAATCTTCATTAGGCATCAACTTCACATGACATCGCGATCGTTTACCTAGACCCAACCTACGTCACAGATGATATCTTGTTGACGCGTAAAAAATATTCCCGTGCACGAGCGCCGACACAATTTTGTTTTTTGTCGACAAGTACCCACAATCAGGTAGACGTTATTTAAGATAAATTGTTGCAGCCGCCAAGGCACAATTTTTCAGTCGAGCTCACTGCCACCCCGTCCCCGTACCGTCTGTGACAACAAGTATACAATACAATAGTAAAAAGTCGACCTACGTACGAAGAAACATTTTTTCGGGGGAAAAAAACCAAAAATATACTACAGACTGAAAATATCCGAGCTAATGGCTTCGCACTTCTTTTTGGAAACGTCAGTACCGGGATAAATTTCATTATCTAACTCTCGCTCGCAGTTAATCAAAAACGCGTCCAAAGAGAGAGGGAAAGTAAAAGAGCAATGTTCGAAAAATTCTTTTTTTACGTCAAAAACTATACAAAATGTTTTTGTATTATCACGATACGCGAAAACATTTTTTATTTTTCGTTTTTTGTTGGAGATTTGTTTGGTGTTTTTTTTTTTTTGGTAAATCTGAAGAAGAGCTATTTGCAATCGAATTTCTCATTTTTTTTATTTCAAAGTTCCGTGTCTGTGACTATAGTGCAAAAATAGTAAAATTGGCTGCGTAATATAAACTACGTCACCGGAAATTTTGCATTGTCTTTCCCTTGTGCAAGTCTCAAATCCTCTGAACTTCAAAGTTGCAAAGGGTCAAGACCCTTCTTTGGGAGAATCTAAACGTAAACTTCTCCAACAATATTAGGTCTAATTCGCTGTCAACTAGACTACGGTGCTCCAACATACAGTCAATTTAAAATCGTGCCTGAAATTAGTAGAAACAATTCAGTCGTCGGCCCTTGGTGCACTGCGCTCCAGTCCTCCTCTCAGTTTCTGCGCTGCGACACTTTTTTCATTCTAATATTGATAAACATTGGAATATTCATACACGTTTACTGTAAACGTAATTATGACCAAAACTCTTACATGCCCCTTGTTATATTTTACAGTTTTTTACAAGATAAAATATCTTACAAATCGGAATTCACTCGTTCTCATCTTGTTACGTAAAATTTTGCACTCGTTAACAAATATTTTATCACCTTTTCGCTTCAAGGCCCTCTCCCATTTTCATCTGAACTTGAAACCAACGCTGGTTGGTTTTTATTCAAAGGGAATTTTCTGCTGTTTCAAGGTCACGTCATCAAGTTTTTTCCTTTTTCGTTTTGTTTCACCATTCTTCAGGGAAGAGATTTTTCATTACCTAACTATTTCTAAGACGAAAAAGAATACTAAAAAAAAAAGTGTACTAATAAATAATTAGAGAAACTGGGGGAGGGATGAATACCGACATTTCATTCTTTTACAATAATTATTAACATTTTTGTCAAAGAGTAAGTGAGAAGAGAAAGAATGAATGTTTGAAGTTCGTAACCTCAACACCTACGTACTTTAAAAACTTTTCAAATTCTGCTATTCAGTATGAAGCCACCTACAGTGGGACGAAACGCAAAATTAGCTGAACCGAAGATTTCGCTAATCATTCGAAAAATGTTATCATCTCATTCAAAGTGAAGAAGAAGAAGAAGAGGAGGCAAAGAACAAAAGTAAAGACAGCAAAATACTCATACTTGACCCGATTAATACCACGCATAACTAATAAGAGTAAGCATCATTTAATTTTTACGAAATTTTGAAAACTTTCCAATTATGTTCCTCTTTTATAGAGTGTGCCATTTGTTCGTGTCTGGTGAACGTTTATGAAAGTTTACGGAATAGAAGTAGCACTTTGATTTTAGCATTTTATATACCTTTAAGGTTGGGACTACACCTGGAAAAATCGTCGCTAAGAACCCTTGCGGTATTTTGTCACGTTCGAAGATGTCATCAGTGACCTTGACCAAGAGACTGAGAATAATTTTGGCCTTTGATACTTTGGGGTGTATCTTTTCCCTTCATTATACTAGGCCATAGATACAGTATTCTGAGCTATAATTGGTTCAACATACAATATACTAGGGGCTCCATATTTTGTTTGTCAGCGCTAGCTCATCTCCCCTCTTTTCAGCCTTCGCTACTTTGGAACCTGTATCTTCCGAGGCTATACTGAACGGACTTATTATAATACTACGAGCTCCATCGTATACAGTATATAAGGTACCTTGTTCATCCCACCCTCAGGGGCTTCCTCTACACTCGGTGTTCTTTTAGAGATGGAATAACGCTTAAAATACAATACTATCATCCTGTTCCATAAACTAGGCTCTTCATTCACTGAAGCTAACATACAGTATGTCATACACTCCACTTCCGGAATAAGGCTGCTATTTCATGTGTTAATTGGCCTACAATACACTAGGTTAAACTAGGCTCAGCTACCTAGCTCAATTATGAAAGAAATAAAAGATTCACTAGACGGAATTTATCATGTATTTTATGAAATTAATTGCACTGCCGTCTTTAAAATTTTAATTCGAAACAAAATGGCCCGACGTTTCGGAATACACATATTCCTTTGACGAGGGCGAAAATACTCTTTATAAGTGGGCTTACAATAATGTTTAAAAATAAGTCTAGCATCATGTTTTATAATGGAAATGTCTAAAAAATTGATAGAACCGTCTTTCTCTTTTTCACAGGTAAACGTCAAACGATCATGATACAAATTCATAATATTCATAATATCATCAATAAAGTTCTTATTCACAATACACAGACTATCATCAACGTATTTGCAAAGGTATTTGAACTCAAAAGTGTTTTGTAATGAAACAAAAAGATTGTCCAACACAAGTTCTGCAACGATGGGGGAAAGAGGACTTCCCATGGCCATTCCTTCTATTTGTCGGTAATATTTGCCTTTGTAACAACAGTAGCCTTGATCAAGGCAAAATTTCAATGCTTTGAGGAAAGATACTTCATCTATTGAGGTGAAAGGTTGTATGTCATTCCACCTTTCTTTAATGACTTGTAGAGCAAGTGAGACAGGAATGTTAGTGAATAATGCTACTGCATCAAATGAAATTAATACATCGTCTTCTTCTATGGAAACATCCTTGAGATCTGAAATGAGGTGGCTGGTGTTGCGGACATTGAGTGTATCATTAGAAATGCAAGCTAGGATTCGGGAAAGGAATTTGGAAAGTTTGTAAGTAGGGGAGTTGATGAAGGAAACAACAGGACGGAGAGGAAAATTTGTTTTATGGATCTTAGGTAGTCCATAAAAGCGAGGAGCGACACTAATGTACGTAGTGAGGAATGATTTTAACTCAGGTTCTATAAGATGCTTCTCATTCAAATCTTCAACCAGTTTGTTGTTCTGGTATTCAATGGATGAGGTAGGATCCGAGTCGATCTTTTTATAGGTGGCAGTATCATTCAAAAGGGAGTAAACTTTTTCATCATAATCTCCTATATCCATCACCACTGTGGTCTTCCCTTTGTCTGCTCTCAAGACGACCAGATCTTCATGCTCCTTCAAAAAGGTTTTGGTGAGATGTAATTCCCCCTTGTTAAAGACTTTCCTTCCCCTTTGGTGCTTGGCTTCCGACTTTTTCAGTTTGGTGAGGAGAGTGGCTACTTTTTGCCTAGCCTCAGTTTTCTTTTCCTCTGACACTTTCATATTAGTTAATGCAAATTCTGTATCAGCAATACACCTCTCGTACGGTATCTTATCTGTGTAGTGAGCAAATTTAGGTCCAAGTTGCAAAACTTTCTTCACTGGTAATGGGATGTCAGTCTTGGAAAGATTGATGATCCATTTCTCGTTTATCAACGATGGTATTTCTGGGTTCTGAGCTTGATATAGACGGTCAAACTTATTTTTTAGAGTTTCCTTTTTGTTGGAGGACACTCTGGAAATGAGCTTTTTAAGGAATTGGAAGGCCAGGCTGAAAATTCGTTCATCGTCTACATACCTGGAAAAACGCTGTTCAAGGTCACGTCGTTCCTGGTTGAGTAAGTGCAGCTTGTCAAAGAGTTGATTGAGTTCATAGTTGAGCAAAAAACGATACGACTTCTTGTACCATCTGTTGAACTTTTCTTTTCTTCCGTAGGGTTGATCTACCATTGATGATATTTGTTTGAAAGCATTTGATATGTGAGATGGGCAAATGTTGTTACGTTTGCACCTTTTCAGGAAGACTATTGCCGCTCTAGTATTGATCAATTTCGTTTCACGAAACGTCGGGCCATTTTGTTTCGAATTAAAATTTTAAAGACGGCAGTGCAATTAATTTCATAAAATACATAGCTCAATTATATTCGTGGTATGTAATAAACTAGGGTCAAAGAAATGAAAGGTGTAGCGTAGTATGACGTCATTGGTCTACACTAGGCCTATAACAGGCCTAAAGCGAGAAAGCTGACATACAGTATGCAATATAGACAGACCAAGAATAAGGGACAACAAATGGAGCGAGCGAGTCCACTCAGTCGATCCTACAAAATACTACCTCTAAATACTGAGTAATTATGATGTCATTACCGAGATAGACGCGATATTACCACGTATAATTACTAAACATAATACTAGGCCAAAAATGGTGGCAAGCGGAGTTAGTGAGCCCTTGAGCCCAACATAATATGTGCAAAAATGAGAGTGTGTTCGTCAGCTATTTAGCCTGACATAAGGTAACACACCCAGTGGTGGCCACCACCCCCAGTAGTGGCCACTTTTCATTTTCAAATTGAGATATCAGGCTCCTACAATGTGCGTTGGTAACACTGACTACGCCAGTTCACTGCTACATGTCTTCACTAACGAGTGGCTACTTTCACGTGGCATCACAACCATTATTTTGTGGGATTTTATTTTTTTTGTTTTGAAAAGTGACGACTGCCTAGCAAATTGAAGTGGCCACCATAGGATTTTTTGCGTATTACATTACCCATTAGTGGTCAGCGGGTGTCATTCATTAAATACTGGCTCACGCGTGAGGAAACCGTGATACACATTGAATAATCATGTATATGTGACTATACCAATCGTTAATTTGAAATAAGATATTAAATTATTAAAGTTGTAGCATTTTTTCTCTGTCCACTATTGGGTGACCACTATTGGATTTTATGCTAATATTGCTGATGGTCACTATTGGGCCAAAATTTGATTAACCTTTGAAATAATTTTTGGAGATCATTTTCGCATGTTTTGTTCAATCAATGGTGGGAACTCATGCGCAATTTTATCCTTCATTCACTAATTTTCACAACAACCCTGGAATGTCAATCAAAAAAATTTAAAAAAATATTTTCCAAAAAAAAACCCTTAATGTGGCCACAACTGGGTGCATTACCAAAATATTAGGTCACACGGAAGTTTTTTTTTTTTTTATATTTCCAACCATATTGATTTTAGACAAGAAAATAATAGAAAACAAAAACAAAGACATACAAAAAAATAAAACGTACAATCGAAAGCAATAACTGAGACATATAGTAATCCGTGTACGGATTACTGTCGAGTTTTGCATTCGGTAACTGAAGTAAATTTATACAATTATCTGCTCTTTAAAGCTTATAAAGAGGAAAATCATGCAAAAATAAATAAAAGAAACAAAAGAAGTGGTAATGAAGAAAAATAATCTAAACAAAAACAAAAACAAAAAAAGAAAAAAAAAAAAAAAAAAAAAAAAAAAAAAAAAAAACCAAAGGGGGTTGGAAGGAGGATGGCTACTGGGCCTTACCTCGTTGGGACGGTGATGAATTTGGATTAAAATTAGATGTTGATGGAAGGAGGAAGGTCCGAAAGAAATTTAAAAATGTGCGGGAAGATGGACAGGTTTTCGTAAGATAGGAGGTTGGTGGCTGTGAGAGGCGTAGGAAGTTGAAGTTTGAGTGCTTGTGAGTATAAAGTCTGTCTAATGTTTGAAGTTTCTGGACATTCAAAAAGATAGTGATTGATATCGCCTTTTAAAGGGTTGTCCGGGTGAAGGGGACATAAATCGGATTCGGAAACATGTATGCGTTTTAAGTGAACGGGGAGACGATTGTGCCCAAAACGAAGACGAATATGGCCATTTGTTCCGCATGAAAAATGGATGTGAAATTTGGTAGAGAAAGAGAGCAATGAATTTGGAGTGAGGGGATCCAAAAGGCCATACCCACTTCTTGATTATCTTTTGAGCCATCAGTGAAAATATGTGTATGAAGGGGAAAGTGTTGCTGGGTGTATATTTGGAAAAGTTCTTGTGAATCTGAATCAGAAGATTTGGGAGGTTGATGAATTGTAATATTTTCAAAGAGTTGTTGGTAGGTGAAGGTTGAAAGATGATAAGGTGGCGTTGAAACTATAAGGTTTTGAAATTGAAAAATAAGACTAGCTCGTCTACACAGTAGGGGTAGACGCCAGTCAACAAATCTCCAATTGTTAAGGAGGTATGAGATGTTATTTGTTAGGTTTGAGTCCTGGTAGGTAATACTTCGAATTAAGAACCTATCTGTGAGATAGTTTCGACGGAAATTGAGGGGAATAATACCAGTTTCAGCACAAAGTGCAGGGATGGGGGTGGAATTTAGAGCTCCTATTATAAGTCGAATGCATTTATTTTGGAAAGTTTCTAATTTATTGAGATGAATTTTGCTCGCGGAACCATAAAGAGAGGAACCGTAGTCCAGTTTAGATCGAATTATTGCATTATAGAGGAGTGTTAAGATAACTGGATCCCCGCCCCATGTAGTGGAGGCTAGCATTTTTAGGAGATTTATAAAAGGACCGGTTTTCGAAATGAGTTTTGATATATGTTGATTCCATAATAATTTGGTGTCGAGAGTGATGCCTAGATATTCTATTGTGGAAACTAAAGGAAGTGGGGTATTGTTGATAGTAAGTATTGTATTTGATAAGTTGTAGGACTTTAGCGAGAATATCATTGTTGCTGATTTAGATGTTGAGAAGGGTAGATTGAGTCTTTGTGCCTTGGTTGAGATTTGGTTTATAGCATTTTGAGTTTGATTGGAAGCGACTGCAAGATTTTTGTGAGCTGAAAAAAGTATAATGTCGTCAGCAAAGAAAATAGATTTAACTCCAATGATATTCGGTATAAGAGACAATGCGTATATATTGAAAAGTGTTGGAGATAGAGGGAATCCTTGTGGGAGGCCTAGGTATGAATTTTGTATTGAAATTCCAGAGTGTGAATAATGGTGAATAAGACGATTAATGAATAGAAGATTGATGTATTGAACGAAATGAGCTGGAAGGCCGATTTGAGAAAGTAAGTTTCTTAAAGTGGGAATGTGTACGTTTGGGTAAGCTGATTCAATATCGAGAAATGCTGCAATAAGGTGTTTTTTCTCCAAGAAGGCCTTGTGTATTTCTGAAGTTGGAAAACTCACTGCGTCTATAGCACCACGTCCTGGACGAAATCCGTATAAGTTAGATGGTAAAATGTTATTTGATTCAATCCAGTGGACTAGTCTTTTGTTGAGGATACTGTCTACCAATTTACGGATACAGGTGGCTAATGCAATAGGTCGGAGCTTGGGAGAATTTTTCTTGGGGATCCCAATGATTCTGGAATGTTTCCAAACATCCGGAACCAAGGATTGGGTCCACAAAGCGTTGAGAATTCTACATAGGACCACCAACGACCATGAGGATAGGTGTCTTAGAGTATCATATGATATGCAGTCGATACCTGGTGCTGTATTTTTCTTGTTGTGAAGGGTAGAGATAAGTTCATCTAAGAGAAATGGTTGTTCTAGCCAGTGAGAAGAACATACTATGACGTCGTTATGATCAACTTATCAAATGTCGAGATTGTAGGTAGAGCTAATTCGATGTGCTCGAAGTAAGCACATTAACTGCTATTCCACTACTTGACTCTGGAAAAGACATGTTTTTTTCGTGAATTTCATCAAGGAACCTACCTACAATTCTTTAGTAGGCCTTATTTTCCATTTTGGGCTTATTCCTTAGAATCAGGTCGAAAAAATTAACGTGAAATCGGCCGAGAATTCACTCATTCAAAAGTCTTGCATTGTTGAAATCGACCTGACGTTGACATTGATGTCAGGTCGTGAATCGCCGACGTCGACTCCATTTCGACTTATTTGCACCATCGGTTTCGATTTTGAGACAAGATTTCGAATTTTTTATCAATCTGAAATTGACTACTCCGTTGCGTTAATCAGCAGTTGATTTTGAGTTTTTGGAGAATGTAACCTATGCTGGTCGATTTTAAACAGACTTCAAATCAACGTCGATTTAGAGTCGATGTATGGTTAAGTAGCCTTTTGTGTCATTCAATCTGGACAGAATAAAGGTCATTCCGAATCTCGATAATGCCTAAGGTCGACTCGACGCAATTATAACGTCGATTTCGAGGCTTTTAGCAATGAAACACAAACTCGGGTCGAAATCAATCTATAATACTAGGAGTTGACTCAATTACAGAGTCGATGGTCAAAATGGTCAATTTTTCGGCATTTTAGGTCGATTTGTGGTTGAAGTAGCGAGTCGAGTTATCGATATGGTTCATCGCGCAAGAGTCTCTACCGTGAATTTATTGAGATTTACTCTTCTGAAAAACTTTCCTATAAAAGATTTTGTGACTTTTTCTATCGAACTCATGGTCATAAATGCCATCATCTCCTAATTTTCTAAACTCCCCCCCCCCCCAGGGTAAGTATCTCATCCTCTCTTCACTCTTTCTCAGTCTCAAACAACTCCAACCCACACACACAACGCATCACTGTGATTTCGATAGACATCCAAATAACGTTCGTATGGATTCCGCGGCCCACCAACCTCCCTGAGCACGACGTTGTTGGCCAAGCTGTCAAACTTTCTACTTCCTTTAAGAAAATAACTGTTAACTCCCACCTTTCCTCCTCTGAAAACCACTATCGTATTCTTTGGCACTCCCTCTGGAATGATCAACTACTTAGTAAACTCCTCTGTTTCAAAAAAGTACCCATCACCTGGTCATCTTCCTATAGGAGAAGAAGTCATCCTCATCCGATTAAGAATTGGTCACACAAGAATTACCCCGCTCCACCTAACTTATCTTCTCATACTTACTCCCCCATCTTGCCTCCACAGTCGAACTGACAATTCAACAGTCGACCAATTTTTTTCCTTACCACAAATTTTACAGTTTCGCACTGCTACTAATACATCCCCCCCTCCTGCCTCACTAACGCACTCAAAAATAATTCCGATACCATTTCCTGCACCTTTTTTGTTTTCATATATAACCATGATACACAATTGACAACAATCCACATCTACTAAACATTTACTGACTGTTACATCTCCGCTCAAATTCCATTCTTCTCGAATTGCTTTCATAGAAAAACGGAAAAGAAAATTCTCTGAAAACAAATTTTATACCTAATTTTTTGCACTTTGACTCTTTCATTAAAGACTGAACTAAAAAAAAAAGGCAATCCCCTTATCCTTTAACCGAACTTTCCTGATCGCCACTGACTCCTTATCCGCCTTGGCAGCAATTCACAATGCACACTCTAGAACCCATTTGTTGTACACATCCATTCTCTCCTCATTACGATATGACTTTGATCTGAGTCCCCAGTCATACGGAAATCCAGGATAATAAAAAAGTAAATTTAGCCGCCAAGATTTCCACAAAACTTCAAAACTTCCAAGAATCAACCCTTGTGTCTTCTTTCCTCTGAGAAGGATCTCACTCAGAAGATCTACCAAAAAATTGCGGACGAATGGACTTCTTTCTGGCAAACCCAAAATCAAATCTCATCAAACAAAGTAACCCAATTAAAACCATCACTATTCGCGTGGGCTTCATCACACCAAGAATCCTAGGTCACGACATCTACCTCACCCGTCTCCGAATCGGTCACACACGACTCACAAGCTCGTCGCCCTCTTTCCAAGCTTTTCTCGCTCTCATACAAACACTGTAGCCTCGACTCACCCCCACAATCACCCACACTTTCGCATGCCCATTTTTACTTTCTTTCCACCACACTTACCAAATTTCACCATTCATCAAAATAACTCTCGCCGATGACAGTTCTCATCCTTTTAAAAAATCATCTATCTAAAACACCACCTAACGTATCTAAAATCGATTCACCATCAGAACTCATAACCCGAGTAAAATGAAATAATAACAAAAAAAAAACTCACGAATCCTTCAACGGAGTTGGTAGGCAGGGAACAGGCCAATTGGTGAATGGAGTATTGCATATTTAGTTACTTGAAGGAGCTATTTTAATCAGGTTATCAGTGCTGCAAGATGATACAAAGGGAACTTGGAATTCATTGAGAGGGTGGTGTTCAAATCATTGCATATCTGGCTCATTGAAGGAGCTGAGCGAATTGGTGTATGAAGCATTGCATATCTAGTTACTTGGAGGAGCTGTTTTGATTAGGCTATACTCAGCGACTTCCAAGCTTTACATATGATAGGAAAGGGAATTGAAATACAGTACACTGGACTTGAACTAGGCTTGCACCCCTCCTTGCATTATTCTAGCTCATATATGATAGGAGAGGGGCTTGGAACAAATTTTCGACCTATGATACAAGGGGACTTGAAGAATTTTCAGCCTTCGAGCTGTAGGTGATAAGAGGGCGACTTGGAAAAATTTCGACCCCCGAGCTATAGATGATGGGAAGGGGCTTGAAAAATTTTCGACCTCTGTCGGATATGTATGATAGGAGGGAAATTGGAAAATTTTCTGCCCGGACGACGGATGGTGGCCATTTTTTTTGGGAGACTTCTCGATGAAACAGGTTAAATTGAATAAAAGCCTCATAGTCCATAGTTGCCGTCTTTCTGAATACATTCTAGTAAATTCTCGCTTGTCAATATTCTTGTATTTTTAAATTTTTGTGCCAAAATAGGCATCACTAGATTGGGTGACTTAATATTCGTTTGATTTGTATTAATGATTGCTGAAATAAATAATTTAGCGAAATTCACGAAATAAGTATTGTCCACTGGCGTAGCGTGAGATTTTCCCGAATATTCTTTCACGTAGTCTCAAATTTTCACAAGTTGTGAAAAAAGATTGATTGCGCAAATTTTTTTGTGAATTTCAGTTTTGAATACCTACCTATCATGAATTGGAGTGGATGAAATAATTCAACTTCATAAAGCGTCCATTTTATTGGATCAAATGATTTGCGAACTTGGAAATCTACCTTATTAGAGAGAGCCTGTATCTCAGTGACCTAAAAGTACCTACCTGAAATTTAATATCAAATTTATTTTTTCGATGTACAAAACTCTGAGAAACTATAATCAATTATTTTTGAAACATTCTTCCAGCTCATCATCAATGCGATAAATTGTCGAGGTATATTTTTGCCGTATCGAGTCTCCATACACGAATTACTTATACCACGTCTGT